>CM061348.1:85535256-86900256 GCA_030867105.1 Liasis olivaceus | reverse complement strand
TGTGTTTTAGCATTGCGGGTTTAAATGATGCACTTTTTGAAAGGGCAGATTTGGGGAATTGAAGTCCGTGGATAAGATTAATGATGAAACAGTTCTCAGGACAATGTATAAATGTAAATGGTTTTTGAAAAGGGCAACATCAGTTGAACAGCCAGCCCAATATTGGAAATACTTGACTGGGACTTAGATGAAAAAGCTCTAGTTTTCTTATGGGTTGAAAATGTTGAATACATGAGGTATTTAGAAAATGCTGTTTCCTATTATGTGGGTACGAACTTCAGTTCATCAACATTTATTGATAAGAAATGATTACATTCATTTTTATGTCATATATTGACATTGAGCTTTACAGCATCAAAAAGGAGGTTCAGCCAGATCAATCCCTGTGATCAATGGGGTGACAGATGTCACAGCCGGATCACCCTCATATTACAAAAAAGAGGTTGTGAGAAACACCATGTAAGCTGGGTGATTGTAAGGCAGTCATTCAAAAACTAAAAGAAATATGAAAGAAAATGCAGTTACAGTACAATTAAAAACCAGTTTAAAAGCCTGGGAAAACAGAAGGGTGTTCACCTGGTGCTGAAATTATACTAGTGTGGGTGTCAGTTGAGTCTCTCTGGGGAGGGAATTCCATAAAAGTTCTCCATCTTCTAGAGGCCCACTTTAACCTCCTGGAGAGGACCTGGAAGAGGACCTCATTAGATGATCTTAAGGTACATGAGGGAGATAAGATTGAAACCCATACAAAGCATAAAGGGTCCTCTTCTGATAATGCAGTTCAGGGTACAGCCACAAGGCTTTCATTTTCATGACCAGTGGGGCCAGCAAGTTTGCAATAAATGAGTAGAATTGACTGATGCTATGACAAGGCAGTTGAAGGCAGCTTGGAGAAGTAGATTAAATATTCTGAATGGTGGCATCTGTCCCTGAAGAATCTTCTTGTAAATATTCAATAAATTGTTGTCATCACTGTAAACTGAAGGGAACATTCTTTCACCTTCAGTGGGAATGGGATAATGTTTCACATTTTTGAAAGGAAGTTTTTAATTGGATGTCATTATATAACTAATAGAATATTAACTTGTCTCCAAAGTTAGGTTTACTACGTATATTTGATAGTTAAATTAAAAAGGCAAATTAAAAAATAGCAGCAAAATAAAATACTACTACATAATAGATATATCCAGATAATATCTCAAGGGATAGATGATATGGTAAGATTTAGTCTATAGCACTGCTTGAGAATTTTCCTGATAAAATTCATTGGCTGATAATGCAAAGAAACAAGACATTATTCTCCACGATGGAATGGTGGAAAAGATAAACATCCTTGTAACACTCTGTTTCAGAAATTGTGGAAAACGTCAATGTACCACCATCATGTAGATTTTAAATTAAATTAATAAAATTGAACAAATGTGAACAGTAGGTAGGGACGTAGGGTGGTAGATGCATGGATGGACAGATGGATGAATGGATGGATAACTGAGTGGCTAACAATAGTTAAAAGCTATATAAAAAGAAACAAAATATAAAAAAACCATATAAAACATATATACTGTACATAATCAGCAGCTGAAGTACACCAACCGTTCAACATGACCACTGTACAGGCTCTACCACACACTCAGACCCCCAAGCCCGGTGGCAGAACCACGTCTTTAAGGCCTTGCAAAAAGACAAGAGGGTCAGGGCCAATCTGGTCTCTGACAGAAGGATCTTCCAAAGGGTGGGTGCCACCACAGAAAACACTCTTTCTCAGGGCCGTGCCAGATGACATTCCAAAACATGTTTATGCATGTTTCCCTAGTGTAATAAATTAACTATTTATTTGATTTATACCCCATCTTTCCACTCTGGTGAATTCTCAGATAGGCATCTGGTAAAGATATTCCCTAATACACTTTTTAACTTGCAAATCTCATTGCAAAAGTACAGATTTTTGCAATAAGATTTGCTGGGTGTCAAATTCAGATTTGAAGTAAACGTTTTTTTCTCTTATCCATGATTCCCATTGCACAAACTAAGAAGCATAACAAAGCCCCAACTTCTGAATTATGCTCTGCTGACTAATGATGTGAAAGTCCGTCTATCTATTGCAACACTGGGGGCATTATCTTGGTTAGTTCCTTTATTTCAAATAGTTCATTTCCTAGCCTTGTTTTTATGTAAGCTCCAACCTCTTCTTTAAAGGTCAAAACTGTCATTGTTTTTAGTAGTTACAGATAGTCCTCGAGTTACAACCATTTGTTCAGTGACTGTTCAAAGTTATGGTGGTGCTGAACAAATTGTTGTTACACCAGTCCTCAAAGCTTCAGCCATTGCAGTGCCCAGAATATCACACAATCAAAATTCAGGCTCTTGGCAGCCTGCCTGCACCTGTGACCACAGGGGGGCTTCAGCTCTCCCCATCTGCCTATCCCCCCCATCTCTGCCCTTTTGGTCATCCTGCCAGTAGCATTCCTTGGTGGCCGTGGTGGGGCTGGGGCTGAAGTAGAGCCCCAGGGCCTTCAGCAGACTTAGCCATCCGCCACTGCCCCCAGGCCTCTACTTCAGCCCCAGAGCTGTTGCCACTGCTGTCAAGGAGTGTTGCCTCAAGTCCTGCACTGAAGCCAGCCACGCCAGTGCCACAGTGCAAAGCCCCAGCTGCCCCCACTGCCCCTGCCGCCCTGCATTCCACTTGCTCTGCTGGCCCTGCCAGCCTGGCCGCTCTGCAGTTGCTGGCCCTGAACACCCTGCTGGCCCTGCCACCCTACTGGCTTTGCTGCCCTCAGCTGACGTTCGCCGTCTTCCTCCCGCTGCTGATGAGGCACATCCAGCCTGGCCCTATGGGAGGCAGCTGCTGGCCACACCAGGCCTTCCCAAGGCCGCTTGTTGTGTTCTCCAAATAGTGCAGGCTGTTCTTGTGATGCGTCAGAAGACTTCTGAGGCCCTTTGAAATCTCAAGAGAAGGCTGTGCCCACCATTCTCCAAATTGTGTGGATCATTCTCGTGATGCTTTGGAAACTGAGCTCAGGGCAGCAGGGCCGGCAGGACAGCAGGGCCAGCGAGTGCAGGGTGGCAAGACTGGAAGAGGTGGTGGAGTGCAAGGTCCATCTCTGCCCTTCTCTGCTGGAAGGGCAGAGATGGGGAGGAAGATGGGTGGGTGGGGGGAGTTGAAGAGAAGGCAATCCTTTAACTTAATGAGGCTCAGGGATAGGAAGGGACCAAGCTGAGAGTGGCTTGGATTGGGATGGGTTCTCACCTAAAGACTGGTGGGATTCAGTTAATGATGGCAACAGGGAGTGGTGGGATTGCCGTCAATGTGATAAATTCATATGACATTGTGCTTTACAAGCGCATCACTTAGCGATGGAAATTCCAGTTCCAATTACTGTCATAACTTGAGGGCTACCTGCATTTTCCCATGAAAGTGAAACTTGATCTTGCATTTATCATTTTAAGTTCTCTAGCCAATTAGTTCCTTTGTCTGAGAGATTTTGTTCTCAAAAACACCACATTCTTGTGCCTTTTGGAAACAATGTTAAGGATGATATATAATTATAAATTATATATAGTCTTCCCTTGAATTCCATCTTTTACTTTGAAAATTAATTATACAGAAAACTAATTGTATAGATAATCAGATTATACAGCAGTATCCTGCTAAATTATCTGAAGGCGGATGTAGGGAAGTTTGGCCAAGAGCAGAATAGAAATCCAAGGTAATTACTTACCATCTGCTTGCTTGACTGCAAGATCTCACTAATAGCTTTCTTGGTGATAGTGCCTCAAATTTATTAAGGTTTTTGAATAAACTTTTCTAGGTTGTTTAAAAGCATAGACAAAAAGCACTGCTGAAACTTGGAGGAATGGAGCTAACCAAATGGTGTGCTGAACCTGGGGCTCGGGAAATATATATCTGTTTCCACTCACACAACTCACTGTAAGTCTGTACTGTGGGGTTTGTCAATTAACCAGATAGCTGGAATATCCCTTTGGGTCTTCCACATGTAGTAATCTGAGTCCGTCAGTTGGCTGTGCCCTCTAGTGATATCCCTATCTAGGGATTGGTTGTTCAACCATCTATCAGTATTTCTGCTGTTCTGCATTTATTGTATTTCCACTCAGTCACACACTCCATCGTATCATGTCTATCCATGCACCAATGTCCAGGTTATGTTTTCTAATTAAAAATGTACATATGAAGACTAAGAATCATTCCACGCTTCACTGTATGTTGATTTTTCTTTTTTAAACTTAGGTTTTAATCGATGGTTATAAAATCCAGCATCTTACTCTCAGGGAAAGAAATGGGGGGGGGGGGGAAGGAAAAAGGAGAAAAGAAGTGCAAGGAGAAATGTTTTCAAAGACAGTGCAGTGGCTTCCTTCCTGAAATCTGATTTCAAAATCTCATAACCAGTTGCAGTGTCCTCTCAGAGTCCAGAAGCTCTTACTTAGTACTTAGTTGGCTTCTGGCTGCCAGGACTGGATAGAAAAGGGATAATTGGTGATGATTGTTTAATCCCAGGGGCTGAAGTAGTCAAATCTGCCTTCTTTCTAGGCTTCTCTCTCATTTGAATTCTGGCCTCCAGTGTCACATCTCAACTCATCCCTCATTGTTTCTCCATACTGTATATGAAATGGGTTCTTGTCCTCTTTTTTCAAATAACTTTTTATCCATCTGCCAAAGTATTTTCCTAATGACTGTAGTCAGTTGTTTGTGCTTCAGCTTATTATAGTTAGATTATACCTTGTTATGTACCTGCTAAATATAAAGAAAGTGTGAATTGGGAGGGGAATAAGTGAGAGAAGAAGCTTCTCTATTCCACCAAAAGGTGCTCTTGTATAATTATAGGAAAGCAATGCAAGAATTAATGCTTTTGACCTGACTTCATTCATTATGCATATCAATAAAGAGTTCAGTTAGAATGACATACAGGTGAAACTCGAAAAATTAGAATATCATGCAAATGTTCATTTATGTCAGTATGGCAACTCGAAAGGTGAAACCAATATATGAGATAGACGCATTACATGCAAAGCGAGATATGTCAAACCTTACTTTGGTATAATTGTGATGATTATGGCGTACAGCTTATGAAAACCCCAAATTCACAATCTCAGAAAATTAGAATAGCGTGAAAAGGTTCAATATTCTAGGCTCAAAGTGTCCCACTCTAATCAGCTAATGAATCCATAACACCTGCAAAGGGTTCCTGAGCCTTTCAATGGTCTCTCAGGCTGGTTCAGTAGGAATCACAAGCATGGGAAAGACTGCTGACCTGACAGTTGTGCAGAAAACCATCACTGACACCCTCCATAAGGAGGGAAAGCCCCAAAAGGTAATTGCAAAAGACGTTGGATGTTCCCAAAGTGCTGTATCAAAGCACATCAATAGAAGGTTATGTGGAAGGGAAAAGTGTGGTAGAAAAAGGTGGACAAGCAGCAGGGATGACCGCAGCCTGGAGAGGATTGTCAGGAAAAGGCCATTCAAAAGTGTTGGGGACTTTCACAAGGAGTGGACTGAGGCTGGAGTTAGTGCATCAAGAGCCACCACACACAGACGGATCCTGGACATGGGCTTCAAATGTCATATTCCTCTTGTCAAGCCGCTCCTGAACAACAAACAACGTCACAAGCGTCTTACCTGGGCTACAGAAAAAAAGAACTGGTCTGTTGCCCAGTGGTCCAAAGTCCTCTTTTCTGATGAGAGCAACTTTTGCATCTCATTTGGGAACCAAGGACCCAGAGTCTGGAGGAAGAATGGAGAGGCACACAATGCATGATGCTTGAAGTCCAGTGTGAAGTTTCCACAGTCTGTGTTGATTTGGGGAGCCATATCATCTGCTGGTGTTGGTCCACTGTGCTTCATTAAGTCCAGGGTCAATGCAGCCGTCTACCAGGAGATTTTGGAGCACTTCATGCTTCCTTCCGCAGACGAGCTTTATGGGGATGCTGACTTCATTTTCCAGCAGGACTTGGCACCTGCCCACACTGCCAAAAGTTCCAAAACCTGGTTCAAAGACCATGGGATTACTGTGCTTGATTGGCCAGCAAACTCGCCTGACCTGAACCCCATAGAGAATCTATGGGGCATTGCCAAGAGAAAGATGAGGGACATGAGACCGAACAATGCAGCGGAGCTGAAGGCCGCTATTGAAGCATCCTGGTCTCCCATAACACCTCAGCAGTGCCACAGGCTGATAGCATCTATGCCACACCGCATTGCGGCAGTCATTGCTGCAAAAGGGGCCCAAACCAAGTACTGAGTACATATGCATGCTTATACTTTGCAGAGGTCCGATATTGTTCTATTTCCAATCCTTGTGTTATTGATGTCATGTAATATTCTAATTTTCTGAGATTGTGAATTTGGGGTTTTCATAAGCTGTACGCCATAATCATCACAATTATACGAAAGTAAGGCTTGACATATCTCGCTTTGCATGTAATGCGTCTATCTCATATATTGGTTTCACCTTTTGAGTTGCCATACTGACATAAATGAACATTTGCACGATATTCTAATTTTTCGAGTTTCACCTGTAGTAATGATATTACTGAATATAATGAAGAGGGCATAGAGTCCCACAAACCAGTTCACAAATGGGGCACTCAATTCTAGGCAATTACTGTGGGGATCTGTACCAGTCTACCTGAGCAAGAAGTTTGTACTATTCTTCAGATGGCAAATGAAATCGGAGAGGCATCGATAAAATAAATAGTAAAAGTAAATGATTTTGTAATGCTCACACAGACCAGAAACATGATATTTTTGGATGTGACAAGATCAAATGTCTAGGCTCGTGAAATGATTCTGCCTTAGAAAAACTACTAGAGAAGATATGGCCTTGGATTGGTCCTAAGTAGAGCCCAACAAGGGGGAAAAAATAGTGAATAAATTAGAAACTGTGACAGTGCTGTTATATTCAACATGAATTGGCTTATATTAGATTTCTATGTCAAGTATGAGATGATTCTTATTATAAATAAATCCTTCAAGAGCCTGGGGCCCCCAAACAAAAACAGAAACAGCTTCTTTGCAATATAGTAATTCAAGAGCTGCAATCTTCTAATGAATGCCTTTTATGTTTGCTGCTGTGGAAAGAACTAGGACATTTGGTGGCAGCTGGGCATTATGGAACTCCTTCCCGCACTGGTTGGTCTGGTCTTATCTGAGATGTTTTAAGAGAAACCTAAAAAGATATTTTTACACCTTAGTTTTCCCATGATAGTGGCTTCATTTTAATCTGCTGTTTGGTCTTTTAATGCTGATACTGTGTTTAATCTGCTGGTCTTTTAATGCTAATACTGTGTTTTTATGGTGTTCTATGATTTTTTTTTTTTTTGGATTATGTGATCTACATGGTTCAATTACATGGTTAAAATGTTAAAAATGCATTATGATGCTAAAATTCTTATTTTTAAAAATTTGATTACTTTTAATTTTATTTGTAAGAAACCATCATTGGCTGGCTTAGATGCCTGACTTTGAAAGCCTACAGCAATAGGCTGACTTCATCATAGGCTGACTTTGCTGGCTGAGTGTGGTATGTAAATATACAAAATAAATGAATAAATATTGACCTTTTTTTTAAAAAAAAGTGAAATCTACTCAAGTTTGATTTCAATAGGTTGGTGAAAAGAAAGTTGTAAGAGAGAGTCAAGAAGTATCCCAGGAATATTTGGAGCTCATTAAAATTACAATAATAAATGCAAGGTAGAATGTATGCCTTAGACCCAAGGAACAATGCTACACAATCCAGCCACATGCTAGATCACATGAGCAGCTTCAGAGAACTGACTAATGGGGGGGGAAACCTTCTCCTGCTTCAAAAAGTCTTGCTCAAATGAGGTAACAGAAGAGAACATAGTTTGTAAAAAAAAAAAAAAAATGGAGAGAGTTGACATAAGATGTTAAAAAAAAAAAAAGACTTTGAGGATGATAGGAAAGAACATACCTTATTGGAGAAGAGGTGCATGAAAAAGAAATTGTGGAGAAACACAATTAATTCTTTGTTTCTCTCTTAATTGCTGAGAATTGAAGACTTGATAAAAAAAAATTGTAGCTGTATTTTTCATTGTTTGTTGTTTTTGTAATTCTAAATATTTAGCTTTTGCGGCAGAGGTGGATGGGTATTTCAGAGGAGCCTCAACATTTTCTTTTTAATCTAATGGACTATGGCCCCACTCATGATTTCCCTCTTTTAATCTTCCTCCCATAATGTTCTTGTAAATTTATATTGGATTTAATTGTGTTATCTTTGTATTTAGAATGGCATCACAAATTACATCATAGTGCTCTGGTGGAGGATAATTTATAAATAAATATACAGATGAGTGCTTTGTATGAGGTGCTTTGTATTTTAAAAATGAGCATTTTAAGAAGGCCTAATAAATGTCCCAAGAACTGAGCATTTTCTAGAAGACCATTTGGAGCTGTACTTAACTGGCAGATAAAGTATTTAATATATTGGGTAGTTTTCGAAAATCAATACCTTATCCTGTAACATGCAAGGATAATTATTATTTGGAAGTGAAAAATTTGATGTTAAATGCTAAATTTGCCAAAATCAAGATAACCAACTACCAAACTCTTTTATTCTCAATGTTAAAAAAAAACTAAATTATTTATTTGGGTCCACATTTTGCTTGTGATGTTTCTCATTGAAAAATTAGCATGGGATAATCAGAGAATTTGTCCATAATTTACTTGCATATGTAAGTTTCAGCTGAATTTGAAAAGCAAGAAGTTATTTTTCAGTGATTTGCCTGGATTTTTACTTTAGTTTCAGGTGCCAAAAATACAGCTTTTTGGAAGTGAACACTGCAATTAGGTCTCAGCATGGACTGACTCTTTGGACCATGCTGTGAAAGTAACTTGAAATTTGGAAACTCTTGGCTTATTAAAGTACAAAGAAGCAGCTGTGTTCAGTAAATATTTTGGTAAGTTAGTAGCTTTATGGTATTTCTAAATACCATAAAGAAAGGCAGACCTATTCTTTAGTACAACCTGCACACTTAACATGTTCGCACTTTGCTAGGATGCACTTAAAATCTCCTTGCATTACGTATTATCAGTGTTCCTCTCCTTTGTGTATTTCCAGCTAGATTTCTACTGCTGAAAAAAACAGGCAACTGATATGTACTCCAACTTTTTTTCCATTATTTTTTTACTTTCACCATCAAGCATTATCTGAATCCCTGATGTCATTTTTTTCAAATTCATTTCAAGAAATTCTGTTATAAAGGAGATCTTACTTCCAATGTTTTCTATTCATATATTTAATTCACTTTGGTTCCAATCTATATAAACTTCCCTGAGAATGAATTCCACAGGACTCAGTGACCCTTGCTCACAGTACCCTTCCATGCTCTCTCCAAGGCCTCAAATGTACCAACATTTTCTGGCTTCTCTGGTTTCTAGCAAATTATGACAATGTTTATTGTATGTTTGGTTTTAAAGATACTTGTAAATAGCCTTCTCCAACTTGCTACCCTCCAGGTGCTTCGGTTTGGAACTTTCAGAGTTTCCAGAAGATTGGCCCAATCCTTTGGAAGATGCTGGGTCAGAGAAGATACTTTGAAATATGATGACATTCATTTCTATTACTGAACAGATTTAAGGACACACTCACATACTTGCATATTAACACATATATGTAAGTGTAAAATACAGCAAAAGGGCAATGAAAGTATTTTTTCATGTTTTTATATGATATGTGACCTTTAGGTGTGGTAAGTTTTTCTTTCTAGATAATGTCCATTTTGAATTCAAATGAATAAAAATATAGGAAACTGAGAAGAACCTGTGTCCAGCACTGGATCACCTAATGGCCATGCATGTACTGCAATGAGTCTTGGGTGATATATTCAAATACTTAAGTTGTATACACAAAACAGCTAAACAGAAGGAACAGCATGACCTTTGGAAGCAGTATTCATTTGCTCCTAACAAATATATAGATTTTTCACATTTGGGAGTGTGAAATAATGTTCTTAAACACTGATGTTCTTTCAGTTTTCAGCCTTAACACGTATAGAATTGTGTTCACAAAGAGGTGGTCTATGATCAACAAAACTTTCATTGGGTCTAGTTTAGGTTGAGGTCACAAACTTCAGAAGGGTGAATTTGGAAATATGTGCCCTGGGAGAATTTGGTCTGGTCTTACTTTTAGATCTAAATCAGGGATTTTCTGGAGCAGTGATGAAATAGAAGTAATCTTGTGAGAGAGGAAAAAATGCTGAACTAATTTAGGCTGTTCGAAGCAGGTAAAATCCCTTGAACCAACCCACACTTTATGCTGTACTTTCTGTTGCGAGTGCCAATTATGGTAAAATAAGTGCTTTGCAGTAAGCAGTGAACAGTTGCTCATTAGAAAACATTGCACAGACATCATTTCCTGAGCTCAAGATGCCATTGGCCCGACAGTTAGAATCTGCTTTTAAGAGGCTTCTGTGAATGTGTTAACTGTGGCTTTAGGCAACTCATAGGCAAGCAGCTGTGCAGTTCACTGAGCACTAAAGCTATAAATGTTAGCGTAATGCACAGGTAATAATAATGACTACAGTAGTGCATCATAGTAATTTGCTAGTACATTGATTTTTTATAGTGCTTGCTTCAAGGCTGGTGAAGAAAACCACATAAACCGCACCTTGAATAACATAATTAAAATAAACACATATTTACTCCCTGCAGATTCATTACAACAGAAAGATTTATCTTCTTGTACCCCACAATTCTTAGATAGTTTTGTTACCAAGAGTTTAACAGAATCTGCTACTCCATATAACAGATTGGAAGATGACCTTGCATGGGTAAAACTGCATGCTGCAATATGCCTCAGTAACTCTCTAATTTTGTATACTTCAAATACAAAACATATATTTTTACTATCACCTGAATTTTGTGATGACCTCTAAGGGAGAAGCTTAGGAAAGAAAATGTAAGTCCTTTCATTTACTCATTAACACGGGGTGCATTGGGCACTCTGATGTTCATATTTCTTTTAAATGAATTTGAAACACAGTGCTCATCTGTGTGGCCTGGTTGTCATGTCACCACAGTGGGCCAGCCACCATTTCTGGAGGACAGAAACAGACAGTGTCAAACTCTGCTAATTCCATACTCAACCACAAAGTAGAACTTGTGGTACATTTTTCAGCTCTACTTCTAAAGCACACTTTTCCATGTTATGTTGCCTAGAGCACTTCTCTCTGTCTGGGATAGCTTGCTTCAGTTTGTCTGGGCTAACCCCAGAAATTCATTAGCTATTTTCACAGAGGCAAGAAAGCCCCTTTAGTTGAGTCAATGCTTACATGGTCTCTAGTACCGTTTGGGACTTTTTTTCCCCTATGAGTGCTATAGTAGCACAATGGCTACAACACTTGTCTTATAAACAGAAGGTTGCTGATTATTCTGACTTTGATACTTTCCGTGTGCTTTTTTTCTTTTTTAATGTCCATGGTTCACAGCTTCATTTTATTTTCCAGATTAAAAAAATCAGTAAAATAATAAATAAGCAAAACATTTGAAGTGTGGCAGGCTGGCATTGTTTCTGGATGGGATGTTTGTGATTTCTGAAATTCTGATGGGCAAACATATGTTGATGACTGTCATCATACAAAATCTGCAAATCTACCCTAAATATTAAGAATCTTTTGCAGAATGGAATACAGGTAGTTCCCGGATTAATAACACCCAGTTTACGGATGACCCATAGTTAAGAACAGAGCCTATTATAGCAAAATTTAAGTTAATTACACAATGATTTGAGTTAATTGCACAATGATTTGAGTTAATTACACAATGATTTGAGTTAATTACACAATACTACTTATACAGTATTATACAATAATACTGTTCTGGCTTACATACAAATCTGACTTAAGTTCAGACCTTGGGAACAGAACTCATTCTTAAACTGGGAACCATCTGTACTTTGGCTGCTGTTTATTCCTGTAATTAACCTGTTTGAGTGGCAGGATGAACAAGTGAAAGCAAAAAAGTGGATACTTTGAAAAATAGACTCCCATTCTCCCACAAAGGCCTTTGCCCTTCTCTAAGCTGTATGTGTTTCAGTGACAACTCTGAAATGTAAAAATTGAGTGAAAGTGCTTGTCCATTCACAGGATGGACAGGAGAAACTGAATTTATTAGGATGGCATCACATAGCCAAATCCAAATGGCTAAATATTAAAAGTATCCTCATCAGAAACTTTTATAGAAAACTAAGGAATGATTTTCATGCTGTAAGGGTCACGCTCATTGCAGGAGGACCCCATACAACCAGAACAGTGTGGGGGCAGAGCAACAGTTAATGTTCTCATTGGTGGTTGCTGCCACAATTGCCTTTTCCTCCTTTCAACGGGAATTTAGGAGCAGGCCATAAAACAGGAAAAATGCTTTTCCTTACTGTTAATAGAAAACAAAGGTTGAAGTCCACTAACCAGTAGCCATTCAGCTAAGTCCTGAGCTTTCTGAGGTGTGTTTCTAGATTATAATCCCCAAGACACAAACTGGCATGAAAAATGTCTGTTTAAAATAATATATACTTTATTAGAAGTCAAAAAGAACAGGGAAAACATGAATGGGAGTTGGGCTTAGAAGAAAAGGATTGAATCCAAAGAGTAAGACTAATCAAAAGAACACTGGAAAGTGTCATCTAAAGTGGAGCTGAACCTCAGGAAAAAAATAGCTGTGGAAGGAATCAGGCAAGTTTTTGAGCACATCTAAAATATGTTTAAATTTTAAAATTGGTTTTTCATCATTTAGAAATCTGTGTGTGGATTGACTGTTTCCTGAGTCCTGGAAAATTTACATTTTACAATCCTGGAATAGGTTTAAATTCCTACTTTCTTTCTTCATCTCAGAGCCAAGCTTCTCTTTCTTTGGGAAGATTCAAAGAAGAAAAGCCTCTAGGAAATTCTCCCGGTTATTTGACTTCAAAAAAAATGAGGAGCTCCGTCTCTCACAGATTTAGGCAAATGGCTCTTCTAGGCTCCCATGTCAGTGGCAGAACAAGATTAGGTTACAAGTCCATGATGGTCATTCTGCTCTAACAGGAACCTCTTGATGTAAGGTTGTCTTGTGATAGTGAATATGTCTCCTCATACATTTTTTGTAGCCGCTTGTTTTCATGGGAAATTAATTGCAGAAATCTAGACTTCGTTGCTAGAAGAAGGCAATGGCAAACCATTTCTATATTGCTGCTTAAAAAGCTACACTGATGTGTCCATGAAGTCACCAGGAGTCAAGCTTAACTCAGGGACATTACATTTTTTTTTTTTAGCCTTCATAGAGTACAACAGACCTAAGCCCATGCACATATCCCTGCATTAACTGCTGTTTTTAATAAATCCATAAAATAATCCAAGAACATGTACACATTCAGGGATCATGTTGATGAAAATTAAACCAAGTGTCTCACCCAAATTTCTCACCATAACCTAATGCCTAAACTAGAAATATTAACAAAAGGTTTTCTCAAATTTAAATAATATATCTAAATTTGTAAAAATGTAATGAATTCAAAGAATATCATTTGACTGTCTCCCATCAGCGAACCTTATCCATATTTTCCTTGTCTTTGTTACAGTTTTGTTTATCCGTAGTGTAAACTTGAGAAGTCACTCCCAATTTGCCTCAAATACAAAAGTGAATACAAAGTCCAGGCCTAAGTTAGAGCAAGCTATATGCGTGTTCTGTGTTGTGTGGCAGAGAGTACAGCGAGATACTGACTCAGTTTCACCATGATGATTATCAAGATCCCACCAATCAACAGCAGACTTGGCCAGGCAAAAGCAATGAGAAGGCCTTCTAGGGGATATAATCTCTTTAAAAGGACGCTCTCTTCTTTTCTTGATGGGTCATAATGACAAAGAAATGTCTGATGCTTTCTGAAATTGTCTCTTATCTTTTCTACTTGCTGCTGAACTTCTCTGTAATTCTCCATATCAGGGGGAATATAGGAGCACTGCAGAAGCAAAGAAACAAAACTCAGAATACTGCTTTTTGCAATTATTTTGCTGAGGATATACAGTCATTTTGGGCTATTTTTAATCAGTGCTGTGTACTAGTATTGTTTTTCTGCATTGCGGTAGTTGTGAACTAGATTATGAATATGTACACAATTGCTACTTTTGTAGGGCAATCCATGAGCTTTCCAAAGCTACCCTTCATTTACTTGAAGTTAACCAAAGTTTTGCTGGGGGGCGGAGGGGCATAACTCAATTTATTCTTACAAGCAATTAAGGCATCAAAAGCTTTTTCTTCTGCTGTGATTGGAACTAAAGGAACTACAACTTCTACAGGTACAGTATAGGATTGTGGGGAAAATGTTGCTAGAAAGAAACTGTGATCATATATATATATATATTGCTCTTAATCAGAACTATGGAAATACTATTTTTTATGTGAGTGTAGGTAGAAAAGGGAATTAGGAATGGACTAATACATTTGCCAGTAAGTAGGATTTCTTCCCAACTCTAATTGTGCTCTCTTTTAGTTTTTTTCCCCCCTCTTCACACATACCCATGTAAGTTAAAAAAACAAAAATAGATTAATGAGATTTTACTGAAGAAGCGGGGAAATATGGCAGGATTTTTTTTTTTTTAAGGTACTTCCAATTTGTTCATTTTGGGAGAAAATTTGAGGATTATACTTACCATATCTGTTTTGGAATTAAGTATTTGAACTTCCTGTGAGCTTACCTTAGAGCCATGAAGTCTCTGATAGCCAAACGTTCATATGGGTTGTAAACTGAGCTTTCACTAAAACAGTGAGCACTATGGCTAGCCTTGCAATTTTGATAGTTAGATTTCATGTATAGTTCGCTTCTTTATAACTTCCCACAGATGTCTGATCTGTAGTCTTAGGGCGTAAATCTTACTGAATAAATTGGGATGTAGATAGTTATTTATAAAAGTTATAATTTCGACCTCCCTTAGACTGAAGTATAAAAGCTTGAGCTCATGTTTTCATTTTTTTTTTTTTCCAATAAACACAAAACTGGGATACAATTTCATGAAGAAACAACCATAAACAGTTGCAGTTAAAATTGACTAATTCCTCTAAACATATATTTTAAACTATAAATTCCTTGGGGGGTAAACATATATAGAATAATGTTGTCAACATTATAGCATGCTGAAATGTTAAGCTAGCTACTGATATCAGGAACAATTGAACTGTTGGTGAGATGAATTTTATGTTCTGCTAGGAGTAGTATCAATTATCTAAAGAACAAATATTATAAAAAAAGCCTATTATAAATGTTTTAAAAAATGCTAAATATTTAGCATTAATAGGATTGTATGGTATCAGGGAAGGGAAGGAAGGAAGTCCACTGTTATGAACCATATGGCAATCCAGTGCCTTGTGCAGAATGTCCAAGATATTATTGTAAAATAAAGTTTGCAGTGTGGTTATTTTTATTCGCTAACCTAGGTTTTGAAGATAAACAAAGCAGCATTTCTAGCTTTACCTTGGAGATCCAATTTTACTTAAGATGAATTAGCTCACAGCAATAGTTCATTTAACTTACATAAAAAGCTATCTCCTAAATTTAGGTCTGTTTAATTGAAAAGTAAGACAGGAAATCTGAGGCACACCCATTTTGAAGGAAGTAATCTGATACTGAATGACTATTCCTAAATTCTCTTTTTAATTGCTCTTGCCTGCTGGAGATAAAATGTGTAAACACCATTTCACAGCTTTAAAGTAAATGCTGAGCTGCCCATTAGAGAAATTTACTTTATCGTTTTTATCTACAGAATTATAGATTGCTGGCAAATGATTTTCTGCTAGGCCATGAATTATGGCAGGGTGATGGATTCCACAAGAAATGAGCCTGAAAATAAGGGGGTGTATAAAATGATTCATTCCAAAGAAGAAGGAGAGGAAGAAGAAGAAAGAGCAATATCTGATGGCAAATGATGCAGCTTAAAGTATTTGATATCATTCTGAATTGCTCTTATGTATGTTAGAGGGATGAGCATCTTTAGTTTTGCTCTGTTATAACCTCAGATGATCTGCTTCATTTTGAATTCTAGAAGAAGGTGTGGTTTTGAAAGGACAGAAATAGATGTTGCACATGTAGCCTTGCAGTAATGATACTGAATAATAATACGGTGGAGAGTGTAACATTGATGGCTTGGCTGAAACATTCTTTCAAAGCTGCTTTGTGAAACAGAGTGCCCCTCCATGTCTAGGGACTGATGCAAAGCCAGGACAAACTTGTTTTTATGGAGAACATCACTCAGGCAAAGTGAAGCTGCCTTCCATTGACCTATTGCTTAAGTACCTCTGAGCCCAAGTGATGTCTGGCTTTACACCAGCAGCAACTGTATAAATACTGTCAGAATTGTAGACCTCTGGCAGGCTAGGAATACAGTTTTGTGGCTGAACAAAATTCATTACTGTTCAAAAATCCCTGTCGTTTGCATAATCTATCAGGAGAGACCTAACATTGCCACAAGGGGTTACCTTTTGTGTCAATGATATTTCAGGATACGAAATGAGAATTTGGCAAAGATAGCCATTTTGTCAACATTTATTATTCCCATCTTGCAAGTAGCCTGGTTAGAATTTGCTGAGTAGCAGTAGAACTTACAGATTTAATATCTAGCACTCAAACCTTGGGATTTCGGTCCACGGTCTCCTCTGTGTGGTAGAGCATTACCACTTGCCCTAAATGGGTTAAATTCACATAGACTTCCAGACAAGGATAGCGAAAAATATCTTTATCACCAGAGCCTTCATTGAATGAACAATGGACTTTTTCCTTGATGTTAGCTCTCACCAGGTTGCATTCACTTTCTTCAGCCCAGACACTGCAGAGACAAATTTCTTAAGATGTTATTTATAATTTGACCCTGGTAGTATATAAATATCTGATATTGATATATAAATATCTGATATCTGATATGTTTCTGATATTGTCAGCATATCCTGTGTAAAAAATGGGGTGACACAGAACAGTATTAAAATTATATTGTCCATGTGAATGAAGGCAAATATGGACTTTTGTTAAATGAATTCTACGGCAAAAATATGTATATTGTTCATTATATTCAATTATTTTGAACATAAATTTTCCCATCATCCTGTAGATCTATAAAATGTGGACTTTTTAAATAATGTCTGTGTTTTCAGAAGTGTACTTGTGTTAGTCTGTTAGACTTAGAGAAAATCAAATTTATACATGCATTTTTGTGGACTGTAATGAATTATAGTTATGAAATTTATGCAATAAGTAATATGCCTTTTTTAAAGTGATACAACCATCTTTATTTAGTATAATTCAGATAATTAAAAATTGAATAAAAAGATATCTCAAAACAAATACATTAGAGATGTTGATGATGGATTGATTGGAATTGTTTCAGGATTCCTTTCCACATTCACATCAGCTTGGAATAATACAAAACAGAATGTTGGTTCCTAATGTGATTTGATGATTCAAATGGAGATAGGGATATTCTCTATAGAAAAATCCTACCTAGGATCCCATGGTGCCCCAGGATAGAATCCATAGCAACTTTAGGATCTCTGACTGTTAAGACAGGAAGCAGATTTCATGCAATTGCAAGGTATCACCAAGGCTGTCGAGGGAATACCCCTTTGGTCTCATGAACTAGAGTGGCTATGAGTAAAAGCTGAAAAAAGCATAAGGCAAGAGAATATTAGCTGCTAGAGAGATTAAAAGAACAACCAGAAAGAAAGAAAGAAAGCTTTTATGGTGATATGTGGGTGACCTTTACAGAATTCCAAATGTTCTTAGCGGCTTCCCTCTCCCCAAGATTGGGGTCCACCTTAGCCCTCCAAATGTGCCACTGAACTCAGAGTCCTTATTTATGCTGAGGTCAAAAAGATATGGAGGAATGACTTTTTCTCCTGGAAAGAAGATAACATAGTGTGTGACATAGATCTTTTCAGAATTAGATGTTTGCTACCCCAGACTGCCTCAGAAGCAGTAGGAGTAGATAGCTGCACAAAGTTAAAGAATAGTGGAACTCAGTGGCAACCATGGGGGTGTGTTCAAATCTGCAAACTAGCAGGTATGGTGACAAGATCAAAGCCCTGCCTCTTTTGCAGTGAGGTTGCATGCATGCACAAAAGGGAGAAGGCTTCAGCTGCAACACTGCCCACCAGTGTGCAGATTTTTATACCCTTCCTGTGGATGCCTGTGGTGGACATTATGGATGACTAAGAGCTCAATTTTTTTTGAAAAGGTGCATTTGAATACAATTAATTTAAAAAGAGATGATTGTTGTAGTATGTGAATAGGTTGTATAGGGCTTGTAGTATTCTTTATGAAGAATTGTAGAAGCAAAGGTTGTTCCAGAATTAAAAGGATTATTTGGCAATGCTGAAGGGATAACCTGGTTATTCTCGTGTGTGTGTGTGTGTGTGTGTGTGAAAGAGAGAGAGAGAGAGACCTCCTGTATCTAATGTCCTTCATGTGCTTTGGATTACAGCTGCTGTCATTCTTGGCTGGTGTTATTATTTCCCATCCTGATCAGGTATAGTGGGAGTTGTAATCCCATGCATTGAAGATTACTTTGTTATGTTGGACTGATATGTTAGATAGAGGAAGACCAATCTTCTAATGTGAGCATTATTAAATTTGGGTTTGCTGCATTATAAACAGCATTTTCATGGCAATGCTCCTAAAAATATTTGGATTATCTAAAATGCTGACAGTGGGTCATGTTACCTTCACTGAGAAGAAGAATTTATGTAAATGTACAGATGAGTGCAACTTTGCTGATAAAAATCATGGATGACTTTGAATATTAGCTTGAAGATGGAAACCATTTGCTCTTGATTTTAATATTCTTTTACAATGCCCAAACAGTGCTTCTCCCCCCCCCCCCCATGTAAATGCTTCCTCTTCACACCTCATCACTGTTTAATTTTGTTATACTGCTTTCTCTATTGGAGATCCAAATCCAATGATATTAACTCTACATGATCTCATGATCTACTGACCTCAAGGGGATAGTAGGGAGTGGATTTACTTTACTTTAATTTTTTAATAATAATAAATGAATTAAATTTAATTTAGTTAAGGATTTATTCTGCATCTTCTTTTTATTTATCACTCTGCCTGCTTTTTGTCTAAGAGATTGCTAATCTGAAGTCACTTCTTTTTTGCCTTTGTTCTCAGCACATATAAAGAGAGCCCATGCTCTAGGATTCTTCTGAGAGGACATAACTATCAAGGTGCTATGCTTTGCCTATCCTTGTCATCTATTTCCTGGAAATAAATACCATTCTCAGGTCAGATTCCTGCTGCCAGGAATGCTGTCTCTCTCTCTCACGCACACATGGATGCACACATTGTTTCCATCTATAACATTCCTTCCCTTCCTAGGTCAGGTGTCTTCCCCCATTCCATCTTCATCCTATTTTCTCCCTTTTTGCTCTTTCTTCTGAAATGGAGGGAAATACATTTGGGTATGGATTTCTGTGTCTGGCATATGCAGATAGAGATCAATTGGTTTGGTAAAATGGAGTACCTTATCTTACATGCAGTTAGTTTGATTAGTAGTTATTAATTTAATTAATATTGATTTCTTTTTTTGCCCTTACCCTGCCCGTGTGTGTGTATGTGTGTGTGCATGTGTGTATACACACATGCACCCACCTATACATATGTGTGTCACCCACAGAGATTAAATAGGAAGAGGAGCTCCAGAATGGATTTCTGTTGGGGTTGTCAGTTTCATGTTAACAGGCTAAGGAATATGGGCATTACCAGGATTTTGGGGCATGCTTGGATTTTCCTCAACCTATTCTTACAAGTGAGGCCTTGGGGGAAAAAAAAAAGATGGAGAGATCCATCCAAGTATATTGTTGCCTCCAAGTGAAGTACTACAAGTATTCAGTTTTTAACCACATGAAAGAAAGATTAAAATAATTCTTGTGTTCTAGAAGCAAAAGCTTCTTCCATTTAAATAACACTGATTCCACTTTAACCATTTATGTTTCAGCTTTCGTATATTAATGAACATTAATGAACACGTAAGATTCATTTGTATAATCCAGCTAGCCATTCACTGGAGGTGAAGATGATCTCTATTAGTATCCTTCCTTTCCCCTGCATTTTAAAGGGGTACATAATGCATGAAAACCTATTAATATAGTTTCCCCACCTCTGCAAAACTCTGAAACAAAGAAATCATGCAAATAAGACATAATTTTTGTACATACAGATCCCACAGCACAGAAGAAAGACATTTTCCATTTTTTCCACTAAGCAAATGTCTTCATGGTCTGGTACTGCTGGAGCTGGGAGTTGTAAGCTTCCAAATAGACTCACTTGCTGCTTGAAAACAGACTTTTCTGCATGGTTTAAGAAATAAAGTGTATGAAGTCTTTTACCTTCTTTTGTGTAAGGGCACCAGGACGATACCAATAAAGAGATACATCATTGCTGAGCAGGCCATCATTCCCAAGCCTAGGCACAGGGCTCTCGTCTCCCCTCGTTTTTGTGCTGCCACCAGCTTTTTCCCCAACATGACTTCCCGGGATGCTTCTGGGGTTCTTATCTCTGCCTAAAAATATAACCATATCCATCAGGTTTGCTCTTATGATAGCTCCACCTAACAGTAAACTCATTCTCATCCCAGAGATTTCACATAACTTCTTTTAATGTTGTTCAGTACTTGCTTTCCAGAAATGAAAACTTAAAAGCAAATCCAGTCTTGCAGGGCATGCAATAGCAATTAATTGCATTTACTCGCATCTTCAAGGGTAACATCAGAAATGAAACATCAGATGCTCTGACCATCAAGTATTTATTTTTAGCAGGAACAGTTTAGTGTTTCCATTTGTAAATGCTGATGGGTTATTGCATCCAAAAATCTAAATGGCATTACATTTCCTGCAATCACTGGTTCTCATCCCGTGCACTGGCTGCTTCGTGTAGCTTGAAAATGATTATATGCTAGGATGCATAAGTTCAACATTGCTCGGCTGAAGAGTTTGCTTTCTGACTAACTTTTTGTAGGTTTTAGGATTTGGTGAGGTAGAGATAATGCTCAAATACTAGACTAGTTTTCCAGATAGTGTGAGAATATCTGAATTAATAATATTCCTCCCAAGTAGAATGAAGGCACATTCTTTGGGGATGGAGTGGGGAGATGACTGTCCCAACTGACCAATAGAGAAATGAATGGCTCACCCAAAAATGGAGAGGGGAGGATATTTGGCCCATTTTCCCTGACAGCCATATTAAATGCAGAAAAAGTTTGACAAGTTTGTAGCGTTCAGCTATGCTAGAGACTCAGTTAAGGATGAATGTAATTAAAATGCATAGTTTTCTTATGCATTTACTTTTTTGCTAGGCAATACATGACTATCCTCACAATTTTCTCTTGATACAAAATAGCTTTAGAGGAAGAGTTTTTGTCAGAGCTGTGACAGAGAGAATTAAGTCCTCCTTTCTCTATTGTCTGGTTTTCAGGAATATTGTTTATAAGTTGGAGTGATTTATTTGAGAAAGGCAAATCAGTGATGTTGGGCTTGGTGGCAATGGAAAGGCCATGATTCATTTTATTTCACCCTCAGGCTCCCTTTTCAATTGAATTGCAGTTTTGCAGAATCCTCCAAAGTCATCCAAACAGCAAAACTATAACAATCTCGAGAGAGTGTATTTGTAAAGTCTGTCAGCAGCCCCAGTGCCATAACTTTTGGACCTGCTGTGAACAGGGAACTAGACAAAATACATCATGTATTGGAAGCCCTTGAATAACTTCTAGTGGAAGATGCTATGAACCTAAAATATGTCAACTTCTATTCTGGGAACAGTGCTGGGTTGAAAATTTCTTCTATATTACTTCCCCATCCATTCTCTCTCAGCTTGCTGGATAATAAACTGCTTTCAAATTTTGATATGGTCCTCATGTGTTAAGTGCAGGGTTCTGGAGCTTTTGATTCCTGAGCTAAACTATTAAGGTATAGGTTAGATTAGAAAATATTGAGGTAAAACAGTGAATCTGTAAGATGTGATTTGGACCTACTTCTATGTGGAAGTGCATCAGCAAAACAAAGGTCAAGAAGATATAAATTTGTGGCTACCTTAGCCAAGACTGTGCCTCTTAGAAGTCTCTGAAATGGATAACTGCTGTATTCTTTTACCTGTATTTTATGCTGCTATGTTAGTGAAAGAAGGTTTTAAGCATTATGTTGACCCTGAATATGATGAGTACAGAATAGGGCTACTGTATCTTGTTTTCAAAAGTCCAAAAGACCACTGGGAGGCGCATATATATAATGAATTCAGGGAAGCTGGATAGGAAGAAGATGAGCATGGTTTTAAAATTGGATGAGGAAATGTCAATAACCTGTGCCAAGCTGATGGCACTTTCTGATAGCTGAAAATGCAAACAATATACAAGCTCTAGTAATGAAAGTCAAGAAGCACAGTGAAAAAATGGGACTAAGACTAAATATAACAAAGACCAAACTAATGACAACAGTTACAGCAACCAGCTTTAGAATTGGCAATCAAGATATCAAAATGGTGGATAGCTTCTGCCTTTCAGGATCAACCAACAATACTAAAGGAACCAGTAGTCAAGAAATATACCACAGGCTAGCACTTGGTAGAGCAACCATGAAGGCCTGGGAAAGAATACTCAGATGCTTTGATTGTCAATATCTATGAAGATCAGAATAGTGCAAGCAATGGTTTTCCCTAAGATTCTATGGAAGTGGAAGTTGGACTTTGGAGCAGCAGGTCAGAAAGTGTATTAAAGTTTTTGAACATTTGTGTTGGAGAAGATTAATGAGAATACCATGGATAGATAAGAAAACAAACAAATGGATCATTGAATAAATCAACCCAGAGTTCTCACCCATGGCACAAAGATCAGGCTGAAAGGATCATGCTTCAGATACATTATGCAAAGACCTAGATCTCTGGAGAAGGCTCTAATGCTGGGTAAGGTAGAAGAACTCAATTACAATGACAGTGGGTGCACCATTGGAAGATCTGAAGGACTAGGTTGAGAAGAGATCCTTCTAGAGAAAATCCATGTGGTTGCTAAGAGTTGGCACTGACTTGATGGCAATCAATCAATCAATCAATCAATCAATCAAACTACAAATTATAATGGAGCAGTCCACCATTTAGTATCTGTAATAACTCAGCTTAGCTCCTGCTTTCTTATAATCAGGAATAAGGAATTTACTTAGGCTAGGAATTTTGTTTTTATGATGTATTTTAATCCTGAGGTATAGAATTCCCACCCTCTCATTAACAAGGTCCTTTATTTTGATGAAATAGGAGCCCTTTATGCTTCAGTTGCTAGTTCTGTTTGTTTTTTAAATCTTTTGAAGTTATCCTTCAAAGGCTGGTACCAGCTATTTTTTGACAGCAAATAAAGCCAAGTGCAAATATTTTATTTCTTTATATATATTTGCATCAAAATTCAATATATGCTGTTGGGAAAATGAATTTACTGCTGAGTTTACTACTTCATATTTTTGCATTAATATTCAGTATATGCTCTTCTGTATTCTTCTCTTTAAATATCCCACTTAAACTGTCCCAAGAATAATTCAAGTAACATAGAACAGGAAGAACAGAAGATGAATCCCAGTGGATCAGTTCTGCATTCTTTTTGTCATGTAATTTATATATATATAATAAAACATCACTGCCATATTTACCAGGCAGAAGGCTTTAATTCTAATGTTTAAACATGATTACTTTATTTTCTTTGATTTATAGAGTCCTACATCCTGGTTTGTAGTATTCCTGGTATATCAGTTTATCCCCTTCTTGGACTCAGTTTTTATCATGTTAACTTTTCCCCCCCTAGGCTTTGATCTTTTCTTTTCTTAAAAAAAAAAAAAAATCTTTTCATCGATTTATATGTTGCTCTTCTAAAAATATTTTCAAAAAGTTCACAAGAAACTTGAACTTATTTATTAAATCCATTAATTCACCTTATAACAATGTTCAGCATGAGTAATAAAAAGGTACATTTTAAGAACAAATCGACAAAAGAGTGTAAACACAACACAAACAGTGTAAAACAGTGCCTCGTTCCATTAAATGCTGCATCAGACCAGAAAGAAACCATTGTCAAAGGCACTTAGATTTATTAAATCCACTTGTTCTCAGGATTACTGAGATGTCGATGGCAGGAAAGGAAGTATAACTCTCCTCCACCTTATTTCAGTCCTGCCATCATGAAGTCTAGGTTCCCATAACTTTATCTGCCCGTCCAACTGAATCTCAAATTGTCCTGAGATATGTAGAGTTCCTCCACCACAGACAAGAAAATATTGTAAGTCCTTTTCCACAACAATTTTACAATAGTTATTAAACATGAAAATAGAGAATTCATTCTTTAAAATGCACTTTCATAACAAAGATGATTTTTAAACCATAGATTTATCTATCTTTCTGCTCCTTCTTTATATGCTGTTATGCTGCATATGTTATGCTGCATCATTTAGGCAGTGGTGCTTATTTTCTATTAAGAGGAGATACCAGAGCCCAATTCTTTCTGGAAAACATCACTCTTTCCTTAATCTCTGAAATACCAGTCTCTCTATGAACAATATTATATATTTCTACAAATATCAGTTCTCTATGTGCCAATCTGTATATAGGCAAAAAAGGCAAGAGAGAGGTTTGGGAACTGAAAAGTTTGGGAAAGTTTCAGGCTTGTACGTTTACAAAAATAGTGAAGAGAAAATGCAGAGAATTCAGCTAGGTTAGGGAAGAAGTGGAAAATGAGTGAGAAGGAGCTGAAATTAAGTGGGTTATTCTTGGATACATCACTGTTGAACAGGAATAATCTCTGTCATAACATTTGGTTGCAAGTCACATTTTTATCGGTAATTGATATATTTCAGTGATAAATACATTGTTGATAACAGAACTGCAAGGATGACCCTTGATATGAGACAGTGGAATAATATTTCAACCTAAATGTTGCAATCACAACAATAATAACCCTAATAAACTAAAAAAAAGGGGGGGGGAATGCAAATTAGATGTTAAAATGTACTTTAAAGAAATTCATTTAATTTCTGATTATCTGAAATTAGAACATTCCCCACTCCCAAAAAATTCCTACTTGTTTGCTGCAAATGTCTACCTATCATAACTAGCACCCTAGACATTTCTGTATTTTCTACTGTGTAAACCTGCTACAGACATTCTCTATATTAATTTGCATTCTAAAATAATGTCATTAAACCACAATGAAAATGAGAACATCTCAAAACATTGAATCTTTTCCAGAAAACAGAAATGGACATTTCCTTTTCATTAAATCATTAAATGGTACTTAATTATCACTAAACAAAACTACAGTGTTGCCATTGCATGTCCATAAAGTAATGCTCACAGCCTTAACATTATAAACATGAAATTGTTCAGTTTTTTTAAAGAATTTTTGTATCAGCAAAAAAGGAAAATATCTGTGTGTGTGTGTGTTTGCTTACATAAAAAAAAGTTTAAATGTTTCTGAAATCTGTTGTGAATCAGGATAGGAAAATACAGTTCAAGAAATGTTAATGTATTCAGAAATACTGTACCACACGGGCTTGCTGAAAACAAAAACTTCAGAAGTCATACTTACAACCTTTGAAATGTGGCGTAGAAGTTCATGAATTTTTTGCAAGATTCTGATCTGCAAAGATCTGCTCCATGCTGGCACAAATCTGTAGCTGTAAAACAACTATCTTACTCAGACCTTGCTCTTGCTGATTTTTGGAAATGGATGTTTAGCTAACTTTCTTAGTATGAGATTTCTACTACCATAAATGGTAAGGTATGGAAATGTGCAGACTTTTCAAGATTAATTGCTGCAGTGCAGGGAGCTGATGTGTTATGAACAATTTCAAGCTGGGATTGTCTATTCCTTTCTACTGGAATTATACAGTGGAAATGGAAAGATCTCTGTTTTGTATGTCATGTTGTAGCTAAATATAATCTCCATACACTGGTGGCTTTTTCCAAACATTAATTTTAAAGAGAATCTATTATGTTGTAAATATGTATCACTCATGCCTAGGCCTTTACTTTTCTACATTTCATTTTATATTATTAAGATAAGGTTTGTGTTTAATTGTTCTGTAGATCCAAATATAGTATGTACTTTATCTGAGTAATAAAGTGTAGATACTCTTGGACCCCAAAACATGATAAACCCTTGGTGTTGTCTTGGTGATTATTATTTTTCCTGATGGCAACACATCCCTCGGCAAATGAAAAACCTGAGAAAGAAAAAAACATTAGAAAGATTTTCATGAGAATGGGCCAAAGATTTCCCCAAATTTAGTTTACTTGATCATTGCATCCTGACTGCCACCTTTTGGTCAGTTATGTGGAAGTTAAGTTATTACTAAATCTCTCTGATAATTACCTGTAGAATATTTAAATAACTTTTTTTTTTAAAAAAAAGTGAGCCCATGTGATTGCAGATATGGATGCAAAAGGATTTAGAATGGTGGAAGAAAGAAGGACATGAATGGTCATGTTTTAATGCCATGCTTTGCTAAAAGACAGCACATAAAATTTGAGAAGAAAGAAGATGTTTAGTACTGAAAGATTCCAGTGAAATATTGCAAGCAAAACCCCAATATTTAAAAATATGTTGCTCTTTAAAGCAGATATGTCTCTTTTTGGAATTGTACAGTGGTGTTCCACATGATCTGCACAATCCCTGGAAAAGATGCTGCTGAATTAGAATTGTTTGCTGAATTAGGTCTGCATTTGCATCTCCTGCACACAAAGCACCTTTTTGGAATCAAATCTGAAGCATTCAATTGGCTTACATTTTAATCCACTGATTAATATTGGCAGGTGATAATAAATTAAGTTTAAGAAATAAAATATTAGAAACCGTAACATTTTACCTGGAGCTTAACTCCAGCTAGCAACAACAACCTTTGCAGAGCCTACCCTGTCAGGCAGAGCAGTTGGCCCTAGTTTTTCAGCATTCAGTTCCAGTTCACCTCAGGGCACCAGGAGCACCAGGCTAGAAACTGGGAGATTGTGAGTTCTAGTCCTGCCTTAGGCACAAACGTTGGCTGGATGACCTTGGGCCGGTCACTCTCTCTCTCAGCCCAACTCACCTGACAGGGTTGTTGTTGTGAGGAAAATAGGAAGAGGAAGGAGTATTAGGTATCTTCGCCACCTTGAGTTTATTTATAAAAATAATAAAGGTGGGATTAAAAAAAAATCTAAAATCTAAAACAAATGAAAACACCATTTGAATAAGAGAGCAATGTTTTCCACAGGTATAATCCATCCTGCTACCATTTGAGCACACAGAGGTGCTAAAAAAACACTGTGGAGTGAAAGATACAGTGTGTTCATGATTCAGATGAAAAGAGATTCTCCTTGTCTTTCCCTTCCTCTAAACTGCAAGAGTTGATCACCAATCCAGCACTTTGGGCTGAATAGCGTTTCCTACTACTTAGTTTTCCGTGCTGCTTTTCAGACAAAGCAGACAAATCCCAGTACTCCTGAAGATTACTCTGTATTAGCTAAATGTTGAGACAGAGGAAAAAGAGGGAAGGTAAACAAGATACTGTTTATTCAATCCCGTTTAGAGTTCCAGTTGAGCACCCAGAATCCTCAGCGAAGGCCACGCTGGCTCAGGAGTCCCAGAAGTAGAAGTCCACACATCCACGCCGAGGGTAGTTTCTGTAAAAAGTCTGGAAGCCATGCATCATTCTGCAGGCCTTCCTTCTGATTTGGAGTACAGGAAATACGCTGAAGATCTGGCTGCCAATTTCAAACCAATGTGTGAAATGGGGACTGTCTTCTTTCATGCAGTTTTGCCAATTACTTTATCAAGAGAAAGTCAGAACAGCTCCTGGAGCATTGCCATGTTAGAGTCTTGCAACACGAAACAGACAGCTTTGTGCCAATGAAAAGACTAACACACTGACATTGTGGAAGCTGTTGTGAATCCTAGTCTACTCATCAGAAGCCAGGAGTATTGCATCCAGTGTCTTTGCAGTTCCTTTGCCAATGGGGCGAATGACTTGATTAAATGAAGCACGTTAGGCAAAACAATTGTTATTAAAAAAAAATCTTTTTACGTAGGTGCATTTTTTAAAAAAGCAATCAAAATGAAAGTGACAGCTTTCTTAACAGCTACTTTCAGTTGATTTTAAAAATGTGATTATTCTTAGGTAGCTTCCTTTACTATTTAGGATTCTGACTATTCAGTATATAAAACTTCTTTAATTAAGTATTTATTGTTGTATCGATGTATTTTTTTTTAAGACTTTTTACACAGCTATCCCTATTACAACAATAACCCTGGGTGCTGCACAAAACAGTAAAAACAATAGAAACCCCCAAACCATAAAATAAAAATCTATAAAAACTCAAGTCCCCCCAAGGCAGCACTCTCTCATACATCCACACCCATCTTGCTGGGCTCCAACCTCATGCTACCCCAATGCTTCTGGCGAGAGGCAGCTCTTCAAGATCTTCCAGAAAGCAAGGAAGGTGGGGGCCTGATGGATCTCTAGGGGAAAGGCATTCCACAGGGCAGGGCAGCTACAGAGAAGGCACACTTCCTAGGCCCCACTAGATGACAGCATTTTAAATAAGGCACCTGGAGTGTGCCCACCCTATTTGACCTGGTGGGATGGGCAGGTGCTCCCAGTCCTGCAAGTAGACTGACCCCATGCCATATAGGTTTTAAAGGTGATAACCAGCACCTTGAATTGCACCTGGAAAGAAACTGGAAGCCAGTGCAACTTAGACAGCAGTGGTGTAATATGAGCAAAATGTGGACTCACGTGCTGCCACATTCTGGACCAGTTGTAGTTTCCAAATGGTCTTCAAGGGCATCCCCATATAGAGTGCATTGCAGTAATCCAACTGGGAAATTGTATGGCAGTAGCTTGAATGTTTGAAATCTCAAGTGTTCTCATACCCCTGCTCACTAATTATATGTGGTGGTCACTTCCCTTCCATGTCAATCCATACATTTGACAGCACCCTGTAGATTAATTTGCCTGTCTACCCAAGCATTGGCTTAGCTTCCCTTCTGAAATCCAAGGGAACAACTCCTAAATAGGGGCGGATAATTCCTAGCAAGTAATTGTCTCATCCCTCCCCTCCCCTCTCCCCTCCCCTCTCCTCATTAAAGCACCGAGCCAGGCTACAACCTGCAATGACAGATCTGAGGAGGAAAAGAAGGAAAACAATAATATAAATATTACTAATATTAGTTTTTTACTTCCAAATTGCCTTCCCTCAAACTGGTTTTATTTTCATATGGAAAAATAAATGGCCATGAATCCATATATTTCCTTCTCAGGGACTAATCCAGCTGGCTTGAGGATGGGATTTATTGCTCATTAAATATTCCAACTCTTTCTGTTGCAAAAATGTCAAACTGTGGAATTTTATCAAAAGGCTGCGACAAGAAGAAAATGTCCTCCACGCTTCTGGCTGTACACACTAACAACCACATTTTGACTGTATTTTACTGGACAACTGTTTTAAATTCAGACAGTACATACTAAAGAAAAAAAAAACTTGTGAGGGGAACCGCTGGTGTATCTAAACTGAGTAATCTAACTGCTGGGTACATAATGTTTTTGGCTAACTTATGCAATGATAGATACCATATGCAACTAGCATATGCAGAAAAGTGTTGGAATTTATTTGGAAAGGTGGATTAATACAATTTTTAGCTTAACAGGGGGTGGGGGGTGGAATCTCTCTTTCTGCTAAAGAGTCAGTGAACTATGAAATCAGTACATTTCTAATCTTAATAAAACCCAAAGATGAAGTATATTAATGGTACATAGTAAACAGTCATTTTAATGCCAGAAATTGTAATTGCAAAAGAAATTAAATGTAAAGGAGAATCTTCAGAAGGTGAGTGTAGAGAATCCTTATTTTTTGCAGATAACTAATTGGGGAGAGTTTAAAAAAAGGCATGATCCCATATGATAAAATGGAGGCCACAATGTTAACAGTGTCACACATTTCACCCAGAAAAATAAATCATGATTTAAGGTGCTGAATAGTATGTAGATAAAATAGTACATACTGTAGCTGAGTAGTAGCCTACAGAATTGTTCCAATTTATAGCTTGGGGGTGTAGAAAATTGATTCTTCATAGTGTAATTCATGGTGGGTTCCAAAAAAGGAAAAAAAAAATAAAAATCATATAATGATTAAGAATAAATATTCCAGCCTCTGTAAGGCAAGTAGGCTTCTCTCTACCTTTAAAAGCATCTGGAAGACTTTTCTTCAGAGAAACATGAAATCTGTATGGAAATTTCGTTTGGCTAGGAAGTTTGGACTTTTAATGTTGAAGATTAAGATTATATACATACATACATACATACATACATATTTCCTGTAGTTTGACAGAATAGGAGTGGGAGAAGAAATGAAAGAAGAGGATCTGTCATGGGATTAGGGATGGTACAAATCTCAAGCAGGAGGCATACACATCAAGTGTTTTATTATAAAAATACATTGTTTTTTGTTACAGAATAGACTGTCACTTTCAAATTTACAATAGTATTTCTGTCCTACATCTATTATTTTGATGGGCTATTTTAGTCTTCTAATCTCTATGTGGTTTTCTTTATCTCTATTCTAACTTTTATTGTACAATTTTTCCTATAGCTTCCTAAATTCTAACTATCTGATTTTTATTCTTTGTTTTCTGTCTATAGCTCTATAATATTCTTATTTTACTTTTCTGTACTTAGCCTTGTGTGCTGCCTCTATCTTAACTTAATCCTGTTCCCAGTCTTGCACACTACCAACTACTCCTTTGACTGTATTTATTGCTGGGCTGGTTGTGCTATCAGCTGCCTCAGCTAGACTTGACCATCACGGTGTTGGAACAGCTGCTGGTGTTGCTTGACACTGTCGCATAGATTTTCTTTTTTGGAAACACAGAAGATATGACTTCAACATATTGTCATGAATCAATCTGATAATGAAGAAGAAGAAGTTCAGGAGACATCACCATTTGATTTGGAACTGAGAAAAATTCCATCCAGCAGTTGGCAAAAGAATATGGAACACCCTTGAGTCCACAGTAACAAATGTGCATGGCTCTTTGTATTCAGCTAAGGAAGGACGGAAGGAAGGAAGGAAGGAAGGAAGGAAGTCTATTTGTATCAGAGCAAACCAAAATAGAACAGAGGCAGAAAATACTCTGATTATAGATGCTTCTCATCATAACTCAGTCAGCTGTTGAATCTTAAAACTGGTTTTTGATGTCATGAAGTCTGTGTTTCTTCGGTTCTTGGAATATTGCTCTGCTTTTTGACTTGCTAGCTGGAATCTTATTACTTTGAGGTGGATTCCTTTATTTGTACCTTTGGCTCCTGATTTATGAAGCTACTTAGGGTTAACTTGCCGTGTTTCATATACTTACTGAATGTGCAAGGCTTGTGTGGGAGAATGATGTGTTTAGCAAAGGGTCACTTTTGAAAGTTTAATACAACAGCAAAAGGATATGAGAAATTCTCCTTTAGCTGTTGGTGTCCCAAGTTAGGTTTGGCATATTAGTGAATAAACAGCTAGGGTATTTTTTATGATACACTCAAACTGGTCAGAATTCTGTTTGCTGTATTTAATCTAATTTCTAAAAAATAAAATTTCTCAAGGCTAGCCTCTTGTACCACAGATTAAAATGTGAAATTACCAGGGCAGAGGTCATTGTAACAAGGCTGTCCTATCTGAGAAAAATCACAGTTGGTGAATATGGTGAAACTGATGGAAGGTTCTCAGGTCTATTTATTTATGTTGAGAAGCATCCTCAAGTATCTGTATTGTTTATTTCTCAGTGCAAGAAGTTATCCTGGATGACTTTTAAGAATGTGTAGGCAAGGAGCAAATTGACATGTATTGCCCCTTTCAAAAGACTTCTTGGTTTTATCCTAGTCCATCCTTTATTCAGCCTTTACTGAGCCCAAATAGCAAACCAATACTTTACCAGTTTCACCAGATTGAGATGACATTTGGATTGACACCTTATGCAAAAAATAGAAACTCAGTCATTGGTTTCTTTAGCTTATGAAAATGCCATGGGATTAAGGAGAAACATCTTCCCAATGTTCTTAATTTATGTTGGTGTTGCACAACACATTGAGGGAAAATAAATTTAGATACAGGTAGTCCTCAGGTTACGACTACTCATTTAGTGACTGTTCAAAGTTACGACAGCACTGAACGAGGGGGACTTATGACAAGTCCATGAAGTATCAGCCATTGCAATGTCCTAGTAGTCATGTGATTACAATCCAGGTGCTTGATGCTGGCTGGCAATTATGACATTGAAGTGAGCTGTGGTCACATGATTGTGATTTCTGAGGTTTCCTGCTGGTTTCCCACAAGCAAAGTCAATGGGGAAGCTGGCAGGAAGTTGGAAGTTGCTCCCACTGCTTTTTCACCCACTCCACCACACTCCATAGCACCTCCCCATGGCACCCTCAGCCCCCCCGCGGCACCCACACACCCACCTGTGCTCTGTAGCACCTGCCCGTGGGTTCCCCCCTCCATACCTCTTACCTGCAACTCTCACCTGCTGGCCTGCTTGCCTGGAATTCCCACCTCTTCCTATGTGATCCTGGGGTTATGACAGTAACCAGGACTATAAAGACTAAAAACTGCAAGAATTCAGGAAGCACTGAAAAATATCATTGTCATAAAAGTAGAGGTAATCAATGAATGATAGAGTTCAAATAAAGTGCAGGAAAGTGGTTCCTAATCTGGCAGGATTTCTAAAAAATCCCTATAATTTCTTCCTATCACACATGTAGGAAATACCTCATAAAATCCATCTCATTTCACACATGATTACTATAGTGATGTAATTGTGTAAAAAGTCTTCCAAATTAAGGCCCAGTTAAAAGAAAATAAAAATAGTGGTTAGTACAAACAATGTTTTATGCTGATGCCATAACTCTGGTTCAAGATATTACTGTTCTCCAACCAAGGACTTAGTAGAGTATAGTATCTCATTTGTTCTCAGGAATAATAGTCTTGTGCTTATCACTTTTATGCAGCTGAAGACAGCTAATTCTCTACAAGTAATGAGTGATCAATGAGTTTCCTCTTTATCTTAATGCTATGTTGTATAAAATGTGGACCAGTTAACTTGCTGGACAGATAAAGTATTCCTTCTCTTCCTACTTACTCAGAAGATAGCAAATTAGAACACTGTGATCTGTTCTCTATCAAGAACCTTTCACTGATGCAAGAACTAACAAGGAAATCTGTTTCCTCTCCCTTTAATGTTTCTTTCATTACCCAGGCTAATGAAAATTTATGATCATTCTCTCTATATAATAAGATTGATGGTGCTTTCACTGGAGCTACAAATTTGGGGTTAATTTAAGACCCCATTATATAAACTTCATTGTACACTTCTCACAAATTTAACAAGATTACTGCAAACCATGCCTTCATCCTAAAAAAAATAATCCACTAAAAAGTAACATTATGAGGAATGTTAACCATGCTTTTATCATAACATTTGTTGGAGTAACTGACTATAAATTACAGCAACCTTTTCCTGAAGCATGGATGCAAAGGTTCATATTTTTGTTGTTGTTGTTCAGTCGTTAAGTCATGTCCGACTCTTCGTGACCCCATGAACCATATTGCACCAGGCCTTCCTATCTTTCACTGCCTCCCTGAGTTTGCTCAATTTCATGCTCATTGCTTCAGTGATGCTATCTAGCCATCTCATCCTCTGCCGTCCTCTTCTCCTTTTGCCTTCCATCTTTCCCAGCATCAGGGTCTTTTCCAAAAGGTCCTCTCTTCTCATGAGGTGACCAAAATATCTGAGCTTGAGCTTCATTGTCAATCCTTCCAATGAGCAATCAGAGTTGATTTCCTTTAAGATTGACTGGTTTGACCTCCTAGCAGTCCAGGGGACTCTTAAGAGTCTTCTCCAGCACCACAGTTCAAAGGCATCAATTCTTCGGCATTCAGCCTTCTTTATGGTCCAGTTCTCACAGCCATACATTACTACTGGAAAAACCATAGCTTTGACTATGCGGATCTTTGTCGGCAAGGTGACATCTCTGCTTTTTAATATGCTATCTAGGTTTGCCATAGCTTTCCTCCCAAGGAGCAAGCGTCTTTTAATTTCATGGCTGCAGTCTCCGTCTGCAGTGATCTTGGAGCCCAAATAAATGAAGTCTGTTACTGCTTCCATTTCTACCCCTTCTATTTGCCAGGGATTGATGGGTCCAGATGCCATGATCTTAGTTTTTTTAATGTTGAGTTTCAAGCCAGCTTTCGCACTCTCCTCTTTCACCCTCATCAAGAGGCTCTTTAGTTCTTCTTCACTTTCTGCCATTAGGGTGGTATCGTCTGCATATCTGAGGTTATTGATGTTTCTCCCTGCAATCTTAATTCCGGCTTGTGATTCTTCCAGCCTGGCATTTCTCATGATGTACTCTGCATATAGGTTAAATAAGCAGGGTGACAGTATACAGCCTTGTCGTACTCCTTTCCCTATTTTGAACCAATCGGTTGTTCCATGACCGGTTCTAACTGTTGCTTCTTGGCCCGCATACAGATTTCTCAGGAGACAGGTAAGGTGGTCTGGTATCCCCATCTCTTTCAGAATTTGCCACAGTTTGTTGTGATCCACACAATCCAAGGCTTTTGCATAGTCAATGAAGCAGAAGTAGATGCTTTTCTGGAACTCTCGTGCTTTCTCCATGATCCAGCGAATGTTGGCAATTTGATCTCTAGTTCCTCTGCCTCTTCGAAACCCAGCTTGTACATCCGGTAGTTCTCGGTTCACGTACTGCTGAAGCCTAGCTTGTAGGATTTTGAGCATAACCTTGCTAGCATGTGAAATGAGTGCAATTGTGCGATAGTTTGAGCATTCTTTGGCATTGCCCTTCTTTGGAATTGGAACGTAAACTGACCTTTTACAATCCCGTGGCCACTGTTGCGTTTTCCAAACTTGCTGGCATATTGAGTGCAGCACTTTAACAGCATCGTCTTTTAGTATTTGAAATAACTCAGCTGGAATACTGTCATCTCCACTAGCTTTGTTGTTAGCAATGCTTCCTAAGGCCCACTTGACTTCACTCTCTAGGATGTCTGGCTCAGGGTCAGTGACCACACCAGCATGGACATCGGGGACATTAAGATCTTTCTTGTATAGTTCTTCTGTGTATTCTTGCCACCTCTTCTTAATCTCTTCTGCTTCTGTTAGGCCCCTGCCTTTTTTGTCCTTTATCATGCCCATCTTTGCACTAAACGTTCCTTTGATATCTCCAATTTTCTTGAAGAGATCTCTAGTCTTCCCCATTCTATTGTTTTCTTCAATTTCTTTGCATTGTTCATTTAAGAAGGCCTTCTTATCTCTCCTTGCTATTCTCTGGAAATCTGCATTCAGTTGCTTATATCTTTCCCTTTCACCCTTGCTTTTCGCATTCCTTCTTTCCACAGCTATTTGTAAAGCCTCATCAGACAGCCATTTTGCTTTCTTGCATTTCTTTTTCTTTGGGATGGTTTTAGATGCTGCCTCTTGTACAATGTTACAGACCTCCGTCCATAGTTCTTCAGGCACTCTGTCTACCAAATCTAATCCTCTAAATCTATTCATCACCTTCACTGTGTACTCACATGGAATATGATCTAAGTCATACCGGAATGGTCTAGTGGTTTTCCCTACATTCTTCAATTTAAGCCTAAATTTTGCAGTAAGAAGCTCATGATCTGAGCCACAGTCAGCTCCTGGTCTTGTTTTTGCCGTCTGTATAGAGCTTCTCCACCTTTGGCTGCAAAGTATGTAATCAATCTGGTTTCGGTATTGACCATCTGGTGATGTCCATGTGTAGAGTCGTCTCTTGTGTTGTTGGAAAAGAGTGTTTGCTATGACTAGCTTGTTCTCTTGACAGAACTCTATTAGCCTTTGCCCTGCTTCATTTTGTACTCCAAGGCCAAACTTGCCTGTTATTCCGATTACTCCTTGACTTCCTACTTTAGCATTCCAATCCCCTATGATGAAAAGGACATCTTTTTTTGGTGCTAGTTCTAGAAGGTCTTGTAGGTCTTCATAGAACCGGTCAACTTCAGCTTCTTCGGCATCAGTGGTTGGGGCATAGACTTGGATTACCGTGATGTTGAATGGTTTTCCTTGGATACGCACTGAGATCATTCTGTCGTTTTTGAGGTTGTACCCCATTACTGCCTTTCCCACTCTCTTATTGACTATGAGTGCAACTCCATTTCTTCTAAGGGTTTCTTGCCCACAGTAGTAGATATAGTGGTCACCTGAATTAAATTCACCCATTCCCGTCCATTTCAATTCGCTGATTCCCAAGATGTCGACGTTCAATCTTGTCATCTCATGTTTGACCACATCCAGCTTGCCTTGGTTCATGGATCTTACATTCCACGTACCTATACAATATTGTTCTTTACAGCATCGGACCTTCTTTTCGCTTCCAGATACATCCACAGCTGAACGTCCTTTCGGCTTTGGCCCAGCCGCTTCACTCTTTCTGGAGCTACTTGGAATTGCCCTCCGCTCTTCCCCAGTAGCATATTGGACACCTTCCGACCTAAGTTTTTTAAAATATATTACATATACTTCTGGAGAGCCAGTTTTGTGTACTGGTTAAGGCATCAGGCTAGAAAGCAAGAGACTGTGAGATCTAGTCCCACCTTAGGCCTGAAGCCAGCTATTATCATGGACCACTCAAGCCAGTCACTTTTTCTCAGCCCTAGGAAGGAGGCAATGGCAAACCACTTCTGAAATCTTGCCAAGAAAACTGCAGGGACTGGTCCAGGCAGTCGCCAGGAGTCAATACTGACTTGAAGGCACAAAAACAAAACATATATGTTTTGAGCATCTTTTTACTGTAACTATAGGGATTTTAATCAAGTTTTAGATTTCTTATTATATTAGAATATTACCCCACTTAAATCTAATTCTCATAATGCATGCTTATTAGGTCAGATTGGAACTCTTAGTCCATGTTTAAATCCTTCGCAATAAGAATGTATTTCTTTCCAATTCCACATAAGTGTTGTACTCAACTAGATTCTTTTCTGATATCTTGATCTTTATTTGAATGGATTACTTAATGAAATACAGGCAGTACTGCTATATCTGATCATGCCTGAATGACTTTAACAATGACTAAGAGAAAGAGTCCTCTCATTGTTTTCCACATGATAGATCATTATTAAAGGATCCATGTTTATAACAAAGTTGAAACAAAAGTTTGAAGAACAGACATTCTGCAAATGTATTCGTTGCTGGGGAGGCTTTAAAGCAGAAACACATAATATTGCTTATGCTTCATGGAGAAAGAAAAACAAAAAGTTAAATAAGAAAATTCCACGGAAAAAAATAAGGAATTTTGAACACAAATGAGAAATGACCTAACGAGAATTATAAAAGGGTCTTATTTATGCCAAACAGGGGCATAATTCCCTGTATGTGCTTGAAGCAGAATATTCATTGAATCAGAGATGAAAAGCAAGATGAAAAACTAGTAAGGTATTATCCTTTCAGCTGAAACATTTACAACATAAAATAGTAACCTTCCTTCTAAATATGCCCAGGATAAAGTTTATAATTATTCTGATTCAACAGAAAACAATATTCTTTTTTTTTTTTAATTGTTCCATAACACTATGTCAAATCTAATCAACTTAAAAAAAATAATTTTAATATATAACTCTTTCTAAAATTATGCATTATCAAGGTGCTTATTTAGTTGCAACTTTATCTCTCCAAAAAATTGATTACATACTGTTAAATCTTTGAAAAAAGGAAAAGCTCATGGTTTCGATGGTTACCTTACTGAGTGCTATATTCCCTTTTTATTTCAAAATTATATGGTGTTTTTAAATATAATTTTTGTCATACATAAGTATGACAAAGGCTTAAATAACTGTGATTGGTAAAGACCCTTTAGCATCCAATTTTCTTGTTAAACGTTGATACAACAATATTGACAGCAACCCCAGGATGTAGATGACAGACAATTTGCTTTCAATTACCCATCCTGAACAGTCCAGTTTTATAAAAGGTCACCAAGCCATATTAAATCACTAATTGACACTCTGATAATTAGAAAAATTGAATTGAAAATTGCAGCGGTGGTCTCACTGAATGCAGAAAAGACCTTCGGTATTGTGTAGTGGAAAATTTTGACACGAGTTTTGTTCAAATATTTCATTAGATCAATATATAGTACTCTTCATCTTTTCATCTATTATGATGTCTGGAATTTGTCAAGGATATATTATGATACATATTATATATCTATAGATTTGTGCATGAGTTAAACATGAACAAGTCTATAGGTACAACTTCAGTAGATACAAATTTGTGGTAAAGACTTCCATTGAATATTGTATTGAGACTAATGCAATATTTAAGAAGGATTCCACTGTTAATTCCTAATACAGCATGATCAATTATTGAGAATGTTTTCATGGAAGACCAAAATCCCTCAAATATATTGGCCAAACTGCAGTTGCCGTACAGTGATGGAGGCTTTAATCTACCACATTTTCAGCTTTATCAACTGGGCTTTCATTCATTCAAGCTTTTCTGAATATTGCCCTCTTTGGGGCCAATTATAGACTGTGTGATGCCTTTGAAATCTTTGCAAGTTTTGTGATCAAAGTAACAGGGATTTTCTTTTCCAGCCAATCTGCTAAGCATATTTAGTTATTAATAGGTAAGCAGTTAAATTTTGACTCAGAATCACATGAGAAGTTAATGCTATGGAATAATCCAAGTTTGAAGGTAGCAGGAAAGATGTTTCATTAGAAATCTTGGGCCAAACAAGTGATAAGTATATGATTTATGATGGTTATTTTAAAGATTTTGAGAGATTACTTTCTGGCTATGACATATCCATAGCTTTTGCCTGGCAGTATATACAATTGAAATATGTACTGACAAGATGCCTTCCTAGAGTCCATAAGGGACAGAGCACTTGATGTGAAACCACCAATTCAGTTTATCATGGAATTAGAAAATTGGATGAAGATTAACTTTAGTTACAGTATATGCTTGAAATGTAGAATGAATAATTGGAATATCCAGACTTGGAAAAGCAATGGGACCAAGTCTTAAGAAATGTAAAATATACTTTTTATGTTTTAAGAATGAAATTAATTTCCCCACTTTTCAATGGTGGAAAGACAGGGCAACCCTAGATCTACTATCTTGGATTGCAGACAGGTGTGAATGACAGTAGAATTATCCTTGCTATTACTGACCCCAATAAAATAAGATCTGTGATCATAAAGTGTTTATTAATTTATTTGTTTTAAAAATTATATAGCCATTTTGTGTGATACAAGGATATCTAGGACATAGGGGCTGTACACAAGAATACAGAGGGTAGGGCCAGGAGGCATCTGTTTTCTGTTTACTTTGAGTCCTCAAATTTCTGGAGAACATAGGAAGAGGGCTAGAATCCTCTCTATTATCAAAATCTTTTGTTTGAGCTTGACTCTGCCTCAGAAACCTGGCAAACTGAACTGTCTCCTCCTCCCCACTCCCGCCCACTACCATCATCATCATCATCATCATCATCATCATCATCATCATCTCCTCCTCCACCTCCTCCTCCTCCTCTTGCTCCTGCTCCTGCTCCTGCTCCTCCTTCTTCCTTTTTTGAGGTGGCTTAAAAATATGACCCCTTCATGGATCACTGCCTTGTTGTGGCGAAGGGGCTTGTCTAACTCAGTGAAGCCATGAGCTATACCGTGCAGGGCCACCCAAGACGGACAGGTCATGGCAGAGAGTTCTGACAAAATGTGGTCCACTGGAGAAGGAAATGGCAACCCACTCCAGTATCCTTGCCAAGAAAACCCCATGGACAATGTTAAAAGGCTAAAAGATATGACGCTGGAAGATGAGCCCCTCAGGTCGGAAGGTGTCCAATATGCTACTGGGGAAGAGCGGAGGGCAATTCCAAGTAGCTCCAGAAAGAGTGAAGCGGCTGGGCCAAAGCCGAAAGGACGTTCAGCTGTGGATGTATCTGGAAGCGAAAAGAAGGTCCGATGCTGTAAAGAACAATATTGTATAGGTACGTGGAATGTAAGATCCATGAACCAAGACAAGCTGGATGTGGTCAAACATGAGATGACAAGATTGAACGTCGACATCTTGGGAATCAGCGAATTGAAATGGACGGGAATGGGTGAATTTAATTCAGGTGACCACTATATCTACTACTGTGGGCAAGAAACCCTTAGAAGAAATGGAGTTGCACTCATAGTCAATAAGAGAGTGGGAAAGGCAGTAATGGGGTACAACCTCAAAAACGACAGAATGATCTCAGTGCGTATCCAAGGAAAACCATTCAACATCACGGTAATCCAAGTCTATGCCCCAACCACTGATGCCGAAGAAGCTGAAGTTGACCGGTTCTATGAAGACCTACAAGACCTTCTAGAACTAGCACCAAAAAAAGATGTCCTTTTCATCATAGGGGATTGGAATGCTAAAGTAGGAAGTCAAGGAGTAATCGGAATAACAGGCAAGTTTGGCCTTGGAGTACAAAATGAAGCAGGGCAAAGGCTAATAGAGTTCTGTCAAGAGAACAAGCTAGTCATAGCAAACACTCTTTTCCAACAACACAAGAGACGACTCTACACATGGACATCACCAGATGGTCAATACCGAAACCAGATTGATTACATACTTTGCAGCCAAAGGTGGAGAAGCTCTATACAGACGGCAAAAACAAGACCAGGAGCTGACTGTGGCTCAGATCATGAGCTTCTTACTGCAAAATTTAGGCTTAAATTGAAGAATGTAGGGAAAACCACTAGACCACTCAGGTATGACTTAGATCATATTCCATGTGAGTACACAGTGAAGGTGATGAATAGATTTAGAGGATTAGATTTGGTAGACAGAGTGCCTGAAGAACTATGGACGGAGGTCTGTAACATTGTACAAGAGGCAGCATCTAAAACCATCCCAAAGAAAAAGAAATGCAAGAAAGCAAAATGGCTGTCTGATGAGGCTTTACAAATAGCTGTGGAAAGAAGGAATGCGAAAAGCAAGGGTGAAAGGGAAAGATATAAGCAACTGAATGCAGATTTCCAGAGAATAGCAAGGAGAGATAAGAAGGCCTTCTTAAATGAACAATGCAAAGAAATTGAAGAAAACAATAGAATGGGGAAGACTAGAGATCTCTTCAAGAAAATTGGAGATATCAAAGGAACGTTTAGTGCAAAGATGGGCATGATAAAGGACAAAAAAGGCAGGGACCTAACAGAAGCAGAAGAGATTAAGAAGAGGTGGCAAGAATACACAGAAGAACTATACAAGAAAGATCTTAATGTCCCTGATGTCCATGCTGGTGTGGTCACTGACCCTGAGCCAGACATCCTAGAGAGTGAAGTCAAGTGGGCCTTAGGAAGCATTGCTAACAACAAAGCTAGTGGAGATGACAGTATTCCAGCTGAGTTATTTCAAATACTAAAAGACGATGCTGTTAAAGTCCTGCACTCAATATGCCAGCAAGTTTGGAAAACGCAACAGTGGCCACGGGATTGTAAAAGGTCAGTTTACGTTCCAATTCCAAAGAAGGGCAATGCCAAAGAATGCTCAAACTATCGCACAATTGCACTCATTTCACATGCTAGCAAGGTTATGCTCAAAATCCTACAAGCTAGGCTTCAGCAGTACGTGAACCGAGAACTACCGGATGTACAAGCTGGGTTTCGAAGAGGCAGAGGAACTAGAGATCAAATTGCCAACATTCGCTGGATCATGGAGAAAGCACGAGAGTTCCAGAAAAGCATCTACTTCTGCTTCATTGACTATGCAAAAGCCTTTGATTGTGTGGATCACAACAAACTGTGGCAAATTCTGAAAGAGATGGGGATACTAGACCACCTTACCTGTCTCCTGAGAAATCTGTATGCGGGCCAAGAAGCAACAGTTAGAACCGGTCATGGAACAACCGATTGGTTCAAAATAGGGAAAGGAGTACGACAAGGCTGTATACTGTCACCCTGCTTATTTAACCTATATGCAGAGTACATCATGAGAAATGCCAGGCTGGAAGAATCACAAGCCGGAATTAAGATTGCAGGGAGAAACATCAATAACCTCAGATATGCAGACGATACCACCCTAATGGCAGAAAGTGAAGAAGAACTAAAGAGCCTCTTGATGAGGGTGAAAGAGGAGAGTGCGAAAGCTGGCTTGAAACTCAACATTAAAAAAACTAAGATCATGGCATCTGGACCCATCAATCCCTGGCAAATAGAAGGGGTAGAAATGGAAGCAGTAACAGACTTCATTTATTTGGGCTCCAAGATCACCGCAGACGGAGACTGCAGCCATGAAATTAAAAGATGCTTGCTCCTTGGGAGGAAAGCTATGGCAAACCTAGATAGCATATTAAAAAGCAGAGACGTCACCTTGCCGACAAAGATCCGCATAGTCAAAGCTATGGTTTTTCCAGTAGTAATGTATGGCTGTGAGAGCTGGACCATAAAGAAGGCTGAACGCCGAAGAATTGATGCCTTTGAACTGTGGTGCTGGAGAAGACTCTTAAGAGTCCCCTGGACTGCTAGGAGGTCAAACCAGTCAATCTTAAAGGAAATCAACTCTGATTGCTCATTGGAAGGATTGATAATGAAGCTCAAGCTCAGATACTTTGGTCACCTAATGCGAAGAGAGGACTCTTTGGAAAAGACCCTGATGCTGGGAAAGATGGAAGGCAAAAGGAGAAGAGGACGGCAGAGGATGAGATGGCTAGATAGCATCACTGAAGCAATGAGCATGAAATTGAGCAAACTGAGGGAGGCAGTGAAAGATAGGAAGGCCTGGCGCAATATGGTTCATGGGGTCACGAAGAGTCGGACACGACTTAACGACTAAACAACAACAACAACTGAGCATTTGTTAAAAAAAAAAAAAAACTTAAATACCATTTTAACAAAAATAAATCCTTCTAATTAATTTTGTTCCACTAGACTTTGGACACTTGTAATCAAAATTACCAAAGCTCTTGCAGATTTTGAATTTCCACTTATGTATACTTCATCAACCCATCTCATACATTAGAGATTTATTTCTTTATTATTAAATTTATATGCCTCACATCTCCCCCAGAGGGGGACTCTGGGTGGCTTACAATTAAAAACCAAGACAATAAAATGATAAAGATATAAATACCGCCTGATTAAGCAGATTTGAATATAGCTTTTTTCACCGAGGATACATCCATAGCCTCCTTTTGCAAAGCATTAACTGAGTGTGCACAGGCTTCTGAGCCAGTGTGGTGTAGTGAGTAGAGCATTGGATGAGAAGCAGGAGAAGATCCAGTTTCTAGTTCACCCTCAGTCACAAAGGGGAGGGTGAGGGTTGTAGGGAAAATAAGAGAAAGGATCTTGACCTCCTGAATGAAAGGTAAGATATTAATCTAGCGGTGCAATTAAAAAAACAACATGGAATTTGTCTCACTAGGAAATTGCTCTGTGATTCTGCTTGTGCATCTCATACATTTTGGAGTCTCTTGCACACTTCAGCTCAGGGTTTAAAATGCTGCTGACTGCATTGGTGCTGTGTTAGCTAAATTTGAGCAGAATTCCTGCATTTGTTCTTTCAACTGGCACAGCAGCTTTCTTACAAAATAAGAAGTCTTGCAGGTCTTCTATATTTTTATACACACACTATACCTGATCTTAGCCAAAAGGCCGGGAAGCAATCTATATTTTTATAGTCTTTACAATCACAAGCGTTTGATCAGGAGAATTATGAGAGAACAGGAAAGCAAGCGTCTTCTCCTTTAATTATATCACCCAGAGATGTTCATAGAAATGGTTTCATGGCATGACAATACAAATTTCCTTTTCAATATGTTTCAGGAAAAAAGCCACTGGGGTCCTTATACTAGTGTAGAAGATGTTTCAGTGTTGCCCTCATGAGATCTATAATGCACTTCATTAAAAAATTATTTCTAGTAATATAGTTACCTAACTACACCTCATGCACTTTAATTTGGACATCACAGCTGCACAAAATTGTTTTATTAATCTAACAAAGCCCTTTCTAGGACTTCTAAGCTTACTTAATGGCATCAGATCCAGAGGAAAAGTGCGAAAAGCCTTTCCCGGTTTCTGACTGGTTGCCATTTGGATGCTGAGGATGAACATTGGAAGTGAGGAGCCTATTTGATCCATGGAAGTGCTGCAGGCAATGTAGCCACATTAAAAAATAAGATTTTCCTACCACACAGTCTCCACAGATTGAAAAAAAAAGTGTCCCTCTTTCTGAAGTTCATCCTGAACACAAGAAAGGTAATGAAGAGGTACAGATAGTGCTTCACCTGAATTAATTTAAATCCGACAGTGGATATTCAAGGTCAGGACTGCGGTTTAAATTGACTGGAAAGTTAAACTCTCTAAAATATATATATTATAATAACACAAAATGTACTTTGTAAGAGAACATTTCTGCATCTGCTAGGATCAGTGTCGGCATACGCAAAGTCATGTTTCTTAATATCCAGCCCCTCCGTGTGACACTCGTAAGGGCTGTTTGATAAGTGGCATTGTCTGTTCTATTCTTGTTATAACCAAGAGTATATCCTTGAGGGTGAGTTGTCATTTGAATAAAGCATCTTTCTGCTGTGCCAGCATTGTGGTACTTCAAGCTTGTGGAGCATCCCCTTGAATACATCCTCTATTGAGAGTGGATTGTCACACCAAATTATTTAGTTTGCCTTCCTGTTTGGTCAAGTAGGGGGCAACACCTCTCCGACCTTGTTTGGGCTCTGAAACTCAGGAGACCTGCTTAGTGGATAGGAAACCACTGGGGATTTCCAGCCTTCAGGCTAGAAAGGACAGAAAATAGCCCTGATTTGTATGATGCCAAAAAACACGAACATGATTTTGACTTAAGAGAAAGTAAACTTCTTGCTTTGGGTGTCTACACACATGAGTGTTCCACTAGTTAAACAGAAGACTGGTGACAAAAGCATCATCAGAACTGGCAGATTGTTGGGACATTTTTTCATGCTTGGTGGATGTATAAAAAAGCTAAGCAAAATTTGGATTCAGATACATACGTTGATACAGAGGATGTTAAAGATCAGTATTCAGTTGAAGCCAGAACCTTTCCTTTTAGGACTAATGGATAACCAGCTAGAAATAAATGATGGAAGATTATTTCAATATATGATTACTGTGGGAAGATTTCTGTATGCACAGAGGTGGAAAGGTTCGACACTACCCACTATGGAGGAATGGCTGGTGAAGTTGACAGATTTTGCTGAAATGGATAAATTGACTTCTTTGATGAGAGAAAAGACATTATCTACATTTATTGACGACTTATGGACTTATGGACTTGTGTAAGCAGCTATGGGCGCCTCTAGGGCTGTGCATGTAATACTTTGCTGCATGAGCTGCATTCGGTACCAGTTTGCTTCTGGGTCCAATTCAAGGTGCTGGTTTTGATCTTGAAAGCCCTTCATGGCATGGGTATGTTACAGACCCCGTTGGCTAAAGAATTTCAGCTGGTGTGGTCTAAAAGGAGAACCTTTTCTGCCTTTGCCCCCACCCTGTGGACATCTTACCCCCTGAGGTGAGACTGGCCTCCACTCTTCTGGCCTTCTGGAAGAGCATTAAGACCTGGCTCTGCCAACTAGCATGGGGATCACATGGGGTTTTGCAGCACTGGGGGTGGTTGGTGGTTTGAAGATGTTCTCTCCGCCTTTTAATCTTTGTATATTTTTGTACAGATTTTTATTGTTTTTTTTAATCACTTTTTTTACTTCTAAGCCTCCTAGAGTTACTTGTACAATGAGATGGATGGCGTATAAATTTGATAAGAAAAAGAGAGAGAGAGAGAGAGAGAGAGAGAGAGAAGGAAGAAAGAAAGAATATGAAAGGAAAGGAAAGGAAAGGAAAGGAAAGGAAAGGAAAGGAAAAAGGGATGGGGAGAGAAGAGAGAAGAGAAAAAATTACAAGGTTTTTCCTATTACAATAAAAGGGAGAAGGAAGCTAAGAGTAATCTACAATACAATAAATTTCTGCTGGCATGAGGGAATCCAACTGACCAACCAAGGAAAGGGAACTCCAAAGTCAAGCCAGGAAGAAAGTAGGGGTAAACCATTTCTCTGCTGCTGGAAAACATTTAGAAACATTTCAGTACCATTTAATGAGAATCTCAGGTTGGAAAGCATTGTTCTAATTACAGAGAAAGAACTCTCAACTTTCATGAAAAGATCTGAGTCTACTTAGAACAGACCCACAAGGAAGTTTGATGATGCCTGTAAAAAGGACTTTTACAAAGATGTATTTACTTGAAACATGGAATGTGAAAAGCAAAAACCATGAGAAAAGTACTGAGCTTTAGGAATTAATGAACCTACTACAACATAACAGCAAAAGATGTTGAGGATTTCTATATAAAATTGCAAGAGTTACTAAATGCAACATATGTGAAGGATATGATATTTCTAATTGATGGTCAGTATGCAAAGGTTTGAGAAACAGAGGAATCTGGAATTATTAGCACATTTGGATTGAGAAAATATAGTAATGTGGGAGATAGGTAATAGAGTTTTGTGAAGAGAATTCTTTGTTCCTTGTCAACACCTGTTTCAAGCAGTATAAATACAGACTCTATGCCTTTATATCACCTGATGCATTTGGGAATGAAATCAACTATGTCAAAGAAACAGAAGATGGAGAAGCACAAGCCAGTCAGCCAGGATCATTCTGGGGCAAATTCTGCAAAAAGCCATGAATTATGTGTGTCAAATAAACAGATTAATCATAGAAAATTAATGTGAGTATGTGTGCCTGCAGTCTTTGACCTGGAAGAGTACTTTAAACATCTGTAAGGAACAGACTTGATAAGCTTATATTATGCAAAAGAGAATCTGAGTTCATGAAAACAAATAGAAGCAATAAAATTTTCAGAGAGGTAAAGATCCAAGTGGATTTCAGAACAAGCTATCATGATTGTCAAAGAAAGACAAGATAAAAGCCTTGGCATCAAGGATATGTAATGGCCAAACAGAGACTTCCAACATCAAACAAGAAAGGGTATGCCAGAACCCGTGCTTATTTATCTGAAAAACCTTTGCAATGAATGAGAAGCTATGGTAAGAACTGAACAAGGAGAAACAATTCCATATAAGAAAGGGAATGAAACAAGAATGTATACTGTCCTCACATCTGTTTATCATATGCAGCAAATCCTTTTTAAGAATGGCAGGATTGGAAAGGATGATGGGGGAATCAAAATAGGGGGGCAAAACAACTAACAATCTGAGACAGTTATTTGTTAGAGACCTACATTGCCTTTCCTCTAAGAGCTCAGAGCATCCCCTCTTCCAATATTTCCTATAGGATTGTTGTAGTTTGGAGTGAGAGAGTTTATTTGGCCCAAGTCACTCAGTGAACTTCCATGGCTAGGGATGGATTTGAACCTGAGTCTCTCTGGACCTAGTTCTAAGTGAAAAGAAGGAACACTTCTTTCTGCTTTCCATATTTAATGTTAAATATTACGAAGATAAAGGTAATTTCAAGCAGCATACCATACAAGTAGCCCTCAGTTAACAGCCACAATAGTGATGGGAAATCCATTGTTAAGTGATTCAGATTTTAAGTAGGGCATTATGTGACCGTGACTGACTTACAACCTTGCTTTTTGCCATGGTCATTAAGTGAATCACAACTGGGCTTACAATTTTGCCTTCAGTCGTTAAGTGAAACAACAGGTACAGCACTTATCTGAGGACATTCCCTGCCTCTTTAACTTTCCCAACCTTTGTACTGTATGTGACAAATGGCAACAAAATGTTTTGAAAGTACTGTAAAATGGATCTCCATGATTCTAAGGCAAAAAGATAATTTCATAACATATTTTTGTTAACACTGCCTTTTAGCAAACTAAAATTAAAAATTGCATGATAAAACAAAGAGCCTTTAATTTTTTTTTCTAGTACCTGTACTGATGAGTTGGGATCCAGAATACTGTATTGTACTTTAAGAATCCTCCCAGGCTTGTCTGCTCCCAGCAATATACAGTACTGTACAGTAGTTTGCAAATAATTATTTATAGCTTAGTTCTTATGCAAATCCACCAAACTAGATTTATAAAAATATGAATCAGTGTTAAGCAAAATACGGCTTAGAAGAATTTGTGAATACAGCTGTGATGGCTTAGTGCAGTGTTGCAAACCCAATGCAGTTTACAAATTGATTCCGGAAATTCAGGCAGAAGCCAAATGAAATTCAGCTGGGATGAAGCCTTGGGGAGCGAACCAGGGCCTTTCTGGGAGTCTGATGCCAGATCATTAATTTTGCATATCCCTCTGTGATTAAGTAACCTCTGCTCCATAAGAGGTTATGCAACCAAAAATTGTTTTATTTTAAACTTTCTTAGAACCTCTTTTATTTTTACCTCTGGCAGAATTGGGCTTCTCCTTACTGGCTCCACTGCAGTACAGTATAGCCAATGCAAGGCTTTTTGTTTTCTGCAGCCTCATGATTCTGTCTTGAGGTGGAAGCTAATAAATGCAACAGAACTGTATCTGCATTGTCTTGTGGAGTTCTTTGGGCTGAACCTAACATCAGTCTCACCAGACTGAACCCAAGTTCCCAAGCCAGCCAGCCACAACACCGTGAATTCCTTAGGGAGGTGCCAGCCTCATCTTCTTGAACTTCCCACACTCCTGTTGGGGGCTAAGAACATGCTTATCTCTCTGAGCATGGCCTTCATAAGTCCATTCCATCACAGTTATGCTGGTAATATTCATAGACTACCCACCACCCTTGCTTAACTACTGCAGAGACACCACAGGAAGAATCACATCAGACATTTCAACTCTTGTGGAAGAAATAATGTTATAAAATAAAAAATTATAAAATAAATTATAAAAACAATAAAGGTGAGATAAAAAAAATCAATCAAACAAACAAACAAATAGCTCAATTAGGGCAACAGACCTTTAGGAATATTTTTATGAATATTCCCCTCCCCACCCTCCTGAATTCTGGCCATACAGGTCTCTAAATCAGGGCTAGGGCTAGGGTAAAAAGCCATAAAAACAGTTTGCAAAGTTGAATATCAGGAGTTTAGAGAACAGATAGACAATACAGTAACTCAGACAGCAATACTGCTTCACCAGTATTTTATCCTCAGGTTGGGTCTCTGCCTTCTGCATAATCCAGTCATTTTCTCTCCCACACAGAAATAATTGTCACACATGCAGACACAAGAGTGCACACTCAAGAGAATATATAGTCCCCCAACTCCTTCTAGCAGAAACAACAAAAAAGAAGTTGGGGGAAGGGTAGTTACATTGTCCTTTGGTAATTAAATTAGTTTTAAAAAAATCAAACTATAAAGCAGTGTCTTGGTTCTTGCTTGCAAAAAAGGCATTTGATGACTTTTAAAGGAAACCTGAATGTCTCCTGCTGCCTTTCCCCCTTCCCTCATTAAACACAGTATTTAAACCCTACATTAATTAATCATCTCAATGTATCTGATGACATGAGCTACTGCTAGTAAAAGCTTATGCCTTGTAATAAAATTTATTAGTCTTAAAAGATGCTACCAGACTTTTTCTGATTTTTAAATACTATTATGACCCCTTTCTGGCTATATGCTTTGCAGACTTTTAGGAATGGGCAATATTTATTTCATTGTGAATGTAAGATTGCTACCTCCATGTGATTACCCATTTGGATTTATTTGCCTATAGGTTGTGATCAAAACTTCATGAAAATTAATTGATTTTAAATTTTACTCTTTTTTTTTTAAGATGAGTTATCTTTATCATCCTAGTATATAATCAGTCATTTAATGGAGTATGGCCCAAGGCAAGAAGACTTATTTTCAAATAAATGTAAGCATTTTTCCAAGGAGAATATTTAATATATATAAGCTTCATTATTAACTGAAATTGTTTAATTTAATTTTCTCTGTAATAGTCTCCAATCAGTCAAAATAGGGATTCATGAATTCAGTAAACAATGAACAGATGATATTTTCTATAGATATTTCAAACTTTAAAATAAAGTCTTAAAATCAAATGCATTTGTGGAAGCCTTTAAAAAAAATTGAGCAATAAATCTTCATAAATAATTATAAATCTATATATAGTAATGCTCTCTAAAGAAGTTAAAAATGCGGATCTCTTTCCAAGTGAAGGGAACCTAAAAAGAAATAACTTCTTTAAAAAAAAATCATCTTTACCAAATTACTAAGTCAAAAAATTATATTCATGTTCTCCTTTGGTTATTAAACTGAATGGTTGGATGAAAATACACTAGGGAAAACAAACATATGTATCCACCACAATCTGAGCACTCCTTGTTGCGGTCATTAAGCAATCTCCTGTGTCATTAGGTAGACAAGCAAAAGAGCTGTCTCCTTCAGCAGACAGCTGTTTCGCTCTGTCCTCTTTCCCCTCCTCTCTCAGTGGTGTGCTCCATTCACCGCTTTCACTCTGGAAAGAAGATGGAGAAAAAGAGCTGCCTGCTGAAGGATTTCAGAGCTGAAATCCTTCAGCAGACAGCTCTTTCACTCTGTCCTCTTTCCCTCCCCTCTCTCAGCAGTGTGCAGGAATGATACTCAAAGAGTATCCTCTTTCCAGAGGGAAAGGATTGCCTGCTGAAGGATTTCAGAGCTGAAATCCTTCAGCAGGCAGTTCTTTGGCTCCGTCCTCTTTCCCCTACCCTCAGCGGTTTGAAGGAATGGAGCTCAAATCTTCAGGATCTAAGCTCTGTTTTTGCACACCACCACATCTCCTCCACTTACAACCTTCCCTGTCAGTTTCCAATGGGGACACTGGCAGAGAAGATTGCAAATGGCAATCACATGATTGTGGGGTGCTTGACAACCAGTTGTAAATGCAAGCCAGTTGCCAAGCACCTGAAATGTGGCCATATGACTGGGGGGGTGCGATGCGACATTTTATGATGGCCATCGTAACTTAGAACCATCTTTAAACAAATGGTTGTTAAGCAAGGACTACCTGTATGCACATATGTATAGTAGTAGTAGTAGTGATAGTAGTAAGAAAGCGTAGATGATCATCTCCTGTCTATATTATAAACCAGTTAAGGAAGTTGGGATGGTAGTTAGCACTATGGCAGGGAAAAAGCAAAGTGATTTATAAGGGTTATATTGCAATTTCAGAAATCTTTTCCACAATCCATTCTGTACAGCATAAACCCACTGCGTATACCTGCATTGCAGCAAAGGAGCTTCTAGAACAAAATTCAAGGGACTCTACTACAAGTTAAATATCTTAGACAAATTATAAAGCTGTACTACACAGTTGTCAATTATTTAACTCTGTTCTCATCAGTGATTTTTACCATTAAGAAGAATTATCACTGAAATTAAAAATATGCTTTACAGCAGAAATATATTAATATAAGAATGCATTAAATTCTAAGTAACTATAAAGAGCTTAGTTGAAACAGAATAGTATTAGAAATGGAAACCAAATTTAAGCCCAAATAAAGCATTTTTGTTCTGTGCAGGCAAAGAAAGCTTGATGTCTGTACTGTTGATTTATCCGATACAGGCTTCTACTGTTGTTCTTTTAAAGATCTCAAATCATAATCCCCACATCATTAATATTTGATGTTTTTGTTTACTTTGGCTGTCTCAATTGAATAAAATAATCTGGCTTCTTTTTACACCAGGTTTTTCTATTCATTTCTTCCCAACTTGATCAAACTTCTGAAATGAACTTGCACATAAGTAAACTTCGAGAATTTTCTGTGAATCTTGAAGTTAAGTATTCAACAAATATTATATTCAGCACCTTAAGGTTCTGCTGTACTTATCAATCACTTGAAATAGACTTGAATCAACTTTAATTCATTAGAAAAAGTTTGATTATATTTGTAGCTGAATTGACTTGGACTTGATTTGGATTCAAATTTCAGTTTTAAAGTGTAGAAGGACCTTGTAATTAAACCTTGACACCTAAATATACAATAACTGAAAGTGGAAAATCCACTGAATTTCAATACTTTACAAAGACTTGTTTTGTTCACTGTTTATCAAATCAGTGGATGTGTTGTACCCAAGTGACTGTAAATTCAAGATTTTTGGCTATTCTTGGGCAAGGTGTCTCAATAACCCTAATTTCTTGCATAAGCCCACTTTTTCATTACTGAGCCTTCCTCTGGAATCCAGTCATCAGTCACAGCCCAGTGGAGGTTTTTGCAGTTAAGTAACACCACCAAATAAAGCAAGTGGTAGGGTCAGCAACCCATGGAGGTTGATACTAGGAGCATGGACCTGTTAGAGCTTTAATTCTGCAGCTGTTTGGCTTTAGAAAGTAATTGTTAGAACCCACATTCTATTTTCTTTTAGTGTAAGCATTCTAATATATGAATGATAAGAAAATTTAATTATTCTTTTAAGAAGACTTGACCATGAACCAGAACTGTATTTGGAGAAACCAAATAGTTCAGAACTAGGACGACTCCTCTCTGGATCTGACTTAGAGGCTTTTGTTTTATTCCCTTATGATCTGTAGAACCATATTCTGTGACGTGATAGAGTGGGAGCCTGCTTTTCTCCCATGGCAGCATGCAACCTTCCCCCACACCTGAACACCCAATGGGTACAGGTATCTGTCAGTGGCATGGAGGAAGGTTGCACACTGTAGTAGGAGGGAGAGTCCCTCTACACCATTCAACCCATGGCATGTCCATCAGACCATTTTTAAAAATGGATTTAGCACTAAACTTGTGTTGAGCACTTAACCTGTTGATAATAGTGAAATGGGAGTTTCCCTTTCCTTGCATCATGTTAACTCTCACACTGTGACCGTTGTAAATGTTGTAACTGTGGACAGGTAGAAATGGAGGGGCATTTGTCAATACAGTTGCCAGGGATTAGGGCTGACTTGCATGTTACTAAGCCTTTCAGGAAACTACTGTGTTGGATTGTTTTTTTTTCTTTTCAACTGATTAACTATTACTAAAAAACTGTAGAAAATCTGATGGAGTGCTGTAAGCACTCGTAATAAATTCCACAGTACTACTATTATTACTCGTACTACTACTACTATTACTACTACTAGAAATGGCATTATGAAAATTTAAGCAGATGGTAATGGGCACAGCCAGCTGTTTGATGCCATAGCTTGCATCATCCTCTGTTATCAGCATGAATGAAGATAGAGTCTGTCAGATGGGAATATCTATATCCATTCTCCAGATAGAAAATCTTTTTCTGCAACACAGCTCCTCCTTCCTTCATAACCTAACATATTTTCTCATTGCTCAGCTTTGTAGCTGAGCAGTACAAAGATTGATTACCTTTGCAACACTTGTACAGAAAAAAGATCAGTTGATTAGATAAAATAAATACAGAAAAATATTGCAGCTGTGAATAAGGTGCTACTAGTAGGAATCAGTTTGTTTAGGCTGAATGATTCCTGTGATGCAGATCAAAGCTAGCTATGGCTAATGAAGTCCACTTGGAATATATTGATTTGACTTTAAAATAATGGAACTCTCAAATGCTTTCTTTGCTCTGAAAAGATAACTATCTACACTTAAGGGAAATTGACAACTTACTTTGTGGTCTCTTGAAGGAGTTCTAGATTTATAAAAGGCATAGTATATAGATCAAATGTTGCTCTTCAAATGTTTTGTACTTAATTTCTCATCACCTTCTACTAGCATGTCCAATGACAAGGGATTATTGGAGCAGTATTTCCTTTAAGGATTTTAAAAAATATGTGCTTCCCTTCAAAACGTATTATCTTTCTCAGGGCAGCTTCAGGACACACTAAAAGCCAGTACCTTTAAACTAAAACCAGAAGCATCACATACACAATAAAACAATAAATCAAAGGAAATGTAGAAACAGTTCCTAAGAAGCAGGAATAAGATTAATTAACATGTTTGTTTATCTTGGCCTTTTAAATTACATTCAGGGTTTTATTATTTTAACACATTTAGAGTACACTCATTGGATTTTATGTTTTAATTTTTTTCTAATTTGTTGTTTTGATGTATTGTGCTAAGTAATAATTTAATTGAAATGACTAAACTTGTTCTGTATGCTTGAGATCATAAACTTATTTCTTGCTCCAATTTGCACTCAGCTTTTGTCCTGGAAGGAGACAGCTGTCAGAGTTTTTTTCCCCCCTTTTCCAGGGAATTTTAAAAACTATCATTGTCATCTAGATGTAGATTTTATTAGGTTTAGTCATATCTATAGCCTGAAACAGGTAAGCATGTCTTCTCATAGGGAGTACTGTAAGCAGTACTGAGAGCAAGATTACAGCAACTTGATTTATTTTGTTCAGCACTGATCCCTCTTCTGACATGCTGAATACAGTGCAAACCAATTTAGCAAACTGGATGGCAATCCATAGAGCTTCTTCAGTTACGCTTAAAGCATGGCCATGTATGAATATATTACATGGTTATCCCAATTTATGTTGCCAGGGAGCTTCAGTGCACTGTCAACCCCAATGTCAGGGCTGTTCATGGAACTATATGTGCTGGGATGAATTCTAGATCACTTCTAACAGTTCAAAACTCATATTAATATTAGGAGACTGAGAAGTTGAGTTCAAATTATGTGGGTGGGTCTAAGCTATGGGGGAAGAATCTATGACTTGCATGCCATGCCTTGCCCTGCCCTACCCATCTGATTCCATCCCATCCCATCCCATCTCAACCCATCAGCTGCAGCTTGGAAAGAGCCTTCATGTGTTCTTCTCCATACGTCAGCCTTTCAGTGTTGCCAGAAGGAGCTATGTTGCTCTAGAACATTAGACTTGCACTACTAAACTCACCAGGAACATGTTGAGGTTGGGAAGGGTGTTTTACCTCCAAAAAAGCTTTTAATATAGCTGTTTCATTTGGAGATTGCCTTTCCATGTCAACCATTTTATATCTGCCATTCCTTTCAAGCAAAAACAACTCCATACCTATCATCCTTTTGGACTGAAGTATAACTGGAAAATGGTAATATAAGGGAGAGATGGATAAAGACAAACTGAAGATTCAAAGATTGAAAATTAAAATTACAAAAGTGACTGTGCTCTGTTCTCTGCAGAAATGACCACATCCATTTCAGCCTTTTTCTCTTCTCTTCTCTTCTCTTCTCTTCTCTTCTCTTCTCTTCTCTTCTCTTCTCTTCTCTTCTCTTCTCTTCTCTTCTCTTCTCTTCTCTTCTCTTCTCTTCTCTCTTGGTGATCTCTATCTTTATCAGTTACTGCTACTTTCAGGATCTTCTGGGGAGTGAAAAGTATTGTTGCATACAGTGCTAGTGTTCAGAAGAGGTTGTAAAAATTACTTTTTTTCCTCCTCTTTTTAATAATAGAAATAGTGCTGCTCCACACAGGTCAGTGAAAGAGACTGAAAAGGCAGGCATGCCTTCCTCCTCTTTAGCCAGGCTGTTGCTCATCTGTGAAGGTGACATGGGAATTAATGTATAAAAATGTTGAGGAATGCTCTCCTCACTCACTGTGAACTGTCTCTCTCAGATGTGATGATTTTATCACCAACTGAACTGACATAGGGTTTATGATTTCCTCAATGACTGAAGGAAGTGATGGGCTTAACACTAGCTTTCCAGATATTTGCTCCATATTAAAGAATCTGCTTAATTGGCAATAGGCTTTCAGACATATACATTCAAGCCATATACCCAGCGATGATTTGTCCACTACAGTAGCCCCTATGCTCCAGGGTATAAACTCTAGGATTTTTCCTCCAGCCTTTTTGAATTATCAGATACTTGGTTGTTCTTTTGATGGCTTTGAGAAGCACCTGATCTGTGCTGACATTACAGTTTCTCTGGTTGGGAATCACCAGGTCCTGTTATTCATTACAGAAGCATAATGCATAAGTCTTGGATCTGTCATCTGCAATTTGGCTATCTGAATAGCAATCTCTCTTTGCCTCTCAGCACAGCTCCAGTATGTAGGTAACTGATAATATTTGTTTAACTTTTTCTAACTGCAAATAAATTGACAAGAACATAAAATGCATGATCAACATTACAGTTATTCTGTAATCCTCAGCACTTCCCTTCCCATTTCAGTCTGTTGGAGTGAATGTAAGCCAGGGTCCTACAGTTATTGCTATGCTGCAAAATTCTGGGGAACATTATAAGCAGTGTCCCACAGTGGGGTACCAAGCAAGTTCCAGCTGCAAGATTTTGGGCTGCATCACAATCAAGTCTCAGCAAGCAGCAGGAGGATTTTTACAGCACTATTTTGTTCTCTGCTGTTGCTTGGCTATAGATGTGGTTAGTCATACACAACTACTAGGAAGATGTCTTGTGTTAAACAGAGCATTAAAACTACTTCTTGGTGTCCTGTTTCAGCAAAGATTGATTCCTGGTCACTCACAATCCCCAACATGTATCCTGTGGCAAGAAATCAATTTGAGTTCCTCAGCAAAACAACAGTTAAGCAAAGCATGGTTTCATTCAAATTGTGGCCCCATTTTTTCACAGCTGTCTTTTGTAAACATTCCACATGGTTTTCCTTAAAATAATTGTGGAAATGATGGTGCACAATTCACCTTCACTACTAGAAGAGGAATATTCTCTTTCTTGCTTTACTAATTTAATTCCCTTTTTTACCCACTGTACAGTAGTTTAATCCTGGTGCTATTTTGTCCACCCTTCCCATAGTTTAATGGACTTTTGCCCTGCAGTTCTCAGCCTTGAGACTGAATGTTGGTTATTGACATAACTGTCATCTCTGCTCTCAGCTTCACTCCCATGAGGATCAGAACTAAATGAGCCAAATGCTTAGACATTTAACAAAGTTTAAAGCTCTCTTTGGTTAAAAGAGTATATGTAAAAATCTGTATTTTAATAAGAAGTACTCTAAAAAGTATTTTTAAAAATATGCAAGATTGAAACATTTTCAGAAGAATCTGTTTAAAAAATTGCATTGTGTAAAAACAAGGACATAATAGATTTATTAATGAATCTGTGTGAAAATCACCGGATTGGAAACAGACTGATTCATCTGTCCTTAAGCAGTACTTATTCTAGCCTTCCCTGTGTGTTCTACTACAAATCCCATAACTCTGAGTCAACATTGCAGTATTGTTGGAATCCAAGTGTGCCATTGGGAAGGTTAATTTAGTCAGATTTCATTGTATAACTCTGATACTCCTTTGACCTGAAGAGCAAACAGTGAAACAATTAATCTGTTTGGAAAGCACTTCCCAATTAATTCTTTAGCCACAGGGGTGCTTGAGAGAGACAAATTTCTCTTAGAGCTGAATTAAAACCATCACATCATTAGTGGAGCTCTTTCTACCTAACCAGACAATTTCAGAAGAAACAATGAATAATCTCTTTGTGTCTTTTTTTCAGGGGTGAACATGCGGGAATGGGGGAATGGGTGAGCTTTTAGGAGCTTGAACAAAAAGACAAGTTTAATTAAACATTGGAAGCACAGGAGAGAGAACTTCCAGAAATGATGGGCATAAGAAATTCTGGCCAAATGGACTTGGTGGACCAAACAAACATGAGCCTGGGTGCTTTGCACCAGCCCTTGTTCCTCAATAGACACTCCAATTTTTCTAGCATGCACTATTCTATTTTGCAAGCTTCAGTGATGATACCTGGGATTTGAATCCAGGTATCATCATTCCTAGTTCAACACATTGGCTGCTATGCTATATAGACTTTTGCTAAATTGTTGTATAATAGGAAAACAAGTCATCATGTTACATGTCTCTTGTACATTGTGCAAGGATATAGGATTGGCTTTTTATCAGGGTTCTTAGGCTAATATTTTATAAGATCTGCAAAACTGCAAATTCAGATGAATCTGCAACAGCATGATATAGTCAATGCATGGTAAAGAAGTAAAAGACCACCTCTTCTGCTTTGAGCCATATGGAAATTATTCTTTGCAATATGTAGTTCAGAATCTCTTGAGAATAAGGCAGCAGTCTGAAGTATACTTATGGAGCGAATCCCAATGAATTTATTGCAAACTAGTTCTGAATAGACTTGTACTTGAGCTGTCAATGAAGCATGTTTAGATGTTTAGAAGAACCCTGGTGTTATTTGTAAAGCCATCTTCCATTTCTGTCCCATTCGTTTTTCAACACATGTTCAAAGACACCATGTTTTGTGGCATGTTACTGTCAATGGCTTGGAGTCTGACTTCCATCTCTGGGGATGAGCCCACAGACGGGTGAAGGAGTAAGTGAGGGAATTTCTCGTATAAATTCAGAAATCCTACACACGTGACTTCCCCCTCCATGTCAATATGTTCCTTACCTCAGGAAACACTGCTGACTTATGAAGAGATTAATAGGTTTCTCTTATGAAAATTGATGTTTGATGGGGGATTGGAATGGAGTGATCTCCCCACAACTGGACAGAACTTGACAAAAATATTAAAAATCACTCAAGGCAAATTACCAAAAGTTTTCTTTGATTTGATGGACAGTTAGGGTTGATATATGGAGACAGAAAAATGGCAATTCAAGAGAGTATACCTACTTTTCTGAAAGACAAGAATAGACATGATTTGGATTTCAAACAACTTGGCTACTAAGGTTTTTAAAGTAGAGATATTGCCAAAGACTCTTTTGAATCATAATTCAGTGAGCTTGGTTTATAAAGGAAAATTGAATTCTTTTAGATGGAGACTAAATTAAATGAATTATGTAAAGCAAAAAAAATTAAGTCTGCAAATAAACCACGGAAATGGCTAGCTTATAAATTATGAAAAGAAAAAGTAAAGAAAATGATATTGAAATTACACGAGGGAGATACTGTATTAATGGACAATGCAGCCATACAAAAAGCATTTCATCAATGTATTCCAATTTATATAAAGGAAGTGACATCTCTCTAGAAAAAATAGATCAATATCTAAAGAAACAAAAATTTACCAAGGATTACAGAGGAACAGAGATAGATTATGAATGGACCTACAACAATAAGGGAAGTTTCTGAAGCTATAAAAAAGATTAAACTAGGAAAGGTGTCTGGACCAGATGGATTATCAGGTTCTTATTATAAATGTTTTGAGGATGAACTTTTACAACCTTTACAAAACCCAATGTTACAAACCACGATGGTTCTCTTATTTACATTTATTAGAAAGATTTAAAGAAGACAAAATAGTTTATGGTTTTGAACAGTGTTAGATTGAGTTTGAAAGAATTGTGTACAAATGATGAACATGTCATTGCTAAAATGTATAAACTTTTATTGAAATTTGAAACAGAAGAAGAACAACTGAAACATAAAGTAGGCTAAAAATGTTGGTTATAATATACAGATGGAACAATGGGAAAATATGTGGCTGAAAGGATTGAAATTTATACTACGTTATAATCTTAAAGAGAATTTTTATAAAATGAGGTACTGTTGGTATATGTCACCGGAGAAATTGTCTAAAATGTATAAAGGCACTTCAAACAACAAGAGGAGACATTTTATCATGTTTGGTGAACATGAAAAAAAGCTAGAGATTTCTAGGTTGAAAGACATACACTGATTCAAGGGATTTTAAAGATTAATATACAATTGACACCAGTGCTTTTTCTTTTGGGACTGATGGACAAACAGTTGGAAAAAAGTAATGGAATTTTGTTTTTGTACTTGATAACTACAGCGAGATTATTGTATGCACAAAGATGGAAAGATTTGGCACTATCCACAATGGAAGAATAACAAGAGAGGGAATGAGAAAGATTTGTAAATACTTGATTTTACTTTGAGGAAATCATCTGACTTACTTTCCAGTGGATGACTGTAAGTGTATCCATCATTTATCATATCTAACTGATCAATTATTACTGGTGGATTTACAATAGTCACTTTCTATATTTCATGCAGCAATTAATATTTTTGATTACCAGCATCTTGGAAGATATTATTTAAATAATAATAATAATAATAATAATGGTATTTGTATTTGGTTTTATTGTATTTTATACTGTTTTTATTGTATTTTAACTAATATTTATTTGTTGTTTTTATTGTAAACCGCCCAGAGTCACTCCCTCATGAGATGGGCAGTGTCTAAATTTGAAATATAAATCAATCAATCAATCAATACATTTTATATTCTGATATTATTTTTTGTACAGGGAGGGTTCATGTCAAGTAGGTGAACTAATTTCTCCATAGGTAAATGCTGCCATGTTAATTTATGAAGCTACTATGAGAATGTTCTTTAAAGATATTCCTTGCTGTAAGATGTTTATTTGCCAAACCTTGTGAGGAGAAAAAAATGTGTTCTTGTCATCTGTATGTATTTCTTCTACTTTAAGTACCCCCCAATCCACTAACCAATGTTGCTCTAATATATACCATGCAGCCTATATATGTGCTCAGTTAACCTACTATTTTAGTTTATTATGTTAGGTTGATGAAGGCTGGGCAATTAAAGTTTTTTCTCTGAGTGTCTGCAGCTATTTGCTCTAGCTCATTTCACGCTTACTTAAGGCAAAGGACCTATGGCTGTATTTACCTAGGCCCAGGTTTGAAAAAAGGAAAAAGAAAACTCCTTCAATGACCCACAGGTGGACTGATAAAAAAAAAAAAAGTAAAGAAAAACCTAGTGGCAAACTGGGTAGCTCAGGGAAAGCAAAATAATAATTGGAAAAAAAGTGTTTTTGTTTGGTGCTGAGCCAGGGATCCTTGGCATGTAAGGTGAATGTGATAACCAGTGTGCTACTGCAACCCTGCTATAGGACAAGCTACAGCAGAAATTAAGGTGCCAAACTGAGGAAAATGCAAGAAAAGAACTTTCTTGGGGTTTGCTGGATATGCATATGTGTACATTTTGATGCTTTAACTTTGGAAATGGCATTACGTTTTTCAAAAAGTATATATAAGTACTGCAATAAAGAACAGCAAAGGGCTATTTTGGCACAAACATTGTAACTACTACACTACAGGGGTATTATTGGCTATTTTTGGAGGAATTCTTTGAGTATGTTCTTCATTGCCTTGCCCTATGTCCTATAAGAGCCACCCATAGTGAGGAAAGTGACTTATACTTGCCTTCCTGGCATGGATGGGAGGGTAAAGAAGCAAGAAAATCCTCCAATCAGGGGGCATGCTAAATATACTTTGGACAAAACACTTAACTGTCCCTGTGGCCAAAATGGAAGAATAGGCTAACATCTGGAAGGAGATTTCTCAAGCTGGCTTCTTTTTAGCTGGTTTACACTGAATAGGCTGATGGTGTCAAAGTAGAAGAGTCCATGGACTAATGTCCCAACTCCCCCACTGGGTGTCTTTGGGACTGCCTCTGTCTCAACCTTCCTCACAGGGTACCTCTTGCATATCCAACCTACACACCTAACCTAAAAAGGCAGGCTACCGGAATACATGATTAAAATATAATCAGCATTACAAATACATACCATTTTCTTTCTAGAATAATACTGATGATATTTAACATTATTCCTTAAACTTGGGTTGGGCTGTATAATACTCAGGTGTCTAGGGCTTCATCAAAAAAGTTCAAGACATATACTGCTATTTTGTCAGAGAAAGTATGCAGAATTTGGTGTTCCATAAGGCAAAACTTTTTTTAATGAAGAGGGAAACTTTCCCTAATGAAGTGGTGAAATAATTGCAAAACAAAACAGTAATAAATAGTTTATATTACCTTAATATTTGCTCACAGTATTTTAATTGCAAGCAGCATTGTTGACTCATTTGCTTGAGCCAAAGGATACCCTGCAAATTGAAACATTTTCTCCATTTATTTGACTGTACTTTCCTTTTCTTTCCTAACTGTGTTGGCTCGAATTTAATGATCCAGCTTTGGTTGCCATGGTGCCAGAATTAAAAGACAGATTAATGTTAAAACATGGAATAGATGCATAGATAATAATCTGGAGTAAGTGTAATCCTATACTTTAATGGTCGGTGTGGAGGAGATGTCCCCTCAGTATTTCTCTCCGGTAAATGTTCACTCTACAGGAGGTCATAATTATCTGCTGTAAGGACATGAACATAGCTGCTTTGTGGGACTAAAGAAACTTCACAGCATCCACTGTGGAGCAACTTTTCATGTTTTAAGAGTTTTAGAAAGCGTGTGAGGAATTTGTCTTGCAATCAGTCCAATGGTGAATCCAAAATTGGATTAGAATTATATGTGAGGAATAATATCTGAGGCAAGTACATATGTTTCATTTGGCATAACAATCTGACAGCACGTCTTCTGACTGATACACAAATATATTTTATGAAGATATCGATCCTATCTTAATCTTACTTATGGATCAAACCTGGAAATGAAATAAATGCATTGGCTTCAATTCACAAAATAACCCCTAGAGTAACAGAATCAAAACAAAACTTGCTGAGTTCACAAGGTCTTGGTCTGGTGACCTGTCTTTATAAAAACCCATTTACTGAAGAAATCATCCAACTTCTTTCTTTGAAAACTAGTTCCATATACTCACAAATATCTTACAAGAGTTCAGTGTGGATAATTGAGCCAAATTTGGGAGACAGAAATCTTAAGAGCAGTCAATAAACAATAAAAGGATAGTTTAACTCCAGTATTGGATCTCTAGGCATTTTTTAAAAGGCAATCATTTGTTCTTTTAACCAAAATCAGCAAATCTAAATCCATTTAAATAGGAATATGTCTATTGATTCTGAAATACAATATGCTGAATCAAAAGCTATATGCTTTTGATATGCTATTCATGCAAGTACGTGAATAAAATGTTACTTAGTTGTATGGTGTAGCTGCTAATTGTTCCAGTTCTGCCAAATGACTAACAGTGATGCATTCAACCATATCTTTATATGGATCCAATTTGTTTGGATTTAAAGGTGGGATATAATTTGAAAACAGACATTGCTAGGAGAGTTCCATTTTGAAATACAAAATAATAACAAATGGCACCTTTTAAATATATATTGAGGCCTCCCCCTTAAGTATGTACAACCTTTAGTCCAGTATGGAAGTTTCTTGTGAAGTTGTTCCTAAGGGCCAGTATTTCAGAACACTAAATATTTCAAACTACAGTGGTACCTCAAGATACGAATTTAATCCTTTCCGTGACTCTGATCGCAACTCGAATTGGTCGCACCCTGAAACAAATTTTCCCATAGGGTTCAATGTAAATACGGTTAATCCGTTCCGCCCTCTGAATTTGGTCGCACCATGAGGCAAATTTCCCCATAAGGTTCAATGTAAATACGGCTAATCCGCCCTCCGAATTTGGTCGCACCACGAGGCAAATTTCCCCATAAGGTTCAATGTGTCAGCTGGCGTTGCAGGGCTAGGAAATTCCCCAGGCGCACTTTAGTCAGTTTCACCACTCGAGCACTAGCGCAGAAAGAGGAAGTGCTAATGAAAGGGCCACCTGGCGCCTCTTCACTAATTTGTTAACACCAGAGGGCCGCGGGCGCTATGGACAAAGGAAAGAGCTGCGGAATTGAGGAAGAGCAATCAGCACGCGAGGAAAAGCTCCCACTCCCGGTTGTGTGCGCGACAAAAGCCCAGCGAAAGCAATGACCATGCCAAGGGCTAACAACAATTAAAGAACAATGGGACTCAGGCTGGACCTGCCATCTGGACAATTAAGGGGGATCATTAGGGCGCTGATAATCCGCAGCCTGTAAGGAGGGGAGGTATAAAGGAACCAATGTATTGTACCAAGCCAGTCCTGGCTTTGCTTGTAACTGTTGCGTTACGCTTGAGTAAATCTCTTTTGTGAACTACACGTGTCACGGGAGTTTCTCTTGACGAACGGGGCAAGATCTTACACAATGTAAATACATACGGCTCTGCATTTTCTTTGGAGCCATGCTGACAAGCACACCAAAAACCTTCCAAACGCCACAAAACACACCACAAGCCTCACTGAACATCTCCTTGCTACCGCGATCTCGCCCACAGGAAGCCGCGACCACGTGGCAGCAGGGCAAATGGCCGCGGATCCGGTTCGTAGCTTGAGGCGGAGTTCGCATGTTGAGGTAAATTTTTGTGGCCGGAGCTGGTCGTATCTCGAAATTTTCGTAAGATGGGGCGTTTGTATCTTGAGGTACCACTGTACTATCACTTGAAAGACAATCAGCTGAAACGTGCTTGTACACTTCTAATCCCTAAATGTTGTCACATGGAGAGTATCAATTTTTCCCCTTCTCAGAAAATATGTTGTCTTCCCTTGCAGATTAAACTCAAGCTATAATGATAGCTTGGAGACAAAGTACAGTCATTAAGTACATGCATACAAAACTGCCCCCTGCCCGAAACTGGGACATGAAGTCTGCAGTGTGTCATGGCTTCACCTGTTTGCATGAGCCTGCCCTGCAAACCAAAGGGAGTACAGTTGAGTGTGTTTTCCACTCTCTTTATGGTGAGAAATGAGCATATTACAAAAAGACATGGAAACAGGGAAAGTAAAAGCCCTCATTTTCTTTCATGCAAGCACTAGATCAGAGCTGAGAGAATGCCTATAATTAGTCTTGAGTTCCATCTGGTTTGAACCCGGAGCTTGCATGCAAATGTCTTTTTTTTTTTTTAAACTTTAAACATGGATGACTGGGGAAAAAGAGCTGGGTGTGGGTAAGGGCACCTCCCAACTTTGGTTGCAGGCCATATAATTCAAATTGTGCTCTTAATTCAGAACATAATATATTAATTATTACATTAAATGGTTCTTACTGTTTGGTATTCTGAGAGATTTATTACTTTCCAAATCATATATAACCATCCTTTTCTAGCCCACTCTTAGACCTATTTTCTTTATAACAGCCCCTATTCATTTTAATGTCAACTGTATTTACTTGTGATTATTAAGCTACTGTTGGGAATTTGTTTTCTGCATCAAGGCTCTTGTGGTATGGTATATATTTATAATGCTATTAGTGGCTTTTTCATCCCTTTTCTGTAATGCAGAAATGGTTTTCATCTTTCCCCTTCATCCATTTTACATGTGTATTTTGGCTGCAAGATGAAGATCCCAGTGGGTAAAGGATTTAAAGGAATGCTAATCTATCAGAATGCTATTGAGAGAGGTAACACTTGTTGACCAGCTCTTAGAGATTCACGATAATAAACAAAGTACTTTTTTCTTTACATGATTATATTTCCAGCTAGATGTGCTTTATAATAGCAGATCTAGCTGGAAATATAACACTTATAAAAACTCACCTATTTGAGAATGGAGGACCCAAAATATTCAGTTTCCCCTGCCTGACCCAGAATGCCATGGTCCAGATGGTTTGGCATGGTCTGGTGGGCAAATGGATCATTTTGGACTTCTCCAGAATGAAATGAGAAATGATAAGAGACTATTATAGTTGGATTTTAGTATGTCTTTCTGAGGTGGCTTGTAATTCTTCATCCATTGCCCTTGCTTTTAAAGATTTTAGGAAAAGGAGATAGACAGGACTTGGCTTTTCTTTACACCAAGGGAGTGCAACATATGGAAGAGAGAGGAATAATATGGAAGAGAGTAATGCATTTGGCCTTTGAATGGCAGCTACATTCTCAAAAACGGTGTAGCCAGAATAAACACTGAATTTGATTTGATTTAAATTAATTAACACTTTTTTTTCAATATATTATTTTGGGCACATTAGCAATTACAAATCAGCAGCACATTTTGGGAGATAACTTTGGTGGATGGCAGAAGCTGCTGAGTCCCACAACTGTTCCCATCTACCTGCAGTGAAAACAGAGCAATGGCAAGGCTGGATGTAATTAGCCAAATCCTTTGCTTTCAACATATTAGGAAAGGGCCCTGATTGAGTGTGGGGAGATAGCCATCCAGTTCAGGTTAGCTCCAATGTCAGATTTGATACAGATTTCATTGCATTGAATAATACTATCTTGCAAATTTTATTTTGAACAGATGGTTTTAAGCAGTTAGTATATCATGCAGTCTACCGAAGAACTTTGGAGCTAGCCTGCCACCTCTCCACTGTGGTTGAAGATGCTTCTCCATCACCAAAGTTCAAATAAGAGTCAATGTCAGGATCAGCTTCAGTAAGCAGCAGCATTTTTTGGCTTTGCTGTCAAGCAGCACAGAGCCTAGGGTGATCTTCCCCACTGCGTATATGATATAACAGCTTTCCCCAGTGTGGTATCCTCCAGATTTGTGACCATCATCCCCCAGGCAGCATGGTCAATGCTCCTGTGAGTTGGCAACACCTAAACAATCTGTCAACAGATTACAAGGTTACCATAGATATGGTCTTTTCATGCACGAATAGGGAGACATTGTAATAAATCTTCTATCTTCCCAGTAGAGATGTTCCCCACCCCCACTATTTTGAGGATCTGGCATTTTAACCTTCTACTTCACATTATTTGAAGAGCCACTTGCTGTTATAATCTTCCCAGTGAGCGAAGACAAGTTGATTTTGCAATGAAACAAGCTAAAACCACAGGAGGCAGATTAGAAGGAAATAAATGTGCACTTCAACTTTTGTGAATGATATACAATTATGAGACTAAGTCTTTTCCTCCTATGGTGAAACATCTTCAAGTACAAGAAGTGATTAAAATACATTGCTGTGTGTACCATTTGAACTGATAGGCTAAAAAGAACTCTATCCAGAAAAAAAAAAAATAGGCTGGTGTGTTTGTATGTGTGTAATTTTCAACTATAACTGAAATATATTGACAAAATAACATTTATACAACAAAACACATGGCATCTGAAGAATATTAGTGGCATTAGATGCAGTGGAATAAACGGTATCACTGATGCAGTGCCTTTTCTGGAGAAAATTGTGCACATTTAAATATTAAGTCATGGATAGGACTGTTGGTTCACTTCCCAACAATTTGCTAGTACGGTACTTCAGCTATAGATGCTATTAAAGGTGTAAAAACTGTTTTGAATTCAAAATGGTTTGAGTCTGAAACAGACTGTCCTGATTTCCCTGTAGGTATTCCAATGTTGCTGAAATTACAATAACTTGACAGAAATATTCCATACTTGAAACACTTTAAGTAATGGTGGAACAGGTCAAATTTGAAACAGTACATTTCTAGAGATTGTAGTGTACACTTGCCAGCTATCACAAAATAGCAGCCACCAGTTGAGGTCAAACATGATGCAGCGATAAAAACCACAGATCCCATGTGGTGTTCAGAATGAAACAATGCTAACATTATTTTATATGTTTATAGTGCTATAATAGCATACATATAAAATGCAAAGAAGGAAAGAACACCCACTCCCAGTTAAAATGGAATGAGAAGAAGAGCTGTTTATTTCATCCCTCAGGAAAATCTGGCATGATATTTGTATGGGAAATCTGCTGTTTTTGATATCATCTTGTAAAGCTTTTATATGATCAGTAGTTGGATTTAGAGATTCTGAATTTTTATTTAAATTATTCTACATATACTATGTAGAATAATTTAAATACATTATTTAATAGTATATATTTATTTAAAGTATTCTATATATATGATGCATATTCAACTTAATATGCATAGTATATAAATTCTTCTGTTAACAGTACACTTCTTTCACTTGATTGGAAAATATAGGTTTAAGATGCATTTATCCAATAACCCAGTTTTTCAAGGCAAGATACATAGGCAACCTCCCAGTTTCTACTTGATGTATCATTTTGACACATTAAATCCAATGGGGTTCTTGAATACATAGATTTGATTAGAGTTAATGAAAATTGACACGGGAAAGTGATAAAATAATTGGACTATGACTCATACGGCTCATAGCAACATTAGTGTAAAGTTAAGGTTTCTGAATTTGTATCACTGACAGAAGAAAAAGGTCACATGCAAAGTATTTCAAGTGCAACCAGCTCTAAATGTAGTTTTCTCACTTAATTTCATGCACTGATACACTCCTTTAGAAGTCATCTAGAGTTTTCTGTACTTTTTTCCAGTAGCATCTTCTGCTCCCGTTACCAATGTTTCCTGTATCAAGCAGTTGGAAAAACAAGAGCATTGTTATAACTTTGGGGAATGTTATTGAATGGATATTTTATTAATACTCACTTAGGAACTAGTCCAAATGGAATGAAAAGTTGTAGACTTTAAAACTGTGCAGATCATGACCATTATTTTAATAATTACCAGTGATAGTTTCAAACAGTGGCTTGACATTCTAAGTTTTAATAAAGGCATGAAGAAAAAATGTTTTTATATGTCAGTTATTGTAATTTTAATATCTTGTGCATTAATAGATGTAAAATAATCTGAAGTATTTTAGATTCATGATTATTAGGTTTGACCAAGAAGAGGCAGTCACAAGTTTTGTGTATGTCTGTTTTCCAAACACAAAACCAACATTCTTTATGGAAGATGGAACTGAACATGAATTGCTTTGAACTGGGTTCAGTGATCTTTGAAAATTCCATTCTGTAAAATGATAACTTAAGTTGTGGCATTTGTTAGTTTGGAGTATTTGCCAGTTCTTCATGCAATTCTTAGCACTAGCTAAGTGTATTTAGCTTAGTGATTTATGGCATCTGAGAAGTGTATGTTAGCTGGCACTTGATAGGACCACATTATTATTTGTACTTTCCAAACATGGACTAAAGACATTTTCTGATGCTAATCTACATGAATAAAAGAAATACTGTACATGGGTAGATGTTCTAGGAGCCATTAGCATTCTGGCAGTGAGGCACATATAGCATTGGAGTTTCCTTATAGCTAGGCAGTCCCATCTTCTCCGTTACAGCCTATGTGCTTTGCATAGACCAGGGGTTCCCAACCCCAGGGGGTGTGAGATAAAATTTCAGGGGGTGCAACAAAGAGTGTCTTAATGGTGAGTCATGAGTCATCACTCAGTCAGCTGCCAGTGTGCCTTAAGTACCATATCTTCAAATGTGATATTACTTTCCTAGGGGTTGCGAATATTAATCAAACATTTCCTAGGGGTGTGGGGCATAGAAAAGGTTGGGAACCACTGACATAGACAATTTGACTTTTTACTTTCCCATTCTACAAGATGCAATGTTTGGGCTATTTCACAATAGTGCAAATGTATGATAGACAACTGGCCAGGGCAATGTAGTAGGTCTTAACTTTATCTTATGAGCAAGTCCAGCTGTTACATTAGAGGTTTGGAAGGAAAGAACAGCAATAAAGAGGAAAAATACTTCATCAAGAGATGATGGAACCCCAGAGGCTTCAGATCAAATTAAATAAAACCAAATCAAAATGTAAGGCTTAAATCCAGGCTCCAGTTGCTCCAAGCCAGAATGGAACCTAATTTCATTTGGGAAGTTGTGTTTATTACCAGGGAAGGATAGAGGACATTTTCCCTGAAATGTTAAGGTTTATTTTATGTGGTTACAGTCTAATCTCCATTTTTGGTAGTGGGGTTAGTTATATTTGTTTGTTATATATAGTTATATTTGTTTGTTGAGTGAACATTTGAATTTCTATTAATATGGAAAGAATCTTTCTTCCTTTAAGTGCTTGAGAGATTAAATTCCAGGCTGTCCTTATAAGCAGAATTTAAAAATGAACATGTATAAGTAGAATTTAAACCTGAAAATATATTAAGAAACATGTCCTTTGAGAGATGATACTGACTGGTTGGCTTCTCAATTCCTTTTCCCTCTGCTAAAAGCTAATTTGTTTACTCAGATGTAATGCAGTTGATTCCATTTGGTCCATAACAGCATTTTTGTGTTTCTTTTAATTCTTCATATTGGGTACATAAGAAGCAAATAGTTATTGAAGGCTGGTACAACTCGGTAAATATTTGTCTGTGTAAAATGGGAGTCATCAGAAATGGTCACATCTGGGATCCCCACCCCCCAGGAGATATTTATGATTTATGATGCTGTAATTAGGTTCTGCTAATTCCACAATAATATTTGGAAGGAAGGGAGCACGGGCATCCACAAGGGAACAATATGGAGCAAATGAAGAAATGTGCATTGCATGGAGTTTGCCTAATGAGGCATGTTGGTCATTTTGACAAAATGTCAGCATGTTTTGGCCACCCCTGAAAGAGAGGAAATTGATTCAGGACATGGAATATTTAAAATAGGTGAGAAGGTAGTTCTGGACAAATTGATGGTCAGAGTGAAATTATAGTAGGAATTTATTCATATACATCTTCACAGGGAGGTGAAGATGGGTAGCTTTATGATGGCCAATGACTGCTTTTTTTGGCGGGTTAAAGGCTTCACTGGGCAGAGTGATCATGTGAAATGTGCAGGGCTGCGTCATGTATGTGGGTATCTGTGGTTTTTTTCCTTGTGGGATATGCATTTTTAAGTGTGTTAATCCCATTGTAAGGCTCATACTACAGGTTGCCTACCCTTCCTATGATGCAAGGATAAACAACTATTTTGGGGACAAGAGCTGCATTTAGTTACGGACAGCTTTGAATCCTCACAAGTGGGTAGAAGACGTGGATAGAATGAAGCTAAGTAAATATATAAATAATTGGTTACTAAATTAAACACATGAATTAACAAAATGCTGTGGCTGCCAGATGCTTCCAGGAAGTTTTGAAGACAGGCGTGAACACCAAAATAGACAGAACCACAGCTGCCATATTTATCTTTGACATGATTACCAAATATTTTTCCTTTACATTTAAAATAAAGTCTTATGGCATATGCATGCATATACACACACATCTTTTGGTATGGATATCCAACATTTTGGATGCAAAAGCACAAGAGGATTCAGAGTATGCAACTCTTTAAAGTCGCCATACCTTTTCCCAGGATAACGCAGCTCCCTGTATAATTTCCTGCCTTGTGGTCCTGGCAAAATATATGTTTAGTTTAAGGAGTTGCAGAAAGTTGTGACAACAGTGCCCTGTGTGCTCTTAAGGACCCTTTTGGCTTGAAGTCTAAAGCACTGAAACCCTAACATTTTGTCACTGTGGGGTATTTAAAAACAAGGAAAAGATGTAATTTTAAAAAGTAAAACAGAACAATTCTAAAAGTTTCACATGCTTTTTTTAAAAAAATGCTAAATAGCTAGAAATTGTTTGCTTCCACAATTACTGTAATATTATGACATTAAGTGTTGGTGGCAAATCAAGAAAAGTGTAGCCAAATACTTTTAAGGATGGGGTGGCATGTGGCCCTGGGGCTAGAAGTTGGAAACTTTTGTTCTAATGCCATTAGAGGGCATGCAACGGAAGAGATGACTGTTATGCTATGTAATTAGAAACCCCTTATTATCTGACAAGCTGATATCAGTGACAAAGCAAAACACTACTATCTTCTCTTCATGGAGTAGGTGCTAAAGCAAAGTTTTTTCAAGTCAAACTGGAGTCCTGTGACTTCGTGGACATGTCCATATAGTGGTTGGCCACCACTATCTTCCAGGAGGTTTTTTTCAACTTCCTGTTCTATCTTACAGCCTTAGAATTTCATGTTGACCTCCCATCCAAGTAGTAACCAGGTCTGATCCTACTTAGATATCAGATCAGCTAAGGTTGCTTAAGACTCCTGTATTTTATTTTTGAAGTAAAGCATACAGGTGACACTCAAAAAATTAGAATATCCTTCCACATAACCTTCTATTGATGTGCTTTGATACAGCACTTTGGGAACATCCAACTTCTTTTGCAATTACCTTTTGGGGCTTTCCCTCCTTATGGAGGGTGTCAATGACAGTTTTCTGCACAACTGTCAGGTCAGCAGTCTTTCCCATGCTTGTGATTCCTACTGAACTGGCCTGAGAGACCATTTAAAGGCTCAGGAACCCTTTGCAGGTGTTATGGATTCCTTAGCTGATTAGAGTGGGACACTTTGAGCCTAGAATATTGAACCTTTTCACACTATTCTAATTTTCTGAGATTCTGAATTTGGGGTTTTCATAAACTGTACGCCATAATCATCACAATTATATCAAAGTAAGGCTTGACATATCTCGCTTTGCATGTAATGCATCTATCTCATATATTGGTTTCACCTTCTGAGTTGCCATACTGACATAAATGAACATTTGCACGATATTCTAATTTTTCGAGTTTCACCTGTATACTTTGCATATAGCAGAGCTCAGATTCAGTCCTAAGCATTTCAAGGTAGGGGAGGAGATGCTCAAACCCAGGAGAATTTTACTGGTTAGTTTAACAGTTCTGGGCTAGAGCGCCAGTTTGGTGTGGTGGTTAAGGTACCAGGCTAGAAACCAGGAGACCATGAATTTTAGTTCTGCCTTAGGCATGAAGCCAGCTGGGTGACCTTGCGCCAGTCCTTCTCTCTCAGCCCTAGGAAGCAGGCAATGGCAAACCACTTCTGAAATTTTGCCAAGGGTCTTAAGCAACCTTAGCTGATCTGATATCTAAGTAGGATCAGACCTGGTTACTACTTGGATTTTGCCAAGGAATTTAGGGACTTGTCCAGGCAGTCGCCAGAAGTCAACACTGACTTGAAGGCACCCAAACAAACAAACAAACAAATCCTGGGCTAGAGGAACCAATAGTATGAGTTGTTCCTCAGTTTTGTACATGGTGATTTATATATTTCTCTGAATATTTCACTATCTGCTGTACTTCATATTGTTCGCACAATTGCACAAAAACACAAAATACAAGCCGTGGTTACTTTTGCAAGGTAGCATTCTTTATGTGTGCTTACCTTTGTGAAGTTGTTAACGCACTGCCATTAAACAAGATATGACAAACCCTATGTTTGTGAAACAGCCTGCTTTGTCTCAACAATTCAAAACAAATGACAGCATGGCCAAATTAGAAACTTGTGAGAGCAAAGGATGAGGAAATGGAGGAACAGCAGTTGATGTACAACAACAAATGAGGTGAGTATTTGCAGCATGGTGAAAATAAATTTCCCAGCCATGCAGACGGAATTTACCTTGCTAAAAGCAAATATCAGAATTTGAGAATGCTTATTATATAGTCTTCACCACAAAGCTTATTGCATAGCTATTCCATAGCATTAGATTCAGTCCTTGTGTTTCAGTGTATATGAAGTTGTAAAAGGACTTCCCTGTAAATGGGGGAAGTCCTTTGACCTATTAAAGAACACATATTGAGCACAATTATGGAAATAATTCCTTTTTAAAAATATTTTTATTAAAGTTTATATATATAAAAACTAATACAAAACTAAAAAAAACCCCTACAAACAAGAAAGAAAGAAAGAAAGAAAGAAAGAAAGAAAGAAAGAAAGAAAGAAAGAAAGAAAGAAAGAAAAGGGGAGGGGAGGGGAGGGGAGGGGAGGGGAGGGGAGTAACAGATGACTTCCCCCTCCCTCCAAACAAGTATATGCATTAACAGTAACTTAACACCTCCTCTATTGTTACTAAAAAACCCCCTCTTTATCCCCTTTCTCATCCCTAAATAATAACTGAATTATAAAAAATATTCAACAATTAATGTAATCAGCAAAGAGATTAAGAATGCCAGTAATAATAAACTACAAATTTTAAGCTTAAAGAAATAGGTCAATTTTGCATTTTAGCTTCTAAGTTTTTTCTGAGATGTGAAACCTAAAAGAAGTTAAACCTAAAACTTAAAACCCTTAAGCATTCAAAACACCAATAATAATCACATATGTGTTTTAAACTAAACCAAATAAATCACTTTTACAGGTATAAATAATCGTCTTACAGTCCTGGTCAGAAAAAGAAAATTCAATATTAACAATCCAAGATCAAAACATGGACAATTTAACCGTGATCTGATAAATCCACTTTGAATTCCTTTTTCTTCTTTTTGAAAGGCTCAGTCATCAGTCTCTTCTCCAAATAAAACCCCAGATAACAATCTCTTATCATTCTCTTCCTATCTATTTTCAGAAAAGGTTTCAGAGATTTGGTATTTCCCTTCTCTATGTCCAAAATAGGATAATTCTCAAAGTCACTCTTCCAGTCCATTACAGCTTCTTTCTCTATATCATTCTCATAAGCAACTTTGAGTCCATCTTCAGATCTACAGCATTTTTCCATATTTTTCATGTCTCTCTTATAATCTGGCATTTCTTTAAAGTCCATTTTAGAATCCTTATTCAAGTCATCCTCCACTGCTATATTGTCCAGTGAAATCTTTTCTTCTTCTACAACCTCTGTTAGCCCCAATTTTACAAATAGTTCCTGGTCACATTGATTCGAAACTGCAAAAATTCTTCTTTGAAAGGAGGATACCCATCCATTATGTTAAAAAATTGTTAGCGTCTGTTCCTTCTAACCTTGAAGGCTCTGTCTTATCTTATTTTCTTGCAATTAAATTCAAGTTCAGTTACTGTATTTTCTTAAACATTTAAAATAATCCTTAAAAAAGCTGGTTCAAATCCACCTAGCCTCTTAATTGTCCCAATCAACATTCTTAATTCCCTTTTGCTGTTTCCAAATGTTAAAATATTTCTTTTTGATCTTTAAACTTACTTTGGTCTTCTTTCTCCCAGGATAGTAGGAAATTCTCCAGGTTTGTCCTTCAGGAGGTTTTAAATCACAAATAGGCAGTTTATGATGTTAGTTAAAAGAGGAAGTAAAGCAAATCTAGTGTCCATTTGAAGGCTTTGCACCATGGCTTAGTCTCAATGTTTCCCTCAACTCCTAGAGCACTCCACCTGCTAGAGATTGCTAGATTACAATCTCTTCACAGGGAGTCTCTGTAAGGAGTACTGTGGGTGATCCTGTTGATCTCCTTTATCTGGAGATGACTCTGAAATGCTGTAGCAAGGCCAACTCCTCTAACTGCCATGGGTGTTGGCTCCACAAAGAATGGAGCTGTATTCAATCAGCCATTTCTTTCCCTTCAATAAGCTTCAGTGAAAGCTTATACTGTACTTTTTAGCAAACACATGTTCATCATTTGTATATAATATTGTCTCAAATTCCATCTTATGTGGTTCAGTTCCAGTTATCTTTTTATCTAAATTAAATCTTTCTCTTAATTGTATATATGAAAACCATTGAAAACTAAATCCCTCTATGATTAATTGTTCTCTTGATTTCATTTTAAGTTCACTATGTTCCTGAATTAAGAAATCTTGGTATTTTAACCATTTCTCTTAACCCGCTGTTTCTGTTCTATAAAATGCTTCTTGTGCTGAAAATAACAAAGGCATCTTCCAGCAGAGCCTAGGATTATATTTGTTTCATACTCTCAATATGACATTCCTAACATAATAATTTTTAAAATCTACATTAACTTTAACTTTATCATACAATGAAAAGCCATGCCATCCAAACCTCAAATTATGATCTTCTAATTCTAATATCCTTTTATTTCTCAATATCAACCACTCTTTTATCCAAACGGTTTTGATATTCTTGAGCAGATTTAATGTGAATATACATAAGGATAAACAGAAATTATAAACTGGACTTCCTTTTATTCTCACTGGGGATTTCAATATAGAGTTAAAATATTTGCTTTGAATATATTGGTTCCTCTTAATCAATCAGCAACTTTATTTCATCTTCAGAATGTCCACATCAATGTATGGAAGGTCAAATCTACCTGGTTTTACTCAGATTACTATTGTCCCAACCTCATTTTAATTTGGGTACATTTCCATGTCAGTTTGCATATTTAGCAAAATTGGAGGGAAAAAAAGATATTAAAACTGATACTAATTTTGTGGGATAATTTTCTTACTGTTTTAGCATGCATATTACAACGTGCTCTGTAGATGTTCTTCTGACATATGCACATGTACAATTTGGAATGCAATGTTGCTTTTCAAACTGAATCACACGTTTCTGACAGCTGCAGATTTTGGGCATGTGAGTGCCTTTCTGCCCCTAACAGAGCAAGGATATACAACCTGAGGCTCTAGAGCTGCAGATGTTGTGCAAGAACATTGGGACCTCCCCAAAGATTCTCATTTTTAAGTTATCAAAGAGAAGAAGTTATTGAATACATGAGGAGCCATCATATTAACTATATACACTGTATAGTTAAATAAACTGCATTCTAATTAGAGGGAAGGGTAAAAAAATCACATTTGCTTTTGTCCTGTCCTGCTTCTGTTTTGGAATGAGGCCCTCTGCATGCTATAAAAAGGGTAAATATGGCCTTTAACCCATAAAAATTTTTGCACATCTGATAAAGGGGTTCAAGGGATAAATATTGGGTCAGCATGGAAAAGAGTCAATCAGAATTATTATTTCCTTCATTCCTTCAAAGGAATTTTGAGAGCCTTCTTTTGGTTCCTAGTGCTGTTAGTATTTTGGACCTTCACCATCTCAGTGTAATGCAAACAGTTGCATTCCTGCTTTGAGTGTCTCATGATCCTCTGCTCTCCTTGTCCAAGTTTGTTCAGAACCCCCCAAAGAACTAAAGCCAGACAGAGCTTCCTTGAAGGATAATCTGTTATATCACTTCATTTGATTGTCTCCAACAGGGAAATAATCTTCTAGAGAACCAGCATTCCCAAAGTGCATGGAATCCAGACCTCCAGACTGAAGGAAAGTAGCTGCAAATATGTAACATTTGTTTGCTTTGGCTTGCTTGCTTGGTCTGGTGGCCTGATGAAGACAAATGATCTTAGAAGACATGTGTGATATCCCGGTCATCTTGTCTGCATCTTTTCATTTCTGATAAAGATAAATTACTGGCTTAGAACATCTAATAAAAATTCTGAAATCCTTAATAAACATGGAATTTCAAAAGCAGCAATAGCATCATGATGGAACAGCTCAAATAAGATATTTAAACTGAATAAATTGCAAAGTAGCATTCTCAAAATTCAATTTTAGGCTTCAAAAGATTTTTTTAAAGTTCGTTCAATAGTGCCAAGTTCATTCTAGCTGACAAAATTATGGGAAGCCCAACTTGTAGCAGTTCTTTTTGTAAACTGAAACTTTCTTGTAACATAAAATTTTCTTTAGTAAGAAAATCAAAACTATGCTCATGAACCAATCTTTTTCATTTGCACCTTGCAATAAAAAAAATGTATGTTTATTGGACAAGGAGAGGATTTTTTAAACAAAAGAGGACAAAGTGAATATAGAATAAAGAATATTAACAAAGAAGCTGTTTGTTCAGATCAATTGGCTAATGCTAATTATATGTAAAAAAAGAAAAAAAAACAATGTTATGCAATTACCCAGGAAGAAATTGATGGTGAGAGAGAGTGATACGGAGCACATGATAAAACTAAGGATATCTTTTCCCTTTAATGTTTCTCTATGTTCCAGTACATTGTATTTAATGACCAAAGTAGCCTGAAAACAAAGATCACTCTTGTTTGAGAATAAACCTGCCTATTCTTAAAATTCTCCTCCCTTCCTTATACATGAGGATATTTTATATATAAGTACCAAATAACTGAGAGCCAGCTTGGTGCAGTGATTAAAGCACTGGATTAGAAGCTCTGAGACTGTAAATTCTAATCCTGATTTAGGCATGAAATCTAGGTGACTTTGGGCCAGTTACTCTCTCTCAGTCCTAGGAAGAAGGTACAGGAACATCCTAAAAAATGTTCCCTTAGAAACGATATAGACATGTTCCTGTAGCCACCAGGAGTCAGGATGGACTCAAAGGACCATAACAACAATAACAAGTAAATAAGGATTGAGCAGGCTTCAACCCATCTGCTCTGCCTTGGGGAAGTGCAAATGAATTACGTCACCCTACCTTGTCACCCTACCTCAGGACAGCTTGCATTTAATGCTAGTTTATTAACATTCTCTTGATTTTTTTTTTAAGTTAATCCTATCAGAATTCTACTGTTCCTAATTTTGCATTAGTAGGATTTTATGATAAGATCATACATATGGCAGTGTGAGAAGAATTGATGCATCTGGATTCTGCTGTCCATTCTTCACTTCACAGTAAGTGGGCCCTCACCTGAAGGTTTCTAACCCTTGGTGACCTTTAGTATTACCAGGCTTTATTGCTTCTTACACAGGTCAGAATTTACTACAATGATCAGAAGTAATACTGCAAGGTAGGGGGCAGGGAGATGGGATGGGTTTCATCAGAAAGACAGTTAGGATGAACTAAGTGCTTTCAAGCATAACACATTATTTCATGCCCTTTGTTTTGTTTTGTTTTGAATGTGCCAATTAATAAAGGTTTTTCACTTGCTGTGTTTTATTGTGTGGCACCTAGATTGCAAACAAGGACATAAAAATCAGAAGACAGTCTCATTATGTTAGCAGCAACCCCATTGCCAGCTATTAGATTGCTCGCTTTGATCTTGGAAACAAATTGCAAATTCCCCGAGGGACACAGTTCTCCGCTTGCATTCTGTACAGCCTATATAAAAGACCAGTGGGGGAAAAAGATGATCCCATAATTTTGTGCAGTTGTTAAAACTCTGAGAAAAAGTAAATACAGTGGGGAACTGTAAAATGCTAATGCTTAGCTGTGTGTCTGTAACTTTTAGCTGTTACCATCTCAAATGCCAGCATGGCCAAGACTTCCCTGGCTGGACCTTCTGTTCCCTTAATCTTAGTTTTTCAGCTGTAAAATGGAACAAATAAACACCAGTGCAGCAGGACTGCTTTGAGCATGAATTGGGATGGATCTGGACCTCATTCATAGTAATGAACATTCTACCTGTTTATTTTGATTCCATATACTGGTCTCTTTAGTATTTTCTTATGCATTACACTTAAAGTTTTATCATTTGGGCATAGTTAATGTAGTCCTTGAAATTGGTTTCCATATTTAGCCAGAAACAACAAACTGTGGTGACTGGTTTCATAACTGTCCGCTTAAAGGGAAGGAGCCAATGAGCGTGTTACTGCTAATCAGATCTTATGGCTCAATTATGTTTTGGAAATATGTCTAATAGCATGATGTGGAAACCAAACCTCCATGGCTTGTTCAATAAACCCTGCTTTTAAGAATATTTGATCAGTGTTATCTGTGAATAGAGTCACTTTCAAGAATCTTCTTCAGTGTGGAAGAAAACACAGCGTATGCCTGTGACTTTCCATCACTCATTATTTTAACAGGAACTCTGTTTGAACTAGGGCTCTGCATCTCATCAGAGTGAATTCTCAGATGCTTCTAAATGATTTTGAAGGTGATCTTTCTTGAGTGGGCAATGATGAATTTACAATTTCAGGAGTCTTCATGTAGAAAAGTAGACAGTATGTCTGCAAAAGCAGACAAACTAACCAAGGTAAAAAGAGGAATAGAGTGACTGATAACATCAGAATAAAACAATGTATACACTATATGTTGAGCAGGGCAAAGCAGTTTGCTAAACTAGTGATCAGTATTAGGAGAAACAAACACAGACTGGCCTTAGTTTTTCTTCATGTGTAGTCTATTTACAAATACCAGTAGAGCGACTTACATCAGGCAAAGAACTCAATAGCAGATACAGTTCAACAGCAACATAGTCATAGTAGAGAGAGAGAGAGAGAGAGAGCAAAAACTTGCTAGGCTCTCTTTTATACTACTTATAGCCAATCAGTTTGGGTTAGCTATGCCTAAGCTTTTTATTGCTCACACCTGTGAGTGAGTGAGCCAATCTGACTCTGTTTTAGCATCAAAATTTATTTCCTTGACACTATATAACTCAGACCCTAAAGAGCCCAAACATTGTACAGTTGCTGGAATGTAATAACCCCCTCTATGTAATATCTATCATCATCGACATCATCATCAATCTACTATCAGAGGGGTTACTACATATGTGTGTTAGTGTGTAGGTTTAAATGGGTTTATGTATGTAGTGTGTGGATTTGTATATGTAGTGCCCTCACACACATACAGACTGTGTGTGTGTGTATGATTTACATTTGTATATTTGAAGTTTAGAATATTTGGATTCTGATGTGTGTGTGTACAGAGAGAGACTTTTACACCTATATTGTAACAGCATCCTTGGGTGGTACACAAAACAGTAAAAAAAAAAAAAATCCCCCCCCCAAACTTTCAGAATAAAAAATCGATAAAAACTCTATAAAAACTCATGATACTCTGGGGCAACACTATCTGAAAATCCAAAATATTCTAAGGCTTCAAGTGTACATTTAATACCTCGCCAAGCTGCATCTCTAAAATGTATAAGATTTTCATAGATATTTTCCATAAAATACTGAAGGGAATAACGAGTCTTGCCACTTAGACCCATTGGTTTGGTTGAGCAGATTTAGCTTGGAAAAGATACATAATTTTGTTCAGGAAGAAATACAGGCACAGATGCTCTCCTTTAAAAAAAAACAAACCAGAAATTAAAGATAGTTTAAAACTCTCTACATCTACATGTATTGCCCTGAAATCACCTACTCAAAATTACTGTATTCTCTATTCCGTACATGCTAACTCCATACCATCATGTTAAAAGAAATGAAAAAGAGTCATTTGTGGATTTCTTTGCTTTCTGCCGAAGATATGAATCAGATTTCTGGAATCTTGTTTTGAGTCAGACCTTGGGTCAAAACTGACAGCCCTAAACTCAATCTTATTTGATTTGCTTTATTTTCCAACTTCCCCAAATCTGCTCTTCCTGTTGGTGTCATTTACAATGTGAATCCAACTTGAAGCTTATCAGATAATCTTCTGATATTTTCCCAGTTTACAATCCACCAGTATGCTGGAAAACCGTAATGGCAACAGGCCTGTTCAAAACTCAATGCGGTCACCTTATGATACAGAGTCTTCTGATTATTCAGCATTTCTTATGAAATCAGACTGCAAAAGAAGGCCTGAGCTAGTTTTTTTTTTCTCCCTGCTTGCCAGATGAAACCTCCAGACAGCCTTTTGCTTAACTAAAACAGAAGGTTGGCGTTAGATACTGCGAGATCTTAAAAAATGTTTTGTCCTGTAGAGCTCTAGGTTTTGCTGACTTCCCCAAAATGTTCTGCGTTGTCAGCTTCCTGAAAGTTTGGTCCTTTGAGCTAGACCATCAGCTGATCTAGATTAGCATAACCCCAGTGACTGCAAGTGAGCTGAGATGTTGTAGCCACGTTGAGAGTTGCACCAATCATTTTCCGAAGTCAGCAATAAGCAGTGCAGGTGGGATGGGAGAAAGGCAAAAACTTAAAAAAAAAAAATCTTAACACCCAAGAATTGCTGCACTGTCTTTGCTGATCACAGTTGTCATTAAATAATGTCAGAACAGGAACAATGCTGAATCAGCAAGAAAAAGCTGAAGAAAAGTTTTTTTCCCCAACTCTAAAATGAAGAGGCCAGATTCAGATTGTAGGATTTAAATGGAAATGGAAGAAAGTCCAATATCATGCTGATGGAATTGCAGGGAAAGAGGGGGAGAGTACGAGGGAGCAGACTCAGACATGCCCATTACAGACTGTAAGAATTCTTTCCAAGGTAGGCAGTTTCAGGATTGCCCAAAGAATTGTGACAGTCATGGCAGGAATGAAATGCTAAGGCTAACCCAGTTCTTCTCCCTCTGTGTGCAGGCCACATGCCAAACAGGTTTAGCAATGAAGCACCTCCTGGTTTCTGGGCCCAGAGCAAGGGGTCAGATCAGGGTCCCCTTATCCTAGGATTATATACTGTTCCCACACCATACTTGTAATCAGTCAGCCAGCCAGCCAGCCAATCCTAATAGAGACCATAATTGAGCTATAGTCAATTTTCAATAATTCAAATAAATTCTGCTACTTGTCATGATCTAACTAACTTACACAGAAAAGGAGAAAAAATCCCCCTTAACGCCTTGCCTTAAACAGAATTAAAAGGTAACATGGGACTGGTTGAAAGGTAACTTTGAGGAATGGCTAATCAGCTAGAAGAAGCAAAAAAATAAAATGGATAGCACAGCACAGCACAGTACAGATCAGTGGTTCCCAAACTTTTCTATGCCCCACACCCCTAGGAAATGTTTGATTAATGTTTGCACCCCCTACAAAAGTAATATCACATTTGAAGATGAAGCAGTCTAATTTCTAATGCAGGTGAATAAATTGAACTTAAAAAAAAAAAGCTTTTAACACAGTGCATAAAATTGTCACACCCCCTGAAATTCCATCTTGCACCCCCTAGGGTACAGGCACCCCAGGCATAGATCCTCTCTTGGCAACATGATTAGCATTCACACATGAATAAGTGGGGGATGCCACTTGCCACCTGGAAGAGGGATGGGTGGGAAAGGACCCATGAAACTTACAAGACTTCAGCTCTTCTCTCTCCTGAGGCTGACACATGTGCCACTTCCCAGAATGGCTCTTATAGGGCAAAGCTGCACCCAACTGAAATTTCCCATAAGATTTCTTGTTTCTGCATCTCCAGTCCCGAGCAGACCCATGTGGGCAAAATTCCATTCTGTAAGTAATGGGGGTTTCTTTTTTAGTCTTGGATTGACTGTTGCTAACATTGCTTCTGTTGCTACAGTTGGTGTGCTCAGTGGGGGGAAGATGTCTCAGCAGAAGTGTAATTTCTTTTTGGGTTAGGTCTTATTAGTTGTTTTCTGAGTTTAGGCTTTTAGTGGAATTCCCTTGATATCTGAATTAATACTGATGGGATCATGTGCATGTTTTGTCAGGGTATTACCCTGGAGTAAAGAATTTCTCAGTGAGAATATGCACATGACAGAGCACAGCTCGACTGTGTTTGTAATCCGCGCAACCCGCCCAGAGCACACACCTGTAGGGTGTGGCAGCATGACACAGCACAAACCACTGTATATAGCAATGTGCACCATGGGTTATAGTGTGGCTGGTGATAGGAGTTGTGGCTGGTGTTGGAGTTCTGGAAAGTAATTAGGGATTTACAGGTTGGTGTACATTCTGTATATATTGTACAGTAAACGTCTGTGTGCAAGTTTTCTACATTGGACTGTGGACTGTTTATTTTGTCTCACTCACGGAGCACCACTGTGCAGAGTGTATGCTGCACACCCTGACAGGTTATGGGCCAGGAAGTGGTACTACTTCATAAGTACTTGTTGTGCCTGTGTCCTTGTTGAGGCAACTGTCGTAGAGTACAAACATGGAAGCTGAGTCCATGAGTGCCGTGAGTGGAATACCTCTCACCCGTCTTAACGACAGGAATTATATGTCGTGGTGTTTCAAGATGGAGATGTATCTTAGATGGGAGAACCTCTGGAAGGCTGTGAGCAACCCACCTGCACAACCTGATGACAGACAGCTGAGGTCTGCAGAGAAAGCCCGGGCATGCATCATCTTGGGTTTGGAGGATAGCCAACTATTGCAAGTGCATGGTCTCCAAACAGCAGCTGAATTTTGGGCTGTATTGAGGCAGCTGCATGTACAAGAGACGGCTAGCAGCAAGGTTGCTTTAACACGTCGTCTATACAGAAAAATGCTGCAGGAGTGGGAAGGCTTGTCTGATCATTTGCATGTGATGCAAAGTTTGTTTGCTGAACTACAGGAGTGAGGCATGTCGTTTTCTGAGGCAAGCAAAGTGTATATAATTCTAAGCTCCTTAAATGACTCTTGGTCAGTATTAATCACAAGCCTGGAATCAATGCCCGAACAAGAACTCACTGTACATTATTTGGTTGGGCGTTTAGTAGAAGAGGAGAGGAAATGCACAGAATCTGTACACAAGAGCAGCTATAAGAAACCAGGCAGTTTGGAGTTAATGAAGTCAACAGTGAATGTGTTTGCAGTAAGATGTTTTCAATGTGGTTCAATGTCTCATCTCCATAAAGCCTGCAAAGCACAGCTGAAAACAAAGTCTGTATTACCTGTAAATGTGTATGAGGATTCACAAACCTATTTTAACATGGCTATATCAGAAAGAGTTCATACACGATGTAAGCATGTGGATATCAAATACTGCAATGTGTGACAAGCTGTACAAAAGGGGTTAATAACCTTAGTATATTGTATGTCAGAAAACAATATAGCCGATATCATGACCAAGCCATTGGGTAACCAGAAATAATGGATAATGGTGAAACAAATTGGCATGATAGGAATGCATATTCACACTGAAAAATTGGAGGGGTGTCAGGGTATTACCCTGGAGTAAAGAATTTCTCAGTGAGAATATGCACGTGACAGAGCACAGCTCGACTGTGTTTGTAATCCCCACAACCTGCCCAGAGCACACACCTGTAGGGTGTGGCAGCATGACACAGCATAAACCACTGTATATAACAAAGTGCACCATGAGTTATAGTGTGGCTGGTGATAGGAGTTGTGGCTGGTGTTGGAGTTCTGGAAAGTAATTAGGGATTCGCAGGTTGGTGTACATTCTGTATATATTGTACAGTAAACGTCTGTGTGCAAGTTTTCTACATTGGACTGTGGACTGTTTATTTTGTCTCACTCACGGAGCACCACTGTGCGGAGTGTACGCTGCACACCCGGACATGTTTTTTTCATTTTGTAACTTAAAAAAAAAAAGTTTAATACTGGATAGGAAAATACTATATATACTAGATGGGCTATTCTTTAATAAAAAAAAGTTCTGGTGTTCCATTTATCTGCATATACGGATTGATGAAAGTGTGACCCAAGTGGTGGGCCTTGCATCTTATGACCTGCTTATTTATAAATAAATAAAATAAAGCTAGTGCTGCTGTAGTTGCAGTTTTCTATCAACTCATCAGATTCCCTGCTCTGGGCATAGCACAGCCTTCCAGAGTTGGAAATGTGGATTTTACTTAAATGCAGAGGAGCTCACTCAAGGACGTTAGTCAAGGCACAGACTACAAATGTAAGCCAAGGAACTGGACAATATGTAGGAGCATTTTTGCAATGGTGGGGATGGATATGTGATTGTCCTCGGTTGTATCCTACGTAAGCCACCCAGAGTTGCAACTGGCAAATTGGGCAGCCATATAAATTGTTTAAATAAATAAATCTAACCTAGCACTTTGCCACACTGCCCATGCAAACATATACATTCCTGTGCAGTCATATATGGCTCCAGAAGGATATTTGCTAACTTGCATGTTTAACCTCCTCTCTTTTCCAGCCTGTTAAAATGCTATGTCCATCCTGATAATGAGATGGTGATAATGGTACCTTTCCCATTAAAATTCTTCATATTATCCCACCTCTTCCTATTTGAGTTACTTGGCACTGTGTGCATATATATTAAAGCATGTATTTTACCTTGCCTTATACATTTGAGGCAATTTAGACATTTTGGGATGCGTAGGCCCTTAGGAACTGATACAAAACAAGCTAAATGTATCTTGAAATATGAAAATAGATGTTGCATCACTCTTTCATTTGGATGGTTGTTCCCACCCAAGAGTATGAGCACACCTGGATCAGAAACAAATCATAACATACACCAAAAGCATTCTGGCTTTAGAATCAAGGTGTGAAAAAAAAATAAAAATAAAATCACCTTATACTGTCTCATCACCTGCTTCTCCCAGGCAAAGCAATAAGATAAAATAGCAATTCATCCAGAAATATTTAATTTGCATTTGTACGTGATAATATCAGTACATAGAGGCCCAATATTCTTAACTCACTTGTCCTCCAATTTTCTAAAGATTTTTTTTCCTCTGCTAAAGGAACCTCTGTTTTTCTATTTTATTCTTGCTTTTTTTAAAAAAAAATGGTGGTATTTAGCACTAACTTTATTTTGTAAGGCATTTTAGAGGGTGCTTGTTTGCTGTTATTGTGAATTGGTATAGGGCTGTGGTGGTCTTGTTTTATTTTTCTGTTACATATCTACTCATCATTCTGAACTTTCCAGGCCTGCTGATATTTCATGCCTTGAAAAAGCCCAGGAGGGTGCAGAGTTTCTCCTGATATTTTCTGTAGGGAACTCAGGCAGTCTGCAAGAGAGATGATTGTACAATGAAAAACTGGCCTTAACTTATGCACCACTTAATCATCTTCTTCCACATTAAACCTGTAAGAATTTCAGCCAGATTTCCAACTTCTTCTTTTTTAAATGAGAACAATGTATTTTCTTTCAAACTGTATACAGGTAGTCCTCGACTTACAACCATTAGTTCAACAATCATTTGTTTGAAGTTACAACAGTGCTGAACAAAGGAACTTATGACCAGTTCCCAAAGTTATGGCTGTTGCAGTACCCTCACGGTCACATGATCAAAATTCAGGCCCTTGGCAGCCCCCCCACAATTATGACCACAGGGGCACTTCAACTCCTCCACCTGCCTATCTCCACCCCGCATCTATGCCTTTCTGGCCCCCTGCCACCCTGCGCTCTGCTACCCCAGCTGACCTTTGGCATCTTCTTGCTCCCACTGCTGATCACATGAAGCTTTCTTCCCCATTTTGCATATGGCAGTTTCCTCATGAGACCTGGGGAAGATTTGCGCAAAGGGGCTTTTTGGTGCACTGCGGTTCTGGGGCTACAAAAAGCAGCCCCAGAGCTGTAGCACAGCATGAACCTCAGCCCCCGCCCAGCCCTGCAACCAGGCCAGGCATACCTTGTCAGCAGCAGGAACAAGAAGATGGTGAAGGTCAGCTGGGGTGGTGGAGCACAGGGCGGTAGGAGTCTCGGAGTGCAGGGGGTCGAGGGCAAATGCATCTGGGACTGGGCTGGATGCTGGCAGGGTGCAGGGCAGCCAAAAGGGCAGAAATGGGGGGAGATAGTGGGTGGGGGACGTTGGAGTCAGTCCCTTACCTTACTGAGGCTTGGGGTTGGGAGGGAACAAGCCCAAAATGGCTTGGATTGGGATGGATCCTTGGCTAATGGCCAGCAGAATTTGCTTAACAACTACAACAGGAAATGCCAGCATTGCTGTCGCTAAGTGGTTTGGTCACATGATGTCTCGCTTTATGACCACATCACTTAGTGTCAGGTTTAGCCCAGATGAAAAGCTCTCAGCACCTCCTGCCTCCTCCATACTGTCTTCCGATGGCTCCTGAAAAACAGCTGCAACATTAATAGAATCAGCCCCCCTCCCTCCTGCCATCTGCAACCCTGAAGTAGAAGATTGTGGGCTGCCAGCTCACACTTGCTCCCCCCTCCCTTCTGCCATTTGAAACCCTGAAGTAGAAGGCTTTGGGCTGCCAGCTCGAAGTTGCTCCCCCCTTACATTCTCCACCAAACCTTCCTCTAGATCCTTAGCAGGATCCATCTGCAGTCCCTCTGTTGAGATTCTAAAGCCCAAATAGTCCAATTGTGGCAAATCAAACGCACACTTCTCAGGCTTGGCAAAGAGCTTATTTTCTCTGTCTCTGTAACACATTCCTGACATGCATTGTGTGTGATTGGACATCGTCAGAGTATATCAGGATGTCATCCAAATAAATCACCACATAGGAATCAATTATATCAGAGAATATTTGATTCATAAATCTAGAAAATACCGCTCCACAATTGGAAAGCCCGAAAGGCATGACTGTGTACTCAAATTTGCCATATCTCTTCTCAAAAGCTGTCAAAAACTCGTGCCCTTGTTTTACACGAATAAGGTTGTAGGCACTTCTCAGGTCTAATTTTGTGAAAATGCGAGCCTTTTGTAGCCTGTCTAAAAGATCTGAAATTAATGGGAGTGGATAATGATCTCTAATGGTTATTTTGTTCAACTCCTTGCAATCGTGCACCGTGTGCATTGGAATGGCTTCGCTGGTGGCAGTTTTGCACGTCTGTGGATCTGGCTTTTTTGGTACAAAAAATGTAGGAGCTGATGCTGGAGATTTTGATGGCCTGATAAATCCTTTTTTTAAATTTACTTCTATGTAATCCTTGAGAATAGCTAGCTCTTTTGCAGACATGGGATATTGCCGCCTGGCTGGGATTTTAACACCTGGCTTCAAATCAATCGTGCAATCACAGTCTCTATGGGGGGGTAAGGCCGTAGCTTCTTCCTCCCCAAAAACATCTGCAAAGTCTGCATACTTGGCTGGCACACCCCTTCCCACATCCTGGTTGCCTGTTAGAGGACTGGCAAGTATAGCTCCCTGTACTTTGTGGTGCTGACAATCTGGAGCTGAAAATGAGAGGGTCCCCACTGCCCAGTCAATGTCAGGGTTGTGCAACCTGAGCCACGAAGTTCCCAAGACCACTGGCATATGTAAAGATTCTGTCACATACAGTGGTAGTAACTCCATGTGATCGTTAATGGTTAGTTGCAGAGGGACTGTGGATTGCTGCACCGGACCCACCCTCAATGGTTGAGAATCTATAGTCTCTACGTTTATGGGTTTGTCCAAATCCACTGTAGGTAACTGCCATTTCTGTATAGTCTGAACATCTATGATACTCGTGGTAGCGCCTGAATCTATGAGAGCCTCCAATCTGATTTTGGAGCCAGAAGGCAATGTCACTGTGAGTGGTACTACTATGAATGCCTGATTGCTGTCTCCATTGTGAGCCCTGCTTAGTTGCTTGATAGCCCCCCCCCCCCACGAGCTTTGAGAAGGGGGGCTTTGCCAGTTTCCCTGCTGCTGCGCTGGGATGGAAACTGCTTTCTTGAGAGGTGTCTGTTGTGTATGCTTGGCTCCCGCTAGTGTACTTCTCACTGGGCAAACTCTCACCATATGTCCTGGGGATCCACAATAAAAACACAAGTTAAGATCCCTTCTTCTCTGCCTTTCCTCTCCTGACACTGTTCTCCAAGCAGCTCCCAACTGCATCGGTTCCCCTGCTGTATAGTCTGGCATTAACGTACGAGGGGAAGGCATTGTGGTCAAGGGAGGCTGAGGAGCCATGAAGGGAGTTAACGGGTCATACTGTTTCAACTCCATGAGCCTGGCTTTCACTACTATACAAAGCTGATATAGGTCATCCAGAGTATTTGGAATGCCTTGCTTTACTACTTCCAATTGGATTTCAGGGTTCAAACCTTCTCTAAACTGGTCTATAAGAGCCACATCATTCCACTCAACATCTCCCGCTAATAACTTGAAATCTGCAACGAATAATCTTACCGATCTGTCACCTTGTCTGAGTTTGCGGATGTCCCGACAGGCAGTTAATCGTCTCACTGGGTCTCCAAAGTGGCCCCTGAAAGCTGTGACAAAATTTCGGTAGTTGTTGAGTATTGGATCTCCCATCTCTATGAGAGGAGTAGCCCACTTGGCCGCAGATCCCTTCAATAAGCTCATCACAAAAGCCACCCTTGTTTGATCTGTAGGAAATTCTCCTGGTCTACCGTCCATGAACAAGTCACATTGTGCCAAGAAGGTTCTCATCTGTTCCACCTCGCCTCCGTACTTCTCAGGCATGCTGTCAGGTGAACGCAGTAACACGGGAGGTGGAAGAGGTGGTGGCTGGACTACCGGTCTGAGTTGCTGTATTAGTTGTCCCATAACAGCCTGCAGGTTATTAATCTGTGCATCCACTTGCTGCTGATGCTGTAACAATGCGGCTGCCAACACTTCTGGTGTCAAAGCCGCTCCCTGCAGATCTGTAGCCATGATGTATCTCCTTCTACTGGAAGGTAGTATGAGTCTGAGAAGATTGATGTCAGGTTTAGCCTAGGAAACTCCAGGAGACAGTACAGATTCAATCCAGCAAGGTTTATTTGGCTTCACACCATTTACAGAATCTTCTCAGACTGAGATCAGTTCCCAGGCTGAGTAATCAACATGACTAGCATTCCTCAGGGAGGGGCCAGTCTCATCCTCTTATCTCTCCTCCGCTACTCTGGTGATGAGAGTACATGTTTCACTACCCTTGCTCTATCTCTCACACTTAGTGATGAAAATTCCAATCCCAGTTGTGGTTGTAAATCAAGGACTACCTGTAAGAAATGGCTGAAAACAATGCAGAGAACATTTTCAGCACAGCATTAACTGGAATGCACAGCATTTTGTGCATCTGCTTTTTTGAGAGAACAAATATCCTGCCAAACATGGTTTTGGAAGAGAAATAAGGATCTCTGCTACAGATAGTTAACTCGAGCAATTCCCCTGGCTGGGGAATTCTGGGAGTTATAGTCCATACATCTTAAAGTTGCTGAGTTTGAGAAACATTGTACTGTAGGATAGAGAGGCATGTGAGAAAAAAACAATTGCGCTTGCTTAAAGGAAAGCATGTTGATCAATGTTTGTAAGGTGACTATATTGATGACAACCCAGGCACTTTGTGTGAGATGGGCAGTTATATAAATATGATAAATAAATAAATAAATGACCGTTATTCGTGAAGAGGGTTCATTCAGTGTGGATTAAGAATGTGTTTTTTAATACTACGCTTTTGTGGATTTAGAAGGAGTCCGTTTGATGATATTGTACAATAAAAATATTAGGCTAAATGTTGAATATTATATGCCCACTGTACTTTTGTTTGCCATGGCCCTGAACAAGCTATGGGTAATAAACTTTACATTAGTAGCCAAATATCTAATCCCAGGGATTTCAGTGGGACCTAATTGTGATAAATGCTAGTTGATCCAGAAATAATTTGTTTCAATTTGGAGATGTTGTTGGTGAGCAGTGATGAATTGGTGGTGATAGTGAAACATTTGCTTAAAAAGCTGAGCTCAAATTTGGTTTGATTTAATTCTGAATTAGGTATAATGTGCATTTAGAAGTGTGCTAAGCATGGTATGAGCAACCTGCAGTTTTACATCCACATGTAGTCCTTGAACACTTTTTTGTGATCCCAGATCACCGTCTCATTATGCAGTTGTATTTTGGCAGTGATTTTCAGAAATGTATGTAACATTTTCTTGGCATTTTGCAATAGAAAAGAGACTAAAATGGTGGCATAGACCTTACAGATAGGTCACCAAAACCAAGAACTAAACTACCTCCGGTCTGGGAAATCATCTTTATTATTTTATTTTATTTTGTTTTGTTTTGTTTTGTTTTGTTTTGTTTTGTTTTGTTTTGTTTTATAATTTATATGCTATAATTTAACCTTTTAACCCCTTAACCTAAGCATGATCCAGGCTGATCTACTTGGCATCATCACACAGTTCAAATGTTGGAAAGTTTCCATGCATAAAATGTTACATGCACATATTCACACTCAGGCACAGCACGCTGGGGATAGCATTTCGGCATCACCTTTTCTTTATGGAAATTATTTTTATGTTTGTTTTTATGGTAGACTGTTTTATTAAGCCTCCATCTGCTGGGTATGTTGCAACAGATCTGCTTCCGAACCTTGCTTCCAGGAGGAGAACTGGCAAGGCGACTTTGAACATTAATTCAAATTCATATATCTCTGTAGAGTGCATGGAAAATATCCTTCAGAATCTATTGTTTTCTTTAAAAGCTGCTTGCTGGTTGAAATTGAAGCACTCCCAAAAGATTTATGGCAGTTTACACTGTTCCAATCATTCCATCATTAAGACTGTCTAATTTTAATGTTTTAAATCGAAAAATAATCCTGTATAAATATTGAACATTTTTGTTGCTGGCTATCAGGAAAAATGAGAAGCACTTCTCAAAATGCATTCAATCTAGCATTGTTGTAAAGTTGTAGAATATTGCTGATATATTGATTATAGCACTGGCCTTTTAATTGATAGACTCTATGAGGGCTTAACTGCACTGCCCAGTTGTGCTGTTGCCAGAACTGGACAATAACCATTTTTGAAGGGCTGGTACAGTCAAGGTTGTTCTGTCCTCACCCTCCTCCCATTGCAAAGAAATGTATAGTTGCATTTTCCTGCTATGGTTTCAAAGTGCTCTTTTCCCCTTTATGTCAGCTTGAGTGCTTCTGTTCTTTTGGGCTGATGTGTTTCATTTTGTTAAAGCTAACCCTAGCAGTTCATTGGCTGCTTCACAGAGCAGGGATGCCCCATTAGCTGAGTCGCTGGTTGATTGCACAGCACAATATAGATTTCTGATTCTTCTAAGTGAGAGACTACATTAAGAAGAGATAGATAATTTCAGAATACAGGTAGTTCTCATTTAGTGACTGCCTTGTTTAGTGACCTTTTGCTGTTACGACAGTGATGAAAAATATCTTTGCAATCAATGCCTGCATTCATTACCTTTGCAGCATCTCTCTCTCAGTCACCTGTTCACCATTACAGTCAGTTAGTATGCATTGTCCTGAGTAAAATTGTAAGCACAGTCACGGTCATGTGATTTTTCGCTTAGTGACTGCTTTGCTTAAAGATTGAGTTGCTGGTCCCAATTGCAGTTGCTAAGCAAGGACTACCTGTAACGTAAAGCTGGTTGGTTAATGATTCTGTTGGAGAGATTAGTAATATTACTGTATATGTTTTTAATAGAGTTTCTATTATTTTTGCTCTATTTTGTGATTATGACATTCAGTAACTTATTCAAATACATGTATGTGTATCCATAGGCCACTGAAGTAAAACCTCATTTTATATGTCAGTTGTGTCAATTACAAATGTTTGATAATAGTCATAGATCCAAAAGTACAATCAAGATACAAGTATCCTTCATAAAACAGTGAGATGGGCGATGACAAATTTGAAATATAAAATAAAATAAAATAAAATAAAATAAAATAATATATAAAATCAAAGCAGTTTATAACAGAAACTAGATTGTTCAGATCCAGCAACTTATAACAGCAAGTGCTACTTTTCTGGAACCTATGGAATACTGGTCAGAAGAAATACATAGTTGCCTTCTGAGGTCAACTCAAATGGTTAATGGCTGGAGGGGAGACTAGGTTTGACCTCTAAGAATTATATATGGGCCAGTTCAAGAGTACATGTGCAGTTGATTTAGTTTTGATACCTTTTTTTTTGCATCAGTGGCCACCTGATAGCCAATAGGTTCTAGAATTTAGTAGGTTCACACCAGGTTGAATACCAAAAAGACTATATTGATTATAGGTTAGGAGAGTTGCAAAGGATTAAAGATGTTCTATACTACATCCCTTCAGCTTGTCACGAACAACCAAGATGACAATGGACAGACCCCTTGGAGCTTGCTGGCTGCTATGTAACACTTTCCTGGTTCCCCAGGTCTGTGCCAAGGTTCAAATCAACTGGGGTTGTCATTTTTGCTTCTTTTTCAGAGGATAGGGCTGTAAATAGCACAACACCTGGAGATATTTTGATGGTACATCTTATCAATGACTTGACTGCAGTCCAGACAATTGACCAACTACCAAAGATATTCTAATTAAGGCATTGTTCTTAGCATATTGTTGCTTATCCTCCTTTCTCTAGCTGTGGAGTATGAAGTACAAGTTGTTATTTTTGCCTCAATTATTACAAGCTGTTATGTAGTTATGAAGCTCAAAAGGTGAAAGTGATTATAAGATAACAAGATAATACAATGTATGAGGCTTGTTATGAAACCCTTTATAACAAGGATATAGGGAATTTATCTTATATGTGTAAAGAGAAAAAAGTGGGTCACACCACTATATCTTTTTGCTATTTCTTCCACAATTGTATAATAGGTATCTGAACATAAACATAAATTATTTTGGTAGCTGATGTTATTAAATCTCCTCATCTCAAGTTTTTGGTTAGCATCAAATGTGCCTAATTAACTTAATTTATGATGTTTCTCTGACTTCATGTTATTTGCATAATTGTATAACTTGTAATTTATGCCATTTGTGTAAATATACACAATCTGAATAATTATGGAATTACACAAAAATGCACATTTATATTAAAGACATAAATTGCATCAATTTTCCAGCCTGCTTTGGAAACAGCATTTGAGTTTGAAGTCCAAACTGCAGTTTTGTCCATTCTTCTGAAGTTGACTCAGTGGGAGTCACTAACATAAAAATTTTACTGTACATCACAGTTACACAAAACAAATAAGATAGTAAATAAATAATTACATCTCCTACGGTTTTTTTTACAGAACAACAGTAGAACAGCATGCGTGCCACACACTTTTTCCCACTTCACATGAGCATTCTCTTTAAGCTCTTAGAAGTGTTACCATATTTTTATTTCAAAAGCATTGAGGGTAGGATGTTAAATCAAGACAAGGGGGAAAAAAAGACTTTTTGGCAAAATAAATGGGTGATGTTATGCAAATAAAAAGCTAGTGGAAATCCTCTTCTGTGAGGCTCCCACCTGAGAAGGAAGGGACTATGGGTTTTGTGAAGGTCTGTATTGAGTTTTCACTGTTTAAACTCAGCTTTAGTCCTCTTGAGACCCAGAGTTATCAGATTATGGCTAAATAACCCACATTGTCTTAGATCATTATTTTACTTGCTTCCTCCAGAATGAAACACACCTTTCCCGCAAAGGCAGCGTAGAAGTAAGAAGTAAGAATTAGCTTTAGCCATTAATTGAAGCAGCAGATTCACACATGGGCTTTGTAGGGATAGTGAAGCACCAAATACCCTGGAATACAGCAGTTAAGCATTTTTGCTCCCAGTTATGTATAGTTTTTAAACACAGACTTGGGATCCAAACATCATTTGCCTAATTATCTTGGCTTTGAAAACCTTATAGCTGGTATAAGTTCAGCTTAGTATAAACAAACAAACAAACAAGCAACACATAAAAAAGCAGAGCATTCATATCCATGCCGTATGAGGGGAATCATGCTTGCTTTCTCAGGAATCACCTCAAGGTATTTGAAAAACCTAACCTGATTTACCATCAATTATCCATCTGTACTTGTGGTTTGCAGGTTGCTGAGTGAAAACCACCACCTTTGTTTTGGTATCATTAGTGTCAAATTTTCTTCTGATCAATAAGAGCTTTGTGGCTGCTCCTCAGTATACTTGGAATTATTGTAAGGACAGCTATATCATTGGCATTAAAACAAAAAAAATTGACCAGCAAGCTGTGGACAATGAAACTGCGCTGTAGTCAGTGTTGGAACCATGGAGTCAACAAGAGAAGGGGACTGAGAAGATATCTTCATTTAATATATTTCTAGATATATACTGTATGTTGGCTGATAAACTGGCTTTGTGCCTAAGTAATGTACCTTGGGATGTCACCATGTGGCATCTTAACTAACAGCAGCTTCCATTGATTTATGGAGAGTGTTCCAATTTCCTTTAGACTCTATCTCTGGAGACCGAATCAAATGCTGATGTTTAAGTCCATGTACACATATAACATGCTCCACTGGGAGTACCCATACTTTTCTTTCTCAGATTGTGAAGAATAATAAAAAGGTAAAGTTTGACTCATGGTGACCTTGCTGACATGTCTACCCCATTTTCTTGGCAGCAGTAGTGAAGTGGTTTGACACTGCTTTATTCCAGGAGGGCTTTTTGAGGGATGTGGGGAGGGGGTAGGGATTCAGCCATGGGATTCCCTGGAAAACTCTAAACCTAAATGCTAATTGGTCCTGACCTGCATAGTTTTCAAATCCAGCAAGGTGTTGCCATCTGCTGAGATTAGGTGGAACACTCTAATGTAACATAGAGTTTTCTTCTCTAAACCCAGTTTACTTCTCCAACAAGATGTTCACCTATTTCTCCAATTCAGTGGTTTATAATAAAGAAGTTAAGCAGAGAGTTTGTTGATCACACTCAGCAAATTGACTGAATAATTAACCAGGTTAGTTCTGTCTCTTTTCTTACAGATAGCAGATCATTTTCATTCCCTGGAAAACTGCAGCACATAATCTAAATTTAAAATCTAAATTAAAATCTAAATTCTTCTAAATGAAGAAACAAGGTCACCAATCAATATCTGCTTTCAATATCACAATAAAGATCTTTTTTTTTTGTCATTGTTCATACTTGGAGCAACTGAGAAGAAGGGCAAATTCACTTCAGATAAATAATAATAATGTTTTTGAAAGAAAACCAGTATAATTAGGAAATTCTACTATAGCCAGGCCTAGTAATCATTCATGGTTGTTATTAGCTTTCGGATATAGCAGGAAACATTTATCTTGCTTGTTGTAGGAAATGCATCTTGGAATTCATTTTTACATTCCTTCATTGCAAACCTGGATTTGTTTTCAGCTGAATGAGCTGGTAGAATATAATTGTGCTGATCTTCTATTTCCTTCTAGCAGTCTGCTAACCTATTTAGTCAGTGATCCATGTGCCTGGCCTGGGCCAATAATGTTTGTTTGTTTGCTTGTTTAGAGAGAGGGAGTAGTCCTTCAGATTCAAAGAAGACATACTGTTGTGCATTTTATCTGTGGACACGGAAGTGGCTCTGCAGACCCAGTCTGGAAGCACAGAGTCTAGCACAATGGGGGCACTGGAAGTCCATTGTTGTAGTAACTGTGGGTGTTATTCTGTGATGCCACTCATCGTTTTCTATCAGTTTTTGGGGGCACCTGTCTTCAAAGCTGGTGGAGGCTTTACGGCACAGGGCTCACCAGTGGGTTCTTTCAGCAGCCATAGCGTTTAGTTCCCTTGGTTGGATGACACAGTGGCGTAGGGTTTCTTTTGCAGCCTCTTTGTAGTGCTTAAATGGTTGACCTTGAGGTCTCTTCCCAGACTCCAGTACACTATAGACCTCCAGGTTGGAGACATGGTCTTGCCAATGAATGCCGAGGATGGAGTGGAGACTGGGCATGTGGAATTTCTCCAGTTGTTTGATGTGCCTTCAGTACAGAGTCCAGGACTCATATCCATATAGGAGAGAAGGGATAACCACAGCTCTTTTAGCTTTGTGGAGATAAGGGTATTGTGTTGATTGAACACTCTGGTATGCAGCCGTCCCAGTGCCTGGCTAGTCTTACTGATCCTGAAGTCAATTTCTTTGTCCAAAGTCCCATCACTCAAGATGATGCTTCCCAAGTATTTGAAGCTGTTTACATTTGTCGGCTCGGGGTCATCAATGATGTTGACCAATTATTGACCTGTTGACAAAATATATGTTGACAAATATTGACCTGGGCTGCTAATGTATAATTGTTATATTTACTTAAATTAATGTGTTCTCTTCAACTAGATGAGTAAATTTAATGTTTGGTAGTTTTTACTTTTTACTTTTTGTTCTTCTTCAGGCTCTGAAGCTAAGACAGAAAATAGTTGGTTCAGATTTAAAGTTGGGACAAAATTATATTCTGTGGCTGATATGAAGCACCTTAAGTTAAAAGAGCTGTGCTGAAATATCTAGATAACACTGCTCTCTGCTGTTCACTGATTGCACTGAAATATGCTATAAACAGTCCATGAGCAGAACTAAGAAAGAATCACCACAGGCAAACAGAAGAACATTACCAATTCCTCAGTTGTATAAACTAATTCATATGTAATTCTGAAAACATCCTATATGTTCTTAAAATATAACTAGGGTTAACCTCAGGGTTTGTGGCTACTGAGTCATTTGCCACAATTGTTACTTCAATTAAAAGCAAATTCAGCTGCATTCTTGAAAAAAGTTTATGATTTTGGAAAAAGTGGGCTAGTCTATATATTTTAGATTTGATGAGTTTCTCATTTTACTGTCTGCAAATTCTGTTTGGTTCTTATGTTCATGAATTTGACAGGAGAGCTTTGTATCAATATTATCTTAATTCAAATACTGCTTGTCCTAGTTGGTCCTGGCCCAAAAAAATCTTAAATGCCTTTTAATATACTTTTCCGAACGTGCACACTTTGCATTTGTCAGAAATATGCTTACTTTGATATGTATTGTTTCATAATATATTGTCAGTCCTTTGATATATGTAAGTTATAACAACAAAATCTTGAAAGCCTAACAGAGTCTCTCTTTCCCTCCCTCTTGTACCAAAGAGAATCGAAGTGGGGCAATCTTGGGTATCTTTCTCGCATTGTCCTGTTATCCTAGCTAGGGTCATGTTTTACTTTTAGGGGGTTCATACTGTAGTAACTGGTACTCTCTGACAGCACTTACAGAAATTTCATCAGACTTAAACAGGTCAAATTATGTTATAGAAGTTTTTCAGAAACTTTGGTGAAATGTAGTACAAATAAATACAGCAATTCATACCTGGCCTATTTTGCCTCTTTTTTTCCTTTTCCCTTTCCTTTTCCCTTTCCTTTTCCTTTTCCTTTTCCCTTTCCTTTTCCTTTTCCTTTTCCTTTTCCTTTTCCTTTCCCCTTCCCCTTCCCCTTCCCCTTCCCCTTCCCTCCCTTCCCTTCCCTTCCCTTTTCCCTCCCTCCCTCCCTCCCTCCTTCCTTCCTTCCTTCCTTTTTTTTGCCTTCAAGTCACTTTTTGACTCCTGGCAACTGCCTGGACTAGTCCCTGCAGTTTTCTTGGCAAGGTTTTTCAGAAGTGGTTTGCCATTGTCTTTTTCCTAGGGATGAGAGAGTGATTGACCCAAGGTCACCCAGCTGGCTTTGTACCTAAGACAGGGCTAGAACTCACGGTCTACTGGTTTCTGGCCTGGTGCCTTAACCACTATATCAAACTGGCGCTCTTTTCTAAATTAAAAGGCCTGAAATACTGTAATTCTTCCAAGACAGTTACTCCAGTCTGCAAAGTAGTATTGGTTGTTCTCTTTTGTGCTATATATAGTTTTACAATGTTCTTTCAATTCCTTTTGCTAACCAGGGTTGTATATGACATCGTAAATAGGGCCATACCAGAGAATGAAACACATTATTTATGTGAATTATTTCCAGCTTGGATACGTGCCCAGCTACAAGATGTCCACACTTGTTATAGTCAGGCTTGTTTAACAACTTTTAATTTTTTTTTCCAAGTTAGTGCAAAGTATTAAGTGGGAATTATCATTAATTTAAAAAGGCAGTTGATGTTAATCAGATCTGATGATAAATGAGGCAAGAGTACTTTCTTCTCAGCCATTTAATGTAGCAATGCATTGAAAGGAATTCTGCACAAATGAATAATTTATCTTAGAACATTTTGTGACATGAAAGCTTCCTATCATTTTTTTTTTTAAACCTGGATTTTATATTTATCAAGTTACATTTTTAAATAAATAGCTTCATTTTGGAATTCAAAAGAGCTGGAAGATTCCATAACAGAAGCACATTTTTTCATGTTTCACAGGTTAGCAGAATAATCATTTCTAATGAATTTGCTTAATATGCTGTATCTGAGCTGACCAGTTCCATAGGCATGCAGTAGAGTGCAGCACTGTACTTTTCTATATCATGACAGAGGCTCAGTTGTTCCTCTAATTTGCAGCATGCTATTGAATCACTTGCAATGCTTAAAGCCGGAATGGGCTGCAGGCAAATATAGCACATTGCTGCAGTGTGTCTGGGTAAATATTCCTTTGAGCAGAATAATAGATGTTTCTGTCCTGGCTTAACCATGTACATTTTTACAGCAAATTCAGAATTGGTTTGGAGTTATACAATGCTGCAAGTAAAGCCTCCTTCACTGCAGGAAAATCATGAATTAATGTAGTGGTGGAAAGAAGATGCTATTCAGTCCAGATCCTGCTTAATATCTAAAATGAAAAATAAAATCGAATAAGGCTGTTGAAAGCAATATCTTTTGATCTACAAATATTTCCTCTCTGTTCAGAGGAACATATGTTTTGCATATTTAAGGTCCTCCATCCAGCTCTTGGCATTTGTAGGTAGATTAGGGCCCAAAAAACCTTCACCTGAAAGCTTAGAGATGTTCTGACAAGCAATCCTGAGGTATTAGCCCAGTTTTCTCTAATCTGATGCCCCGCAGATATGTAGGATTACAACTCCAGGGTCCATGTTGATTGAGAATTATGGGAATTGTAACCCAAACATCTGGAGGGCACTGTGTTTGGACAAAGGATGTAAAGCACTTTCATACCTTCCAATGTAATTCTGGACAATAAGTGGAGTATGCCACAACCCACAATATGGGCTCACTGACTTATGATTTCCTCATTATTACTATCCACATGCTGCTGTAACTACTGTATATTAACTACTGCTTAATAGCAAGTGTCCATGTAGCATTTTATCTTATTTATATGTTTCAAAGAAGCCATTAGCAGCCAAAACCCTTCAGAGTACCATTATTAATCAGTTTGGTGTGCATTACATGTGTTTTAAATAACTTGCTTTCAAAATTATGTAATCATCATCTTCATGGAGCATATTTCATTTGTACTGTGTCTTTTCTAAATGCCCTGTAAGCATCACACCTACCAATATGAAACTTGACCACAACATTAGTGTTCAAAGATCAATAAAGTGTGTGTATTGAATGCATTATTATAGATAAGGTTGTTTTTCCTTCATTTAGACAGAGATCACCCAGAAGAGATGGAAGGTTTATATAATTCATATAAACTTCAAGTGAATTGTATATGGGGCCAGAGGCAAGTTTTGGCAGAATCCTTGGTAGAATCTTTTAACAATATGATGGGAAACTAGAGCCCCTGGATCTAGTGTGGTGATTTGCTTGATAGGTTGCAGGTACCTTTGCAACAAGGGTGGTAGATAGCAGCAAAAATTCCATTGTACCCATTGCTAAAATACTCATAATGGCTCATTGCTTGCCTTTTGCAATCACTTATCATGGCTTGTCGGAATGTTATATATCTGAGTCCCCAACAGAGACCTGTGGACATGGATCTGCTCACAGATATCTCCCCTGATGCTCTCTGGGCTCCAAATCTCAACTCTTGTTTTTCTGACCCCGTATGCCACAGTGGCAGCCGTTTAGTGAATGGCTGGCACTGTGAAGGGCCTCCTCATTACACCACCTACATGATGTCCCCAAAATTCCAAATTCCACTGGCCAAGAAGATTGATACAGATGATTATGTTAACAATGGGCAATAAATTTCCCAAGCTGAATTTCTGTATCATCTGAGTGTTAAGATTAAACCTTGTCACAAAATTTTACAGTATGAAATCTTTGGGAAAGGCAACTCATCATAAATTGAACTGAACTGAATCTTCTAGTGAGCTGGTCTTTTTAGCCCTTTAGCTTTGATCACTGTAAAATTAGAGAAGCTGCTGGTGCAATTAAATGTGACTGTATTGTGTTTCTCATGATTATATTATAGGAGTGAATTACTAATTAGGTTGCTTTTGATTTTTTTCTTGATATTCACAGCTCCTGGTTTAGATCTCAGAGAAAGATAATCACATGAATTTTAATTTTGTTGAGAAGTTAAGACATTGGAGGACTTCTGGTTATGGGTGTAGTATAATTTTAAATTGTTCCTAGATTTTTTTCTATTTTAAAGGGAAAAATGCATAGTTAGATAAAGGGGAGGTGATTTCATAATTTGTTATCCCAGATTCTAGAATTGAAAAGTCCTTTGATTCTCTTTCAACATCAAAATATGTATCCAACTGATACATGAAAGGGACTTGGGCAAAGTTATTTTTGTGCTGTAACTGTTGAGCTTTAGGTAAGTTAGATATCTCTCAGTTAATCTTAATGTTTGATTAGCAACAGCATTAATATATCGTCAGAGGCCTTATTTTTCTCCTAGTCTCTGAATATTTTCTACTAAATGGTTTATGGGCTTTAGCATATGTAGAACCTCCTGTGCGTTATCATCCTGCTTATCACCTACCCCAAGTTGCACATACTTGTTTTAAAAGACTCTCGAGGACATTGCCCAGTGGGAGATACATAAATTGTGCATTTAAAAATCTAAGTTGCTAACTTGTGTGATGACAGAAACTATTACAAGCACAAACATGTAAACAGATATAAAACAAACAAGCAAACAGACAAAAAACTACAAGAAGCTAATTAGCCAGTTCCAAATATCAATCTCCCTATGTTTCTATTATCTTCATAACTTGCGATGTTCATGATTACTACACAACAAATCACAGAAGCTTTGGAAAGAGAAAACAATGCATTTGAATGAAAAAAGAATAAAAAGTTGAAAATACTATGGAAGCTATGGAAATACCTGTACACTTTGATCTAGTGCTTTGCTTATTGAAAAGATGGGAAGACCAACTGAGTGGATCCAGATTCAGTAGATCCACTGAAATCAGTTGCAATTAAAGATCTAACTACCATGACTATTGTAAGCCTCATTGATTGATATGTCTAAGGTGGACTAAATTTGGATCCAGTTCAAGATAAACAAGGAAGATTTAGTTACGACCAGAAAGAGGATCTGATAGTTTGAAGATATTATGAACATGATCAGAAAATGTTGCTCAGGCTATATTAATAAAAAGGATTCCTTTGAATTCAGCTTGATTCTTGGTGACTTTCATGGACATGCCCATATAGTTTTCTTGGTAATAATATGGTAATGGAACTTCTGAGATGCATTTTGTGCTTCCCAGTCTAGACCACAGCCCTGCTGTTCACAAGTACTCACTCGGGATGGCCATGCTTGGTTAACTGGGTGCTGTTTCCCGCTGTGGAAACTGCAAAAATTCCAGAGTTATTTTATTCTCAGGTGATCATTCTGAAGTGATAAACATGCCCATTTTAGATCATAGTTCAGGACAGAGATATACATTTTCATAGTCAAAAGGAGCTGGACTTTGATAGATAGAGGCAAATAATATTTGATAACCAACTAGACAGGGACAGTTAGGAAATTAAAGAAATGTCAGAGAGTGGCAATTGAATCAGAATTAATTTAGAGCAGAAGCTCAATATAAACAAAAAAAGCAACAATTCAAAATCTTGAGGAAATAGCATTTCCAGTTAATCAAGATCAAGTGTGCAACTGAGTCTTTAAACGAAATTAATTTCTGCTGAAGGTGAATTCTAATTCAAAGAGATTATCCCAGTGTATCAGATAAACATAACTCAGAGACAGGCTGAATAGTCTAGCATCCATGAAGATAAAACTGTGTGTTGGGATCTTTACCAATTCTTAGTAAATATTAATCAATGGATAGTGGACATTTAAGAACAGAATTTAGTTGAACTGCTGGATAAAATTGAACAGATTAGGCAATACAATGTTGCTATCAAATAATGCTCTCCTCCATTAGCAGCGGCAACAGCTTCTTCTTTTTCTTCCTTCACTATGAAGGAAGATTTCCTTCAAGTCAGTCTTGACTCTTGGCAGCTGCCTGAACAAATCCCTGCAGTTTTTTGGGCAGGATTTTAGGAAGAAGTTTGCCATTGCCTTCTTCCTAGGGCTGACAGATAGTGACTGGCCCAAAGTCACCCGGCTGGCTTTGGGCCTAAGTAGGGCCTAGAACTCATGGTCTCTGGGTTTATAGCCCTGTTTGGAGTGGTTTCTAACCACCATTCCAAACTGGCTGTCTATGTTCATTTAGGAATGTAAATAAACATAAATCCAGTAAAGAGCCTCTTTCACCTGTATTAAAGTTTAGCTCTGTCATTTGGGCTTGGTAGGATCTGTGTGCATGGAGATGGTAGGGATCTTGGGCTGCCTAGCCATTCTTATCTATTTGTGTTTGCTTATAAAGGAATCTGTGGGCCATCAGAGGATGCAGAAATACAGTGGTGGAAGTTGGGATGCAGCAATAGCTTGAGGGTCACCTCTCTTATAAAGAATGCACATAGACTTATTTGAACATTGTAGTATTTGTCCTATAAAGATTAAAGTTACAACTCTACGTGTATGTTTTCTCTTAATCTCTGATATCCACTACATTGTTTTTCTTCCATTGTAAGACAACAACTGTTAGAGTCCTGTGATGAGAACTTATTTTGAAGTTTCATGCACCAGTTGCCTACTTGGCCTTATCTGTTTGACATTTAGAAGGTGAATCATCAGCATTTTTCTTGTTTGTGTTAGAGTGCTATCTGAACATTCAGATCTCTCATATAACTAACATGGGGCTGATTGTGCTAGAGCTTGCAGGAGGCAAATAATATTCTACCCTTTTCTTATGGTTCTGAAATGTATATTAGACAGAGCAGAAGAATGGAAATAGCCTGATGACACAGAAGGAGAAGGAGATAGAGAACAGAAACCAGATTGTTGCCCTTTCCCTGGTGTGAAAAGAGACACTACATGGATACAATAAAGGACACTGTTTAGTTAGAAGGTGCTAATATCAGTAGAAGGGAGTGGGCTTGGAGCCCTTGTAGGAATGTAAAATGTAGAGGCACTGGGTCAAACCTTAGCAAGGTCATCCCATGTTGTTATCAGATGCTGCATTCCAGCTGTAAAGGTCACAGTATGATTTACATTACTTTCTATGTAACAGTTCTGGGAGGGTGTAACCCTATAACACTGCTGAATTTGGGGCTCTTTTGGATTCTTGTGGCAAAAAGCCCAGTGATCACTGTCATTTGTGCATGCCAAGAAAAGATGCCTTGTTGCATCTATTTCCAGTCATTTGGGTCTTTAATTTAAGTGAGCATTTTTCTCACAGGTTGGAAGCCCAGCTGGAGGTGAAGGATAGAGCAATGCACTAGGGAAACTGTTTTACTGATCTGGAGGATCCCCATATGATTTAGAACCCTGATTATGGAAGACAGTGGAATCAGTATATGTGTGTATGGGTAGGGAGGAGTAGAGAAAATGCAGTTGCCCCAGAGATAGTGCACTCAGCCCCATTTTCTTTCATGTAGATATAATCACATGGAGGATCTAAATAAAGTAGTAGGAATTTGGGGTAGTTCTTTTAATGTCAGTCTCTTTTTAAGAATCTTGTAGCTCAGTATTTTTGACATACAGTGTTGGTTTTTATTACTGCACTTAATTTTTTTAACATAGATTTGAGACACCAGCTGAGCCCAGAATGCAGGATACAAGTGTAAACCTTAAATACTGTTGGGAATGAGAATTTTGTTAAAGGCATTAAATGCCTACTAGTCCATGTAGAAACACATGCCTCTTAAAGAAAAGTATACAACATTTAATTCTTTTCATTCTTTCATTCTTTTAAAATTTCATTTTTAGCAGGCTTTGTTGATATTTAAAATCCAGAACTGATTTCCTCTTCATATGTCTTTCATGCATTTTTTAAAAAAGAGCTTTTCTGGAGAAAAAAGGATCTAACAATTATAGCTGTTGTTTCATGAGATGCAGAAGGTGTAGAGCATAAAGCATTTAGGCTTTCAAAGGCTCATCAGTATATCTACAAACATTTATTTGCTTTTTTGATCCCTTGCCTGTGGGAATTAAGATTTACTCTTGGGTAGAGAAGATCTCTTGAAATGGAAAGGCTGTGCTAGAGGCAACTACTAGAGGAAGAACACCACATTTCAGATTGATTTCCCAGAAGACCAGAAACTGGGAAGTCTGAAAAGCCTTTGATATGATGGGAATCAATAGCACGGCTTCCCTAAATGGAACACTGGCATGACTTCTATCCTGCCTACCACACATTAAAAGCAGGTTGGAGGCTGTCAACAATGTCAAGAGACTCTCCTCAGTTACTTTCTTTCAAAAAGAAAAGAGCTCTCAAAAGTGTATTGAAGCAGTAGAAATTAGGGGGCAGTGACATCTAGCTTGTCATGCTAAACCAAGGGATGCATTCCAGCTTTTTCTCCAGGAAAACTGCATATGTGTATAGATGTTGAGTGTGTGAATACTGAACAAGTCATCCAGAAATCTCTGGGTCATTATTTCAGGGCACATTTCCCTTTGTCTGGCTTGAAATCAGAATGTGATTAATGTCTCATGTATATCGCACAGAGCAGAGGGGTGTGTTAAAATCTTTGGTGCATCTGCAAAAGACTTAAGGGTTGCACTTATTCTTGCATGCAGAATGCTTCTCGTCTTTCCTCATCACTTTGGCTCCTTATTACTGCTCTCCTGCACCTTACTCCCTCACAGTTAGATAAACGGTACAGGGATTGGAATATGTGTTCCAAAGAAAGTGGTCATATCTAAGAATAGTGACTAAGAATAAGAAAGAAAGTCCTTGGAAAAATAAAAACAGAATTCTTTCAGTAGATTTTACTGTAGAATTAAGCTGCATAAATTAAAACAAAGGAATATTGACACATTTGACCTTTATATTATATCTTTATAATTAGGAAGACATGCAGTTTTGGTGTACCTTTCTTCCCTTTTAGCATGTGAACTTTGACTGCCATTAAGGTGATGTTGCCCCTTCATGGATCACTGCCTTGTCGTGGCGAAGGGGCTTGTGTAACTCAGTGAAGCCATGAGCTATACCGTGCAGGGCCACCCAAGACGGACAGGTCATGACAGAGAGTTCTGACAAAATGTGGTCCACTGGAGAAGGAAATGGCAACCCACTCCAGTATCCTTGCCAAGAAAACCCCATGGACAATGTTAAAAGGCTAAAAGATATGACGCCGGAAGATGAGCCCCTCAGGTCGGAAGGTGTCCAATATGCTACTGGGGAAGAGCGGAGGGCAATTCCAAGTAGCTCCAGAAAGAGTGAAGCGGCTGGGCCAAAGCCGAAAGGACGTTCAGCTGTGGATGTATCTGGAAGCGAAAAGAAGGTCCGATGCTGTAAAGAACAATATTGTATAGGTACGTGGAATGTAAGATCCATGACCCAAGGCAAGCTGGATGTGGTCAAACATGAGATGACAAGATTGAACGTCGACATCTTGGGAATCAGCGAATTGAAATGGACGGGAATGGGTGAATTTAATTCAGGTGACCACTATATCTACTACTATGGGCAAGAAACCCTTAGAAGAAATGGAGTTACACTCATAGTCAATAAGAGAGTGGGAAAGGCAGTAATGGGGTACAACCTCAAAAACGACAGAATGATCTCAGTGCGTATCCAAGGAAAACCATTCAACATCACGGTAATCCAAGTCTATGCCCCAACCACTGATGCCGAAGAAGCTGAAGTTGACCGGTTCTATGAAGACCTACAAGACCTTCTAGAACTAGCACCAAAAAAAAGATGTCCTTTTCATCATAGGGGATTGGAATGCTAAAGTAGGAAGTCAAGGAGTAATCGGAATAACAGGCAACTTTGGCCTTGGAGTACAAAATGAAGCAGGGCAAAGGCTAATAGAGTTCTGTCAAGAGAACAAGCTAGTCATAGCAAACACTCTTTTCCAACAACACAAGAGACGACTCTACACATGGACATCACCAGATGGTCAATACCGAAACCAGATTGATTACATACTTTGCAGCCAAAGGTGGAGAAGCTCTATACAGACGGCAAAAACAAGACCAGGAGCTGACTGTGGCTCAGATCATGAGCTTCTTACTGCAAAATTTAGGCTTAAATTGAAGAATGTAGGGAAAACCACTAGACCACTCAGGTATGACTTAGATCATATTCCATGTGAGTACACAGTGAAGGTGATGAATAGATTTAGAGGATTAGATTTGGTAGACAGAGTGCCTGAAGAACTATGGACGGAGGTCTGTAACATTGTACAAGAGGCAGCATCTAAAACCATCCCAAAGAAAAAGAAATGCAAGAAAGCAAAATGGCTGTCTGATGAGGCTTTACAAATAGCTGTGGAAAGAAGGAATGCGAAAAGCAAGGGTGAAAGGGAAAGATATAAGCAACTGAATGCAGATTTCCAGAGAATAGCAAGGAGAGATAAGAAGGCCTTCTTAAATGAACAATGCAAAGAAATTGAAGAAAACAATATAATGGGGAAGACTAGAGATCTCTTCAAGAAAATTGGAGATATCAAAGGAACGTTTCGTGCAAAGATGGGCATGATAAAGGACAAAAAAGGCAGGGACCTAACAGAAGCAGAAGAGATTAAGAAGAGGTGGCAGGAATACACAGAAGAACTATACAAGAAAGATCTTAATGTCCCCGATGTCCATGCTGGTGTGGTCACTGACCCTGAGCCAGACATCCTAGAGAGTGAAGTCAAGTGGGCCTTAGGAAGCATTGCTAACAACAAAGCTAGTGGAGATGACAGTATTCCAGCTGAGTTATTTAAAATACTAAAAGACGATGCTGTTAAAGTGCTGCACTCAATATGCCAGCAAGTTTGGAAAACGCAACAGTGGCCACGGGATTGTAAAAGGTCAGTTTACGTTCCAATTCCAAAGAAGGGCAATGCCAAAGAATGCTCAAACTATCGTACAATTGCACTCATTTCACATGCTAGCAAGGTTATGCTCAAAATCCTACAAGCTAGGCTTCAGCAGTACGTGAACCGAGAACTACCGGATGTACAAGCTGGGTTTCGAAGAGGCAGAGGAACTAGAGATCAAATTGCCAACATTCGCTGGATCATGGAGAAAGCACGAGAGTTCCAGAAAAGCATCTATTTCTGCTTCATTGACTATGCAAAAGCCTTTGATTGTGTGGATCACAACAAACTGTGGCAAATTCTGAAAGAGATGGGGATACCAGACCACCTTACCTGTCTCCTGAGAAATCTGTATGCGGGCCAAGAAGCAACAGTTAGAACCGGTCATGGAACAACCGATTGGTTCAAAATAGGGAAAGGAGTACGACAAGGCTGTATACTGTCACCCTGCTTATTTAACCTATATGCAGAGTACATCATGAGAAATGCCAGGCTGGAAGAATCACAAGCCGGAATTAAGATTGCAGGGAGAAACATCAATAACCTCAGATATGCAGACGATACCACCCTAATGGCAGAAAGTGAAGAAGAACTAAAGAGCCTCTTGATGAGGGTGAAAGAGGAGAGTGCGAAAGCTGGCTTGAAACTCAACATTAAAAAAACTAAGATCATGGCATCTGGACCCATCAATCCCTGGCAAATAGAAGGGGTAGAAATGGAAGCAGTAACAGACTTCATTTATTTGGGCTCCAAGATCACCGCAGACGGAGACTGCAGCCATGAAATTAAAAGACGCTTGCTCCTTGGGAGGAAAGCTATGGCAAACCTAGATAGCATATTAAAAAGCAGAGACGTCACCTTGCCGACAAAGATCCGCATAGTCAAAGCTATGGTTTTTCCAGTAGTAATGTATGGCTGTGAGAGCTGGACCATAAAGAAGGCTGAACGCCGAAGAATTGATGCCTTTGAACTGTGGTGCTGGAGAAGACTCTTAAGAGTCCCCTGGACTGCTAGGAGGTCAAACCAGTCAATCTTAAAGGAAATCAACTCTGATTGCTCATTGGAAGGATTGATAATGAAGCTCAAGCTCAGATACTTTGGTCACCTAATGCGAAGAGAGGACTCTTTGGAAAAGACCCTGATGCTGGGAAAGATGGAAGGCAAAAGGAGAAGAGGACGGCAGAGGATGAGATGGCTAGATAGCATCACTGAAGCAATGAGCATGAAATTGAGCAAACTGAGGGAGGCAGTGAAAGATAGGAAGGCCTGGCGCAATATGGTTCATGGGGTCACGAAGAGTCGGACACGACTTAACGACTAAACAACAACAACAAAAGGTGATGTTGGGGAATATTAAACTAGGAGGGATTGTATTAATATTTTATAGCAATATTTATGTTTATTTGGTACTTCCAGGGTAATAGCATCAAAGAAATAACGGAGTATTATCTGAATATTGTTTCTCACTATAGTTTGAAAGTGGCGGTCCTGGCAATGCATCTCAGAACCACAGCCAGTATTCCAGCTTTCCATCCTCAGTGCCATATTGCTTCCTACAAAAGTAATATGTTACCATTCCAAGTTAAGGTGTTGGACGAGGAATGTGTCAGGACCTGGCAAGGGGCTGGCAAGCTCAAGAAACAAGAATCACTTGGACTTCTGGAAATATATTTATTGCTAGTAGGTTTTATAACAGAATCTTGAAAGTCCACCAAAGTGCAGTAATTCTCCTGTACTACTGATACCCAGTGTCATTAATGATATAATATTATAATATAATATGAGTCTTTTTCTCTCACTCCCCCTTCTCCCCTGGGCTGAAGAATCTCTTACCTACTGCCCTTGTTTCCTCCCTTAACTGTCTTGTTCCATCACAGAATGTTAGGTATCCCACTCTGAGCTCATGAATGAAAAAAATAAATAAATAACAAATAAATTATTATTAGTAATATTATTATTGCCAGTAATATTTTTAATTATTTCCATTATTGTTGTTAACCTGATAATTATTTACTCCTATTATCATGAAGACAAGGGAATTTTAGCCTTACCCTTGCCAGCAACTATACTGGGTATAATTTTCCCACCTATTAGTAATGGAACCATTTAGCATTATCCTTGGTTATGTTTTCTGTAGCTCAGTGTTTTGTGAGAATCCAACCAATGAGGTTAGTTTATGGTTCACTGTGCTATGCCAGTTGAGCAATGTGGGTGATTCAAGTAAATCTAAAGTAAATAATGTGTTTAATTTAATTAAATACATTATTTGTGTTTAATTGTGTTTAAATACAGCCAGTGAGGGCATCCTAAGTCTGCCCTCCCAGTAAAGAAAATCCTGAAAGGAATTTCCTGACTTCATTTGTACTAACTTACTTCCTTTTCCCATCCATAGAATCATTTAATCTGCCAGTCAACTGAATCTGAGTTAGAACTATTTTTTCCCTATTGATCAAATGCTTCCTGTTCTTCAACTGAGTTTAGTCTTTCCATGCACTGAACAGCTTGAAAACCCAGAGAACAAAGCCCACCATTGGAATCAGCAGAAAACAAACCCACCACAGGGTCTCTGCTGCATCTTTTGAGGGAGGTGATCCTGAGGTGCATGGGTGGGATGCATATCCAGCCTCAGTATTGTTGCTGACCATAATCTAGCACTAGTAAACTGGATAGGAAAAAAGTTAGCATTCCTGTAAACGAAACTGAACTCATTGGATAACACCCCTGTGAACTGAAGATGTCTCCACGAAAGCACAACTGATGACCATGGAGAGGATGGTGGATCGCCCACATGTGTTCTGATGGCTACTTCTCATGAGGAGACCACAGGACAGTGGTCTCCTGCAGGTTTGAGCACCAGGAAATGAAGGAATTAACCATCTTGCTTGCAACCACAGTGGAACCTTTTAAAGGACACTGAGTTCACAAGCGTCGCTTTCTAATCACTTACAAGCTTAAGAACTTAAAGCATTTGAAATAAATAGCCAAAAGTTAAATAAGATTTTGATCTAAGAAAGTCACAAATGGATTAAGGGACAAGTTAAATTTGGAATATTGACTTTTACTATAAGATTTTGGAATTGGCTATAAAAAATAAATAGCTTTTCATAGGAACCAGAATTATTTTGTCTAGAGGGGGCTAAAGATTCTAAGTAGAAGGGGAAAAAAATTACAAGCCAGCTTTTGGTGTTGGTTAACTGGAACTTACAAAATGTCATAACACTGGAAATATTAAAGGAGTTCTTTGAAGAATGGAGCCAGAAATCAGTAGCTACAGTGTCAGTAATGATTTCTGATTCTATGGATAGATTATGTCCAAAAGATGTTAATGAGGGAATGACAGATGTGGAGCAAATTTGGTCTGACAAGACAGAGTAAGTACCAAAAGTGGAACTACAAAGAACAGGCCAAGACAGTGATTTGGAAAAGGACACTTTATTGGATATACAAAAGAAACTGGCTGAAGTTTTAAAAATTAAAAGAGAGATACAAATGGCAAACCAAGAAAATGACCTGGAAAATATTTTCTTAGTGGATCAATAAAAGAGGCTTGTTAAACCCTTGAAGTTTGTGCGATGGGATAAAGAAGAATTGAAGAGAAATCAAATCCTATGACAAAATGTGAATGAACTAAAAAGTAAGACTGTTAGAAGTAAAAAGAAGGAATATAAAGTTGGTTTATTTGATCAAATTTCAAATAAGACTTTTTTTTTTTTTTGCAAAGTTCTGGCTAAACGTTATATATAAACTTTTCACTGACACCAGGATTGAAAAGTTGATGTTTTTTGGATTTGGTTATAGATAAGGGATAGGATATGGGATAAAGAAATATCTGTTTGTAACCTTATAGGATGTGAAGAGTTACTAATTTTGTCTATGCTTGTTGTAAAGAAGGTTGGAAGTAACTTCTTTATATATTTCTTTCCTTTTCCTTTTTCATTATCATATTCTTTCTTTCCTCTTTCTTCTTTGTTTTTCTTTTTTCTTGCACTTTTTATTCTTTTTTACTATTCTTTTTTCTTTAAGTCTAGTTTGTATTAGTTTTTTACTATTATAATCAAAATTCATACACACACACACACAGGATAACACCCTGCCCTGCTCTTATTTCCCAAGTGGATATAAGGTTAGTTAAATAGATTTATTACAGTCAATTGCACTGCTACCCTTAAGCTACCCTTAAGTTTCTTGCTCTACTCCAAACACCCTTTTCCATTTAGAACATGGATGTTCCTCTGTAGCACATCAAATTGGAATCTGCACCTGAAATATTAGGTAGACAGACCTTCTGGGGTGAGTCCCTAGTCCAAGTTACTTTTGCTGATACGTTTTTTCCCATCTGGAATAATTACTATTGCCAGTAATTACTATTGCCAGTAATTTGTCTCTCTCTAGCTTCTCTGCATAATTTTTAATATATCTTGGGATTGGACCCTAACTATATAAGTAGTCAAGAGGTTTTTGATTTAGACATACAGAACAATAGTTCCAGAATTCTGCCTAATTGGTCCAAGGACCTCTTCCATAGCCCCTTTGTGATTGCTGAGTATTTCTGTATCATCATATCTGCTATGCAAAGAGGAACATTCATGTTTACAAGGTTTAGTGCCCTAACTTTTATGCTTACAAAGGGGACTTCCAATACCATCCCACATATGGAGCATCTTTGGCCTTATCACAGAAAGAATAGTTTGTCTGGCTTGCAGTTCACCCTCAGTGGCCTAGACAAAACAGAGGTGACATTGGCAGGCATCTTCTCAGTTTCTGTTTCCTGTTCAGTTGCCAGGCAACTGGGTTGCATTTTTCCCCCTTTCCTTCTTTCTCTTTTGTGTGGGGTGAGGGATGGGCGGTCTTTTGTTGTTGCTGCTCCTGCAGGATCCATTTTTCTTTTCAGCATTTCCTGCAGGGCCACCTTTTCTTCCTGGTGGATATTTTCTGGCAATATCTTTTTGTGGTGCCCTACTACCAGGAGGTAAAAGGGGCAGGAGCTTGGAGTCAGTGTTTGTCTGTTGTACCCCTTACTCTGGGAGGGCCTCCCCCTTGAGAACAGACTAGCATCCATCCTGATGGCCTCCAGAAGTTAGTGAAAATTGAGCTGTTCTGAAAGGCATTTGGAAATTGATGAGAGGACACTATCCACTCTTGTACTATGCATTTGGTGCATTTATGATTTCATTTTCATTTTCTTTTTGTTGCTTTAATTGTAAACTGTTGAGAGAATCCATGTAAATTAAAGTGGTGTACTATAGGGTCATTTGGAGTTGGGCAGCTTAGAAATTTGACTAATAAAATAAAAAATTAAAGGGATTTCCAATCAGCGATGAAGACAATCATGGTTGACTTTCAAAATGCTGCTGGGAACAGCAATATGGAAATGTCCTAATATTAGTATTGCACCTTAACCTTCCCATGCATATTTATAAATGACTGAAGGATGATCAGGTATATAAATACTGCTTACAAATCCCCTTTTTTACACTTGACAAAACGCTTTCCAGCTTTATCCAATTTGATGAATATTACATACATTTTTCACTTCTAGTTCTGTACCTGGGATCAAAATATACCATAAGACTTAATTCTTGAATATTCATTGGAACTTTAGATGTCAGTCTCCAAGATATTCAACCCATGGTTCCTGTTGACCCTTTTAACAACTTGCAGGCAAGAAAACAACTGCTCAGTCAGAAATTAGTTAGGCTAACTGCTGAGAAATATGTTGTAGCATTTTCTTCTTTTTTCTAGAGTAATCATCCTTTTGTCTTGGAAAAGCCATAGGGGAGGAAAGGGAGACTTTTAAAGCCTATTTGCTCTTGGAAAGTTTTCCTAATCTAAACTGCACCCTGTTAGCTCTTTTGTTCTCTGCAGAGAAAAAGATTTGGGTAATGTTTGGTGGAGGTCTAGTTACATCATCTGTTTCCATTACAACTAGTGCCAACAATATTTTAATGAATAATTTACAGCAATTTCAACTTGTATTTATGCAGTGTCAATATCAGACAGCTAAAATGTTTCAGTAGCATATCTGAAATTAGGAATATATTTTAAAGCCCTCCCTTTGGAAAACACTTTTTACTATTGCCGCCTGAATCCAACTTTCCTGTATACCTTTCAGTTTCTTGGTAATTTAATTTTCAGTTAAAACAGAAAGAAGGTGATTCACCTTCTTCCAGTTCAGGCATCCTGGAATGAATGTCAATAGCTTTTCTGAGAGAGGAATCTTTTTTTTTTTTTAAGTGGGACATTAAGATACTAGAAAAGGAAAGGCCAGAAAAGCTTTTGTGCTCAAACAATTCCTCCTAGTTTTACCATGTAATACCCTGCAATTATGCAAGACACATTTCAGCACACAATTACTTAACATCTTTCCTGTCCAATAGAACTAAGCAAGAACTGAAGTATCATCCTACAGCAGGGGTAGGGAACATGTGGTCCTCATATCCTAGCAGCCTCAACCATTAGTCATAACCATTGATGAAGCAGGTGGGAGACTGAATTCAACAAGAATTGAGGACCATTCATTCCTTACCCTTGTCTTAATGATAAGGCCTCCTTCAAGTTGAGCTGTAAGACACATCAATTACATCCAGGTAGTTTTATACATACACAAACACACACATACAATCTGGTAAATGCCATCCCAAAACTAATTTGGCCTGGCCACATGGTACTGCTTAGAGTTCCATTTTATATGGAATTTGGAATTTGTCCTCACTGATGTTAGGACTAATATGGCAAAATAAGAACTTTGAAATAAGAGGTGGAATTTCAAAATTCTTGACTTATTTTGTTAAAATATCATGTAAACTTTAATGCTATTTCTGTGAAAACATAATGTGTAGAAATATCCAATTCCTTATAAATGTTCTGAAATTGCATGACTTAGTTGTGGATTATTTCTGCTAGCTCAGTCTTGTTGGCACCATTATGAATCCAGAGGAATTCTGGAATTCTGGGAAACAGAATAAGCTGGGAGAGGAGAAAAGAACTTAATTATACTGAAAATAAACAAATTTTCAGTATAAAAGTAGACTAAATATTTGAATCTACCTGTATTATTAAAAATTATCTTTGAATGCCTGAGATGACTGATTAAGGCTAACCAAGACTGGAATCAGGAGCTTCTACTGTTGATAGAAGCCTTGAGGGCTTTCCCAAAGTATGGTTGAGAAACACTGACCTTAAAATACTTCAGAGTGTTCAGTGTATTGTGGGCTTAAAAGACAGGTAGCTGCATAGATTCTCCCAGGAGCTGAGTATCAGCTCACATGCCAGATATGAAGAAAAAGTTGTAAGTAAGATAGGGTCACTAGAAGGCATCCCCCCCCGCCCCCGCCAAAAAAGAAGGAATTTCTCGAAGTGATGTTTAAAAGATACATTATGATGTTTAAAAGATACACCATAAATGTAGATTAAGTATTTTGCATTTTCCAACAAAATTTTTCAGATTTAGAGCATTGCTTTCAGCTTTGTTCCTTTTTTTGTCTCATATTTAGGTTTCTTCCCTTTCTAGTCCCTGCTGATGAAAGTGAATGGTCTGCTGTCCATTCTATACCCAGCGGATATTAAAACCCAGTGTATATTTGAAGAATGTGAGGCCTTAATTGTAGTGGTGGCCCATATCTTCGCACTTATACAACTGGTAGCTCTTTATTTAAATGGAAAGTCTGAAAAAGCAAGGTTCCTTGTTGTTTGAATAAAGTTTATCAAATATATTTTTCATGCATAAGTAATTTGTAGGTTCCAGTTTGACGCTCATTGTACTTCTGGAAAGGAAAAACATAAACATTTGTATAATGAGCATTACTGCCGCTGTGATGCTGGCAGTCTGAAAGCATCAAAGCATATGCTAGCATATTCCCTTTATATTTACTTATAGTTATTCATAATCTTATCCAAATGAGTGGTTGTATTTTATGTAAATTTATTCATTATTAGATTCAAATGACATAATGTCTATCAGTGATTTCCTCCAGAAAGTGTTGCTCATATCAATGGAAGGGTCATAGATACAAAAAACGTGTACAGGTCTGTCTGTATTATTTATGTGTGATCCTCTTCTTCTTTTCTCTTTACTTTTATTGTTATGATCCATGATTATGAGAAAGATTTCATTCAGTCATGTAGCATGCAGGACAGCTGATGAACATCAGGACCTCTCTTGCTCCCCCAAACTTCCTGTCCCTTCCTCATTTATTTAGCATACTCAGTTGCTTTTGCAAATTCAGGGTCACCTACGGTCTGACAGATAATCCCCACTCTTTCTCCGAGGCTAAGGCAGCTTCTGCTTCCTGAGTCAGCTGGTCTAGTGGTGGAAGACTGCTGCATCAGAGGTGACTCACTGAAGGGCTGCTCAGCTTGGAAGGGTCTGGTCCGGCTATGCTTGTTGACAATGCTGTCAGGTTCAGCCGGCGTGGCACTTGCCCGCTAGGAACTTGCCCAGCCGCACTGAGTCAGTTCTACCACCCGCACGTGCACTGGGGGAAAAGAGGAAGTGCAAGGCACCGCCGATTTTACGAGCCACCTGCGTCCACTTAACAAGAAACTGCAGAAGTGGATGCATTGTATCAACACAGCTTAGCTGCAAGTGCCGAGACAAAGGACTAAGCCGCGGCTCATGGCAAGGTGATCAGCGCGCTATTGGAAAACCCCGGTTTTGTGCGTAACTGAAAGGACCCAGAGGAACCACGACCATGCCGGCAGGGCAGAGTGATCAAGGGACAATGGGCAACTGGGCTGAACCTGCCATTGGAGCATTAGGGGGGATTACTGGGGCAATCAGTAATCTGCAACCTACAATATGTAACTCAGCAACAGGGTAAAGCATGGGAAGGGGAGAACTATAAATTGTACCATGAAATGTGCCAAGCCAGTCCTGGCTTTGTTTGTAACTACTGCACACTACGCTCGAGTAAACTTCTTTGTTTGCACACACATGTCATGAGAGTTTCTCTAGAGCAATGTTGTCCAAACTTGGCCACTTTAAGATGAGTGGACTTCAACTTCCAGAATTCTCCAGCCAGCATGGCTGGCTGGGGAATTCTGGGAGTTGAAGTCCACTCATCTTAAAGTGGCCAAGTTTGGACAACACTGCTCTAAATGAATGGGGTAAACCTTACAAATGCACATTAAGCTCTTCTGAAACTGATTCTATCATGGCAAACCTCAGTGGCCAACTAGTATAGAGACTGATGTGAAGATGAGAACAAAGAAAAGTTGTTACTGATTCTTGCTCACAGAAACAGCACAGTGTACAGCTGGTATGATATAATGACATTATGTACAATTTTCATTTTTTCATGACCATCCCATCAATGGGGATGCTTATATTTATGGCAATTTTTTTCCAGGTCTCATGTTTTTTTTATTTTTTAAATGTTGTTGATTTTAGTGCTAAATTGTCAGGCAGATACTTTGTGTGTGTTGATTAAACCCATTTATTCTTTCTTAATTTTTATACTTAGTTGGTCACTTAATAACTAACCTAGCGGGGCCTTTTAGTTAGCATATGCCTTTAACACGGGGCTGGAGAAAGGGGAAAAAAACAGTTATAGACATCAGACAAATACGTAACTGCCTTTTAAACTTTCACAGAATTTCAACCAACAGGACCACAGTAACAGGCAGGGATAGCTTGTTAATCACAATGATAATGTGTTTTGAAATCTGCAGATCTTCTGAAGTGCTTGAAAGCAAGAATTCTTTACATGTCTTCTGCTTCTCTCATCCTCCGCTCCTCTGTATAGATATTTCACCCAATAAATGCAAACTAGAAAGATAAAGTTGTACATTTTATGATTCTTATTCCCCCAAAGCAGTTCTATTGACCTTAGGATGTAGTTTTGATCTTAAATGCTAGGGAGCATTTCTCCCTTTCTCTGTTTTTGATTTGCAGATTTACGTAAAGCCTTACTTGAGGTTCCTTGAAACATGAAACAATCACCATAACTATGTCCTTGGAGATTACAGCTAAGTCGATGAATGTGACTAAGCTTTAAATATAAAAAAGAAAATAAAAAACAGCCTGCAGGTAGAGGCAGTGTAGAAACCCACAGAAACGAATAACCTTGCTATGTCAACTCTCAGTGTATGTTAATAAATGCATGTTGTTCTCAGTAGCTGTTTGCATAAAACAACCCTGTTTCCTCTGAGAAAGGATTTCAGTTTGATGCATTGGTAAATATTTCAAGTTAACCACTTCTAATAGTTCAGAATTCTGCAGTATTTATATTCTGGTGATGCAAAGGACTTTTCTTGAAGTTGGCTTATGCTTTATAGCTTGAGAATGTCCATGACATATTTATTAGAAGTAGAACAGTTTGTTGTTGGGTGTGCATATGAAATTTGCCTGATCTTATAATCAGATGCTGAATACATGTACAATTAGAGGTAATGACTGATGCTTGACTGGATGGATAATAGATCATTTGTAATGGATGAGCCCATATATTTCTATTTGTAAATGAAATGTCTTCGGGAATATATATTTGTTTAAATAAGAGGCTGAAGTCTATAGGTTGGGAGGAAAAGTTTTGGGAATTGAAATAAATAAAAATGGTTCACATAAACAGCCACACTATCGAATGTTCTTGTTAAGGAGAGATGAAGAAATAGCATAACACTGGGGGCTATTTTGTTTAGGACAAACAAGTTAGGAGGCCATCATAGTACTTTAGAAAACTATACATAAAGTAGGTGGAGCAAGTGGATGAAAAGAGTTCCTTCCTCTATCATACTAGAACTGGGGATCATCATCCAGTAAAGCCAGTATTCAGAACAGGTAAAAAGAAATACTTCCCATGAAGGATAGTAATATTATGAAGTCATAGTAATAAAGGGAACTGGCAATAAAGTGAGAATAGATAAATTAATGGAGATTAAGGTTTTCAGTGTCCCAAGAGCTAACCACCATCTCCAGCATATTTGGAGATACTGAAGCTGCTGGAGAACTTTGGTGAGAGACGACTTTTTGTTTGTCATATCTGTGGGTTCCCCATGGACATTTGGTTGGGCATTATGCAAAACAGGCTGTAGTTTTTCATTACAAAGAAAAGAGTTTAGTCTGTAATGTTGTTTTGCTATAAACAATAGCAATTACTATTACTTTGGATATTTCTCTAAGCAGTCCTAATTATGGTAGCACCAAAAAGTGGGATATAAATCTTAGTTACACTTCTTTTCTGGATGAAATAGAATATATCCATCTCTATTTAGATATCTATATCTGTTTCAATCTAGTTTTAGCTCCAGTTTGGGGACTGAAATAGAATTGGTCACCTTAGAGACTAAGAAGCTGAAAATGAACCAGGAACCGGAGCTGGACTTGGAAGCATATCCTGTTTGTTCTGCTGGACCTTAGAACTTTTTAAAAATGTTGAGTTGTTTCTAACAAAAATTAAGAATTCTTAGACATGCTGCTGAGAATTCCCAGCCAACATAATTCTGTGGGTTGCATTTCAGCACATCTGGAAGATACTAAGCTGAGTAAAGCTTAGGATATACTGCTGCACCTTATATATGCAAATTTCTGAAAAATAGGAACTTTGAGAAAAGATATGCTATTCATGTCAAAAGAAATAACAGCATTCATGAAAAAGATGAAATTTCCAAGTGAAAACAGAACTACAATTACTGATTAAAGCTGAACATTGTTAAAAGCAGTGCATTGTCATTACTGAAGATGGTTTCCATAGTGAACATCATTACTCATATATGCTCTGTTTTTCTCAGCTTTTATCTAGAACTGAATATTTTATCTTAGCACTCCCTGAAAGTCATAATGGAAGTGAAGGGTTTTACCACAGTTCTTCAGCCCATGTCCACTTTCACTACTTTAAAGCATCGCCAGAGCTGACTTAAGGAGGTCACAGGGTATGCAGCAGTATGTGAAAATGAGCTCTAAGTGAGCAATCTGATGAAGTAAAAGTGAAGAGACTACAGCTTCATGCCTCTATCACTCTGCCCAAAAGAAAGTCAAAAGAGTTTTTTGTGAGTAAGGGCTTCCACAGCCTAATTTAGTTCTAGGTCACCCAGCGGGTAGGTCAGACCAGTAGAGGTTTTGAGCAGATTGGTCATGCACTGGCTGACACAGCTTTGTTAGCCAGGAGGTAGGTAGGGCTGATAAGGTTATTCCCTTAAGTTTGCTCTTAGTAGATATACTATATCACAAACAAATGTTAATTGAATAATATTTTATCCCACAGTTCCCATAGTGGCTGTTGAATTAGAACAGGACAGAATTGGGTATTTCTAATACTGTAATGCCAAACTGCTGCAGTTGGAGTAATACTACTTTTTATAGTTCATTATGAAAATAAATTTTGCATCAAGACTGATACATATTTTGAAAGTAAAACTTACATTGGTGCCACTTAAAAAACTTGAACATTGGTAAGTTAATAATTAATGTTTTTATGAAAGGAACAAATACCCAGGATCTCCTTACTAAAGTATCATATGATGGTGGTTTTAATTTTCCTGATTTTAAACAATATAATTATTTGTTCATCACAATCAGGTATTGGGTTGGAAATAATACTGAATATTGTGGGTTTAGCTTGAGATGTATTATTTAATAATTTTACAATCTTGGAAACCTATTGGTAGGAATTTGGTTACCTTTCCAGCAGTAAAAGTGGTTGGATATATTTGGGCCTTATGGGGTAGAAAAGAGCCAGTTTGATGTAGTGGTTAAGGCATCAGGCTAGAAACTGGGAGACCATGAATTCTAGTCCTGTCTTAGACACAAAGTCAGCTGGGTCACTCTCTCTCTCAGCCCTAGGAAGGAGGCAGTGGCAAACCACTTCTGAAATCTTGCCAAGAAAACTGTAGAGACGTGTTCAGGCAGTCACCAGGAGTTGACACTGACTTAGGCATCCAAAAAAAAAAAAAAGGATAGAAAACCTAAATTTGATTTTTCTTCATTCTTGCCCATAAATTCCTTCCCTTGACTTTCTTCAATTTAAGAGAAATAGGCTCTCCACTTATAGCATTCTAGAAACAAAGGCTAAAGGATCATTTAGGTAAGGAATGTGGGGTGGTACATATAAGTACCTGTAAAAGAACAAGCATTATGTTTAAAATGTCAGTTTCCAATGCCAAAGATAGGCAAATGCATTGGTTTTACTGTTTATTAAAAATGTCGATATATCTGGATGCCAACATGTTGCATTCAAATGAGATTAAGTATTAAGTATTAGATACAGAATAATATATAATGTTTTGTATTCCTTCATATGCAGAGTGTTTAATTCGTTTCATTGCATGTATATTCTGCTTACTCGGGTACAACGGTATATCCGAGAACCCTCATCCTCAATCTGATCTCCAGTGAGCATTATTATGTTACAAACATCTTTATAAAGAAAATTAATTGGAATAGCTTTCTGTGTTGAACTTACTACACATCATTATCCCTCAGCACCTGACCTACAAGGCTCTCTTTTTTACAGCTAGCTAAAGGGAGTTGTTTTTCTCAGCTTTGCTCTTGAGACATTGTTATATTTCACAGGGAAAAAATCACACTTCTTGAATCAATAGTATTGCCAGGGGGACTTCTGGAAAAGAAAAAAAAAGAACAAGTCTGAGAGAGGGAGAGAGTCTGTCTCAGTTTTATTATGCTAGTGTCTTTTGGATATCTGGTTTAATGAAATGGAGGTTGGGGTCTTGAATGACCTCCATGAAGTCACTTGGAAACTACTCTGCAGGTAACCAGCTAACAGCTTTAAGGAGATGCCTGAGAGCAAGCAGTTAAATTATGATATGACTGTGCAGGTCACTTCAGTGCAGATGATAAGAGGGGGAAAAAAGTGTGTTTAAACTGCAGTAATTCAGGGAAGTCTTCCAATGAGCCAGACTGTGTCTCTGGATCAGTGAGATGTTCACCTTTTCTTTATTTTATTAGTGTTATTTCTAATGGCAAAACAGAAATTTCTTCCTGCTCATCATTACATTGGGTGATTAGCAGTTTATTTATGAGAGCAGAAAAGGTTTGTGTTTGAGAAAAAGAGTTTCATTGCAAAAAGAAGTGAACAAACCAAGGAACCCTGGATGCCCAAGAAAAAGAAATTGTGTGTGTGTGTGTGTAAAGCTTAGAAACAAAAACAAAATGCCTGCTGCTGCAAAATGAATTTGATTTTCAACAAGCTTTCATTTCATATCTGATGTCTCTCTTTCAAAAGTCTATTATATCAGAATATGTGTATCTTCTCCAGGAGGTTTGGGGGTAAACAGGGGAGGAAAATCTCTTTTATTCATAGACTACTTTAAAAAGAATATTCAATCCCCTTCTACCTTTTAGGAAATAATTACTAGGGAAGGGTTTGAAGTAAAAGCAATAAAACAAAGACTGTATTGACACTGAAAATGATTGATGCTCTTCTTTCTACCCAGGGAAGAAAGGGCCTTTGTCTCCGTGCTCCCAGGATCATTCTTGTGGAATAGGATTTGAGTTCAGAAATAGTCCACCAAATGTGGCTATATATATATATATATATATATATATATATATATATATATATATATATAAACATCATTGTTGGTTTAGTTCATGTTAGATCTATGTCAGTTTCACAAGTCAATTCAGACACCTTCTCCCTCACTTGTTGGGTTAATTGGTGTTGATGATTTATAATATATAAGCACACCCTTTGAATGCTTTGAGCATATCTTCTTTGAAAATATACACTGATTTGCTATTTAATCCTATATTAAGCATTTGTTAAGTACATTTTGGTCCATACTTCCAGCTGAAAAACTATTAAAAAGAAGTGAGCAGTTCAAAGGAAAATTAAATTCAGGTTCACACATCAAGCCAGTTCAGATTAAAATCCACAAAGTCTAACTTCCTGGGGTGCTCCAGAGAAGTCACCTTATTAGACAAACAACTAGCCAACCCATCCTTGCTCTTTTAGAGGCTAAATTCATCACTCCTTTCTTGGGGATAGCACCGAGATGTTGCACATGTCCATGTCATTTGATGTAATAATACCTGTGACCAATTTTATTTACAATCCTTCAAGGTTACTGCAAGGAGTTAGGAGCTCATTTTATTTGTTACTGAATGTTCTGTAAAGATCATTGTACTGGTTAATCTGGTTAATCTTATAGAGTACAAATGGACAGTTACTATCTTGGTAGGGGGTTGATTTGGAACTGGTCAATCGTCAGCCTTTTCTCTAGTCAGGTTGCTCCAAAGGTTGATAATTCGGTGAAGGTATTGATCCAGCAATTCAGACTTTGTGAATTTGTGCATCAAAGGCATGATCTGCATGTTTCTATCTCATCTATTGGGACTTAATTACCCATTGGAATTCACCTTTTACTAAATATTGCAGCGCAGTTCTCATATTGCATAGATCTCTCTCTCATATCTATATGAGAGCTGTGCACACTTTGAAAATGATTGGGAAGAAGTATTTTGGACTTCACATGAATGCAGGACCTCTCTCCTATTCATTAAAGCATGCATGTCTTCATGGGAAAGGGCTTTCTATGAGCCAGAAGAAACAATGCTTCTACTTTAATGAACTGAGTAATTAAATAGCACATTGTTAATAAAAATCTGAAATTGCAATATCTTTTTTTCAGACTCCTGGTGAATGCATCCCTGATCTCAAACACTAAGCACATTTGGCTCTATTTAGTACTTGATTTAAGACTATTTGGGATTCTAGGGCATTCGGCTACACTAGAAAGTCAATGGGGGGCGATGGGAAACCATTTCCATCTAAAGCTAAAAAACCTGCAGGGATGTAATCACCAGGAATTCAGAGATGAAATTTTCATGCAAGTGAGAGATTTATGAGAGAATGATGTGTGTTGGGATCCATAGAAATTGGTTTAGATTTTTTTAAAGCTTTTCTTTACATTCTGTTTTTTTTTTTGTTGGGGAATGATCCTATAACTTTGTTATCTAGGAACGGACTGTGATGAACAGCCATGCCAAATTTTAGGCACAGAGTTGAGGTTTATTTGTGCAAAGAGAATAGTTGTTCACAAGGAATGATGAATGTGACAGAGCTGATTTCCATGGGGGCTTTGGCAGAGGTATACAGGATGAATGTGCCAGTCTTGCTTCTTTTCTTTTTTTCCTTCATTATTTTCTCCTGCTGGGTAGTGCTGTAAAAACAATGGCTGGTGTCCTCTGCAACTGTAAATTAGATATCACCCAGGAAATAAATAAACAATTTCTTAGGCAGTTTTGATGCAGCTTAGAAATTACTGTTGAAAGATTAGTAGGTGACAGCACAAAGGAGGAACACTTTAAGTAGAGACTGAAGGGAAAAGATTCTCATTTTCAAATGGGAGATAGTAAAGAAATAAGAGTGAAAAGGCACCAGAAGTTTTAGTTCTTCTCCATCATATGGTCATATAAAACCAAGAGCTTTGCACAGCACTGCGATCGCCAGCTTGTCTTGCATCAGGGCCTCCTGCTTTAGGCAATCAGAGCAAATACCAAGTTCCGTGCAATTCAGACTGCTTCTGTATAAAAAGGAGCAATAGTCATCCCTTTATATAGAGTTCCATTCAGAATACTTGAAACCTAGATAGTGTGACAAACAATACTGTAGGGCAGGCCTGCATAACATAGGGGCCTGTGGGCCCTATGTGGCCCACCAAGCAGCCTTGTGCAGCCTGTTGGCAACTTTTAAAAAGTAATAAATTCACTCCCGCCACCACCACCTTGCTGAGTGCCTCCACGTCTCGCCACCGCTACCAGCTTCAGTGCTGTTACCACTCCTCTAGTGACCAAAGAGCTGATTGGCATGCTAGGTGTTACTCTGTGGCCCGCAATGATTGTTATCAATGGGTCCCTGTCCATTCTACAAGTTGTGCAGGCCTGATCTAGGGGATAAAACTGTAGATCAGTGTTGTCCAAACTTGGCCACTTTAAGATGAGTGGACTTCAACTCATGGCTGAAAATGCATGGCTGGCTGGGGAATTCTGGGAGTTGAAGTCCACTCATCTTAAAGTGGCCAAGTTTGGACAACACTGCTGTAGATGCTAGAGGTGGGGTTGCTAATGGTTGGGGTGATGAATTTATATGGGACGTTTCCTGTTGAATCTTGGCTTCAAAAGCATGTTGATACCAAAGACGTGTATTGATTGAGATGCTTATAACATTTTTGCTTGCACTTGCAGAGCTGTGAGAAGATTGTCATAGCTTTGGGTACTTCCTGGATTATATAAATCCCAACCATTATTATCAGTTTTTGTGCAGAACATTCTGTTTCAGAAATATCTTGTGAAGAAAATGTAGTAATTGAGGTCAGATGTAACCAAAGTCTTGATGTACTATACACTGAGGACTCTATTAAACGGGCAGCATCCATCTGGAGATTTCCGCTGTTGCTTCAACATCATCATCATCATCATCCACTTGAAAATTAGCTATGTGTTTACAATTTTGATCCCCATTTCTCTATTATTATTATTATTATTATTATTATTATTATTATTATTATTCACTTGGTAATAGCTCTATGTTTACAATTTTGATCCCCATTTCCCTTTTGTCCTTTAGTGATAGACATAAGTATGTGTTCCAGAAAAAAAAAGTTCTATAAAGACCTCCTCTTAAATTGCTATATAGTTTTGGGGACAGATGTATGATTTATAAGAGAAGCTGTATTGCCTTCTGAGCTTTCCATTGATCTTAATCACTGCGTTGCAGAACTTGAGGTACTATCCTTCACAATTTTTCTATGGAAAAAATAAGTTCATCATCTGCAGGTGAACTTCTATAAATCTACGTCTTCACATGTAGTCAAGGAGGGTAGGCAATTTATTTTTGAAAAGTGTGGCTAGGAGGTACACAAGGTATAACAAGATTGCATTTGAAATTTAGCTGTAGAAGTTATTTACATCTGAAAAGCTTTGTTGATCTCTCAACATTCTGTTCTTGATATGTTTTTGAAAATTATCATAGTTTTTATACACATACATGCCTAACTCCGTGCATGTTCCCTTTTCTTATACATGTGTTAGAGCAGTGAAGGATCAAAATTCTTTGGAAAATGAGGAAAAGAAATCAAAATCATGTTTAATGTGGTGGACAGTAGTGTTCATGGGGGTGGGGGTGATGTTAAAAAGATTATAGTCTCAGCTATCCTCATCCTCATCATTTTTCTATGTGCATTGATGTCACACACATTTACAAATGGGCAAGTTTTCATTCATGGAGCTGTGACTGCCATCTTGACTGTTTTGACATCTCTCCTGGGGATGCTACTGGTTGTGGAGTATGGCATAAATATTCAGCATAGTTGAACTGATGAATATTTGGAACTAATCACAGGATAAAAAGTTCTGTACTGTTTGGAGACATTAAACACTTTTTAATTTACATTTGGGTTTGAAAACAACAAACACACAGAAAACAAGATTTCAGAATGGGTTTAAAGAACATAAAGGAAACTGGGGAAAAAAAAGCAAGAAAATGAAATAAGCAAAATAGAAAAAAATAGAAGACAACGGTATCAAAAATATATCCTATATCTGTGGACAAAGTAAAGAAATTTGATCTAACATTTCCTTGCATACAGGAAGAGATTATTCTTAAATTAGCAGTTTTATGCTCATTTTCATGTAGAACTGCACCCCTATACTCCTGTTTTTCATGCCTAAATGATCTGTCTCCAAAATGTTGAGGATATTACTTGACATATCATACTAAATGCTTTCAGTATAATTTTCCATTATTGTGCAATATGTTTTCGCCATCCACTTTCTAACTTACAGTTTGAGTAAATTGATTGTTATACAGAACATCAATATTTTCAGAGCATCGTTCAATGATTTTTTTCAAGGTTAGCTATGCTTCTTGGCAGTTATGAGTTAATGTATATTGATCTGAGTACTTTATTAATATCAAATAAGATTCATTTATAGTGACTTTATTTTTCCTGTTGGGAAAAGGTTAATGAAATATATTTGTATGGTATCAGGGCAATTGAACAGTTAAGAAGCTTGGTTGGCAATTGGGATGAGCGCTATGAGTACATACTTCACATGGCCCTTTGCAGAGAAAAATCTGTTTATTGTTTATTTGAGCATGTTGGCTCTAAGGAAGTAGGCAGAGTCCTCACAACTGTTTGTATAGCCACTTGCATATTAGATCAATGTCCTTTCTGGCTGCTTATGGTCTCCCAGGAGGTGACATCTCAGTGGATTCCAGTGGTGGTGAATTCATGCTTGAGGAAGGGGCTGATTATGCCTACACTGAAGGAGACAGTGCTGAGCCCCTTCCTCAAGAAACCATCACTGGACCATCAATGTTGGATAACTTCCAACCTGTTTCCAAACTTCCCTTTTGGGGGAAGATTGTTGACAAGATGGTCAGCCTGCAGCTTCAGAGGATCTGGAGGGAGCAGATTACCTGGATTTTTTTCAGTTGGGTTTCAACCCTGGGTAAAGTATTGAAATGGCATTGCACATGCTTGTTATATGACTAAAGGCTGGATGGGGATGGTGCATCTATCCTGGCCATCCTTGATTTCTCAGTAGCCTTTGATACCATTGATCATGGTAAACTTTTCAGCTGACTCAGGGAGTTGGAAATGGGAAATATCATTTTACAGTGCTTCTTCTCCTTCCTTCAGGATTCCAGTTGGTGTTGTAGAAAAATCCAGCCTTTGGCCCCTGCTCTGTGGGATACCTCAGAGCTTAATTCTCCTCTGCTCCAATTTAACATCCTCATGAGGACATTGGATTAGGTTATCCATCAGCATGTGGTTAGGTATCACTAGTATGCTGATAATACTCAGTTATTTCAATCCCAGACCACCCAGGTGACACTGTTAAGGTTTTGTCACAATATCTGAAGGGTGTAGACATTTGGATGAAGGAACCCTAGTAAGACGGAGTAGCAGTGGATTTGAGATTATGACATTGTTATGAAAAGAAACAGAAAGCGACTGGGTACAGACAATCTTGAATCATTTGCATGCAACAGTTCTTTCACAAATTTCCTTCAAATATTTTCTGCACTTTATTTAAAGTTATTGTTATCAAATACTCAACACAGGATACTTGGTTAGAATAAAAGATGGCCACTTTGTTGTCATAGCATAGAAACTTGAGATCTCTGAAATATATGTGGGAGTTGCAACTCCCAAAATTCCCATCCATAATGAAAGTTGTAATGCCAACATACCTCAGCATACTAAGTTGGTAGAACTTCTATCCAGGCTACAGAGATCCATCCTAAGATAAAAAGGAATAGCATCCTTTGCTTCTACCTATGATTTTCAAGTACTGCTTTCAGGAATGTAGTCCTGGGTGCTACTGAAGTAATATCCACTGAACACAATAGGATGTATTTCAGAGTAAATATCTGTATGCTTATGTGTAGTGAAATAATAGAAATGACCAGCATCCACACTGCGGAGTGCCAATACCAATCACACTCAATTATAATTCATGGCTAAGATAGGTACTATGTTTATCCTCATTATATAAATTCTTAAGCATTAGAAGCTCATCTTGTAATAATTATATTCTGTCTTCTCATATACATTCTTTTAAAATTATGCCTCTCCATTAATAGAAAAATAAAAATAAAAAAATCAAAGCTTCATTATGTACACTTAATTGTGTATTGTTTCCAAGTTCTACAGTTTTTGAATTATTTGTGTTGCTATTTTATGTGTCTTCTCCAATATATCTGTGATAAGGAAGGCAGACAGTCACTTAATAATACGTTGTCAGACTTATTATTACCTATGACTTTTGAGACAAAAGCCTGCCAAGTTAACAAAAGCTGCAATACTAGTTGGCTTGATGGAGTTGAAGCTGCATCTTTACCAGCATTCACTCCACTTCTAATTTACTGCTTTCCTTCCCATGTGAAGGTATCTGCAGCTTAACATGTGTATCTTCATTCAAGGGCATGAGATTTCTTCAAATGCCTTTATTCTTAGATTCCATTTCATAGTGCATGAGAAATGATTGGTAAGAAAAAAGAAAGCAGGCCTCAGAATAGGCAACTGTAGAAGTGTTTTGAAGAGAAGAGTGCAACAGCACTAATAGATGCTTAAGTGGTCCTATTTTTCCTTGGAGATGCTTGCTGCACATCTCACTTGTGTCAAATTAGAACAGTGCTGCAAGCCCGGGGATGAAAAGGTCACTATGAGAGTCCTTCAGCACCCTGCAAAGATATAAAAATTGCTCATCTTTGCACAGTTTGAGTGTTTTATCTCCAGGGAAATGCTTACAGATGATACTACTGCTTGCCCTTCACACTTTTGACTGCCTGAGGTTAATGCTGAATTACACCTAAAGCTATATAGGAGCACTTCAGTTTAGATTATAATAAATCATTAATTCATCAACTAGATTTGGAGAAGGGGGGATAATACTGCATGCCCTAGAATATAGTTCTAGGTCAGAATACATAACTATCTTTTGAACAATGTTATCTTCTTCTGAAGTTTTTAATGTTGGAAACCTACAAAAGATTAATTTGCTTCAAATCAAAATGTAATAAACTATAAATGGAACATTACATATTGTGACATTACATATTGTGATGTATATGTGTATGAGAACAAAGAAACTCACCAAATGGTGGGTATGAAGATCTGAGATGAGGAACCAAGGATCCAACCAATCACACATCTTCCAGAGTCCTTCAGGAATGGGCAGGATGACAAATTGCACCAACCAACCAACCAACCAACCAACCAACCAACCAACCAACCAATAAATAGCATCTCTTCCCTACCATCCAACGGTGATGTCCTCTTTTTCTTTCTTCTTTGCCCAGCATCTTAGCTGCACATGATACAGTAAAGACCACAGCCTGCCTAATGTATCTTGCAGCTGCTGAACTCTTTTTTTATGTCTCTGTATTTTACAGACATTCTACCATATAAGAAATTCTCCTTTTTCCTGTTTTGTTCTTCTCAAGTTTATTTTCTCTCATTTTTCCTTCAGCTGTCCTCTCCACCCTGCAGGTTCCATGCTCTCATTCCTCTTACCTAGCATACATACCAGCTCTCCCTCAATTCCTTTTTTTTTTTTTTTTTTTTGAGCTTCTGCTAGATGTGCTTTGTCCATATGTCAGTGGGTTGAGGAAGGCTAGCAGAAAGAACTGTAAACAATACTTGAAATCTAAAGGCATCACTTTAGTGGAGAGAAGTCTTAACTATGACAGGTGGAAAGACGGTTTAGGATATAGCAAACTAAGCCTCAGTGGCTGTACACAGTGTGCATTAAACCACAGTATGGAGTAGTAATTAAGGAGTTGCACTAGATAAGAGAAGAAAATTCAGGTTCACTTCAACTCTCAGTTATGGAAGCTCACTGAGTGCCTTCAGGCTTAGCCATTATCCCTTGGTCAACCTGCAGCCCAAGGAGTGAGAAGAAGTAGAGGGAGAACATTTCATATTCTGCCTTGAGTTCTTGGAGGGAAAGTAAGATGTAAATGATTTTTTAAAAAGTAACAAGAAAGAGAATAACAATAATAGGGTTTTTTTTTAAAGAAAATGTTTTTTAATAACAAAAAAGAAAAAAACACAAAAATAAGTGACAAAAATACAACAAAGAAAATAAACATTTAGCATAATATATCTTTGTAACAGTAAATAGTTACAAATCTATATATATATTTATCTAATGCAAATATTATTCAGATGCATATATATTTCCAATACATTTCTATAACTATCATTTTTTAACCTACTGTATTTTATATAAATGAGTCCCATATTTCATTATACTTGTCCATACAAGGTCTGTGTCTATAGGCAATCCGCTCATAAGTGGCAAGTGCTGTCAGGTCTTCAATCAATGGATTGGTATAAATGGGGCTGTACATTTATATAACAAGAATAATAGTTGAATATTCCAGCTATAGTTCAAGAACACATCTCCCATCATTCTGGGTGTTAACAGAGCAAGTGGTCATATTCCAACTTCAGATACTCTTATATGCAATAGATTGCTTTTACTCATTCAGACTTGTGATTGTGGTTTGACACAATACTTGATAGCTGTCTGGGTGAACTCAGGGCAGTGGGGAATATTTTGTGCTGTTTTTCCAATATCTCGTTGCTTCTCATACCATAGATCATTTGCTCATGGTAGCAGCAGGATTGGAGGGAAAATCATAAATGTTTTGGGAAATGCATTTCCCAGTGCTGTATTCATCCCTGCCATATCATCAGGTGCTCCAATGCTCTTTTACAGTGGAAAGGTCACACTAGGTATTTCTGTTTTATACCATAGGCAATCTTCACACCAGCAAAACAGAAAACAAAAAAGCTGCAATCACAATAGCTATCCTGAGTTCCAGGATGATGGTCTGGGCGCTTTAGGACATTATTATGATTGTCTATGTGAAATACTGTTTATTACAGAAGGTCTGGTTTATTTTATTTTTGCTTTTCATGACTTTTTCCAAGGAACTAAAATTATTTTCTCTAATTTCTCCTCCATCTACAACTCAAGAAGAGAAAGCGGCAAATTGCATGGCTTAGAGGTGAATTTCCTACGTCCGCTGCTGAGAGTAGAGAGCCATAATTAATATTAGAATAGTTGCTGGGTTTACAGTCATGCGAGTTCTCAAGAATGCTCTCCACAAAATAAAAACACCTAATTCTGGAAAGACTTTGGAAATTCTTTCTCTTAACTGTATTTAAATTAAATTAAATTACAAATTGTATTACAGCCATGTAATGCCACTACTTCATGACTGAGATGGGCGGCTATACAAATTGAATGAATGAATGGGGGAATAAATAAATAAACAAACAAATAAATTGTATTGGCTTCCAGTAGGCTAATGGGTGAAATTTAAGAAGCTGATTATCACCTCTAAAACCCTACATGGCACAAGACTGGCTAATTTGTGGGACCACCTATACCCAATTATTTCTGCCTGTCCCAGATGCTCTAATATGATGGTCCCTTCCCTGAAGCAATGCCATCTGGTGGGTCCTAGTAAGTGTGCCTTCTGTATTGAGGTGCCTGCCCTTTGGATCAATCTCTCCCTAAAATTCCTGGTAACCTTTAGGAAGGCTTTAAAAACTTGGTTGGGTGCTGGGCCAGGATGATAGATAAGCCCATCTTTGGGAGATGGATTGTCTTTTGATGGGCATCAATATTTATGCTACTGGTATGTCAGTTCCTGCTTTGTTTTTGTTAATATTTTTGGTTTTAATTGTAATTTGGGTTTTTCTGTAATAATGATTTGTTTGCTGCCCAAAGTCATGATCAAGTGAGTTGGGTGGCCATATAAAATCTAACTAACTATATATATAAATATAAAGCCTACAGAGATTATTTCTGTTTTATTGGTTTATCTATTTATAAGTCAAATGTATAGCCTGTTCAACTCATAGCAATTCTGTGCAGCGTACAAGATTAAAATAAAGTACTCCCAATTACCAACAAAGAACCAAAAATGTATCATTCCTTACTTATAACTGTAAGCCTTGCAGCTACAAAGTCAAAAGCACTAAGGAAGGCAACTTTTAATTATGTAGTTGGTTTTGATTCTGTACAGTCTGTACTAGAAATGCATCAGATTCCTTAGTGGCCTCATACTATGGCAAAGTTGTGAGTGCTTCACAAAGCAGTTAAACTGTTAGTGGTTAGGTATCACATATTATAAAAGAATGCTGAGCAATTAGATAGCCTTTTCAACATCTCTTTATCTATTTCAGTAATCTCTGGAGCAAGAAGGCATGACAGAGTTTGCAGTGGATTTTAACAAATGGAGAGATACTTAATTTTCCAGGAATAAAACTTCTGTAATGGAATTAAGTGTGTGTGTGAGAGACAGTGTAGAGATAGAGAAATCATTGTCAACAGTCAAAGTTAAGAAATAGAGCAAGTCTTCAGAGTTTATCTAGAGAGATTTACAGAAGCTTTAGTTCATTTTCAAAGTGTTATCTGTTCCTGAAATAAGTAGAAAGTAGAGAGAATTGATCAGAAATTAAATCCTGGTAAAATTGCTTGTATAAGCACTGAGGAACAAAACAGAGCGAGACCTTATGTCCATGAGTTCTTTGAAACTTGAAAAATGTAAATTAAAACCTTTAGGGAATTTAATTTAAAAGTAGCCTATTGAAATAGTAAAAAACAAACCAACCAACCAACCCTAGTTGTTACTGTTAGAATTTTACCAAAATTTAATTATTTATTTTGTTTGCTTCCAGTTAGATCCCTAATACTATCCTCAGTAAATGGCAGAAAGCCCCAAAGCAATTTCTTTTCAATAAAGAGTAATTAGAATGAGATATTATTTGTTTTATACTCATTCTGTCAAGGGAGATGGAGTATTGCCAACTCAGCAGTTCATTATGAAACTAATGTACTGGGACATTTAGTCTCACTAACCCTTATTAAGTGGGCTTTGGCTGTAACAGACAAAAATCTGAATTTGGACTGAATTCAGTGAATCAATGAAAGTGGTCAATCACTCTGGACAAAGTTCATATAGTTTGCATCATTTATATCAATTTTATGTGATGTATGTAAATGACCACTTTATGTAAATCACATAACAAGGTTTGGGGGACTTTTGTGCCTTTGAGTCAGTCTTGACTCCTGATGACTGCATGGACAAGTCCCTCCAGTTTTCTAGGAAAGATTTCCAGAACTGATTCGCTGCTGCCTTCTTCCTAGGGCTGAGAAAGAGTGATTGGCCCGAAGTCACCCAAGGCAGGACCTAGAACTCACACTCTCCCAGTTGCTAGCCTGGTGCTTTTAACTACTACACCAGACTTTCTCCCTAACAAATATGTACATTATATCAATTTGGATTTAATAGATATTCATCTTTAACATCTCTTCCTCTGAGGCGGTACATTAAATCAACGTTTTATTTATCTAAGTTATATTGGATGATCATTGTGACCTATGAGAAAGTTAATTTAGGAGAAGCAAGTACATATTATATTTATAATTTTGCTCCTTTATTATTAGTTTATTAGTTTAGTACTAATAATATTGCTTTATTAATAACAATGCCCTTGAAACTATTTTTACTGGAGTTCTTTAGACACCTTGATTGTTACATGATTACCTCTCTCTTCCAGATTTAGTCTGGCCTGTGCAGAAATCCTGAGGGGAACTACTTAAGGTCCCCATTGTACATACAAACGCTATTCGCCATCTTGTTATGTAATCTGCCAGACATACAATCTGTATTTGCGGTGATAACCTGTGGCAAGGAGGTAGATGAGAAAATGTTTTTCACACATACACATAATCTTTCATACTTTCTGTTTTTAATTCATACATATTTTATATCTTCTAGCTTTTCATAATGTTTTTAGATTTTTATTTTTACTCTGAAGTATCCTCTTTGCTTTTTAAGGACTGTCCCCCATCGTCCTTATGCTGGTCTATGACAGTAATAAAAATTTGATTTGATAGTCTCTCATGGGGAGAGGTAGTTGAAAGGGATTAAGGAGCTGGCAGGAAATGAATAATGTTGGAGGAGGAGGAGGAGGAGGAGGAGGAGGATAAATGGCTTCCAAGCAAATATGGAATAAGGCAGTTCAAACTGCTGAAGTTACAAGGATTCCAGAGCGATTCAAGGTCACTGAAATGAAGGAGGATGTAGTGAGGAATCTGTTTTCCCAGTGCAGATGCCCGGAGGGAGAAGAGAATCTGAAGAGAAAAGAAGATCAAGATTGCATGAGGGGCAAAAGTTGCCAGGTAAGTTGAACTGAAGCCCTTGAGTTGAGTAACTCTTTGAGGAGTTAGTAAGAGCTACATGCTAAATTACAGCTTAGGATAGGCACACTGTCATTTTATCAGAGGCAGTCCTGTTGCTAGCAGAAAGATAATTTCTGAACTGCAGAGCAGTTAGGTCATAAAGAGATTTGAAAGCAGACACAGAAAGTGTATGTTGGGGGTGGGGGAATCTTGATCTGGTTGTGTCCAATAGCTGAATGCCGTGTACATTGTTATCTGACTAAAACGTGGTCTGGTTCACAAGAAGATATTGCGGGCTGTCTTCTGTCTGATCAATAGTTAGAACTCATTACGAGCCCTTTAGAACTTTTGCTAGGAATATTATTATAGTATTATTCAGCAATTCCTGTTTATTTACATCACATATATACCTGACCTGATGTAAGAATATTTTCCTTTGGTAATATTTGCTTATTGGAAGCTTTCTTTTTAAAGATTTATTTGCGTTCATCCACAGAAAGACTATAACAAATATATATGGTGCTGATATATTGGAAGCACTTCCTGTTTTGCTGTTTAACAGTTGCAATCTTTCCATTCCAGTTACATGTGACAGATGAAGGATATATTTGATTCTTATGCTCAACCTCATTCATGCAGAAAATAAGGGCCCTTTTGTTTCCTAAAATGAAGCAGGTTGCTCTAAGCAATGTTCTTTCCTGACTGATACACTTGTGATTTTAGAGCTTTGTTGGCTGATGTGACATTTCTTGAAAGGCAGAACAGAAATGTTTAAAACAAAATAAATAAATAATGGGAGGCAGGAAGAGCAAGACCGAGGGGGGGAGAAATCCAGTTTCTCTGAAATAGATTTCTGTAGCCTCACTCCTGGTTGATGTTAAATGACCCTTGACCTGTCACAGTGAAATGCATGAATAACAGAATGTGACTAAATGGATGAGGATCAACATTTCATATCTAAACTTTCCTTTCGCATACTCATTTCCCATTTTCTATTCCCAACTGCAAGGAAGGATGTATCAGGAAAATGTCCTACTGTTAATTGTAATGATGTTCATGATTATTAGATCAGCTTAACCCAGTCAAAAATGATTTAATATCTCATTAATTAATCTTATTTTTCTTGAGTCAAGAGAAAGACTTAGCCATATAGCAAGCATGTGTCAGTAATATTTAAAATTTAAAATGTGGGATATGGGACCAGAATCTCACAATATGAAATTGCTTAGCCTAAAGAATATGCAAACTTCCTTAAAGTGCCATGAACATAAACATCTTGGAAAATGAATATATTTGCAAAAACAAAAAAGGGAGGGTTAAAAGGGTTTTTATTTTGTTTTAGTTTTGCTTTGCTTTGTTTAAATGTTGATATCTTAGGTATCATAATGCTACTGATGATGTGGTTTTTTTCATGCTCTATACTTACTGTTTTTCTTGAGTGGAACAAGAATTGTAAAAGATTGTGAAAGATTTGTTTTAAGCATTGTGTAGCACTGGGGTTTTCTATTTAGTCACATTAACATATATAACCTTTGGGGAGCGCTTAGGACAAGCACTGGCTTTTTAATCATAATGCTGGGAATTAAAACACTCTCTTTGTAGAGCACTGAAGTGCTTCTGCTAAGCAGTTGCTCAAATTGAAGGAAAGTGCCAGATCAGGAAAATGTTTTAAAATCATTTGTCAGATTAAAACATCTAACTTGGGTATTGTGCTGCTTGTAGGGGCCACAGGCTGGACCTCTCCCCCTCCATCAACACCAACTGTAATTGAGCCTGAAAGAAGAAGGAGAACCAGCACAACACAGTGCCACAGAATCCACAGAAACTCCCCCACCTTCTCTCAGTCCAAATCTCCACACCACCATCCTGCTGCAACATACTAAAAACCAACTATCATTGGCACCTGCTCCACAAACACTCCCAACCTCAGCCCCAATTTAGAGGGAAAAAAAACACCAAAACAAAGGCTTAGCTGAAATAAATCCTTGTTTGACTGTACTCCCTGATGGGTAGTGGTGTTTCATAAATAGTTGTGATGAACAGCAGGCAGGCAGAGATGTACAAGGCTGCAGCCACAATTAACAGTGTTATGGATGAGAAGCTATAATGTGAATTAGATTGCTGTTCTAAATAAATAAAGTGGTTTATGTATTTAGATAAAGGGGATAATATTTAATAGGCTTATACATTTGGTTTGTAAATCTGCCATTCTTTTCCTTTGGTTTTTTTCTGTGTCTGTCTGTCTGTCTGTCTGTCTGTCTGTGGATAGATAGATAGTTCCACTTTTGTTTCTTTTACATAACACACTAATTCCTTTTTATTTGCTAGGATCATTCTAGACTTATTCTCTCTACTCTCTTCCTCTAAAATGGCCTAAGAATATTTAAACAATATATTACAATGATACAACATCTAATTAAACTGAAGAATTCTGTCTTAATGATGGCAACACAATTATAACTTGGAAAAGGAAAGCCTGGAATTTTCCCTTCCCTTCCCTTCCCTTCCCTTCCCTTCCTTTCCTCCCTTCCCCTGAATTTGAAGTGTTTTTGTTTTTGTTTTTGTTTTAAGTGTTTAAAATATGTGTGTTAAGGGCCTTGGAGGTAAATTATCTTACTATCTTAACAAAAAAACCACAGAAAATGTTGGCAACTTGCTCCCAGGCCACCAAAAAAGTGTCAGGAGTTACATGTGGCCCATGAGTCATCAATTTTGTGGTTTATAGCCAGCCACTCTCCCTTTCCTTTCAATTAGGCACCCCATTCATTGAACAAAGAATTTAGCCTAAGTGGCATGGCTTCCCCAGAATTTCAAACAACCGTGAAACTTACCAGTTCAGAATAAATGGTATTGGGAGCAAAATATAATTTTGCTGAGCATCTTTGGTGATAAAGAAGTTTGTTTAAGTCTAGAAAATAATCTACTGTTCCACTTTGAGGAGTTAACTTCACTATAAAGAGTAGAAAAAGGGGAAGGATTTAATTACTTATTCTGAGGCTGTCTTTTAGAACTACACTTTTTGTTCCAGGAAGACAAGACCTATCGCACAGAAAAGTAAATTGAGGCAAGCAACTTTAAGCTCTTGTGAGAGATGGAGGGAATCCAAATAAATCCACACAGCAGAACATAATCTTTTGGACTCACATTTTCTATTCCAGCACTGCACATCTCATTGCAGAAGAAATTAAACTCAGGCAAACAACTTTACAATCCTGTGTGTAAAAGTGTGTGGATATAGCAAAAGGGCATGTTCTGAGCTTTTTAACTCAGAAAAATTAGAGGAAATGATTTTCTCACATATCACTCCCATTAGAAGACAGCAAACCCTACTCTCCCTGCTTCTCAATCAGCAAGAGGACCCAGATGCCTATGTCAAGTCTCCTCTGAGTCAAGCATAATTCCTTGCAACTTCACGGAGATGCCTGAGTTCTTGGCAATGAACCAGAAGTGGTTTGCCATTTCTTTTTCCTTTTTTAATTTCCAGTCTAGCCAAGAGTGTTGGTACTACCCACTGGTCACCCATCCAGCTCTTAACCAGGCCCAACTCTGCTAACTTCTGAGCCCAGAGATGTCAGCCAGATGCTGCTCCTACTGAGAGAGATGCCCAAGTACATCTCATTTATTACTCTGCCATTCAAGACAAATGTCGGAATGTAGTTCTGGCTGAAATCAAGCTATCTTTCTAGGCAATATGCCAATGTGTCATTAAAAATAAATTAAGGAAGGAAGTCATCATTTAAATCAAAACACCTTTCACTGTTGAGTAGAAGAGGAAAGAAATCATCTTTGCATCCTGAATATTGGCAACCTGTCCTTGGTGCACATAGGGCTGCAAAAAACTTACTCTTTGCAGAGCTTTAGTCTGCATTGTTTAATTTCTTTAATGGATCATCTTTCTGATAAAGAAAGATGAGAACCCCCTCCCCTCCAGTAATTGTACTCTTGAATGTTAATGTCTCTTTACTCAGAGATAAAAGTGAGACTTTCTCACCATTTAACAAAGAAGTAAAGAATATTTTGCTTCATCTTTTTTATATTCAGTAATAGAATTAGCTGACTTAATCTTGGCTGGTAATTCTATTTCATCTGTTTCTATGAGAAAGGGGGAAAAAATCAGGATGCTACTGTATAATTCAATCCAATACAGCATGGCTGATGATTGTGCTTACTTATGTCACTCAGCTGATACATGTAAAAGCTGTATCAGCTGAGTGTATCAGTTGAGTGAACATGTAAAAACTGTATCAGTTCTGATTGACTCTGGGAGCCTGCCATTCATATGTGTCTCACAATGAGACAGAGTGGTCCACCCTGGCATCTTTGCCAAAGTCACTTATTTTGGCAACACAACATTATGAGTGAATGGAAATGCCAGGAGCATTTGCAGAGATTTTGGAGATACTGTAAACCAGAGTTTTTCAAATATGGCAACTTTAAGATGTGTGGACTTCAACTCCCAGAATTCCCCAGCCAGCATGAATTCTGGGAGTTGAAGTCTACACATCCTAAAATTGCCAAGTTTGAAAAATAGTGCTGTAAACTATGGAACTATGGATGGTTGCTAACTGTAGGTCAAACTGACTATTTGGAGATGGGTGTGAAACTTTTTTATTTAAGTGACTGGAAAAAACTATGAAATGGTTTACATCCTAACAGACTTAGGACTGACTAGCACAGAAAAAACAGTAAGTTTAAAATAATGTTTATGCTGGGTTTTGAACCAGCAATTTTCTATATAATATATTTCAACACTGAGTTAAAGAGAAACTCTAGAAGAAATTAGAGATCAGGGCAACTATTGACTCAGGTGAAGAAACATTTCTTCTTCTGCAGAGTAGCCAGTGAACTGCTGGGGTTAGCCTATTAGAGTGCTCCGGCCAAACTAGAGAGGATCACATTAGACAATATAAGGAAAAACAGTACTTTAAAACTGCAACAGGAAAATACACCTGGAGGTTGCTTTCACAGTGAGCAGAGGGTGAAAACAGGGAGGCACCGTCTGTTTCTGCAGTGGGAAAGGCCTCTTCTTGTACAACCACTGAGTCACACTTGAGCAGCTGTGCTCCGTGGACTTGAACTTGCTTCTCCCTGATTCTAGTCCAATAACCTAATCATTGCAGCACACCAGACTGTAGCCTTCAAAACTCAGTCAGAGCAAAATACAAAATCAGTTATGTATTATGAAATACAGTAACACTGTGTGTGCTTGTTGCCACCATTTATCTGTTGCTGGAGAGGGAAGATTGGCAGATACAGTTAACATGTCATAAGCTTTGGGCATATGAACACTTGAGCTGAAAGAGATGGCTTTGTACCTCTTCGTCCTATTTCCCAGTCTTCTGGATTCTTTGAAAGTGGTAGCTCTTTTCATGACCGTGCATGAGATGGCTTGAGTGGAAAGTTCTAGGCCTGATAAATGTATATTTTGTTCAAAATCTTCACAAACTGTTTTTCCAAGGTTCCGAATCTTATTAAGATTTATATAACCCTATCCAGAATGCTTGAGGGAATACTTTAGACCAGAGAAGAGAAGTTTTAGTTGGGACCTAAAAGGGTCTTCAAATTTAAAAACTTACCAAAGAAAAGATGGAGATTTTTTTAATGCTGCTTCAGAAGGCAGATTTCATATAAACATTCAGAGAAACTTCCTAATGATGAGAACTGTTTTAATATACAAGAAATTATTTCTGGAGCTTGTAGGCTACATGAGTGCATTCTCGATAGATGTAGATGTAGATGTAGATGTAGATGTAGATATATATTGAAGTGCCACAGTTATGTGTCCTGTTGTTCGTATGAAAACTTTTCTTTAAATAAATGTACTTGCACAACAATGGCTGACTGTAATGAATTACAGCCTCAATTTATTTATTTATTATTTATTTATTTACCATATTTATATAGCTGCCCAGCTCACACAAGGTGACTCTGGGCAGCGTACAACAATTTAAAAAAATACATAAATACATAAAAACAACTACATATAAAAGGCAGTAAAAATACACAAAACAGGAAGGGATAAAATTAATAAGGGAGCCATCATAAAATCTCCCTGGTCCCCTGGGAACCCCAGGCCCGATCACATAGCCAGGTCTTGAGGGACTTATGGAATGTTAAGAGGGATGGGGCTAATCTCACTTCCAGGGGGAGAAGATTCCACAAGGCAGGTGCCACAGCAGAGAAGGCCCCCCTCCTGGGACCCGCCAAATGTAATTCTCTGGCAGACGGGATCTGCAACATGGCTTCTCTGCCAGATCTGATGGGATGGGCAGATGCAATTGGGAAGAGGCGGTCCCTCAGGTAACCTGGCCCCATGCCATGAAGGGCTTTAAAGGTCAAAAACAGCACCTTGAATTGGATCCGGCAGCAAACTGGCAACCAGTGCAGCTTGCGAAGCAGAGGTGTAACATGTACCACCCTAGGGGCACACATAATTGCCTGTGCCACTGCATTTTACACCAGTTGAAGCTTCTGGATACTCTTCAAGGGCAGCCCCATGTAGAGCGCATTACAGAAATCCAGACGGGAGGTGACCAGGGCATGAGTGTCAGTGATTAGGTCCCTCTGATCTAGGAATGGGCGCAACTGGTGCACAACAGGAACCTGTGCAAAGGCCCTCCTAGCCACAATGGAGTCGTGAGTCCAGGAGGACCCCCAGATTGCGCACAGGGTCTGTCTGGGACAGTGCAACCCCATCCAGTACCAAAGGTGGCATAACTCTAGCACCAGAAGGCCCCAGAACCCACAGCCAATCAGTCTTGCCAGGGTTCAGTTGAAGCCTGCTGTTCCCCATCCAGACCCTCACAGCCTCCAGGCACCAGGATAAGACATTGCTTAATTTGCCAGGGGCAGAGATGTATAATTGGGTATCATCAGCATTCTGATACCTCACCCCATGGTGACGGATGAGTTCATCCAGCGGCCTCATGTAGATGCTAAATAGGAGGGGTAAAGCACCGAACCCTGCGGCATCCCACATAGCAGGAGCCAAGGGTGGGATCTCTCCTCCCCAACCATCACTGACTGGAATCAGCCCTGGAGGAAGGAGGTGAACCAGCACAACACAGTGCTGCCCACCCCCAATCCTCTGAGCCGATCCAGAAGGATACCACAGTTGATGGTATTGAAAGCCACTGAGGGGTCAGGCAGGGCAGGAATGGATGCACAACCCCATGTTATTGATATATGCATGTCTGTAAATATACATTTTGTATGTTTGTATGTTTTGGTTTTGGTTTTTCCCAACAGTTTTTTCTTCTTTTTAAAATGTTGTGTATTCATTTTTATTTTCTTGCTTTTTTAATTCAGTTAATAAAAAACTATTAAAAACTAAATGTGCATGCACAATTCTTTGTGAGAGGAAAAACACTTTGAATATGCTTTGAACAATTAAAAGGATCAAAGTTGGATTCTGAATTACTTGTCTCAGCTTTGCTTGCAGTCAGCAGCTATGTTCTTAACAGGCAAAACACAATTAGATTTGGAAAAAATCAGAGAAGCAGAAGAGATGCTGATCACCAGGCTTCTAAAATATGTCTACCATTCACAGGAAAACCTTACAGTGCTTCATGGTTCAAAATCAGAAAAGAATAATAGGAATGGTAGACAGAGGTTGTCAACAAATTAACAGAGTGTTTTGCAGACATAAGGGAAGAGAAATAGACTGATGGAGAATACTTAGCTTCTTGCCACCCTAATACTGGGAAGCTCTTAACTAACAAGGGCAGCCAAGAATTCTTTATAACCACATTTAATTAAAAGTTTAGGGAAGATATGGATGCCTACAGTGTGAAGGTTTACGTGTCTGTTATAATGGTAACAAATGGATATCATTGCATGGTAATTGTTCTCCCATAAATAACACTGAGAAGTACTTTTAATCTTGCTTTCTCACTCTGCATGTTCCAGATCCTGGAAATTTAGTTCACATGCAATAGCACAGGATGACTTCTAGAAGCTTATCAATTTGGCAGAAACAAAGTCCAAAACAGTACAGTTTGGGGTGGAAAAGAGCCAAAACGTTTGAATACTGGATGTGATCTATTGAAAAAAAAAATGTATATTTTTCTTTGGTTATTTACACTTCTTCCCCACCCCCACCCGCCACCAAAAAGCAAACCCACACCTCCTTAAGCCTGATTTCAACTATGCCCTTAAAAAAAAAAAACTTTCTATTTATGGCCAAACACCCCATTTCATAGGGAAAAGAATTGTGGAAGGATCTGATTGAAATATTGGACAAGTAGCCTTAGGAAGGGGAAATAATGACTTATTTCATCTGGTTTTGTTACTTAAGAGACAGCTGCCCTATTCCTTGTGAGTTCTGGAGAGAAAATCACGAAAGAATATGGAGCGAGGAGTACCCAGCTCCTAGCAAGCAATAAGGCATGTGGTGGGCATTTTCTACTTGTCCGGGCACTCTGCCCTTTCACTCCTGTAGACAGTTCCAAGCGAGGCATTGGTCAGTGGCTAAGGGGGACAGGAGAATAGAGCAATATATGTCACTGAGGATATAGTTGAGAGAAGAGTCAGAATATGTTAACTATGTATAACCAAATTAATTAATGAACCATTGCTGTTGTGGGGAAAGTAAGAGTATTAGTTACATTCACTGGCTTGAGTTATATATAAAAAAGGTGGGATAAAAATATCATCATCATCTTCATATGCCATGGTACTGTGAAAATGTATAGCTTTATGCCATGCATCAGTATAAATGGACATGTATGAGAAATTGAATGTGTGAAACTGGACTCAGAGTAGGCCAAAAAAGCAAAAAGATTTGCTCATAAAATTTCAGCTACTAAAGAATGTGGAAAAGGATCAGAATTAGGAGTTTAAAGAAGACACAACACATTCCTTAAACAACAGGTGGTTCCCATGGGAACTGGATGAGGCAATGGCACTCTGATAGAAAAGCAGCAGGATGTATGAGGTAGGACTGGCTAAGTTTTGATGGACTGAGCAAGTCTTGTTGAAGGAACAAGTTAGGAGAAAAAGAGCTCGCTGTGGGTGCCCCACTTCAATTTTCCTAGAACTCAAACCATATGCATTTGTAGAAGAATATATATGAGTAGAACTTTTAGTTCAAAAGGTGAACAATAAACTTGCATATGTAAACTTGTAATTGTTTCTGCATGACTGACTGGTTAAAAAAGAACAAATAGCACTGGAAGTGCTTTATAACTCAAAATGTGACAAGCTGGCTGTCTGTCATGGCGAGGCCCATACAGGTGGCCCTCCTTTCCTCAGGTGAAATGAAAAATATAGTGCCATCGGATGATGTCCACAGTCAGATGCCTCTATACTCCTTTGAGAATGTCCTGATAACCAATACAGTGTCATCTCTAAGAGGTCAAAAGTCATCCTTGATATTTCTGGCCCTTGTTCAGCCTCACAACAGCTGTTGCATTTTCTGGGAAGGCACATCCTCTGTTTCCTGGTGTTCAAGGAATGATAATCTCTTAGGCTTGTTTAGTGAAGGGTCTGTAGCAGTGAAAGCAAAAGGTCCTCTTTCTTCTCTCCTCTCACCAGTTTTTCCTTTCTCTTCTACATATCCACAAAGATTACATTATACCACCCAGATGATGGCTAGATGGGTTTGGCTTCATACTATAAGGGTAGAACAGATTAAAAATCTGACATCTTTCCCTAATTTGAGTAAAAATGGGAGGTCTCTTCAAAATTTTACAATTTCATCAGAATACCTAACATAACCATGCATGTACAAAAGAGGCAGAGCTTCTATTATGATGTCATGACCCCACATTTAGTCATTTGCATACACATATAGCCCCACCTTGTTTCCTTGTAGATGCTCATGGGAAAGGGACAAAAAAAAAATGCCAAAAGGTCAGCTGATTGGCATAAATGGCATTGAACATGAAGCACATGTTCCATCCTCTGACAGTATCTAAGAATTAGATGGAACAAAAGTAGAAATGTCAGTAAAAAAGCTGCAAGCACGTGACTGACAGTGGAAGATATATTTTGTATTGTCACACAGATGAGATGCACTTTTAATAACTGATTACATCACTGGTTCAGACAACATACTAAGAGTAGAGCTGGAAGTTATCCAGTGTACCAGTACATTAAGTATGTCATGACTTTTGAGCATTGTGCAATGTGTTGTATCTGTGTTTCGTTCCCATATTCAGTGAAATAGTATTATGTGTTTGTGTATGTACACATAAAATTTTGTGTTGTGTGTACAAAAGTCTATATTTGAATCCGTATAGTGCTTGTAGTGCAATTCTATTGTACTGTAGTGTGTTGTGCTAATGAAGAGTCACTTCAAACACTGGTGAATTTTTTTTATTATTTTTGTTCTTGTCCTTCATATATTTCAATTAGCAATAATTGCATCTAGGATTAATCTTATTGGCTATAATACTGCATTGCACAAAGCTTTTGTTGATACGTGTGTGTGTGTGTGTGATATTTATGGTATGTGAATAGAAGAGAGAGAGAGAAAGTATATGATATATATTAAAGTATGTATGTATAAATAAATATATTATGTGAGATATACACAGACATTATATAGATATACAGATTTTATAATGTGCTTTCTTCTTACTGTTTCAAGAAAATGTTTACAGGTACTCCCTGACTTATGTAATCATTCCATGCTTTAAAAAAAATGTATAACCTCATTTAAAAAAAAATCAGAAATGAAACTTACAACCTTCTTGAGAAATGATTGGGTAAAGGATGGTGTAGAGGGAGGAAGGAATGACCTTGAGGGACAGGAGACTTGCAAGATCCTGTTACTATAACTTTAAAATAAAAGTAGTATTGGCCTGCATGACTTTGGTTTCCTAGTCTGATCTACCTTGAAGGGTTGACAGGTTGGTAGAGGAAGCCTCTGAATTATGGTCTCCTTGTAAGAGATGTTGGCCAATCTAACGTCTCATTCTGTAGTATTCATTCATAAACCACATGCCCCTTGAACACTCTAGATGTTGCTTATGGAAATATAATTAGTTTGATTTATGGTTCCTTAACAAATAGGTAAATGAATTTGCATTAAGTCAGGTTTATACAAATCAGGTTTTATGGAAGCCAGGGAATGTATGTATACCTGACTTTTATTAGTCAATCTCAACTCTTACTGCTTTTATAGACATGTCCATATTATTTCTGGTAACAATATGGAGCTACTTTCCAATTGCCTTCCTCCAGAATGTTTTTTTTTTTTTAATCCAACCCTAACACAAATCCCTGGCTTTTCTGATCCTGCTTAGCTTTTTTTTATGCATCTACGGTGATGGTCAGAGGATGTAGCTGTGCTAAAGGCAGATTTATTTATTTATTTATTTATTAAATTTTTCAGCCACCCATCTCCACCCAATGGGGGAACTCTGGGCGATTCACAAGAAACATTAGATCATAAAATATATAAACACATAAAACCTTAAATTAAAATATAACTAAAAAGAAGAAGGAATGACTGAGGGGATAAAAACCTGAGGCTGAAGGCCGAGGCCTCTATGGGGCTAGCCATCCCCATGCTTGAAGTATTCTCACCCCACCCCAGGCCAGGTGGCAGAACCAGGTCTTCAAAGCCTTACGGAAGGCCCGGAGTCTGGGAGGTAATCGTGCCTCCGGGGGCAGGATGTTCCAACGAGCAGGGGCTACCACAGAGAAGGCCCGCCTTTTGGACCCCGCCAGTCAAAGTTCTTTCACTGAGGGGGTCCGAAGCATGCTCTCTCTGTGTGATTGGGTGGGACGGGTTGAATTCATAGGGGAGAAGTGGTCCCTTAGATAACCTGGTCCCATGCCACGTAGGGCTTTAAAGGTGATAACCAACACCTTGAATTGGACCCAGAAGCAAACTGGCACCCAATGCAGCTCGTGGAGCAGAGGCATAATATGGGCCCTCCTTGGGGCACCAACAATAGCCCGCGTGGCTGCATTCTGGACCAGCTGTAGCTTCCGGATACTCTTCAGGGGTAGCCCCATGTACAGTGCATTGCAGTAGTCTACCTGGGAGATAACAAGGGTGTGAGTGACTGTTCGAAGGGCATCCCAATCCAGGAAAGGGCGTAACTGATACACAACCCGAAGTTGTGCAAAGGCCCTCCTTGCCACAGCTGCCACCTGCTCTTCAAGCAGGAGCCGTGAGTCTAGGAGGACCCCCCAATTACGCACTGGGTCTGTCTGGGGCAGTGCCACCCCATCCAGCACCAAAGATGACAAAATCCCGGATACAGAGGAGCCATTAACCCACAGCCACTCTGTCTTACCAGGGTTCAGCTGGAGCCTGTTGTTCCCATCCAGACCCTCACAGCCTCCAGGCACCGCGAGAGGGTGGTCACGGCATCACTTACTGCACCAAGGATGGAGATGTATAGCTGCGTATCATCAGCATACTGATGATACCTCACCCCATGATGACGGATGATCTCACCCAGCGGTTTCATGTAGATGTTGAAAAGGAGTGGAGAGAGAACCAAACCCTGTGGCACCCCACAAAGGAGGGGCCGAGGATGGGACCTCTCGTTCCCTATCACCACCGATTGGGATTGGCCCTGGAGAAAGGAGGTGAACCAGCACAAGACCGCGCCCCCAATTCCCTAAGCCATCCCAACAGGATACCATAGTCGACGGTATCGAAAGCCACTGAGAGAGCAAGGAGAGCAAGGATGGTCGCACTTTCACCATCCCGCTCCCACCAGAGGTCATCCATAAGTGCGACCAATGCCATTTCCATTCCATATCCGGGCCTGAAACCTGACTGGAAGGGATCCAGATAGTCCGTTTCCTCCAGAACCCTTTGGACCTGTGATGCCACCACTTTCTCAACCACCTTCCCCAAAAAGGGGAAGTGGGAGACTAGACGAAAATTGTCTAGCACAGTAGGATCCAGGGAGGGTTTCTTGGGGAGGGGGTGCACCAATGCCTCCTTAAAAGCAGCTGGAAACACTCCCTCCTGCAAGGATGTAGTAACCATCGCCTGGATCCAACTACATGTCACCTCCCGAGCTGCTTTCACCAGCCAGGAGGGGCATGGGTCAAGATGGCAAGTGGTGGCCTTCACAGTCCCCAGGATCCTGTCCACTTCCTCAGGAGCAACAGGGTCAAACCGTTCCCAGATAACTGGGTAAGAAGAGTCCCTCGGTGTCTCCTCAGACCCTGCTCCACGCTCGGAGTCTAACTTGGAACAAATCCGAGCGACTTTGTCCTGCAGATTCTCTGAAAATTCTTCTGCATGGCCCTGCAAATGAGCCCCCCCATCCCCCTTACCAAAGAGGGACCTAGTGATCCTGAACAGGGCCGCTGGGCGGCATTCTGCAGACGCAATAAGGGTGGAGAAGTAGAGGCGTTTCGCTGCTCTTATTGCCACAAGGTAGGACTTGATAGCGGCTCTAACCTGTGTTCGGTCGGATTTGGTCTTTGTTTGCTTGCTACGTATTATTGAATTGTTGTAGAGTTGTACTTCACGACTACTTGCAGATAGGCTCAGAGAAAATGGGTGGTCTAAATAAGCCTGGCTCAGTCAGAGTTTAACACTCTGCGAAGCATCACAGGAAACTTACATAGCACAGAGGAATAAATTTCAAAATTCAAACACAAATTCCTTCCTAGACTTCTTACCCCCGAAGCATCTGTTCTTCTACTTTAGTTTTCGTGGACTTCCCTTTTTCCTAGAAATTCCAAACCTTACTCTGAGACTTTGGGAAAGGTCTCTTCTTTTATCAGCCTCCATCTAACAACTTCTGCCTTGGTCTTAAATTATGAAATATTCTTTCTTCCAAAATATAATGGAGGATCTATCTCTGCGCAGAACATCTCTGTCTCTCTCATGAAGTTGCAGATTCTATACCTGCATTTGTCTGGCAGTAGGTAGGAAAGCTTACAGCCTGACATTTACAACAGAAACTCATTGTCAGATAATTTTGACCTGATATTTTGTTCCTGAGTTAAAATTGAATTTCTGCCTGTACGGTTACAAGTCTCCATACCAATATTGACCTGAAGACCAATCCAAATTGTGGGTGCAGAGACTGACTTGCAAATGAATTATAACCTTTATAAATTCTGTGGCACATGGAATGAGATCTTATTTTTCCATGAGCTGGCTTTTACAACATGAGAACAAACTGGTATTTATTTGGTATTGGAAATGTATTATTTGTTTCTGTCTGAAACATCATTTATTATGTATCTATGTGTTTGTAATTTTCCATATATCTTGAATTAAAGGATGGTTCATTTATTTCATGAGACTAAGATTACCTTGTATCTGAGAACCTCAATTACATTGCATATTTGGGCTTTTCATTGCGGTATTTGGTTGTCTTTATTACATGACAGTTGGCTTTTTTCTGTTTCCATTAGGTTCAGTAGGATCTTAATTAAATGCAGATTTTAATTCAGTGTGTGCTTAAAAGGTTTTTTTTTTTTTTTAAGTTCCATTTCTGCAAATTCCCCTTCCAGTTAATGATAAATTCAAATACAAAGGCTAACTCATTAACAAGGTATCCAACACTTTCTCACAGCAATTCTATTCTGTGAATGTATCAGCAATTGGTATGGCAGGAGATGTTAATAAATTATATGCCTGCTGTCATTTCCTAATTCTTCCCTTCAATCATAAAGTTAACTAAATAACTACTATAAGCATCATTTTAGTACATGATGACAACCACAAGCTATTAGCACTGCTGTAGAAAGGCCAGCTGAGAGTAAGGGCATAATTTGAATATGAAACTTAAGTAGAAGTAAGGAGGCTTTATGTGGGTCATCTCTTTCAGGTGCTGTGATAGCAACACACACACACACTATTAGCTGGTTAGTACCAGAAGCAATCTAATGTGAAGGGAAAAGGCCAGCTGGCTAACAAATCAAAAGTTTAAAAACCTAAATGGATAGCCTGGTGGCTTCTTTCAGGGCACAGACCACTGAGACTAAGAAAGATGTGTAGATATTAGCACTTTATTGTAAGCATTAGCTCATAATCATCTGTTTCTAATCACCTGATTCATAGGACTTGGAGGATGGATTGATTGATTTGTTTATTTGGCTAGTGATTTAGTGGTAGTAGCATCTAACTTCAGTGGTTTGCAGTTCCTTCTTTTAATTAGTAGTTCTGGTGACTTAGGAAATGGAAAATTAAACTGTTTCTACACTTCAGCAATCCCTAATCCAAAGCACCTGAGATTTCATTAAATGCAGTGGACTGTCATGCCCTTCTTCACTGGCTCTTCATCCAAGAAACGAGAGAAGGACAAGATAAAGTCCAGATAAAATACTACTGAGCTAACCCGGCCATAGCACTGGAGGCAAGACAGAACCAAGGCTCACAGTTCCAGACATTGCAGTCATGGATTTTGACTCCAATTCAGCTACAGAACTGAGAAACTAAAGTGCTAGGTTGCTTGTGACTATTGATTATTGAAAGTAATGGTCTATCTGGTCATATTTTCTGAATAGCTCACTTCCTGCAACTAACTATGATCAATACCAGCTATACTTGGATGCAGCCCAGCAATTTACAGTATTTCAAATTCTGCCTGAATGTCTGATAGCATTCAAATGCTTAAACAATGTATGGTTGTCTGTCTGTGTGGTAGGCTGTGCAGCATTTTAAATTCAAGGCTAAATGGTACTTCAGAATGTGGGGGGAGAGCACATGTAGCCCATGTCTGCAGCTCCTTACACTAAGTGCCTCTTTTCCTGGAATTGTGATGCACTGGTGGAGGGCAGACATATGATCTCAGGTGAAGATGCAGCTACTATAAAGAGCTGCAGACAGGTGTTATATGAATGCCCCAAAATATCTTTTTACCTTTTTGAATCTGAAGCATTGCAGTGCTCTTTTATGTACTCCCTACCTCTTGAATAATGTCCTACTGCTCTACACTTTGGATCTTGCCGGATAATACAGAGCTTTGTATTGAAAGAAGAAGCATCACCAGCACTGTTTAATTTTCATGAGAATCATCGTGAATCAAATGTGGAAAATCACCAAGAAGAAGCATTAGGCTAGTGAAACATGAAGGAATCTGGGTAGAAAATCTGACAGCTCTTTGATAGAAAACAACCTTAATATATCTCTGACCCAAGTTATCTAGTGACATGTATCAGCAAAAACATCATGGTCAGGAAGAGTCATAAAATATATGGTGTCAAAGTTACATTCCTTATGCGATTAGATAACATATCTAAAAAAATGACAGAAAAGTTGTTAAAGGAGGCACAACACAAATATTTCAGATATTGAGAGACTGATTTTATTTATGTCCATCTACAAGAGAAATACATACATTGATAAAGATGTTTGACACAAGATAATTTGATGATTTGGGAGAAAATATATTCTCTCAGGTTGTCTGCTCATAAATATCTGTCAAACGTGAGACGTGAACTATTAAGTCTGTACTATATTAGGAAGGATATACCGTAAAAGGACAACCCATTTCTTCATGGTTCTGTCTAGTTTGGCCAGACCTATCAATTATTTACAAGCTGTGATGCAGAAATGCATTAATGATTTGATTAAGTGAACGCTCTGCCATGCCTGAACTAACTTTGAAATGTTTTGATATTGTTTTTATCTATTTAACTTGCAATAGGTTTGAGAATGGTTTAATACTGTGTGTTTAAGAACCCATAGAGGCATATATCCCCAGGGACGTTTGACAGTGTACTTCAGAAACATTAAGCATGCCTGGTAACTGCTAAGCTTTTGTGCCTTAACAAAAATATTAGGGGCTTTTTTGAATATGGCACAGCTGCTCAGAATATACTTGAATCCTGAGCTGGACAATGACCTATGCCTTTGCTTAGAGTTGTACTGTGAGTGCATCCTGTAATGCTGACCTTGGGCTGCTTGACCATTATCTTAACTCCTTGGGACAGTATATGTATTTCAGATGTGTTCTCTCTCTCCCTCCCTTTCTTTCTCATTTTAAATACACATCCATATGCATGTTGAACTATATTGCGCCTATGCTCAGACTGTTCTTGCCTAATTTAAGTTCAGTTAGATTTTGCTTCTTTCTATCCATTATATCAACCAACACTAAACTTGTCATCTTTCTTCTTGACTTTCAGCATTGTGTCCACAGGTTTTAATCACCCTCATTTACACTTTGCCATTCACCTCCTCTTGTTCTGTCACCTTAATCTGCAAACAGCTGACAACTATTTCATAACATGCACCTAGAGTGTTGTTATTTTGACAGCTGATTTTGCTCAACACTAATACCAACAATCTCATTGCCCTGTCAGTGTGAAGAAGGGTGGCAATTAGCCCATCAGTACAACACAGACTATTCTAGCATTTGCTGTTTCTTTTTAATGAAATTTCTGTATGGACAATGTAGTTGGACTTTGATTCTGTATCTGTACTCTGATCTTCTAGCAATTCTGAATTCTTGATTCTTGAAAAATTCTCTTAACTGTTCAAATTCTCAAATCCAAGTAAGTCACCAATAGGAAGATCATAAAACAAACTGCTGTGCATTAGACCAAAAGCCTATCTAACTCAGCATCCTGTTTTTGGTATATTAGAATCCCTGACTCTTTAACATCTGTGTCTGACAAAGAGGGTGATCCAGAGGGCCAGGGATTCCCCCATGTGAGAATCTACTACAGCTCTTTCCCTATTTTCAGTCACAGAAACAGAAGATGAAGCATCCACATTTCATTTACAACCAATCAGCTGCAGTGCAGTCAAGGTTTCGGTCTAAATGTATGGTCCTTTAAGACTCAAACACTTTTAGAGTGAGTATGTCTGCATTGCCATCTGTACTATTTAAGAGCTCAGTTGGTGGTGAATCACTGCTGAAGCAATTTCGTAGAAGTGTTTTGTTTTGTTTCTGATTTCATCCTCCACTTTGTATTGTTTTGTTCCAAACTCTGGTTCTAGTTTTGCATATGGTAGACCATGCTTAACAACTATCCTGTTTAGTGATTGTTGGAAGTTACAACGGTGCTGAAAAAGTAACTTTACGACCAGTCCTTGCATTTATGACCATCACAGTGTCCCCATGGTCACATGATTGACATTTGGGCACTTCACAACTGGCAGGCATTTACAAACATTACAGCACTCCATGGTCACATGATAGCCACTTGCACACTTTACAACCAGCTTTCAACAAGCAGAGTTAATGCAGAAATCAGCAGTAAAATTGCAAGTCATGGTTACATGATGTCTTGCTTAATGATCTGTGGTGATTCACTTAATGACCAAATGGGAAGTGATGTTCTAAGTCCATCACAGTCACATGATATTTTGCTTAGCATCCATGTTGCTTAGTGATGGAGTTTCCGGTCCCGATTGTGGTCGCTAAGTGAGGACTACCTGTAGTTCTTTTGTGGATTCCCTTTGGTCTCTGGGCCTTTGCTAACAATTCTGGTTTTGCTTTGCATTCTGTTCTCCAGCCTGGGTAGAATAGCAAGGGCCAGCTAGATGCCTATAAGAAGACCACATGAGAGAGGGAGAAAACATTCATTTGTTCTGAATTTTTATAAGAATTCAGTTCACGGTTTCCAAACTGTTAGTCAGACTGGAAAACGTTTGTGTGTACAATCTATGCTATGTATGAAGAAATGTCGATAGTAATATAAGTCCATTTTTGTGCAGCTTTTTGCACCCTAATGCAGGAACTTGTGGATGAGAAAATAAGAATTTCAGTGAAATAATATTGATAGAACCACCCTTTCTTGTCCATGAGCTGGACATGAAGACAACGGTCCTCTCTTCCATTCTCCAACAGCAGCTTCTCTATACTGCTTCTAATCTTAGAAACAACATAGAGTAATCATGATCAGTAATTATAAGTTTGTATTCAGTCTTCTTCTAAGTGATTTGTTGGTCTACATTTGGTCCTCTGCCTTAGTCTTTGTTCATAACATGTTTAATAAGACTGATTCTTAGAGTGTAACATTACATAAGTATTAACTACTTTCAGGGAAGGATCATTGATGCTGGACGGTGGAGATAAAACTATGTACAGTGTAATTAAAATAGAAGCTATCTCCTATTTTAGAATTTAGAACAACCAGAGTTCTGTTATTGTTCATAGTATGCCTTGATACGACATTAGAGGTTTATGGATAATGGAATGGGGTGATACAGATAAACTGACTTATTTTTCATAGAGTTTGGTTCATTAAACTGCAGCTTAATTTCTGTATTCTGAACTGCAGTTTAGAATACACTGGGAAAAATACCTAGAACTGGATTATTTCTCTGTAAGATTGGATGCTTTAAAACATGAGCAGATTCATTCATATCATGCTTCCTAATAGAGGAATTACTGCAATTTGTTACATGGAGAAAGTTTACATAGGGCCACCACAACCTGAAATTCAAATTGTATGCTATACAAGGGTGAACTAAAAAAAATTCCAAAAGCCCCACAGCATGGTTTTATATATACAGAGAGAGAGACCATCTGAGAAATAAGAAATACAATATTTTGAATACTAAAAAAGAAGGATGGGGGCAGGGGGGGGGCTGCTAAGTGGAATTCTACACCAGGGCACTTTGCATGCCAGCAGTGGCCCTGGTTTTACAAAATGTATGTATCAGGTGAAAATACTGCAGTAAGGATAACCTTTGGGTGGCCTAGTTTGTTGTCAAGCTCAAGAAACAAAAATTATTTCAATTTCTGGAAAGATCTTGATTGCTAGCAGGGTAATGTCACAGAATCTTGAAAGCTTACTGTCATGGGTTCTTTTTTAAACCATACCCAATTAGACTGACCTAGACTCGGGAGAGACACAAAAGCACCAGGCCCAGGACAGGTGGTTTCTTTATAACTCCCTATAAGGATTGGGGAGAGGTTTCATTTAACTTTTATATGCTAAAACATATAAAAGTGATATGTGAGTGCTTCCTATATTATATTCTATTGCTATCTCCATACTATTACTATGACAATTACTATACTCCATACTATTACTATGACAATTACTATACTCCATACTATTACTATTCAATATACTATACTCTCTTACTCTTACCTATTACTCAATTACAATTATCTATATATTATGCTCTATACTATTACTAGACTGACCCAGTAATAGTATGCACTGATGTTTTTTTCCTAAGCCTATTCTAAGTCTCCTCCCTCTTTTTCTGTTAAGGGCCAGCACATAGAGCTCTTGCACCTTTTTTATGGTGTGCTTGGTCTTGCTTTGTCTGTACTTTTCCTCTCTTTTTGGACCATCCACTCCTGAAGGAAAATCACCTTCTTTCAATTGGCTGCTGTACTCAGGTTGCTGGTGGCTGCAGAGCTTCTCCTCCCACACCTGGGTGAAGGTTGCTGCTTTATTGGGAAGTCTGCTGTGCTGATGTTCATTATATACAATATAATATGAGTCTCTTTCTCTCACTTCCCTCTCTCCCCTGGGCTCAAGAATCTCTGATGTACTGACCCTGTTTCCTCCCTTCACTGTCTTCATGCCCCCTCTGCGTTCCCATGATCTATCACATCTGTATTGGCAGGGACCTCCATACCCTGCCCCCAATTTCCCACCTGAAAAAGAATGATGATCATTTATTTTTCTAACAGTAAATACATTCATCATTATCTTCCCCCCAAATGCATAGACTAAAAGGTGCGATGCAAAGAACAGGTCTGAGAAGGGTATGTGTAGGAGAAGGACTTTCTTACTGAACATCTTCATCTTTTTGTTTCCTTATATTCAGGAATAAAAGATTAAATCAAATCTGGCCTTATTTTTTTCATAAATATTCTACACTTTTTAATTAAGACCAAAAAAGGAGAGAACTTTAAGAGTCATGTTGACCTATTCAAAACTATTCAAAAATATTTTGAAGGACTCCTTCAGAAGAAAAATGGAAAAAAAAGTGAAAAAGAAATATTTAACATGTAATGCTTTCAAAATTGTCTAGAATGAACAACTGGCAACTAATACTTTAAAAACAGCAGTAAAGAAAGAGAACAATTAAGGCTGCAATTGTATATGACTCATAAACTAGGAGGTAAGTCCTCCAGAATAGGAAGTAAATTCTATAAATGTATAAATGCAACAGCAGGTTTAAAAGAACAAATACCGTTGTATAATATTAATGGTATTTTTTCACAATTAAATATTAAGATTGAATAACATGAACATTTTAATTTGTGCACATATGCACAAAAGTATGCTATTTTTGTATGTGAATGAGAGTTTGATCATTATTAGGAAAAGACAGTAGCCACCTAGAATCTAGTGAGTAGGCAGCATGTAAATTGTTGTAATCAATCAATCAAGTCAGGTGTTGCCTGAGTGATTATTGAGAAAAAGAGAGGGGGTGTAGAGAATTAAGAACATGACCTTGATGAATATAGGTGAGATCCATTACCAAAGCAATGAGGAGAAAAATATAACTTAAGCCCAGAACATGTGAAGCATCTCAGACAGATCCCACCTCTATTCACATGAGTATAAGAGGGGAAGAGGTATGAGCATATGTCAGATTTGCAAGATTCTGTTACTGTAGCCAAGCTTAATAAAAGTAGTTTTAGTTTTCCTGTGGAGTTGATTCTTGGTCTAGTTTACATAGTAGAGCTGACAGGGGATACTTTGCATCCATAAGTAGACACATTTACTAATTGCGCTCTTTGTGTACTATAGGGATTGTTTCATGACACTGTTTCCTTGATTTCCCACTGACTGATGTATTTCAGCATCTATCCTATCTAACTCTGAGGAATGCTACAATAATTAAAATGTGAATCAAACTGGCAATGAAATGTCCAGTTTTTTTGTAGCAGTAAGGGCATTCTGTCATTTTTTTCTCTTCCAATAAACTCTTCTAAATAAAACTTTCCTCTAATTACTGCAACATGATGTCTGTCAATGTCAAAAGAATTATCCTTTTGTTCAAGGTGTACTTATCCTTCATGGAATGTAAAAACCATTTGTCCAGAAATAGTTCCAAGCATATGTAAGTCAGCAGCCTAACATTTGGATAATTACAGATGTTCAGATAAACAGAGGGTTCTCACTGCCATGCCACAGAAGCTTCTGTAAGTATAATATTGATATTGTATATTACATATGCAAGTAGTTGTTATATCAATCATAAGCCACTAGAATATGGTAACATTTGTTTGAATATTCTGTTCGAATATTCTTCATAATAGTCATTGCTTCATAATCAAGCAAATTAGATGCCATGAATGGAATTCAATTCCTGGTCACCAAATGGACTAATGTTCACCCTCAATTGCATCAAAGCAATAAACTGTGTATTGTTCAATGTTTTTTAGGTAATTACTCCTGTTAAGGCAATTCCTATTCTCTTAATATAGCCTTTTGTATCCTGGTAATTGATAATTGATACACTGTGAGAATAATAGATATATTTTTCACATATGCTCATACTTAGCACCAGATCTAGGCTTTTGGAGATGTAAGTACAGATAGTCCCTAGTTTAAGAACGAGTTCTGTTCCCAAGGTCTGTCTTTAAGTTGAATTTGTATGTAAGCTAGAACAGTATTATTGTATAAGTAGTATTGTGTAATTAACTCGAACCATTGTGTATTTAACTTGAAGTTTGCTACAATAGGCTCCCTCCTTGACTATGGGTCATCTGTAAATGGGTGTTCTTAACCCAGGGACTACTTGTAAGAGGTATCATGTCTGTAATAACACAGTGATAATCTTCTAAAAAGCTGTACAATTCTACTACAGAAGTTTGAAATGATGACATGAGTTAAAGCAACTCACATATAGCTTTTCTGTTATGCGAAATTGGTGAAAGAATTTTAGACGGATGCAAACTTTGAGTGGACTGATGATTTGTAATCTATGTGATGATTTGTAATCAACATGTTTTGAATGGATATTGAGTTTTTTTCCCTGGTGAGATAATAATGTAGATGTGAAATAAATGAGACTCCCTACATTTTATAAAGTGTCTGACAAGTGATAACTATCACAGCTGAGCAAATGGTGTCTTGATACTGATGTAGGCAACTCACTCTTGGAAAGCCTGAAAGTCCCAGAAGATAATTGATACACACACACACACACACACACACACACAGAGAGATATCCATATATGTATGGACACTAGCTTCTGAACTCATCCACCATAAATCTTTCATAGTAAAGAGAACTTTATTATTCCAACCCAGTTAAGTTGCATCACTGAACAACTTGTTTAGAACCATCCTAAACTGCCAAAATGTTGCTTTGGCTGTATATAAGGAAAGCCTACATAATGGGCATGAATCAGTGATTTGCACCACACTGATATGTAAATTAGTACTGTGTGGGCTATAGCGTTCAATATAATGAGCAAAAGGAATGTTAAATGTAGGGTTGTCACAATGACATTAAGAACCATATAATTCATCCTATTTTGTATGGTAGTTTTGGTGAGTGATTCAAATGAACCCTCTTACCACATACATGTATCATGTGGAAAAGACAATAGGATCATATCTATGAATTCTATTTTCCTTTCTCAAGTACTTTCTAGTCCCTCCAATGATATGCACATGTTCCACATAGCGTCTTATTAAAAAAGTTTATTTGCAAATACTAAAGCCTATCAAGAATCTTGCAAGGCTGGGTGCCCGTTGGATAAAAAACTTTTATTATGGCTGTAGGCATTCCTTTTCAAACAGTATCATATAAATCATAGCTCTTGGGATGGGAACACTGGAAGAATCACACTGACCCCATAAAAATTAGATAGAGGAAATACAACTGAACATGCCTTTTATTTCTTGTTGCCAATCAAGTATTGAAAGGTAAGTGAAGCCTTAAATAATTTTGGGGCTATCTTTGAGAAACATCTAAAAACTTCAGTTGGTCCAAAGTATGGCAATCAGGCATATTTTGCAAGATACCAGGAACATACTATTCTGATGTTGAAAGACCTGGACTGATTCTACAATTTAAGGACAGCTTCTACCCTTAAAGGCCTGTTTGACTAAAGCACCTATCATCTGAGGGATCAGATAATCTTGGTAAGAACCTGTCCAGACATTCAAATAATTCTGTAAATGCAATGGCATCCTTGTTCTTCCAGAACTCCCCCTCGGATGACAATTAAAAACAGTTGCAGAAGAATTTGCTGGTACTGCTGCTGTACATGTATTAGCTTCCATGTGATCTCAAGTCCTGAAGCTGTGCAACAGATATATAAAGTTACTCTTCATGGTCTAGGGAGTCACTGGTAAGCATATAGTCCACAGCCTTATATAATAAGTTCCTCTTTACACTCAACCTGACCTCTTCAAAAGACAACCTACATAGATAAACAGGTTTATGCTTTGGGGAATAACAAACAAACCATTGAACGATTTATCAAAACTTTTCCACTATGTTATAGATAAGCTGGGATTTATTTTTGACAGATCCCACAGGTTGCACCAACATGGATTCACTTGCACTTGCAAAGGAAAAGACTCTGGTTTCTTTACCAGGATAGTTTGGACTATGTGACTCCGATGTCGTCATAGATTATCCCAAGTCAGAATGGTGATTTTTCTTGCATACCTTGCCAGTCAGATGTATATAAATAACATTTCTTTGCTGAAGAAAAATCAAACAGCACTGAAAGTCAGGCTTTACCATAGATTTCCCAATCAATGTAAAACATTCACAAAATGCTAGTATATAGATTCACATTTGTTCCATTGGTTCTACATTGAAAGTGGCAGAACAAGTGATTCCTTAGCCATTGGCACCGTTTGCCCATATATTTTTCTTTTTTCTCTTACTTCTTTGTTCCATCCAAAGGCATGTTTCATATCTTCAAAGCCATGCTAGTTCTCTTCTCAATATTACTGTTCCTTGTTGAGGCCTCCCTTCTACACACTGTATATAGGAGGTCTGGAAAAGGCATAGTGTAGACTCTTTCACACTCCAGATCCTCAATTCCTCATGGCTCTCCACTGCAGGAACTGAACATACATACAACTGAACGTATTAGACTTTCCATTTAAGCTTCCACCTAATGTATAGTAATTGGAAATGTATAGTTATAGAGGTGGGGATAGTCTCTGAGTTCCTTGAAGGAAGTTTTCTAAAACTTATGTCTTCAACTATAAATATTTTATTTTCCACACATGTAGATTTCACTTGAGAAATAACTATGTTTTAAGTTCTTGTTGAAGGCACTGAAACTATTTGGGGTGGGGGGGAGGGAAATGATCATTCTTCTCTCAAGTAGCATTTCTTGTCCCTAGAAGAACTATTCAAACATTATTAGGATTTTTTGAGCATAGCCTATATATCCTAACAAAAGAGATAGGTAAACTCTTCTCTGAGTTGACTTTGAGTATGAATATGTCAGCCTTAGGATATTGTCTTCTTCTGATATGCTTTTTATCTTCCCTATTGCCCTATTATCTAGTGATCTCCCATCCCAATACTAAACTGGACCCAACCATGCTTCGCTACTGAACCTAGACAAAGTCAGCTAGCTAAATAACAGAGATAGCTTCCCAAAATAAAGAATAATAGTCTGCTCTGAGTTGACAAAATTATGAGTGGTGTGTTTGCATTAATCAAACTAAGCACATATTATACATAACAATGGCACAGCACCTTCCTTTTATTTTCTCTTCTGAGTTATTAAGTCTCCATCATTATGGGAAAAGGAAGCAATATATCCTGTGTTGATATCTCTACAAAAATAAGGGAGATTAGCTTTGCAAGTCTTTAAGCTTCTCTTCAATATAGGCACATCTGTTTATGCAAATTGGGTTTTATTGTTTTGGGTTTTTAAAATTTTTTTTGGTTATTCGGCCAATTCTGGTAATCGCTTCTCACTTTATTGTTACAGTGCTGCTAAGATAACTTAAGAATGTAAAATGACCATTGTTAGGAGCTTCAATGAAATTAAAATAATTCATTTTAATTACTGCTAAAAATATTCTCTGTAGCCAACTGACAAATATGAAGAGTAGAACAGAAGAAGATTGTGGGGGGAGGACAGTGCTTTGCTGTAGTCTTTACAATAAATGCAAATTGCGAGCTAAGATAATCAGGGACAGAGTGGTGGAGGGATGAAAGGAAAGAAGCAAGGTAAGTATTAAGAATAATATTGAAAAGTATCAATTTTAATTTTAAATGAGAAGGAGTTTTATCAGGTAGAATATACACTCAGGTGTACGCTCTGAGAAATGATACCTAATTGTGTCTTGAGAGGCGGCAGCAACAGAAGAACAGTTTACACATCCCTGTGACTGATTTCCATGAGGCTGGTGATCAAATGTAAATTGGGACAGCATTTTTGAGTCCTGAAAAAAGAAGGGGTACACCTGTCTGTAACAAAGATCTCTGTTTAAACATATATATGGACAACGAAGAAAGGTACAGTGTTTACACAAAAAGGAAGAGTCACGGCATTGTCAATTTTTTTAAAAGTGAAAAAAATAATACTAGAGTTGAAGTTTTTGAGATTTTTTTTGCAGTACAAAATCAACAATAACTTCTTAAAAATCATGTTTTCTACACAATCTCAATTCACAATTCACAACAGTATGCAGTGTTTGGATAGACAAGCATTTTTGTCTCATAGTTGATCAGATACTATTTTTTATCAGCTTTAGCTTTGAAAAATCACAAGTCCCTTCACAGTTCATTCATTCCAAACACTTTTCTCTTTGGACAGCAATCTCTCCTCAATGTAACTGAATTGGTTATTCAGTCTGGCATATGCATTTTTGTCCACAATTAATAAATCCATTATACAAGAGAAATATTGGATATGGAATTGGATTGTCCACAATTAAATCAATGCAAAATGATTTCCTCTTCCATGCATGACTTCTTAGGTCAGATGTGATGTGCCCTCTTGCTATTATTCTCAGTTCCTAAATCCATCAAATTATATATTATGAAATTAGTGTGTAAGTGTGCCATACACACTTGCAGTGGTGCACAAGTCACTCCCTCCTCCTACAAATTTTGTCTCAATGTTTGGCTTTTGCAGAACATCATTCCAAATGGTGAACATCAGTGTTGTGTCACTTTGCTAGTGATTTTGCTGCATGGACAGCTTCAAGTAATGGTATGTCACCTTCAAATTTGTTGAATTTCAGAATAATGTTCATATAGGGCTCTAATTCCATCATTTCATATGGATCACCTTGCTTCTGTTACATTTTGAAACACATGGATTTTTTCTTTATATTCTTCTTTAATCTTGCCATTTTTGTGGTAAATAAAAAATATGCAAGTAATATGCAAGTAAAGATTTCAAAATGCACACACATAACTTCATCTGCCAGAGTGCAACACACATGCAGCAGCAGATAATCCAAATTCAGGCCACAGGTTGCACAGTGATGGGTTCATATCACCATGAAATTTTACTCTTCTCTCTGTAAGAATTGCAACAACTCTTCTCAATCCAGCAATTTTATCTTTTGCAGTCCTATACTAATATTAGCATTTTTCCAGCAATTATCCTGATATTTGCATTCTTCCAACAATCAAAATCAGTTTCAAATGTATTACAACATTTGCTGTTGATGAATAGTTTACACACAGAGCGATACCGTTGACTAATTATCTGGAATCTTCCCATTTCCCAAGTGTCTGTTAAAATTTTTCTTCATATTTCTTGCCATGGAAAAGTCAGAACATTAATATTGTGAGACAGACTGACATCAGCAAAATCAGATCTCAAATCGGCAGTGTCTTTTGTCCAGGGTGCAGAATCACTGGGAGGCTTAGGCCAAACAGAAAAATGAGCATCTGGTGTTAGCATGGGAGTTTCTGTGGATATAATTTGTTTTCAAAGTAACAGTGGCCTGTTATTTTTTTTATTTGATCACTCTATGATGGAATAGGGTTCTGCTTCAAGAACTGCATTTCACAAAACTTACTAGCATCCTGACCCCAACTGTGCCATTAATAGTGATGTCCACTGAAGTTTTCACTTCAGTGGACATCACTATTACCCCACCTTGTCCGTGAACTTCAAAACAGATCCCTTGATCGACTTCAGTGCTCCATTCTTCTTTTCTCATTTCTTCCTCTTCTCATTTCATATGATACATGTTGTAATCTCTCTCTCTCTTCAGTATTTTTTTCTGCATTCAATAATGTTACTATAAAAGCATGTACAAGTAAGAGGATTAAATTGTCACACCCAATGTAAGTATTTTTTAAATTATTTTTGAGTACAAAAGAGAAAAATTACAATCAGCCTCAAATAAACTGTTACATATTGTAATATTTGGTCATCAGAATGATCAACTGTGAAGTGTAAACTCCCTATTCCATATCCTCATTAAGCATTATCCAATTTCATTCATCTGATGTAACATCAGTTATCCATTCTAAAGATGGCAGCACATACTAGTGACCAACAAATTGTAATATTCTTTGGCAAACATTATTATATCACATATATCATTTTGCTGTGTGAAGAAATTGAGGTTATATGGGACTTATATACCCGTAGAAATCAACACATCCCTAACAATGCAAAAAAGCTCATGAAACAGAAGGGCTACTGCCCACAAGGATCTTAATCCAGCCCTCCCTAAAGGGTTTCTATCCGACCATGATTTATTCTGTTTAGCTTCAAAACCCAGGCACAACCAACCAGCTGTGATTGTCACTTTTTTCCAGAATGATTTTTAAATGTAGAAGTCCCCTGTTTATTTTACAATAACTTACATGGCTGATTATTTGCAATAGATTGAAGTTATTGCAAATTATCACGGCACTGTCTTGAAATATTCTTCAGGAATTTTTCCTGTCAGAGGCAGTGCTGCCAATATGGACTCTCCCTGGCTGGTTTACTTGCTTTGTCTCCTCAAGCAGAAAACCCCACAAAGGTCCATTTCCCTCCCTGTCGCTAAGGATGCTTTTGTCACATCCAAAATCAGCTGCCTAAGATTGGTGCCTTATCTGCCTTGAATTACAGGGCAGGGCAAAGCAGACTGCTGTTTTGTTCCACTCCGCATGTTTTGGTAAGCCAAAATGTAGCATATTTGGGATTGGTCTAGCATGTTGTCTTAAGTCAACCATTGTGGTGTTGGTTCATCATGATTTCCAGTCTTAGTGTATTGATGGAATCTAGCTCAATATTCAGTTTGGTTTATTCAATCAACAATAACTATATTAGACCATGGCTCAGTGCAACATGTGAATTTAATAAATATTCTGTGGTGTATCAAGATTACATTGAGGATCCACTGAGTTGGATTTTGGATCTGAAAAGACTCCTTTTAGTTTTATTGTACTTTTTTTCCTGAGGTAACATCAATGCAAGTGAATTCTGACAAAGGGAGACTCTTTAACAGTGTTTTTCAACCTTGGCAATTTTAAGATATATGGACTTCAACTCCCAGAATTCCCCAGCTGGGAATTCTGGGAGTTAGCCCACATATCTTAAAGTTGCTACGGCTGAGAAACACCGCTCTATGACATTTGTAATGAGTCTAGCATAGGTAGGCCCTTTAAAATGATAAAACATGCTCCTGAAACGTATTCATAGGGACGCCAAGATTTATGGCCCCTTTCCTGTTTCCCTTTTCTGATACTACGGTTGTAGTTTCTGTACCAGTTTGCTTTGGCAGGAAGGATTTGGTGTGATCAGTCCAGATATTTATATCATATTCTCTACTCATTGATATGTTCTTGTCTTTGGAATAGACCCTGGTTAAAGCAAGGCACAGTTCTCTCCATAGTCTTGCATGCAGATTACCTCGATGGGAATGGACAGAAGAAATGCCTGATCTCTTTCAGATTATGTAATCACTGTGCTGTATCCCCATGTAATCCTCTCTACCCAGGGGAAGATAAACTCTATCATTTGCAGAACCAAATTGCTCTTGGAGCTTGATGCCACTCAGGTAGACATCCCTTGCTGCATTTAAGGGGCCTCCTTCAGTGCAGAATATAACAACGCTAATGCCAAGGAATCTCAAATATTTGCTTCAAGAAGCAATTAAGCTATTGGCAACAGCATGCGCTTTCATGTTTTATCTGAGGACACACTGCTAGGATGCTCCCTAGAATGAAAATACAGGCAACACATTAAGTTGCCCTTTAGTTCAGACAAATGCTCCTTTTCCTCTGCTTCTCTCATGGATTTTGTGCCAGAAATGCTTCCCTAGCAGGAACACCTTGTGGCTGGTTATCTGTACATACTTGCATATTCTCTCCAGTCTCATATGGCTTGTATTACAGTACAGTAGGACTAACTAGTGCATTTGTTTACCAGAAAAGCCAAATTGCTGAGGCTCTCCTACACAGTTTCTGAATACCTGTAGGAGCCTATAGTTACTTAAAGCTACTGTATGTATGGTGTCTTGGGTGCTGATCTGGACACCACATTTTAAGAAGATTAAGTAACAGGAAGATGTGTAGGGGAAAATGACTTTTTGCTGCAGCAGGTCTGGGAATCATGTATTTGTTATGCTTGGCTTGAAGAAAGAAGCTTCGCTTTGATAGATTAGAAAGTTGTCTCATGCTGAAGACAGCACAGAGTAGTTCTCTTTGTTCCAGGAGGTAGAACTAGGTAGAAACACAGTGTAGAAACTAAGTGAACATTTCTCATAGAAAGAATTGATGATTAGATAAATCCCCCTAGGAGGCCCTCCAGAAGTTGGAAGGCTTAATTGTAGGCTAGAAAGCCATCTGTCAGGAATGTTTTTGTTTTCGTTTTGCATCAGGCATTGCAGGTTCATCATTTAGCCGGGGGCCTGTCTGGATTATCTCCATGGCCCTTTTCAATTCTCTGCTTCTAGTATCAACTTAAATAAGCCAATGCACAAAAAATATCTCTGTTCTTATAACTCACTGCTAGTAACCAATGACATTATTACTTTTTACATTTTTCAAACCCTTGAAATATTTTGTAAGCAGCATGATCTCTGGTTCTTTTCTGAATACATTTAAAAAAAAAAACTGGTAAGAGAAGATTTACATTAAGGCTTTGTAGTAACCATTATGCTTCAGACCACAAATTTGTAGCAAACAGTAGAAGGCTATTTGGAAGCAAATGCAGTCTGCAGAATGACCACTGTGCTTACAAAAAGGTGCAGAGCTGTTCAGTGACCTGATTTACCAGCTGGCATTTCTGATCAGAGTACTTAAGATGCTAGGAGATGCAGGCAAACAATCTGGGAAACATAACTCTTTTTTTATCTTTTGTCCCATCAGCCCTACCTGAGCAGCAAATTGTCTCTTTCCAGCTAGGCTTATTGGTTTTGAATTGAAGCAGGAGATGAAATGAGCTCTTAACCTGTCTGGCATTTGTGGGTTTTCTTCCCCTCCCTTTTGTGTTCTGCATACAGTTCTAATGTGGCATTCCCCTAAGTATTCCTTGGCACTTCGTTTCTTGGATTGATGGCTGAAAGTGAAAGCCCAAAGGATTTTCACCTGCCAGTCATTTGCAGATTTCTATGGAAGTGCAAATAATGTTGAGATGAAGGCTATTTGGTGTGGCTATGCAGATCCCAAATTAATTTAATAGGTCACATTCATTCTTGCTTTACACAGGCCATGTCATCTTGAACAAGTAATTTAAGCACTACTCTTTAAGCATTCCCCTTACAAAATGGAAATAGCGTGCCATGCAGTACAGCAAAGACAAGAGAATTCCCCAAAATAAATGAGTGAATGTATCTCTGCTCTAGTAGCTTGCTCCAGGGTTACAACCGAGTGAAAATGGCACTTTTACTGGTTGATGTAGTCTTTTATTGCCTGCCTGCCATTAGAATTTGAAGATGATGGACAGGCCTGTCTCTTTTTAAACTTTCAGTGATCATGCGATCAGAGCCATGTGGAGTTAGATCTTGTGAAAGACCAGTCTGCTCTTTGGAGTCTAACTTTTTATAGTCACTGGGCTTCATGCTCAATCTACCTTACAGCCCTGGATGCCAGCAGTCTTATGTAGCTCAATTGCATTTTGCCAACTGCATATACTAAAACATGACATTGGAGTGAGAGAACAGAAACACTTAGACCTGTTGGCATTGATTACTTTTTCCAAAGTTTTAAAATTTCTTCTCCAACATAATTTTAGGAAATACATTTTAGCAAAATACTGTCTTTATTCATGGTGTTGGTTGGAAACATGAACGTGGACAGCAGAGCAAGGCCTCCCAACAAGCCAATAACAGCTCTAGTCAGTTGTTAAATGTAAACTGTCTCTGCATTTCATTCATTCTGATCATAAAAGAGGATAAAAGAAAGTACAGGAGCTTCTCTTTATCTAGCAATTCTACTCATCCTTCGTCACCTGTTCCAAATGATCTCAGAGCTTCTGGGCCTGTTTTTGCATGCAATTTGCATTTTTATTTTTGCCTCTGAAAGTCAAGGAAAAACCTGGCAGCTTTATTTATCTGCACAGTTTATGGGATGGCTTTCAAGAGCTGGGGAGAAGTTTTGCTTTGGGCCTGTGCAGTTATACTAATAAATTGTTTAATGACAGAGAGAGAGAACTCTCTTTTCCCAAATTATTCTTCCTATTACTTTCTACGTTGTTGATCCTGCTTTCAGTAAGCAGGTTTGGAAAGATAAGCTTTAATTATAAATTAAACCTTTTAAAATGCTCTCAGTTTTTCAATGAACTTGGCTTTATTTTGGATGTGTCATTTAATGTAATGGTCATCCAGATTGGATTTTATAATGTTTGAACCTTTCTTGATAACTCTAGGCCTAACTGGCATCATTTGGTGCACCACAGACCTAGAAATCTCTGTAAAGTTAATTATCAAAGTCTCAACAGAAGATCAATTTTCCTGGATTAATCTGAATTGGACTAGTGGAAAGGACAAACACACACTCAACTTCATAGTTTCCTAGATAAGCAAGAATCAGATCAGCCTTTGTGTTTCTCATGTACCTCTTGATGTTCATTTCCTAAAAATGTGATTGGGTTGGGCTGGGCTTAGCAAGTTGTTTGAATTGTGGCTTGTAAATACTGTTTTGTATATCATGGGTTATGGCTTAGCTTATGAACCTAGCCATTGTGGTTTATCCCAACATATGTAATTAAAATAAATCATACTTTAGTGCAATGTGTGAACCCAGCTTTTTCTACCTTTCTAGCTACTGCACCAAATTAGTTCTCATATACACAATGTTACACATGCATATATAAATGTATATATATTCAAAATTGCAGGCATAACAACCAGCATTAAAATAAAATGTCCTTTCTTGCATTTTTCCAGGTTTGGATCAATAATGTCTGCTGCAGCTACCACTAGTGTAGTGGTTACATAGAGAACATCACCTGTTCAAAACATGTCAATTTTTTAAAATTATTATTACTATTTTTCTTTTCCTGAGCTACCCATGTCAAAGTACAGTGATATTCCTAGAAGAAAGTAAAGGGCAGCCGGCAAACCAGATAATAGCGCTTGAGCTTATACAAGCTGGAAAATACTATTTTCAACACAGAGCAGGAAAACATGGGCATAGATGGGGGTGAATAGAGGATGATAACATTCCTGACCTGCACAAACAGTTGGTGGCCCCTACTCATGATAAGGCAACCTGGCAGCACAGATATGCCCTCAGAGACACAAATGACCTTGTGGCATGAAGCACCTTTATCACCTTTTTTAGGCTGAAGCACCAGTTACAGTAATTTTTAGATAGAGATAGCTTTGCACCAGTAATCCATGCCTTGGTAACTTTTCGTTTAGATAATTGCAGTGTGTTATAGTGGAACGGCCCTTGAAGATGGTCCAAAAGATCTATTAGGACAAAATATTGCAGGAAATATAAAGTCTGGAGTTAGACATAAATATATGATGCCACTCTTACAGGACCTTCACTGGTTCTCAGTTTGTTTCTGGTCCCAATCTAAAGTGCCAGTATGAAGCTCTGAAGCCTTTAGTGAGCTGTAAAACATGGGACTGAAGGACCTGAAATATGTTTTTTTAGTATCTTCCTACCCTTTCCTTGGACTAGATTTGGAGGCCCTAATCTGGGTGCCCTCCTATGTGGGAATAGACTGAGAAATCCAGGAGTGGGCCTTTTTTGTGCTAGCCCTACCCCACCCCACTCCACCCCCAGCAAAATGCTGTTCTCAAGGACTTATAGCAGGTGCTGGCTCTATTGGCCTTTGAAGTCCAGGTAAAGATAGGTTTATTCTCCTAGACATTTCAGTCTATTATTATTACATTGATTTTAAAAGTCTTTGCTGCTTAGACACTTTTTCACTACTCAAGCTATGGTTTCAGTGTTAGAACTTTTGTTAATGTGCTTTATTTTATCTTTTAATTATTTAGAATTTTAGCTGGTGATTTTGGTCTGTTGTAAACTGCTCTGGGAAAACCAGCTTTGAAAGGCTGGCTAAACTTTTCAAAAACAAATGAACAAATATTTAATTGTACAGCAAAACACTTTGTCTCCCTATTTAACCAAATTAAATATTTATGTTACAACATAAGCCGAAGTATAGTAGTATTCCTTTCAGCCCAAATGCTTTGTCTCTTTACCAAATTACTTGAGTAAGGAAGTTTGATTTTAGCTAATAAATGCCAAGAGAGGCATTAGCAATTTTTGTCAAGACCCCCAACTCTCTGCTGCTTTATGCAAACCATGATATGTCTGTGGAAGTTAGATATTATGTGAGATACTTTTTCAGCCGTCAGAGATTCTGGAACTTTTGGTTTCCCAGGTAGGAGTGTTTTGAACTGTTGCCCATAGAAAAGTCAGTTTGCCAAAGTGGGTATAGTTCTGTATTTACATCACTAAAATCTCTTTTGGATGCCTGTTTGAGATTAATTTCGGTGCTGTTCTCTCACTGTGTGTGTGATTAAGTGAATGGCCATAAATATATCTATTTATATATTGTCCTCCCTTCTAGTATGAAATTCAGCAAAGCAGGAACATGATTGGATTCCTTTTTTCAATTGAGATACAATCATTTAGATCAGTGTTTCTCAAACTTGGCAACTTTAAGATATGTAGACTTCAACTCCCAGAATTCCCCAGCCATCATTCTGAGAGTTGAAGTCCACACATCTCAAAGTTACCAAGTTGGAGAAACACGGATCTAGATTGTGGATGTTTTCTTAACTTAGGTTATTTCTACATAGATAAATATCACATTTAAGCACCTATAAAAAAACCATTACACTTCACCTAGACAGTTATCAAAGGTTGGAGAAATGCTCTGTTATGAAATACTTGTCTATCCATGTCATGCACAATGAGTTCCACATTGTTCTTTAGAGTGGGAACTGTGACACAGAGCCAGGATACTGTTGGAAGAGTTTCAGCAGCTGGACCAATGTATCCAAGGCTGTGGCGGAGTAGAAAAGATACCATGGAGTGCTGTGAGAAAGCTAACTGTGCAGCATGAAGAAATAGGTAATTGGCACTATGCCATGCAGTGCCCAGTATATCTCTACACTGCTATCAGGATGTATAAGTTGCTGGTAGCTTTGGCTGCCATTAACTGAGTCCTCAGTCTTAAATGTATTTCACTAGGATTAAGTCTCACTAAGCAGAGTTGCCCTCATATCCAAGTAAACATGCACAGAACTGTACATTATGTTTTACTAATATAAATGTATGGAGTCCAATATATGTTTTCTTTTTTGGGACCCAAGCCAGGCCATAGGGGCTGGAATAGAATCCAAGTGGGGTCCTGTCATCCTCATTATTTTAAAAGGTAGACCAATGCATCTTATGGCTGTTAGCACATACGAAGTATCTGAATAAGCAAAACATGGTCTCAATAGATCAAGTCTAAAAGCCTTTGCCAAAACAGAATGGCGATAAACACAGGTTTTCTAGCTTTATGGCAAGGCCAAGAGGCCTATATACAGAAAAAGGTAGAATAGCTTCCTATTAGAAGAAACTTCAAGAGTTATGGAATAAACAAAGCAAATGTGAATGGCTCTCTACCATGGTTGCTAGGGAACGCTCTGGCCATAGCTATTTAATTTGTTGTTCGGTCGTTCAGATGCTTCTGACTTTTTGTGACCCAATGGATAACAGTTCACAAGAATTGTCTGTCAACGGCTGCTTCTTTGTGTTCTTAAAAGCTCATGCACGCTGTATAAGCACCTCAGCAATTTAGCAGACATGTGCAAAATATATTGTTCTGCGGATGGAACATTTCGGGATAAGTACATTTTTGGGAACAGAGATTTGTGGGTGCTCCATATATAGTCTGCCCAGAACACCACAAACAGCTTTTTTCCAGAAGATTTAGTTCCAGAAGATAGTCACACCACATTCACAACAACCAGATTGATGGAGTCTCAAAACACCCCATATGTTTTGGTCTCCTCAGAATATCCCATGGTAGAATAATGGGTGTGTACAAGTAACAGAGCTTTTGTCAAAATAATGAATAGTGTGTCAGAACAAAGTAATGAATTGTGTGTCAGGATGGAACTATGCAAACTCTGCCCCATATATACTTTTCTGCAATGTCACACTGCAGGTTCCAAAGGAGTGGAGTTTCTATGGAGTTTGTTGCAACTCACATGTCATCATTTCCCCTCTGCCCCATGGATACCCATGGCCAGAATGGTATGTTTTACACATCTCTACAATTTAGTCCTTTGCTTGCCAACTCAGTACGATCTATTGCCATTGCTCTTCGAATGATTATTTTGGTGTTTCCAGAACTTAGCTCTTCTGTTAATGTCTCAGTACTGATTTAACTTTCACTTGTGTAAGTTTACCAAAAGTAATAGAAATATTTAGAAAATTACAGTCAAATTTAGGTTTTTTTTTTACTTTATGTTAATCAATAAAATGAATATAATTGCAAACATATACACAAAGGAAGGTGCTTTGTTTTGTGATCTCCATTAATAGTTCTAAGTTTGTATAGGGATGTCGGGGTCAAGTTAGAGCTGATGCTAATCTTGGCAGCATCCTTCTTTCTTTTTTTCTTTTCTTTTTTTAATTAAGAGATGTGTTGGCTGAGCATTCTTTCTTTTTGTTTTTTGCATATAATACTTCACAGCTGAAGTAACACATGTTGTCATCAGAAGAGAGCTTTCATGAGGCTATCAAGTCCAGGCCCTAAATTCATCTAGTTGCACTGTTCTTCTTCGGTTACAATTACTCCTTGAGCTGAGGAGCAGTGGGGATTTGGATGGAACATCAAGATAAAATTTGGCAAGGCTGTGACCTGAGCTTCATACAATACGACATTTTGGTGCAGTACAACTATATTTTGGGTGCTGAGAAATACAAAAGGGGCTATGGGTAGATCCTAAGCTACAAGAAGCAGATGGCAACTAATGTGCTCCCTGCTGATGTTCCATTTTTCACACTTGAAGCAATTTAGAATAAAATAATAAATCATAAGAAAATTAAAAATTAAAACCTCTATTTCAACTGGAAGATTGTTTGCTGTGAGATTATAGATTGCTGTTTCTAGGCACTAGCCATGAATGAAGCTATAGAAATAACAGGCAGTTTGATAACTACATTCCTGCTCTGCTCATATCCTTCATTATTTCACTCCAAAAATGAAAAAGAGGTACCCTACTTCTTACCCTTTTAGTTATTCTTTTGGCTTTTGCCAGTTATTTTCTTTTGAAGTAAAGTCCTCCCCAAATATGGCCAGATTTCTTACCTTTTTTGATGACATCTTTCTATGCAATTAACCATGTCATGGTGTCAAGCTGTGTGCATGAATCGTAATGGGGTAAGTTATATATGACATGTGCATCATGATAAGAATAATTACTCACTGACTACAGACCACTCTCAGAAGAAACAGTTTTCTCTTACAGTAGTTGCTTATGCAGGAGAGAGGACAGGTTATTGATTTCTTGCGAGCTAAATTTTGATACGTATGTGACCTATCCAGAGTCACCTCACTCACTGTGCTCCCTTGATGGTTGTCATCTTTGGCTACTCTCTTCTACTCTCTTTAATGCTGTGCTAACATTTCTTTTACCCTATCCTTTTTTGTTATTTTGTGCAATTTAATGGGGAACAATCTGTTTTTTTTTTTTCTTAGAAGAGAAGAAAAACTTGATGAAATTCTCTCTGGTGGGATGTGGAATGTATGCATGGCATACCCTGTTATGAAGCAGCTAAGATCTTCTCTATAGTCTGTAGTCTCTGCAATTTCTCAAGCTTCAATTAAATTTCTAGAGAAGGTATGGAAAGGGAACTCCTCCAATGGGGCTTTATTGAATTAGAAACCACCTTGCCACAAAGGAGGCTGAAATACCACCCTCCTGAGCATGTGGTAGAAAAACGGAAGCCTCTTTGCTGAGGAAAGGCAACTCTTTAGAAATAGGAGAGAAAAATCCACTTCAGCTGCTGGCATCTATGGATACATTTGCTCAGCTTTCAAGCATGCTTTACCAATCACAGCTTAAACTTTCATCCTATTTTAGATAGTGAAATCCATGTTGTCTGTGCTATAATTAGTATTGCCAGTTGCCTCTGAAGTTTGAAAAAATAGATATTTGAAACAAATTTGTACAGTTCCATTTAGGCAAAACTATTGCAGGTATTTTAGAGAATATTAAGAAAACTCTAATAGTGAGTAATCTTAAGGACAGATATTACAGATGTTTCTTGGGCTTTGTCCAAACATATTTGTTACTGCGTTGCTTCTGGCAAATTAGGTGAAACAGCTACAGACGTTTCAGAGGACAATAGAAGAGAATATCTGTAGCTCAGGGTTGAACTGCTTTCTGAGCTTGGTTGCTTGCTTGGAGATGTTTCATTACCCGACTAGGTAATGGGCAGATTTTCAACTCCCAGAATTCTTAACAAGAGTCCTGGCTTAAAACTTTTGAGAGTTACTTTAGTTCATCATCCTCTTCCTTACAGAGTATGAATGAACATGGTTCTCAGCAATGGTTTCCTCAAGCCTAGCACTTGGCATCTAGAGAAATACCATGTCAGTTTCTGGACCACCAATTTAAGTCTGCATAAGCACAGTATTGTAGTACTGGATTTGGACTAGGTTGATTAACTTTTTAGCTTTTTTTTTTTTTTAATATACTTCTTTTGGTTTATCTAGTTCAATAAAATCAACATTCATGGGGCAACATCTCTCACAGTTTAATCGTGGATCTTCCTTACACCTTCTTGTGGACCAGGGATTGGATTTGCTCTGCCTACAAATGTGCCGTATACTATTGTGCTACTTCAATTCTATTGAATTTTAGGTATATTAATATATGTTAATTTTAGACATACTTCATTATTTTAGATATGTTATATAAACCTAAAATACCAGAAGTAAAGAGCACCAGGGAATCCTAAAACTATGTAAAAGCCAAATATAATTTGGGGGTGGGTGGATACATCTTAGTCATAAATCCTGTGGTTAAGTATTAATTTGGCCTATCTGTTTAAAAAGTAGTAGAAAGATTCACTGTCGAAGGATAGAATACTCAGTATGCTGAAATAATAATAATGATAGCCATTTTGGGCCATGAGAGGGGAAAAAAAACCATAATAGTATCATTATTAGAATCAATCAAGATGACATAAAACAGTGGGCCAGCTTTTGAACTCCCCACACCTCATTATCAAGCAAAGTATTACAGAAAGCATCAGATACAGAAGAACAAAAAATTAAGCCAGGTGCTTTAGCCAAAAATAATTTTTCCCTGTCATCCAGCTGAACTCTTTAGCTTTCTCTTCTTGGGCATCAGAGCTCAAATCTAGAGTCTGATCTTTTAATTATTGGTAACTTAGAGAACCATTGTGTCCTAGTATGGGACTTTTCCTCAAGGAGATAAAGATGCAATAATATGTACAGCAGTAATGAAAGGATGAGTGACCATTCTAACTTCAGTACTTGGACCTTACTTTCCTCTGGCATGCCTCCATTTTTCATTCTTACTGTGAAATGATCAACCTATGTAATGTTAGGCAGCAGCTGAATATACAAGTGTAATCTGTTTTCCCTTAAACCCATGGACATAGTCCGGATGAAGAACAGCATTTACCCAATTTACTCACAGTGAGTGACTGACAGGAAAGACAGAGGTTGCATTTTAAATATGAATAATAAAGAGAATAAAATAATAATGATATTTCAGGGAATTGTCCATTCTATACTACTGAGAGGGAATTTCCATTCTATACAATTGGTATTCACTTTTGCACACCTCAAATTAACTGCTGAATGCACATGCCATGTATGTCTCTGGTACACAAAAGGAGAAAATTGGACGGACTACAGCCATGATAAGATTTATTACCTGTGTATTCTTGTTGAAATAAGTTGTCTCCTTATGTCCCTGCCTTGGACAGTGTTATTTCTTGCTCCCTACCCCATCCCCGCCTTGTATGAGACCATTTAATTAGCAGGAATGATCTTTCTGCAGAACCACAACTTTGACATCTGCTTCACTCTTATTTTTCATTCAGTAAGTTCTCATTCATTCGTTCATTCATTCATTCATTCACTGATGATTGCTACCCAGCCTGATTCCTCTGGCATCCCTGGAGACCTTCGCCATGCCATCCCAAATGGTAGCTCAATCTACAATGGAAAAGATGCATTGATGCTTTCTCTATAGATCTACAAGCTTCTGGTTGCAGCCATAAGGGAACGAGAGGAAGAATTAGCCTGTGTGTTTGTGTGGCTGTGCTCCAGTAAATATTTTGATGCATCTGCTGCCAGCACTGGTCTGAGGGAATCTACCTAGCATTTAAATTTTGATGGCGAGCTGTTTTGAATAATAAGAGTGCAGCCGGCTGTGAGTCAGTGCATGTGTGTTGACTGAAGGGGGGGAAAAAATCTAAAAGCTTAATGCCTGCTGAACGCTGAGCTGCAGTGCTTTGCTTTTACCACCACTCCTCCTCCTCCTCCTCCTCCTCCTCTTTCTAGTAGATATTCCAAACTGATTTTTTTTTTTGTCTTGCTCACTGAAGGGGAGGGAGGAACAAAAAATATTATAGCCCCTCACCCAAGTAGCAGTTGCAATGGGTGCTGTAATGGGCACGTTCTCTTCTCTGCAAACCAAACAAAGAAGACCCTCGAGAGGTAAGGACCGTCCCCCTCCCCCTTTCCCCCAGGTATTATTAGTGGGGATTCAATGTTACCCTTTTCCTTTAGAAACCGAGGGGATAAAAAAAAGAGCAAAGCATGTGCCACTTGCAACTAACGCCAGCTACGCTGATCCGTTGGAGGAAATTTGCAGCAAACGATGGAAGGCTGTGCATGTGTGTGTGTGTGCCTGTTTCTGTGTTAGGGGCTGCAGAAGGAAAAAAGGGTAGCTTCATTGGGGTCATCATTGTTGTTTGGAAGAGGGAAGGTGTTTCTCAAATGTTGTAAAGCCAGCACACAAACATGTGTAAGGCGGAGAACTATAGAGGTAGCCAGCTGTGCAGAGCAGTTGCAGGAGAAACCTGTTTACTCTAGGTCCCATGCTGTGTCGTTCCTGAGGGGTAGCATCGGCACAGGACAAAAGCATTTATCAGCTGCCTTTGGGGATCACTTAAAAAAAAAAAAAGAATGAGACCTTACTGTTAATTTCGATAAAGATGGGTAAGAAATGCTGCCAGTGGATGTCAAATGTTTGTCTTTTGGAGAGGGAGGGAGAAAGAGTGATATATTTCCTGAGGAGCGGAAGTGAGAGAGCAACCAAGCAAGCAACATTTCAAGGATCTCTGTCACCCTAATCCTTCTTAAAATCCTAAAATTGGAAGGATTTGTATATAGCATGCTAATGTCCTGCAAATGTCCACTGTTGGGAGTGGGTGGCTTTTTAGTTCTGTTTCCTGAGTGGTATTAACTCAGTGTTGCAGGGTGTTGGGAAGCCCAAAGTTGGAGGTTCACTAAGGAGTAGGATGAAAGAAAACAAATTGTATAAGATGGCAGTGGGTTTTATTTTGTTTCATTTTTTAAAAATCAACTTTAGACATTCGGCATAAGAATGTGAATGCTGTGTGGACAGGATCATAACCTTTGCAGGTGATTTGTCTAAGAGTTGTAGGCAGCTTTTTAAAAGTAAGCTTTCTTTTTATGGGAGAAGAAGATCAGTTCCATAATGGCAGGGATGTGAGAACCAGTTTGTAAATCCATACTCATTATGGACTGATGGAGTAAGGACATGTAGTGTAATGGAAGTACGATGATTGAAAGGGTCAACTTATCCCAAATTAGAAATCCTTTCTTAGATTTTGGCTGCCATCCTTCCCACAACTTTCCTAAATCCCATTGAAGTGAACAAGATTTAAGTGGCTTATAGGTATGCACAGTTGCCACCCAGCTCTTCTTTCATAGGTACTAGCATGAAGGCTATTGCTAAGGAATACTTCTACAGCATCCTAATCTACATGTTAAACCTGTTGAGATGAGAGGAGTGCTTTAGAACTTAGCTGAGCCCTATTTTGCTTGGTATACAGTAAATTAATATGGAGTATTATCTAGCTTTGATGCCAAAGATCCAAGTTAAAAATAACTAGTGCTCTTTATTTTTCTGCATGCAGGCTGCCATTGTGACTTAATTTGAAATAGTGGAGAACTTATTCAGAGTCACTTTGAGTTTGCAATTCCCTCCTTCCCCCATTTTACAACAGGTGGCCTGCAGGGGAGGAGTGAACAGCTTGAAATGGCTGGTGACTACATTACAACAACAACAACAATAATAGGAGGTCTATTGATATTTGGTCCTGGGGGGTAGGTAGTGGTTCTCTTTCTCTTCCAGCTGCAAATATCAGCAATAATTTTCCTATAAGTCTTTTTTTAAGTAGTGCTCTTGGAGATGCTGATTTCAGGCTGAAAATAATTCTGGGCTTTCCTGAAGCCTGGGTAATTGTTCTTTGTTAGTTTCTAAGTTCTTAAATAGATGTTTTGCCCTGGCCTCCAAAGGGTGAGAGAGAGAACCAAGCTTTTCCTGAAGGTCAGGATGGAAGAGGCATATTCACCAAGATGGTGATCCAGGATTTGTGGATTTTTATCCCCTTTCCTTACATTTTTTCTAAGGTGGACAAGTTACCTTTCCTTACTCCATAACTTTAAGAAAGAAGCCAAAGTGTTACTGCAATCAGGGCATCTCTACTTCTGTCCTTACCCAAATAGGGGCCATATTGCCTGCCTGGGAAATAAACTACAGCATCATCTAGCTGTGTTCCCATGTGGCATGGCCCCTCTTTTCTCAGGAATAGTCACGTAGCTGCTCTACATCAAGTTGTTGGCTACAGTGTGAGTAGGAGAAGGAAAGAGCCCTTGCCAGCTTTCCAAGACTTTAGTGCAAGAGATCCACTAAAATGACAGGAAGTCACTCCCAGACTTCATGTGGGTTGAAGGACCGATGGAGTGAAATGGGGGGAGGGGGTATTTCAGCAGTACAATATCTTTGATACCAATTAGCAGATTTTAGAAACCATCAAGAGAGCAGTTTCCATGAACTCAACAAGTAAGTAGTGTCACTCTCTGCCTTCAGACTGCTGCCTCACACTGTGGAAAACAACTAATAATGAAATGTTAAATCTTAGTTGCAGTTTCTCAGGAAGCACATGCTGAGAAAATATTGCATTTTGATTCCTGCTGCAAAAATACAAAAACACCAGCGAGCTATAGCATTCCATAAATCCCCATATGTTCACTTGTCTATATATTCTCATATGTCAGTGATAATTTTCTGGAGGCCTGAGCAGCTGATTGACTGTAATGAATGTCAAGTTTCCCTTTCACATGATACTGAATGCTGGGAGAGGAAACTGCAATCAAATCTATTGGTCTTAATCCCATATGTAATCTACATGTGGTAGCAGATACCATAATGCTTGTGGGCAGAAAGATCTTCCCTGTATGAAAAAGCCCCCAATTCAACACCCCATTATAGATGATCATCTAGCATGTCGACTTTGAAGATTTCAAGTGGGAATTGAAACATCCCAAAATTATTTTGCTGTGAGGGCGAGGCATTGTCCAGGGTGACAACTTACTCCTATCTCCTTAGTTTTCACTTTTCAAGACCAGCACAACTTCTTAAACTTTTCATGTTCAGCCTGCTGTCTATACTTTTTTCTTCCCTAAAAGCCTCTGCTAAGATTTGCTTTCAGATGTTGTGTGTGTGTATGTAAGTATGCATATGTATGTGTGTGTATGTGTATGTGTGTGTATATATGTGTGCACACACACACACCTACATACATACACATGCACACAGACATACACACGTATATGCTACTTTTTAAAAGTTGGATAATGATATCTTGATGAGGTGGACCACTGTCCTACATCTTGGAACAAATACATTGGAAAAATAGGTAGAGATCTCATCCATTTGCCCAGCAGACATAGACATCATTGTTTACACATTCCAATTAATTTTTCCTATAATAATTTATCAGGAAAATGTGAACTCTATACTTTTATAAGTTTTGATGAGAGGTTGTGAGTTGAAAGGTTGGATCATATGGAGCAATAATGTTATCTCTACCTCTAAAAGTTATTATCTGCTGTCTAATGCAATAGCATGTAGCCATGCTATCCATGGATATATCAGCTCCTTTACATTATCTACAGTCAACAGTATTGAGTATGTAAATGTGACTGCAGACATGACAAGTCAAATGTGATTTCAGATGTGTAAATTACTTTTCACCTATGGTGAAAAAAATCTCAGGAAACATGGAATCAGTAGCTTCAAGATTTTAGATTTTAGAACAATTTTGTCCAATTCAAAAAGTTGATCTTACTCTTATTATTTGATCATCATGTGTTTTCTGAGAATGGTAACTGTGTTGCAGCCAAAATATCAAGGAGACTTTGGCCACTTTAAAGCCCAGGGATACAATGGTTTTTAGAGTGGCATTTTGGGGTTTTGTGGGTACACCTGAAAGTACTGTGGCCCTTTTACAAAACTACTACTTGATGGGTTTGATCAGTCACAAAGCACCCTTCCCCAAAGGTAACTGTTGAGGTTTTTTTTTTCTTCCCCCAAATCCCCTCTAATTCCCATAGTGCTCCCAATCATTATTGGTAGGCACTCTAATCATTTGGCTGCAACCACATAGCCGTTCTATGTTAGAAGAATTTGTATGGATCCAAAGGTTCTTGTGGAAATAAAGATGATGCTGAAACCGGTGCTTTGCTTTGTATTATAGCAGTTTTACATTTATTTAATTAACAGCATTAAAAAATAGAAGTCAGCATACATTTATACTGAACCAAAGCCAATACATTATTGACATTGTATGTGCACCATCACATAAATGGAGGTAGGTCTAGGCCAGATTAAAGAGTGCCGCATCTGAAGTCACATCTGTGGAAAAGTTCCACAAATTATCAGAACCCAGAACAGGGACATTTATAATGAAAAGGATTTTATGATGACTTTATGTGCTTTGGCTTCCTTGTGAGCCAAAATCCTAGCCTAGTTGTTCTAATGGAAGCCAGAACACATACATCTGTATGCAGAAAGGGCCAAAATCTCTGTTTGTGTGTTGGTGAACCCACACTTTTTATTGCACGTGTAAGATTTAAAAGATAGTTCTTGGCAGGATTCACATATTGTGCAAAGTTACTGAATTGTTGGTTTTTGGCTTAGTATGACATGGGAAATTATCCATTATAGTTTACCAATAGCATTACATATGAACCATGTCATTATGGCTTCTTCAATAAATCACTGTTTAAAATATATTTGCTTAATATTATGTATAACTGAAGCTTGGGTACCTGATAAAATTAGCAGACCACATTGTTAGAAGCCTTAAAGAGGTAGCTTGTTTGATATTTATGTACTCTATTGGCCACTTCATACAGTAATCTGAACTCTTTAAGATCAGTCTCTACTGATATGAACTCTCCTCCATAACAGTAAATCCCCAAATTTGATTTTATTGAAGCAATAAATATGAATACCTAGGAATGATGAATTTATCATTTATAATTATCATTTTGTTGAGTAGCCCTCTTTACTCAAAATTCTTCTGTCATCTTGGTAAAATTATTCAGAGGTCATTGGACCATAAAACTAAATCTTAGGTATTGTAGACTTGTTTGGGCTGATTTAAAATGATGCTCAGATTAAATTAATTCATGGTTCTGCATAACAGGAAAATTTTTGCCAGGTTGCACTTGTCACCACTGTTGTTATAGTGTCAGACTTGTAAAATTGTGCAGCATTTACAACTAGAATTTGCATACTCTACTTTTATGTGACAAACAAGAGAAACAGAGAGGACTCTACTGGCAAGCAGTTGCTGAGTTTGAAGAAATGGGATGTTTGTGAGGATTTGACTGAGGGGGAGGAATGAAATCAGTCATTGTGATTATCTGTGTCACAGGTTAATTAGGATGGCAATTAGAAACAATATTGCTATTTACTGACATTTAGAGAGTTTGCTAAAAGCATTTGAGACAGTTTCTCAATAAAGGGTTAAATCTTTTTGATCCCTCCATATGAAATGTCAGAAGAAATTATAAGCAAGCAGTTATGCTATCATTTCTTATCACTCATTAGGGATCAACACAGGCAAATGGCTTACCCTGCCCTTTAAGCCACACGGCTGACAAATATAGGGCATTTTCATGAGCAGTACAATATAGGATCCAGGAGATGCCTAAGACATTTATTGATCTGTTTGCTTGATTTATATAGTCACCTATCTCACATATGTGACTCTAGGCAGCTTACAATAAAATGCATAAAACAGACGAAATATATAATATAAAAAGAAAAACACATAGCAGCCAAGCATCATAAAATGACCATCAACAATGGGCTCTATCACACACCCAGGGACCCAGGGCCAGGCACAAAACCAGGTGTTCAGGGCTTTGCAAAAGCCCTTCTTCAAGGCACAACTGACAACAACAAATAAGTGCTAATGTCAGAAGGAATTATGTCAGAAGTTGGGTGACATATATATTTAATAAATTAATATAGGTTGCACAGTCAGTCAGATGTTTAGACTGGATTTGGCATTTTCTCCACCTATCGAGTCCTTCCCAAGGACATGGAATAGGCAGATGTTGTTGTTAATGGTATTGTTGCAGGATGTAAGCTGTTCCAAGTAAAGCTGCCTTTTGCAATTGACTGATGGTGATTTTGTCATTGCCGACGGTATTGAGGTGGTGCTCCAGATGTTTAGGATTGCACCCAAAGTGCCTATTACTATTGGTACTATCTTTGCTTTGTTTTGCCGCAGTCTTTATTTATGTAGGTATGTATGTATTTATTTATTTTCCAAAGGGCAGGCACCATGGCAGAAAAGGCTCATCTTCTGGGCCTCGCCAGCTGACACTACCAGAGCTGGTGGGATGGGTAGAAACAGCTGGGGAGAGACATTTACATGTCTTCATCCAGTTGCTGATGGATACAGCAAACCTATAGTCAAAAGTTCACACATGGGAGCAAATCTTAGAAATTGCTTACTGCTTTCTTTTCTAGCCTTTCTCTGTTATTACACTGCAGCTCTTCTTCAAGGCATAACTGACAACAACAAATAAGTGCTAATGTCTATGTGCTCTGAACTCTTCCAATGTATAAGTGTCTGAATCCAGAGAAGGTAGGATAGAAATGTTTATAGATCTGAATATCCAGTGAACCTCTCCTACTAGAGCAATAATTCATATTTTTCCTATAAACAAGGTGGGAACTGCAATGCCAGTTGCACACTCTTGTAACAGTAGTGCTTCTGTGTTCTATTCCAGTGTTTCTCAACCTTGGCAGCTTTAAGACGCATGGACTTCAACTCCCAGAATTTCCCAGCCAGCAAGCTGGCTAGGGAATTCTGAGAGTTGAACTCTACATATCTGAAAGTTGCCAAGGTTGAGAAACATTGTTCTGTTCTGTCCTGGAACAGCAGTCTACTCTTGCTGTTACATCATTTCCTTTTCTTATTTTCTTATCCCCTGGAAGCCTTCCCTAATTGTAACTAGATAGCTTTAAGGAGACTAATTCTGGTTTTATTGCATTTTATCCAAGTTTCTCCAATTGGCATTCATAGAATCAGAACTTTAATTGTGATCTCCCTAAAACCTTTTAGAATGAAGAACAGAATATATACATATCCAAACTGAATGACTAAAGCAGTTAAAGGAATCAAATGGATGGACTCTAATCAAGTTGGAAGTGCTTTTCTAATCAAAGATGGTAAGAGTCACTTCTGGCTCTCAGTGCTTTCTCAAAAAGTGTCCAATCCAGACGCACCCCCAAACCATGAACTGAATCCTTCAAAGGGAGTGAAACTATCCAGATTAGCACAGTTTAGTTAACCACTCCAAATATCTGGCAAGTTTAATATTGATTTCAAAATTCACATTCATTGTTAGTTTTAAAATTCATTTCATCATTCTGGAAAGCTTTAAAAATGGAGCAGTTGCATACTTCAAGCCTGATCTTTGTAGCAGAGAAGATCGCATGTATTACAAGAAGGTGTCCCTCAATTATCAGCATATGTTCTTGAGACACTGATCCGGGGACTGGAAAGCCTATCATGCTACATAAGCTACATGAGACCATCCAATTGACATACTTAGTAAACATAATAAGATGTTCTTGGGACAGCACATACCTTTCTGAACAAGAGAATAATATTAAAGTCTGGAATAGGTTTAGCTTCTTGCATCTATCATTAACTGTTTTATTTTTCTAATGGGGGCAACTTTTAGTCACAGGTTTATTAAAACATGATAGGATCTTCCCGAAGTAAACTGGTACTTTGGGGGCTCAATCTAGCCTGGAGACCGTCACTGGCCAAGCAATCTTTGCACTTCCTGTTCATTGAATAGGAAAAATGTTAAGTACAAAAAGAAAGCCTCCCATTACTTAGTGCAAAATAAACCCGTGAACCTATGTAGGGAAAGAAGGCAGCTTTATGTCAGACAAAGCTTTCATAGCTAGCATTCTGTTAAATCCAGAGGGAAAGCATGAGACCATCCAAGGAACAGACCTTTGATTGTGCTTCCCTTTTTAAGTATGCTTTCTGTTTGTTTAGAAGCACAGTTTGTACATGTGGGTGGGAATTCTTCTACCCACGGATTAAAAATGTATGAAAAGCAATTGCGGGTGGAGTGTTCTAAAGAGGAAGGATGGACTGGGGTGGGGAGGAGAGCACTAAGGAACAAAACCATAGAAGGGAAAGAAAAGCAGCTCTCCTGGAAGTCCAGGAATAGGAGTTGTAGGACTACTAGAACTTGGTTACAAAAATGTCCACTGGATGACAGCAGAGAGAGTCAGAAAACTGTGCTCCCCTCTAGTTGTCTACACTTTTGCATGCCTGGTCTGGTAGCCTGAGAGAGAGATGAAATTCAATTTTGAAACTTCCCTTGTTTCCTTACAGAATTAGATACAAGAGTGGTGTTTGTAGTCTTGATGTCAAATTTAATTCAATATCATATGAAAATTTGTTCTCAGTATGAAGTGAAGTTGTAATAAAGATGTCTGTGTATCACAACTGCTCATATCCAGCCCCCACATAACTGGAGTTAGGGAGAAGAATTCACTGATACAAAGCATGATATGATTTCCAACAAACTAGAGTCTTAGAAACTCAGTGTAGAGAGCTGGCATAAATGCCATATTCAGTGATTCAGGGTTTTTTCCCCTTCTTTTTATCTGTATATAACAAATTTCATTATAAAACAATTCTAGACAGATAGTCAGTGCTTATAACTGATTGGTAGTTCATCTCCCAAAAAATTCTGATTGCCCTTTCAAATCTTTGTAGCTTGTATAAAAATCTACTCATCTGCCAATCACATTTATCACTGTGTTTTATAGGTCAAGCTGTTCTTTGGAGTCCTCTTTAGGGGAAACTTCTACTTAGACTCTCTGGTTTCTCAGATAATTATCCCTTTTTCTTTCTTTATGCAAAGATAATTATACAACAACTGTGAATTATAAAACTAATGTTGTAAAGAGTCTTGTGAAGTATCTTGCAAAAAGTATAGTATCCTGATTGTAACCTCTGACTTAATTGAGAAAGGCCCTCTGACTTCCATGGAATTTATTTTAAGAGCTTTATTTGGATATTTATATTCAGAGGAAGTCTTGTATAAGTATAAAAAAATCACATGTACTTCCCTTACAAACAGTTGAATGGTTATTTAGATGACCAACCAAATAACTTTTGTTGCCCCTTAACCAATCAGTTCAAATAGGAAAACGGATGTTAATTTAATGTGAGGAATAATTTCATTACAGTATAAAGTGATCAACACTGGTACAGATTATCACAGAAGGTGGTGGATACTTTCTGAACTCTACAGATACATAATGGATATGATCTATGGATGTGAGTGTTATTGGGGCTTGAACATTGTCTTTTTCATTTTAATGGTTTTTGATAGTTGCATTGTGTTTTTATTCTTGTTTGCAACCCAGAGTTCCATCTGGTAGATGAGCAGCCATGTATATTTGTTTAATAAATAAATAAAAAATAATTAATTAATCAATGCTGTTTTGGATCAAGGAGAATGAGCTAGATGAGATACTTTTCTGCATACACATGAATTACTTATAACATTCCTTATTCCTCAGAAGTCTGGGGAGTCGGGCAGCATAAACAGGTGGTAACATCTAGATGACCTAGGCTGATCACTTGATCACTCCTGAACTAATCAGGATTAGACCTGGTTAGAGCTGGATGAGGATCATCAGGAAATCAAAGTGCTAGGTTGGGGAGTTGAAAGAACATCCTGGAAGTAGACAATGGCAAGCCACTTCCATATTTCCAAGAAAACTATATGGACATGTCCATATTGAGTTGCAATGTATTCCAATGTTGCTAAAAATGCCAGTAGGAATTGGCTGACTTTGACAGAGCAGGATGAGAACTTTTTAGTAAAACACATACTATTAACACTTGTTCGTTCCAAAGTTTGTAAAATGGACTAGGAAGGGTGAAAGAATTCAACATGCAAAGGTTTAGACATCTTTTGGAAGTATAAATCAAGGAGATTCTACTGCAGTAGATTTGACTTGAATAGATTCTATAGCAATAGATTGGTTTGAATAAATGTTTATTGCTGGATTTATTGTATGATATATATTGAACTGGGAAAGATTTTAAAATGGAAAAGTGGGCAAAAATATGTCTATAAAATTGATTATAACATTTCAAACAGATGGTATGTAACATCTGTGCAGATTCAATACAAATTTGAAAAGTGGTACAGTAATGAGATTTGTTGGAAGTGGTGTAGTGAATCTGGCATCAGTACTAGATAGCTGAGCATCATGATGGGCATAATAGTGCTTTCGGTGACTGGAACAAGAGATGGGGAAATAGCACTTCCATCTGCATTGCCTGATATTATACTTATCTTATTTGGAATCTGGATTGGTTCCTAGATTAAGCCCTGGATTCTTGGTTTATAGAGATGGAGTTTGCAGGAAAAGAAAGGATCTCAAGTTCTTCCAGCTAGAGGGAAGGACTTAAGACTTCTTGTCCAGTGGAGGAAACTACCTTCCTTCAGTATTATGCTCTAATTCCTGGTGTTGGTTTTCCTGTTATGCCCATTTGGAGAGAAGAAAAGAGAGAGAGAGACAGAAAAAAAAAAAAGGGGGGGGAGGAGGAGGAGGAGGAGGAGGAGGAGGAGGAGGAGGATGAATGCAGAGTTGCAGCTGTGCTCCAGCTATTCAGCCATTGGGGGAAGGAACCAGTCAAAAGACAACCTCACAATGAACCCTTTCTGGTGCAAGAAGTCAGTACAAAGCAAGAATGAGAAGTTCGTGTAGCCTCAAGGATGGAGAAAAGCAGATACAAGAAAAGACCTATATTGATCTTTTGTGTCAAAAACCAAACCCTTCATGTAGATGGAAACCAATAAGGAAGCATACATTGAGGCCTCAACCTCAATGGCCAAAGTACCCATATAATAGGCCAGGAAAAAGAAGCAAGAGTCAGCGTAAGTACTCCTCAGCGTGACATCATTGCCTTCCACCTGACAGAAATTTTGGCATACCCGAAAACATACCTCCAAAGACAGATAGATACTAGACACAGTCTTACAGGGATAGCATTTCAGTATTTGTTTGCTTGCTTGTCTGTCTGTTTATAGAATTTGTAACCCATTCCAGTCCAGAGACTCTGGGCGACATACAACAGAGTAAACACATGAAATAAGTTTATGAAACTAACCAAGTCATTCACTGTGAAAGATAAATAAATAGATTAAAATGCTGTAGAATAAATGCTGTATTTTATCAGAAATTTTAAAATTTGCTGTTGATTTCAGAAAGCTTGCAGAATATAAAATGGATCCATCCAGAACAGAACATATGACCAAAGAAGCTAAATTCCAGAAATTTCAAGTATAGAATTAAACTTCATATAAATCAGTGAGATGTTTAGGACTATTATTCCCCAAATATTCCTGATCATATTATGCTTTGAGAAGCTGAAACCCAGGCTATTGCTTCTGCTGCTGCTGCTGCTGCTTCTCCTTCTCCTTCTTCTTATCATCATCATCATCATCATCATCATCATCATCTGATCTCATCTTGAGATTGTTAAGATGACAAAATTCTTTAGAACTCTAGCTCATTGACTTTTTTTTAAAAAAATAGGATATTCCATTCCTGAATATTTGATAATTCTTAATAATATTTCACTTAACATTATTAGGACTTGTGTTACAATATTCTATCAGGGGAAGTAACATTGAGGTAATCCAAAGTATTTCAAAGTTCCCTACCTAAATTATTCTAATGATACCCCTGGATCACATTATGTGAAAACCTAGCTCTCTAGAGAAGGCTCTAATACTGGGAAAGGTGGAAGGAAAAAGAAGAGGATGACCAGCAGTAGGACTCAGTTACAGTGGAATGAATGCACCATTAGATGACCTGAAAGACCAGGTTAGGGGCAGATTGTCATGGAGGAAATCTATCTATGTGGTCGCTAAGAGTCAACACCAACTTGATGGCACATAATCAATCAATCAATCACCCCTGGATCAAAAATTATATTTGACTTATTATAGAACAATATTGTAAGCTTATGCTGACAAATTCCCATGTTCTAATAGGAGAATGTTTATTTCCTTATTAACAGTATTTCTATACTGTGAACTTCCAAAGAGTCTAAACAGGTAACAAAGTTAAAAAAACAACAACATTTGAATACTATATCAAATATTCTGCCCTGCTAAATGTTGAATGATATATGATATAGATATTTCATGGAGTTTCTACTGGCAACTTGAGATAAGCAGGCATCATTCAGGAAATATAAAGTACAAGATATGTATAAAGCGATGTGTTTTTATATTTTATATGTGTGTGAAGTAATGGGAAAGAAAGAAGTGCAGAAATTATAGTTGAAATAATGGACTGTTGATGGCATGATGGATGGTTCTACTCCACCTTGAATCAAGTATATTGAAGTAAGTTAATTGACTGAAACAGGTACTGTAATTGCATAAGAAATCTAACAATGTGTTTACTTCCTCAGATGAAACCTTACTGTTTTCAACATTCTCAACACCAAGTGCAGAAATAGTTTAAAAGATCCCACAAGAGTAAATATGATGAAACCAGAGCTTTGTTTCTCAGTTTGCATCAATTTAAAGCAAAATTATTTAACAGCTAATACAAAATAATGCCTAACACCTATGATTTGAATAAAATGTATTGGGGATGTGTCATTTTAAAAATAGATCTTGAACATATTTGTTAGAATGGCTACAAGATAAAGATTTTTGGTGGGTGATATGTATGTAATTAGATTTCATTGATATTTTGTAATGTTTTTAGATCCCTTGATAGTCTTTTTGGATAATTTAAAGTATTTTGGTTCAAATTAAAAAAAAAAAAAAGCACAGGCAAATAAGGTCTTTCAAATAGACTGTTCCCAAGCCATGTAGAATTTTATACATCATGCTGGTTGTTTGAACTATGTCTGTAATTGGACTAGAAACTAGTTAACTAGCTATGCTGCAATTTATAAAGCAGTCAAATGCTCCCTACAACCAGCCCAAGTCTGTAGTCAATTTGTCAGTATTCTCAATCTGTAGACGCTTTCAAACATTCCTCAAAGTCAGTCGCACATCTACAGTATTTCTCAAGGGGAGCTTCACTTCTGGAGCATCGTAGTCCAAATGGAATGAAAGATATTTATCATAGTGTTGGCAGAAACAAGTGGCACACTAGCCTTAGCAATGCAAGTACACACCTGATCATTGCTGAACTGAAGAGTACATTCAGATTCAAGAGAAATACAACTTCTACCCAGGCAGATTAAATCCCTATCCCCTAATTTGAATTTCAAATAGCCAGGAACACACCTGTATTGTCTGAGGGCTCTTTCAACAAGAAAAATCTGTACCAGTTTGAAAGCAGCTTCAGGGTTCCCATGACATCAGCAGCATTTGAGAACAGAGCTGATTTATTTCTAACTCAGCTGTAGTGTATTGGAACTGTGTAAAGTGAGGGGATTTGTTTTGTTTTGTTGAGAAGCTATGATCTCAATTATAGTAGGAGGAATTTTCCAGCTTCTGAACTTCAGATCCTGTAGGGGAAATTTTAGCTTAATGGCTTTGCAGACCTTCCTCTGTAGCCTAGACATAATGAGTAGCATAAAACCAACCCGTTTAGGCTACTTTGTTGCTTCTCCTCCTTCTCCTCTTCCTTCTTCTTCCTTTTTATCTTACATAGAATGGAGGAGAGAGAATTTTATTGCTATAGGACCTTCAGGAGGCTGGGGATAAAGCAATAATTTTTCATTCCTTGTCTCAGCTTTTGTAGTTAGCAAAACTGAGGACAATCAGCGGTTGCCTTCAAACTGCTTCTGAGGAAACAATGGCAGTATGGAAGTACCCTGATTTAAGCTTCAGAGTTGTTTTTTTTTTTTTGTCCTCATTGTTTTATTATTGATATCAAACATGGATTAAAAGTTAAACAGCTTCTATAATTTTAGGTGGAATAGATGTAGAGTGCTAAGACATTGTTATTGACAGAGTAGGTAAAGGATCTAATAATACCTATCTTTCCAGCACAAGGTTGAATTCTGATTTCGTGGAAAGCATAAAGTACACCTTTCAGTTCTTTGGCAGTAGTAAGAAAAACATTTCCCAAGATAAGCAGCTCTCTGAGGGCAAGCTGCCAGTTTCTGCAAAATTTGTAGCTGCTTCAGCTTTATGGAAGAGATCCATCTCATTCCCCATGTTATTCAAATTTCTACACTAGAGTTCCAAAATCTTCAGAATCTTTGCAATTGGCAGTTGAGTCTGGCGTTTTACTGGGCTTTTAGGAGACTGATGGATTTATGGTTTTCAAAACTCAGCTTGGAAGTCTCTCTTCCATGTCAGCATAGATATGGGGTGTAGCACTATACTCTCATCTAGTATAACCATCTTCTCCTCATAATGAACAAGCTTTTTATTTCCTGTTCCTCCCTGATTTGCTTTTCCTTACCACTGACTCCATCTACTGATTATAACTTTACAAAACTATCTGATATAGCACTAGACAGACTGAAGGGGAAATAGTATCCCAGGTAAATTGGAATTTCATGGAGAATCTGATGGGAAACAAACTAAATCCCACTGAATACAGATGGCATTCACAAATAGAATCCATACAACATAATAAAACAGTAACCAATTAAAATATTGATTAACATCAGATGGGACTAAACATTTCAAACATTAAAACACTACATTGTAGGAAAAGCACAGGAAATAAAAAGGCTTGGGAGTAAGTATGAGGCGGAACTTTTTGGGGGCTAGTATGAAAAATGCCTGCTCACAAGTAGGCCACAACTCCAGGACCTTCAGAGTGTTCTTAGAGTTCAAGTAGGAATATAAAGGAAGTGGTTTTACTATTTTATTTTGAGGTAAAACAAAATCAAAAGATTACACTGTAATTATATGCTCCTCATAAATTATTTGTGAACTGTAGAATTGTATGTCATCTCTAAAGATGTAGTTTTTACATGTGGCATCATAGAAAGAAATCAACTGGCAACTTATTCAACATTTATATTTCTGGCACTTTCACAGGAAATCTTTCATTAGTTACTGTCAGGTAGGCTTTAACTCTGTTTAGATGATCATTGATTTTCTTGGAATATGTGTAAAATTTATATCTTGATGGACAGCACCATCAAACATTTTTGTACACTTTCTAAGGTAGCAGCTGCTTAGCCATATAATTAGCAAGGCAACATACAGTATGCTGGAAACAGGACAGAATTTCTCCATCATACCCCTGAATCTCCTAAACAATCCTGCACAATAATCTTTAAATTTAATCTACTGTCAAAAGTACAAGGGGAGAAAGTAGATGCTCTATCACCCATGTTAAAAGGAGATGAACATGTCAGTTAGACCTATTTGAATTAGTCTTGATTTAATTTTAATTAGATAGTCAAAGCAGTTGTTATTCAATCTGAGTATCTAAGGCAAAGTTCAAGGACAAGCCAATGTTGTGAATGCTGCTTTGAGATTTGGTTCGACAAAAGATCTCTCCATAAGCTATAATGAGTAAGCATCAAACCACCTGCCTTTTTTCTTTTGGCAAAATGAGATGAAAATAGCAGGGATGATAGATGTTTTAAAGGCCATTAATTCTTCCAGGTTTCACTGGATAACTTCACTACAGTAAATTTTTTTAATGATTCTCCCAATACTCTTTTAAGACAGAGATAGCAGAGATGAGGGAAGGACAACACAGCAGCCTTCAAACTATATCCAAAAAAGTGTCCAAATTGTGCCAAACTGATGTACAAAGTGTCCTATTGCAACCTAAAATTTTTTTTTTTAAAACTTTCAAGCTCTGTTTAGAAAGTAAGCACTTTTCCATTTGCTTTTCTAGAGTGCCACACTTGGCATGATGTTGAAGAAGACCATTAACTTATCCTTTTGGGTGGTGGGCTTTGCTGCTTATGATCACTAGGTTTTCCAGAGTGCTAAGAAAGTTGGCATGCCTGGTTAGTAAGCTTGGCCACTTCTGGAAAAGACCCTCTCATCACTGGCTTCAGCTGAGTACCAAGCCAGGCAGGACATATTGTCAAAACTTCTGGGGAGCATTTGGAAAAACAGTCATGGATTTACCCTTGTTGGGTAGTAGAGCTTCGCTGTGCCAGATCACTAGGTTTTTATGGGGTGCAAGGAGGATTGGCAAGAAGTCCGTCATCACTGGCAGGGCTTGGATATGTTAGGTTTATGGTTTGTGGGCAGTAATCTATATTCATTAGCAGTCTCAGTCTCAGTCATTTTATTTCGGTCATTGACCAGCAAATATTCATTAGCATAAATTTCAGAAGCTGGCTAGCAAGTGAGATACAGTGCCAGAGAAATAGGCTGGCCATAGAAAAAGAGGCTGGCATAGCATAAATGGCATTCATAGCCCTGTCATCCCCAGTCTTAAACTTTAGGTGAGCACTTGGCTCTCCCTTTATTGTTGAGAAACCTAAACCTGTCCCAGTTACGCACAATTTAAAAATAAGGTTTGAGCCAGGATTATGTACCAGTGCTTACAGTTGTGTGGAATAAGTGTGTGTATAAGAGTCAGTGTGGTGCAGTGGTTAAGGGGTTAGACTAGAAATGGGGAGATCCAGCTTATAGTCCTGTCTCAGCCACAAGAAACTCACTGGGTGACTTTGGTCTGATTTAGCCCAACTTATCTCACAAAGTTGATGTTGTGGGGGGGAAGTGGGTCTTGTGCTAAGCTTAGATATAAGTGATCAGCAAATATAAATCCTACTATGCTACACTAGTTCTGTTCACAGGACTGGCACAGCAACTTGAGCAGATGACAAGCAAAGTTATTCCATATATAAAAATGAAGTTGCAACATTGTATATTATTTTCAACAACCTTACAAACAGCAAAGAAGCCACAGAATCTGCAAAACATCACAAAAGTCTTAGAGGCACTTTGAAACTGCCTGATTCAATCACCTGCTTCAGTCCCTGCTTTGAATCCCAAATCTGGTTTAAATGTTAATCTAGCAGCAGAGGTAACTGCAGACCTTTGCATGTTATGCTTAACTGTGGAAGAACTATTGATTGAGCCCCATTACAAATCACATATTAATACTTTAATATTATAAATAATTAAAATGCTTTCTAAAATTAAATTGAGATTATTATTTTCAGATCTAAATCCTTGCTATGAGATGGGCAGCTATATAAACGCTTCAATAAATATTTAAATCTGTAGCACCTGCTATTATAAATTGCTAAATTTTTAACACCAGTGTATTTATTCAGAAGTGATAGCTATTCTACTGTTCATTTCTTACATGTTACCATTACTATTTTGCATTTCTTACAAAAGAATGTAGAAATTTACCAGTCTGTATCTGGCTAGCTTTCTTTATGGCCTGATTCAATGTATTATTTTCAGAGATCCTCTGGGGAAGACGGGTGATTTTCTTTGATTTCACAAGTTTGTCCATGGAATAAAAGATGGGAACCGTGGCATATGTTCTTTTGTATTGTAATTTTTATGCTGAAACTTGTTATGAATGATTGCCATATTACTAGCCAAGTTACCTGGAAAAGGAAAAGTTCATAGACATCTGTAGTGATCTGTGTGTATATGCAACAGGGGAGATGATGCTTGTACTGTATCATGACAAATGTTCTACCATTTTGGCATCATAATAGCCAAAAATAGATGTCTATGGAAATAATGCCATCAACTTGAATCTTCATGAGTACACGCAGTACTGAAGTGATTTGCTCTCGTCTTTTTTCCTTTTTTGTATCATTTTTTTAAAGCTTCTCATCTATAATTACGGGAAACAAACACTGGCTGTGTTTTAAAGCTTCTGAGCCATACAGATGGGAACCAAACATAACATATAAAAAAACATAACATATCTTGCAATAGCAAAATGGAGAATAGTTGTTTTTATCTTACAAGCAGAAAAAGGCTAGTCCTTCACTGTTCCTCAGGCGGGTTGCTTTCTTTCCCATCCCATTTCCCCTCCGGTATCCCACTCCTCCAACAGTCCACTTCTAATTCTTTCTGTTGGGAACTCTAAGAAAAACATCAGCAGATCAGCTGAGGACTTCTGACTGAAATCAAGAGCAACATTTAGTGTTTCATTGAAAAATGGAAAGGAAACCGTGTGCATGGAAACTGGGCTCCAAAAAGTTCTCCTGAAAGGGCTTCAGTAATGCTGTAAGCATTCACAAAATGCTGCTGACACTCCTTCCTACCAGGGGCAACAATAGAGCAGGGCTTGAGAAGGATCATCTGGAAATTAGACCAATTCCCACTCCGGGAATAGCACTGGAAAAGGTGTATTGATGCTTTGCACCTAGGATAAAGAGCTTACTGTATGCCTGATTCAATGAACATATCATTGTTGAAGAATTGCACACTAAGTGTGCAGAAATCACATTTACATGGTGTGATAGTCATGAGTTTCTTGCAGCTATTTACAGGAAATAAAATTAAGTTGTATAATATTAAATATGATAACATTAGTATAATTATTGCTGTGCTGCTATTTCCAGATACAGATATGATAGAATTTGAAAGATTTGGGAAGGGGAAGTTAATGTGTTTGATACTGAACAGTTTGCATCAAAAAGATGAATACACTTCTTTTTATTTGTTTAATTGTGTGATTCAACTCTTCAGTGCTGACACTTGAAAGTTGTCTTCATTAACGCAGTTTGTTTTATTTTAAGAAAAATAATAGCTGTAATATTTAAAAATAGACAGGCTATTGGGTATGATGTGCACAAAATTAGTGTTATCAACATGTCAGAAGCAGGAAATACATGGCCATATGGTAATTGGTGGGAAAATGGCCAAGGCAGAAAGCTTAATCTGCCGTAAGTTCAGTAGCAGAAGGTAGAGAGCAGCAGTTCAAGAATTCTGAAGCTAAATGAAATCACTGGGCTCCCGACTCCTTGTCCTTCCCAACATGCTTTGTTTGTTTCATTTATGCAGAAACCAGTGACATTGTAGGCAATCAGTGGCCAACCCCAGGCTGCTGCTGACAAGAGAGGACCAATCATTGTTTGCTGCCACTTCATTGTTCTGGTGGAGCTGCTTTTGAGCAGGTCTGCAAATTGGAAAACCTAGATAATATTATCTGGACAAAACCATGCAGGATAAAAACTAACATGTTTCCCAAGAGACTTTGCTGCCGAATGCAAAGGGTGAGATAGCACTCCTATCCACTATGGGTAGAGAAGCTAGCTGAAATGACAGCTGAAAATGGCATTAAGTTAGGACTTTTCACCTCATCTGAGAGTAGCACATTAGTTTAGGAAACTTCAGAGGGACTGTCTTCTAATAGAAAGGATGGTTGGCAGGCTCAAAACTAATAGCTGGGGAGCTGTCAGTGCTTCCCTCAACATCTCCTGCCTGAAACTCATCTCTCCATTACTGTGTTAAGGACCACAAAACCAATTTTCAAGAAGCAACAGTTAAAGAGGATTTACTGAGCCTGCTTATGGGTTTCCCTTTATCTGTTTTCAAAAAGTGTACTGGGCTTTTGAACTGAATAATTCAAAATTACTGCTGTTTTATATTAGTTTATTATCTATCTATCTATCTATCTATCTATCACCTTATATTTGTGTGAAGGTATAAATAAACAGTAATGTATGAAAGATGGAGACCCACTCAGAATAGACCACAGAGACAAAAGGGTTTGTTGAGGAAGATTTCAGTTTGTGCAACATGTGGAAAAATACCAGGATGAGGACTTCTGAAAAGGCACAGCAAAAGATGGTTCTCAAAATACAGTTTGGGGAACTGTAGTCTTCACATAGAATGAGGTCATAATGGATGTTCTACTTCATTATTTCTGGAATTCACACCTAGCCTAGTAGAGTTGACATGTGACATCCTGACTTCATGTAACTGCATGTACCTCCAAGATGTTGGCGCATATGCAACAATATGATGGCTTCTCAGGTCATCTCTAGATTAGAGATCCTAGCTTTCATACAGTAGTGTCAGCATCACTGGGATAAAACTGGGCTTTGTTTTAATTTTTGGTAAACTGGCCAAAATGTGGCAAAACCAAGAGATACTGCCCTTACAATTAGCAAGGAATGTAACATGTGGCACAGTGTGACTGAGACCGCTAACCTAGTTCACAAATTATGTATATTACTAAAAAACATTATGTGAAAACCTTAACTGACCAAAGCCATGAGTGGCAGAGATAAATCTCTATTAGGCTCATCTGGTGACAGGGCAGATAGAACATGGTGATTTGGAATATAAAATAAATATATAGAAAAAAGCTTGAATTAATGAATTAAATGAAATAAAGAGAATGGTAGGTTCTTTTAAAAAAGAAGAAAAGGTAATGTATGAAGCAGCATATGGGTATGGTAGAAGATAGTTGGCAAGTACAAAAAGTTATAGAGAGGTATAGTAAGTAGCATTACACGAATACAGTTAGATTTCCTTTTATTTTCTCTAATCTCCCGTGTTTAATTTCTTTTGCTCATGACTTCTTACACTCTGCACTTTGCATAAGACTGCTTACCCCAAAAGGGAATAGCATGATGAATATGTATGTAAGTAGGTATCCAGGGTTTGTGAGTAACTAAAGCTTTTAATTCAGAAAGTGAACAATAAGCATCATCAACCTGCATTTGTTTCTGGATGTCCATTGTCTCTGGATACATAAGTAGCATAACAAATTAAAGACTGTCTTTCCAACTCTGCATGTGATTATGGAAGGGAAAATACTGCTATGGCCTGAGTAGATGCTTGAGAGAGAAGGCAGAAGCAGAGCCATTGGCATCAGAGAATTGCAGGATGTCCTGCCTGTGCTCTGAGCTGTCCCAGTAATCCTGCTCTTGCCTGATGGCCACTTAAATGAGAGAGTGCACATTAAACAACTGCTTTTGCTCTTCCTTGCACCCAGATGCAGACATACGTGCCTTCATCAAGGTATGTTGGTCTTCATCACATTTGGCTGGGTCCTGAAAGTGGGAGATTGCTTTGTTTGAAGTTGATGTGGTGCTTGAAGAATCAGGGCCCCTTTTTGGAACAAGAGTGTTACCCAACTTATCACAGGGAGCTCAGTTGGTGCTTCTGCAGGACAACTCACAGGCTTGTAATATGAGCATTGCATGTGATGCTACCACCTGCTTGCAGATGTTACACATTTAAAAATATGACCTGGTCTCTCTTAGTCATTTTCAGGAGAATTGGCTGCTTCTCCAGGTCTGGAGGACTGTCACATTGCAGCTTGGTTCCCTTTCTCCTATGCCCTCTCAAGAAATCTTCCCATTATTTTTTCAAGCTTGGCAAATATTTGAATAATTAAAAGCCCACCTATTTCTTTGTGACACTAAAATAACCCAAGTGATATTTTTCTTCCTGTGAAGATTGCAAAGGTGGGGAAGAGTCATGCTGCTGCCCGAGGGAATTTATTAGGATAAGAAGTTGGAGAGTGTAACTGTGAGACAGGAAGAACTGCTCCAAGAAGTTGACATTTTCTCCTCTGAATGACATCCAGCCTTCTGATTCACACCTGATTATCAGCCTGGGGGACAACGGACTGATCTACTTGAGGTGGATCAAAGTATTAATGTTTGGCCATTAACAGATCCTGTTGGAAAAAACTGCAGGTATTTTTTAGTAGGCCCCTGACAGATCCTTCAAAGGGTGGTTCCCTTAACCATCTGCAGTTTCCTGAATAGATTAATTGTTCCTTCACATCAGCTCCCTCCCTTTCCCTCATTCCTATTATTCTGTTTTCTTGCTTTATCCTTTAGCCTCAGCCAAAATGAATTGACTTCTGGATAATCTAAAAAAAGCTGGGCACTTTCTGGGTTTTACTAAGTCATGAGTGCTTCTAAGTTCTTCTTTAAACAATGCAGATCTGAACCATCATTTTAGTTTTGGTATTTATTTGCTTATTTTCATTTCAATATCCACATGCTTTTTTGTGGGGGAATGACAATGGCAACACTATGATCTTTTCTACCTGCTTTGGGTACATTCACAACAGAAAATACATTCCAACTTTTTAGAGCCAATGCGCCATCTAACATATATGCTGGCTGGTGTGGGTCTTCTGGGCTGTGTGGCCGTGTTCTGGGAGTTTTGTTTCCTAATGTTTCGCCAGCATCTGTGACTGGCATCTTCAGAGGGCAGGGGCACAGACAGGAGCAGTTCTCTCTGTACCCAGGATGGTGTGACCCTGTTGTGGGTATTTATAGAGATGAGCGAGGGTGCCTGAAGGGGTGGGTGGGGTTGGGTTAACGACACCAAAACAAGCAGCCACTCGTTAACCCCCAGCCCACCCCCCCACCCCCCCACCCCCTTCAGGCACCCTCGCTCATCTCTATAAATACCCACAAAAGGGTCACACCATCCTGGGCACAGAGAGAACTGCTCCTGTCTGTGCTCCTGCCCTCTGAAGATGCCGGTCAGAGATGCTGGCGAAACGTTAGGAAACAAAACTTCCAGAACACGGCCACACAGCCCGGAAGACCCACCACCGTATTCCAGCTGTGAAAGCCTTCGACAATACATTAACATATATGCATTTTTTTTTTTGTTTTTTTTTTGTCTGCGCTCAGTCATTACTGACCCTGCAGTGACTGCCTGGACGAATCCTTGCAGTTTTCAAGGCAATTGTTTTTCGGAAGTGGTTTGCCAGAGCCTTCTTCCTAGAGCAGAGCCCAGCTGGCGAGCGCAGGAGGCAGGGTTTCCGTTGCTTCGCGCCCTTTTTGGGCGAGCGCGGTTTCACGTTTACCGGCAGCTGATCCCGTCTCTCTGTGCAAGGCGCTGCCAGCATTTTTCCTCCCACCGGAGTGAGAGTACCCATTTATCTACTCACGTGAGTTTTCGACCTGTTGGGTTGACAGGAGCTGGGGGGGGGGAGGAAACAGGAGCGTCAGCCATTTCTGGCCGGCAACTTTCAGCGTCATTAAGCCGCTGTGCCACCGCGTCCCCCTATATGCATTTGTTACTTTCTCAAAATACACAAAGTGATGGATTGTCACAGCAACTTTTTGTAGTTAGGTTTTATGCTATCCCTTTATCCTTCTGGAAAATCATTTCCTCACTCCATTTGTCTGACGTGTGTCACCAACTTCCAGAATTCCACACAGAGCTATAACATGAATAACTAATACAGCAAATAAACTGTTGAGTGTAGCATTAGCAGATGTACACTTTCACATATTATGTAAAGCCAAACATTTGAACAGACCTTATTTGATGATTGATGTTTGATTTAGAGCATTTGCTTTCAATAGTTTTCATTACCATTTTTGCATGAGTATGTCCATTCAGTTCAGCTGCCTGTTGCTTCATTCCTCTTCCTTTACCCCCATTTCTTCCTTCACTGATTCACTAAGTCTCCCTTTTGAAGTGCTAATTTTTTTAGTGTAACTGCCTGCTCCAATTGGAATCTCAGAACTTACCTGGCCTAACTTTGGTGGAATTATCTGAATGAACACTTTGTTTGTTCTTCAGTTGCCTGTCAGAAGTCAAGCCAGGATGGATGGATTGAATATTTACCTGAGGATAGTATCAATAGCTAACAACCTATGCATAGCCAAAAATGAAAAGCTTATGGATGGGAAGGGATAAATGAGCCCGAAGTCTGAAGAAGCAGGAAATGAGCAAATAGGTAATGGAAACAAAAAAGCAAACACAAGAACAAGCATGTAGACTCAGGTTACATTTCAAAGTGACTAGCTTGTCAAAACTGCTTTTTCTTTTTACATATATTGCTGAATATCTGAAATTGCAAAATGCTAGAAAAGCTCAGTCTCAGGTGAGCTTCCATGGCAAGACAGAACACAGAAACAGTAGAAGGAGCTGTCCCTGACATCACCAAGATATTTTGATATTTAAAATAATATTTAGGTGTTTTGCTTCAAAACTCAAGAGCAGTCTACTGTAGGACAGTAATAGTTCATCAGCTTTACATTCAGAAGCTCCAGATCTTCTGGTAGGAATGAAAAAAATCAGTCTGAAATTTGTGGAGTTTGGCTTAGTCTGGTTTAGATTGACCAATGATATGACTCAGTATAAATCTGTTTTCTATGGGTTTTTTTTTAATAGATGCTTTTTGATTGCAACAACTGTTAGGATACTTCTTATATTTCTGTAGCTAAAGCAGCATTTGGAAAGCAATTTGCAAATATAGCATGTCTCTGAATGGTCCAACTTGATTTGTACCTTTCATGCTCATTTCAAACATTCTGAATATCGTAGTATTGTGTATATTTTTGTTCTCTTCAATATAGCTGTGACTGTTGTTGATAATAATGTTTTCTTCCATCACCATCTCAGTTCTTATGTTTGTCTCTGAAGGAACTTTTATCTTTGTAAGCAGGAAATGCTCTTATTAAAAATAATTTCTTCCTACAATGCTTGCATGATCTCCATCAAATACACAGTTGGTTTCTTAAAAGAAAGGGAGATAACAGCTGTACTCCTCACATTTTGAGCATTTCTTGTACAGATAGATCTACGCCTAGACTGAATTTGTCCATATGTGAACATTTGTCATAGGTTTAACTTTGAGATGACATGAGTCAGAGGTAGGGTGATACAGAGATCCCTTACAAATGGGACTTTTGTTAAAAAAAAAATTATTTACAACACAAAGAGTTTAATTTCCTTTTTATATGTTTAGAAGTTATTGTAATTCTTTGGTGCTGAATGTGTATTTTCTATAGGGGTAGTCCTCAGTTAGCTAATGCCTCGGACAGTGACCATTTGCAGTTACGATGGTGATGAAAAAATAACTTTGCAGCCAATGCCTGCATTTATGACCTTCGCAGCATCTCTGTCTGTCACATGTTTGCCATTACAGTCAGTTAGTATGCATTGTCCTGTGGCCAATCCTTTTTTTTTTTTCTTTTTTTCTCCCCTCTCAGAGTGGAGAGATTGCTTAAACAAGCTGTCCCTTCCTAACCTGTTTTTCTCCACAGTGCAGCACTTCCCTAAAAAAGTGCTAACTGCATGTTAACAAGCTCAGCTCTATGACCTTAATTAGTTGATTAGAACTCTCCCTGAAAGCTGCTACCTGAAATTGACAGGAGCTTAATCAGTTTCACACCAGCACATTCCTTTCCATGTGTGCTCCCCATTGTGGGCCAGTCTACTCTCTTGTAATCCCTTCCTCTCCATTGAATGTAAATAGAAACATAATTCCCTTCATGATAATTATCCCAGCAGTGGGGTGAGCATTCCAAAGGGCGGGGAAGGGAAAAGGAAAGTGCAGTGGTGGTCATGTGATTTTTCACTTAGTGACCACTTCACTAACAACTGAGTTGTTGGTCCCAGTTGCGGTTGCTAAACAAGGACTACCTGTAACTTCTTAACTCTTTCTATAGTTGTTTAATTTTTAAAATCTTTATTCCTACTTTATCTATGTTGTTTATACTATGCCCCACAATTTACAGCTTATAATTCTAGTTCCATAGTTTTCAGTACCTGTTACCTTATCCTGCTATATATGTTGCTCACTTTAACCTTCTTTTTTCTGTCTGGCTTTTAAGACTTATGCCTGCCCAACCCAATTCACACTGTACCTCAGTCACTTGTGTGGCCTCTGGTTGATTGGTTGTTGCATGGAGAGTTGAAGCAGTCCTCTTCTGAAAAACTTTCAGTACTGTCAGGTATTTCAAGTAAGTGGTGTCTAGGCCCCTGGGATCCCTTCTGTAATTGTTTCCATCTCAGCTGCTTGGAGACATGCTACACATGGGGTGTTTGATGACACTCTGAGAACCTCCCCAAATGCCTATGTCTGGACTTCCATCTGAGTGCATCAGAATCTAGGCTATATGCACTTGTTAACACATGGGCTTTAGCTGTCAGGATCTGAGCAGCATGAAGAATTAGTGGATATCCTATTGTTCTCTTCTCTCCTGCTGCAATCTTCTGATTTCTTCATGTCTAACATCTTCCATTCTCCATCTTCTTCTTCCACAAACCCATAATCACAATCTTCTCTTCAAACAAACCCCTTTTAAAGGTCCAGTTTCAAAAAATAATAAGGGCATGGGAGTTAAAGGGAATGGGGAAGGAGGAGTGTGAGCATTTCAGTCACTGTGCATCCTGTCACATTTTTTTCCCAAAACATAAGCTGAGGGAGCCTTTCATTCCCTCATTTCCAACAGACTTTGTGCAACTGAGTTCTGCTAGTATCAGCCTAAATGCCTCCCCTTGCACAGCCTGACTGTGCAGAATAAAGAGCTATTTCTCTGAGCTGGAAAACTCATTATGAAATATACAGCCTTGAATATTTCATTGCATTTACTTATGTATATTTGTAGCCATCCATTTTGAAGGCTTAGAGGACAATGTATGAATAAAATAGAATAAAAATATAATTGCTTATATACTACAAAATTAAAGCCTATCCCTCATACCTAGTATAATAGAAAACACTTATCCATGTAGCTATCTTGTTGCTACAGAGTGCCACTGCAAAACAAATTTATGAACAATGAGGGTTGAAAGAAATGGGCAATTGAGCCAGAAAAGGAGAAGGGTATAAGATTTCAATTCCCGTTTTCCATCAAGAAGACCATATTGGCTGAGAATTTGGGGAGTTGAAATCAAACAAGACTAGAGGACACTATGTTAAGTCAAAATGTTTTAGTGGAAGGAATGGAAGCCATGGATGCAAATTTAAAGGAAAGAGAAGCTTCTTAACTGACAGCTATTTGACAGTAGTACTAAATTGCCTTAGGCATCTCTAAGTTCTTTTATGCTGAAGATGTTTAATTAAAGGTTAGATGGCATTTCTATATTGCAAGATTTCTATGGCGAGTAGAGATTGCTCTAGACAAACTCTGAACTTCTTTCCAATTCTTGAATCTCTCCTCACTTATTCGGCAACCTACGGGGGCACTCTTTCAGGAGCTGCTTTCAAAACCTTTCCAGCTTTGCCGGGCACACCAGCTCTGTCAAATTCTGTGAAACATTTAGAAACATACAGATGAATATGGGTCCCCACTCCAACCCATCTCCCTTTTTCTTCCAGACAGCTGGATATCTTCATTTTCCAGAATTCTGGGAAACCTGTGGGCTGAAGTCCCAACATATCTGGGAGCTGCCAGGTGAAGAAATCTGCTTTATCGTAGAGACACACAATTATTCTATTGGTTCATATATCTCAGTAGAACAATAGGTGGTGGAACTAAGATTAATAGAACACACTCCTGTCCTGGAAACATTGTAATTTATGTGGCTTGTGAAAATATACAGAACATCAGAACATTAACTTCTACTGAGTACAAGTCAAATCAAGAAAGCAACCAAAAGCAAGATTTGGCTGTAAGATATAGTTGTGCATGGCAGAATATTTCAGTGGAACTGAAGAATTTATTGTCAGTGTAGTGTTAGTCATTGTAATTTCATGAAAAAGTAGCTGTTCACATTCTATTAGCATACTGATCTGATAGATGAGTCCATGATAAAAAGCAGGATAGAATTAAGTATTTATTATTTATTTGCAATTCAATTTGTAGTCTCATTTTGACTTACTAAAATTTTCTTTGGGAACATATCTTACTGTTTAGTCCCAAAATCAATTCCTCTGGTCTGTACTTTTTCAGTTGTATCAAGATTGATTCTGAATTAGCTGTACAAGGCAGGGAAAAATGGCAATTCTCCTAAAGAGCTGCCTAATATCAAGCCATATTTTGTCCTCTTAATTCAGTGCTGCCTAAACCAGACTTCCCAAATGGATTTCAACTTCCAGAATTATTCAGCCAGTATGGCCATCGCAGATTTTTCTGGGATTTGAAGTTCCCAGATCTGGAAGGTGCCCAAGCTGGGAAAGGCTGCCCTATACTGACTTTCAGATAAGATCCAATCCAGCCATATATGGATTGCCAGAAATTGAAGCTGGAACTTTCTGCTTATAGAGCATATATTCTATCATTGAGTTGAGCCCTTCTCTGTTGCATTAAGCATTTATTTGGTGGAATGAAACAGTGAATTCTCAAGATTATGCCTGGTACCCCAGTTATGCTCCCTATCTGTTGCAGTACACAGAAGAAAGAAAGATTGGAGAAAATAATGCTAAATAATGCTATCAGGTTAAAAAGCAAAATACGGTTTTTAAGGAGAACAAATTCCATGTTATTTAGAAAAGTAGCAATGCTTAAATTTCATTATGTATAGTATGAGCAACACACTTTTTGAACTTCTTCTCTGGTTAGCTTCTGCAGAACATTTGGCATGCAAAGGATTTATCCTTTTATTTCTTATTCATCCGTTTCAACTCTTGTCAGCCTGTCTGCCTGAGTTATTTGTCTGAGGAGGAGAGATTGATTAAAGCAATTGTTTCCCAACTCTACCCAAGCTCATTTAAACAATAATCAAAAAGCTGCATAAATGAAAACAGAGAAGTCATCTAAGAATCAACAACATAGACATGTTTTGTTTTTCTTCTTCAGAATCAAATCCTTCTTCCCTATAGGTGTCAGATCAGTTGTTCCAAGCATTTTTCTTCTTCGCATGCCAGGTTTCTCTGGTTCAACACCTCTCTACTCACTGTTGAGAAACTGTGATGGAGGAATCTGAATTCTGTGAAACTGTCAGATTCTCTAATGGGCAATTCAGGGTTATCTTTCCCCCTTTTTAAGTTTAATGATAAGCAGGTTTCCCCTCTCCAAAAGCCATCTACTGGAGAAAATAATACTATCATTCAAATGTATATATTTCTCTCTCTCTCTCTCTCTCTCTCTCTCTCTCTCTCTCTCTCTCTCTCTATATATATATATATATATATATATATATAATCTGCACTCAATCATGACTGATTCTACGGCAACTTCCTGGACTAGTCCCTGCAGTTTTCAAGGCAAGGTGTTTTGTAAGTGGTTTCCCACTGCCTCCTTCCTAGAGCAGAGCCCAGCTGGCGAGTGCAGGAGGCGGGGTTTCTGTTGCTTTGCGCCTTTTTTGGGCGTGCGCAGCTTCCACGTTACCGGCAACTGGTCCTGTCTCCTTTGGAAGGTGCCGCCAGCGTTTTTCCTCCCACTGGGGTGAGAGTCCCCATTTATCTACTCACGTATGTTTTCGAGCTGCTGGGTTGGCAGGAGCTGGGGAAGAAGCAGGAGCTCACTCTGCTACACGGAGCTGGGCTCGAACTGCTGAAATGTTGACCATTTCTGGCCGGCAACTTTCAGCATCATTAAGCCACTGGGCCACCGCGTCCCCACTATATTTCAATATAAAAAGCACCAAAACAGAACCCTAAAGATTTGTCTATGCATCAATCCATTCAGCATCTTTCTGCATGAAACCCAGGCTGTTCAACCTGACTTGCCTCTCCAATGTCTTCCAGTTTTCTAGCTCTAATGTTATACAGGTTCATTTATACAAAGATATGACTGCAAGTCATGAGTAAAAGAGCACTGGAAACTTTTAGTTTAATTTTAATGCATTTATTCCCAACCAGATAGGAGCATAGTGTGAGTCTTCAATAATAGACTTTGAAGTTTCATTTTATGAGGTTGATTGAGAAGGAATTAAATGTATTTGTTTGCAAGAATACTACTTTTTTCTGCAAAACCATGTTAATAATTTGCTTGGTAAAACAATATAGCCAAAGCTTCTTAAGTGGTAAAAAAAACCCTACAAGACAATCCATATAATTTGGCTCAATCAAATATTCCATAATTATATCCCAAATTAAATGTTCAGAATTTCAGCATCGTCTGCTAAAATTCAAAGGTGGGCAGAACTGGCAGAAAATAGATGAGCTACATAAAAGTCTAGTCACCTTCAGGTAGTCTTTGACTTATGACCATTTGTTCAGTGACCATTCAAAGTTACGATGGTGCTGAACAAATGGTGGTTCAATTGGTCCTCAGAGTTATGGCCCTCCTAGCACCTCCATGATGATAAATGATAGCATTTACAATCCGTTGGCAAGCACCCACAATCATGTGATTGCCATTTGCAACCTTCCCTGCTGGCTTCCCCAGAGAGTCAGTAGAGAAGCTGGCAGGGAAGATCACAAGTCACTGGGATAAGTCTCCCTCACCTGCACACCCTTCCCAGCCTCTCTGTGCTCACACTGCACTAGTTACTCGTGTATCATCCCTGATCTGCATCACACCCCTGTGCACCCTCCCTGACCTCTGTGGCACATCTTGCACACCTCTGCACACCTTCCCTGACTTGCACAGCACCTCTCGTGCACCACCTTGCATCCTCACTCGCACACCCTCCCCAACCCTGCCCCGCACACCCTCTCACTCACTCCCCCACCCGGTAGCAGCCACTTACCTGCCTGCCGGCCTGGGACTTGCAACTTCCTGCTGGCTTCCCCACTGACTTTCATTGTGGAAAGCCAGCAGGAAGTTGCCTCACCTAACGACTGTGGGATTCAATTAATGATGGCAAGCAGGACTGCAGGGATTGCCATAGCTAAGTAACGCAGTCGCACTTTACAACCTCATTGCTTAGTGATGGAAATTCCCGTCCCAATTGTCATCATAAATTGAGAATTACCTGTAAATAACTTTAAGAAACTCTCATTGTCTGGGGAGATGTAGAATACCTTTCTGGTAATTCCTTTGTGAGAAATTTTAGTGAGAAAAATGGTAGGTAAGCAGGATTAAGTTCTTACCACACTGTAAGCACAATTTGATCTATGGGCCAATATTCTAAAGAAAGACTGGTAGCTACTTTTATGTACATTTACTTCTTTAAAAACAGTGTATATGTAATTTGGTCATGATGCTCAGGAACATTACTGTATGTCTTCAAATTCTCTGAAGTTGCAGTTCCATGCCCATTTGCTTCATGGGCTTATGCAGGAGTAAGCATGTGCTTTTTGGCTAAATTCTATTTATTATGTTCATAGCTGCCATTCTGTGCCCTAGTGATATACTTCACTGAGCACAGTTGGACTTGCTTCTGAATAAGCATGCAGAAGATGGGACTTGGAAAGATTTCGTGTTCATTTTCTGCACTAGAAACCAGCAGAGAAGCCTATTAACTGCAATAGAACAGAGTAAATCGAATGATACCTTAGAAATCCTCCAATTCATCTGAGCAACAAGGGGGCACTTGCTCCAGCTGAGAGAACAACTAGGCATCTGCCTTAATTTCTATCCTCTAGTGGAAATACTCATGTGTCTTACTTTAGAGAGAGCTGCCCTGTATTTGAAAGGGTACTCTCTTTGAAAGATTGTTCAGTCCAAATCTGGTCTGAACAAGGAGTAATAACTGATTTCCGTCAAGAAACTAAACAGGCATACAGATAATCTGATTCTATTTCCCCATTTAAATTATTATATTTGTCTACAAGTACATCTGTCCATATGCACATTTATTTATACTGATACTCCCTATACTGATAACACGGCTCCCAAGCTCTGGGTGTATGTGTATGGCCCCAGAATTGCTTAAAATTGATGTGATGATATAAGCACGTGCAAATTGTAGTGTAAGCCCTAAAAGGGGTTTCAAATACAGTCGTTTAAAAAAAGTCAGATATCAATACTCCTACCTAAAACAAAAAGCCCATCACAGTCCAGTAAATAAATAAATAAATAAATAAATAAATAAATAAATAAATAAATAAATAATCCCACCCCTTGCAGTTCTTGGGCCCTTCCCAAATCTTATGTATGATCCTCAACCATTAAGAAGTGCCCAATTGTTCTGTTTTCTTTTTGGAGTAGTATCTGTACCTCAGGATGGGAGGAACTATACCTAAAACAGTCTTTTTGCATATATTTTCTCTTACACTGTCAAGTATATGACTCTTTCTAGTACTGTTATTCTATTAATAGTACTTTAATCTTACACAAAAACATAAAACAACATTCAGAGGCCTACTACACCTGTCTAGATGATTCACTTCTTCCAGAATTCTCTACATTTTATTTGTTTGTTTGTTTGTTTCAATTTCTATAGCCGCCCATCTCAGACAATAGACTCTGGGCAGTGAACAATCATAAAAACAGTAAAAACTAATACAAACATAATACAAATATATAGGCAAATATATATATACAAATTTATATACAAATGTATAAAAATCTCCTCTCACCCCTATGGGTGGTACGTGTCTTCCTCAATCTCAGGTCCTCTACCAGAGGCCTGAGAGTTTGAGGGTTCTGCACAGCCTCTTAGCTATTCCTAGCACTGCACTCTTCTGGACAGAGAGCTCTGATGTTGTTCTTGGGATCTGTTGGAACCAATCTCCCAAATGTGGAGTCACAGCCCCGAGTGCTCTTACCACCACCAGGACCACTTTGGCCTTTACTTTCCACATCCTCTCTAGTTCCTCCTTCAGGCCCTGGTACTTCTCCAGCTTCTCATGCTCCTTCTTCCTGATGTTGCTGTCACTTGGCACCGCTACATCTATCACCACTGCTGTCTTCTGGTCCTTGTCTACTACCACGATGTCTGGTGGATTGGCCAGAACCTGCCTGTCCATTTGGATCTGGAAGTCCCACAGGATCTTAGCCCTGTTATTCTCCATGACCTTCTGTGGAATCTCCCAGCTGGACTTGGGAGGGTCTAGCCCATACCCTGTGCAGATGTTCCTGTACACAATGCCAGTTACTTGATTGTGCTGTTCAGCGTATGCCGTTCTTGCCTGCTTCTTACACCTTGCCACTATGTGTTGGGTTGTCTCTGAGGCCTCTTTGCACAATTTGCATATATATGTACACACACACACACACACACACATATATATACACACACACACATACACATACTACTAAAACTCTGTCTGTAACCTTTAAATGGGCCAAACAGTGCTTTGTAGGGCAATAGTTCTCTAACAAAGGTACCTCAAATGGGCTAACGTACAGAGTGTAGGGACCCATGACTCCTGTGGGAATTAAATTTTGGAAATTTGTTGCCGATTCAGCACTGTTCTGCTGCTGCTGTTCAGTGCTGCTGCCGTGGTCAGCTGTGGTCATGTGATTCACATTTCCAGTGTTCCCTGACAGCTTCTCACAAGTCAGTGGGGAAGCCAGAAGGAACAGATATGATTGCCAATGTTCCTTGCCACATTACCACTAACAAAACCTTAGCAGTCAGCTATGGTCACGTGATCCTCTTTTTAAACTGTCCCTGACAGCTTCCCACAACTCAGTGGGTCCTGTACCTGGGCAATCTCTGCCAGTCCCTCTGTGCTCCTGCTGCACCAGCCACTCGTGCAGTCCCCTGCTCCATCCCCCACCTGGTGGCAGCCACTTACTTGCCTGCTGGCTTTGGACTTAAAACTGCCTGCCCGGGAAGCTTGCAGGGACAAAATCAATGGGGAACCTTTATGGCAAGTTGCTCAGGTAAGTCTCTCCAACCTGAGCATTCTCTGCCAGACCCTTTGCACTCTTGCTGTGCACCGGTCAACTCTGGTCACGCGATCCTCTTTCTAAACTGTCCCTGACAGCTTCCCAAAACTCAGTGGAGAAGTTGGCGGGGATTCTAAAGTGTTCTGAGGTGAGAGAGGAAGGAAAAGGGAGGGAGGGAGAGAGGAAGATTTCTGACACTACGTGCCAGCTTCCCACAAGCAAAGTCAATGGGGAAGCCGGCAGCAAGTTATAAGTCGACCATACTCCCACTGTTTTTTAACCTTGGTCATTCTGTTTCTCTGTTTAGGTAAGGAAATATCTCAGAAATGATGACCCAGTGGGTCACGGGTTATCTAGCATATATACATATTCCTTCTGGTCCTTGTCTCTCTGTCTTCCTCTCTCTCTCTCTCTCTCCGTCTCTCTCCGTCTCTCTCTCTCTCTCTCTCTCTCTCTCTCTCTCTCTCTCTATATATATATATATATATATATATGCCAAGAAAATTATAACCTTAGGTATCAATACAGCCAGGAAACAGGGCCCTTAATACACTCGGGGCCCCAAGCCTTGGCACATAACCAGATCTTCAAGGCCTTACAAAAGGCCAACAGGGTTGGGGACATCCTAACCTTTGGAGGGAGAATGTTCCAGACGGCAGGGCTATGGCAGAGAAAGCACACCTTCTTGTCTCCACCAGCCAACATTGCTTGGCTTATGGGACCCAAAGCATGCCCATCCTGCCAGGCCAGATTGGACAGGTAGGAACAACTGGGAGAACATGCCCTTCTATAAGCTGATAGAGGGCTTCCTCCATCATCATCGGTGGTGGCAGCCTTCTTCCCTCCACTGCATCACTGATCACCACAAAATGCCTGGAGCATCTCCAAGGCAAAGCAGTCAATCCATCCATCCAGTGATCCAACAATCCAGCTGCTGCCACCACTGGCTCCAATCCCCCAAGGCCAGTTCTCCAAGTCATGTGGGCCAAGTTAAGGGAATAAGCCCCGGGTGCCACATGCAATTCTGTCCCAAGCCACTAAGCAGCCCAGGAAGGAATACAAACCACACAGGCCAGATAGAGGGCCAGTCCAGCTTGGTCTGGTTGGGAAATGACCCCAGGAGACTCCTCCACCATCCAAACCAAAACAATAAGCCTCCAACCTTCAGCAACATACTAAAAACCTCCAGTCAACAGCACCCATTCCAGACAAGTATACCAACTCAATGCCATAACGAAAAAAAAAATGATCTTCCCTAAAAAGAGAGAATTGAAGATGGGGAAATTTGGCATCTAATATAGGTGCATCCATAGTCATCTCCTTAAGAAGAAAGTATACCAAAGCTGTCTTTAAGAATACAGGCACTTCTATTACCCAAAGGTGTCAATGGCCTGGAGCCAGGTCCCCATCCTCTCCCTTTTTACCCGTATAAGCCAGGTGGTGTAGGGATCTAACCCACAGGTGGCATAGTTCATCTTACCAAGGACTTTCTATACTTTCTCAGGATCAACAGATTCAAACTCTTATCAGCAAGGATTGCAAAATGTCATCCTTGGCATCTCTGTCCAGCCAGCTTTCAACACCAGGTGAACATGAGTGATTTTATCTGCAAGTGCTTAGCTATCATCTCACAATAGTCCATTCTCCAGGCCCATTCTTCCCTAAAAAAAGTGTAGCTCACCTTAAAAATCAAGCTGCTACCAACATTTTCCAAATAATAACATTTTTGCTAGAGTAGGATTCCTTTTCCCAGCAGAAAACTGAATCTTTTGGTTAGAGTGGTTGACCTTATTGAACAAACCATTACTCTTCCCCACCCAAAACGCACACACACACATACAGAGAGAGGGAGAGAGAGAAAATATAAACCAAGATGAGATATAGGTGGCTGAGCTCATTTTCCAAAACCTAGATCACCTCATTGTCAGTGTTCTCCTAAAATTATTGAAATTTGATGTATTAAGATAATAAGAATACTTAGTCATCAGTCTGGGATCATTTGTATTGCAGGAGGGCAAAGAAAAGTTTCATGTTGTGTAATTTTCAGTTGTAATTACATAGATTTCCTACTGCTTTATTATAATGATTTTAAAATATCAAAATTTTAAGTTAGGTTTCCACCTTAGGTTTAGGAGAAATTATAATTATATTAGAGTCCCCTAGGCTATCAAACCCAATTAGTATGACATTTTCCATTAGATATATAAGTGGTCTCAGTAGAAACAGGCAAACATTAACACTTGAGGTAACAGCCCGAAACATATTTACTAGGGAGTACACTCAATTGAATTCTGCTGGACATAATTCTAAATAAATCTGCATTCTTAAAAGTTGCCAGTGTCTCTGGACCAGAACTTGGCAATAAAGCTTGACTATAAAACTTGCCAACCTACCCTTCTATATCAGTGGTTGGATTATAAACTTGAATAAACCTCATATTAAAGGGTTATCTGTGAAGTCTAAATTGATACTTTATAGTAACTGACTGCTTTGTACCCAAGCATGGTCTTTGCTATATCTTGCCTGATTATGAAAGCAATGCCATTTCATCTTGGTCTTCGAGTCCTGAGTAGTAAACAGTAAACTGAAAGTGTCCAGTTCCATTCCATTTCACTCCATTGATGCCTAAGATGTCAACGTGTAGTCGATTCATTTAATCTTTTGCTGTAGTGAACTTTCCCATATTCATCTTCTTATGTTCCGTGTTCCCACTGTAATTCGGTTTTTGCAGCTTCTGAATTTCTTTTCCTGCATGGCAACATCAGCAACTAGACATCCTGAAGACTTTAGCTTCATCAAAAGCACCATCAGTACTCCAAAAGATTCACAACTCTTCCTCAGTAGCATGTTGAGTGCCATCAGACCCATCATCCAGGACTATATTGTCAATCGCTTTATCTTCTCTATGTAAGAGTTACAACATTCAGCGCTGAATGAAACTCTCGCGAAACACAGGTTCAGCCAAAGAAGTTTACCCGGCTGTAATGCAGGTAGATACAAACAAAGCCACGGTTGGTTTGGCGCGGTTCCATAGAGCGGTTTTATAGGGTTCCCTTGTTGACCCAGAGTTGCCCCTTCTTTCCCGCCCTTTTCCCCGTTGCCTAGATTACTGAGTGGCCCGGGGTATTTCCCCCTCACCCAAATGGCAGATTCAGCCATGTTTCCTTGTCTCTCTGATTGCTGTCCTTTGTCTGTGGGGTTGTTGAGTTCGTTGGGCTTTTCTTCTGCAGGCTAAGCAGGGAATTCTTGATTACTCGCTGATTGCTGCACTTCCGAGCCACTGCGGTTTGCTTTGCCTGGGGCACTTGAGGGAAGCCAGCTTTCTTACAAAGTATCTGCTTCTGCCCTGAGTTAATCTCCGCCACCTGCCGGCAATTAACTTGTGGTTCGCCTGACTTCCCCTTTTCCACTGCCTGCGCCTGGGGCGGTGAAATTGACTAGGGGTGGTGAAACTGAGCAGCGGCGTTCTCTGTGCCGTGCTGGCTGAATCTGACACTCTATCCATGTGGTTTTCATGGTAAAGTATAGGGGTGTTTTACCATTGCCTTTTCCTGCACAGTATGAAATGATATCTTTGCCATTGACACCATAGTGTTAATCTGCCTCCAGCATCTTCCTATATCGCTGCTGCCCAATATAGGTGCCTGCTGGCTTTAGCTGGGCTACTGGGATGACCTTCTCACCTTGGGTGACTCTAATGAGTATATATATATCCTTGGTGTACACTCCCAGCATTCCTCCCTCATCCCTCCCAGGAACACCCCCTCCCTTGCCACAATGAAGCAGCATAATAGGACCGGAGCGGGGGTGCGTCTCATGCTTTGTACTTAAAAAATATTCAATTTGATCCTTTTAGAAAGGTTAAAGAAGGATAACAAAAGACAACAGTATCTTCAACTGTTTATCAAGTGTGTGATGATTCATGTCAAATAATCTCTTCCTATTATATATTTTAAAACATATAATTTCTTATATATTAAAAGTGAACATTTCCTGCATTTCCTGATTGTATCAGTAAATAGCTAAACAATATGGTTCTGCTCAACAGATATAGTGTACTGATATATTTGCCTCTACCACTCCTAATAACAACTTGGGTTCTTTATATATTTCTATTGTTTCCCGAGTTCTTGCAACCCTTGATTTTTTTGTTCATATAATTTTTTTTTATTCCATTGCTTACAAAACATGCTGTAGATTTTGAATGTGGTCACGGAATTGTCTTGAAGCAGAAACTAATATATTGCCTACTTAAGCAGAAAAACTCTGTGATTAGCATATCCTATTCAGATTCCAATTTCCTTGTGCTTTTTAATATCATTCTATTCTTTTTTATTTAATGTACTGAAGTTGCTTTGTCATGCTGGGAGAATAACTTTAATAAATTATCCTGTCAGAGTTGATTCCCCCAGATTTTCTGAATCAGTAGGGCCTCAGAAGAGTAGGCTGAACCCTTCCCAGTTTAAGACTGGATTAGGTGATTCAAGGTTCTAAATAATAATAATTATACTAGACCATTTCCATCATCAACACAATTTCATCATCAACACAAAGAAGGCAAAAATCCCCTTGATATGAATGTTCATTGAGGCCTTGTTTTTCCTGGACCATATGATGCATAGTATTTGTAGTTGCGCAGATCAGAATTGTTGAAGTAGAATGACAATTGCGCTGCTGCTTAAAAAGATATATATTTAATTAGCAACCATGCTGTAAAATTATTCTAAAAGCATAAAACAAGATGAAGTAAACATTGTTAATTCTAGGAGCCTCTAAAATAACCATTCAGCCTTAATTCATTACTACTGGCAATGACAGCTAAATTAACTAACAAGCTTTTACTGGCTCAATATTACAGAACCAAACTGTAGGACCAGAAGCTGTCTGTATAAGGATAACAGAATTTTCATTAAAATGAATTAACTTTCATAATAAGGGGCAGTGTTTGGATTTGAGAGTAAATATATAATTGGATTGAAAATGGAAGGCAAGTGAGCCCTATTTTTACCAGTTTGAAGTAATCAATATTCCTTTGTGAGTACAGTATTTTAAAAAGTCAGTGATTATGAGCATTTGAAACTAGACAACATATAATGGATGCCATCATTACTCCTACACACTGTGCAGTCTCAGAACCACCCAGGTTGAAAATATTTCTTCTCATTCAGAGCTTTCTGTTTTCACTGGAGCTTAGATAGTCAGATCTTAAACAAAGCTGTTCCAGCATAGGGTGGGATTGAATGCAATTATAGAATGGAATGGAAAGGAATGGAGTGGAATGGAATAGAATTTATTTACATTAAAGTAAACCAGAAAGACAGTAAGAAATTAATACTAAAACAAATATTAACAAATGAGGTTACGTCAGTTTTAAGAGAATAGAATTGTTCATGCGTCAAAAATAATTCAGAAATATAGGACTTTACATGAGCACAGCTTGCTTCTGCTATTCATTAAAGTGGCCTAACTGTTTTTTGGCTTCCATAAGAACTAGGAGGAAAACTGGCACTCATTCAAGTTAGTGTGACTGTTAAAGCAGTAGCATTCCTTTCCTTTCCTTTCCTTTCCTTTCCTTTCCTTTCCTTTCCTTTCCTTTCCTTTCCTAGGTTACCAAAGAAGCAGGCTGCACTCCTGTTAGTGTACATAACTCAGGAGTGGCTGTGGTTCTTTTAGGGCATTCTTATAGCCTGAAGCAGCCTTGCAAACCCTTTTAAGTTTAGCCTTTACTGAAAAGAGAACATGGGAGTACCTGACTTAAGAAGATGACCAGGAATTGTTGTCCCACAATTGTTCAATCGATTTGTCCACTGGAACCATTCTCATCACGTTGCAAAGAATATCTTAACTGACAGTATGTTGCCCTACAAAATAATATTATTTCACTTAATAGCAACACATTGTTTGGATTTGATACCTTGTGCTGTTGCAATCTGGGAATTCAATTCATCCAGTAAATGATAAGGTTGAGGCAGAGGAACACAATTTGTTATTTTCCACATACAGTTACTTATTTTTCTGGTGTTTCTTGATGTCTAGGTATAGGTTTTACAAGTTAACCAAAATGCTAACAGGGAGGGAAGACTGTGTACCTGTTATTTTTATTTTATTTATGTATAAATCACATTTATAGAACTCCCTATCTCATACAGTGACATTTGACTGCCAGTAAATCCTACTCTTCTTTGTGGGATCTATAAGTAAGCAGATAGGTCACCCTTTATACAGCCTTTAGATATGTTGGGACTACAAGTCTCAGAATTCTCAGCCAGTATGAGAGTGGGCTGGGAATGGTTAGAGCTCTTGTCACAAGGCATTTGAAGAGCTGCCATTGTAATAGCAATGTGCTCAGAATGCAGAGTAGCATTCTGTGACAAGAAATACAGCTGGCAAATAGTCCGTTACTTGATTTATAGCATGCCTATAAAGGAATGGCAGGAATGATGAAGATGCCAGTAAAGTGGAATAGGATGTCATCAGAAGATAGACTTTATTGGAGCTGGCTAGTAAAGATGACTGCTAGATACATGCTTCAAATTGAGGGCAGCAGGAGGAGACAACCTGGTGTTTTAAGACTGGTTACCTGAAACTTCTGAGTACAAGGGGCTTCTTTGCTTAGACAGATGATCATTTCTGTACTAACGTATATTTTATTTCTGCATTTGTAATACTTTCTTTTTTACTGAACCATTTTTAAAAATGAATACCAGGGGAAACCTCGTTCAAATATTAAAGTCACATTATTTTACATTAAAAAAACAAAGGGTTTCCATATCAATTGCTTTTCTAAATGCAATTCTGGTTCATTATAATTTCACCATTGCAAGGGGACACCACTGTACAGAAATTCAACTCAGATGAATTGATTTATGCAATATATAAGTGTACGAAAATGTATATAACCTGGATTTATATAGTCTTACATAATTGCAGCTCTGCTAGATTTCTGCATTGAAATTTAAACTCAAATGTATTTATCTTAGTGAAACTGTGAAATGGATATTTACTTATTTTCTTAGAATTGAATTTTGATGTATTTGGCTTTGAATCAGAAGTGTGAAAGGTTTAAGAAGGTAGATTTAATCTGGGATAGAGAATTCAATTAATTTTCTAGGAAATTGCCCAAATTTGTTTATTTGTGGTTCCCTTAAATTACAGTTTCAAAATCAGAGAACTTGAGGTAGGGCTGTGCAAGCTTCAAACAGCATCCCCTGCCCATGCTTTTTTCCCCCAGGGTTCTGCACCGAAAAGTTGGCAACTGCTTAAAGGAGTTGATTCATTAAAGTTGATGAGACTGTTAAAGGAGCTGTACCTTTAAAAAAAATGGGGCTGCTTTAATAAATAACTAAGAGACGTTGTGCTCCTGCTCATGTAAGTCCTCTACATTCCCAATTCTGTGACACTGCTTTAGTCTTTTTCCCCCCTTCCCCATTAAGACCTTCTGTGGTCTCTATTCTGAAATGACACTTTGTTTTCATAAAATACTTTCGGGGAATGTTGAATGCATGACATTTTCCTATCTACTGAACTTGGCTAAAAGCATTCAAGCCTCATGAGTAAGATCAAAGAAAGGAAGAAAAATGATTTGTGATTACTACAAGATGAAAACAGGATATATTTATTTTTTAAACAATACTTCAAACTGTTTTCCTTCATAGTCATATTGTGAAGCTCTTGTCCAGTTTGCAAGCCTATAAAGGTGCTTAGAGGACTTCAGAGTAGGGCTTCGTTATTGACTTGGAAGAACTGCTTTGGATCTTGTGTGAGCAGGAGCACAATGTCTCTTAGGTGTTTATTAAAGCAGCCCCACTTTAAGGCCAATGTATGTATGTATGTGCCTTTGAGTCAGTCTTGACTCCTGGTGACTGCCTGGATGAGTCTCTGCAGTTTTCTTGGCAAAAGTTTGGAAGTGGTTTGCCATTAGCTTCTTCCTAAGAAGGGCAATAAATAAATTTTATTGTGCTGTATGCCACACTGGTTGCTTTATGAGGAAGACTGTATGAATAGATGAAGGTAATGATGAAGGCGAAGCTCTAAAGAACCACCGAAAAGCATCGCAGCAAACAACAGGCTTGCTCTCCTCCAGCATGTAGCAGAGCTCACAAGCAATCGAAAGGCAGTGGCCAGAGATGTAGAAAGGCTGGTGGAGCAGATGTTCTTTCCATGAAGAAGATCATACGTTCAGGCTCCGACAGGTGGGAGAGGTGCCTTACAGCAGACTATGGACAAATCAATGGCCTTTCTTGAGAGCCTTTCTGTGTGATCTGGAACAATTCCCTAATGACTGACAAGCACAAATATAAAAATAGGGCACGTGTATTTAAAATGAAAGAACACAAATAACAAAACAGCATAGAATATAAATGTTGGCAGTAAAAAGTAAAAGTACACACAAGCCAACAGTTAAGTCCTTTCCTAGGATGAAGCCTGGGGCCAGACTATAAATCAGCCTTGAAGGCAAAGATCAGAAAAGAGGCCAAAAGAAAGCAAGAAAACAAACTGTTAGGTGATTATTGTCTTGAGATACCATGAACTAACAAAACTGTTACACATCTGGCCAGGGCCAAAATAATTCAGTCTGTTCTTCCTGATCCTCCATTGAAGCAGGCACTGAGTTCAAGAAGCACCATTCCCTACTCCACCACAAGAGTAAACTGCTACCTACTGCTTTTTCTCATACTCCCCATCAGATGGATAGAGGTGTACAGGTAGTCCTCATTTAGCTACCACAATTGGGACCAGCAACTTGGTTGTTAAGCAAAGCAGTCACTAAGTGAAACTACAGCTGTGCTTATGATCTTACTTCAGATTTCCTTTGCTTTACAGACCTGCAAAGATTGTAAATGCGAGGACTGGTTGCAAAGTTACTTTTCATCACTGTCATAACTGCAAATGGTCACTAAACAAGTCAGTCACTAAACAAAAACTACCTGTATGTTCACTAAATTCTTGGTGGACAGTAAAAGTAAATGTATGGCTATTGTAAAGTACAAGTAATCCCACATTCTATCACTATGTATGTTCTAAATAACATTTTGATAATCTTCTTCCAGAAATGTGAAGGCTAGAATAGCTCTCCTGAAATCAGTTTTTTTTTTTTTTTACCTCCAAGTCTCATGTTACTTTATAGATGACATAAACAATTTATAGTAACTCAGGCAAAAACTTCAGCTGCTTGTGAAGAAAATTAGTAGAGAATCTAGGGACTATGCCTAGGAACATGGCATACATAATTTAAACAACATTTTAATATGCCTAATGGCAAAATAAATAATGTAACCTTGTGAAACTACCTTATATAATATTGCTAGTGAACATAAGTTATTGAGATATGAAGTCTAATAAGGAGATGTAGAGGACATAAGCTTCTCCTGAAATAATGGGGAATTTCAGCCTTGGCATATGCTGTGTTTGAGTCAGTCTTAATGTATAGCTACAGAGGAGTACAGATATAACCCTGAAAAGGAATTATGAGAGTTCTTCATTGTGGTACCTGGTTGTTTAGCCATAGCTGAGGTCTGTCCCTCTGGTCTATATGTTGGAGCAAGGCAAAATGATGTAGGACCCATAGGGTATGTGGCTAATGTATATGCTAGAGAAACAGATGAGGATTGATTAATAGACAGACAGACATACTCCCCAATATCATATTTTAACAATGCTGCATTATGAAGTTAAATAGCTCTAGCATCAATACATTTCCACAGGGAGGAGAGCAATAACAACCTCGCATTTTATCTCTATAAAATTAGGCACAGATAATATGAGTAAGAATTTTCTTTAGGATTGCTGACTGCAAAGGTGTCCAGAGAGTTACACAATATTGACCGATGCATGACATTGTTAAGCAGCAGGAGTGGGATGCATATGACAAGTGAAGCAAATTGTTTGGGTTGAGAATTAATTAGCTGAAAAGGCAGTAGTAGTGATTGATTGCTACTAATGTGAAAACTGTAAAAGAGAGAGAGAGAGAGAGAGAGAAACCATCATCGGAAGCCATTGGATTTCAGCTTTAAGCTGATCAATATTTTTGTACTGTTCAATGTTTTTTACTTAAATAGCTTAGCCTAAATATATATATTATAAGCAAGCCTTTTAACTTTTAATGGGGCCCACTAAATTAATTGTCTAAATTAAATATACAAAGAGAAAGCTTTTTCGGGAAGTTGCTTGACTGTAGGCACTCAGTACAGAGCATTTTTATCTCCCTCTTAACAGGTCCTCTGTGAATTGCAGAGATCTCCTCCTCCATTGTATTCTGTACTGCACTGCTGTTCTGTTTGCAAATCATCTCCCAAAATTACAGACTAAACCCCTCTCCTGACCTTTATGCCTATGGCAGCTGAGGGGACCAGACAAATAAACATCAGGAGTATTTCAAAAAAATAATTGGCTACTGAGGCCATTTCACTGCTTTGCTCTGCTTTCATCCTTCCTGCTCAAATTCATCTTGTACCTACAGCCCAGGTAGAAGATGGGAACTAGGCCAGAGTTGAACCCCTAGGTGGGGAGAGAAATGAGGAGAGAAGCTCCATTTGCTTTCTCTTAGCTTTTTCATTATTCTGCTGCTTCCTGCTCAAATGCACCTTCCAGCTACAGTCCAGCTGAAGGCATTGGGGTTGTTTTTAACAGCCTATTTTAGAGTCCATTTAAAAAATCCATAATTAGAGCTGAAGCCCTCCAAAAGGCATTTGATATTAAGTATTTTATGGATGGCAGGAGTGGGGGGAGAAAAACTAATGAAAATGGGGGAGTATCATAATAGTCATTTTTGATTTTGCACATTTTGTGAATATTTCAAAACAGATCTGAACAACTTGTGGGGGGGGGAGGGCTACATGAATACATTAAATATCACTGAGGTCCACAAAGAAATACCTGGCATGCTGATCAAGCAGAGCTGGTTAGGAGGTGTGCAGTAGCATGTCTTTTGAGGTGGTAACAGTGATGAATATATCATTTTTAAAAAAATGTTGGTGGGCTACAGAAGGCTTAAAAATTGAGCCACGCAGGGGAAAGTTTTTTGTTTTTTGTTTTAGATATAAATACAAATGGGCTCATAGTGATCTGGAATGGAAATCAGTTGTGAAAAAAAACAATACCTTGAATGATGCAGGTCCTTTATCTCAATTAGAAAACTAACCTCATTTCCATCCTTATGCTTTACAATCAACATAAGCAGACATTCTCCAGTCTGAAAGGCTCAAAATTAAATAAAAATGAGAGAGAGCTAATTATTCTGTGGCATAGTTCTGTTCCTCAGACACCTGCTTTTTTTGAGCTGCAGTTGCTTCACTATATGAGAATGAAAATCAATTTCTCTCAAGCTTGCCACAATGATCAGTTTTCCCAACTCACTGGGTATGCACTTAATCAAATACTATTAAAGAACATTACTTTTGTTTTTACATCTGGATATTTTACATTCCAGATAGGTAAATAAGAAAGTATACAGGTTTTTTTTTTTCCTAAAAATAGACATTTTGCAAATCAAAGTTGCATTTCCTTACCTGAAATATGGAAAACCCAAGGATATTCATATATGAATGGGAAATGTTGTCAGCTGGAAAGAGATGAATTAGCATCTGTTTGTACAGATTTCAGTTTGTGGATGTAATGTGAGCATTTATCATTACAGTATGAATATCTTTAGGATCTGTAGATATATACTTCTCCCAGCTGCCAATCAGAAAGTTTATATTGAAAGGCCAGAACAAACTCAAGCATTAGTAAAAACAATAAACGGAACAACTAATCTTACCTGTGCTCAATCTGACTCTTGGTGCAAAACAAAACAACAAAAACATAATGAAAACAGGAAAGCGTCTTGTGACTTCTTAAATATTGACCATGTTTATCACTGTGTAAGCTTTTGAGGATCATACTTTACTGCATCAGGTGCATGGGGCTAATCACTCTCAGAGAAAGGACTCTGATGACTTAGAGGTGATTGGAGAATAGAGGGCTGCAGATAGTATCTGGAAAAACTATATAATTTGTGTATCTCAAGATGCCTTTTTTCAGGGTCCCATTTCCCATGCCTTTTAAAATATTTGGCTTTTTCAAATATTAAAGCCAATTCAGGGCTTCAAAATAAAGGAGATCCTTGCATGTTCTTTTGCTCAAAGGCAACATGAGATGCAAGTATTGCTGGGACTTCTGCTGTGGAAGCAGAGTTAAGACAAATATATGGCTCTGATTTTTTTGCAGTCGTCTATGTGTGATAGGCTGTGTTTCCTGTTTCATCGGAACTGGTTATATTCCACCTATACATATTGGCCTTGATATTCTCTGCCTTGCTTTGGCCTCTCTTGCTGGGTTCTGTACACCTTTCCCCCTCACCTGGCAAGTAAGTCAAAGGTCTGTTTCAACTCAATAAATGGCATTTAGACTTTAATGGTATTGCTTTGGGAAACCAGTAGATATTCTTCAGTGAGATGAAGTAATACAACTAGAATTGACACAATCACTGTACCTACAAGCGATAAGCTCCTAATTTATTTAGCTCAAATTATTATAGATTTATTTTAGTCCTTGGAGGCTTTTTAAAAATTGTATTTTCCCTCCTCCCCCTGGAAATTTATTGACTTTGACTTAGTTTCAACTAGCTTATTATGAAAGCAGCTCTCTGCCAGCTAATACTGCAAAGAAGCACATTAAACAATAATAGGTGCTAGAAAAGAAATTATCAGTCAGATTTGATTACATATTTCCTTGGAAAGCAAACTAAATTCCCTAGTGTGAGATCTTCATGATAACAAACAGGATGCATGCAAAATTTTCAACAAAGATCTCATTGTAGGAATGAGCATATTTACCACAACTCATCATTAGCTACCTCACAATAGAATTCATAACTGTAAATAATTATCATAGCAATAGAGGGAAAAAATCCCAAATGTTGTATAAAATTCGCTACTGGTCTAATTACTAGCAATTGGCTAACCTTTTGTTACAGATATCACTTTGGAATTAATATCCCATTTTTAATGAAGCAAGTTTGCAATCCATTTGTAATATTCCACATTAATATTCATTAAAGAGCAGAACACAGCCCTTCAACTTTAAAAAGCCATATTAGTTTTCCAGAATGACAGACAACTGTGCTTGACAATTAACAGTCATCAAAACAGTTAACAGAGTGAAATATTGGGACATTGCTATAGAAATACTCATTTACCACAGAGGAATGCCAACTCTTAATTTTAAATGCTGTTAATGATAAATGGGGTGTGGATCAATTTCTGCCTTTGATTTAAAAACATCTGAACACTTCTGTTAATTTCTTAAGCCTTGCACAGATTGTGGCAACAACTGGCTCATCCTCTTTCCTACAGTAATTCAAGGTGCTGGTCACTACCTATAAATCACTACATAGCATGTTGTTGTTTAGTCGTTAAGTCGTGTCCGACTCTTCGTGACCCCATGAACCATATTGCGCCAGGCCTTCCTATCTTTCACTGCCTCCCTGAGTTTGCTCAATTTCATGCTCATTGCTTCAGTGATGCTATCTAGCCATCTCATCCTCTGCCGTCCTCTTCTCCTTTTGCCTTCCATCTTTCCCAGCATCAGGGTCTTTTCCAAAGAGTCCTCTCTTCGCATTAGGTGACCAAAGTATCTGAGCTTGAGCTTCATTATCAATCCTTCCAATGAGCAATCAGAGTTAATTTCCTTTAAGATTGACTGGTTTGACCTCCTAGCAGTCCAGGGGACTCTTAAGAGTCTTCTCCAGCACCACAGTTCAAAGGCATCAATTCTTCGGCGTTCAGCCTTCTTTATGGTCCAGCTCTCACAGCCATACATTACTACTGGAAAAACCATAGCTTTGACTAGGGACCACCTGTCTCCCATAATATCTACCTGACCACTTTGCTTTTGTAGGTTGGCATGCTCTGGGTTCCTTCGATTAAGCAATGCCATCTATCGGGAACCCAGAAGCGTGCCTTCTAGGTAGCAGTGCCTGCCCTCTAGAATGAGGTTTATCCTGAGATTTAAATGGACCCCACCCTACTGGTATTTCGAAGGGCCCTGAAGATGTGGATTTTTGCCCAGGCCTTTGGCGAGGATGATTGAAGCCCCCTTTCTTCTTTTTCTTGTTCCTATCCAGGTTTGCTATCTCTGTCATCTTTGTTCCTTTTCTTTTCTGTTATTTCCTTGTTTGTAATTTTTTTTTTTAAATAATCTGTAAACTACCCAGAGTTGTAGGGAGTCAGACACCATATAAATTTAATAAATAATAATAATAATAATAATAATAATAATAATAATTATTATTATTATTATTATTATTGTAACTTTAAAAGTTTGCAACAAGTACTAAAACTCTGTACTATCTTGGCATAACAAATGCTTTAAGAAATGCTTGGTATGAAACATATAAACTAAGGATGCACAGATCATGCTATAATATATCCATGAGTATGGTCACCAAGTGTAAATTTACAGTGATATACGTATAAGCTGTTGTGGTGGTGGTGTCTTCCCAAGAGGCAAAGGAAATCTTTCCACATGTTTACCCAAAGGTAAATGTTGGGAAGCAGAAGAGTGGTAAGATTGCTTTCAGAATGTGGCAGATCATTACAAACACTGAGATTATTACAAAGCCACAGTCACCATTGGCGAAAGCCATATGTATTCATTATTTACAGTACTCATAAAAAGGATTTACATGTTTTATATAGTTTCTTTTGTAATGAGTGAAAGAATCTTTTTTTCAACTCAGGAATATGCATTAAATTGACAATTTTGTTTTGTGTATTGATCTAAGTCCTGCCTCAAGTCATGCCATGCTGATGCAAAATTGTATTTTATTTTAGCATTCTATAAGCAAGTTACAGAAGAAGAACATATGTGCTTTCAGTGGTATCTTAATGTTTTCTAGAATGGAAACTGAGCTGTCATTAGTTAATCTATAAAATCACCTCCCAAAAATCTTGATCAAGTTGCTCTGGTCTAAAATAATCTAAGAGAGCCAGTTTGGTGCAGTAGTTTAAACCACAAGGCTAGAAACCAGGAAACAGTCAGTTCTTGTCCTACCTTAGTGTAATGGTATGTGAGAAAGACCTTGAGAGACAGGACAAAGAGATGCTGCCTAGGGAACAGTCAGATAAGAAAGAGCATAGCCCACAGCTGTATAATGGGAAGAGAAAGAGGATCAGATGAGATTCTACCTAACTTCTCAGACTATAATGTGGGAATGGACTTAGGAGATGAGGGGAAGAAATGCTGCCTAGGGAATGATCAGATAAAAAAGGGGGGGGGGAGCACAGAACTGCATAATGGGCACAGAAGGAAACTCAGAGAGGATCCTCCCTAACTTATCAGGCCGTAAAAGAGATAGCAGGAAATTTGTACTTTCAGAATTGCAAGTTTCTGTTAATGTAGCCTTACAATAAAGTAGAATTAGCTCATCTGGTTGGGTTTCCTGCCTGGTCTTGAAGGTCTTTGAACTTCAAGGCTTCAAACAAATAAACAAAAAATAGACTAATCTGTTGTATCTCCAAAAGTGAGACTTTGAGTGCATGTGTAACCTTCTCTCAGCATCATCTCTGAACCATTGGAGTAAAGTTGGAGAAGAGAGGACAAGTCTCAAAGTTTTTATTTTTACAAATGATCAGCATTTATATTCAATTGTTACTTACTAAACAGAATTACGATTTCTTCCTAGCATTTATTTCCATGTTATTGTTTAGGACAGAGTTTCTTAAAGTGTGATCTGCAGACCTCTGGGGGTCCCCCAAGGCCCTCTCAGGGTCTGCAAAATCAAAATTATTTGCTAGATATTGAAGATATTTGCAAACATTAAAAACAATGTCACATTATTATTTTTTATTTCTTAAAAAATATAGGGTTTTTTCATGAAAAATATTTTAGTTATGTTAATATCTAATGGGTTTAATACTGTTATTTTTACCTGATTCTATAAAAATATTATTTTTTACCTGATTCTATAAATAAATATCCTATGAATGCATCAATTTTAATTTTTAATATGATAAATATCAATAAATATAATACAAATACGAACAAAAATTCTTTTGAGGTCCTCCATAATTTTTAAAAGTGGGAAGGAGTCCTAAGAGCAAAACGTTTAATTGACACTGGTTTAGGAGAATACCAGTTTGTGGCAGTTTCTTTCAAAGGTCCAATCTGCAAAAGTCATTTTGCCCATATCACTGAAGTGAGAAGTCCAAGAACACAGAAGAATTTAGGGAAAAACAACAATACATTTTTGAAGCTACCGACACAATGAGAGAAAATTATTGCAGCACTTTCCTTTCCTTTCCAATATTTATCCTATTTGAACCACACTGTTCAGAATTTTAACACCGCTTTCCTAAAACAGAATAGTCTGTTATTCTTTTGATTTTCCCTCTTAGTGGGGTGGATGTGGTACAGTGCAATGGGGAGAGTGATATAAAGGAAATTCCTTTGGAACAAATGTACTTCAGGGTCTATTGTTCCGTTTCTTTACTAAATTATGGTCTGTTTACATTGTTCTGCTTTTAGGTTTGTTCATCCATTTCTGCGTGAATGTATGCTTTTTTTTTTAACAAAAAATCCTTGAAGAACTGTTTTTGTGCTTGCTCTTCTTTAATATGTATATTTTGTGAGCATTTTTTTTTACTTTTGAACTTCATGACAAAATTAGGAAAAAAAGTTGATTTTAGTGTATAATACTCTGCAATGTTTTTAAAGTAAAAATCCTGAGGCTAACGTTCTTGAAATCAGGAAAATGTACTGTTGAAAAGACCTCAAGGGGTTGAGCAAAGCAAGGCTGAGGACTCTTTGTACTCTGGGCATTTTTGCTGTGCTTCTAAAAGGATAGACTCTCCTTGGAATTCTGAAGTGAACATCTTTCAGATTTTCTCCTCAGGTTGTCTAATTGGGGTATAAACCTCTGCTGAGAGGCTATGCTTGTCACTTTCGCAATCTTCTCAGAAAGGTTCTGATAAGAAGGGTAAGCAGTTCTTTTCCCCCTTTCCTATGCTGAGTCTTAATTCTGTGAATTCTGTTTCATTCTCTTTGTTTAATTCTATTCATCCAGATAAGAGTATGTTTCCTAAAGAATTGATTAATTTAAGTACAAAAGAAACTCTGAGTCTTAAGAGAATTTATTCACTACAGTAAGCAAATTCAGTTGAAGGAATTATCCTTTACTTAGTGTGAAATATGTTACATATTGTTTCTGGGTAATTTTGTGCACAAATTCAGCAGGCGATGTTTTCGAAAATGGCTTCACTTCTTTGAGCTTTCTGGAAGAACCGGTAACTCAATTTCATACATACAGTACACACATACCCATTACATAATTCCTTTTCATTATGCAAAGCTTAGAAAAGGAGTAAGAAGAAATACTAAACCAAAGAAATTAAAGATACAAAATCACAAAAGAAAAGGAAATATTGCTATCTAGTTTACACTGATACCATTAATCGGTTCACATTAATTTACAGATCAATATTTCTTTTTGCATCATTCACTGCAAATTATTTGAGTTCTCAGCCAAGGACACAGCATTATCTGCATACAAAAGCAGACATATGTTCACATTCCCAACCAACACACTTCTAATGTCACCTCAAGTATTTCTTATACATTTGTTCATGAATACATTGAAAAACAAAGGGGACATCACATATCCTTGTCTTACCCCCTATTCATTGTTGAACCATTCATTAAGCATTGTCCTTATTCCCACACAAGCTTTATTTCCATCATATACCATTCTTACTGCATTCAGCAACTAACCTTCAACTCCATACCCATGCAAACATCCCATAATTCAAGCCTATTCACTTTATCACACTGACTGGTTGAAGAGCAAAAATAGTGTGGGTTCTAAGTAGGTGTAGTTATGTATGCTATATATAACTATACACGTGTAGAGTGAGTTGTATATGCTTTTGTGTAAGTGACTAGTTGTATGTGTATGAGTTTAATTTAGGTGAAGAGAGGAGGGTCTGTGACATACTTGTGAGTGCTTATCATTAAGTGATCCTTAATTATTTTACTTTTGCTTTTTTGTCATGGCTAGTCCAGTATGTCTTTGAGAATCAGCACCTTGCTAATTTTCACTGACACTAGTATGTGGTCTCAATTCGTTACCCAGAAAATTAATTAGAAAATGAGGAAGAAAGAGCAACTAAATCAGAATTCCTTAATATTGAGCAAGGCATTAGTAGAACTTTTTCAGTCAAGTCAGTCTCTCTTGGTTGTATCATAGCTGCTGCACAACCCATTCTCCATTTTTTTTAAGAATAAATGCATAATTCTGTACATGGGTCTAAATGCAGCTTCCTTACCTCCACAGAATAGATACAGGTGAATGATTTAATGCATATGATGAACAACAACAACAAAATTTTACATATTTATTTGCTGTATGCAAAGAAAAGCAAAGAGAAAAGAAAGAGAACAATCTCAAAAAATATCCCTCTTGATTGGATATATAGCTAGAACAGAACTAGTATGTGTATGAATTATTAAGATTTAAGTCAATGTACTTAATAATGAAAGAGGAAAGGAAATTAATCATATAAACTAGCATATGAAATCCACATTTCTAGCTTTAAATTCCTCTTAAGAATTGCAAAAAGATCATGACTGATTTTCTTTTTTTTTTTGGTACATATGTAAGTAATTTATGGCTAAGAGAGAAGCCTCATTAGCATGCTAACTATACAGAAATGGGCAGCCCATAGGTTTAAGAAGATTTTCAACACAATTTTATTCTGTGTAAAGCCCTGACTGGCTAAGCTTTATGTGCCCTTGACATCTCATTTAAAATGGCATTTACACAGAGTGCGGGAGCTTAGTTTAGATATGTATTGATGGTTCTAATTGAAGTTGGAGGTTGTGAATCAGTTGTCTAAACACTCAGTGATGTTTGAGAAATAGATATTGCCTCTTCTTCTTACACACAAAGGATTTGAAAGACGTGCAAGTGTGTGCAGTTCCGCAGAAGTACCTGATGTTAACAATAGATGAGAGCAAATACTGACAACCTCCTGGCTCCTTCAGTGTTTACATGTAACTATGCTGGGGCATACTATAGAAATGCTTCCACAAGATGCATTTCAGCCCTCGTAATTTTATTCATAAACGGAAAGCAACTTCCAAATTAACTCCAATCTGATGATTATCACTGTGCTTACTACTTTAATATCATGGAACTATGGCTTGAGAACTGAAATCTCAAAACATTCTTCCTAACAGGAGGCAAAACTCTAAATTAGCCTTCCCAACTTGATATCCTACCCAAGGTGTTGGACTAAAACTCCCTGAATTCCTAGGTAGCATGATCAACTGAAATTATGGGGTGGCTGTCCCTAAAAAGTGGTGCTAAATGCTCCATCAAGGTAATACAAATGTAAGAGGTTCATACTTTTTGTTCCTTTTATTTTTAACCTGCCCATTCAAAAGTCTTCTTGCATTATCTAGATGAAAAACAGTAACTTCCCCCCCCCTATGGATGACAGGTCTTGCATGTATATTATGTCAGTGAATGAATGTTGTCATCTCAATTTTATCACACTTCATGATATCCACTTTACTAGCAATTAATGCCATATTAGGTCAGCAGTTTTAATAATGAGACAAGGAATGGATCCTAAACATTTATACTAAGATTTGCTACATATATACTATTAGTGTCTTTTTTTTTTTTCCAGTTTTCAGCTTTTCTTCAATTCACTTTTTATCTGCATTCACATGTGAAAACAGCTCTGAAATGATTATATTATTTGAATTCATTTTTAAGTTATTAAAATACTTTGCCATGATATTGTGCATGGTGCTTGCTGTTTTGTGAAGTAAAGGGTCATTATGAGATTGCACTGGAGGCCTTGTTTTGCATAGATTGGTAAAATGAACCAAAAATAAATGTACTAGGAAGATGTCTTCTTCTCTGTGGTGGTTTAGGTAGAAATACAAGTTTTCCTCGCTATTATGTGGACAGATAAAGTTTGTCCAAGAATTTACTTTATGAAAAACCCCTCCCCCCACAAAAAGACTATTATGTAATTTGTGCCAGCATAATTAAGTTGTGCCAAAAGTCTCAAATAATGCCAATGCTTCTTCCCACCAATATCCCTTCTGTACTTACTAATGCATTTGCCATTGTGTTATGCAGCTGTTGTAATTGTGTGTCTTGTCTCCCATATGTGCAATAAATATTACTATTTCTATGAGGGTCAAAATGGCTATCAACATTTGATACCATAGCCACACACCCCTTTTTTCCACTAGTTCAATGTCTCACTTTATGCAAATGCACTTTATGTGAACTTTTCAGGGAATATAACCCTAGTATAAAGTAAGGGAAGCCTGTGTTACAAAGCTCCAGCATTCAGATCATTTCTTAATTTCATACACATTTTCACCAGTTTCTTTCTGGCAAATAATTGCTTAGGGTACAGCCACATCTTCATAGCACTGATTTAGTGACAGGGCATTTCCTTAAGACACCCATTTTACAAGAATAATCTGGCATGCTCTGAAAATTGCAAATGTAACCACCTTCCCTAAAAGCTTGGGAACCTCTTTATATTTTCTATCAACTAATTTCTGCCTCCCACTGCAACATACACATACATATATCAGTATACTGCAAATTTAAAGGGAAAGCATTGAATAAGTAGACAGTGTCTTCAGTTTTACTACTGCCACTAATCTTCAGAAGTTTTTCAGAAGCAATTAGTTCTGCAAAATCAAGGGATGGTATGCAAGTAAGGTAAATTAGCAGAATAACTGAAACTATAACATATGTTTACTGTTTATAATGTTTATCACAGAGCCTGGCCGATTCACTTGGTGTGCCTCACAAAGATGTGGTAAATTGTGCAGGGGGCCCTGTATCGGTTCCTTGTACATATCTTACCAGTGGGTACTCCAGTGAAACAGCGATGTAGAACTTGTGCTCAGGAAAGGAAGCACTGGTATAGTCCATAATGACACCCTTTCTCTTTCCAGGCCCCCTCATTCAAGACAATGTATCTTGTTCTGAATGGCTGAATAAGGCCAGGGATGGAAGAGAAGCGGCTATCCTTTTGTCAAAGAATAACAAAGTCTCTCAAGCACTTGATGCAATGCTCCTAAGCTTCCTTTGCCCCATTATATCCCATGATATGTGAAATTGTTTTGGGGGTTAAAATGGGTTGAGTAAATGTGGTGCAGGTCTAGAAATCAATCTGATCTTATAGGACTATATCAAAGCCTATACAGTACTAGGGCAATCAAGGAAGAATAGAAGTGGTGGGTTTCTTGGCATTTTTCTGGTGGTTACCGTTATGATATTATAATCCGAAAATGAAAGTGTCTCAAACAAAAGAAAAACAAAATGCAAGCTTCCCCCTTTTTTTCTCATTTGCCTTCCTGTGCCCTTAATACTTTTGTCTCTAATGACACTCCATAATTGCAGTCAGCACTACAGTCAACATCTCCATAGTTACAATCAGCATCACAGTCTGGTTCATATTACCTTTATCTTTTGTTTGTAAAATCCACCAGTTGTATGCACTCTTTAATAATAAACAAAAGCATTCCCACAAAGATCCAGTTCATTTGTCTAATTTAATTCCAATTTGTTCAAAAGGACTTTCATCCAAAAAATATTTCAAAATAACTGTCTCCTTTATCCGTTCTAAACTTTCCTACATTGACTCCTTGTTAAGCTTTTTGCCAAGAGTTTTTAAGTCTTTAAAACCTTTTTCTTTCTTTATTCCTTTATACTCCCGAAAAAATAATCACTCAGCAAGTGGAATCTTATTCTGCCAGTCAGAAAATCTCTCTTTAGTTGTAAATTAATTACATCCCAAAGTGGTTAAGAAATGAGGCTCTCGCAAACCTCATCTCCATATAAGCTGCATTATGGCTGTGAACTTGATTGAAATCCCTCGACTCCCAGCCACTCAACTCATGAGCTGACTGCAAAAATCTCAATTCCTGCAGTCTATTCACAGGGAGCACCTGTCCAGAGTACAAGGAGGCAATCTCACAATCTCTCCTTTTCCCAGAGACTTTGCTGGCCAGAATTTGCTGATCTCTGCCGCAATTCTGCCCCTGGTGCTCCAGGGACATCTAGTTCACCATGAATCCTCCCTCGAAGCTATATGTGACTTCCAGAGCTGGTGCTGCTTCCTCAGTGTGCTTTGAGGCCCTGAAACAGGCCAGGAGAAGCTAATGGCTTGAAATGTTCCTGTGGGCTGTGATAAGCTTTGAAAATCTGGGGTACACAAAGGCCTTTGCCCTAAATGAAGAAAGGCTAGGATATTCAGGGTGCTAGCATTGACAAAGAAAAAAAAAATGAGCTTTATGGCTGCATTTACATAATTTGCAATCTTGTTCCTCACTAAAAACCTGTCATTTTCCAAATATATTTAGAAGGCCCAAGTTGAGAAGGTTGAATTACAGACAGCTATAGGATGATTTTCATTATATACCCAAGTCTTGTGCATGTGGACAGGTAGTGTTCTTGTAAATGAAGAGGCGGGATGTTCCAGAAGCTAGTATTTGTGTGAGAATTAAAAAGGAGCTAGAAATGAGATTTCTATCCACTGTGAATAACTTGTCATTGTCACATTTGTCACATTTCTATCAATTGTTAATTTTCTGAGCTGGGCCTCATATAGAATGGCACTCATAACTACCATACTGTTCTTGCTACCAATTCCACCACCTTTGCCAACAACAGTAAAATAATTTCTTTACATACAAGTACTTTGACCTAAGAGGGATTCCATAGTACCCTTCCTTAATTGCAAGTGTGATTTTCTACTGGGGATCATTTCCTGCTTGGAAATGTATATGTGGCATTGTAATCAATTACCTCTGGTTCTATCAACAAAAATAATATAGAATATATGTAAATTTAAAAAACTATATTTTCTGAGTTCTCAAAGAATCATTCAAATTGGCTTGTAATTGTAATTCCTTCTTGCTTTGGCAGATATATGCACATGAGTGCAAAATACTGTATATCTGAAAAAGTATCTCTGTTTCTTCATTGGACGTTTTCTTGTTTTCTTGCTTTCTCTCCGCCTTGTAATAATTACTGTGATACGGTAGGTTCTATATTTATACAAAGCCAGCTTATCAAAGAGCAGTACCACTAGCCTATTTTATTTATATTTCAAACTTGCCTGAATTATACCTCTTTCTCATAGCTTCTAGCTGCGTCCCCACACCTGTAAGTGGCAAACATCATCTTCCTCTTCTTGAATTCTGTCTGATCAAGGTCAGAATGCAAAAAACACCCCCTTGCTTTTTCTGCCATTGTTTTCTATATTTTTTTCTCAACTTTCCAGTTTAGCCTACAGCTCTGGTGATCTCCCATCTAAGAGCTATGCAGTCCTAATCCTGCTTAGCCTCTGAATGCAGACAAGATTGTCCAGGTGCAGTTTCCCACAAAGACTGACCAGTACATACAGAATCATAAATTAAAGAATATGGGTAAAAAAGTGTAAAATGAGGGACCCATACTGAAGTGCCTATATATCCTATTTAAAAATTAGAAAAAGACAGGAAAAATCCATACAGATTTGTGAAAAGTTTATACCCTTAGAGAAGGCAAATTAATTCCCCCCACCCCACCCTTAATGCAGGGATCAGTAACTGGATAGTACAACAGATATTGCAGAACTGCAATTCCAGGATTTCTCACCATTAACAAGACTGAAGATGCTGGGCATTTTAGTTCAGCAACATTTCGCCCATCCTGGCTTAGCTGGAAGCTATCTACAAATTAATTACTGAATTTAATTGAGGAGCATGTAGCGGGAATCAGAAGTATTTTCCCAGGGAAAGACACTGGGGTATTTTTCTAATCCTGATCCAATATTTTCCATATCCCTCTCCCCATGGGAATCATTCTAAACCTACTCTGCCATGATTGAAGGAATAGTACCAAGTCCCTGAAAACTGAAAATAAATGCCAGTTGGGAAAAAGAGGTAATTGATTTCAGAATTAAGTTCAAAGAGATTGCACAAGGTTTAGACACTGCAGAGATTTATTACCTCTGTTGTCAGATGTATCAGTCAGTCATGGTTTGACCTGAGCTGAATAAGAAGTGTAAGTTTGATAAGGGTCTAGATGCAAGGGGAAATGTTGATACAGAGAGCTATATTCCAAAATCAGATGGCAGTCGTTGGGAAGAGCTGAAAATAAAATAAAAGTTGAAATGTTAATTAACTAAGACAAAGTATCTTTGGTTTATGATAGATAACTGTGCTACCTATGTTGCAGCTTCCCTCAACCAGAAAATAATGTTCGGTTCAGGAACTGGGTCTGCACAGAATACAGAACAGTTAGCTTGATCCTGGCATTTCAAAAATCAAACTGGAATCTGCATCAAAAAAGACATTTACTATACCCAATGTTGCTCTAATTGTTTTAGGATGATATCTGAAAAATGCTGCCAGAAAGTCAGTATGAGTCACTTTGCAGACAGAATAAAATTCATAGCAGATTTTGGCAAAGAACTGTACTGCACAAGTGGGTGGCTGAAGATTATTAACCGTATTGTTATGTCTCTTATAGTGCTATCTCTGTACTTGGCATACACAAGCACTTGCAGGGGCAATCATAATTTCAATAAAATAAAAATATAATTAGAGTCTTAAGGAAAATGTGTCAACATTTCCCCACCCTTCTGCCATCACACTGGCTAAATCAAGGTATGTTAGCATTGCCAGTTTGTTGATGAAATGCTTGGCTGCGAGCATGGGGAATATCTGTTTCCTCTATGCACATTTTGAAGATTTCTCTCTCCCTCCTTGTCTCACATTATTGATAATCACATGGGAGAGAGGATTAACATGGCACTGTAATTATTTAATCTACAAAAAGTCATTTGAGGCCTGTTTAGCCAAAAGGAAACAAAAACACCATGTTTATAATGATACCTTGATCTTGTACCTGGAAAGTTAAATCTGAATACCATGGTGTCTGAGTGTTAAACCTGATCTGCATGTTGTTCCTGACTCAAGATGCCATGGAAGCAGACTACAGCAGCCTTCTGAATAAGCAAATATAATTTACCCACAGCTCTGGCCTTCAATAGGGTGTCTCTTAAGTATGCAGTATCTTTCCAATGGTTGAGCAACCAAAATGAGCTGATTATATATTAAAAGTCTGTAGTATGTATCGAAAGGGATGCAAGAGGAGATCTGGCTCTACTCCTTTCTGCCTCATTGGTGAATGGACTACAGGAGTAAAGGCATGCACAGAAGATCCATATAAGTAGCCATTTACAATAAGAATTTCCAATGGGATGTCCATAGACACTTGAACAGCATTATCTGATAAGTGGGAGCATCTGTAGATCGCTGATCTTGAAAATTTAAGTAGGGCTGAAACTTGTTAGTACTTGGATGGAAGTCCACTAGGAAAATCTCAAGGCTACAGACTAGATTAAGAAGATAAGATCACATTCTGGAAGAAGGCAACAGCAAATCACTTCCATACTGTTGCAGAACAGGGCATTTTGATTTGAGGGAAACTATAGTACTTTTTTACTGGGAGAAACCATACCATACATTTGTATCAAATTAGAAATCTAGAGAAACAGAGTAGCAATGTTGTTTTTCTTACCATTTGATGAAACACTTCAGCAGCCTTTCCCAACTTGGTGCCATCCACATAAGTTGGGCTTGTCATGCCATCCCATGTCATGGTGACTCACAGCTGATATCAATAAGAATATGTCCAGATCCCCAAAATTTAGAGATTTGCATACCAGCAGACTGGGGAGACAATCAGTAAATACTTATATTAAATTATTTATTTAATACTGGTGTGAAATACTTGTATGTATTATGTCAAATGGCATTTTGGTTCTTTCAGGAAATAGAATGGAAAAATGGGAGTCTGACAGGCTCATATTGACCAGCTTCTCAACTCTGAACACCTGTCAGTTTTGTAAAACAGTCACACTTTATATGCTGCATTTCTAGAATTTAGCTCTTACTAAACAATCCGTGACCCATTGGGTCATCATTTCAGAGTTATTTCCTTACCTAAACAGAGAAAAAGAATGACCAAGGGCAAAAAAGCAGTGGGAGTGTGAGCGACTTATGACTTGCTGCCAGCTTCCCCATTGACTTTGCTATGGGAAGCTGTCAGAAATCTTCCTTCCTTCCTTCCCTCCCTCCCCTTCCCTCCCTCCCTCATTTCCTTCCTTCCTTCCTCCCTCCCTTCCACTTTCTTCCTTCCTTTTCTCCCTCCCTCCCTCTCCCTCCCTCCCTCTCCCTTCCTCCCTCCCTCCCTCCTTTCCATCCTTCCTTCCTTCCCACATATAATACAGGCTTCCACCATTTGCTCTCCCCTCACAACCTTCAGAAGAACCCCCATTAAGATTGCTCCTCCTCCTCAATTGACCCACAGAACTGCCTGTTTGCCACTTTGCTTTGGGGAGGTGGAACAAACAGAGCCGCAGACCATGAGGAATACTGCACCCCCCTCTCCATTCTAGCATGTCCCCAAGGGCCCCCTCCCTCAAGGGAGGAAGAGGGCTCACCCGTTGACCAGCAGTGCCCCCCCAGCCAGCCCTACTTTGCCAGCAGGCATCCAAGTCACTCCTTCATCCTTCCTCAATACCCACAGCTATTAAAAGATTTCAAATTTCAGCCTCAGTTCCAAAGCAGCCAATCACCACTTGCCTGTTGGGCCTTGCTACCAGATGATTGGGCTCAGGGGACAGAAGGAGGCAGGAAAGAGACTGGGGATATGCCCATGAAGTTCAAGTGACCTAGGCTGACTGCAGTGGTGCAGCAGCACAGCAGTGCTGAAGCAGCCACAAATTTTCCAAATTTCAATCCCACGGGAGTCATGGAGCCTGGATTTTAGATGCATTCTGTAAGTTAGCCCATCTGAGATACCTTGGTTCAAAAATTGTTGCCCTAGGATACACTGTTTTACCCAGTTGAAGATTACAGACACAAGAGTTTTAGTAGCATATAGATAGATCAATGTGCAAGGTAAATGCACAGACCTGGTGCATTTTATCAGTCCTAGCTGAATACTGAATCCTTGCTGAGGAAAGACTATACTATACCATAGAAGGAATACTCTGAATTGCATGAAATTACTTTATAAATGGTCAAGACATTAGGTGGAAGAAAAAAAATGCACTTAGATAATAATGTGGCATTGTTTGGATCAAAGCAGGAGAATGGATATTTACATTGTCCTAGATACAAAGAAGTGAACAGAAAAACACTCCAGCCTTAACCATTGGGACCAAGACTGTGGGGAAGCTGCATTCCCTGCATGTTGCAGCAAGAGGCAGACCAATCATTCTCCCAACCCAGTATCCACCCATGCCAAAATACTTTTTCCTGACAGTAGCCCTGTCATTAGAAAGCTGAAGGGCAAGATGTTAAAGCCTTATTCATTGACCAGCATAATAACTCTGGCCTCAGAATTATTGACTAGTAGAGGAAAAAACACAAATTATATTCTAGCAAGAGCTGTGTATAAAAGCCAGCACATTGTTCCCTTTTCTTTCTGGATTTGATGAACTGATCTCTCTCTGTTCTTTTTTCCCTTAATTGTACTTGTCTTTGTGTATCTTATCATTTTAGACTATGAGCCTCAGCAGACCCTCTCTCTCACATCCTCTCTCTCTGTGAACCCTTTTGGGAGACATTAAGCCCTGGAGATACAGATTATCTGGGCCTGTTTCAGTTTGTTTCAGGCACAGATATGGCACCAAGACAATATTGATGTCATTGGTGGGTGATCTTTGGAGAGCAGGATAGGAGTAATGGGACTTGCCTGATGATGCTTGATCACTCAATTACCTTTGATACTGTTGATAATGGTATCCTTTACACTGCCCCTAAGGGCTGGAAAGGGGGCACCCTTTTGCAGTGATTCCCCTCCTTCCTAAAGGTGTAATTCCTTTAAGGTGTAGTGGTAGGATGGAGAGATTCAGTCATAGGAACCTCACTTAGGGGTTTTTGCAGGACTTGATGCTCTCCCCACTCCTGTTTAACATCTACATGAAGCAAGGTCGTCTGTTGACACTGGGTCAGGTATCACTGGTATGTTGATGATAGTCAGCTTTGCATCTTGATCAAAGTGCTGTCCCAGTGTATGGAATCTGTTAAGGTCTGGATGGGAATGAATAGTTTAGGATTAATCCCAAAAATAAGGGTTTAGAAGCCATCTTTAAGTGAATGTTGTACTTGAAGCTTATGTTTATACTTCATAACCTGACTTTGATTCTCAACTCATGAAGTAATACTTTCTAAAGTTGTTTCTGTTCATTTTTCCTTCTTTTAAGCAACCATAACATCATCTATGTTTAGTCACCAATACTTGCTATTTTCAAGTTGCTAAATTTAGCAACCATTAAAATCACACCATGTGATATATCTGGAGCAGTGTACAATTCAATCTGAATTAAGTTTCCTGTCCCACCTAAAAAAGAATCTCAGATTGTTCATTATTGCCATTCTGGCAATAATAGCAATATTATTGCCAGAATAATAGAAAAATAATAATAGAAAAAGCAAGTTGTAGACTTCATGTAGGATCCTGTAAAAAAACCCGAGTTTCCTGAAGTTTTTAGCTGGAAAATGAGAACCAATTTAATCTGGTTCTAAGGTTGAGAAAACCACTCAGAAGCAGGAAATTTAGGATCTCTCTACAATAGTAACTGCTTGAACCAAAGGAAAACTTTACTGCCTCAGCAAGAATTTAGCCATGGCAAATTAAAATAGTATTGATTTGAAGTGCAATGAATGCCTTGACATTTCCATTGATTGAACAGAAAACCAATTTAAAGCAGAAGAGCATATCCACATCTTGCTAGGCTAGTTCATGAATTATGAATCAAGTATGTCAATAGCAGCTGTCTCTCTCTTAAATATCAAATCAAGACTCAGGGTGGAGTGAATTGTTCTCTTAACTTGGAACATGAAACAACACTGATACGTAAGTTAAGAGAATGGAACTACATTTCTTACTTCCTTTAGTGGTGTGCCAGTTAATGGAGAGATAATTCTAATTCAGAGCAAAATTGTTCTGCTTCTTTTACACAATGTCTTCAGTGACTCATTGAAAAAGCCAGTGATGTGCACCAAAGGATGTTGCATTGTTCCTAAGATTCTGAACCCTTATGAGCAGAAATCATGGCATAATTTTTTTTTGAAACATGAATCTAGAATGTTTCATTACATAGTTGATCAGTTAGCAGCTCAGATGGTTATTAAATATTTTCTTTGTGTATTTATGTATGCGTCTTTTAGACCAATTATTAAATCTACTATAATATTTACCTCTGATATTCATATATCATTTGAAACCATTTGTTAGAAGTCATAACTTACTGCTTCTGTATCACGCAATGTAACATTATCAAGGCTTGTCAGGTGTGCCCATATTGCTATTTCTTTATATCATGATGGAATCATCACTATATTATAGAAATGAGTTTAGGATTGACAACATTGAGTGCCACCACTGTCCACTGCAGCTTAATACAAAGATAGGGTGGTGGTGGTGAAAAAGGTATTTAACTGCTTTGTTTACTGTTGAAAGGAAATAAAAATGGACAAACTGCATTGAAAATCATACAAACTGCCAGTGAAACAATTGGCTGCTAAATGCTTTGAAAATGAAGACAGTAGGAATCCTAGGTATAGCCCTACATAATGACTTAGGGATGAACTAAAGGAATGACAACCTGTAGTTCTTTAGTCACCGTTTGCTGATCCTTGGAGCCCTCTTTGACCATGACTGCAGAAAACCAATGGCATTTGAATCTAGAAACATGAACATTGTAATGGAAGCCCTAAAATAGGCACGGCATAGTTAAAACAACAGCTACTGCCACCAGAGGAACCTACCCAATCTCAGCCTTGCTCACATGTGTCCTCCTACTTTGTTGCCCTCAACCTCTTCCCCAACGTGTTCAGTGTGGCCCTTGGTGCCAAAATTTGTTCCCTCCAGCATCAGAGATGTTCATAAGGAGAAAAAGACATCACTGATTCTTATAATATGTGATAAAGAGAATCGGATACAATTATTTCAGCCCATCTCAGACATCAATCCTTTGAAAGGTATATTATTATTGAATACAGCCTTCAGTAAAGATCGTCTATCAAATTGTTTAATTATTAGAACAGCCATGAAATAAATGAGGTCCAGGTATGATAATCTCTTGGAGAGTTGCTGACTTTTATTATAGGTGGATGTCTTAAGCCTGCAAAAAAAAAAAAAAAAAAAAAACTCCTTGGAACATTCATATTTTGTGTGATTTCCTTGCAAAAGCCTGAGTAACAGAGAAAGTGTTCTTTCCTATACACATCTATAATACATTTAATTCTGCTGATAACCATCCTATCCATATAGGTAATTGGCACTGTCAAGAAATGTGGCCTTTTCTGCAATATGCATGCAACAGCCTCTTTTTGTGTGTGAGAATAAATTTACTATTTGGATAATTGATTTTAAGAAAAGAAGTATTACCTTTAGTGTTAATTTCTAGAGCTAGTGATTGCTCATTGGCATGTGGACTGTCTTGTGCTGGAACAAAGTCTACATTTCAAAACAGCTAAATAACAAGAGCTGACTTCAGAGCTCAGAATTTTCTAAATGTTAAAACCATGCTAACTAGAAACTGTTCTGTGGATGTCTGAAAAGATTAGCATTCAAATGCCAGTGAGATTTACAGAGCTACTGTAGACTATGTATTCCATTTTAATTGCTATTTAGTTTGAGATTTCTAGATCAGAAGGCAAATTAGTTACTATCTGTCATTATTTGTTTAATTTATTCTGTGATAAATTGCATTTCTGGAAGCATCAGCTTCTGAAGATGTTCGACTGTAAAGCTCATTCGGGCAGAAGAAGTTCTATGGTGGGGTTTTATTTTATTTTATTTTTTTGGTATGCTCTTTCTGTCCCATTAGAATTTGCTGAAGGGTAACTGTAGGTATTTGATTTGGAGTGTGATCATTATTTATGGAAGGGAATGTCCCATCCTATGCCATTTTTATTGAAAAGTAATCTCTTGTCCCCCATCCCCTTCTGGACATGAATACAACAGCACAGTGAATCTAGTGTCAGATACAGCTTCCAAAGGGAAATGTTCAGTTTTGTGAAAATCTTTAAGTACCCATAGAATTAATTTGGAAATATTTGGGGGTTCTATTGTGAGTTAAATCCATAGAAATAATCACTCTGTGTCAGCTGAGCTCAAATTTCCTCTGTTGGCTTTGGAATATTTTTACAACCAATTTATCTACCGTGCTACTCATTTAAGTCTCTCCTCACTTTGGAGGAATGATACTAAAATCACTCTCTCTGCTCCCTTGTGACAAGTTAAGAATGATTTTACATACAGTAATGTTACCTCTCCAACTAAGGAATTACTTTCCTGAGATTGTGCTCCTTAAGTGCCCTGCAAGTTCATATGCCTTCACTATCTAAATTATTTTCAATCTTCTGAAAATATTTTCTTAAACTGAGCCATATTAGTCTCTGGTAGCAAAAATCAGCAGAAGTCTGGTAGCAACTTTCTCTTCTTATAAATTTTATTAAAAGGCAAAAGTTGTTTTTTTTTTTCTCCCATCTGATGCAGTGAACTGCTGCTCACAAAAGCTTATGCCTTTTAATGAAATTCTGTTAGCTGGAAAAGGTGCTATTAGACTCCTGATTAGAGAATTTGGGAGATTTTCTTAAATGAAATAAATTTGTTTTTCAGTCTCTTCATGATTGTAAAATGAGTATAATGAAGCATGGGCTGTAAAACTTCAGGATGCCCTTCCGAAATATATCAGTTGAAATTATAGCTCAGAGATAAATATATAGTTCTAGGCTTGAATCACTTTGCTGAGTTCAATATCACGTCACTCTTTTTTTGAAGTTCACGTTGCAGGCAAGTGGGGGCTACTTGGCAGCATTAATGGATTTAAAGTCATGTAAATTTTCAGCAGTTTGTCACTGTGTTGACTAGAAATTTATTAGATTTATTTTTAAACTTAACTTGAGCAGCCAACTTATTAAAAGCTCAGCATTTTAGTTTTATGAGCCCTGAGGCCTGGGGATAGCTTTTGTTCAGACTTAATTAAAACTTCTCTACTGTATCTTAGATCTCTTAACAGGCATTTGGAAAAGTTTGATCTCCAGCTCATCTTTATATTATTGCAATAATTTTGTAGTATCTGAGTCAAAAGGTTAGCTATGAAAACAGGACAAAATGACTACTTTTTCAGCAAGATTATACTTTCAGTACTATCCATAATAACTGTACTATATATATAAAAAATAATAACTGGATATGAACTGTTCTATTGATGTAGTTTAGAAGAGATATGACTGCATTTGTTTTTTGAATTTCCCTGACAATGTTAACTGCTGTGAATAAATAAAGGCAGATCTGGCTTTACTATTAGCCAAAGTGATACAGTTGTTTCAGGCATCAATATACTGTGAAAAGGCAACAAATTATTTGTTTATAATAATACTTTATTGCCAAGAAAAGAAAAAAATGTTTATTGAGTTTTCTGATTCAGTTGTCGAACTAAATTGGACAGTCTTAGATGCTCTGACCTGCAAAGTTGGGTGGGAAGGAAATCCAAATCCTTTAGAGACAATAGCTTAATTAGATTTTAAAAAGTCGTACAGACTTCTAAGAATTTTTTGTTAGGCAAGATGATTAGAAGCAAGAAAAATAGGATGAGGGAGGGAGAAAAGTAGCTATTTTTTTCCAAGTAATTGTTTTATTGCATTATAAGATATGAATAATACATTATAAAATACAGACATTAGCTGGGTACAGTGGTATTTATGCAATATAGACTAGAAGTTGTTAACACTATGATGGTTTAGATAAGCTAAACATTTAAAGATAATGAGAAAAAGTTTACATAAATGCTAACTGTAATGTCTAAAATGTTAATAAACATAAAGTTGTTTGAATTGTACAATTAAGAATAAGTGTGGCACTGACAGACAATTGTCAGCCCTTTGAGGTAGTCCAGACAGGAAACCCAAACCAGGAGTACTAATATCACCTTAATTGTAAGATTACAGTAACAGATCTTGCAAGCCTGAAAGCACTTCCCACCTCCCCTGCCTTTACTTTCCAGAGAACTAGGGAGGGCCCCTTCTGAGACACTTTCTCCACCCCCATCCCCCTTTTGGTTCACATTTCATTTATCAGGCTGTTGTCTACACTGAGGCTCTTCCTCCTGTCTCCCAAGATTACAGGTATTCTCACAACCCATTACATCAATTGCAAAATACTCTGGTTTCTCTTCAGGTCATATACATCTTTCACATTTTACTAAAAGGGTCTGATTTTTGAGGCATGTCTGTCTAAGTTACATTGATTGTGGTGCACTAGTTATGGTATGGAACTGAGACCAGGGAGACCCAGATCCAAATTTACATGAAAACGTAGTAGGTGTCTGAAAAAAACATTCCAGAAGAAGGTAATGGCAAACCACTTTCATAGTCTTGCCCAGAAAGTCCATAGACATATCCATGAAGTCATCAGTAGTTGAGTTCAACTTGAAGATTTTGTTACTTTTGGTAACCAAAGCCAAATTGGATAGGATTACCTAGTTATGGGATGGAAAGTACTCTCAAATAATAGAGTCCCAGCAAAGGTGCATAAACTACAAAGGCAAATAATAGGTTTATGTCTTTGTCAACTACACTTTAGAAAAACAATTGCATTAGTACAGTGCAGCAAACATACTGATCTGAAATTACTTATATCACATCTGTTCAACTTGTTTGGGTAGAAAAATGGTCACTAAAACTGTGATTTTTCCTAATGGAAGAAAAACAAGAATCCAGAAGCATATACAAGACTTACAAGTCCAAGTGAGATTCTTTTCAACAAAGAAGCAAAAATGCTTTCAAGCTCTTGAAGAATTTCAGATTGATTTCTATTTACATACTATATTAAGTGATATTTATGTAGTAACTGACATCTGATAATTCTAGGACATCTGACCTAGAATTTTTCAGCAGAAAATTGACTCCTCTACTATTAATATTTCCATTAAGAGCATATGATTTGTAATCTCATTCTATTCTATATATTTATCCTTGCAAAAATCTGGAATCTAAGAATTGTATACATTGTAACATGAGACCTTACGGCCTTAATTCTCCAGGACACATTTTAATGTTCTTCCATGTATGTATTAAATGGTACATTTAATAACTCTTTCTAATCTACTTACAGTATTTGCTCTTGTAGTTCTGGAAACATAGGCTACAAATGTGTAATGTGCTTAGTGCATTTTAAAATGTGCTTTATACATTTTATGTACTGAGAGTTGTGTTGCTGGTTCTGGGATATAATAAAGTTACTACTACTATATGGGAATAGTTTCAACAGTACTTATTGATAAAAAGGATGAATAAAATCTAATATTGAATTCCATATGGCATACAACAATTTTTAGTAGCTTAATTCAAGGGACTATCATCTTTTTGTAATCATTTCTGTTTCAGGCTTTAAATTAAAAAAAATTGTGATCACATATATCTCTTACAAGTGGTGGCTAGAAACATTGGGTTCACTTTTTTCCTATAAAGCTTATCAAATAAATTAATTTCTCCTACGAGCCTGAGAGGCTCCTATTTAAAAGACAGATGCAATCTGCTGAATCTACCCTGCTTTCACCCACAGCTAGCTGTCAAACACAAAGAAAATAGCCAAAAGATACAAAGAAGGAATGATTAATTAATTAAACAGATGCTAGGTCTTATATCCGATATTTCTATAAGTCAGAGGCATAATGACACAAGTACCTAAGTCACATCATTTTGATGAAATTGTGACAGGCCACCTTGAAATACTGTTTGAAGGGAAGAATAACTGATGGAAGTTTTCCAAAAACATAATATTGCAAAAGTCCATCTTCAATAATAAAGGCGCATCTACATGAAACTGCTGACAGTATTCATTCGGACAGCTGAGCTATAACTGTTCTAATCCAAACTGAGCAGTGATTCTCAAACATTTTGGTCTCAGGACTCCTTTATTTTCTTAAAAATGATTGAGGACCCCAAACAGCTTTGGTTTATGTGGGTTATATCTATCGATATTTCCTGTATTAGAAATTAAAACTGAGAAATGTTAAAGCATTTGTTTAATTGATTTTGCAGACCCCCTGAAAGGGTCTTGGGGACTCCAGTTATTTCAGAATGCACTTCCTGAAGTTTGGATTGCTGGAGAGTTAGAACGCCATGCACTGAGCCTTCCAGGCTTAACTCAGCTGATGTTTGCCTTTAGCTACCTTAAATCTGGGGTAGGCAAATGTACTGACAAAAAGACTGTCAGGGGAACTTCTCCATGTGGATTTTCCTTGCCAGCCAACCAGCAAAGTATGCCCTCAGCAACACATGCACACATTCATCAGTAGACAGACACGAGGTTTGTTCCTCTACCAGGATGCTGCCTGTCAGTCCATTTTAATATTTTTTCTGCATCAGTGGGCTGGAAGAATTGGGCTTCATCCACCTATTAAAAAAAAAAAAAACTCTATGAGAATTTATAGGGCTTAGGAGAATCTCAGAAGCATTCTTACCTTAATGTTGCTATTTTTCTTTGCATTTACTGATTTCTTCATTTGTTGGTTGGTTGGTTGGTTTTAAGCAAACTAACAGGTGGGGCAACGAACTTGGTAAGCTTCAAGGGAGGTCTCTATGGGCATATGTCATTTGCTCTATTCTAAATAATAAGAAAGCAAGATATCTCAAAAACAGCTTTCCTTACAAATAAATAGGCTTATGCTTATAAACTTATTCTGATTATTTAGAAAGGAGAGACTACAGGAAATCAATGTTTAAGCAGAAAACAACTGTTGGGCTACCCAAATAATTTTGTTAGTGTATGTATGTATGTATGTATGTATGTATGTATGTATGTATTTCATTTGTACATCACTAAAATCAATTGACTCATGGTGGTCATAGCAGAAATGGGGAAAAAAAAAATCTAAGTCTTTGCATGGGTACTGTAACATATAATAGTACTGATAAAGAATATATACAAAATCATTAATGTAGATATCAGTTGCATATATCAAAATCTCCTCGTTTTGACTTATGGTAATGAAATCAGGATGTATCTTCCTCAATTCAAGAGTAATCCAGTGCCCTGCCAATGTTTTGGATGCAATTTTTATGTATGGCTGATGGGAGTTAATCCCAGAACATCAGGAGAACACCAAATTGTCAGGCTTTGTTCTAAATGATTGTCAGTGATGCCACTTTCTTTAAAACAATTTGAATGAGAAGGACAGTTCAGTGTGAACAGTATGGAAGAATATCAAATAAAGCTCCTCAGTAAATTTCAGCCAGTGAAGACTCAGTTTGGAAGAGTTTTTTTCTCTCTTGTACAGATAAAACTGGCATAATATCTTTGAAGACTAAAATAGGATAATCCAAATAGCTCTTGCTTGAAACTAATGCTCTCTGACAAGAAATCTACTATGTCAGCTTCCCATATCTCAGAAGCACAGAAGTATGGCCACTTCTAATCTGCCAATTGAAACTACCTGTGGCTTTGATGCACCTGTTTTGTGAAATGTAGTTTCGTGTTGGGCCACTGTGTCAATATAGAAGATGTAAATTGCTGCTTGAAAGTAAACTAGGTCAACTCTGATAATTCTTGTTGAAAATAAAATCTGATCTTTTGACTGTTAGAGGACAAGTTTCTAAAGCTGTATGCAATGTTTGGCTTATAAATTAGACCCTTAAAGAAGAGTGCATTGTACAATTAAGAGCTTAATCCCAGTATATATAATATTGTCTGCAAAGTTCCTGTATTCTCACTTTGCACCAATGACACTGTGGTATTCCCTTTATTTATGAATCTGCACCATGCAAGCCAACCTCTATTCAATAACTTAGTAAGGGGGCTGTAGCAGTGTCACACACTGCATTGTCTAGGAAGTTTATTCTAGGCTTGCTGAGCACTTCTTTCTCAATTCTCTCACTTGAGCTATGTAAATATATTGGAATTGCATAGTGTGCTTAACACTAATTTCCTGAAGCATAGGCTAGAAGGAGTGTCTCTGATGAGCTGATATAGCTAAGCATTTTACCGAATTCACTGAAGACATTTTTGAACATGTATGCAGACGTATGTGGTGGGTTGGCCCCCTCAAGCTGGGATCTCTAAGCCTTTCCCCCAGAATTCCAACTTTGCACCCACCTATAATCTTGAGGAGTGGAGTCTAGTCACTACCACCACCCACTCTTTCCAGCCATATTTCCTTTCTGAGCCTTTCAGGGAGAAGGAGGAGGAGGAGGAGGAGGAGGAGGAGGAGGAATCTCCTTTCTCTTGGTTTCTTACCTTCTGTGAATAGCAGAGTGGCTGGCTTGTGAGGTAAGTTACATTACCTGTCAGAATGAGACTGCCAGTTCAGAGGATGATACAAGTTGTTTATTAAGGAGTTTCAGGTTAAGTTGTTAACTGAGATCTGAAAGCAAGGACAAACAGAAAGGAAAATCTCATGAATTCTGCATGCTTCAACTCACAGATATTCTTCCAGACAAGGATACACATCCAGACACATACACAATCTGATAGAAAAAATAGGACTAAGGACATGCACATATACAAAACTTTCAAGCTCAAGCCATAATAGAAACAAATAAAAAATCTTAATTCATATCTAGCACCACTTTTCCCTGGATGGTTATTCTCTTCTGGTAGGCAAAAACAAAGCCCCCTGAGACAGAGGGAAATTTCCCTACTCCTGACTGGTTTTCAGAGTTTGAATTTCTCAGCCTTAACTGGCCTCTGAGATGGGGACCTTCTAGAAAAAGGAAGAGGAGGAGAAAGAAAGCCTTTTCAAAATGGAAGACTCTTATCCCAGTGGATCAGTTCAAAATATGTGATGGGAATGATCATTTTCCTTTGCCTGTTCTCCAATAGATAAAAGGCTCTATTTGGGGCCTTTGTTTGGTGTACTGCACTTATCCATTTACTCATGGACTGTTTACATGGATTCAAATTTAAATGGCTGTACTCAAGATTATAGTCTTTCAGTGGTTATTTGCATCACAACTACTCATAAATCTGTATCAACATATTGCAGCAGACAAAATTTTAATTCTTGTTTCTCTGACAGCATATTTCCTTTTATTTGCTAATCCATAACAAAAATCACCAGCTCCAATGTATGAAGAGATTTGAAATAATTGTTATTTACATTTGAATTGTTAATATAGATTGAAAATTGAATAAGTTGTGAAACATATTTATTTACGGTCCCAAGGTCACTGATGAATTCATCTCTGAGTTGGCTCTGAGAAAGTGGATGAAGTCAGAAAGCATTCATATTTATGTTCTTGTGCCTTTGGAATTAGCAATTACTTATTTTCATGTGTGAATCAGAAGACATTTGATTTGAAATGTGAGTTGAAATTTTGTGTTGCTATAAAGCAGTGTGAGTTGCTTTCTTTCCAAACATTCCTTGCTAACTTGTGCTTAATGATAATCTTGAAAGTAGAATGCTACCCTATGATCTAATGTATGTACAAAATATTATGAATATTGAAAGGCACATATAAATATTAAGAATATGTTTTTTCAGGAATTTCAGGAAATAAATATAGATAAATAAACACGAAATTATCTATGAATAAAGGCCATTGGTATAACTCATTGTCTAATTAAAATCCATGCAAAAATATATTTGGGAAGCTATATGTTAGAAAGATGGATACAAAACATCAGGAATAACTATATTTTGTGTGCATGTGAATGCCATATCTAATGGAATATATTAAGTACAAAATTTTAGATATTAGAGAAATTTATTAATGCCAATGGATGTAGAAAACAAAATGTGCCCCCCAAATTTGAAGGAACAAAATGATATGTAAAATTGTTCAGCACTGATAAACCTTATATAGATCTGTACAAAATAACTAACAAATGCTGGTTGTCTTATATTGGTGATTGGCAATATTTACCATTGTACTGCAAAGAAAATTAACAATACTTCCTGATAATTATTCTCACAGTGGCATAATTTTGCACAGAATCTGGCACAAGATGACAAATTGGTTGCTATTTTTCTGAACCTTCCTGCACTTCCCATTCTTTGTACAAATTTCATAGAATTTGAAGCATGCCAACATAACCTTTTGTTATTAGTTTTGTCTTTAGAGTTTGTCTTCAACAGCATGTTTTATTGGAGGTTTAATTGCTCCTCAAATATTTGACATTGTCTTAGGATACTAATGTCTTTCTATTGGAATGGAGGCTATGTTAGAAAGATTTGTTTCTATATCTCAATGGGGAAAATAAAGCATAGGGTGTGTGGGGGGGAGTGAGAGAGAAAGTGGTATATATAAGCTTCTGGAAAAATAAAAAATATTCACTTTGTCTTGTAAAAAGTATTCCTTTCTATCCCCCAAGGTGTTCTTTCTAGTTTATCACATATTTTGGAGCTTTTCCTCTGTGTATGAGTGTTTTTATTTTCTTTGTGCAATCAATCTGTAATTGATCTCACAGTGATATTCTGTTTTCTTCCTCAGTGATAAGCAAGCAGAGAAGAAATATTTTAAAACCTATGTATAACTGAATATAGCTTATACAACTTATTCATTACCTTAAAAGAGAATAAAAACAACATATTTGTTTATTACATAACCTGATAGACGTTTCCGATGATGCCCAGTTTGAATGTTTTGATAAACACACTTTAGCAACCTGACATTATCCCATATCTTTATGAGAAAATATTCTTAACTCTAAGTACTATTCATTAGGGTTTATACAATTAAAAAAAAAAATACAAGGCAATACATACCACTAAAAATCAATCAGATAAAGAATAAATGTTGAGCAAGCTGGATTAGACAGGTACCAATGGTGCAAATTTCTTTCATTCATCATTGCTTGGGCTGTGCAAACATGTCTTGTGTTCCAAGAGGTCTCTAGTCTTTGGCTTCTCAATTAAATCATAAGGGAATAGATCATGAAGGGACTATCCCACAGCTCAAGAATATTCCATGGATTTTAGGTGAAGAAACATAAGTGTCAGAAAGGCTGCAGAGCAAGGGAGAGATATGGAATAGAAATGCATGCTGACTGCCATCTCTCAGAATCTACTAAGCCTCCAAGAAATGCTGACAAACTTCAGAACCACTCTGAGAATGTGATAGAGCGGTATTCCTCAACCTTGGCCACTTGAAGATGTATGGACTTCAACTCCCAGAATTCTGGGAGTTGAAGTCCACACATCTTCAAGTGGCCAAGGTTGAGGAACCCTGTGATAGAGTAATAGAAATCTCACACACACAAACCCCTTGGTTTTTTAATAGAACACACTTTTTTACAGAATTGAGGTAAGTTTTTACATAGTATATCCACAAAAACATTTTTCTGGAAAATATACAAATAAGGAGTTGATCCCAAACATATATTGAACAGCAGCAGTTTCTTCCATTATATTTTCTATAACTTCTAAATGCATTGGACTACAACTCTCAGAATCCTTTCCTTTTCACTATGCTGTTTAGGGAGGTTGAGAGTTCAACCAAAACATTGGGATGGCATCAGGTAGTCTCTCTCTTTCTCTCTCTCTCTCCCCATATATAACCTGTGAGTCAGACATGATGCTCTGTCTTTCTCTTAAAGGCCTAAAGTAAATATGCTCCTTCCCTCCTACCGAAGGCTTTCTTTGGATGGTGATCAGCCAGTGGCATCTTGATGGGAGCGGGAGAGGGTATTGAAAAAAGGCAAGATAGCAGTCATGCAGCATAATTGAAGCCCCGCCATTTTGTACATGCGTGCAATGTCAATGCATGTACAAAGGGTTGGGGCTTCAATTATGCTTCCATGGTTGCCATTTTTCCTTTTTTGACCCCTCTGCAGCTGGGAATAGCTGAGAACAGCAGCAGCAGCAGCTGTAGGGGAGAAGGGAGAAGGATGGGTCACCATGCTGGCTTGCTAGTACATACATAGCATGAACAAGGCCAGTGAAGATAGAATACCTTTAAAAAATTACTGCTGTTGTACTCTTAAGTTTGATACCTAATAAATGAGTGGATAACTTGAGGCTTGAATATGAGTTTTAATTTAAATATAAAATGAAGTATATATGCGCATTTGTGCATTATTCACCAGAATTTTTAATTATTCAGTTGTGCTGCTTGAAACCTAGCTCAGTTATAGATTTACAGTGGCATGCTTCAACTTTAGACAAGCTTAGGTGAATGTTGTACCTTTGGAGTTTTCTGAAATTCAAACATATCCTCAAAGGCCAGAGGCATCTGCAATAAATAGCAGTTATGTTTAACTTGGACTTTCCAGTCTGCCTCCCAGGAAACTAAAGGGATAGGCATACTCATCATTCTCTGTTATTTTGACAAGTACCCCAGTTTATTACTTAAATGTAAGATCATATGCTGTGCAGAAAGTTGTAAACACAGAACAGATTTTTAAATGCTAAATTAACCTAAACATACCAAGCTCAGCAGAATGCCAAGTGAATCAGTGAATCTTTTGGTAGTGTTACCAAAAGAACAACAGACTCCCCACCCCAAAATAATAATATAAAGCCAATAGTGCTTGCCATACCCGATGGAATGTTGTTTTAGCTTTTGCGGTAGGATATGGTTTGAGCATCTGTTATTGAATTCAAAAGCTTGGGTTGCCTGGATACATTGAGTCAAACGTTTGATTGGATGAGAGAAATCCATTTATTTTAACACTGACAGCAAATGTCAGAGCTCTTCTTAGCTTGTTTGTCTTCATTCTAGCTTTTTCCTTTAAGTAGAGAATCTCAACTGATGCTCAAGATGACATATTTTTCAGATGTCTTAGTCTGAGGGGATAGGCTAAATCAAAGGAAACCCATCTGACAAGGTATTCCATGACAGCCTTAGAACTGTGTGCTTTGAAAGCCCTATTGAATAATCTCCCTTTTTGACTTTTGGTACAGACTTTCAAACTGAAATTTCTGATTAATATTCCCAACATTTACCAGTTGTTAGATATTGCTCAGGATAAATTTGAGTTGAAGAATAAAATAAAGGTTGCAACCAATGAGAAAGTATTATAGGAGTAAGCAGCATCAATTATCCTCACATAGATTGGATAAATACATGTTCTGTTCACAGAAGTAATGTTTTTTGGTGCCCAAATGACTGTACTTTAAGATGGTTGTTCTCTCAACCATTCAGAGAAAAACTGATTCTTGGATTAATCCTAAATGCTGCCCAGGACTTAGTAGGAAATGCAATCTTGATAAGAGATGCAAATCAAAATAAGGACCGTGGTGCTAACAAATGTAACATCCCTGTAGGTAAATGATTGCCAAGGAAATCCAGCATGGTTGCATCTGACTTCCAACAAAGGGGCTTCTCTAAAATTAAGGAATTCCTGAAAAGGATGCTTATGGTAAAGTCAACAACGTTAGCCTTTTTTTAGAGCACAAGAAAAACACAATAACAGTTCAGCTTGAATGTATCCTATTTGTCAGGAAAAGTGCCACCAAGTGCCAAGAGGTCACTAGTATGGTTAATGAAAAGTGTCAAGGAAGCTCTTAAATAAAACACTCTTCTCTAAGTCTTAGCTGGGGTATTGCTGCCTTCCCTGAGAAAAAGACAGTTGTGTAAACACTGAACAACTACCCAACATTAAGGCCACCGAGCACTGCAGAAAGTAACTCTTAATTTGTGGGAAGAAGGACAGCACTGTGGGTTTGAACCACTGCAAGTATAAGAGGCACTTGGACATTCACACTGGTAAAGGGGAAAACAGGTCCAATATCCTGACTGTTAAAGTATACCACTGTTAATTTATAAATTACAAAATTAAAGTGAAATAGTTAGTCTTATAGTACAATGGAAATGCTATATCACTGCAATTACTAACAGAATCTCACACAGCTGAGACGTGGATGGATTCATGTTCTCAGCAATTCATTTTCAGGAAAGGAGCCACCCTCCGCCCTTAGGGTTCTTTTAAAGATGTAATTGTATATTGTCTCCTGTTTGGTATAGAAGGCTTTTCAACTTATGACAGTTTCTATGCTTGCATTCATTAGACTCTAGCCACCTTTTCTTTGCCTACTACTTCTTACTATATTATGATGGAATTCACTTTTCTCTTAGAGCAAGCAAAGAAAGCTCCTACAGAGATCAAAAGGGAAAAAAAGCCATTTTGCAATAGAAAAACCTGTCTTGGTTTGTTGCTGTAAAACTTGGATATCTTTTCTCATCCTTCTCCATGTCTCAGCCTGTATGTGTAAAGCAAGAGTGTATATTCAGTGCTCAATTCCTTGGGATGTCTTTGTGGGGAAGAAAGCATCTGTTCTAGTGGTTAAGGCACCAAGCTAGAAACTCGGGAGACTGTGAGTTCCAGTCCTGCCTTAGGCACAAAAGCCAGCTGAGTGACTTTGGGCCAGTCAGCCCAACTCACTTCACAGGGTTGTTGTTGTGGGGAAAATAGGAAGAGGAAGCAGTATTAGGTATGTTCACTGCCTTGAGTTATTTATTTATTATTAAATTTATACACTGCCCATCTCCCCCAGATATAAAAATAATAAAGGCAGGATTAAAAAATCTAAAAAAGAGAGCTGATATTCCTTTTATCTGAAATTTCAGTGGCATAGTGTGAGGTCATTTAGATAGAATAAGCACTCTGACTTGGAATTACTTTATGAATACATAATGGTTGGGTCTCCTACATTAGTTTATTTATGCTTGCAGAATGCTGAACACATGATGCTTTTATCGAAACAGAGAAGTTGATGGACTCAATCGTCTTCCAAGTTAAGGACTTATCTCCTCTTCTTTAAACTGCTTTAATGCTTAATCAATAAGCAAAAAGCCTCTCTTTAGATTACTGTGTTGGGTGTCTCTTGATTGATTCACTATACAGCTGAAAATGAGAAAAGAGAAAAAACATAATTCCCCTTCTTCTGAGAGAGATAGCTTCTTAAGTAGATAGAAGATGCCTCAGAGCTAAGTGAGAAAGTTATTAAGAAACTTAGGTGGAGTTGTTTACCACTTTAGAAGCTCCTTTCCATGATTATGCACTTTTAGAATGATTGAATTTATTTAGATAAATATATTAGTGAATAATTGAAACGGTCTTGATATGGTATATCAAAAAAATTGTGGAGTTTGAAATCTTAGTAGCTGGTTCTCATTAAATAAAAATTACTCAGTGTAAACATTTTGAAAAACAACATGCCATGGATTTGGGGAGACTGGTCAGTAATTAAAGGCATTCAGGGCGAAGTGGCCCTTAACAGTGTCTAAATTAGAGAAACAATTTGCAATGTTTAAATGTTCCTTACAGTGCTGGGCAACATCAATCTATAGTAGTCTTCATAGATACATTTATATAAGATTTTCAAACTGCAGTCTGTATACAAGCTTGCAGCTAAAGCTGGTTATCTTGTGGGGTTTTGTTTCCATTCAACACAAACACTGAGTCCTATTGTTGTGAGATTTTTGAGACTTAGAATATGGGATCACAGTCTGCATTTGCATGGCAATGAGAATGGTGCTGGAATGGAAAACAGATCTTAATATTTCCAGCCCTGTATCCACAATTTATTCGGTACAGAAGTTATTCCATAAAGCTCAGATGGTAGCTAAACAAAGTAGGATTTTTTTTTCTTTTTCATTTATCTATGAATTCTGGGGTAAAGATATTTTTTCTTGAATATTTTTTTTCTTTTCTTTTTTTCTTGAAAGACTGTGGAAAAAATGTGTTCTTTGGGGATCAGCTAAGTAGCAAACTTTTAAAGTCTTTTTTTTTTTTTTTTAATTTTCTACTTTTTAGATGGAAATGGGTTACCATGGCTTATCTTGCATTTCAAGTGCATGTCATTCATTCAATAGTTTTAGATCCTTTTTTAGTTTTTGCAATGATTTTTTTCCTTTATTTTAAAGTCTTTTTCTAGTTTTATTTTGTTATCTGTGACTACCTTTCTCATTTTAGTTTTTTAAAAAGTTTGGCTTAGCTAAATAGATTTTTTTTTAATTCCCTGACCTGTGAAAATACTGAGGGTGGGTGGGATTGTTACATTGCAGGATGTTATTATTGTTGTTGTTTTTACTTATAACAACATTAATTGTCTCATGTAATTTAAAAGGCTTTAAATGTCCTTCTAAGAGAGGGCAGATACTAGATTGAGCAATTTAAGAACTCAATTCTTCCATATGTTGGTCAAACAATTAACTGGACATTTGTAATCCACTAGGCCAGTAGTAACTCTGATGAATATATTTTTAAAATTTGCAGTAGAAAAAGAAATTAGTGATTGATAAAAATACTTTTTGAAATAGTGGCAATTACATGTTCAATAATCATATTTATGGCACAGGACCAGGTTATCTGAGGAACCGCCTCGCCCTGGTCACTTCAGCCCGTCCCACTCGGTCCAGCAGAAGGGGCAGGTTGCAGACCCCACCAGTCAGGGAATTTCGATTGGTGGGGTCTAGGCAGAGAGCCTTTTCTGCTGTAGCGCCCACTCTATGGAACATCCTGCCTCCTGAGGTCCGGTGTGCCCCCTCCCTCATGGCCTTCAGGAAAGGTATTAAATCCTGGCTCTGCCAGAAGGCCTGGGGGCCAAAGGGGGGCCCACACCTGTGGAGATGGCTGGTGGGATGATGGGTTGTCTCCCCCCCTCCCCAGCATCTTACAGGTTTTTTAAGGCCATAAACCAGTGGAGGTTTTTTAGGGTTTTTAATATGTTTTTAATTATTTATAGTTTTTAGCCATCTCGGTGAGAGCTGTGTTTTTATTGTGAGCCACCCAGAGTCACCCGTTGGGGGAGATGGGTGGCATACAAGTTGAATAAATAAATAAATAAATAAATAAATAAAATATTCCATTTATTAATTAAATTTGCCTTCCTCTTGACTCTTTATGGGCAGGGTCATTGTGAATAGGGTGATTCCTTGCAGTGGTAACTAGGACTCCTTTTGGTCTGTAGACTGAAATGGATAGGGCGCTCTCTAGCAGGTCTCTCCATCTGCAGGCTGGATTCACAACTCACTTGGCTCCTTTGAGGGGCAAGTAGGAATGTGATGGGCTGAAGTCAGGAGGTGGTCAACACCATGTTTCCTTCATCCTTGTAGGAGGCTATGATACACCCCATCCTTAAGAAGCCCTTTGTAGATCTGTTCAATTTTAACATGTACCTCCCAGTCCGCAACACACACATACACACATCTTTTTGGGCAGGAGTTTGTTTAGAGTGTAGTAGAGAGGCAACTATTGAGCGCAGAGATTACCTGGACCATATTCAGTCAAGATTCAGGCATGAGCACTGGATGGAAATGGCTTTGGTTGCACAGCTTTTGTCAGAACATAGATTGGGGTCGATAGTGTATATAGTTACAGTATCTATATCTATACATATATAGATCTATATCTATACATATATTAGATGACTGCAATACAGTGTTGGGACTCCTTTGAAGATCATCCTGAAGCTGCTTCAGCACAGAATGTGATAGCCTGACCGGAGGCAGGCATCATTCACCAGGAACATATTATATCACTGCTTAAAGCCTTGCACTGATTGCCAATAAGCTTCTAAATGCAATTCAATCTACTTGTTTTCGCTAAACTGGCAGTTAATTTTCTCTGTACACTGATAAATTATATCCAGTGAATCACATAAAGCAGATATTATGAGCAAAAGAAATGGCCTGTTAAATTATTGGCTTCTTGTCTGAAACAGCTATCACTAAGCGATATTAATCCTACTATTAAGGAAGTTTAGGGTAAAATATACAATACTTTACTTCTATACTCAGCTTTATAGTTCTATGTTAGGCTATTGAGGAAAATCTTAACCAGTTTTAATACAGTATATCTTGCCAGACATTACACAGGAAGAAATTGTTTGGTTGGTTGCACCTATATCTCTTTAGGAAAGAATATGAGAATAGGAAAAGGTCCAGGTCCTGATGGCAATACATCTGTGTAATTAGTATAAAATGTTTTATCACTAGTATATTATTCTAGTAATATAGGACTAGTAGTATTTACTACTTATTGTATTTGTTGTAGCAAATTTGATATTTCTCTTCTATTGATAATTCCCATGATTGCATGACACTTGCTTATATTCCATATTCATTTGATCATAGAGTCTTTAACTTGTTCAGTTTCTGAATTGTATTTCAAAGCAACTTATGAACGTTCTGAATTTTCTGTCATATTCAGTCTATATTACTTATTTGAAGATACTGAAACTAGTGAGCTGGTTCTAACCATTCTGAAGATTGCAATTTCCTTTAATGAAGCTTATATAACTATGATTCTAAAGGTTAATAAATATTGTGCTGATTGTGTTAACTATTGCCCAGTGTCCTTGTTGGATGTCAGTGCCAACATTTTGACAGCAACACTGGCATACAGACTTGCCTTTTATTATCCATCCAGAGCAATCTAGTTTTACAGTATAAACAGTCATCAAGCCTTGGATAATATTAGAATATTAATTGTTATTGTAGATATACACTCAGAGAAACTGAAAGGGGCATTGGTGGACTCATTATAAATGCAGAAAGGACTTTATGATATGGTACAGAGGACATTTTTAGAGCAAGCTGAGGCCAAATATGCATTTTGTCCCATGGTGTACCAGCTCATGAGAGCTAATTGTTAAATTTTTTAGAAATTTTGCAAGCCAGTTGACAGCAGAGCTGAGTTATCACACCTAGTATGGCGATCAGCGGTTTGGCAGCTCTCCGTGCAGCACAACAGTGGCAATGGAGCCTGCAGAGCCAGTTATACATTTATTAGCACAACACAGATTTCTTCCCTTTTTTATTGATTGGATTAATATGTGGCTTCTTATCCTTCTGCCAGGGATATTCCAAGCAGAATTATTTCACATCTCAAGATATCTCGTTGAACCTATCAAGGATGTCCTTTGTCTCCACTTATATTTAAGACCTAGTCCTATCTTACTATCAATCAATGGCTATTCTGGGCATAAAAATAACTCAAGTTGAACAACACTGTTATTATTCTCCAATGATATTTACTTTATGTCTTACTGATAATTATGAATGTTCTATACCCAAATATATTCATATAGTACAACAGTTTCATAAACTATCAGGTTACTCAAATAATGTGAGTAAGTCTAGAAATGGGGAGACCCAAGTTCTAGTCCACCCTCAATCATGGAAGCTCACTGGATGACTTTGGGCTAGTTGCTCTCTCCCAGCCCAACTTGCCTCACAGAGCAACCTTCAAATTTTAATTAGCTGTTAACAATCACAGACCAAAAATATTAGCTGTTTGATAGAACTGTGAAATAAGGAGATGGAGTGCCCCTTTTATTGAATCTAGGATAAGATTGGAAGAACAATTTCCTGAAGCTGATCCAGATTGGGACTGTTGTGTCTCTGTGTCACCACTGAGTCACCCTCTGGGGCAGGTGGGCAGCATATAAATTTAATAAATAAGCAAATAAGACAATAAGCAAATAAATAAATAGGGACTTCAGTGCCTCAGCATTGTACATAGAACTAAAATGGACTTAGTTTCAAGAAACATCACAGAGGACTTATCCACACAGTTTGTTTGGCATGCTTTCATCCTGTCCTGGAGGACAGAGTTTTGATGAATTGTACTGCTGCTAATGTGCATCCTCAATATGCGTCTGGAACAGGGCCATGCTGTGTTGTCTGTACAGCTCTTCCATGCAGCACTGTAAGGGAGTGATAGGCAGTTTTCCCTTGCTAAAATCCAAACTTTGCCAACCGCAGGAAAAGCCATCACCAGTCATCATACAGAATGTGTGCTGGGGAGGTGTTTGTAAGCTCCCAGTGCTCTGTCCAAACAACTATTGATCTAACAACCACAGGATGGCAACAAAGAGTTGGCCGAAACTGATGGCAACAAAGAATTGGCCACCATCTAGTGGCTGTCCAGATTTGTGCAGCTACCTTGCAGTGATAAGTGTTGTCGAAGAGCTGGCATTTGAGAAATCACATTACGGATTCTCAGTCAAAGCATAACTTATATAGAGCTCTGATCATCGAAAAGGGTAGAAGAGGGGGGGAAATGCTATATGTTGACTACCTATACAAGGTTACATTCTACAACAGAGTGAACCTTTTAAAAGAATATTCCATGAATAACCGAGGAATGAGGTCTTCCTCAAGGGCAGTAGCCAGTGGAAGGGAATTCCCTACTGAGTTCAAAGCACTAGAGTTTAGGCCTTTCGATTGCATTTTCATTTTAAGCCAACTACTGATTAGTCAGTTTCAGGGCTTTGCACTCTGCAGGTCAGTCAGTCAAGCAACCTGTGGGATTTCTCAGTCATGGACTAAAGAATTGGAATCTCCAGTAATGCTTCATCAAGGTTTGCAAGTCCTTAAATACATTAAACTGATATTGACAGATCTAAGACTAAAATGAATTTATCCAAAAATCATATTTCGAGTCTGTTGGACTCCCCAAAGCGTGTATTTGAAAGGATGGATGTCAGATATTCTTTGTTGGAGATGTAAAAAATCTGAGGGATCACTGACCCATATGATCTGGTCTTGTGAACTATTGGTATCGTTTTGGAATGTGTCCATAAGTAGATTCATGGGGGAAATCCTTAAATGTTAAAGCTGTTGATGTGATGCTGAATTGTATCAACATTTTGAAATCTGTCTTTGTGTAATTATAATTGGACCAGGCATTGGAGAGGAGGGGCAGAGGGGTGCTAACAGATTTATTCTCAGAGATTGGAAAAGTGATATTATTCCAGACATTAAAGTTTGGCTTTTGGAAAAGGCATTATTTTTGACTTATTAGACAACAAAGTGGTATGTTCTTTTTTGGTATAGATTGCATAATATTTTACAATAGGGTAGTATTTTTTATGTATTTTTTAAAATTCTATTTGATAATAGTTTGATTAAAAAAATAGTTATTTTTTAAATATTTATTTATTTATTTTATTTGAGGGTAACAGTGGGCTACCTATGATGCAGCATGCCCAATAGGAGAACATGTCACCAGGAAATGGTAAATGGCTGTTCTTCATGCCGCTTTAAGCAGGTTGCGTGGATGAGACATTAAACCTTGTTTAGCATCTAACTGCACTGCTGGCAAGTCCACTGAATTTTGTACCACAGAAGGGGTTGTGTACATGTGGATTTTCTATTAACATTTTTTTTTAAACTCTATCATATATTTTGAATTGTATGTATGGTACTGAGTTTTTTTAGCACTCAGCCACCAAAATTATGAGGCAGATTCTTCTATCATTGTTTTATAAATAATGTTTCTTAGCCCAACTGCCAGTTACTGCTCATTGCCTAGAATGTAATGCCAGGCATTGGCAAAATATGTAACTTTTTATTTATCTTTTTTTTTTTAGTTAGATTTTAAATGTTCAAAATCTCATGTGAAATGCAGAGACTTTATAGGAATTAAGATTTTTATTTTTAAAAATTATTTTTAGCTCAGAGGGTTATCACGATATCTTGCAAATATTTTGACACCCGTGAGCATTTTGTTGCCAATTCTTGCACTAATCTCTCATTTTGTTGTCGTCTTCATATTCCAGATAGGGAAAAAAAGCTATCTGACTTGTTCTAGATCATAAAATTTGCCTTTCTGCAATGGAGTATAAATAATAAAACAAACTAATTTGGAGTGCCTACACCTGAGCTGTGATTATCATAATTATTTATTGTTTGGCAAGGCTGTAGGAATGTCACATGGGGTGCTTAACAAGCAGAAGGCTGAGACTTCAGCACTGCAGGTTGTAATCATTATGAATCTTCTGTTTGCATATATGTGACAGTGCAGTTGCAAACACTGCTTCATTTAGCAGGTCCATTTTATGTGTGCAGCAAATGCCATTTTGCTATTAAGATGTTTTTAGTGATGGTATCATGTTATTTCTTATGTGACTATCTGGACCAGAACTGGGAATCTGGCATGATGGTAGAAGAAATATATTCCTGTTTGATTTACAATAGCAGAGTATGGACTGGTACAGAGTTCATTGTATTTTTGCACTCAACTGCACGCATGCAAATACTAACCTGAGTCTCATGATGAAGCAGATCTATTCCCACCCCTCCCCACAATAATCAGGGTAGATCCTAGGTTATGGTGGGTAAGCTACATTTCCTTTAAAAAAAATTTTACCCATCCTCCTCCTTTAGAAGGCTGCAGAATGTAAGTATTATAGCAAAATAAAACCTAGATGAATTAGAGCTGTTGATGCCTTCATTATTATTGTATTTCATGGTAATAAAAAACAACAACAGAAAATACGTTTCTTCAGGCAGTTCTTCTGGGAAATTATCTGGAAAGGGAAAATTTAATGCTAGCGCTCTGTTTCAACTCTCAAAACAGAACTGTGACATATTGAGATCCTTGAGGAATAGGCAATAAGACTTTATTTTACTTTAAAATTAGGAAACATACATGCTGTGCAGGCAGTGAGATGTGACACTGTAACACCAGCAAGGTGGATCTTTAAAGCTGGGGATGAACATGTCACAATCATGGATGGTAGTGTGATGGCTCTCTTCCCCTTTTTCTCCTTGATGGTTGGTATTTAATATAGCCTGCCTTTGATTTGGGACAGCCAATTTGGTGTAGTATTTAAGGCATCAGGCTGGAAACCAGGAAGCCGTGAGTTCTAGTCCCACCTTGGGCACAAAGGCAGCTGGGTGACCTTGGGCCAGTCACTCTCTCTCAAAGAAGGCAGTGGCTAACCACTTCTGAAATATTGCCAAGAAAACTGCAGGGACTTCAAGACTCACTATAATAATATTGTTTTGTGAGGTAAAATGCTGCCATCAAGGCTCAAAACCATTAATAGCCTTGCCCTCCATTAATTTGTTTAGTCCCCTCTTAAAAGCCATCTAAATTCATGATGAAGACCATATCAGAGGGTAGCAAATTTCATAGTTTACTTATATGTGCTAACACACCACATTCACACCATCTATACATTATCCCGAACTCCCTGTACCTTGCCCAATACCAGTTTCCAAATGTCACTAACCTGGTGGCATGCTTTCTCCCTGATGAAATTGCACTAAAGGACTGGTAGCTACCCAGATCTTCTGGGTTGGGGAAGGGGTCTGTTTCACTCCAGCTAGTTGACTTCCTCCATTCTGCAGGTGTCTCTGGTACCTTGCAACCTCTGTTGGGTGATCAGTGGTGATTGTGTAAAGACATTTTTTTTTTAATTCCCTGTTCCACCAGAATCATTTTGATTGCCTTTTTTGATCTTTTTCATGGGTTAGTGGATTCTCAGGAGCAGATGTGGAGGCAGAAAGAAAACCCCTCTTGAATCTGTGGAAATCTGCCTGCATAACATTGGATGCTGCTATGTACTGCAGGTTTTTAAATTTCTTCTCAGGTCAAAATACTTGAAGAATTTGATTTATAATATTGTTGTTTTATGAAAACCTGAGCAATTATAGTGCATAGCATAATGATTGCTTGGATGGACCTGGTTCAGCAGCTTGCAGTCAGATTGGCCAATAAGCCAAATCAAGCATTGAGTCCTGAGCTAAATCCTTCCTTCCTTTACAGTGGTAAAGGTTTCCAGTCAGTTTCAGTACTACCTTGTACAGTACTGACAACACTCTGGTCCTACGCTCCTCTTCTGGTTACATCATTGTTATTGGGGATACTGGGAGGTGAGCACACATAAAAGAAAGAATAGCATTCTCCTATGACCTGTCTTTTCCCATCTTTCATAAACTTTTCTAATGCTGAACTTGACTATAATAATAAGTAAGTTGCATGACAAATTAAGAGAGAGGAGAGATGTGCTGTATTTGGAATCATAGTATAAATGGAGCTGAACAGACCTATCAGCATTTGGTCTTTAATAGTAGCATTCATTTACTTGTCTTTCTTCTTTTTACTTAGGAAAAGCCAGCATGAATTGGTCATAATCCTAGGCCATGGAGCTTTAGCTTTAGCACAGTTGCCACAGTCTAGATCACCACCTCCCAATCTATTATTTGCCTCATAAAAAACAAACCAACATTGACATGCAAATTGCCAGTGCAGGGTCCTGTATTTAGACCAGAGCAGCAACAGGGGAACCCACAATATGAAGATTCCAGTTCAGACTGTGATCTCCAGACTTCAAGTAAGAAATGTCAGGGCTGTAGCTGTGTGCTACAGATGGGAGACTTAAATGAAGAATGCAGTCTTTGCTCTCAAATAAACTACTGAAATGGAACAAGGTCTGTTGTTCTAACTATGCAATAAGCTAAAGACCTCACAGCAGAATTTTATGAGTACCAAGGTTTTCATAAACCTTTCCATTCTCATACATTATTTCATCATTTCAGATTTTAGTTCTGAAATAAAATAGAAAAACTGAATCCACATTAAATACTAAATCAAGTAACAAAGCTGTTACAAGTCAAAAAGCATATTTTCCTCTCCTTTATGCACTTGCTGCTCTGGTGTGTTGGAATGACACCCAGATTCCAAGCTCTTTCTGGTTTGAAAAAATAAAATAATCACTGAGCCCAGAAATAAGCTGAAAATGGGTGCAGACCAAACAAAATGAGCATGATATGTTGTAAACACTCTGCCATACTCAGACAGCAGCATTTTGTACCAGATGCCATTTCCAAATACTTTTGAAAGCCAGGCTCCCATTGAATATGAATATCTGAACACCTGAACATCTCTGGCAAGCACTGATTTCATCCAGCCAAAGACTGAAAAAACAAGTTCCTCACAACAGCTACCACATGTGTAGATCTAACAGAAATAGATCTGTTCTATTTCTCAGCTCACAGAGTCAACCCCTCCCCAAGCTACGGACTTCCTAAACAATATTGATCAATATTCTGGTTATTTTCTTCTGCAGCTTAGTTGGTTTAGGAATGGAGTAAAATCAGAAGCCTTGTAAGTTATTTACACACAAAAATGCTTATTTATCTATAAACTACAAAAAAAAAAAAACCCTGTAAACTGTTGATATAAACGTCTAGAAGTAGATCTTGCATGACTTGTGACTCGAAATACAATGTTCCCTAATTTCTCAGCTTAATTCATTCCTGAATACTCCGTGAATGACTCTTGTCATCAGTAAACAAGACTGCAGGGATAATTTAGAATTTACATTAGAATTTGCAAGAACTGAACCTTTTATTAATCTTGAAGCCACAGACAGAGAGAGGAAGAGAGAGAGAGAAATATTATTTCATTCTGACTTTGGAACACTGAGGAATATAACATCACTGCAATCAAGTCATTTTAAAAAGTTCCATTATATGACATTAGATAAGTTAGGATTTCAGAATGCTTGAGGTGATCATAGGCTTCCTCCTATGGAATTTTCTAATATTATCAGGCATTTTCCCTCAACATTACAGCTTTATATTCCTATCTTAAAATTGATTCTAATGGGGTACCGATCTTCAAGATGAAATATACATTGGCTCAGGCTTAATTTGTATCACTGAATATTCTATCATAATGGTACAAAGTCCATGGTTTCGGGGTTGAGAATGCTCTGACACAATCTGTGTTCTCGGTGTCAGAAAGAAACACTAAATTATTAGCATTATCTTCATGCAGGCTGGCCCACAGAATCCCTACTGTGTAAGCCACACTCATATAACAGATAATTGTAAGGTCCAGATAAATGCAGTTTATTATCTGCAAGTAACAAGCAAGGAGAATTAACGTCATACTTTCACACCTGCAAATCCTTTATCACCATCTAAGGAGTTTTAGGTATGAATTAGACCATAATAGAGAGGACTGTATTTTTGAACAATTTCACATATTGGCATATTCTGTGCTGAGTATCTTGGAAACAATTAAGCTCCTGTCTTTCCCGCTTCATTTAGCTCCCTCTTTGACATCTTGATCTTTATTCTAATGGAAGCGTATACAATATCTTTAAGCACTTTATCCTGTTCATTAAAATTATTCAAATGATGATACTGAATGTTAGTAGTCTGTAAAATTATTTGAAGGGGACTGCTCAAAATATTGAAGCCCCATGTTCCGTCAAAGACTTGTTCTGGCCACTCTGAGGGCCTTGCAGCATTGTCTGAGCCTCCATATGTATGGACAGACAACATTTCCACTAGATTTGCTGCCAAAAATGAAGTGGCCACTACTCTACTGAAAACTCTCATTCACATGTGCATATGGCAAGGGCACTGTCATGTGCAACCACTAATCCTAAAAAATGAACAGAGGTGGGATGTATAAACTATGGATTCATTTCCAACAAAATAGAGAAAGTATTTTAGGAATAGGGATGTCTAAAGGGCATGAATTTATGCACAAATGATACTATCATTTTATAATTTGCAGGGAGGGGGCAAATGACAAAATATGCAATGGAATTCTCTGAGCCTGGCAATAAGAATGAACATTTGCAAAACAATGCAGAAAAGAACAGGTGGATGTTCCATTATGAGATCATAATGAGGTAGCCAGCTCCCCTTTAAAGAGAGAGTGAGAAAGAGGATCAAGACACTAAGGAGAATCTGTCTTTCTGTATTTGCTGATAAAAGCAGGACTAAAGTACGCACATTTTCCCAAGATTCTGTAACCCAACCCTTTTCCCCTTAGAAACCTGTCTAACAAGACTTTGTGAAAATCTAGATTTCTTGGTTACATATCTGACATCATCACATAAATGCCACAAATTGCATACTTGTATCAGACATCAGGCTGCAAGTACATAATAGTGAAACTTGCATGACACTGTCACTGCAGGTAATTATCTTGGTATCATTGAGGTTTACTACAAATGCAGTTGCATGCATTCAATTATTATTATGCCATTTTTATGCCAGTATGCCTATATACTGACTTTTGTCTGCAGTTATCCAAATAAGTATTTATTTTCTATGTAAATTTCCCAAATGTATGTTTTTTTTAAATAGCAACTTTCCTAAATGTACCTTCCTCCCAGTAGCATCTCCCAATATATGTGTTTTTATATGCAAAATTATATACCAATTTTGAAGTAGGAAATACTGTGAAATAAATATAAGTGGATTCAAATGAATTGTATGCTTGCTGATGTTGCCTTTGTTTCCTTTGGAAATTGTGCCATTTGGCTTGAAATGATTTATTTTACATTCCTTTGTTAGTACATTTATAACTGATGTATAGAAATGTTTATGTTATGTTACTATTGCATTGGACCAGCAAATTATACCTAGCAATGATAAGAAAGGATGAAGAGATGGAAGCAAGGACTTTTAGTCTGCTAAATAAGTAAGGAGGCTATTAGGGAAGTGGCAAAATGAGGGAGGGTTGGGAAGCTAAATACAACAAAGGGTCCTTTGAGTTACAAAGACAAAGAACTGTCCATGTGGAAAGCAGACCTGATAGACTTCATGCAATTTCAGGAGAGGGATTGAGGGAAGAAACAAACTTGATTGGTACGATTATCTAATCTCAAAGGAAACACAAGGAACTCTTGAAAACCCACCATTAATTATTAATTTTGAAGTTAATTTATACATTGACACTGTTGTGTATGCTATATTGTTTCCTCTATTAACTGGGTGAATCTTTTTTTTTAAAAAAAAAGAAACTCAATATTGATGCAAGCTATCCTAGTTTTTAACCAGCGTTTGAACACAAGCATAAGTCTTAATCAGGAACTGGACTGAGAAATATAATATGAATCACTAGCCATTCTGATTCTTCCTGGTTATTCTTGGCTCAAGGTAGTCACAGACCATGACACAGTGCTCTAAACTGCTGGCTTGTCCATGGGAACCCAAAGTACTTAAAAACCATTCTGATGAGTCATATCTGTCCCCTAAATCTCAGAGGGTATAACTCTACAGCTGCAGAATTATAACTGCACACACAAGCTGGCCATGCCTTGTGCCAATTAACTGCCAGAATGGATAGTTGGAGTGTAGCATTATGAATGAAAATGGATCTGGTATGCAAGACTACTATTCTGTCTGTGCATATCAGGCAAGATATTCATAAAAGATATGCTGGTACCAGCTAGGAAAAATTCACTGCCAATCTGGAAACATGCTCTGTCTAGGGATAGATGAGGTGGCATGGATCCTGGGCAAACTCCAGATGAATCATGGAGCTGGGTGACAGCATGGACACAATGGGAGAATGAGTCCCTGCAGGGTTCAACAGATACAAATATTGTGGCTCATTCCTTCAGACTTTTGATTCCAGGACAAAGGCTGGCCGACTGTGAAAGCCATGCTTCTGATACACAGTTGCATAAATGTACTTAGAATCAAAGGATATCTTGTGTAGAAAGGGTGTGAATAATTCGGGAGTGAAGAGTTTCCTCCAAAGCTTTAAACTGATTAATTTGAAGCTGCCATTATGGTTCACTTCAAGGTGCCTGGTCGCTATTGTCATTGTATATATTAGAGATGACATTTTCCCCCATTTGGGGGGTATTTTCAGTCTTATTGCAAATAAATTATTGGAAAGTTATTGTTAGATTTTTAAAAAAATATTATTTGATAGTTATTACCCTGTTTCCTTCCAGGAGCTCAAGTCTGCATACATAGTATCCTCCCCTCCAATTTTTCTCACAACAACCTTGCAGAGTACTATAGGCTGAGAGAATGCAATTGGCCCAAAGTCACCCAGTAAACTTCTGGTTTGGTGTGGGCTTGAATCTGTATCTTCAAGATCCTAGTTCAGCATCTTAACCCTCTACACCAGGCTGGAATTCTTAAATAAGTCAGTATTTATTACCGAGGTCTGAATATTCAAAAGTAAACACCACTTAAAGAATTTATTCTCATGTCTACAGAGTTATAGAGGCTTGTAGCCTCTAATCGTTTCATTTCTTGGAAGAATTCATATGAATCTAGTGGGTTTTTCCCCCAGTCATTTTTAAATAAATTTAATAAGCCCTTGAACTGAGACATGTTAACTTAATAAACAATATTTATTGATACTATTCCATCCTACTTAAGGGACAGGACCTCTTAATATAACTTGTTTGTTAGACCATAAAATAACTGATGTTATTCTGTCAATTCATTAAACTTTGTGCAGCAATAAATATTGGCAATGTTTGAGCGAGCTAGAGGCTACTTTCAGAGAGAAGTTAGCGAATATTTTTCTAGAGAGTTTTCAGTGATAATTCTTCAGATTTTAAGGCTATTCATTACGGGATTCTCTGTCAAAGCCAGCACTCTGAATGGTACTTGGAAGCCAGTTACCATGCAATGCAGTACCTGCAAAGCTGCATTGGGTGATATGTGATTATGGTAGTTGTCACCATCAAAAGGCTTCCTTCTGTATCAGTTGTATCCATCTATCTACCTGTCTATCTATCTAGCATACATATGACTCTGGGCAGCTAGCAACATTTTAACGTGCTAAAACTAACACAGATAAATAGAATAACAGTAGCAATAATCAATATAATACACTGGCACTGAAGTCTGATTAAGAATAAAAAATAAAACATGCAAATCAAACAAACCAGGCTCATCTAACATCCAAGCCTCAGGTTTGGAGGAGCAGCTAGGTATGTAAGGCCTTACAGAAGGCCAACATAGTTGGTGCCTTCTGGATTTTGGGGAGTGAACATTGTTCCCCTAGGACTGGTGCTGTGGCAGAAAAGGCATGCTTCCTGGGTCCCATTACATGACACTGCCTCATAGATCTCTGTAGGATCTGATGGGATAGGCAGAAACAATTGGAGACAGGTAGTCCATCAAATAACTGAGCCCCATGAAGGCTTTATAAATGATAACAGCACCTTGAATTGCACCCAGCAGTTTACTGGAAGCCAGTGCAGTTTACAAAGCAGTGGTGACAGATGGGCATACCATGATGCCCCTAAAACTGCCTGCGATGCTGCATTATGGACCAGTTGAAACTTCCAAATACTCTTCAGGAGCAGCTCTATGTAGAACACATTGCAGTAGTCCAAACAGGAGGTGACTAAGGCAAGAGGGACCATAAGCAGGGCTTTCTGATCCAGGTAGACCTGTAATTGAAGTAGCAACCAAAGCTGGACAAAGCCCCCCTTGCCACAGCATCCACTTGCCTCTCCAGCAGTAGCCATGAATCAAGAATGGAGCCCTAAGGACCCATAAGATGTACACCTGATTTTTACAAGAAATGCTATCTAATTCAAAGTTCTATCTGGAGCAGATAAGGAGCCTGATAGTTTCTAGACAAATGACACCTCTATCTTGCTGGGATTCAATTTCAGTTTGTTTCTTCCCATCCAGTCTATTACAGCCTCCAGATGCCAATCAATATTTTACTGGCCTGGGGCAGTGATGTATATTAATTATACCTCCCCCCCCAGCCAACTGATGATTTTTCCTAGATATTTATGTAAATGTTAAAAGACAGAGGTAAGATATATGAACAACACAATAGCAAACAAAGGTATTGAGGCTCTGCTTCAGATATTCAGAAACTGCTGGCTTAGGAAGGAGCAGAACTGTAGAATCATGCCCCCTCCTTTCAACCCTCTTAGGTAGTCCAGAAAAATTCCATGGTCAGTAATACTGAAGGTGTCTGAGAGATCTAAAATGTCCAGATGGGGCAAATTCTCCCCATCCAGGCCCAGATGAAGGTCATCAACCAGGGTGATTAGGGCCTGAATTCTGACTGAAAGAGATCCAGATAATCTGCTTTCTGCTTGAACGAGACACCTAGACTTAACATTTATATTGCTACTGAAAACTTAATGGAATTTCAGAAACCTATCAGTACTACCAGTAGTAATGATGGGACTAAGGAAGGTAGGCAACCATCTACCAGATCTTGCCCAATAATTGTAATTCGGAATAAGGGGTTCAGCAAAATGGGATAGATATGACAAATAGAAACATACTGTTGCTCGCATCTACAGGATCTCTGTAATATGATTGAGTTTTTGGTTTGTTTTCCTAAACTGGCAGGTTGTTTGCTTGAGGCATAAATGAACACTACTGCACTGCAATTTCTTACAGATTATTTGAAAACATGTATCAGAATACAGTATCTGTATTCTGCAGTATCATTAAACTAAAATCCTTGCAGTTACATGGAAAGGGGGATTTTATTGAAATATGGAAAGATAAGATAATTCTACCTGTCTTTCACTAGCAAGATGCCTTAATGTAAAACTGATAGAAGTCATATTCTTGCAGCTTATCTAATTCCATTTGCGGGGGGGGGGGGGTTAATTATATAATGTTTAACAGTGATTTATACAATTTCACAACCATCTGCAGATAATTATCAAATTTCTTAAGGTCAAAATGTGATAATATTTCATTAAGAGGGGAGGAAAAAGAGGCACCAATTCCAAGTGTTTCTATAGGATGCTCCAGATGCAAGAAAGGTAATTTCACCATGAAATTGTTCAACAAGGGAATCATTACTTCCGAGACTACCACCATTAGGGAAGCTTGCATTCAGAGAATCGCACTATGGAGGAAGCAAAAGCCAGACCAAGCCAAGAATTAAAACAATTACTTTGGAAATGACCACCACAGGAAAGAAGCAACTGAGAAATAGCCCAGACAGTATTCAACAGTGCAAAAGAAAAAAAAAGAAAAGAAAAGAAAAAAAAAGTGGGGAAACAACAAAACAAGGTAGGGAAACAGCAACAAAAATTGTCTCTTTCCTACCACATAATGATTCTCACAGAGCTGTAAGTATTTCTTTACTTAAGAACAAGCTTGCTACCTTGAGTAAGAAGACTCTACTTTCTCTCCAAAAGAGGTTGAGGAAAGACAACACTTGCCCACCTCCATATCACCCAAAAAGATTTGTTATAGCCCTAGTTGCCATCAGCCATGAAATATTGGCGGGAATAGAAAGGCCACATGATAATCACTCTTCAGAGACCATCCTAAAGGCTCTAGGACAGCTTTGTCTACTTACAGGTTCCACAGTTCGGGCCATTTTTGTTTCCCTAAATGACATGCTAGTAGTTGCCATGCCACATCTAATGATGCTCACTTTAGCTCAGGTTGTAAATGCCATTTGACAGCCTTCCATCACAGATGCAGACATTCAGAAGTCTATCAAAATAATAAGCCATTTTCTAGATAAACAATCATTTATATTTTCCCAGATATAAAACATAGCTGTTATAATGATGGAAACATTCTCTACCTTTCAGCAAGGATGAGCAATATATGCTTTTCTAGTTGTTGAACACTAACTCCTAGGAAACTTAGCCAGGAGGCCAGTGATGAAGATTGATGCAGTGCAACACTGTTTTTTAGAATGAAATGTGACTATGGGGAAGAAATGAAAGTGAGACAATCACAAGTACAATATGTACTTTGTATTGCATAAAATATTGGCCATGGAGAAGATCCCTGAGGAACCATCTAATGAAAAAGACAAGCAAAAGTTATGATTCATCTCAGGCAAAAGGATTTATGGGCATAATTCAGAGGTCAGTTTGTTTCTACCTTCTCGTCATTTAAACATTAAGATTCTTGACATTTAGATAATAAGCCAAGTGTAGAAAATGGCTTTGAAGTTAAGGGTAGATGAAGAAGAATATGTCTTTATGAACATAACATTTAAAACTAATTACTGGACCAACAGATTAGAACTACTATCAGCTGCCAGCTGTCCCCAGACATTTAGTTGCTCATGTTAAAATGAGAAGCTCTGATTGAATAGGAAAATGTAGCCATAATAGAAAAACATGACTAGAATATTCATAAACATAAATTTAATCTAGTTTTAAATTGATGCAGAATGTACAATTCATTTATACTTGCAAATGTATGCTAGGATAATTTGCAAACTCATATTAAATTTGTATTCATAAGGTATTGTCCTTTTTTTTTTAAATTAAAAAGCAACTACTGTGTATGGAGGTAAAGGGAGAATAAGTTTAATAATCATGTTGAAAATTAAGAGGAAGAAATACGCACACGTGTACTACAATCTATGAGTATCTATTTATTTTATAAAAATAAAGTCTGTGGTTATATTAACTACTCCCATTCACTAAACGGCATCTGCTTGTGACATTGGGAAGGGAAAAAGGCTTCAGGGAGGAAGGAAGGGGAAGATGTGTTTGTGCAATGTTAAAGTAAAGCCTCCTTCACGTCAAGCTAGACTCTTGATGATTTCATGGACAAGCTTCTAGCCCACCCAAGTACTATCCATGTCCAAACTTTTTTAGATTTTCACGATCAGACAAGATTGCTTAGCTGCTGGCACCTAGATGCCACCTCAGTGTCTGAAATATTGGACTTCCTAGGGCCGCTGGGGACATTGGCTGAATCAAAGAGAACTTTAGAAGGCATTGTATTATCCAAAACAGTGGTTATATCATCCAATCTTGATTATTCCTATTCAGTTATAAAGAAAGTAGAGCAAGGGAAGAGTCTGTCAAGCCATGGAATTTTGTATGAACCCAGAATTGAAGGAATTTGAAAGAAAAATATGGAAAGTAATATTTGGGAACAAATATTGGCTAATCACTGTTTTGCTTAATAAAATCAAACATTGAGAATCTAGACAACAGAAAGGGGATCCGCCTTCCTATAATAATTCTGAATCTGGAAAATTTCATTTTCCAGGCAAGAACATCTAAGTTGGACCCTTGCTGATAATTTAACAGAACTGTTCTCTGATATATAAAAAGTGGTAATCATTACTTGCACTAATTTGCATTATGTTTTACATAAATTTATCATTTTTCCCATTTCAGTAACACTATACTTTCAGTGTAGAACTATTACTGAATTCATTTTCATCATTTAATTAAAATATGTTAACCAGATAAATCAATGCTTTCAGCTATAGAGCCCAGTCTATAAATATCTGTGTGTGTGTGTGTGTGTGTGTGTGTGTGTGTGTGTGTGTGTGTGTCTCTGTGCACATGCCTTTGAGTCAGTCTTGACTTCTGGTGATGGCCTGGACTAGTCCCTGCAGTTTTCTTGGCAAGGTTTTTTGGAAGTGGTTTGCCCTTGCCTTCTTCCTAGGGCTGAGAGAGAGGGACTGGCCCAAGGTCACCCAGTTGACTCTGTGCCTAAGCAGGACTAGAACTCACAGCCTCCCAGTTTCTAGCTTGATGCCTTAACCATTACACCAAACTGGCTCTTAATTGTAATGCAGGTTACAATAAACAATTGCAAAAAATCAAATCAAATCATGAATGGGTGCTACAAGGAGAGCTTTCCAGGTACAAACACATATTTTTCCCTTGTATTTTAAAGCCCTTTTGTAGCCATGATGATGAAATGATAGCATGTTGGGGGGAGGGATTAGATTTTTTTATCCCGCTTTTATTATTTTTATTTTTATAAATAACTCAAGGCAGTGAACATACCTAATACTCCTTCCTCCTCCTATTTTCCCCACAACAACAACCCTGTGAGGTGAGTTGGGCTGAGAGAGAGAGTGACTGGCCCAAAGTCACCCAGCCAGCTTTCATGCCTAAGGTGGGACTAGAACTCACAGTATCCTGGTTTCTAGCCTGGTGCCTTAACCACTAGGCCAGACTAGCTCTCCTCTAAATATCTACTCCAACTAAAATGCATTGTTTTTATAAAACTCATTCTGTAGTAAATATGCTTTGGTTATCTTGCTTCAAATTCCAGATAAGAACAGCTCTGTAACGCCATACATGTGATCGTACTAATTCTGTGCTACTCTGGGCCAATAATGACTTGACTATTTGAATTTCAACCTGAAGCTCTTTCTGTTTTGCCTACCACAGCAAAGGACCACAGAAAACTGTCTTACGCTTAAGGGTATCATATCTCAGCTACAATATCCAGTCAACCAGTAGGTGGCAAAAAAGAACGACTGACAATTTTTTGCTGTCCTTTTCTGGTAATTTGCCTTGTTGCAACTCAGATCCGGTCATGCTGGGTGAGAGATTGGCCTCTCTAGGTCAGGATTGTCTTGATGCTGAACGGCAATGGTTTTCCAAGATTTCAGGGCAATTTTTTTCCCACCCAAAGTGGAAATACTATAGGTGTTGGCACATTTTTAACTTAGTAAAACTGAATAAAATGCAAACTTTTTCTGCCTTGCATTTTTAATTACTTGTATAGTGCTTAGTTGTAGCACTATATATACAGTGGAGCATATATAGAAGCCGCCCAGGGGACAAGTCTAATAAATAAATAAATAAATAAAAATAAATAAAATACATATAACCTTATTTGATTAGATTTTCTAGGAATCCAGAGCTGGGGGTTAGACAACCATTATGCCTTTGTTGGGCATTCAATTTAAACTAGGTGAAGTAAAATCATCTTCTCTGTTACTGTGATATTGCCATTTCTTGGGGGGGAGGGGTATCAACTTAGAGAAATTTTGCAACATTAGAGAAATTTTGCAACATATTTACAACCATATGGAAATATTCAAATCTTTTCCTATTTTCCAGAAACTTGCTCTGTCTGTCTAACTGTGACCAATACAAATCTCTAATGTCTTTATGATTACCAAAAAACAAACATATTTTGCTTTGTTGTTTTATAGAATGTATTTTTATTGGTCAATGACTGAAATAAAGTTTCTGTCTGTCTGTTTGTCAAACAAACATACCTTGGGATCTAATATAATGGCCTGAATCATCCTTATCTTATTTGAATTGGGGGGGGGGAAAAGTCAGTCCCAAAAGACTCAGCAACCTTACAAGATCATCTCATATATAATATGTTCCTATTTCTTTACATTTTCTCCAACACACAGGGCTTATACTAGAACTTATAAAGTTGAATTTCCTTGGTATCAAATAGTAACCATAAAATACTTTTAGAAAAGAATATGTATAGCTCAGGGCTGAACTGTGGTGTCCTTGGGGTTCTCTGAGCTTGGTTGTTTTCTTGCAAACATTTCATTACTCAGCTAGGTAACATCTTCACCAAGATCGAAATACCCAGAATCATGGACCTCATCAACCTCTGCCTCACTACCTATTTTCAGTTTGATGGACAAATATGCCAACAAATCAGAGGCACACCCCCATGGGATCACTCACAGGACTCATGAGTCAGGACTCACAGCAGAGATTGTAATGCAATGCCTAGCAGCTCTAGCACTTCCCCACATACAACCTAAAGTATGGATCCAGTATGTAGATGACACCCTTGTTATAATAACAAAGGAACAACTGGAGAAGACACATGAAACCATCAACAACATTTTCAAAGGAATAAAATTCACCAGAGAGGAAGAAAACAACACGCTACCCTTCCTGGATATCCTCATCAGCAGAGGAAACAACAGCAAATTAGAAACCCAAGTCTATTGGAAAACAACCCACACTAACCAAGTACTCCATTACCAAAGTAACAACCCAACCTCCCACAAGAGGAGCTGGGTAATAACATTATTCAAACATGTGCTAACGCACTGCAGCAACCCAGAACAGCAGAAAAAGGAAACAGATCACCTATACAACGTCTTCCAACAAAATGGATATCCACGCAACTTTATCAAAAAGTGCCTGACCACTCAACCTACTACAACACAACCAACACAAGCTATGAAAAGGATAACACTGCTGTACATCAGAGACATCTCAGAAACTACCAACAGACTATTACAACCACATGGCATCTCCGTAGCACACAAACCAACTAAAGCCCTCCAAAGCATCTTAAGTAAACCAAAGGACCCAGTAGCCCAAGAAGAAAAAACAGGAGTCATCTACAACATACAGTGTAAGGACTGTAACAACCACTATGTAGGACAGACAAGGAGAAGGCTAGCAGAGTGCATCCATGAACACCAACTAGCAGTCAGAAAACATGATGAAAACTCCTTAATCTCACAACACATAGACAGACTTAACCATAGTTTCAACTGGGAAACTGTCAGCATCTTAGACCAAGCTAAATCCAAAAATGCAAGGGAATTCCTGGAAGCTTGGTATTCAGACAATGTAGCCATCAACAGGCACATAGAAATAAACAACATCTACACACTACTCAAAAGAGACAATAAAAAGAAACAAAAGGCCAGAACATCTCCCCAGCAATCATCACCCAGATAAGCAGAGGTTAACACCAAAATTAGCGCCAGACATGCAATCCAGCAGTAAACAATACCCTAATCAAGGAACTACCAGGAAAAAAAAACAAAAACCCACCAACACAGGCAGAGCAAGCCACTGCATATAAACAGAGATCAACTCCACTCCATTCTAGCACTGAAGATGTTACCTAGCCGGGTAATGAAACATTTGCAAGAAAACAACCAAGCTCAGAGAACCTCAAGGACTCCATAAAATACTTTTACTAAGTTTCCCTAATTTTGGCCAAAATCAATTTCAATTGTTCTCCAGACAGTAAAAAGTAAAAGGGTTTTTATGCCTGATTCCCATGTTGCTTTTAACACATTTGAAAAGTTTCTCTTCTAATAGAATCTTGTAAACTTTTGAAATTTGTCCTTTCTCTCCATTAGGTAATGAATTTAGCCTAATTTCAAATATACTCATAGCTCTAATTATTTGGGTTCCAACTGCTGGAACTGTGTGTATATGTGTTACCTAAAATGATTTATATACAGTATATGTGTTACTATTGTTCCGATCTTATAACATTTTAAAATAGTGAAATCCCATTGTCCAGCTATGACACCATTTAATATTATCTTCATCATGAAAGGCATGATGAAATATAAAATGTTGAAGGGTGGATGGTTGTGGAGTTAATTTAGAGGTCCATCTTTTCCAAATTTTGAATATATTCAGAAGAAATGTATTGGAATATATTTTATTTTTATTAATTTATTAAATGTATAGGCTACTCTACCCTATCACAACTGCAATGTACAATGCAAGACAATTTAAAACAATGCAATATCTAACAATACAAAAAAAATTCAAAACCACAAATTCTAGCAAGCCAATCATCCCTTAGGAATCCACCTGATGATGATGATGATGATGATGATGATAATGATGATGGTTGGTTGCACAGTCAGCCAGATGTTTAGACTGGATTTGGCATTTTTATCCACTTGTCGAGTCCTTCCCAAGGACCTGGGATAGGCAGATGTTCTTTGATGGCACAGGAGTCAGCCTCCACTTTTTAGCCATACAGAGAACCACCCTCTAGGGGAAAGAAAAGAAGAAGAAGAAGAAGAAGAAGAAGAAGAGGAAGAAGAGGAGGAAGAGGAAGAGGAAGAGGAAGAAGAAGAAGAAGAAGAAGAAGAAGAAGAAGAAGAAGAAGAAGAAGAAGAAGAAGAAGAAGAAGAAGAAGAAGAAGAAGAATGAGCTGTTGAGATTCCTTTCAGTCTTTTTTTCAATTTAATAAAGTTTGTGATTGTTTTCCCTTTTGTATTGCATTATTATCATTATAACTGATTGGGCCATTTTTATTTGTTTTATACAGTTTTAAGCTGTGGTTTTGTATTTAAATGGATTGTCAATTGCTTCAAAAGTTGTCATAATGGGAAGCAGTATGCAAATATCTTGAATATCTAGCTAATTAGCTAGATAACTATCACTAAAGCATGGGAAAGCAGGGTATTCTCGCTAACATTGCGTTTTTATTTCTTCTTTCCTTTAACAAATTTATATGCTTCCCACTCCTAAGTGATTCAGGGTGGCTTTCTATATATACGCACAACAACGTAATACAATCAGCAGCAAAACAAAACCTCTCAAAACTCTTAACAGCCAGAATAAAACCTAAGAGCATTGATAAGCTCTCCCCACCTGATAAGAATGCAGCAACGTGCCTCAGCATCTGGTGAAGCCATTTAAACCTTCTTTAATGAAACTTTATCTGATGCAGAAAAAATGACTGGCTAGATCACCAGCACTCTCTCTGGAAATTCTTAGCCGAACTGGCCTAGAGCCTATTTAATTACCATGCTAGATTGAACTTGTGCATCTGGCCTGGAATGCTGGAGCATTTTTTAATATCATTAAAAAATAATTCAACTCCCTTTCAACAGCAGCACCTGCTTGTACATATTAAAAGATGGAGAAGCGGGATTCAATACAATACTACATGTTTATACAAAAGGTTCATGTGGACCTGCAGGGAAAACCTTTGTGCTGGTTTGGTTCAGGACTGAATGGTATTCTCTAAGGTGAATCTATAACCAAAATGAGCAGTAAGAAATAAAGAGCAAACAAACCATTTAAAGGTAGTCCTTGACTTAAAACCATTCGTTCAATGACAGTTCAAAATTACGATGTGCTGAAAAAGGAGACTTACAACTGGTATTTGGAGTTGCAGTGGTCCCAGCACCCCCGTGGTCACATGATCACAATCTGAGTGCTTGGCAACCTGTTCACACTTATGACTGGTTGCCAAGTGCCCCGTGATCACATGATCTCCATTTGCAACCTTCCATGCCAGCTTCCCCAGAAAGTCAAAGGGGAAGGTGGCAGGGAAGAACATAAGTTGTTGGGGTAAGTCTCCCCCACCTGTACACCCTCCTTCAGCCCCTCTGCCCTTGCACTGTGCTGGCCCCTTTTGCTCCCCCACACATCCTCCCCAACCCATGCAGCACCTCTCGTGCACTCCCCACACTCTCCCTGACCCACACAGCACCTCTCATGCAGACCCTCCCTGATCTGTGCAGCACCTCTTGCACACCCCCATGCACCCTTGCACATGCTCCCTGACCTTCCCCCACGCCCCCGTGCATCCCCTCACTCACTCCCCCACCTGGCAGCAACCTCTTACCTGCCTGCTGGCCTGGGGCTTGCAACTTCCTGCTGGTTTCCCAACTGACTCTGGCTGTGGGAAGCCAGCAGAAAGTTGCCTTGCCTAATGACCATGGGATTCAGTTAATGATGGCAATCAGGACTGCAGGGATTGCCATCGGTAAGTGATGTGGTTGCACTTTATGATCCATCGTTTAGCGACTAGAATTCTGGTCCCATCTGTCGTAGTACGTCGAAGACTACCTGTAATTATTTAAGGCAGATACTGCTAATTCCATGTCATATATGTATGAAAACCTGGAGTAAAAAATATGAAAATCAATATTTTTTTTCATGAACAAAAGGAGAACATGCATGATTATTTATTAGCTTGGCAAAATACTAACCTCAAGCACAGTTGCATTTCAAAGTGAATACATGTCCTAGCCTTTCATAACATAGTTCTATGTGAACTACATTTCATGTTGAGAGATGGGAAAATAAACTTCTTGTCAGCCTTGTGAGGTAATCCAGACAAAATGAACACCCAGAAGTACTAGCTCTAACTTTATTGTAAGGCTACATTAACAGAATCTTGCAAGTCTGAAAGTACATCTCTCCCCCACCTTGTCTTTAGAGTCCAAGAAACTAGGGAGGGTCCCTTCTGAGATGTTTGCCATGCCCCCATTCCTTCTGCGGACTCAGCTGCTGCTTTTCTGACCGTTGTCTAGTCTGTTGCTCTTCCTCCTGTCTCCCAAGGTCATTCCCACATATCATTACACTTCCTTTCACTGCAAGAACAGTTCAGTTCGTTTAGACATGGATAGACACTGCAACTCCCCCATATGACTGCAGTTTAGGATAAAGTGATTAAAATACAATAATAAAAACAATAAATTAAAACATTATTTTTTAAAAAGTCATTAAAAGTTGGTGATTGAGAAAAATAGAACAGAATTTATCCAACATTTCTACAGGTCTGGCTGAAACAATAGGCATGTAACAGCATCTCAAAGATGTAATGATACTTATTTCATGAATTTTAGGGAGGAGAGCATTGCAGAGCGCACGCACCACTACAGTGAAGGCTTGCAAGTTACTGCAAATTGAAGTTCTGCCTATTTCACGTATGCAGACAGATTTTTCCTAAAAATCTTAGTGATGGCCTTGTCAGGTTTCATGTTCAGATCTTTATATGTCATAAGCAAAATCTCAAAGCTGGCTCAGAATCTAATTGGCAAAACCAATGCACTTTCTTCAACAGAGGTGTAGAGTGTGCATCAAGGCCAGGTGCCCTACTCAACAACCTGGATTCTGTATCAGCTGAAGCTTCTGGATCAGATTCAAGGGTATCCCTGTATTGAGCACATTGCATAATTTAAAATTGAGGGTCCTGGAGTATGAACAATAGCTAGCCTGTCTATGTCCAGAAAAAGAAATAACTGTTATAACAGGTAACAGACACTTATAAGTACAGAAATTACTTGGGCCTCTAATGAAAATGGTGAACCTAGGAACATGCCCAAATTACATACCTGTTCTTTCTAGGAAAGTGCAACACTATTTGGAATAGGCAAACTTCCCCATTTGTTTACCCAGGAACTCACAAAGCTTCTGTTTTGTCAAAATTCCATCTCAATTTATTGTCCTTACCCACTCTATTACTAGGTTCAGAACTGAGGGATATTGTATGGTGTAGACTTGGCAATCTGGAATGATTGTGATATATGGAAGAGTTAATATTGTAAATATTAATATCCAAGAAAAAAACTTATGAAAAGGAGATAATCTATGCTGTGGAAATGTTGAAAAAAAGGCTGCAGGTGTAGATGGTATAACTGGAGAAATGTTAAAATGTGCATGTGGTTTGCTTATGGAATGGCTGTAAGATTTGTTTAATATGTGAATGAAGGTTGTATCTGATGTTTGGAAGAATGCCATTATTGTTCTATACAAATGTTAAGGTAATATGAATGCAAACACTACATGGGAGTTACTTTGTTCAGTGTTCTGAAAAGGAGTTTGGCAGAATTCTGATTGACAGGTTACAACAGGTAACACTGAGCAAAATTTGGAAAGTACAATTCAGCTTTATGATGGGGGGGTTGTTCTTTTTGGGTTTTTTTGTTTTGTTTTTTGTTTTTGTTTTGTTTGTTTGCTTAAGTGAATTGGCTTGAATTATGGAATGCTTAGTGTGAAAAGAAGGTTGTTTGATGAATGTGGTAAGAACAGGATCTGATGAAAATAAAGAACACATGGGAATAAATGGAATGCTTAGCAAATGGCTCACCACTGAACAGGGAGTAAAAGAAGGATATGCATGTGATGGCATTAAAGGTATTTTGGCTGAAGACGTGAATGAATTTATACTTTTTCTATTCCGAAGACCCCATGTTCTTGGCTGAGCACTGAATGATTTACATAATATATTAGATAGAGTATATGACACAGCTACAAATATGGATGAACATTAATGTATCAAAGACTAATTGTGTTTGACAGAGAAATGAAATGAACCTTTGCAAGTTACACATAAATGACAAAAAAATACAGCAAGTAGATGACTTTGTGTATCTTGGGAAAATACTAATGAAAAAATGGAATGGAGACATTTTAAGTTGTACAAATGCTGCTGCGTGTAGTTTGTATTTAATTGTGTCCTGTGTGAATAGCTGCTTTTTTCTGTCCTAAATCAACAACAGCAACAATCACAAAAACTATTCCCTGTCTACTTTCTACATGCTATGTATGATTTTATGTATGTCCCCATGCAGTCCCCATTTTTAATTCAAGCAGAAGGACCCAGACCTAGCTTCTTCTCTTTGGGTAGGTCTCTAAGCCCCACAATCATTTCGATTTCCTTCTGTAGCTTTCCCAGCTCTCTTATGTCATATTTTAAATGTAATTACCAGAACTATACACAGTTTTTCAGATGCAGGCGGACAATAGGTCTCTGTAAAGGCATTGCAACATTGGCACATTTATTTTCAGGCCCTTTCATAAGGATCCCTAGCAGGGAATTTGCATTTTTCACAGCTTCTACGCACTGAATTGACATTTGCATCTGGAGACCCACTATGACCCCACAGTCATTTTACTGGGTAATTACAAACAGCTTAGGCCCCATCAGTGGATATGTAAAATTAGGGGGGATTGTTCCAATGCACATCCCTTTACTCAATATTTATCTGCAGAGCACAGAAACTATAGCTACTTTCCAAAGGATGCTTCATGGTTGAGCCTCTGAAATCACATGTTTTACATATGCATTTAGAGTACTAAAATCAGTATTGTTTCTAGGGCTAAAAAGTATAGAAAGTAGCTATGTGATCCTGGGAAAATATGCAGCAGCTTTAAGGTATTATAGACAGATGCTACATTTGTGGCCTCAGGTGTTTTGAAGCAGATTATTGGAATCTCATCTGAAGCATGCCCTTTTAATTTTTTCATTATTAACTCTGCTATGAAAGGTTCCTATGCTAATGAGATCATAAGGCCTTACAGAAACTTGACTTAATGTTATTATTATTTAACTTTAGGGGCAAATGAGATCATGTCAATTGTTCAATGTCTGTGGCAGGACATTTTTAACCCTCACTTGCTGTGTTCACATATATCTCCATTTATAATAGGCTAGGTCTATAAGCTGCACATTTGGAACAATCAGGATATTGCACTGCTGGTTTTTTGTTTTTGTTTTTTTTGGTTAAGTGCCTTCGAGTCAGTTTTGACTTCTGGCAACTTCCTGGATAAGTCCCTGCAGTTTTCTTGGCAAGGTTTTTTGGAAGTGGTTTGCCATTGCTGGCTTCCTAGGGCTGAAAGAGAGTGACTAGCCCAAGCTCACCCAGTTGGCTTTGTGCCTAAGGCAGGGCTAGAACTCACAATCTCCCAGTTTCTAGCCTACTGCCTTAACCACTGCACCAAACTGGCTCTCTACAAGGCTTTGTAGGTTGCTATTTTTTCTGTCCCTTTCAGAACTTGCTACTCTTGCTGTCAGCTCTTGATCAAAAATGTGGAACATTTAACTGCATATAGGGAAAGTTAAATCAGTGTCTAAAATCCCTATCAGTTGAGCAGTTTATATCATATTTATTTGACCAAAATAACATTTTCGACTCTGCAGCATGCAACTTTCTGCAAAGATCTACAAAGTTGTACAAGGCCTGGAAGACTCTAGTTTCTGATGTGGTCACAAAGTTAGCCTTTTTAAAAACTTCCTTGGCAGAACCTAGTGCTTGAAAATTCTTCATTTAGCTAAATCATTTAACAACACGATTTTCCACCAAGCAAATCACCATGCACCTGTCTATCCATCTTGAACACAATTCAAACAATCCTTCTGTGATTGCAAATCAAAGATCCTGGGGTTCTTCAGCAGAATTCATAATTACAAATGAAACTTGGCTACTCGCTCATGGAGGAATGTGTTAGCTCTTTCTCAAATATGCAATTAGTATGCCCTGAGAGCATAATAGATCTCCAGCTGTTTCTCTACTTGTGCTGCTAAGCTTTCAACTTCAGATGATAAATGACCACTGTTATCTGGGAAATAGACAGATGGCACACAGTGGCAATCTAAATCTGATCTGAGGCAGATGCTGTGGGAAGTCTTACATAAAGATGGACAATATGTACATTGTACATTGACTCAATTGGGTTCCATGAAGCAGTATTCAGGAATTGAATTGAATGGTAGAGAGTAATCACCTAAAGATCAGTATAAACAATGATAATACCTTGGAGCTGATCATTTATTTGGAAAAATAGAAGCATATGTTACTCTTACTGATTATAATAGATTACTGCAATCAAAGTGACTGATAACATTTGGGTTTTCATATGATCCTGCATTTTGCATTCTTCCAAAGAAATAGACACAAAAGATTGTCTAGCTGAAGTGGAAAATAAAAATGCTTCTGTATTCTGAAACATTTCACCATTAAAAATACAGTTGTAGATATATTATTGTTCTATAAATATCAAATTACTATCCATGGATATTGAACTATTTAGTGGAGCTGAAATAAAGCCAGCAATAATTTATTTTAAGATTTACCTTGTTATTTCTTTAAATATGTTCTTCAGTTTATTAAAGCTGTTGAAGCTGCCAGTTTGTAAGCAATCGCTCTTCAATAATTGCAGTATTTTAAAAAGCCAGTCACTATTACAAGCATGCCGATTTGTTTCAAAATGTAGAGTACATGGAACCATCTATGCAAAGTAACAATGTTACCATCATTCTATTCTGGATATCATTATATACATCTTAGACTGAATGGGAATTACTCTCAGGCAAGTGTGTGTGTAGGATTGCAGCATCAGAAAATAAATTGAACTTAGTGGAGCTTACTTTTGGGTAGGCCAGTACATCAATGGATAGAGCATGGAAATAAGGAATAATGTTTGCTATTAAAAGGACAAATGTAAAAATTCTGTTGAGGTATTTTCACAGCCACCTGTTTCAATAGAATCATTAGTTTTTAACTAAAAGGTTTTCTTCCACTATAAAGACAATTTTCTGGAAACATATCCTTTGGCTTTTTAATACCATTATTCTGGTCAACATGCTGACTTCCCATAATTATGGCTCAGTGAACGTGAAGCTGGAATTATCTTTCCATGTTAGTTTAAGTGTACACGCTGTCAAAACATTTCCATTCATCATTTTAGTGTACATGAAACTTTAAACTTTTTTTTCTTGAAACTTGTTTTTATTTCTTCTGTATCTTGGGATCCTTCTTTTTCAGTTTGTAAACACTGACATTTTATCCATAACAATTCAGATGAGCTCTAACCATCTGAAGTGGTGAGCCTTTTAGGGTGAAGGACAGTGTCATGAGTAAATAAATATTTGTTCCTGCTTATTAGGGAAGGAAACAAAAAGTAAATGTGTGGATATTATAAGTACCTGGGAAAGTTACATAGGTTCTGAATTTCAGAGATATCAAAAGCTGTGTCCCTTGGATTGTTTAATTGCATATGCTAAATCAATATATGGATCCAGTCTGTTGAAATGTTGGTCATTTCTGCATTTAACTGGTAGAAAGAAAAAGCAGGCAGAGTCCATTAGAATGGGAGAACTATTAGAAGTAAACATTGAACATTGCTCCCTCCGAGGATAAGGGTTATTTGCTAAAGCAACTTTAAAGATTCACTGCACTTACTGAAAAATTGGAGTTTTTCTGTTAAATGATATTTTGCACATTTCAGCCCTGTCATTATATTTTACCCATTTGCAAGGTATAATGAAGTACTGAACATTTCAAAAAAAGATTCACGCATGTAAACAACACTGCTTTATATCCATGTATCATTTTCTATTTGTAGGGAAGTGTGAAAGTTATCTGCAGTTGGGACTGTGTGTGGGCTGCTACTTCATCATACTGAATGTAGGATTCATCTTGAATTAATTCAATAAACTAATGTAGGTCTGAGACAACTGGTGCAGAAACCATGGGAATGCCAAATTAATGGTGACCACTAAAAGAAATGCCTTCCTTTGGGCCACACATTCCTGCTGGCCACATGTCCAGAGCACATCAGAAATTCTTTTATTTTTTTAAATAAATTATTTGATTTATTTTTAAATAGAGTATTTGATCCTTTCTACAGGGATATGCATGGTGCTGCTATAAATATTCTGGAAATTATATGAAAGTACTAGAGTATTTCCAGCCTTCTTCTGCTCTGTTCTGCTTTGGAAGATTGTTAGTGCTCCTGGGGAGTTTATTAATGAAGGGGAGGGAGGCCCATTATGGATATTTCACCTTCTTTAATATTTCCTAGGATAGCACTGGCCTTGGATCTGGAAGCCTACAGTTCTGATTCTGCAAGAAGCTTGGTATTGTCCTGTCTTTTCTTCTTTCCTTAGCTCACCATCAATATTTGTTCCCAATCTGCAGAAGGTTCGGAAACATTGGGTATTTGTGACTGCTGACATTCTTTTTTACAACAATCTTTTAGGGAAGCATGTGCTATATTCCTAAATATTTACGTAAGGCCTGATGCTGAAACTTCAAACTTGTAACAATACAAAAATAAAAACCGTGATCTTTCCTCAGAACTTAAGCCAAACAGGAAACTGTACTGACTTATTTTCTGAAAGTCCTGCTACAGGTTAGTATCCATTAACATCTCGACCTGACATATCCTTTTCCCCACTAAGTTCTTCAAAGCAATTTCTTCCAACACTTCTTGCTGTGTAGAGTTGCCAGTCTGGGCACCTCAATCTCCTAGTTCCTTTCTCAGATGAGATTTTTGGGTTACTGCCAAATGCTGCAGTTCTATATCTTTCAAAATAACTGCCAAATCTATGCCATCTGCTATGCTCTGCGAGAGTATTTTTTTACGTGGCAAGAAGCAGTGGAATAAATACTTCAGACATCTGATTGCTGAAGTTTTTACAGAGAGTTAAAGGTATAATTTGACCTGAAGTTTCAGAAATTCAGAGCCTCTTTCTTAGCAGGGAAGAACTTAAATGTTAAGGTGAAGCGTCAGAAGCAAGGAGACAAGATATATTTTCTATAACACAGTAAATTGCTCTTAGGGACTACAAATCAGAAGTTGGCAATGTAGCAGTCAAAGTCCTTGCCCCACCTAAATTTAAAAATGGGGAACTGGTGTGGTGAAAATCTTTATTTACAAGGCCCCACTGACATTCTTAGAAAATAAAAACATGCTGGGCAACTATAGCCTAGTTCTTGATTTGAAAGTGTACCCCCACACATAGAAAGAAGGCAATTTAAACTTTGAACTAAAAAGATCAAGAAATACACAGACTCTAGGAAACAGCCAAACTAGCATTGGCTGAAAAGCTCCATTATAGCCTTAAAATGCTAACTTTAATTATTATTAAATTAAAAGATTATTGATAATTGGATTAAAGTATAATTAAAATCATCTTTGCCTGGCATTAGAAAGATAATACAATAGGCAGCAGTCCATTTTAAACTGAATCATCTTATAATGATTATTCTCCATATTTTTTATCAGTTCCTTTTTTATCATGCTAAAATTAGAATTTGGAGGATATTTTTAAAGGGCCGCAGATTATGTACTTCTGCCTCTAAAGAGCAGTATAATTAGTTACTACAACTTCTACTAAGATGGCAGTGCTAATTCTGAGGTATACTTACTGTTGCATATTTTGTCGCAACTAGGGCTTCTCTTTGATGCAGCTTTATATGACGCACTCCTTCAAAGCTGCCTTGTTTTATTTTATAGTAATTTTATTAAAGATTACAATGTACAACAATAATACAAACTAAAAGAAAAAAAGAAAAATAGAATGTGTAAAAAAGGAAAAAATAGAAAATAGAAAAGAAAAATAGAAAAGAAAAATAGAAATGAAAGAAAAATAAGAATGTAGTAAAGAAGAAGAAAAGAAATATCTAAAGGGACTTTCCCCTTCAACACAACAAGTATATAAACAATTTTAGTAACTTATCACCTTCTCTTAAAATACAACAAATGATATCTTCTTCCTATATCTCATCTCTTGTCTATAAACAAATCCATAAAACCTCACCATTTCAGTTCTTATGTCAACAAAAGTCCATTAAGGGTTACCAGAGATAACAACATATCTATTTTAACCTTGATCAACCAACTTTATATTGCTTCCTTTTACTTTTAATAATCTTGATCTTTAGTCCCATCAAATAATGTCCTAGAACTTGATTTCTTTTCATTTTTTTCTTGTCCCTTTTCACAAATTTTTCCAAGCTTTAACAAGTCTCTTTTGTAAATTCAATATAGGAAAGTTATCCAAGTTGCTCTCTTGGTTTGTTATTTGTATATCCTTTTTAATTATTAAGACATCAGGTGGTTTCTTTTGTATGTCCAGTGTAATATCTTTTTCCATGTCATTCTTGTAGCCTGTCATTTTTAAATCCACTTTCAGATCCATCTCAGTCATGTTAGGTAATACTTGTTCTTCTTCCATAGCATCTTTTAAACATAGTCTATCTATGGAGGCAGACACTCTTAAAATTAAATTCTGGATCCATTGTTCACAAATATCCTTCAATATGTCCAATGTTAAAATATTTTGCTTCATTCTGTATTAGTAAGTCAAGTCTGAGTGTTCTTCTCCTTTAATTGTAATCTTTATTTCCTTTTAGTTTCCTCTAGTATCCAATTTTTAAAGGCTTTGTTTTCTTTTTCTTTTTTTAAGAATTTAAAACAAAAGCATTTTCCCACAGGAAAGATTCTTTATAATTAATTCCAAAATCTTATTTCAAATTTATCTGGACCCTTAGCCATTTGTAACTTTCTAAAATCAAAGTTTTAATCACTCTTTTGCTGTTTGTTTAAAAAAAAATTAAGTCCTTAAACGTGTAGTTAAACTTCTTTCTCTAAGAATTGAAAGATCTTCTGAAGACTTTTTGATTCAAAGATTCCTAATAGCTGAAAAGCAGTTAACAAGCAATTTCTGAAAGTGATTAGAAAAGGAAGTATGTGAACCCAGTATCCTTTTAAAGGGGCCAACTGTGGTTTGAGCAAGATGGCTATTCCCTCTTCTCCCAGAGCTCCAAACCCATCAGAAACCGCTGTCTTGTGGTCTCCTCAGAAGAAGCAGATGTCTGGAGCACTTGTGGGCAATCTCAAGTCCTCTCCTTATCTGGTCTACTGGCTGGCTCTTCATTCCACTGTGGTTGTTGGCCCTTCAAAGCTGCTTTGTGAAGCAAGAAGATCCTCTTTGGTGTTTTGTTTTGTTTTTTTTTTTAATATGCTTTTTCCTAGAAAAGACATTTGGCCCTTTTTTGGAAAAATGCTAGCTAAATTGTATGAGTGTGCTTTGATATTTAGAATAACTTCCTACATACAAAGTAAATCTGATGCAAAATTTAATTATAATTGAAAACCATTGGATTATAAAGTTATATATTGATTTGTGTAATATCCAATATGTGGGGGGTTTTATCTATAGAATTAAGTTTTAGTCTGATGCTTAGTACTGATTTCACTTATTGCTTCCTACTTATAGTTTTGTCAATGATTAGTACTTCTATCCAAGTGTGTTCAAGTCCAAGTCCGAAAGGGATAATTATCTGTATCTTAGTTCCTGTTTTTTAACAGTTCCTATATTTTTTTCTTATATTCTTTTCTCTTTCATTCTTTCAAATATTAAATTACATCAAAAGTGGGGAGGGGAGAGCAAAGCAAAGCTGCCATACATGATCAGGCAGTTCTTTAATGTACTAGAACTGCTAGATAAAAGCACCTAATTGAAGAAAATGGCACTGCTTCATCAGCCCCTCCTCAAGACAAAATACTGCCACACTCAGGGCTAGTAGCTAGAATCATCAGCTGATAATAGTGCTTATTTCATATCATTTCTCTGTGTAGCAGCTTTAAACCATTAGGAAATTACACAGATGAGGTATGATGGTGGCTACAGTGGGTAAGAGCTGTACTTAAGATTTCCTGGGGGGGGGGGGAGTTCTTTCCATCTCTTTTCTCACTGACGGCTCCAGTTACAGTTTCTAAAATAAATCAGGATGAGAAGTGTCCTAAGTCATTTTGTACCAAGTGACATTGCTCAAAGCTTTGTTAAATGGATAAATAGCAGTTGGTAAACCCAACGCTTTTCTAAAATATAGTGAAAGATTTAAACAATGAAATCCATATTTAACCAACAGGAGCAAAGCTTTATGACAGCAAAGCTGTCAAAGTTGAACAGGGTTTTTGTTTTTGTTTTAGGACAAGCGTACATACATATTCTGGCTGTCAAAATCTGTCCATTTTCCCATGAAGAGAAAGGCTTATATGTTTTGTGCAGATTTGAATGACAGAGAGATCTAGGCTTTATAAAGCATAAACAATCACAACAGATTTCAGGCAAGCCCAACCATTGAAAAACACATGTCAAATTAAATGAGAAGGTTTGGAACGGGGTTTAGCCCACTGAATGCATAATGAAATAATGCTTGAAAAAGAGTACTCAGTATAAAATTGTAGGCTTTAGTATAACCACACATGCTAGGAAGTAAAAATCAAGTATGGAGGGCTGCCATCTTTAGTAACATGCTGTCAACAGTGAACAAATGAGAAAGGAGGTAGAAGTATCATTTTTAATCTATGAAATAAGGAAGTGAATTTGATTAGCTTTTTAAAGAGAAAACTGAAGAGAGAATGTGATGCCCTGTTCAAGTATGGGAGGGGTGTTCTATAAAAGAAGGGAATGACCATCACTCTGTTGTTTCAGAATGCAGAACAATAATGGTAGAATAACGAAGTTAAGATTGCCTCTCCCCAGTGGTATCTACCTGCCCTGTTAGATCCGGCAGGAGAGGCATACTCCAAGTCCCATTTACAAGGGAGTGTCATTTGGCAGGAAGAGAGCCTTTCCTGTCAGTGTGCCCGCCCTTTGGAACATCATTCCCCCAGAGATCAAACTTGCCCCAACCCTGCTGGCTTTTCACAGGGCATTGAAGACTTGGTTTTGCCACTAAGTCTGGGCCCTGGTGCTGTGGGTAAGCCTATTTCTTGGTTATATTGACAGTGGATGTTTGTTATGTGTTGTTGCCCAGCTGCTATTTTATGTTATTTATAGTTTTAGCTTTATGTTTTTGTTAGCCATCCATAGTCATGCAATTGAGATAGGCAGCCATACAAATAATCAAATCAAATCAATCAATCAATCAATCAATCAATCAATATAACTAAAGCAATAGCATGAAAAGAAAAACAACAAACAACAACATTCATTCTTAATCATAATGACACCAAAATGATGCAGATCCATCCTGAGAAATTAACCTGATAATATCAGTATGCTTTCCTTGAAATAAAGGAATATTATTTTAAGTCAAATGTCAGTGTTTTGTTGATTTATATCAAAATGAAGTGTTGTCCACACTGCCATGGAGGAGGGTTCTTTTTCTTCTTCTGAAAGAAATCTCTTGTTTTGGTTTGCTTTTATCCCTGGCTAATATGTACAGTAAAGAGTGCAGAAATCACCCTTGAACTGTTTAAGGAGACTTTAGATTTCCTTAGAATTGCATTAATAATGTTGGCATTTTGATTATACAATTTCTTCCCACTTAGGACATGGTTACTGGCAGCAGGTGATCAAGGTACAGTATTAGAGACCAAGTAATGATCTGAATGTATGTAATGCAGATAAACTAGGTGAAGGTAAGCAGGTTTGCCCAATCCCTGAATTCCATCCAAAAGTCCTCTTAAAATTTCCTTGAATCTCACCACAGGAAAAAGACTGAGTATAAGTTCAATGAATAAATGTATAAACAAAGTAGGGAAAGCATGCAGAACATGGCTTCTGGAATTCTTTTCAACTCCTTTACCTGCAGTGGCCATAGAAGGGTTCTCTATTTTCTTCTGTTTACAAAATAACTTATGTACATGAATTTGAACAATTCTGGCATGACAGCTACCATGACTGCTTAGAGTCTTCTTTTCTTCTCTAAAAATATGCAACTCCTCCAACTTTTTCTTATAAGTTTTTCCTTCCAGGTTCCTTATCATGAAGGGTGGAAGGAGAAATGCCTGTTGTCTAGTGTGGTATAGCGTTTAAGCTGTTAGGGAGATCCAGGTTCAAGTCCACCCTCACCTACAGGAGCTTACTGGGTACATTTTGGCCAATTATGCATTCTCAGCCCAGTCTGTCTCATAAGGCTGTTGTTGGTAAAATAAGAAGAGAATGATATGTGCAGTGCCTTGAGCTTCTGAATGAAATGTGGGATACAAATCTAATCAATTAATAAATAGATGGATAGATCAGATTGGTTGTTCTTCTCTGGACATGTTTTATCTTGTCAATGTCTTTCAGGAGTGTTGATATACTGCTTGCTCACATCAACGTCTGCCTAGTTACAACTTTCATAGCAACTTCTCAGATCTAATGGAGGCAATCGCATTAGTAGTCCATGATACTACCGGCAAGATGTTGGGGCAATTACCAAAAAAAAAAAAAAAATTGTAGGCAGCTAGGTAAATTATGAAGGATGGGGAAGAAATATCTCTAGTCCAGTATATACTCAGCATCTAGAAGATACACATTCATTTTCTGCAATTTTTAGATTTAGGTTCCTTTGGATATTCTTTTTTTGGTCTAAATGAAAATTCAAATGTACTTTACTTCTACATTTATTTCTCCTAATATATACATTTTTGCATGCATTTCTTTAGCATAACCTTTTGTATTCCATTTCCCCTAAAGTATGCCTTTTTATATCAGAAAACAGCTTGACAAATATTAGTTTGGAAGTCTGGTTGGTTTCTATTACTGTAAAATGCAAATAAGGCTAATTTTATGAAGCCATTGTCAGGTGGGCCATCTCACTTAGTCCCAGAGTTTTCTCATGAATAAAACAATTTACGGTAGGAAACTGAACAGATGCTCACCAAATTAAATCATTATCCCCAAACTCATTCTTAAGCAGTCTAGAATGATTCACTCATTACCACTGAACAGATAGTATAGGAATAGATTTAAGTGAAACACCAGTTTGTCACAGAAAATTCTTTCACCTGTCTCCTTAAAACAACAACGCACTGAGATGGAGCATTTTATGTTAAGTATGTTTTAAATAAATGCCCTGCCAGGCAGTAACAAGTCAACCTGACATTGGAGAGACAATGGAAAAATCAATCACTACAATGTACACCGTAGAACAAGTGCTATATTTTCAACCATTCACCACTGCTGTCTTTCCAGCAACCATGTTTCTTTTATTTGCAAGCTATATTAAAGGTCATACCATGGGACTGGAGATTGCTTAATAATTTTTTTCTAGCTATTCCATAAGAGCAGTAAGGATATTACATTTATTTCAGTGACTATGACTAGTCAGTGTGTATCTGCCATGCATATACATTCACACTACCCTGATATTCTTCTAATGAGTCGATGCTTTTACAAAAGGCATTTCTGAATTCGAATCATTGTACCCATAGACTTAACTATCTCCTCAAGTCCAGTTGTAGAAGATGCTACATAAATAATACGTTTGTTTATGTGAACGATTCCTCTTTAACATGAACTCAAATGTGAACTGTGAGATTGGAGTTCTGAATATTACTAGTTATTAGCAAGAACTTTGGAACAGAGAGTTGGAATGGTTCATGTTAATAAATCAATGGTCACGGTTTTGTGATGGAATGGAATTATGAAGGCCAGGCTCAGGGAGAAAAACATTTTCTTAGCTCGCCGGAGGAGAGTGGGAGATACAAGAGGATGAGACTGGCACCTCCCTGAGGAATTCACAGAGTTGTGGCTGGCTGGCTTGGGAACTGGGGTTTCAGTCTGGGAAGATTCTTGCTAGAGGTTGTAGCTAATAAACATAGCTGAACTGAATTTGCATTGTCTCTTGGGCTAGGCCTGACAGGTCTTATTTGTTTATTAGGCACACTTTTATGCTGCTTGAATCAGTTTGACTCTAAGTGATACTAACCTTAACAGTCATAATACAATCAATAATATAATAACAATAAAAATAATCAACCACATCCTTGCCCATCAAAATCTCAATAACATACACCTGATCTATATTCTCATCCACAACCAAATCATGTATGACATTGGTCTTATTACAGATAAACCTGTATTCAGTAGCATCAGCCAAAGGCAAATCTCTGGCAATCTAGATATCTATTCCCAAGTTGAGACCAGGTCAGAAGACAGGATTGACCTCAAGTATCCATAGAGTATATATTAAGTGTGTTTTGTATTATTTTAGGATGAGACAAATCAAAAAAATATATATTTTTCACATTTACTGGGAACCTCATAAAATGTTATAAAATGGATGTCTGTTAAGTTCATTATGTTGAGATATAAAATGTGTGAGAGGACATTTATTCATATGATAGAGGCTTGTCCTATTCTTGCCCCCATTTGATTTTATATCAATAATCATTTGTTAATGTGGTGTTACAAAGATCAGTATGGTTTAAGGATATGGATGTACATATGAATTATAAAACAAAAACTTGGAATTTATTACAATAAGAATAATTATAAATGTACTGAATGGGGTGGGCATAGCAAAAAATTATCACTTTTAATTGTTGTAAAGTATAGTCCCAATTTTCAATCTTGAGTTGCCAATATGTGTTTACTTTCTATTTATGAACTAGCTATAAAGTAATATAATATAATGACTGCTCAATATTACTCTAAGTGAAGTTTTAATCTATTAATTTAAAAATTAGGCTGATTTTTTTCCTATATGTTAGACAGTGTTTTTGCCGTTTCCTTTTTTCTTCTTTTGCCTTATTTCTCTTTGTGTTTTTTTCCCCTATTTCTTTTTCTTTCTTTTTGTATGTTGAAGAAGAAATAAGACAAGAATAATATTTTTAAAAACCAGTAGACCACATCACAATATTAGATGCACAGGTACAAATCTTGCAACTGTTTGAGATGCAAGCTCTTCTTCGCTATTCTGTTTTTACTCATATTCCATGCTCATGACTGTGCTCAGTCTGCACCAGCTGTTTGGGGGAATTTTAAGAGAAGTTGTTTAATAGAAAGAGCTCAAAGTTTCTCTAGTCCATAATTCTGTTTCCCTAGATGTTAAATACAGAGGCCTATGTGAAACTTCCAAACTGATTGTGTGGCATGCTGTCACTTCATTTGCAACTGGGACTTGCTGCCTCTTCACCCAGCTACTCTTTTTAACCTTCTGATGTCATCCAAGTGACTCCTCCCTCCACCAGTTATTTGTTGACTGTTTATTTGGTTCTCTCTGTCTCACCCTCTCTTTATTAAGAACATGCAATTTGCAGGTTTCTTCAGAAATTGGAGGCAAATTGCTTGAGATTAAAAAAATATCCTGGAGAAATTGTTTGGGGTTTGATGCTCAAGCTCTTAAAGGTTTCTGTGTCAATTTTAGTGCATTTAATCATGTCTGTAATGTCACCACCCCTTTTATTGTCCTGGCAACTAGAAAAGACATAACTTGAGACTAAGGAGAAAAGGGGAAGGAGAAGTGAGAGAAAGTAAAACTGGTGGTTCTGGCCAATGCCATTTTGATTATATAAGCAACTGCACTTGCAGCCAAAACATCAAAGTAGAGAAAATGATAGTCTTATGGTGTCCTCATGCTCAGAGGCAGTATGGCACCAAAGGCCAGATGCTGAGGAGAAATTATAGTAATATTTATTCACTTCTTTGAGGCCTCTGTTGGACCACTGTGGGAAGCAAGATGCTGAACCAGAGGTCACTTAGTCTGATTTACCAGAGTTGTTCTTATGGTGCATTTGGATTTTCTTTTTTTTATCAAAAATAAGTTGGACTATGTTTTCCTCTCTTCTCTCATTCAGATGTGTGATTTAAGAAAGTTGACTGTCATTTCACTTCAGGATCCACAATATCTGTTGATCAAAGATGACTGTAGATTTTTAAAGGGGCATTTTGTTCCTGAACCTATTGATCTCTTCAGGCAATTTCACTATTATTGTAGCAAACCCGTGTGCAGAGTAAGTGCCTGGCAAGTTCCCTGAAGAACCAGTTTAGAATCTTGGGCTAAATAGCTCTTTCCCAGAGGGCTGTTGAGTAGATAACTTGATCTAGATAGCACATGAAATCTTAGAGGCCACTAGAGATCACCACTGCCTTTGTAGCTTTGCAAGAAAAGTTTCCAAGCAGTATTTGCAGAAGGGAAAGGAAGGAACTAAGCTAAGTGCTGGGAGAATTTTGCTTTTGTATAAAATACATTTGATATAGGGAAATATCAAATTAAATTGGGGCAGTGCTCCTATCAGATGCAGCATCAGACTGTAGAATGACCTAGTCTCCAAGTATTTCATCTGTTTCAAGCATTATGCTTCTGTCTAGCTGTACTTTGACAACAGATCAGGTAGTCAGACAGCATTAACTAGGAGCAAGCTTTAGTTTGGTCACCTTCTGAAATGCATTTCATCACTTCTGTCATGAGATCCAGCAGATTAAGCTTGCACTAGTCCATCATTACCTCCTCTCTCATTTTCCTAGTTTCACTTTCCTAGGTTCTCTTGTCAAAAAGCCACTTTTCATTCTTTATAAATCAAAAATATTTCAAGGGTTTCAGCCTCTCTTTCCAAAGGTTTTTCTGTGCATGTGTGTTCCTAAAAACAAATCTAGCTAATGCTTTAAATGTGTTACATAGTAAACAACCTCTGAAGGTCAGATATAATAGCAATTGAACTCAGTCCAAAAAGCAAGAGAATTTTTAGAAAAGTTTAAAGGGGAACTGGAAGAAATGCAAATGGAAATGAAAAAGGGCCTAGCACTCTGGACTCTGAACAGCTACAACAAGAAACTGAGGGAGAGACCACCACATTAAGCATTACAGGTATTGACTTTTCTAAGTTTTTGGCGTAAATAAATATTATAAATGCCTAATGTGGGATATAAATGGAGCAAATGCTCCCCAAAAATGAAGAAAATTATTTCACTATTTAAAAAAAATTGAAACAAGATGCAGTCTATTTGCAAGGAACACATATTAGAAAAAATTATATAAAACATTTGATTTGCAAAAATTTGGGTGAAGAATTTATTTGGGTGAAGAATTAAAAAGAGAAATGGAGTTGTTTTGTATATACATTTCTAATTACAACCAGAACTGATATTGACTGATGATTATGGTAGAAATGTGGGGATGGAAGCTACTTTGCATGGGGCCAAGACTTTGATAATGGGAATTTATGCTCCAAATGAAGACAAAGTTACTTTTTACAAAGGACTTATGGATACGTTAATGGACTTACCATATGAAAATTGGTGTTTAGTGGGAGGACTGGAATGGAGTAATTTGTCTACAAAAGGACAGAAACTCTGAGAAAGATATTAAACCGACACAAGGGAAACTACCAAAAGTTCTTTTTGGTATGATGGACAATTTATTGCTGGTAGATGCATGGAAACACAAAAATGGTGATGCAAAAGAATATACTTACTGATCTTTTTCAAGAATGTATACGTTTTGGATATCTAAGAATTTGGCTACTAATGTTCAGAAAATGGAGATATTGCCAAAGACTTTTTCAGACCATAATCCAGTGACTTTAGTACTTAAAAGGAAAACCAGTTCCTTCAGATGGAGGTTAAACAAAACATTGTTGGAGAAAGAAACAGTAATAGAAGACTGTAAAAAGAAGTTAAAAGTATTCTTTGATAATAATCTTAATAAAGGTACAGATATAAGAATGGTTGGGATGGAAGTAAAGCTTTTATGAGGGAACATTTGATACAGCATAATAGCAAAATCAAAAAAAAAGAAGGAAGGAAGGAAGGAAGGAAGGAAGGAAGGAAGGAAGGAAGGAAGGAAGGAAGGAGAGAAAACACAGGCAATTTTAGATCAGATAAAAATGAAAGAAGAATTAAATTTCCAAAAAGGAAAATTATTTCACAACAGTTTAAACTTTTACAATGGCAGTTATCTTTGTTACCAGTAAGAGAAATGGAGGTAAAAATGTTTGTGCAAAACAAAATAAAACAAAACAAAACAAAAATGCAAATAAACCAGGGAAATGGTTGGCATATAAATTGAGGAAAGGAAAAGAAAAAAAATGATATTAAAACTACATGGTGGAAATACCATAATAATTTATAATTTAAAGATGCAAAAATATTTCATCAATAATTCTCTAAATTATATAAAGGAGAAGAAATTTCCCCGGCAAAGGTTGATAAATAGTTAAAGAAACAAAATTTACCAAAGATTACAGAAAAACAGAAACAATGAATGACTGGGCCTATAACAATAAGGGAAGTTTGTGAAACTATAGAAAAGATCAAAATAAGGAAAGTGCCTGGACCAGATGGCTTACCAGCCTCTTCTTATAAACATTTTGAAGATGAACCGCTACAAGCATTGCAAAATATTTTGACTTCTATTTTACTGGAAAGATACCTGATAGTTGGATAGAGGCCAATATAGCATTAATACTATATAAAGAAGATCAAGATTTGACCTCACAAAAAAAATTACCGCCCATTATCATTACTGAATAATGATTACAAGTTATTTACAATGATTTTAGCTGAGAAAATGAAGATGGTTTTACAGGACTTTATTCATGAAGATCAGTGTGGGTTTTTGCCTAAAAGACAGCTGAGGGACAATATTAGAAATGTATTCAATATTCTGGAATACTTGGAACAACATTATAAGAAAAAAGCAGCATTATTTTTCTTGATGCAGAAAAGGCCTTTAACAGTTTGAATTGTTGGACTTCCTTGTTTAAAATTTTTGGAGGATATGGACTTTGGTGAGCATTTTATCAAATGGGTAAAAATGATTTACACTTCACAAAAGGTACAGATAACTGTGAACGGGGAATTAACAAAACCTTGTAAGATACAGAAAGGGACTAGACAAGAATGCCCCTTGTCACCACTGCTATTTATTTTAGCTTTGGAGGTATTGAATAGAGATATAAGGCAAGAGGAGAGAATTGCTGGAGTGAATATTAAAAGAGAAACTTATAAATTACAGGCGTTTGCTGATGACCCGGTGATAAACCTGGAAGATCCTCTGGAAGGAATAGAAATATTAATGGAAAAACTAAAGGACTTTGGGGTATTATCTGGCTTTAATATTAATAAACAAAAGATGAAGATGCTAACAAAGAATATGAAAATGGAAAAACAAATGGAATTAATGGGAAAAAAACTGGTTTTAAGATTGAGAAAAAAGTGAAATACTTGGCTCATGACTAACGTGAATTGTTAAGATGTTGGAAGGATATGTTAAGACATGGAATGAAATCAAGGAGGACATATTAAGATGGGAGAAATTACAATTGCCATTGTTGGGGAGAATTTCTGTAATAAAAATTAGTGTTTTGTGAAGGATGATGTTTTTGTTTCAAACAAAACCTATTCTGACAACTGACGTACCATTTACACAATGGCAGAAAGATACATCTAAGTTTGTATGGCAAGGGGAAAAAACCCCCCAAGGGTTAAATATAAAATACTTCAAGATGTAATGGAATGAGGAAGACTGGGACTGCCTGATTTTAAACTGTACTTTGCTGCCTGCTGCTTAGTGGATGAAAGAGTGGGCTGTGCTGAGAAATAAGAGGATCTTAGAATTAGAAGGACACAATCTGAAGTTCAGATGGCATAGTTTACTATGGTACAATAAAGTGAAGATTAATGTAGATTTTAAGAATCTTTATATTAGAAGTGCCATACTGAGAATATGGAACAGATATACACCCAGACTATACCCAAAAATGCCTTTATTGGCCTCAGCACAAGAAGCATTTTATAGGAAAGAAACAATAGGCAAAGAAAAATAGTTAACTTATCAAGAGTTGTTAGAACAGGAACATGGAGAATATAAGAAGAAATCAAGAGAGCAACTGGCTGAAGAAGGATTTAGCTTTCAATGGTTTTCATACGCACAGTTAAAAGAAAGATTTAAGGTAGATAATAGGACATTTGGAATTGAGCAGCAGAAGACAGAAGTTGAAGTTGAACTATGTACAAATGATGAACATTTAATTGCTAAAATATATAAATCTTTATTGAAATTTGAAATGGAAGAACAAGTGAAAGAGTGTATGATAAAATGGACTAAGAACTTTGGACATAACATACTGATGGAACAGTGGGAAAATATGTGGTTAAAAGGATTGAAATTTACACTATGTTATAACCTAAAGGAGAATTTGTATAAAATAATGTACCATTGGTATATGACTCTAGAAAAATTGTCTAAAATGTATAAAGGTACTTCAAATTTATGTTGGAAATGTGGACAATGTGAAGGGTCATTTTATCATCCCTGGTGGACTTGTAAAAAAGCCAGAAATTTTTGGGTTCAAATACATATAATGATACAAAGAAGATGTATCAACATTCAACTGAAACCAGAACTTTTCTTGCTGGGATTAATGGACAGTCAATTAAAAAAGATTATTTTTATATATGATTACTGCTCTGAGACTATTATATGCACGAAAATGGAAAGACCCTGAAATATCCACATTGGAGGATTGATTGGTGAAGATGACAGAATTAGCAGAGATGGCAAAATTAACTCATTTGGTTAGAGAAAGGTCAATAACTACATTGATTAGTGACTGGAAAACGCTTATGGACTTTTTGCTGAAAAAAGAGAAAAATGAACTTGTAATTTATGGCTTTGAAGATTAGAAAGGATAGCTTATGGAAAGAAGGAAATTATTATGTAACCTTAGAGAGAGAGGATAAAATATAAATGTATCTATAATTCCTGTCAAGAAAATCGGAAGCTGCTTTAGAATCATTTCTTTTTTCCTATTTCTTTTTCTATATTTCTTTTTCACTTTATTACTTTTCTTTATTCTTGTTCAATACAAAATTTGTACTGTTTTTAATTCTGTTGAAAAACTTAAATAAAAATTATTAAAAAAAAAATAATAATAGCAACTGGACTTCCCTTTGCCTGGTGCCATTTTCGTACCTGTTGCAGTTCCCAGAAGCATTTACGAAGCACCATTTTTCAAGTCATTAGAGCATTTCTGTTGTTTGCAAGGCTCATATGTCTGCTTCAGACATTTTTCCTGGTCATCTCAACTTGCATGTCTCTACGCAGCCATTTTGTGCACGTGCGGAGACAATGCAGCGAGGTCTTGCAAATCATGCCTGCTTTAATAATTCAAAAAGTGGTGCCTTGTATGTTCTCCAACACACTGCAAAGCATCTTTTTTGAATGTTTTACAGAGGGCTACAGAGGAGGCAGTGATGCTTTTAATGTACTCTTTAGTAGGTCTGTGTAAAGTCTCACAGTGGAGGTCCATTTGATTAAGTGTTTGCCTTGCTGATTGAAGATTGTTTTCTGCTCATGTACACAAGCCTTTTCTATTGAAGAGAAGCCACCCAGCAAAGTAAATCAGTCCATTTTTATACTTTGACTGGAGGCATTGAAGTAGAATGCTTTGATTTTCTACATCAGAGACCTGCTTGGCTCCATTAATCAGAGTTCGGGCTCTTCCACAAAAACAAGGAAAGTAGTGCTTTCCATAGCTCTAAGGATGCAGCTGTATGGAACATTGTGGTCTTGCTAGGCACAGTCCCTTGTCATCCTTTTCTCTCAAGTTCTGCAGGTATATCCTGTGCCTCAGTTCTGCTAGGAAGCGTAACGCCAGGACAGAGACCTAGTGATCCTCTAGATTGGTTCCGCTCATACATATCCTATAAGCCATAATGCAATTTGTTTTGTCCCTGGCATGAGGCTGCTATGGCTTAGCCCTGCATGTGAACCAGGACAGTATGGCACATTTAGTAGGCAATGGATCAAATCCAGGCTTAGTACTGAGTTTGGTAAGCAATTATTGAGAAAGCAGAGGAACTCACTAAAGCTCACCATTTGGGCCACTGTCCCCATTTCTTCCACAAATTTTCATTTTACCTGGTGAATACATAAATTGAATCTGTCATCAATCTGTCTGTCTGTCTGGAATGACAACCATTGTCCTCTCCCCTTGTGCTGATAAAGAAGAAATTATGTTTTATTGATGTTTAATATATTGCTCAGTCTGACCATAATTGCCCTTAAAGCAACATGTCTTCCTGCTTGCTCATTTGTCAAATTCCCAGCATTAAATTCTTAAGTTATAATTAAAGTGAATAAGGAAATTGTTTTGCCTACAAGAGCCTCATTATTCCAGGCTGATTAATGCTGCTTCAGACTGCACGTTGAGGATGGAACCTATAGAATTTAAGAGGCAGCAGTGGCTTTTCTATGAGATTTTCAGGCAATCTCTTCTGTTCAATGGGAGAATATAATTTAGCATTCAATTGCTAAGGAAGGCTTAACCATCTCATTTAGATAAACATGTTCCATTTAATTCTATAGATTTGAGGGGGGAAAGTTTGTACAAAAAAAGCATTTGTAAAGAATCTAATTATTGTTGGTAGTTGTGAGCTGCAGTTATTTTCTATATGGATTCATCTGGCTCTGAGCAGAAAAAGCTATAGAATTTATGGGTAAGTGGGTGGGGATGATTTTTTAATCAAGATACATTCAAATGAAGTCATATTATCCTATAACTTTGGAAAAACAACTTGGCTACTAAAGATGTTCAGTAAAATGAAAAATCAATAAAGTCAAAGCTTTTTAGAGAACCTTGGTGGTTTGGATTTTTTTCTATTTTCTATTTTCTCTAAGTTCAGTTAAAATGTGTCTTCATATAGCCAGAGAAGAAGCGCTGATGGCTAAGGTGGCACAAAATGAAATGCAAAAAATTAGAAGAGGAATTGGACTACATTTCTTGGAGATAGGCAGCATATAGATGACTCTCCTTAGGCCAATTACTTACCCATATAGCCCAACGCTATGACTAGCACAGCTGTCCAAAATCTTTGCTAGAAGATTTTCATACATACCTGCTATCTGATTGTTTTAATTGAACTGGGACCCCCTGCATATGAAGTATGCATTCAATCACTGGGCTATGGCATTCAGATTCTGTTTTTGTATATGAAAAAAGAACATGATATAGAAATAAAATAGATCAAAGTCCTGGATGTTACAGAGGACCTAGGAATCAATGAGTCCCACAGGTCACTCTGAGTGGAGAGCTGGCATTTTGCCTCCAGTGGAATTTCATCCCAAATGCATGTTTTAATTTTGCCATCTGTTTTGCGCAGAACATGTATCAGTTATGCGGAATGGATGCAGTAAACTATTTCCATCCTTGATTGCAATATTTCATTATCAATGACCTTAGTTATGCCGATGGAGCTATTAGTGATTAATCCATCCCCAAACAGTCATTATGGAGCCTGTAATGAATATGAATAAGGACCTTTTTCCCTCTCTAAAAGCCCTTTTGCATTTAGCAGCAACTCCCTGTTTTATAGATTATTCAAATTTAACCATTGTTAATATGCAAATTTACAGTAGATAATTGCCACCAGAGGGGAAGAACAGAGTGACCCTTGGGTTCTGTTTAGAAAATTGGAAATGAAGGGTGATTAATGCAGTGATATGAAAGCATTCTTTTCTTGCAGCCTGAAGATTGTCTTCTTTTGGCCAGCTTTTCCTATATTTTTGCTCATTCATACTGAGGAACTTCAGAGAATTTCAAGGACAAACAATCTTACATGTTATCTTCAGCATCATCAGACTGCAGTGCTTCTGTTGTTCTTTCACTATTTCCACAAAACTCTGGAGAGTATACCTTCTAGTGCAGTTGTAAACTTTACCCAGCAGATTTACTACAGGAAGGAAAAAATAAATGTTCATCTGCTGAACACTTTTCCCCAAACATCTTTTCTTCCTTTAGATATGGTAGCACTGTCTTTGGTAAAAATGGAAAACCCATTGGCTGCATATGGCCTCCAAAGCCCTCCTTGCACCCTTCTGGGAGGGAATTTGCTCTGATTTCCACCCTGAAAAAATCTCTCCACACAAAACATCCAGAAACCACACTGCTGAAATCCAGTAGCAAAATGGCTCCAGACACCTCTAAACTGAAACAAAAACAATTATCTTCCAAGAAGACTCATCCCTTTGCAAGGGGATGAGGTGCAACCATTGTGGCCTACACCCTCTGGAGCAACCTCTAGCATGCAAAGTTACAATAAGGCCTGACTCAAGTTAAGCTTGACTCCTGCTGACTTTATGGATATGTGTTAACCATGTTTAATACAGCCCCTTCTTTGGCAACAATATACAAATAGTTTACTACTGCCTACTTCTGGATTTTTTTTTTAAATTTCCCATTTATGTATTTATTTATTAAATTTATATGCCACCTATCTCCCCCAGAGGGCGACTCTGGGCAGCTCACAATTTAAATCCAAAACAGTAAAAACAATAAAAATATAAATATCCGTATTAAAATTAACTAATAACAATTCTAAATAAAAAGACTACATATAATTCAAGATGATGGGGGGAGCAGTATCAATTATGCCACCAGCCAATTCCAACAATGAGAGCCCCCATCAGCCCCCCCAGGCCATCTGGCATAGCCATGTTTTCACACTTTTCCAGAAGGCCAGGGGGCGGACTGCACCTCAGGTGGTAAGCTGTTCCACAGGGCAGGGGCCATGGCAGAAAAGGCCCTCTTCCTTGACTGGTGGGGTCCACAACACGCCCTTTCTGCCGGAATGAGTGGGGCAGGCTGATATAATGGGTATGAGATGTTATAGACGTCAGGTAACCTGGTCTTGTGCCATGAAGGGCTTTAAAGGCAATAACCAACACCTTGAAATGGACCTGGAAGCAAATAGGCAACCAGTGCAGCTTGCGTAACAGAGGTGTTATATGTGCCACCCTAGGGGCGTTCAAAACTGTCTGCGCCGCTGCATTTTGTGTCAGCTATAGCTTCCGAATACTGTTCAAGGGTAGCCCCATGTAGAGTGCATTGCAGTAATCCAATGTCCTGGGAGATGACCAGGGCATGAGTGACCCAGCAGAGGGCCTCCTGTTTCAGGAAGGGGCATAACTGTTGCACAACGCGAAGTTGCACAAAGGTCATCCTAGCCATGAACAGGAGTTGTGCATCTAGGAGGACCCCCAGATTATGCACTGGGTCTGTCTGCAACCCCACCCAGAACCAAGGAAGCTTATGTTTTTGGAATTTCTTGATGTCCTCTCATTCCAGTTCCAACCAAGTCTAACCCTTCTTAGTCTTTTCAAGAACAGCCACTTGCTATGACTGCTATCAAAGTGTCAACAGCAATTCAAGGATCAAAACTGCAGTTCCAGTTGCTTCCAGGAGAAATAGCTACTTTCGAACCTGCTCAGGGAATAGGAGTCCCCTGTACCTGCAGAGGAAACTCAACAAGAAGCTGAAAATGTGGAGATTTATCTGCCTGTGTGTGGACGATTGTGGTGAAGTCCTTGAGAAAAGTGAGAGAGGTTTTTTTGATACTCATCTACCCATTGAAGGAGATCAGGTTCCTTCATGGCAGCCTGGAAAAATGCTATATCCACATTTGGTTATGTTGTTGAGTGAAGTGTAAAGATCCATCCTTTTCAACCATGCTGCCTGTTCTCAGGCACAGATGCATCATTATCCTACTGATCTGTCCTAAGTTACAATTATCTGCCTATTTGCTTGTCCTAAACACTGATATAGTATGGTGTAATCCAAGCCATGCTTTCATATTGGAAAAACAATGGCATCCTCCACCACATTTGAAAATAGCAAGAAGTTAGGAGTGCAGGCAAGGCTATATGATACCTAGAGTACTACTTTCCAACTCATCAATATTGTTTGCCCCTTAATGTCTACCACCATTGTGCCTGTATATCTCTGCCTAAGGGTGAGTTGAGCCTTCCTCTGCTACATAGTTGGAGGTGCCAGGAGTTGAATCTGGAGTTTTCTGCAAGCAAAATCCATATTCTATAACTGATCAAAAACCACAAATAATTTCATATTTTTATATGTGAAACCAAATAAATTCTGCAGGAGAAGGTTACTTACTTTATCCAGTTCTAATTACATCGTTTTACTTTCTTTAGTAGACATTTTAGGAGGTGACCCTGTAGTGGCCAAAAATCAGAAGGGGTCTCGTAGCAACTTTTCGCGTTAACAAATTTTATTAAAAGGCATAAGATTTCATGAGCTACAACTTATTTCATCAGGGCTGGGGAAAAAAGCAAGTTTTAATAAAGTATATAAGTCTAAAAAGGTTCTACCAGATTCCTTCTGATTTTCAGTTTCTTTAGTAGAGAGCACTGGTTATTCATATGTTTATTTTGGTGTCAGTTTAGTAGATATTGTATGCTTCATATTGTTTGTATGGCACAAAAGGGGAGTTGAAAACCTTGTCTCCCCTTGAATAACATGAAAATCAATATACCAATGTTATACCACCTGCCATGAACACTAGTTGCATTATTAGCAAGTGAATGCTACAACAGAGAATCCACACCGATGGATGTCTTTAGACTTTCACATGCTGTGGCTTTCTAAAGGACTGAAATGTTCTCCGCGAATCTCCTACTGTTTTGATTTAAACTGGAAAAAAAGGGGTTTCAGGCAGACTGCTGCCCTGCTCTACCCAAACACAGAGGCAACAATGTTTTGAAAGACAATTTTTAAGAATTCACAATGCTGGGAGTTAAATCTGGCCCAATGAATTGCAATCTGATGAAACTTTACCAAGTGACAACTGCTTTATATTAGTTTTCAGTTTTTCAGTACCCATGGGTCAGTACTGAATTATCCTATAAAAGTAATGGTAAAGATTTACCCAAAAATCTCACACAAAGAAATATTCATTTATGGTGCACTTCAGTCAAATAGAATATGACTGGGGATGCGTGTGTGCCAATATGTAGAACCTTGCACGGATTACATGGCACACTTGATTTACACTCTTCCTGACAGCTGGGTTTGCGGGCCACTCCCACTCCTATTTTGCCCATTGAATCCATATTGCTGCACAGCTCTAGTGGTTATAAAGTACTAAAGAATAAAAGACCTCATTTTTTAAACTTCGGAAAGAATAATTGTTCTTTTAACTGTAAGAGAAATGAATGACATCAGAAACTATAAATCCTAACATAACATGGTTTATGATTTTGGAAGGTCAAATTTACATCAGACCATTTTTTTTTTCCTCTCCAGAAATTTGCTCAGTTGAGTTCCTGAATACCCTTTTCTCAAGATAGTTTTACAGGCAACTCCACCCCTTTCACTAGAGGACAGAAGGAAATAAATCAACTCCACTGTCAGGCCTCTGATTAAGTTATTCAAGAGCTGAAATGATTTTGTTTAATGGATATTTATCATCACTACGTACAGGCAACTGAATAATCTGTAATTATCAAGCTATGTTATTATTTGGTATTCAATGAAAAAGATTAGAATAGAGCATCTTTGACATCTGTGGTGCTTTGGGCAATATTTCTTTGGAAATGAAGCTAATCTGTTTCCTCTTTCTTTCACATTTTTATGTTGCAGCACCTGCCCTCTAGCAGAGCATCTCTGAGAGGTTCATATGGCTCTTGCCCTACAAGAGTGCCACAAGTCCTTGAAGAACTGGCTTTGCTCCCAGGCCCAGATTAGGTTGTTTGTTGAGCCCCTGGGGGTTTGGTTTGGTTTAATTTGGGCTTTTTTGCAATTTCGGGGTGATTTCTCCAGGCATACATGTCCTTGTCTCCTTTTACTTTTTTTTAAATTTGTTTTACTTTTTAATTGTGTAAGTCATCCAAAGTCATTTGGGAGTTGGGCAGTCTTCCAGATTTAATAAATAAATTCAATATATATCTATTGTCCCAAAACTGACCTAAAAACAAAAAACAAAAAAGTATCTAGAAAATACTGCTGGTATTGCCTAATACCAACTCTTGACATCCTAGAGCAGTTGACAAGGCCTCACCAGCACTGGCACCTGCCTAGTGATGGAATGATGTCAAATTTGGAAACAAAAATGTCCAACATTTCTGCTGTCTCAATTGAAAAAACTGAAAAGCCTATTGAAATAAGGAGGAGTCTCACCAGAAGACCCACTGCCCAATAATCCCTCAAACATGGTGTGAAGAGTAAAGAAGATGACCTTGACAAAAATATTCAAGAACCATCACCTAGGCAAAAGGGGCTGAGATATTTTTTAAGCCCAGAGCAAAGCCATAACACTTGGAAGGGATGCAGGCAGATGCCTCCCTGATTCACTGGAATATAAGAAGGGGAAGGAGGTACAGCACAATCAGACTTGGAAGATTCTGTTATTATAGCCAATCTCAATAAAAGTAGTTTTACCTTCCTATGGAGTTGATTTCCTGGTCTGGTCTACCTAGCGGGGCTGGCATCTTAGGGAGCAGGTCCCTCCCTAAAGTAGAAGTGATAAAGCAAGCTACAATCTAGATGGAAATGCACTAAGGAAGGGCAGCTCTATTTTGCTTGCTTTACAAAAACTATTTTTCTCCCCAAATATATCTGAATGTTGTAAGACCTTTCAGACTCTCTTGTCTGGGTTTCATACTAATTCAAAGTTGGTGATAGAGTATTGTAACACGATGATTCCTCCCCCTCCTCCTCAAGTTGTCCATAGTAGTGTTCCCCACAGAAAGGTCTGTTTATGTGGGAACTACGCTTGAGATAAAGTGCAGTGCAAAAACTAGGGCATTCCTGGGAGGTATCTGTATGTGGACAGTACAGAAGATACTAACAGCTGGACAATACTCAGGGTAACATATAGGGGATAGTATTCTGTAGGCCTGCTTGAATGTTAACCTCTGATTAGAGAGAAAAATATGCCCTGAGTGATATTCCTTCTCCAACTCTCAGAGTCAAAAAAAACATCAATGGCAGTGGAACTTTCCCTACCTGCCACCATTTTATTTCTTCACAGTTGCCCAGAAGAGTTCTGTCACCATCACAGATAAGACACTCTCTTATTCCAAACTTAGTTGTGAATAGGATGACATGGAGTAATATTTTGAGGTCACTTCTAGTACAGGTTTAATTCAAATATTGTAGTCCTCATTCCCCCTTGCTGTTTTGGGGGGAAGAAAAAACAAAGAAGGAAAAAAGAAAGAGTAGAGGATAAAAGAGAAATCTGAAGGATTAACTGATTTAAAAGAAGAGCCAACAGTAGGGTAATCTTCAACTTTTCCTATTCTATTCCTTGCAGGACAATTGGACAGATGACTACATGCATATCTTCTCTTCTGTTGTTTTTAAGAAAAAGCTAAAGCATTTTTTGTTGAATAAGACACAATGGATTGGAATCATACATAGTGCTAAGCTATTAGCTGTGGTCATAATGCATAATGGTTGAGTTCTATGGCTTTTTAAAAGGAATGACAATTGCCTTGGGTCCTACACATGGAAGTAAAATTTAGCATTTGAAATGTTCAGATGGATTAATACTTCTCCTTCAACCAGCAAAACTAATTAGCTACAATGTAATGGCAAGAATTACTTTAGCTGTTCAGGTTTCCCCCCACCTCACTGTTCTAGGCTATTGATTTCAATGGAGAAAAAACAACGGCGGGGAAAAACTTACATTGATGTAAAATGGAGTGTGAAGAAAGGGTGTATGTAGGGAGAGAGAGGTACTCCAATGAACTTTGTGTCTCCTGGGCTTCTTACAAACGTTTGCTTGATTCACAATACATTGAGCTAAAGCCAAACAAACTGTATTATAACTTATAAATAAAGCTATACTATGGCATGCTTTGAGAAGCATGAATTTCCTACTAGCTGTGGGCTGTGCATTGGAACACAGACCTACCATCTCTGTTCTACTGCTCCCCTCCCTCCTTTTTTTCTCTCGGTCTAGAAAAAAAAATGCCTTGGCTTTGTTTCAGAGTGGAATAGATTGCGTGGCATACAACTGGCTGGCTTTCAGAGTGTTGAATGAGGTATAGCTTTAGGACAACTCTCCCTTTACTCCTGAGGCTGAAAATAGAGCCAGAACGTAGGCTGCTTGGAGCTGCAGCTAATCTTGCCTATTCAAAAGCTAACTTCCAATGCCAGTATGCTTTAGGGGGCATTAGAGAGATTCACCTCATGATATTCTGTCACCATACCTTTTTCAGGTATTTCTGAATTGGTTCGCTCAGATTCATCCCATACAGATAAATGGCAAATTTACAGTTGGATATAATTTTTATAACGTGAGGACAATAATAAGTATTTCAGATTTGGCTCAGATGTGCACTGATGTTTGTGCAGAAATATCAACAAATTTCATGCAGTATATCTACAAAATTCAGACTGTAAAGGCAATTTTTTTTTTAATGAGACTAGCACAGAACAGTAGGAAACGAAGTGGCAGCTAATCTCATTTTCTATGTGTATGTGAGTGAATGCATGCATGTGGGTGTGGTCTTTCCTGGTACTATGGGTGATGCAAAAATGTGATTTTGTTTTTTATTTCAGTGTAAATTAATGTGATTTGCTCCTCCAGATTTCATACTAACTTATGAATAAATGCATCTGAAACTCAGATAGAACAAAATTGGAATGTTCCATCTATGTTTAAATTGATCTGATACAACTATATTTGGAAAACTATGTTTTGGTCATTCAAGTAAAAAAAAAGGGGGATTGTGTAGGCATAGCAATGACAGGCTTAACATAATTTCTCTTTAGAAGCTAAACAAATGAATTCTAGTAGGGTTATCTATACAGGCCTAATTTAGCAACTCTATACACGTTATCTAGCAACTGGATAGGACAGGGACAATTTGTGTTCTGTTCTCAAATACAATGTGGTGTTAAGCTACACTATACGCTACATCTTGTTTTCATGGTTGTCCTTACTGGCTCTGAAGAATGTTTGAAAAAAATATATACTCCTTTTAGTCTACTGGGTATTCTTTATATTTCTGGAAAGGCCTTAATAATGAATATTCATTCATTATGACATTTATGCACTGCTTCAGTACAACTCTAGGTGGTTTACAGTGTATATAAGAAAATATAATAATAATACAATAATATAAATATGACAATCTATAACTATAATAAAACTTAAATGTATATTGATGGCTCTAGAATCCATCTCAAAAGCCTCTCTGGAAAATCCAAGCCTTTATACCTTTCCAGAATGTCATAAGAGTAGGAGCCATCTCAGCATCAAAGATAGCTGTCCCTTTAGATGGCGAACCTTACAGAGATGCGGATGTTGTCAATACAGCACTCTCAGGACTGACCAGGAAGCAGGTGGCCTGCTGCATTTTGGACCAGCTAAGATGTTGAGGTCGTCTTTAAGGGCAGCCCTTGTAGAGCAAATGAAAGGAATCCAAATGAGAGATGACAAGGGCATGAGTGACAGTCCTCTGGGCATTTTAATTTAATCTTTACTGAGGTCCTGCACATCCAAAATATATCCATTTAATACAGTTTTTATATCTTGCCTTGCAGGATATAACTCCTTCATGGAGAGTTTTACTAATAACATCCAAATATATTACATACACCATTATTTATTTATTTACTTACTTATTTATCGTATTTATATAGCTGCCCATCTCACATAAATGTGATTCTGGGTGGTGTACCACAATAAAAAGCAGTCACAATTTAAAAATAAAGTGTTTATTGTTTATTAAATATTAAAGATGAAAGAGCATTGGAGCCTTTCCATAGGCAGTTAAGTGGCCTGGTGGACTGGCAAATTGGAAATCCAGCTAATGTGAATTCCAGCATCCCCCACTCACGTAGTGTATAAGAGCCAGCTATTCATCTACAGTAGCTTTATAGACAACTACAGGGTTCAGTTTAGGCAGATAGTAGTTATTTGCAAGAACTTTGCAATAAAAGAGTTGGAACCCAATATTAACAAATCAGTCATTAAGTGTCTCAAAGAATATCACGTTTGGTGTGGGTCTTCCGGGCTGTGTGGCCGTGTTCTGGAAGTTTTGTTTCCTAACGTTTCGCCAGCATCTGTGACCGGCATCTTCAGAGTGCAGGAGCACAGATAGGAGCAGTTCTCTCTGTGCCCAGGATGATGTGACCCTTTTGTGGGTATTTATAGAGATCTGAAGGGGGGGGGGATGGGGGGATTGGGGGGTGGGGGGGTTAGGGGGGTGGGGGGGTTGGGTTACCAAGTGGCTGCTTGTTTTGGTGTCAGAATATGTGTGTATCTTCCTGGGGGTTAGGCAGGGTTTTTTCTTCTTCTATTGAGTTGTTTCCCCCACCCCCCACCCCCCCATCTTTATTGGACACTCAGAGAATGTTTTAAAGAGATTGGCTGTCAACCTCAATATGCTGGAAGTGTAAAATAATGGATGAGAAACTAATGCATATGACCTGGGTTTGTTTAATTTTTGCTTAATATCCATAAGTCATTGATATGGTTTTGGGAAGAGGAATACAGTTCTAAAGATGTGAAAGTTAGGTTTTGAATTATATACCCCGAATTTGAATTTTTCAGCTATGGATTTATTGAGCATAGAGGATAGCAAAGAAGATTACTCTTTTATAGTGGAAAGACAGTGCCACCCCAGATTTACAGTCTCTGACTGATTATATGTGTTCACTTTCTGCTCATGAATTCACTCTCTATCACTTTAATGGAAAGATGGATCAATACTATTCGGTGCAGTCAAGGTTTAACGCTTTGTTTAAAAACCGAGATTTTTGGTATATATGTATTTTATCTTTTTTTTTCCTTTTCCTTTTCTTGCATTTTATTAGTATTAGTAGTATTCATTCTATTATTGTTTTATCAGTTTGCATTATTATTATTTATATACACAACAGTGTGAAATCACACCTGCCATTCTTTAGCTGGTGTTGGTCTTCATTCACATCTAGTTCTTCCCAAGAACCTAGGATGTCGTAATGTATTGGCGTAATATATGTGCAGATCCAAGCAACATGGCCTTTTGTAATTGACAGATGGAAATTTTGTCAATGCGCAGATTTTCCAAGTGCCATCCAAGGTTTTTTGGTATGGCACTCAGTGTGCCAATAACCACCAGGACCACCACTGTCCATTTATGCCATAATCTTTAAACTTTGATTTTCAGATCTTGATACTTTGTGAACTTCTCCAATTCTTTGTCTTCTATTCTACTATCCACTGGAATTGCCACATCAAGTATCCACACTTTCTTCTTTTCAACCACAGTTAAATCTGGTGTGTTATGTGCCAAAACGTTATCAGTTTGTATTCAGAAATCCCACAATATTTTCACCTGCTTATTTTTTACTACTTTTTCAACTATACATTCCCACCAATTTTTCATTACTGGCACATGATAATTTTTACAGATGTTCCTGTGAACCATTTTTGTTATGTTGTGTTATGTCAGTGTTTACAATCAATTTGTGTGATCTTCTTGCATGAGCTCAGTATGTAATCTACTGTTTCATCTGCTTCTTTGCACAATCTGCACTTTGAATCATTTGATGATTTTTCAGTTCTGGCCTTGATTGCATTAGTTTGAATAGCTTGCTCTTGAGCAGCCAAAATCAAGCCATCAGTTGTTTTTTAAATGTTCCAGTTGTAAGCCGTTGTCAAGTTTTATCTTTATCCACTTTATCATCCATCTTTTGTAGAAATTAACCATGTAATGCTTTTTCTTGCCAGCATTCTATTTGTGTTTTTATTACATGATTTCAATATTCATGTTTTGTTTCCTGTAAGTTCCAATTTTTAACTTGCATCAGTGCTTGTTCTTGGCTGTCTTTTACATAATCAGCCAATGCATGTTTTTCTTCTTCAGCAGTTTGTTTGGCTTGAAGTAAACCTCTGCCTCCATTTCTGTGGGGCAGGTATAATCTATCAAAATCACTACAGGGATGTAATATGCGGTGAATAGTCATTAGTTTTCTTGTTTTTCGGTCCAGTTCACCTTGTTTCCAGGTAATAATTCCAGCAGTGTATCATATTACAGGTATGGCCCTGGTATTGATGGCTTTGATGGTGTTTCCACCATTCAATTCTGTCTTTAGCAATTTTCTTACTCTTTGGATGTATTCTTTACTAATCACATTTTTAACTTGTCCATACTTGATGTTATCCAAATTGTAAAATGCCCAGATACTTGTAGGCTTCATCCTGATGGCTCCTGGTGGTTTGGCCATTCAGCATTTCAATTCCATTACTGTTTGTGATTTTACTCCAATTTACTGCTACTATAGCACATTTCTCTAGGCCAAATTCCATTGCTATATTTGTGCTAAAACTTCTTACAGTATTTGTCAATGACTGGATTTCGATTTCTGATTTTCCATAAAGCTTCAAATAATCCATATTCAGCAAATGTGACTTTTATTAGCATTTTTTGCTGTTGATAGCCAAGATTTGTTTTCTTCAAAATCACTGAAAGGGGGATCATAACAATGAGAAATTATAAGGGTGATAATGAGTCATCCTGGAAGATGCCTCTCCTAAGGGTGATGAGCCCATATTTTTCATTTCTAATCACCAATTCTGTCTTCTACTGCTTGATTATTTTTTCTATAAACATTCTAATGTTTTTACTGACACCAGTTGTTTCCAAATATTTGATGATCCAACTATGTGGTAATGAATCAAACACCTTTCTATAATCAATCCAGATCATATGTAAATTGGTTTTTCAGCTTTTGCAATTCTCTAAAACCATTTTATCAATCAGAAGTTGATCTTTTGTACCTCTGCTTTTCCTTTTATTTCCTTTCTGTTCTATTGGAAGGATGTTATTTTATTCTAAATAATCTTGGATGTTGTCCTGTCCACTATTATACCTGTGAGTAATTTAAACATTGTAGGCAAGGATGTGATTGGCCTATAGTTTCCTGGTGTTGTCCCTTTCGCTGGGTCTTTGTGAATCAGATAAGTTTTGCCAGTTATTAACCAGTTGCTGATGTCTCCTTTATATAACACTTCATTAAGCTGTTTAGTTATAATTGGATGTAAGCTAGTCAGTTCTTTGAGCCAAAAGCCATGCAATTGATCATTTCCAGGAGGTGTCTAGTTTTTAATCCTTTTCACTCAACTTTTAACCATTTCTGCTGTTATAATTAGTTCTTCCATTTGATTTTTACTACATTCATCTTCAAATTATTGTATCCATCCAGCATTTTTATTATAGTCTTTTTGAGTTTCCCATAGAACTTTCCAAAACTGAATTGTTTCCTTTTTGTTTGGTTTTCCATTTTCAGAATTTCTATTGCCATTTATACTTTGGTAGAATCACGTCTGGCCTGATTGAAATACCTGATTTTGCTGAAATTGGGTGATTCATGCCTCATGGTGTTCAATTTTCTCAAGTATTGCTGTTATTTGTTGCTTTAGGATTTCCAAAGCTTCTTCAATTTTTCTGATGCTAAGCCTATATATATATATATATATATATATATATATATATATATATATATATATATATATTAATTAGGCTTATCTCAATCCTTACAGTCTTCAATTTTTGCTCTTTCATGTTCTTTAAATTACTTGCATCTGATCTTAATTTCTTTATCTTGGTTTCGAAGTCTGATCTTCCACTTTGGAACTGAATATGATTTTGCTTTTGCTTTTCTAGTTTTGATACCCAGTTCTTCTGTAACACCACTGCTGACTTGTAGGCAAGCTGTTTGATAGATATTATTTTAATCCTTGCAAGTGCCTTATTCACACCCTTTATTATAGGTGCCAGGTCTTTCGGGGGCACTACTTTCAGTGCTTGCAGTCTTTGTCTTTCTACTGGCAATTCTGCATACACCATAATTTTCTGCTTTAATTCTTCCTGTCGGGGGGGTCAGTTCATAGGTTGTTTCAGTGCTGACCTGTACTGGCTCTGTTGTTATTACTTCTTCTAAGTTATCATTTCTGTAGTTCATATCTGCTGTTTCCTCTGTATTTCCAATTGTTGTTATCTGAGTTTCTTCTACTATTCTACCAGCTTCCTCATCAATGCCATGATAGTTTTAAATATTCCTTAAAAACAGCATGCAGAAGATGATGAGGTCAATGCTCCAGTCCCATGCACTCCATCCCCAGCCTCCCCTTCTTGAAGGGAAAATTCTGCAGTGAGAGCTAAAACCAGGAGTTCAGCAAATTGCTAAACAGCAGCAAACTCACCCCAAATGAAGCCCTTGGGGGTCTGTAAAGTCCAATACTGGTCTTTCTTCTAATGTTTGAAAATAAGAGGTTAATCAAGTGGACATCTACGTGGCTACACTTTATTTTATATTAAACTTTCCTACAAAACAGTGACATTATTTCTAAGTAAGTTGTATGCTTCATAATGGAAATGAAGCATTGATGGATTGATTAAGTGTCATCAATCCATCAATTGATTCTTAGTGACCACATGGAAGATTCTTTTCAGGAGTTCAAAGTTGTTTTTAGGTCTCTCAGTGGTGCATTCATTGTTTCATACAGCTGTCCTAAGGGGTTCCCCATCAGACCATAAAGTACATTCTACACTTAATGTCATTGCACCCTTAAGTGTTAAGCTATCAACACTTGACATGACTGTGGTGTGCTAAATGAGGTTACTCACTGGGAATGGGTCAGGGTGGAGAGGGTCATTATACTCTCTGTATCCTTTTTCTAACATCTAAAGAGTTTTTCTGCAGGCATCTGTAAGACTTGAAAGAATCAGGTAGTCTTTTTTCAATGGTGATGGAGATTTTCTCATGATAGTTCTCTTTAAAACAAACAAATAGCCCATGCCTTGGGGTAGGGGGTCTGTGGAACCCTGGTGGTGATTTTTTTTTTTTTTTGGTTAGAGGGGGTGTGTTATCCAGATGCCTGGGATTGTGTTTTTATTATTTTCCTCTTATTGTCCTTATTTTGATGTAAGCCACACAGTCATTCTGGAGTCAGGTAGCCTCTAAATCTCAGAAATAAAATACAATTAAAATGGATGTCATTGCGTGTGTGTTTAGAGACTCAGTTCTGATTCAGGTTCAATGCAACTGTTACATTCTGAGTTGGGATTCTTTTCCACTTCACTGCCATGGTAGAAGGATAGGTGAGGACAGGAAACAAACTGGATTCAGTTTTATTTCCCGGATAAAATTGTCAACAATTAGCAGTACAGGAACATTTGACATTAAAATGTTGATGTTATATTAACATACTATTCCGGCTATATTCTAAATGTAAATATTACAACACTAATCTCAATTCTTAGCTTTGATTGGGACATGAGTAATAACTTGGAAAGCTTTTGGTGTATGCAGAAGGTTGGCAAATATGATACTTCACTCTATTTGCAAGTTGAAATGTTTGAGACAGCTTCCAAGTAATTTTGTTACAGTACATTAGTAGTCAGGACCATAAACATCCCTAGACATGTGCAATTTTTCATGTAGAGCCAAACTGAAAAAAGTTTTAGAATTGTGCTCATGTGTTGCATCAGTAAGGGAACAGAGCAGCCCTGTTGGCATTATAAAGTTACGTTGATATAGCTGCTGCTTGGAAGGACCGTAATTTCTCCAGTATGACATTTGCTTAAATTGTTATATAATGTACAAAGTGTTGTGGAGTAGCTTATGAAAACCTGATCCTTGACTAATTTATTCACATGTTTTCCCAAATGGCTTGTGCTCTGAGAAATCACTTGATTAGCACCCCGAGTGCAGCAAAAAGTGGTTATGAAGTTAGGATACAGAAAATATGTTGATTCAAGGGAGTAATTTCTTTCAATCAAAGCACTTTTTTTTTACAGCATCAGAGCTGCATATATGCAGACGAAATATGCATGAGGTTTTAAAATTTCCATATAAAATTTTCTTTTTTGTTTCAACCAAATTGGGGGAAAGTTAGAGAAGATATCTCCACTGGCATGATGTAAGATTAGCACAGTAGATATTGCAGGTAACTTGATCACTTGCAATATGCTGCAACTTCAGGTACCAAATTGCTATTAGACTATTTTAAATGTTTCCCTGGAAAATGATTATTTAATCTATAATATGGGAATGTAACTGAGATGTGGAACAAGTAGATTCCTAAGATCATTATAGATTGACTGAATTAAATAATACTTGCACCCCAATAAGTCTGTTTAGGATTATAGTTTAATATTTTTAGGAATATAGAGCAATTATTATGACATAAATGAGTATATGTTGAGAAATAACAACCTGCATTGCATTGCTACATTTATAACTACTTTAAAAATCTACCAAAACACTGGGAAATGTACATGATCTCACTTTACTACCTTTGATAATTGTATTCAAACATCCTTATAAAACAACAGGATCATCCTTATCTTCCATACATGCTGTTGATATGCAATGTAGCCAGCATAGAAAGTCAGTCTGCTTTCCCATGCAAGAATTTAGATCAATAGTTAGAGTAAGGGCCAATTACAAGGGCAGTTTCAGAAACTGCAGGCCAATTAGATGTTAACAGAATTATGATTTCCTGTGCAGTAGAAAAATGTCAGTAATTAAACATGATACAGACAATGCACTGTGAATACTGAAATACTGGACTTAATAACACATTTGTTCCCTTAAGAAATTATTGGGAGTGCTACAAATATATCATTCAACTCTTGTGAAATCAAGCACAGAGTTAGTTCACACAATAATGTTTGTGACTGTCCTTGGACATGACCATGACTGCAAGCATCCTGGGAGATTAACTATTGAAATGGTGACCCTGCCTTGAAGCAATTTTTATAATCAAAACAGTCCTTTTCAAAGCCATCAGAATGGTAATAATGGCTGCTAAGTGTATTTTATGTTCTGCTCTGTCATGGTCTGCTTCTTCATTTATTCCTATCAGACTGAGCAGAATTCATGCTGAGGAAGAAAAGACCGAAAACTAAATCCTCTAAAGTTTGAAGATTTAAAAGCCATGCCTTGTCAGACCTACTGGGGCACCGCTTTTTGTGCTGAAGACCGGAAGTGAAGCAGGAGTTTTCAAACTCTTTTCAGCCCATGAAACGTGTTACCTTTCCAAAAAAAAAAAAAATCCTAGTACCCCTGATTAAGAGGCAAAACCCTAGTCAGAGAAAATTAGCTGCCTTTGGGTTATTACACTTTTTTTCCTTAGTTGCTCATGGAACCCCATCAAGAACATAGCTTGAAGAACCCTGAAGTCAGCTGCCAGGTAACTCAAAGGACACTTGGTTAGACATAATTGTTGTGCAGTTCTGTGAGAATGAGATTTAGTTATCAGGTTCTTTTTTCTAATTTAAAACATTCATACAGTCCTTGTTATGAGCCTGTTACTTGGACGATGGTCAGAAAATGAAGTGAAATGATGTCTTTTTAATATCCAGAATAATCATTTATCAGACCAGTCTAAGGTGCATCTTCAAAGAATATAAGTTCCAACTCATATAAGCTATTTTTAAGAACGTTACTATTATATAGAAAATAATAATGTGCAATCTATAATAAAACATGTTTTGCATTTATAAAATATGCAAAGCTATTAATCAAAGGCCCATAATATTAGAACCATCTATATGAATTTGTATTTTCATATATTCCCAAGACGTAAAGTACTCAGGAGAACATTTTCACTTTCCAATATGTTACCTTTTCTATCTTCTGTGCTAGGGATTCTGTGTATACCCCAGATACTCGCAAGGTACCAAGTTGTCTGCTTTTTAAAAAATTTGATTCAGAACTGTTGAAGTTTCCAAAATTCAGTTGTAAATGTACGATAAAACATATACCCCCCAAGTTTTCCCCCCCACTATGCCAGTGTTTTAATTCCTGGACTAGGAAAAAGAGACAGTAAACTATACTACATCCTATATAAAAAGGCAAGTGGAAAGTAGCCTTGGGATTAAAAGGATATAGCCCACCTAATTATTGGATTTTCCCCTAAGAAATAAAGTACCAGAAGGATTCTACAAAATGTAAAAGATAATTATTTGCCTCGGCAGGATTAAGTTATTAAAAAGGATTTTGATATTAAAAATGAAAGAAAAGTTGGTAGTTTGCAACAATATACACTCTGGGAAAAATATTCAGAAAGGAAAATGCAAAAATGCAACATATTAATACTGATGCTTACAATAAAAATAACTCTAATGAATTGCAGCATCCATGAAAATAAAACCTTTTCACTGAAAATGTGTTTGAAGTAATGTTGGATTGTGCCCAAGTATGAAATGGCATAGGTTTATTTTATGATTCAAAAATTTATGGACCACAATTTATGAAAAGAACAAAACAGTTTCTTTTACCAAAATAAGCTTACCAAAAGTAATAAAATCTAGAACATCAAATATGTCCCCCTCTCCAGTTACAAAAATACTGAAAATAACTGAAGACCAGGATGAAATCAGAAAATAAAGCTAAGAATTTCAAACTCAGCTTGATTCCTGGTGACTATGTGGCTATAGTTTTCTTGGTATTTCTATGGAAATAGTTTCAGTGTCTTCATCCTTTGGAATTCCTGCTTGTCTCTCTTGAGGCAGTCCCTCAAGTAACCAGGTTTATGCTATCTAGGGCTTTATAGGTAACTAGCAATTTGAATCACAGCCAGAAGCAAACTGGCAACTAGTGCAGCTTGTAAAGCAGAGGTGTTACTTGGGCATACTGAGGCAAGCCCATCACTGCCCACACCACTCCATTCTGGATCAGTTGAAGCTTCTGGGTGGTCTTCAAGGGCAGCCTCATGTAGAGTGCATTGCAATAGTCATGTTGTGAGGTTATCAGGGCATGAATGACTCTGAAGGCCCTCCCAATCAAGGAAAGGGTGCAGTTGGCATACCAGATGAAGGCCTTCCTGGCCACAGCTGCCACCTGCTCATCAAATAAGAGCTGAGAGTCCAGGAACACCACCAGATTGCACACCACTCTTGAATGAGGAAGTGTATCCCCATCCAAGGTGAGAGATGGAGTATCCCCAGAACTGGGTGGCCCAAATACCCACAGCCACTCAGTCTTCGTAGGATTGAGTTGGAGATGGTTCCTCCTATCCAACCTGCACACTCTCCAGGCACTGGGACAGAACCTTGACAGCCTCACTTTGCCAGCCCAGGGTCAAAAAATATAATTAGGTATCATCAGCATACATATGATACCAAACCCCAAACTGTTGGTTGATCTCACCCACCGGTTTGAAAAGGAGGGGAGAAAGAGTAGAACCTTGTGGCACCCCACTCAGGAGAGGCCTAGGGGGTGATCTCTTCCTCCCAACCAATACCAACTGGAACCAATCTTGGAGAAAGGAAGAGAACCACCATAGAATGGTGCCCCCAATCCCCACCCACGGAGCAGGCACAAAAGGATACTGTGGGTTGTTGTTGTTCAGTCGTTAAGTCGTGTCCGACTCTTCGTGACCCCATGAACCATATTGCGCCAGGCCTTCCTGTCCTTCACTGCCTCCCTGAGTTTGCTCAATTTCATGCTCATTGCTTCAGTGATGCTATCTAACCATCTCATCAAAAGCTGCTGAGATATCAAAGAGCACAAGGATGGATGGGTCACCTCTGTCCTGGCTCTCCACAGGTCATCTACAAGGATGACCAAAGCTGTCACAGTAATAAATCCATGCCTGAACCCTGACTCTTCTTATCTACTTTGGGATCAATCAAGGTCAAGTAGTTAACAGCATGATTATTTAAAGTATTATATGAGGAAATGATCAAGTGGTCCTAAGAGTCAACGGCAAAGGCTTATTATAAAATATATGTTTTCCATAGTAATCGCTCTAGTTATTCTATAGAGGCTGCTTTACACATACATCAGTTAATGTACCATGCAGGAGTTTAAATGGGGCTTATTCTATATTTCCATTAACACTATAGTAAAGGGCCTATTTACACCATTGCCTATATGCTGTTTATCAGCAGTGAAATGGTGAATGTCATTTTTGAACAATAGCCGGATAGAAAACCTATTTTAATTTTTTTTTTTATTGTAGTCTACTTCAGATATTTTGACAACTAAAATGCTTATGTTTTATAGTTATGGTTAACACTGAATTGACAATAACTTCCTTCAACAGGGTAAAAGTAATTTTACAAAAGTAACATTTTTTGTATAATTCATAATATTAAGTTGTTAGATGATTGGATCTAGAAAAAGTGTCTAGGTGCTTGTTATAGCATAGAGATAAGGCCATAGCTTTCCCTTGTCAACTGCTTCCAGCATTTGTCACTCAGAGGTCTATGAACTCTGGATACTCAAGGCTATTGAATGATATATTAACCTGTGGTAGGTATTGTAGATGACTCCTCCTCCATCTCTCCTGGAAATTCCCCAGGTTGCCCAATTTTGATATTAACAAACCTGAGGTTTTTTCAATTTGAACCATTATTATCTTTGATCATGTCTGCGTTTTATTATTTCAGTGTAAGTAGACAGAAGGGGCTTAAACTATTTTAAAGGGTATGCACAATATTCTATCAATGAAATAGAATTTATTCAGGAACATTTGGATGAACCATTTCCAGGTCAACCCAATTCCAGAAGTCTTGGAATGAAACAACTTTGAGGCTAGATCACTTCTGAAACACTCCGAATGGTTTATCCTGAAGCTGGAATGTTCCAGTAGTGAATGATTCAGTAGTGAATCTTCTTTTTTTTTTGCCTCTCTGCTGCAATTTTTTAGAAATGACAACAGTGATTTCCTGTACTATTCTCATTATTTGTTGCTGAACATATCTATTTCCTGTTGGTACAATTAACTCCACTGTAAGGTAGTCTGTGAACAGACTAATCTGTTCATTGGGAGCTAAAACAAAATGAAGAATCAGCCTATGGTGGTGGAAAGAATAACTTGGAAATTCTCTCTTTCTCAACTGTTTCATTAGTTTATATTTCACTGTATTTCTCTTTTCTTCTGTCACTGTTTTTTCTATATTCTCTAGAATGTAATAGATTTTACTTTTTTTTTTCTTTAGTTGTAGGCTTATATTTCATATCCAAGTGAAATGGGATTCCCTATCAAATCATCAGAACTAAATCTGAACCTTTACAACGTTTTGTGAACATAAGGTTTGTCACTATCAAAATCTGAACTGAACAATATCAAACTGCTTCTGTTGTTCTCACTGAGAACATGAATCTCTCCACTTGCTTGGTCATTATGATAGGTTCAAAAATTACCTCTAAAACTTGATCAGGCAGATATTTTATATATAACTATCTTCTGCATCACCATCAGTTCAGATCTCTATAGATTTAAGTTTGAAATCAAACAAATTGCATTTAATTGGTTATTCAGCCCTAGGGGCGATTGCATTCACTGGGAACCACCAAATCATAGATGGCAAAAGTTTATTTTCCATCTGTGGAGTTCTGCATTTGGTAATATACAATGTCATTTAGATTTGGGTTGCTTTCTATATTGTCACTGTTGACCTAAACAAAACTCAACAGTTTTGTCCACATTTATGGGATTATTGATTTGAGTATAAGCAGGATCTACCTTGTTGAGCATGAGGTCTCCACTGCTGCCTCTGCTAACCAAATAAGTGTATTTAGTCTCAAACAAATGTGTCTTTGTCCATACCAAATCCAGTTACATTGATGCTTCTCAATTCTTCATCACTATCCAAATTGTAAAATTAAACCTTATCAACTGCCTGAAAATGTTATTTGAATGAGGGCTTGACGTTCTTTTCCTTCCTTCATCTCTTTTTCCTTCCTTCATCTTAATTTTCATCTCTGTCTTCTAAAAAAACTCACAGTTATGCCCAGGGTTTTAAAATTGTCTTAACTCATACACATAATCAAAACAGTTTGAATCATTGGTAGGTGAGAAATCTTCAGCTTTCAAATTTCACTTTAGACTTGTGTTTGAGCTGAATTAGGTAGCCTCCAAATAAGTTGGAGTTTTTCCACTGTGAAATCAAAATCCAAACTAAATTATGTGACTGATGCATAAAAGCTGTGTAAAATTTCATAAACATCAAGAGTGGAGTACCCTCTGCCCTAGTGCATAAATTTATGCAGAAGCATCCATTTCCACTCTGTAAACTTTAGCAGGATTTTTGATTTGACCTTTTTGGGTCAATATAACATACTTGTTACATACATATATTACATATAACATGCCTGAATGGGTGTTTCTGAACAGTAACTTATACAACAACTTTTCTGTACATATGAAGCAAGTTCTTTAGTGAGGACTAAGATGCTGTATTACAAATTGAGGGCTAAGCATTGCAAGCTGGAGAAAACAGCAGAAAGTCCTAGAACGTTTTCTCCCCAGATGTACAATGTCTTCTAGAGTCATCCAACCATTATGGATCCAAAATGAAGAGAGCATTTGTATCACTGATGGCTGAGTTTCACTAATGGGGAAATGGCCCTAGACAGTTTCCTTTTTATTCCACCTTGGCAGCTTAGTACAGGAAAGAGGAGAAACATCTGGCATATTCTTTATTGCATTGCAGAACTACCATTGCAGAGAACTGCTGCTCTGTTCATAACAAACCGTATGATTCAAGAGGCCTTCCACTTCTTAGATGTTTCATACAATATTCTCAATTTTATTCACTTGGATATCTCAACAAGGGTGGATACTTTGAAAATACAGTGAAGCATCTCTTCATTTTCTGCTGCTTCTGTTACTTTTGAATAAACTATTCTTTGATGGCTATATTCCACATATGGGAATTCTCCCATCAGATCTCTGTTACAGCTATTCAATTAAAACATACTTGTTTTCCTGTATGAAGAATTCATTCTCATCTTGTTTGAGCAACTTTTTTTAGCCTTCTTTTAAACATCCACTTCCTAATTGCCTCTTTGGTCACTTTTTTTCCCTCTGTATAATGGGAATTTTGGGGCTAGGTGTTGCTTGAAATAATATTTCTCTATCTCTGACTCACTAATTGCATTTAGTTTTCATTTCAGGTACATCTTTGAGTATTGATTTTGACTTGCAGATTTTACTATTAATGATGATGGCTCTATTTCCTGACATCTGTGGAGAATTGTGTTCTAGTGGTTGTGTGAGATCTTGTGTTTAGACACAAATTTACCTGACAAAATCAATACTTCTTAAGTCAGGTAACATTAACAGCTAATATTTATGTTAGCAATAATCCAGTACTTGCTTTCAACACTGTGTATCCTAATTGAGATCACACCATGCTTACTTTTATACTTCTCTCTTAGAGCCATTTTGGAGATCATTCAGATCTAGGAGGGAGAGTTTCAGTTTCCTCTGAATTGACCCTGGAAAGAACAGCTCTTCCCCTCAGTTCCTAAATCCTGAAATGAATTTTTCCAGGAGATGTCTAAAGAAAGTTAGTAGCATTGGATTGCCATCTAGTGTTCATAGTGTTCATAGAAAGGATTCGGAAGCATGTGTTTTTCATCAGTGGCTTTTCTATTCCAAGAAAAGGAAATGCTAATGGCATGCATCTAAATATTGATGATAAGTTTAATATTTAAGGAGAGGGAACAGGGAAATTCAGCTGATGAAATAAGGAATGTGAGTAAGTAGTTTTTGTTCATAGTGAGCCTAATTGGAAGAGAAGCTCCATAAAATTAAATGCCTAGCAACATGAATGTAAGTCTATGGACACATTTAGAAAATTATCGATATTTAGGATATTAAAAAAATGAATTAGATTGCTAGTCCTAGAAAAAACACTCATAATTTATTCAAGAATAGTACAAAATAGATAGCTGAGATGAATTTCTGCCTTCTCCATGGCCATATCAAATTTAAGCTAAAAAATGGTATTAAGTTGTTATGTAGTTTCACTTGTAAAGAAAAAGACACAGTGATTTCTAATTGAAGATAGATAAAGTTGGGTATTTAATATTACAGCTTTTAAAGTGTTAGCATTTGTATTTCAGAAGTATGCAGTCTGTTAAGGTATATTAAAAAGCCATGCTTTTGTTTACATTTTGCAATGGAAAAGCAGCATCAGCATTATTATATAGGTGTAAGATATAGATATTCCAACGCACATCTGTTTCCCTCTTCTACTTCTGGGAAAATAGTGTGCTCCTGAAAATTTGGCCATCCCTGATTTTATACCCTGAGTGCACATTATTTTTAAAAATTGATCATATGGTATGGTAATGGACTTTGCCATGGGGACAGATTGGACTACAGAAAAACAGTCAATTAGAAATTCTGTGCAAGCTTTATACAACTTTTATTTCAATATGACAGCCTTCCCAAACTTGCATCTTTGGGATGGAGAGGTATCTAAAAGATGGCCAATAATGGCACTTGGGTGACAATGTATCTGTAATGGTATGTGGGAAAGACTGTGGGAGACTGGGCCCAGAGATGCTGCCTAGGGAATGGCCAGAGAAGAGACAGCATAGTCTGCAGCTGGATAGTGGGTGGGGCAAGAGTTGAAGAAGAGACCTCTCTAATTTCTTGGGGTATGAAGGAGGCAGGGGGAAGAATTGTACTTTCAGACTTTCAAGATTCTCTTAATATAGCCTTACAATAAAGTAGAATTAGCTCATCTGGTTGTGTTTCCTGTCTGGTCTACCTAGTAAAGCTGACAGTAACCATGCAAATGCTGCCCATTATTTGCTTGTATCAGATAACCTGACACAAGTACATCATGACGGCATTTATGTAATTACATCTTCATACATTTGTTGTCATTTTAGCATCCCCAGGGTTTACTGCAGATGTTGCTATGTGCTGGGAGTGCAGCCAGCCAGTAGCTAAGCTAGCTATGAATATTGCAAAATGTAGTTCCAATATTTCTCAAGGGTACAGTAGAATGCTGCCCTGAAGTTTCTAAGAGATCTTCAGGTGAACATCTCTCATTGGCATGGTGCTATTTGGGTCCACCCCTTTAGAAAGGGAAAAAACAATATAACCTCAGCACATCAGACAGATAATTACAGCATAAAAGTAATTTTACTGAATATCAGATATAACCAAGTTTTTGCTTCTTTAAGTTCCAAAGAGCCATATTTGACATTTTCCATTCTATCTGTCAGCTTTTGGAAGGTTTAAAGGAATTGTGCCACGATCATAAATAAATCTGTGAGAAATACAGTGTATTTAAGACAAATCTTTAGGTTTTTTTGTAAACAACTGTATTGTGCTGGTCTTTGTGATTATAATACACTTTATTTCTCTATTCAGCACTGAAAAAAGTACAGAGCTCTGCAGAAGTTCTAGATCATGAATTCATGTGTGGTCCTCCAGGTGTTCTGAACTACATCTCCCAGCTTCCTTCACAGATGGCCATGGAATACCAAAATGGTCTGAGTCTGAAATTACTGTGGCATTCAGGGCTGAGATAGGGTTTGAATAATGGCCTGATCACACTCTCATAGGGGAGGGTAACTTAAAGTTACTTAGAAGAGTCTATGCTTAGTGCTTAATTAAGAAGTTTCACTTGAATCTTCTATGTGTATGTGTAGACCATATAAGGAATCATGGGATTACCCCATCACATGTACTGCCACTTTACAGATTGTGAAGGAGTCACCATACCTGCATATAGATGTACACAGAACAACTTCATGTGAGGAGGAAGTCTGATTGCAAAAGAATCTTTCCTTCCATGGAAAAAAGTTCTACATTCACATGCCAAAATGCATACAGAAGCTCCTTCATATAAGGGTGGAGTTATGCAGCCCTAATATTTTTTCCCTCACAAGTTCTTATAAGCTATGAGTTGGCTGAAGTATACTCCACAGGTAACAGAGAATAGGATTGCAGCCTCAACTATTAAGCCATATTTGTTTAGGCGTGTTTTTCATTTGTGTTTTGGGTCTTCAGGCTAGTATTTTACCAGAAGTGAACACTTCTGTCCTAGTATTTCCCATTATCTAGTGGAAGTCCTACAGTTAGTGAAAAGGATAATGTAACATTTTCATTTTCATGTCTCTTGAATTGCTCAGGGGATGCAATGTTTAATGGCCTTTGGGATTATAGGGATCTAAAGTGTAAATTACTTTGGATGAAGAAGAATTTGCCACTTATAAGCTTTGTATCCCCTCCTCCTCTCCCCCCAATTGAGTGCTGTGCCAAATCCTTGTAATTAAAAGAGGGAAAAGAAAAAAAATCAGTTGCACTTGAGCAGTTTGTTCCTGAACAAAATAGGGCCTTAAGGAAGATTTGGCTACTATACTCAGTAGAAAATATGTCTCGTGCTTCTCCATGGAGTATTTACCATTTTCTTTATGAGATTCTTCTCCATGGATCACCTAATGAAAATGCTTGTCATGCATCCCTTTTTGAGTAATAAGCAGGCCTAGGATAAGGTGAGGTGTTTTATCAATGGCTTATTATATAAACACCTGCCAAATTTATATCTTGCCCTTCCTGCAAGGATATCAGGAGAGTCATTTTACTCTCACAAAAATAATGAATTAGGTTAGACTAAGTAGCCAGCTAAATCATCCAATAAAATTCATGGGTGGTTGCAATTGCTAGAGTTGGTCTCTTGTTCCCTCTCGACATCTCTAGAAGTTAAACATCTTGCTGAGCATCTTCCTCTGCATATCTACACATATGCATGGGAAGAAAACAATCATGAAATTCAAGCTTTCACCTAGGTCAGGTTTATCCTCTGACACTTCCAGTTAGTAGTAGTCTCAAATAGTAAGACTACATTCCTGGAGAGACATTGCCTGTCAGAGTATGGACAGGAGAGTATAACGTCCTTCAAATTATACTGAACTGAACTCCCATCATCTATCACTGTTGGCATTCTGAATAAGGCTGATAGAAGTTAAAGATTAAAAGCATTTGGAAGGCAGAGATTTTCCCTCCCTGAAGAAGACAGTTTTGGGCTGGGTTATTATATGGGAATGCATTTGTAAAAGCAAAGGCCTCATGTATTGCATAGCCTGCCAATGGATGCACCAGAGTACTGAAGTTTATTTTAAAGTACTGACAATATATTGTTAGGTAATTATGTTTCTCAATATAATTTCAAGAAACATAATCTACCTTACAGTTTTAAAATAAAAATAATAAAAAGCTACTACAGAGTAAACCTACCAAGTACATAAAGGACATATTGCCTTCAGCAACATGTAGGAGTAGTGAATCAGCACTAAAGTATGCTGTGAAGAGAGAACTATTGCAATATTACTGTTTAAATTTGTAAAATAACAGAGTATGAGATAATCATGATTCTTCTCCCTACACCATTAGAAAAAAACATTAGAGTTGTGAGTGGGTAGCACACCATTGTAGAATGATGATGAGAAAAATATGTTTTAAATTAAAAAATGGTAGCCATGTGCAAAACAATTGCTGTGCCATGGCTGGTGTGGGTCTTCCGGGCTGTGTGGCTGTGTTCTGGAAGTTTTGTTTCCTAACGTTTCGCCAGCATCTGTGACCGGCATCTTCAGAGTGCAGGAGCACAGATAGGAGCAGTTCTCTCTGTGCCCAGGATGATGTGACCCTTTTGTGGGTATTTATAGAGATCAGCGAGGGTGCCTGAAGGGGTGGTGGTGGTGGGGTTTGGGTTAATGCACAGTTTCAATAAAAAAGAGGAAAGTCTAAAAATCAACAAAACCTGGCTACCAATCCTGAAAAATACAGCCTGCAAAAGGCCAACAAACTCAGCTCAACCACCAGGACATGCGAACAGCTCACACAATGAACATGCTAATCACCCTCAGCAGCCACTCGTTAACAACTCAATAGAAGAAAAAACCCTGCCTAACCCCCAGGAAGATACACACATATTCTGACACCAAAACAAGCAGCCACTCATTAACCCAACCCGCAACCCCCCCCCCTTTCAGGCAACCTCGCTGATCTCTATAAATACCCACAAATGCATCATCTTACATCAGCTGATAAGAAGAATAAAGGAAAGGTAAAAAAATAAAGGAACAACAAGGGATGAAATGGCTTCCTGCAAAGAATGGGAGGGGTTGTTTGCCTGGTGAATTTAACCCTCCTTGTGATGCCTAAACAGGCTTTTTGCTGCTGTTATTTCTTTCTGGGCTGGTTATCTCCTGCCTTTGTCTCTTCTCCATCTAGTTTTTTCTTATTTCCCTTTCCTCCTCTTCCCAGTGCACCTACTTCTTCTCACTGGTTTTTGGAGTATTGTGTGGCTTCTTTTTTTGCTATTTCTGAAAGGAGGAAGGTGAATGTGTACATGTTCAGTAATTCTGTACTTGAGAGTGGCTTGTCTATGACAGAAAATGGTTGGTGTGTGCAGATGGGGACCAATTCATTTCATAGTATAAGCCTTTATAAAAGGTTTACAGGCAGCAGGGTCTAGAGGATTATATATCAAAATTGGCTAAATGGTGGTTTGAGCATTGCAATAAAAGCCCCACCATTTTTTATTGTGCATATCAAAATATTCCATATAAAAAGAGGTGGGGCTTGCATCTTAATGCTCTAGATGCCGTCTTGTTGATTTTGACTCCTGCCTGCAGAGACCACTGATTACAGGCAAATCATGCATTATACATGCATACATATATTTACAGACATATATTAGTGCCATCGAAGCCAGGTTGGTGTAGTAGTTAAGGTACCAGGCTAGAAACCAGGAGACCATGAGTTCGAGTCCTGCCTTAGGCACAAAGTCAGCTGGGTGACCTTGGGCCAGTCACACTCTCTCAGCCCTAGGAAGGAGGCAGTGGCAAACCATTTCCAAAATCTTGGCAAGAAAACTGCATGGACTTGTCCAGGCAGTTGCCAGGAGTCAAGACTGACTCAAAGGCACACACACACACACACACACACAAAGTGCTATCAGATCTGGGCTACAAATATCCACACAACCAAGGGATAGCTGCAAAGAGGTACAGAAGCTTCTTTGCTGTCATCTAGTCTTCACCCTAATTTTTGTAGCCAGTTATGGGAGCCCTAATGTATGCAAGGGTATCACAAGCAAAATTTATGGCGGAGAGGGAACATCCCTAGATGTTTCAGCTAGAGTAGTCAAGCCTAGACTGATGAAATAAGGAAAATGGATATTCCACAAGAGTTTTTCAGGGTTGCTTTCCTTCAGTTAAATGTGGCATTTACAGGGAAGTTGGTTGTTTCTCTGACATATGAGAGATCTATCTTACATAATGCTGTTAACAGGGAAAAAAAAAAGGGATGTCAGCCAGCCTTCTCCCTCCCTGCACAACCCCACATCGTGAAGGGTATGTTTTGTTTTGCTTTTCCCCTCCAGCATATCTCTTGATCTTTGCTTTAATAGGGTCTGCCTCTGATTAATTTGGCTGTTGCAAACTCCAAACACAGATGAAGTTTTATGCAGATCTGAATGCAGCTATCCATTGTAGTGTGCACTTCTCTGAATTTTGCGATGCAGTTTTTAGCTGAAACCTCATATAAAGTTCATTAGGGAAGCACATTTAAGAGAGAACATATTTATATGAAAATTTAGAAATGCATCTTTAGAGAGGAAATGCATCTTTAAAATACTATTTAAATGTACATGTTCATATATTCATTTAAAAATTCAGTAGAGGCATAAGATGGATAGGAAAGTAACATATATATTTTTGCATACTGTTCAACATGAGCATTCCTGTACAGATTACAGATGGAGGCAGAATACTGTTTTATTTGTGCTGAATCATAGTTTACCTAAATATAGCACCAAAAGTAATATATGGATACAGGGGTTTGGGGATTTGTTTATTAAGTTGTGAGGAAAGTCCATAAATCTTTCTGATAAATATGGTAAGAAAGTTCTAGAGGAATGGAAACATGATTTATTGGCATCTTGAGCTTTAACAGGCAGCAGAGGGCAGCATTAGACCTGACATTTTATAGAAGTGATAGTCTGAAAGGACTGTGGTTTACATCTACTGCACCTGCTTAAGCTATTAAATTAGTCAAGCTTGTAAATAAGTTTAGCTGTTAATAAAATATTGATGCTATAATAAATTTCTCTAGCAGAATTTTATTACTTTTGGTCCAGTAACAATCTTATTATTCTGGAATGGTTCAAAGAGGGAAATAGTCCAGTTGTCAAGCAGAGAGAGAGACAGACTGAGGTATTACTCTTGAAAATGTTACCAAGCAATTTTGGGTGGCAAGCTGTTCTCGTGGAGTCTTTCTTCTGCTTTCAGCCCAGTGTAATCCTCTTATCACTGGTTTGTGTTAATGGAATAAAATGTGGTTAAGTTAATGGAAGATGATAAGATAGCCCCAGCTGTATTTTATAGCATGTTTTCCACAAATAATTTCTGCTCACATATTAATCCAACTCACATTTATTGAAAATATTTCTTCAGGTAGGGATAATGTAAATAATGACCTTTGCAATTTTGCAACAAGGGAGAACTTCATTCAACCATTCAGATTAAGAGACCTCACAAAATAATTCCTTCTACAAGGGGTTCTGAAACATATAATTTGTTGTGCAGAGTGCAGCAAAAAGGTCCCAAAAAATCCTGCTCTCAGGTGACTTACACATCAGCATAAGACCTTGCAAAATGCAATATCCATAGTTAGCTTTCCAAAGAAAATCCAGTCAGAAAATATAAACTAACTGGTCTTTATTGATAAAAATGCAAAACTTCATAAAATACAAGTTGCATACAAAATATAGGATATAACAAAGACTTCTTCTCACCTTAGCTTCCAAGACTTAACCACACAAAGTCTCTAGCTAAAAAACACTCTCAGAGAAGAGGTACACTACTTGGTTACTAGTTAAGACTACATAACCCATAAACTACAATATTAACTTTTTACAAGACAAACACACTGAACAGACTGGGCATTTAGCCCTCCTGTTATATTGCTAGCATGTACCTCTCCCACTGAATAACTAGCATACCCAATACAGTAGGTGGCAGTAAAAATCATAACAGAATCACAAGATACTTTGTTTACATTAGCTTCATAGAATAATCTCGACACCTGTTTTTGTATAGGGAACGGGATGACCTTCTTCCCATGAGAAAATCCTGATACCCCTCTCAGCCCGTTCACGACACAATAACACGTGTTACGAGTAGTAGAAACAACTGATTACAGCAATATAATAACAATTTACATTTGTTCTAATCCAAGGTTTGCTAACATTGCTTCATGTTGTACAATAGGCAATGATTTTGTAAATACATCTGCAAGATTTGTTTCAGATGCACAATACACAAGATCAATGAAATTTTCTAACATAGCTTGTCTCACATTTTTATGTTTTACATCAACATACTTTATACGAGCAATGATGTTTTCTGTTTTAGCTAACCCTATACAGGCTTGGGAATCTTCATACACTGTATAAGGCAATGACACTTGAATGTTTAAATCAGTGAATAATTGATGAAACCATCTTAATTCACAGATTGCTTCTGATAAAGCTGCGAATTCAGCTTCTGCAGTAGACAAGGCAATGGAGGTTTGCTTCCTTGCTTTCCATGCAATTGTAGATTCACCAAATTTACAAACAAACCCAGTTATGGACTTTCTGTCACTTTCTTCTGCAAATGAACTATCAACAAAAATTACAGGCTTTTCTGACCCATTAGTTGACATTTTAAGACAAAAACCTATTGTACCTTTTAAATATCTCATTAATCTTTTCAATCCTAGCCAGTCATGTTCTGTAGGATTAGCTACCTTACGGCTCAAAATCCTAACAACATAAGACACATCTGGACGTGTCCATTGTGCTAGGTGTAGTACAGAACCAATCACAGAATGATACATTGCAGGTGTTTCACACAACTTTTCACGTTTCATTTTTCAAAAAATCACAAGTCATTGGAGTTTTTACAGGTTTTGCATCTAACATTCCCATGTGTGTTAACAACTGTTCTATCTTTTTCTTTTGACTCAGATAGATTTCTCCATTTTCAGCTCTCTGCACTTTAATCCCAAGGTAGTATCTTAACATACCTAGATCTTTCAATTTAAAATATTGCTCTATTTGCTTGGCAAACTCTTTTACCAAGTTTAAAGAACTAGTAGCAAGACAGAAATCATCAACATAAGTGAGAAGTACTGTATAATCTTTTCCAGTTCCTTTGGTATATACACATTGATCAGCTATTGATTTCTTGAAACCAATTTCCAACAAAGCTTTATCTAAGCATTGATGCCAACATCTCCCAGCTTGTTTCAATCCATACAGCGCTTTACGCAATCTGTATACTTTCTGGGAATCCTCACATGTGTAACCTGGAGGTTGCTTCATATACACAGTTTCATGAAGCTCAGCATTTAAATAAGCTGTATCTACATCAAAATGATGTACAGCCATATTTCTTTGTGCAGCTAGGGCCAACATTACATGCAATGATTCAGGCCTAACTGTAGGTGCAAATGTAAGATTATAATTCACAAACTGTTCTTGTGAATAACCTTGTGCAACCAATCTAGCTTTATACTGAACAGTATTATCAGGTAAAAGCTTTTTTCTAAATACCCATCTGGAACCTATGGCTTTTTCTGATTCAGGTAAATCAACAATTTCAAAAACATTCTTATTTACTAATGCATTGAACTCAGTATCCATAGCCTCATTCCATTTATCTTGTTCATCACTTGGCAAGGATAACATTTCCTGAAAATTTTGTGGTTCACATGTTATTTGACACACCCTGACTTGTTGAATAACAAATCTTTCTGGTGGAACACCTTTTGTTATTCGTGTTGATCTACGAGGAATCTCAAAACTCTCTTGTATTTCCTCTACTTTCTTCTCTTTCTTTTCTACTTCAGCTAAAGCCTCTGCTTCTTGCTTTATCTGTGGAGAGGAGAGTGCAACGAGCAGTGTTTGCTCTCTAGCTAAATCTGTCTGTGACTCTGGCAAAGGCTGCATGCAAATTCAATCAGAAGGCTCTTCAAAATTCTCATTTCTAGAGATAACTACCCAATTTTGGCCCAGATAAAACCGATAACCCTTTGACTCCTGAGAATAACCAATAAATCTCAAATGCTGTGTTTTTGGTTGGTTTCTCCTTCTTTGAGACTTAGGAATTTGTACATAAGCAAAAGTTCCAAATGTACGCAGATGCTTTAAGCACGGATGTTTACCATACAGCAAAAAATAAGGAACTTCATTCACAGTTGAATTCCAGTGTCTATTAGTAAGAAATACTGCTGTTAAAATAGCTTCACCCCAAAATCTGGCTGGCAATTGAACATCAATAAGTAAACTATCCTTAATTACTTTCAAAACACCGATTTTGCGCTCAGCAATCCCATTCTCAGCAGACATGCCCACATTTGTTAATCTGTGGAAAATGCCTTTCTTACATAGCCAATTTTTAAATTCAAGACTCATAAATTCACCCCCTCTGTCAGTCTGCAAACTCCCTACTTGATATCCATGTCTTTTTTCAACCATAGACACAAATTCTTTGAAACGAGAGAATGCTTCAGACTTCTGTTTCAACAAATAACAAAATGTTAAACGTGTTTTATCATCCACTAAAACAAACATGAATCTTGCTCCCCCTTCACTTGGAGGAAATGGACCAGCTAAGTCAGCATGCACAAGAGCAAATGGTCTTGTAGAAATCCTGCTGCTTTTTCTGGCAACAGGGGCAGATTTTATCTTAGATTGTTTACACACAGTACAATCAAGGAACTTAGAACACTTCTTGAATCTCAGTTCTGGATACACTTTGGCCATTTGTGACAAACACTACCATCCAGGATGACCTAATACTCTATGATAATAATGAATGCATTTATCATGTAAAGGAACATTACCTGCACAACTTCCAATTAACACATCTTGTTTAGGAAGCATTTCATACAATTGATTAACCATTCTCCCTCTTGCACATTCAGCCCCCTCTTTTGTAATATAGCATTCAGAACCTTGGAACATAACAGAATAACCAATGCTAGTTAATACAGGGACACTGAGAAGAGAAAAATCAAGTGTAGGAACACAGAGTACATCAGAAACCACTTCTCCCAAACAAGGTATGAACACTTCACCTTGCATGGTTACTTTAGCTACACAACCATCAGCTAAATTAACCTGTTGAATTTTAGGTTTACATTTAGTTAACAATAACTGCTCATTGTTTACAGTGATTTCACTACAACCAGAGTCCAGTAACCAATTATCAGCATAACGTTTGTCTCTGTTAGAAATCAAAGCAGACACCAGTCTAGTACTCCCTTGTTTCTTGACTGTTGCTTTTCCACGACGGACAAACCTTCTGGAACTCTCAGCAGGCTGATTTTTCATAGGACAGTCTTTTATAAGGTGCTTGGTAGAATTACAATGAAAACATTTTCTCACCAAATATGCACATTCTGTGCCAGCTGGAGAAGGTTGCTGCTTTACATTATCAAGTCTTTTCTTAGGATTAGTCTGCATGTCACGTGTGCATTGAATTTCTTGCAACCTATTTGTTAAATACTCCACAGTTAGGTCGGCAATTGGGAGCGACTGTACGGCTTCTACTAATATGTCAAACGACTCATCCAGACTTGAAAGAATTATACATGCTTTTTGTTGCTTGGGAATGATCAGATTACGATCTGCCAACTCAGCAAACAAAGTTTTCATCTTATTCAGGTGCTCAATTACATTAGCCCCTGGCTCCAACTTAAGGTTATACAACTGCTTTGTCAAACTTACGATAGCAGATGCAGTTTGCCTCACATAGATCCCATGCAATGCCACCCAACATTCATTAGCAGTTTCCAAACCATGAACATGCACCAATTCTGAAGACTCAAGTCCCAAAATCAAATTACCATATGCACGGTCCATCAAAGCTTGCTCTTCATTCGTGGGTGCCACCGGGGGTGCGTTGTCTACATAACGCCAAAGCCCCTCTCTCATGAAAAAAGATTTTATCTTTATATTCCATGTTTGGTAATTCTTTGAATTCAACCTTTCAAACGGAAGGCTCACTGCTGCAGGTGGAGCTGCTGCCATATTTCACTTAAAACAAGCATTCAACCACAGAGAAAAAATCCAAACCTCAAACGAAACAGTCACAGGCAAGGTAATAAATCCATAAATCACCCGTCACTCAGGAATTTCAGTCCTTGCTTCCAGCACGCCTGGATTCACGCCTTGGACATCATTCCTGGAACCTCACGCCTGGAATCCTGTTCCCGGAACCACTGACCTCAGTCCTCAGTCTTGGGCACTTGGTCCTGGTTCTGCATACTGGGTCCTCTCTGGACTCTGAAACTTAGTCCTGAGATCTGAGATCTGAGCTCTGAGCCCTGGGCCCATAACCTGTTGCGCAGAGTACAGCAAAAAGGTCCCAAAAAATCCTGCTCTCAGGTGACTTACACATCAGCATGAGACCTTGCAAAATGCAATATCCATAGTTAGCTTTCCAAAGAAAATCCAGTCAGAAAATATAAACTAACTGGTCTTTATTGATAAAAATGCAAAACTTCATAAAATACAAGTTGCATACAAAATATAGGATATAACAAAGACTTCTTCTCACCTTAGCTTCCAAGACTTAACCACAACAAAGTCTCTAGCTAAAAAACACTCTCAGAGAAGAGGTACACTACTTGGTTACTAGTTAAGACTACATAACCCATAAACTACAATATTAACTTTTTACAAGACAAACACACTGAACAGACTGGGCATTTAGCCCTCCTGTTATATTGCTAGCATGTACCTCCCCCACTGAATAACTAGCATACCCAATACAGTAGGTGGCAGTAAAAATCATAACAGAATCACAAGATACTTTGTTTACATTAGCTTCATAGAATAATCTCGACACCTGTTTTTGTATAGGGAACGGGATGACCTTCTTCCCATGAGAAAATCCTGATATAATTGAAGAATTATAAATGATTTTTTGCCGCCACCACCCTCCCTACCACTAAACAAAATTAAGTGCCAACTGGCAGGAAACGATTTACCAATCACCAACCATTTACCCAGTGTTGCCCTGACTGACAGGTGGTTTTGACAGACAGCTACAGTAGATTCATGGGTTTAGCTCTCTCTCAAAACAACCTCTGGGTCTTGGTTTTCACTGTGCCTGTGCCAGCTGGCTGTGAGTTTACTCAATCAAGATAGGAATATTGTCAAAGTTGCTTTGGGCTTTGGTTCCCACCTCCTCACCTCCTCATCATTACAGGCATGGCTAGGCAAAGTGGGACCAAGTTTTGGCAGGGCTCCCAGTTTGACTTTGCAAGCTTGATCGTCTTAAAAATAAACAATGATTTCTCCCCACCTCTGGTACCTACAGTTTGATCATTCTTGCCTCACACCCTCCACATTAAAAAAAAAAAAAAATAGATGCAGAAAGAGCCATCAGGCACTTCAAAGAACACACCATAGATATCAATAGATATTCACCCAAAGAGAATATATCATGGTGATTGTTTTACAGAACTAATCTTCATGGCACATCGTTTCTGGACTGTCTCTAGGCAGCACAACACCAAGATGGGTGAGGGAAAAAATCTTTCCCAAGTGCCAGAAGTAGGGCAAAGTACAACTCTCTCCTTGTTTCAGGAACGATAGTGTAGTAAAGAAAGTAAGAGACATGTGAAAAGGATAAGGAATTCCTAAATCAAGGAACCTTTCCTACCTGCAGCCCTGCTTGTGGATCTGTAGCAAAGGGGAATTATGTTAGTTAGCACAGGCTTTCTGGTCCATGTTTGTAAGTGGAGCTAGGACCATCTGTATCTGTTTCTCCATCTCTGACCATTACTGCTGGCAAATTGAGAATCTAGTTGTTATTGATTTACAACCATAGAAATGTGCTCTAAGTCTGTTCTAATTTGACCATTTTGGGCCACACATTTAATGTTTGTTTAAAAGGGATGCATAACTGTGAATGTTTTTCCATGTAAACTATATTCTTTTTGATTTGTTGAAGATTCAGGGATATAAGCCTGCCCACTGTACACTTACCAAGTGTACATTTTGCCTTAAAAAGCAAATCATTTCTGAAAGAAGAGCTGGATATTTAAATAAGTTTGTGGCTTGGTAGCATATTAGTATTAACTCTGTAAATAACAGCAGAATTTACCTGTAGAAGTAGGTACATTTGTGGTGTGTGGTTTCATCATCTTTTTATCCTTCTCCAATATGGATTTGCTGGCAAGATTACCTTGTAGGCCAACATACTGTTCCCCTCATCCCATCAAGTAGGAGAGACAGGCAGTGTGCTGACACATACTTAGAGTGTTATAAAAATGTTGAAATGCTTTACTGAAATTAATTTACTGCGCAGAGAATAAAGGAATGGAAGCGGACTGCTTACAATGCTATACAGTCCTATCAAATTAGCCTCGTGATTTATAAGATTCTGGATTCCTACCTGATAAGTTTTCCATCTAATGTTTGCCCCAGGGAGACAATAAAAAAGGAGAAATGGAACCAGGAATGAATGTGCATTTGCTTTAGTTATGTGTATTTACCCTGCTGCAGGGATATACAAGCCCCAAGACCATATATGGTCCTCCAGTAGTCTGAGGGATAGTCCCTGGAGCCCCTCTAAAAAATTGCCATTGCATATATAATTTGTAATTTGACAGAAGGAATGATAGCCCTTAATACAGCTGTCCAGATGACGTGTGACCCTCAGCTGAAAAATGCTTCTGCACTTTTGCCCCATGGCAGTATAGAGTATGAAGTATGCAGTATGGAGAATGAGGCACTATGCCAAATTTTTTGCAGGAAAGTTCAGGTCTGTGTAGTGTGTATGAGATTTTACGACTAGTTGTGGTTGAGCTTAAGCATTATAATTGATTCAGTTGTCTTGAAACAGAGTGGCTGCAGGCAGATGTCTCCAAATACCTGGTGGGTTTAGTTACAAGTGGCATCATGACAATAATAATTTTGTAATATGAAAAAAAATGGCTTTATTCAAATACGTTGTGGTTATTGAACTATAATAATAGATATACTCTGATTTAGTTCAAGTACACAAGGCACACTGGTTGAGTGTTTTCTCCTCCCTCTTCTGCTTTATACTGAAATGTCTAATTGCTTTGAGACTGATGATACAGAGATGTAACATTAAAGGACAAGTGAGTCCTCTTGTTATGGATGTGATTGAAAATTCATTTCCTGTTCAAGAATATCAGTTCCATAGTAGCAGTTAGATAATCTTCTCCCTGTCTTTTCAAAAACGGAAGAATACAAATTAAAATGGAGCAGAAAGGACAGGCACACTTTGATATGGTTCTGCCAATGAATATTATGCAAGTAACATTGACAGAGGAAAAAACCAGAGTGGCGAGGTGGCTCCAACTAGCCCAATAGTACATTTTGGCATAGGAGAGATCTAGGGTAGCAGGGGAGTTGGCACACATAATAGATTTTCTTTGAGCAGCATATCCTTTTCAAATTAAATTACCAGAATGAAAAGGCAATTGCAATTACTTATAAACAGACACACTATCTCTCCATAAATAAATGATCAGAAATTATCAGAGCTCATTCTGCAATGATTTGGGTCTCTCTTCCATGATGTGAGTGATTATTTTCCCATTCTTGCTGACACACATTTGTGCAGAAACTCAAGCACTAATCAAAGCAATGACTATGTTTCTCTTTTTCTTTGCAGGTAAGTCAGAATTGGGCTATTTGATGAAATATGCAGTTTGGGGATTTAAGGAACCAAAGTAAGCCTTCTTCAAGCTGTCGCAGCCTGTTAACAAGGTTAGACTGTCATCTTAAAGTTCGCTCTGCCCCAGCTATTTAAGCAACTAAAATGCAGATTATTCCACCCATCAAATTAACAATAATCAGTGCTGTAGTGTAAGATTAGCTCTTATGCATTCAGTGGTGGATTGTATTCAATTGAGTTTGTTTTCCAGATTGTTAAGAGATTTCCTTGGGAAGCCTGAATCAAAGCCTCACAGCACTACATCCAAATGCCTCTAGTGTGCATATTTTTACATGTATATGCCATATAAGGCTGATGATTCTATTTCTGATTTCTTCCCTTATGTACTAGCTCTTTCTAGAGTTTTGGGTCCTTCCAGCCTGCCTTGCCCCAAGTTAACAGGCCATACACTGAAAAGCTTACTTTGAGGGCCAGTTGAGAGTGGCTAGCTTCCTCAACTCATCAAGCCAAGAACATTGCTTCTCCTCCTAACCATTATTGGACTGCTGTGGAACAGGCATGCCTTGCTTCCTATTTGGCCCATGCTGCTCTAAACAACTACTGCTGCTACAAGCAAGTTCTCTCATGCATCTTGGCATCAAAACCAACCCCTTCGATTCATTGAACCAGTTGTCATATTTCCTTTTGCCATCATGGTGCTAAAACTTATTTTATTTCAGGGTCCACCACCTCTTGCTTTTCTCTCCAGCCCAACCAGGTACTCTGAAATAATGCCCAAGTAATAAAGTGTACAGAATTGGACCTCACCTACGGGAGGGCAGCAGGAACTGACAGGAGTTTCTAAAGGAAGTGTCATCTTTGCCCCATGAAAACTTAACCATTTCTTGTATTCTGCTTAATTCTCTTTACTCATTACTCTTTCCAACAAATGAAACTGTGTTCTAATATTAATGGGTGGTCTTGATTTGGCTTAGATTGTCTTTCCTTTGTCCAGGTGTGGACTGTTCTATATGAAGGAGTTGATGGATGTTCCCTAGAGATGTATCAAGTGTTTCCTTAATATTGTGATTAGAAGGTTTTATATATTCTTTAAAACAATGGCAGGGCAATATGCACTCACAATAAACAGGTAGGTGAATGTGCATGGGAACTCAGTCTGAAATGTGTAGAAGTTCATTTTGTGTATTTCAACTGAGCATGATTACTAATGCATCATATTTGCCAATGGGCTCATCATTTACACTAAGACAAAACTCTAATTTCTGCAAATGAATGAAAATGCCATCCAACTTTAGTCATGTTAGTGCTGGGTAGACTGAGTCATTTCTTGCTTTATAGTGCAGTGCTAGCAGGACTTCCACACATGCTTTGGCATCTTCAGGATTGTTTGGAAGCAAGAGGGTAGAGAATATCAGCTACTTCTCTGCACATGTGCAAATATCAGCTACCTTTTTCTGTTATAAATTTGCTAACCAAGGGCAGCAAATGATGGCCTCTTGCAGACAGTAAGCACACATGTGTATTCATGAGAAATTCCATGAGCTTAATTGTTCCAAGATTCTAATAATCATCATGACTCAATTTAAAAAAAAAATAATGTGACAAAAGTTTTGTATCACATTGTTTGAACTCTGCAACATAACCAACTGTAGGACCTCTAAATTACAGCACTAATAAGTGTCATCTCACATCCATATCTGGGGATCTATTTAGATACAACAGTGCTGAAAACAAGGGCATAAAAATAGCATATACTTTTTTTAAGAAAGAGCATAGATCTTTTGCATAACTGTTTTGCATAATAAGCTTGTGTCAATCAGTCTTAATTGTGTTGGTGGTGTAACATTGCATTAGAAGAAGACAGATTGCATTAAAGTACTTAATTGCTGAGCAGGTGAATAAAACCCAAACAGTATTAGCCTTCCACCCTAAAAGAGCTCTGATGGACAAAAATTTTAATATGGTACAAGGGTGTTATTTAGTGGATCTGGTCCAATTCAGAAGAACCAGTTGTTGTTGTTGTTGTTTGTTCTTCCTAAATTTCCTCCTAAGGGTCCTGGTGCTGGGCCTATGTGCCTACTCAAACAGCCAAGTGTTTTGTCTTCTGTATCTCTTCTATTTCTTGCAGGAGAGGACAATTCTCTCAGTTGGGGGGCGGGGGGGGGCACATGTTGTGTGGCTTGAAGTAATTACGCTTGCGTTATTGTTAGGTATAGGTCAGAAAGCAGGAATAAGCACTGCAGCCAGTCTTATGCATTTGGGGATAGAAGAAATAGAGGTGAACCAAATGATTCAAAATAGAAGTGAATCTTGTTTCCTAATTTAAATAACACTCTTGATATGGTGATCCAACTCATTGGCCAACTCTTTGTGTCAGTGTCATAAATCTCATCATATCACTCGACTTCTTCAGCATTTCCATATGTGAAAGTGAATCTGAAATACTGTATATTGCCTGTAACAATGCCAGGAACAACAGGAAAGATGTCATGCCTGCAAAGTGCTGAAAGGCTGCAGAGCACTTCTGAGTCATGTGATTTGATTTGCTACTGTGAAGGAAGTTCCCCCTTCGATCTGTGAATTTGTTTCAGTGAGGTGATTCCATTAAAGCTTTGCTGAGTCAGAGCACCTCTTTGCACAACCCTATGGGTTAAGTCAGGAGCTTTCAGACTCAAAGGCAGATAACTGGTAACTGGCAGCTCAGATTATCTAATAACACTCCTCTGCAGCAAAAGCACTGATATAAGACCGTGGCATCGGATTGGCCATGTGGTGTCACATGTTTTCCCTCAGTTCTAGGCCATGACATGAGAAGCAAAGCTTGTGATGGAGCCAGAGATCCAAGTGTTATTTGCCAGGTCACCAGTGCCAGCTGCACAGTGCTCGATACTGACAAAATCAAAATGCTAAAGATAAGCACAGAGTCCATGTGAAAATATGTCTTTGGGAAAAAAACAGAATATGGGTGTAGGTGATCTATCCAAAATGGGAGAGGCTGTTGAGGAAGGAATTCTGAAAGCTGAAGGTCAGAATCAGAAGAAACCTGGAATTAAGAGGGAAGAGAAAGATGGATAAAAACCATCCCTTCCTCATTTACTGAAGGGTTGAGTCAGAAAGGAGAGCCTTAAGGCTCCACAAGAATACCTGAGATACTAAAATCCCTTTCTATTAATCATCATTTGGGGTTCTGTCATTGGTCACTGAAAGGAAAAAGACATATAGAACAGCCTTCCCTACCCTGGTGTCTTTTTGGCTGGCTGGGAGTCCTGGAAACTGCACTCATCATATTTGAAGAGCCTGTGCAGAATAAGGCTATGAACAGCAAATGTTCTTTCCTTTTGGCAGGAACAAAAAGTCATATTTTTGTGAGCTAAAATTTACCAGTTTGTAATACAGTTGTCAGGTAAGCATTTTGAACATTAAAATTGTGCCAGCGCTGTTTATCTTAATGAGGAGTTATTAATTTTTCATACAACTGTGGCTGCTACATTTATCCCTTCACCCAGAAAATTGGATGGGATTATCGGTGACATGGGAACAGAGAGAGAATGAGAGAGAAGAAATTATCATTCAGAGTGACAAGTTGTTTTTGTCTACCCAACACTTCTGTGCCAACATAATAGCAAAAGTATCACAAAACAGCAGATACTTATCAGCACTGTTGAGAAATGGCTTGTTAGATCACCCATCTGCTTTACAGTCAATTTTAAGGCTGTTGGTGTGAAGAAGAAAATATTGGGGAGGGCAAAAAAAAAATAAAAATCATGCATACTAATCTAGCAGCTAGAAGGGAATGGTTCACCAGCTGGTTGCTTCTTGAGAAATGATACAATCTCTTACTGAAATGCTTACTAAGCAATTGCTGAACTGCAATTTCTGGTTCTCTTTGAGCTTTGTCCTAATTATCCTTGAGTCCAATATCTTTTTCTATTACTTTCTTGTTACTCTGAGAATACCCCTCTCTGTTTATAATATAGCTCTGCCTTTCCTTGGCACCCACATCTTTCTTGTCCAAACTCTACTGCAAAAAGGAATAACTATTTTCCCCCTAAAACAAGCATACATTTAAACAATTAACCAATGGAAAGAATCATAATTAGAACCCAATATTGAGGAACCCTGTGTGCAAGTACTGCAGTTTTGAAAGGCAGCTAAGAGATACATAAAATAAAATGTGTTTCTGTCATTGGTGTCTATATTAACTTTGACTTGGGTTGACAGACTTTCAGAAAATGTAAATGACTGCTATTAGAACAACTGTTCAACCTGTTATAGGTTTAGCAAAGGCTGACTAATATAAAAAGTCAGGTTCCTTCTCACTCCATCAAGTACTTTTTCAAGTATTTTATTACAACTGTAGATTTTTTCAGTCCTCAGCTTCTTAAAGTACATCCTGTTTGTTAAATGCATCTCCCTAAATTCCTCATTCCCTGCCCCAGCTTTGTGGCTAGTTGTCTTCCAGAGTCGTATCCCCTCCATTAGGCAAACAATAAGCTTTACTCCCTAAACAAACCTAGTGGCAAATGTGGGCAGACATTTTATAGATACGTGACATTTAGAATTCCATTCCAATATTGTTAGAGGTCTAGCAAAAGTTGTGGGCCTTATTAAAGTACAGAACAGCAGTTAGTAGTTTTTAACTGCTAAGGTCAACTTTCTGTCTGAATTAAGATATTTGGAGGAGCTAGCATGCTTTAGCATTCTGCCCTTCTGGAAAGGTTCACACTACTCGGTTGTATGTTGTATATTGTACACCATTGTTAATCTCTATACATATTGTTACTCTCTATACATAAGTAACTTTGTTTACCTTCTAAGTGTAATCTTGTGATACCAGGGATGAGGTGAGTACCTCACCTAGCTTCACTCCTAGAAATGTTTGTGACTTTTTTTTTTTCTGTCCATGATGAAAAAAGCTGGTTTTCTAGAAAGGAACATAAAGGTCATCAGAAAAAAAAAGGCTTTGATTTGGTTGCTTGCTTTAGGTTCCAGAGCAAAAGCTGCCCAAAGAGCATTTCCATCTGAGAACCTTGCTTGTGACTCATTTCAGAGAAGGCTGGTACCAAGAAAAAAAGAGTGAGCAAGTAAGCAAGAGAAATGCATTTAGGCTCATCAGAGAGACTATTAACCTCTTGTCAAATCTGGCTTGTAAGAAGGCCCTGCTGCATCTTCATTCATTTGTTCCATGCTACTTAGTTAATGGGAACATGACTCTCACTCTACTGAAGCATATTTACTGGTCTCTTTTTTCCAAATTAATTTCTTTGCTAGAGAGCTCCACACTGAATTATTAGATGAGGACAGAAGCAGGTTAACTGCTATCTGGTATAGCGATTCCTGAGTTTCCTATTAAGAAACATGGAATTTACAATAAATTGGAAGAACATGAACATTTGCAGCTAGTTGTGGAGCATATTCAACATGGTGCTGTGTTATATTTTAAAATCCATAGCTAGTTCTCTAATATTACAGAAAGAGTGCCATTCTGTTCATCTCTACCCTAAAATTGACTTCAGTGGGGCTTATATACAGCTAATTGTTATAGGATTATTGTGTGAGATTGCAGTTTATGCATACTTACCTGGGGAAGGGAAATTACATTAAATTTAGTGAAACTTTTGTAGAAACCTGTGAAGCTGTCTTAATATGACTCAAACTACTAATCCCATATACTCCAGTACTACTGACACTGATCGGCAGTGGTAGGTATATTTTCAGCCCTGCCAGGACTTGTTGCAGATTGAACAGGGGACATTTTATATTTCAAAGAATACATTCTGCCAATGAACTGTGGATATAACATTTGAGCAGGTGGGCTTAGGCTTACATACAAAATACAAAATTGATTAAAGCATGTAGGATCCATTTTCTATTTTCATAACATAATATGAAGCTGGAATGTGATATGCCATATTGGTAACCTATAAAACAGCTGAATAGCTTTCATATTAGATTACCTTGAATGTTGGTTCCTGTTAGAAAAACTAGGAGTCCATTTTTTGATGTTGTATGCCATTGGTAAAAACAATCTCTGTGTCTTTAGAATGATCTAACTTTAATGGGCCCAGATCCTTTCTAGTTCATCCTTTTGTTACACAAAGGTTAAGTACTTCCACATATAAACAAACCAAATTAAAATATGATGTAAGTTACAAAGAACAGAACTGCAGTATAAAAGTGCATGAATAATAGATGCATTTTACATACAGTTAGGTTTACACCCTGAATCTGAACCCTAGTTGGCAAGCCTGTGTGAATTGGATCTGTGCTAATTACTTGAATGATTTCAGTTTAAAATACATTCAATCAGATGTATTTGATCTGAATATTTAAATCAATCTGAGCATCTGAATCACTTTGAACTTGATTCAGAAGTCTGATTTGATATAGACAGAAGGGTCCAAGAGGACAAAAGTGGTCAATTGGAGCATATTTAACATAGGTACTATTAAAGCTTTGCTAAATTAAATCAATGTGGCAATGACTTGCATAGCCCTAAAAAATGGACACAGCTCATGTATCTTAACTACAAATCTGCCTTTAGCCAGACTCTGAGGGAGTAGGAAATGTACTTGGTAGCCTTTAGATGAGTTGAGCAGTCCATTCAACCAGACTGAGTGAAAATTTTGGGAGTAACAGTCCAAAAAAAAAAAAAAGCCATAAAGGTCATCAGAAAAAAGTTTTACTAGTGCAATCTAGTGACTAGATTCACATATTGCCTCAAGCCATAATGTGTTTTGTTTGATTTTAGCTTAATATGGCGTGTGAATTCATCAAACCATGGCTTATTCAGCAAATTGTGGTTAAGTCATGTCACTGGACATGACTGGATATTAGGAACCCCCCCCTTTTTTTTTAAAAAAAAGTGTTATTGCATGCAGTCTTGAAATAATTTTAAATGTTAGTGTTAGAAGAGGTCATTTAGGCCCCCAAATCTATTCCCTTGTTCTGTGTGGAAATCGAGTTAAAGCAGCCACAACAGTCAACTGTCTAGCCTTATATGGTGGACACTCTACTTCTCTGAGTAATTGATCCCACTGTCAAACTTCTCTTCCTGTTAGGAATTCTTTTTCTAGCTACTGGAACATGCCTTCTGTAATGTATGTCCATTCTTCCGTGTCCTGCACTCAGGGATGATAAGCAACAGGTCTTGAGCCTCTACGGTGAGACACTGTTTCAAGTATTTGAAGAGTGCAATCATATTCCCCCTAAGTTTTCTCTCCAGATGCCAAATATTTCCAGTGTCTTCTCCCTTCATACGGCTTAGTTTCTGATCGCCTAATAATCCTTGTTGCCTTTCTCTGAACCTGCTTGAGTTTGTCTGAGTCCTCCTTAAAATATTTTGCTCAGAACAGAGTAATTGAAGTACAGTTTGACTAATGCAGAATTAGGTGAAGCTATTAGTTCTCATGATCTGGAAACTATTTTTCTCTTGATGTAGCCAAAGTTGGCTTCTCTTCCTCCTCCTACATTACTAGTGCTACTATTACTATCTACTCCTACTCCTCTTCTTCCTCTATCACCCTGATGACTCATATTCATTTTGCATTCAGTTTACAGAGTTATTCTACATATTTAATAAAACAGTATTACAGGAGTATTTATTATAAACCAATCTGATTTCCTGAAATAGGGTGGGATATCAAGCATATACCAAACCACGGCAGTACAAGGGTGCAACCCATAATATAGCAAATGGTATGACCAAAGAGTGATTGCTCCATCAGTCTCCATCAGTCTTGCCAACTTGTCAATCATTAGATATGTGGACTATAACCCCAGTGAGACAGACTGCCTTCAAATAACCTGAGAAAGTATCCAATTAGGAAAGGCAGACCAGGATGGTTCTGGTGGTACTTCATCAACCAAAAATGAGACCATAACAGTATAGTAAAGTGGTACTTGAAAGGTTAACCCACTGTTTTCTAAGCTCTCTAATGTGAAGATACTAATATTTTGCTTCACTTTTTAGCAAAAGTAATCTACTTTGGATGCATAAACAGGAATGTAGGAAAAAAAAGTTTGTTATAACATAACAGGTACAGTATTGCAGTATAGTTGCATCTCATGTTTGTACACAGCCTATTACTTCATTTCTTTGATTGTGAGTTAGAAAACTTTGAAAATGGATATCAAGCATTATTGATCTCACCTCTATTGATGTGTAATAGTAAGAAATAAATGGGGTTTTGGAGTCTACAGGAGAATGTAATGTCACTTTCTCCTATGTATTATAAAGCACAGAAAACCAATAATGGCCCTGGACTGTTAATGGCCATAATAATGGCCCCATTATTCTTTTGAACTTTCATTTAGCACTGCATTAAAATTGGAAAAGGCAGCAGTTCATGTATTCTAAGGCTTAATTTGCATTTGCATTAAATTCTCAGTATATTGGATTATACCACTGTAAGGAATAAAAAGAAAATCATTGAGTGTCAGTTTTGAGCACCAAATAAATTGCCCTTGAATATAATACTTTTTTAGCATTTCAAGAAATATGAATGAAATTATAGGAATATGGAAATATTGAACTGGCACATTCTGCCTGAGTTTAACTTCAACACTGTTGGTTTTTTAAAAAAATATATATATATATTTCTTTTTAAAATGTACCCATGGGCAGAAGAAAATTAAATCATTATTCAAACCATAATAAAGTGCGGGTTGCACTTATTTGGGGGATGATTTTTTTTCTAGGAAGGATATGATGGAACTCATATGTAGGCCTGGAACTGAACAATTATTTTCAAAGAGTCTAAGCTTGTATTATGAACCTGCAAAAAGAGCAGCTCAGATGCTCCTTCCTTTAATGTAGAATTCCAATCTGCTGTTTCTCCCTACCTCCTTGAAGCCACTGTTCCCTTTTTAGGCCTCTGCTGATCACAATTTGTGTACTGCAATTATGGAAAAATAAGCACTGTGAGAAATAAAAAAGGGATATAGAAAAAAAAAGAATGAGACTATGTTGATCTGTAACTTTTAATAGAAGCTTTTTGTTATCAGTGACTTCAGTGTTCAGAAACACTGATAAAACTTAAAAAATCAGGCAAAAGGGATCATCCTGCTGTTTCAGACAGATTTTTAAAAAAAATTTTCCTAGAATCTGATCCCCTGAGTTGAGAACAGGATCTTTTAACCAACAGTGCTAAAGACTGAATTCAAGTCGGGGCGGGGGGGGGGGGGGGGAGGAGGAGGCAGAGAAGAAAGTAGTAGTAGTAGTAGTAGTAGTAGCTGTTATTCCCTCTCAGGAATAGAGAATTACAGTGTAATGCTGAAATGAGTAATGCTTTATCACAAGAGGATCTCAGAGATTTACAGTAATTTGATGTTCAAATCAGAAACATGAACAATCAATCAAAGTTGATTGATTGTTCAATCAAAGTTGATTGATTAGCCCTTAGGCCATATCAAAATTCAAAATTTCAAACAGAAAGTGTTAATAAAACCCAAGGTAATAACAAATTAGGTAAAATGGAAACAAAATACAACAATTAAGTATACGGATAAGTGAGAGTACAGATATTTCCGTGTCACCCCTACAATTTACCCCAATCAACCCCACGTATGCAGATCTCAACTGTATTGTTTTACTGTGATGGAATGGAATTATGAAGTCCAAACTCAGGGAGGGAAACATGCTGTTTTGTCTCCTGAGGGGCGAGGAAGAGATAAGAGGATGAGGCTGGCACCTCCCTGAGGAATTCACTCTGTTTTGGCTGGCTGACTTTGGGAACTGAGGTTTCAGTCTGGGAAGATTCTTGCTAGAGGTTGTAGCTAATAAACATTGCTGAACTGAATCAGGGTTCCTTGGGCTAGGCCTGACATTTACTCAGATACCAAGCTGTATTATATGTTATTTTCGAGTTCTGACCACACGTAAGATATGTTGTTTTAATATATGGTTCCCAATGGGTCATTCGGTTAATGTATGATCCAAGGTACATATCTCTCTCCTTATACAAGTTACAATCAAATAATATATGTGCTAAGTCTTCTATCTCTGATGCTCCACAGATACAAGTGTGTTCATTATAAGGGATACAGTGGAACCTCCCATATCTAACCATTGTATCAAGCTAGTCAAGTCTCGCTCAGGTAAATATCTCCCTAAGGTGTTTCGGCATTTGTATCTTTAAGTAGGTGGCAGTTTGAAAAGTTTGTTTATATAGGCTCAGCCATTTCAAATTGCCAACCTTACTAAGGGTGGCTATATCTTTCTGCACTTCTATGTCCAAGATTCTTTGAGCAGCTGTCTTTTTGTCTTGTTCTTCATTTGCACCAGAGACTGGAAGACCACAGCTTCTTATATAATTTGTTAATTGTATAATCCAGGAGGTCTGTGATTGGGATTTTATTTGCTCTAGAAGACACAACTTTGGAAGTCTGTCAGTCTCCATTTCATTAATTTTGCACCAATTGTTATATGCTCTGGTTTTAGCCAGTGAATCGATTGCATAAATATCCAGTTCGGCCCTAATTGCAGTAGCAGAGGTCCTTTTGTCTACACCCAAAATACTTCTTAGGTGCTGGAATTGTGTTTGTTCTAATAGTGAGGTGGAATTTAGGCCCCAAACATCTGCTCCATATAAGAGCATAGGGGTAACCTTAGCTTTGTATACTTTGATTATTGGGACTAGGGAACCTGGATAACTATGATTTTTTAATTTAAGCAGTAGATTTAAATGTGCCTTTGCTCTGACTGAGCTCCGTTGATGATGACAAACCCAGGATCCAGTCTCAGAGAAAGTTACGCCTAGGTAAGGGAAGGTGTTAACTTGTTCGATTGGTTCACCATCTAATTGCCATCTGTGTCTCTGATACTGTTTTCCAAACATGATAATTTTTTATTTTGATTTATTAATGATTAAAGAGTTATCCTGACAATAGGAGCTAAGTCTTCTTAACAGCCTACGCAGTCCTACTTGCAAGTATGATAATAATATCATATCATCAGTGTAGAGCAAAATGTTGCAATATGTATTTAGGACCCTAGGCATGTGTACCGTGGGATCTTTTATTAATCCTGGTAAGTCACGGATGTATATATTAAATAATAATGGTGCTAGTATGCACCCTTGTCTTACCCCTTTGTATGTGTTGATCCTATTTGTCATAGCTCAGAAACATGAACACTTATCTGGGGAGGTGTTCCCCCCAGCCCAACTAAGGCTTACTCTAGCAGATGATATGAATTACTTTGATAAATGCAACATCACTGTTAAAACATAACTCATGATTAGGATATCAGGATACCTAAAGATGGAAATACCAATACAACTGAATAGCAAAAGAACTGAGAGCCTCCTTTTGTCTCCTGCTGCATATAGCTACTTCATGCTAAATCATATGAAAAGCAACTGTTGAAAGCCTTGATCATGGCATTCTGCCACCAGTGTCTTTAGTAAGGGCATGGAGCCTTGGGCACACCTTTTCCAAATCCATTTCTTGTCTCCTTTCATAAAGAAAAGCCTTTCCCAATCTAGTCCTTGCCAGGAAGGCTAAGGCTAAGTTTGAGTCAGTTGTAATCTAGCACATCTAATGAGCATCGGGCTGATGAAGACGCTCTTTCAGAAACTGTGAAAACCTTGGCCTAAAAGTTAAAATGTGTCCTGGGATTTATTGACATTAAACACCAGCAAGGGCTGCATACTAAGAGTCTGTTAGCTTGCAATTAAAGGTCCAGCATAATTAATTCAATTCCAGTCATTGCAGGGGAACAATACAATGTTATCTAAATGTAGGCTGGAACTACTACATCTATAGATTTTTCCATAGTCATGCTGTCTTCAACAGCTCACAGCAAAATGGGATTTGACTGTGCCAAGGTAAAATACAACAGCTATTAACAGCTACTTTTTAATGTTGAGAAACCTTCCAGCAAAGTAAGTAGCAAGCTCCTTTGTTACTGTTGTTAACTTCTTTCTTAGCCAGATCCATAGGCTTTTAATGGCTGATGATTGTTTAAAAACTAAGACTAGACCCCCTTCATGGGAACTGTGAAGTCACAGAGACACTTGGAAATTAAAACAGTAATATATGTATATCTGACCAGAAATTCCATGTAGTTTATGGATGAGGAAGAACAGAGCACCAGTGAGCTACAGGAAGGAAAAATGTAGCTTTGAGGAAATAAATGGAAGTAATTACGTAGGCTGAATGCAGTGCAGTGTTTAAAAAGAAGAAAGTGGAATGGTCTCTTCCTTCCTCTTATTTCAAAAAGCAGTTAAAAAAAGTAATTTTGGAGAAAGCCTTCAGGGAGGATGTATGACAGAAGAGGTAGTAATTAGTGAATCAGTGGAGTGAAAGATCAGGGAAGCTATTGGATTTTGTGCCGGATTTATATTTATGCTTTTTGTGTATTATGTTGTAAGTCACTTAGAGTGATTAAATAAGGTGACACACAGCTGTGGTGAATTTTGTTTTCTCTGATGATTTGGGAAGGGGGAGTAGTTTGTGGAGGAAGGACCTATGCTTCCCTTCTAGGATAAAATGTATTGCTATACCTTAAAACCTTCCAACAGCTCTCAGTGATTCCCATTCTTAATGGCTATTTGGAGAGGCTGTACTGAAACTCATGGTCTATTTGGGCTGTATAGAAATCCAGATTCAGAGAGGAAAAAGGTGACTTCAAATGTGCAGGGATGTGCACATCACACCTGTTAGCAATTCCTTAAAGACGTTGTGTCACTTCTTGTCTCACACAGCACCATGTAATCCCAAGAAAAAACACATTTGACTTAAGGAGACTCCAACTGATGGCCTCTCTTTTCTAATCCAGATCTCTGCACAGCCCTTCCATCTCCATCTCCGTCTCCCTCTTTGTCTTTCATTCATTCCAAACAGGCTGGAAAAATAGCATATTGAAGTGAAGAAATGAAATCGACTCACTTAGAAAAAAGATGCCAAGTTTTGAAAGAATTTATGTTGGGTCTAGTGCTTTTTTATCTCTATTCGTGATTTTCTTAATAGAGTGCAGTACAGTATATCAAGACCAGGTTAAATTAGATTGGGAGGAGTTGAAAATTGTTGAGAGAATAGAATAAAAAATGATTTCATAAAGCAAAGGGCAACAAGATAGCCAAAAATGTACTCAGCAAAATCAAATATCAAAAGTTTGAAATTATTCCCAGATGTGTGCTTATGTTTAACCTTCTAGCTTGAAACTTCGTTTTTTCTCCTGATTTTGAAAACTTTTTTTCATCGTCTGCACATTTTCTTTGAACCTTCCTGTTAGTTAAGGCTCATCCTTAATATCCCCCTCACTGCAGTAAGAACATGCCCCAGTGATAATTTTATATGACATAACAATGATTACTGGGCATGTTCTTCCTACAGTTAGAGGAATGACCTCATGACATTGCCTTCATCTCACCTTCAGCCCACAGCTGAGGCTGCTTAACACTGACTTTAGCCATCCCAATTTTAGAGTAGTGTTTTCCCTCTTCTCTGCAAGAGTGGGCTCTCAGTCTGATAAAGATTCAAGCAACTGTTGTCTAAACAACCCACAGCTGCAGCCTCCCCCTTTAGCAGGGAAGAGATTCCCTTGTCTCTAGTCCACCATAAGGCTATGAGAAAAAGACTCTCTGCCTTAAAGTGCACATGGACATATTGGTTATAAACTGAAAATAGTTCACTTGTTGGAATTCTTTTTCATTACTACTGTCATCATAATCATAGTAAAGAGAACTCTGCAAAGTTTGTCCTTGGGGGAAAGAACACTTTTAGTTCAGGTGGCCTGATGTTCTCCAAATACAATTTTTGCCAAGGACTTGATTGTTGATTATTCAGTCAGGGCTGGGATCTGTCCAGCTCCTATTGGCCACTTTAGGCTTCTGTGGGCATACTCTTTCTCCTTTGATTTCTGGGCACTGCCCACTATGGACATCTTAGCTTTGGCTGCAAGAGGGACCAGACCCTTGGCTCCTGCAGAAGTATCTGTCTGTGTAATGCCTGATTGATGCTTTCCAAACTGCTTGTCAGGTTTTGTCTGAGTTCCTTATATACCCAAGTTTAAAGCTACTTTGAAAAAGCACTACACCTGTTTTTGTAAATATGGCTTTAGCAGGCTTTTTTGAAAAACGATAGCTCTGTGTTTAAAAACAGGACCAACCCTCTCTTGAGAGAGCGCCAGTTCTGTGCTGCACAGAATGATGATCTGAACCAAGAAAAAGAGCTGAGTGTCTTGCTGATTCTGTCACCAATGGGTGCATTACAGATTTTAGGCTGGTTTTCCTGACAAGGGGTTTGACGTGGTAATACATTTTATTGTTTTTATTCCTGGAGGGAGGACACCATTTTGCCTAATCTTCTACCATTTTGCCGATATCACAGGCTACTTCCAGGTGCTGCCAGCAACTGGCATCCCTTTGCAGCACTAGCTGGCAAGGGACCTTGTTCATTATCAGTAGCTCCCCCTCACCTCACCCACTCCCCTCCTCTGCCACAGTTAGCCTGACTAACAAATCACAGGCCTTAAGGAGAGAGATAAGGTGACGTAGGAGGAGGGACCTCCAATGCTGTTTGCAGTGCCTCCTCCATGGCTATAATGTGCCATCTGAGCCAACTTTGGACACCAGTTTAGTGCCTTTTCAAAAGAGCTCTAGAGCTGTGACGGAAAGTGCTCTAGAGCCATGTTCAGGCATCATTTCCTCATAAACGATTACTTAGCTTTTCTAAGCACCCACCTACACTTAATCATCCCTGTTTCATTGCACATTGAGGAATGTGGTTTAAAATTGCTTTTCTTGCTTGCAAGAGGGGACATTTTGTTTATGTTTTTGTTCATTATACCAATTTATCTGGCCACTAATTCACCATGCAACTTAGCACAGGTAACCAAAAAATAAAAATAACAAATTTAAAAAATGTAAACATATCAGGTCAAGGACAGTACATAGATTCAAAAGAATTAAAATGGGCTCATGTAACCTCCTGTCCCAGAGCTAGGGGAAGAGCCAGGTCTTCAGTGCCCTTCAAAAGCAGGTAGAGTCAGGTCCCTCCATATCTTGGGGGAATGCTCTTCCAAAGGGCAGGTGTGGTGGTAGAGAATACACATCCCCCAGGATGTTTGAGTGATGGGACCCAGAGCATGCTGACTCTGTCAGATATTATCAGATGAGCACAGGTATTTGGAGACTGGCAGTCCTGCAAATAGCCAGGCCTTATGGCATGAAGGGTTTTATATATGATGACCAGCACCTTGAATTGCACCAGAAGCCAACTAACTAGTGCAGCTCACATAGTAGCAGTGTTACATGGGCATACTGAGATGTGCCCATTATTACTTGTGCAGCTTCATTTTTGACCCGCTGTAGTTTTAAAGTGATCTTCAAGGGCAACCCCATGTAGAGTGCATTGTAGTACTCAAGATGTGGAATGACCAAAGCATGGGTGACCATGAGTAGGCCCCTCAATCCAGGAATGGTCACAGTTGGCTATGAAGAGCTCCAAAGCAATCAGAGATCTGATTGTGACAAGGGACAAATACTAACATTCCCCAACTCCAAATCACATTACCGCTACCCTGAGACAAAAACAAATCCCACTTGTGACCCCACTGTTTATCAGGACCTTGATTATTTCAGACAGGTCCATGGTTGCTGTGGGGGCCATGAATTCCCAAGCAGCTTCAGAGAAAGCAGGTAGAAGTCTTGCCAGTACCAGCCTCCCAGAGTCATTGGGAATTAGGCAGCACATACATTTAATATATTATTGTTGGTCACACAGTCAGCCAGATATTTAGACTAGATTTGGCATTTTTATCCACCTATCGAGTCCTTCCCAAGGACCTGTGATAGGCAGATGTTGTTGTTTGATGGTGTGAAAGGTATCGTCGCAGGATATAAGCTGTTCCAAGTAAAACTGCCTTTTGCAATTGACTGATGGTGATTTTGTCAATGCTGATGGTCTTCAAGTAGTGCTCCAGATGTTTTGGGATTGCACCCAAGTCGCCTATTACTATTGGTACTATCTTTGCTCTCTTTTGTCACAGTTGTTCTATTTCTATTTGCAAGTCTTTATATTTTGTGATTTTCTCCAGTTCTTTCTCTTCTCTTCTGCTGTCTCCAGGTATTGCAATGTCCACTATCCAGACTTTTTTGTCTTTCTTATCAACAATTGTTAAGTCTGGGCTGTTGTGTGGCAGGTTTGAATTCTAAAGTCCCAGAGCACTTTAGCTTTTCCATTTTCTATTACTTTATCTGTTTTGTGGTCCCACCAGTTCTTGCTTGCAGGAAAATGGTATTTCTTGCAGATATTCCAATGCACCATTGCTGCTACTTTGTCATGCCATTGTTTGTAGTCAGTCTGTGTGACCTTCTTGCAACAGCTAACTAGGTGGTCCACTGTTTCTTCAGCTTCTTTGCAGAGTCAGCATTTGTTGTCTGTCACTCTCTTCTTGATTCTGGCTTTGTATGCATTTGTTTTTAAGGCCTGGTCTTGTGCAGCCAGAATTAGTGCCTCTGCCTCTTTCTTCAGCTTTTCTGCTCTTAGCCACTGCCAGCTCTTGTTGTTATCTGCTTTGCCTGCTAGTTTGTGTGTGTGTGTGTGTGTGTGTGTGTTCTGGCCATATAATACTTTGCCTTCCCATGTCTCTTTTCTATTCTTCATGTGGTCTTTCTTATAGGCCAGTTTGGTTTCTTTGGTATTCAGTAATCCTTCATGGTATACTAGCTTCAGTGCTACTTCTTCATGTTATTTCTATAGAGCATCTTGATTCCTTCAGTTTTCACTATTTTTCCCCTGTTGATGCTAAGGGTGGCACATTTGTCCAGTCCAAACTCCACTCCAATATCTTGGCTGTATATTTGGACAGTGTTGAGCAGCAATTCCATTTCAGGTGGTGTTTTTCCATACAGCTTCAGATCATCCATGTAAAGTAGGTGGGATAGCCTGGCAGATGTTTTTGATGTTTGATAACCATGGCCTGACTTGTCTAGTATTGTTGACAGAGGAATCAATGCAATGACAAACAGTAGTGGTGATAGTGAGTCTCCTTGAAAAGTTCCTCTTTTGATGTTAACCTCTCCCAGTCTATCACCATTGACTAGCAACTGTGTCTTCCTTTGTGCCATTGATCTTTGCACAAAGCTTCTGATGTTTCTACTGACTCCTGTTATTTCTAGGCATTTGATTATCCAGTCATGTGGCAGGGAGTCGATTGCCTTCTTGTAATCAATCCAAGCTACATTCATATTGGTCTTCCTTCTCTTACAGTTTTCCAAAATCATCTTGCTGCTGCTGCTGCTGCTGCTGCTGCTGCTGCTGCTGCTCTTAACTCCACTGTCAAGCCAGCCACAGCACTGAACAGCTCAGGCAGGGAAGCCATTATACAGCAGGGACCAGGACAGGAGCAGCAATCTCATCTGTTTCCTAGAGCCCAACTTCACAAACAGGATCTTTCAGGGAGTTGTCTGGGCAGCAGTGTTCAAGAATCTCCCAGAAGACAAGAGCCAGTCTCCCATTCCGGCCTTGGGATCACAACTGGTGCTACACTTGAAACCTAACTCAGGTGGGCACATTCCAAGTGGGAACCCCCTTCCTCCATTCCCATCTAATACAGTACATACCAGGTCAGCCCCCTCATAGATGAGGACGGACTTATTGCACACTGACCTGGTATTTAGCAGCAGCAGCCTTGAGACCAAGACTACTGAGGCTTCAGTGACCAGGCATTAGGGTAAAACCCAGGGGGCTAGAAGGTGGAATTTGTATAAGACATCAAGTACACCTTCCCTGAGAACTGCCCACCCCCTGTCTCCCATCATATCTTCCTCTACCTATCACCCCCAAGTTATTCATGCTTGCCCCTTCTCTCCCCATTAGACCAACTCCACATGATCCCTGCTACCACCACCACGACCCAGTCCTAGAGACCATCCAATTCCCAAATATTCACCATTCCCTAGCTGGAGGGGCTTACCAAAATCTTTTGGTTCACTTCTGCCTGAGGTTCAGCAGTTCTGAAGAACTCAGCAGTTCCATGATTCAGACAAGTCAGTTGCTGCCACCTCCCCCACCCCAGTCCACCCCCAATACCACAACTCACACCACCACCCAATTTTGGACTAGTTCCTGCCAGGACCAAGTGAGCGCACAGAAACAATCCTCTAATCTACAGACTGGGATGATCAGTGAAAGAAACTGTTCCTCCCCTCTGCCACCTCTGACCCAGAGGAAAAACAAATGCCCTTTACCTCAGTGATCTCCAGTCTCTAAAAACAATCCACACAATCCTTCCAATCCACAGTTCAAAAGTCCTTGTCTTCTCATTTCCAAATTCTTCTGTTGCCACAAATGTAAACAACATAAAAAGCACTATCAACAGGTAGCCCAAGCAGCTGGTAGTCTATTTCTTTGCAGTCCCAATGACACATGAAAGAGGTAAGATGGCTCCTACCCAGGATGGTGAGGCTCCAAAGAAGTTACAGAACTCGGGACTCAGGCCAGCATTCCACTCAGCCGTCAGCTTCATCCCACTCCCGCTGTCCCTTTCTCCTGGCTCCTGGTCACCCCCCACACTCTAGAGCAATGAGGCCAGGTGTGTTTGGGTTGTTGCCACTGCCGCCACTGAGCAGTTGGTCAAAAACACTGTTGCTAAGCAAGTATTTGTCACTGCCACCACCTAGGAGCTGATTGGCAGCACCTCCAAACAAGCAAATGCAGCCACCACAGCCAGGTCAATGACTGATCTGTGGCACTGCTGTTGTTGCCACCAAACAAATAACCCACCATTCCAGCCTCTCCTCCAGCCTCTCCTCCAGCTCCCAAGCTGCGTTGGATCCATTTTGCATCCAGGCACCTGTTCCCAGCAGAACCACTCTTCTCCAGTTGTCTGGAGGTTCTGATCATTACCACTTCCACTGCTACGGAAGCCATCAGTGTTCCAGTGGCATCAGAAGACTCACTGCACCTTCTACAACCATCTCATTCTTCCACCAATCATCACAAACACACCCAACCATCCAAGTGCCCTCTTTACAAGCTACCATTTTGCCTTGGCGCCATTACAAATAAACAATGAAGAAGCCAGCAAATCCACCCAGGGCTTTTCTTAACTTGTCTTCCAGTACCACTGTAAGGATAGCCCCGCTTGCTGGCCTTATCACTGAGGTAAAATAAGGCCTAATCATCAGGGCACTGCAATTTATGACTGCATATTGTTCTGCTGGCTCTGGAACTGGTGGATTTCACTTTAACATGGCAGTTTGGCTGTACTCTTAATTTCTTCTTTAGCTTCCTTTCCTCTCCAGTTTGCTTTACACATTCTCATGAATGTTAGAATCTTTCGCAGTGTCAGAAGTTTATATTTTACTGTATAAGAGGGAACTATTTGTCAGATGTCATACTGAAGGTGAATTTCACTTGTAATTGAAAACTGCTGTTGAAAATTTTTGTCCCAGATGTAGAGGCTCTTGCAGGTATGACAAATGGATCCTTCCAGATCAGCAATCTTCCAGACCAAATCTCAGACGTGCAGTGTCTTAGCAGTGCCGGTTTTTCCTTCTTACCTGTGAACAACTATAAAAGATGAGCCAAACACTTTTATCCCGCTATGTGTCCACCCAGTCTTCAATATGCAAAAGATTATTGAATAACGTGTTCAGTTAAAATATGGATAGGTAATGTGTAATCCTCCAGATGTTCTGGATGTCCAGTTGCAGAGATGATGCATATTGCAATCTAACAACATACACGCCTGATGCTGGCTTATATGGATAGAATGGGGATCTTGTTTGTATAGGCTCCCTATCCTTTCCATCCAAAATGTTTGAGGTGGAAAAATCCCAGGTTAGTTGTCACAAGAGATGACAATATCTATGCCATGACTGTCTACTCAAATCCAGCTCAGGATTTAATGGTGGCTTTGACAAACATGGTGCTATGCAAAATGTAGGCTGAACACATATTGTAGGGCATACTTTCAATCTGGTTTTGAGGATATGATGGATTGGAAGTGAACTCATTAGACTGTCACCCTTCATGTATGGGTGTTTATGTATGTTTGTATTTATGTATGTATTGAAGTTACAGCAGATGCAAAACTTTGCTGCCTGATTGTTAAGGAGAAGAATTAAGTGGATAACACCGATTGCTCAGAAGCTACCTGGCCCAAGTCACAGAGTCCTAAATCATTAGCAGCGTCCACCAGTCTTCATGTTAAGATCATCTTCTTTGGGGGTCTTACCTGTGGTGGTTGTTCACAGCATAATTATGAGAAATAGGAACTTTCACTTCGGCATTTGTAGGGACCAGACTGTCTTTCAGAATAAAATTGTTTAATTGTGGTATAGCTAAATGCTGCATTTCATTTTATTTTATAAAAATTGTTTTACTGGACAGTGATTCTTGCTTCTTCAGAAGGAAAAATAGCTTATAAATACAGTAAAAGGAATAAATCTTCATGACTGGCTATTTTTCAAACTTCCAAAACAAGTTAACTGGGAAATGTACAGATGTGAGTGATCCCCTCTGAATGAATCACTTATTTTATTTTAGACCTCTGCCCATAATGTTGCAAAGCAACTGTAGTAGCTATAGCAAAATAATTTAATGCTATTGCTTCGAGTGCACTTATTTTAGACTGAATTCAAAGTCATACACATGTTTTTTCATGCAGTAATGGAGCTCTGTTTACAATGAACATATTGAAAAATGCCATCAGATCTAGCTAAGCCACTGTGTTATAAACTTTGGCAGAAATGGGGGGGGGGGGGTGCTAAACAAAGTAGCTCCTGTATATTCTGTTGCCTTAGAGACTGAAACATCTGTATCCGTGCAGGCAAGTGATGCAGACATGGTAAGATATGACTTCTTGCATTCCTCTCTTCATCTTGCTGTCAATAGTACTGTTTTATGGGGGCAATGTGTAGGGCTTCCTTTGCACTGTAGAGTAACCTGGTTGTATAGCATAACATAATCCAGGAGAGCATTTAATGAAGGTCTAACTCCAAAGTCAGCATGCTCCCCTACGAAAAGATGCTGTCACACAAATAATTTTTCAAGATGAACTTGGAGGGACTTGAAATGATTGTTGTTCTGGTGATAATTGTGGCATTTGTGAAAGCCCTGGAACATATGGGGCTGCTGGAAGATACAGACGAAGGTAGGATGCTAAAGAAAAATTATGGGGGGGGGGGGTATTGTAGGAAAACCTTTTGTCAGAAGGATTATCAGTTTGATATTTCCACCTGCAATACAGCTGGGAGGGAGAAAATTACAAGTGAACTGCACTTTTCATAATGATTTTAAAAAAGCCATCTAAAGGAACCCTAGATCTAAATGTTTGTGTACGTGTATATATATATATATATATATCTGCCTACTTGTACAGTCTGTGGCTTTGTTTTCAACAAGTGAGGGAGTAAACTAAATTAAACTGGTCTATAATTTATTTTTAATAACTTCATTGCACAACAGTATGTTATGCATAAATGGTAAAAATGGTATCTTGTAACCTCCAATCTCTCAGTTTAGCAACTTTGTTACCACAGTCTATTTCAAAAGCAACTGCTACAGGAAATCTTGTTTACAAAATATGTTTTCATGCCCCAATAATATGTAAAGCTTTTTGCCCGGCTGTTCTTTCTCTGTATGATCATATTTTTTAGCAAATTAATATATATCCAAAATCTTTCCTTAGATTTGGGAGTATGTAAGAAAAGAAAAGAAAAATCTTCACAAAAATGTCAATATCCAGTTATGGAATATACTTAGATCCTGGTGATACAGAAACTCTGACTGTTTTGCTTTTGGTACTGTTGTAGAGGAAAGTATACTTATGCTGACATAAAAACAGAAATAGACAGTATAAAAATGAAAGTGCATTTAAAACAATGAAATAGAATACAATTTTTAGAAGAGAAATAAATGTTGCTGATATAGAAATTGTTTATATGGATTATGCATACTTTGGAGATGCAATTATACACACACAGAGACACACACACATATTTATTTCATATTCATATATAAACATGGAATTTATTTTCGTTCCAAAGTCCATAGCATATATTACCCCCCAAAAAAGTTTATTAATATATGAAGCAGTGAGTGGTGGTTCTTATTCTTTGGTGATTCTTTGAAAACAAAACTTCATCAAAGTTTGTATGCTTTAATTAATATTTAACTTGCCTGTAAATATGCATTATTCTTATAATAATTTCATGGTATCATATGAATTTAAGGTTTAGAAAGGAAAATACATAATATTGAAGCCATATACTGGACATGTATTATAAAACTACTGAATTCGTTGTTAGGATGATCATTTCTTCCTATTAAGATTGCTATCTATATTCAGGCAGGAACCGCACGTAGAGAAATACTTTTATTCTGCCTTCCTACTGCTTCCAAGAGGCTGTAAACACACATCAGAGAAGGTTATAAATGCACTGTGAGGACAGTAAAATTCATCTGCAGCCCCACTAAGGGATTGTTTGTTTGTGAGTTGTTGTTTTTGTTTTTCCATTTTAAGGAAAACAGATCCTCTGTGTGAATACATTTACAAAAGTAATTTGATATCCCGTCAAGTGTTGAAATGGAAAAAATGAGATGCAAAAAAAATACTGAAGATTTTCAGGAAAGTTGCATGATTACACATTTTGTTTATATAGGATACCAGAGTGCATGCTTACTTTGTTTACATATGATATCTGTGTGTATACACACACACAAACACAAAGATCTTATATATAAGGGATGGATGCCACATTATACCTGTTTTAAACTTGTTTGAAACACAATATTCCTCAGTGTAATTTTTTTAGTATTATTATTTGGCTGGAACTGTCTGAAAATATCTTAATTTCTTTGGTAATACATGTTCTGCTGTTTCAGGTCATGGAAGCTTTAGATTTTGTCATAATAAGAGCCTACCCCTTTCATGCAGTCATAAAAAAGGTAGAAATTATACTGCATAGCTGGTCCAGATTCTGAAGACACCCATCTTTCCGTCTCTGCTCACCAAGTGGCATGTCCCCTGCCTACTTCTATATGGGGGAACACTACATTTGTCATGGAGGTTTCCACACACAGAGATGTTACTAAATACCGGTTCAGTTTTCAGTGTTGGGAGCAGAACTGAAGAAGGCACACATTCATGGAGGCAAGAATACTGTCATAGTCCTAAGGAGTTCTTTAGATATATATGCACCCAAATATTTAGTACAGGCACACCTTACATCTGAGCAAGGGATGTTCTTTCATCAGCTCTGCTAGCCCTGCAGGCGTGGAATAAAGAGCAATTTAAGGAGACAGAATAGGAAAGGTTATGAGTTCAAAGGTTGGAAAAGTTACTGAACAATGTAATACAGAACAAAACAGTCTCAGAACAAGTGCTATCCTACATGGTACTGGAGAAGCAGCTATAAAACATTTAATTTAGCAGAACATCAACAATACACAAAACCAGGTTACTAAATGATTTTTTTTTTTTTACCTGTGGCTGCACAGATGTTTTAATGAATATTGTCTAAGTATACTATGAAATATGAGCATTTCAAGTTATTCTTGAATTCAAGTGGTTTTCTTAAGCTCTTAGTATTCTTTAACTCATGCATGATTGACATTCCAGGTATTAACAAGAGCCACAAGTTCTTTGCACTATCCCCTTGTAAAAGCGTACAGACTTCAATCCTATTTTTCCCCTTTCTAGAAAAAACTTGTATATACTAGAGTCAATTTAGCAATTTGCTCTATTAAACAGGATTTTCTACTGACTCTTTCAGAAAGAGCTAATAAAACTTTGGACTCATGAAATATGCTGTTTGATAGACCTATAGAAAGATGGCTAGAAATGTGTTTCCAAAAGGTAACAAAAGCAAAACAGACATTCTGAATTATCTGTTCACTGATATCACTAAAATTAAAACAAACCACAAACAACAAATGCTAGCTGGAAATTCTCTGAGTTGCAGGTCAAACATTAGGATTGTTGCTTGATGAGATGGTCCCTTGTTGCAGTACAGCCACTGGATTGTCCAAGGTTGTACAGTACTAATGGAAAGATAATTATACCAGTGCAAAAAATGCTTCTAAATTCTGGAATTGATACCTCCCCTGTAACTCTTGCATACATTCTCAAAGTTCACTGTATTTTCAGGAGTGGATTTAGGGAGGCAGAGTGGGGTGCAGCAGAAAACTAAATCTAGGAGTGCCTTGTAATATTAACAAAGTTGTATTCACAGTTGGTCCCTTGTGTATAAGTAGACTTATGTGTATAAGTAAATTATGACATCAGGTTTATAGTATGCAATAAGTAGCTTTCAGCTTTGTTGCTTCTTTTTAAGAAGTTATTAGCTGGTACTGCCTTACTATTTTAAGACACTTAGCACTTGCGGGACCATTTATTCATTTATTGAGCTCAGGGCAGATTGCAACCAGCATATTTCAAATCCCAACTTTCACAATGAATTTATGGAGCAATGTAGAATTTTGTCTTGAGTCATTATTCAGCATTTCTTGTGCTGAGAATAGTATTTTACTTCACATGGGCCTTCTATAGGTTGGTGACTTTGTTTATTGAAAATACATTCATTGATCTACTTCAGTTCTGTTTTTAAGTGACAACTTTGTGCAGATGCTAGCACAAATATCTGATAAGGTAGGTATTTTTGTTTCTACTTTAGAAAATCTCTGTACTATTAGATTTAGACCTTGACTGATCCAATAAAAGAATCCAATAAGAGATCATTTTCTGTATCCAGATCCTTTCCTTGTCTTTCTCCAGTATTTTTTTCAATATGTCTGTTTTTCAGAGTCTAAACAGGATTGATGTAGCTTTCATGGTATTATCCTACTCTTCTTTCAGCTGAAGTAAAAATACTCCTTTTTATTTTGGCAAATAGAACATCCACTATAAACATAAACTCTGATTGGTGCTAGTTTTTATGTTCTCTTTAAAACTTTTAATAAAATTTAATTTAAAAAACACAAACTCTGTAAGACCAGATAAGTGAGAGGAACAGTGATTGATTTCTTGCCTTTCAAACAAGAGATAAAAGAGTGCAACATCTGGATACATTCCACATACCGAGAGTGACAATTCCAGGCATACAAAGAAGGCCAACCATAAATGGGTCTGAAGTGCTCCAGCTATTGCTCTCAAGATTGGAGGACAAAAAAAGTGCATTTAGATGGAATTATAAATGCAGCACACTAAACAAATATGCAGATTCCAGGCTCATTTGAAGCAAAACAACTAAACATAACCTAAAATAATAATATATTAGGGAGTTAAATTATGTAATAAGTAAATAAAGCTCCATCAACTTACAGTAGGGTGGGGTAACGTATGGCCCCAGAGGTGAATGCCACCTGCACACTATCCTTTGTCCCCCTCTCCCACTTTGTGGGTCTTTTTTTCTTGGCACCTCTTCTGCCCATAACTGCTGAAAAATGACAACACCATTTCCCAGCCTTTTATGGAAGCCATATATAAAAATTATAGTCATAGCCTTAAACAGGAACATCCTAATTAAATAATAAGCAAAATATTTTTACAAACTTTTCAAAAAGTAATATGAGGTCCCTTCACTACTTTGTAAACCTCAGCCCCCTAAAAATATTAAATGTGGCCCTTGCCAGCAAAATGTATGTCAAATTTTATAGTATAAAATACAACTGTGGTACAAAGAGAAAAAAGATCTCTGTCATCTTCTGGTGCTTCATAGTCCCATAATATATCCTCCTGGGCACTCAGACTATATTTTTAGCTGTATGTAATAAAAAATGAGAACTGTAAGATTTGCATGTGTTAGATATTTTACTCTCTTTGAGCTTTGTAAAATTTATAAGAAGCACCCACACATTTCCCACAAATGATTCTTTGCATCCAAAGCTGCTTTTTAAAATTTTACTTCCTCTTCATTATTTATTTAAATATTTTCATATTGCCCTTCATCCTGCAAATAATGAGAACCATCTTAATAAAACCACATCAAATACAATCATAAAAAGCCAGCAGTTATCTAAAATATATGACTTAATAAGGAAATTGAAGATTAAAATGCCTGAGCAAAATTTTGATCTAGCAATGAAAAGAATGAAATTAACTTTGGCAAATTTCCAGAAGTCAACAAGGATTTGTCAAGAACAAGACTAACTTCACTGTTTTGATCCAGTAGCTTCCTAATTAGGTTATGAGAATGTTGTAGACATAATATATGATTGCAATTATTATTGATTTCAGCAGACCATTCTGATTAGCAAGCTAGCTGAGTATAAGCAGAATGGTATATTAATTAAATGGAAATTAAAATTTGTACTCAATGAGTGCTCAACAGCTTCTCATTGAACTGGAGGGAGCTATTAAGTGTAGTACCACAAACATCAATCTTGGACTCTGAATTAATTAACATATGTTTCCCAATAATTTTATTAAAGGTTATATTACACAGATAAAACTAATACAACTGCATAGTACAGAGATACATTAATTTTTTAAAATTTAAAAAAGTGCAGAAAAAGGAAAAAGAAAGAAAAAGAAAAAGAAACCTCTTCCTCCATCCCCAGCAAGTATAATCAACATTAATAACTTATCACTACCTCTTAAAATACAACCAAACACTTCTTCATTCCATACCTCACCCCATTCTCTATAAACCCATATCTAAACCCTTGTCTCTCCATATTAATCAGCAAAAGTCCAAAAGGGTTATCAGAAATAACAGCATTAAGTATTACAAACTATATCTATTACACCTAATTTGAATCCTTCCCTTTATATTTATATTTCCATTTCTATTTAAACAGATCTCCCCTATTTCCTCTCTTCAAATAGTCTATTCCCAGTCTATTCCCAGTCTATAAAGTCTATTCCCAGTCAAAAACAAATAAACATTACCAGAAATAACTATCATCATCTAGTCCCATTAAAAAAAAAAATTAAAGATCAGCATAACTAACAACCCATTATTTTAGCCTTGATCAAATAAACCAGTTTTGTATTCTTTCTTCTTTCTCCCAACAATCTTTAAATTCCTTGAAGTTCTAACATCTGCTTTCTCATGCTCTCTTTGTCACTTCTCTCAGAGTTCCTGTCATCTTTGTCAGGCTCCTTTTGCAATTCTAGTGTGGCAATTCCATCAAATCCCTTTTGTGAATCCAGTATAAGAATATAATCCACATTGCTCTTCTGATTTATTATTTGTATATCTTTTTTTAATTTTTAATTCATCATCCAATTTCATTTGTAAATCCATTATTTCCATCTGCTTCTAGTAGGCTATAATTTTTAAATCCACCTGCTAGTCAATTTCAGTTTTATTCAGTGGGGCTTGTTCCTCTTCAATAACACCTTCTGATTCTACTATAAAGTTAAATAGCTCAAATACTTTCTGCACCCATTCTCAAACATGTCTTTTAAGGTAGCCATCTGCTGCCCTCTAGTGTCTAACGGTCAAAATCATCTTATCAAGTATTACAAAGTATAAATAATATTTTCCCACAAGAAAGGATCCTTTCAATTAACTTCAATGTCTTAAATCCATCTGAGCCTTTAATCCATTTAAAATTTTCTAAAGTCAACAATAATCATCCTTTTTGTATATTCCAAAAAAATATTTTTTGCTACAAATATTTAAACTTGTAGTTAAACTTTTTAAAGGATTGAAAGAGACTCACACAGTGATTTCAATAAAACTCGAAGATCTGAAGGTTCTCAATCTTTAAAAAAAAAAAAATCCAAAGAAAGAATTAAATCAAAAGTGATTAAGAGATGAGCCTTGGTTGAACTAAAGTCCATATAGGAGATATTAGCAGCTATGAGCATGATGAAATCCTGCAACTCCCAGCTGATTGCAAGCCGACTGCAAAAAATTCAGTCCTTGCTCTCTGCTCACACACACACACACACACACACACACAAAGCTGTGTGGAGTATATATGGGTCATTTTGCTTCAGAGAGATTTTGGCAGCCTAAATCCCACATTTGAGTGCTGTTTTTGGCAGCAATGTTTTCCTCTATCCTAGAGGAACGTCAGTTCACCATGATGCTTCACTGGAAGTGCAATTAACGTATTTTTCTTAATAATATGGAAGCAGAGTGAAAGGGGAAAAAATTGCCGGCGACCCTAAATTAGATTCTATGATTCATAGAAGCCATCTAACTAAACCCTTACTCCATGCAGGAATCTCAATTAAATCATCCTAAGTTATCTAGCCTTCAGTTGAACACTTTCATGAAAGGGAGCCCACTACTTCACTGTATAATTAATTCCACTGTTAAACTGCTCTTACTGTTAAGAAGGTCTTCTAATATTAAATCAGAATCTGCCCTTCTATAAATTAAATCCATTTTTTCTGTCCTTGTCTCTGAGAATAGGTCCTGACCTTTTTCTGTGTATCATCTTTTCAAGTGTTTGAAGAGTGCTACTATGTCTCTACCATGTCTCCTTTCAGTCTTCTTTTTTTAAGGCTAAATCTCTTTAGTTTCTATTCCCCTGATCATGTTGGTTATCTGTCTTTTAGCCTGTTCCTCCAAATCATTAATAAAAATGTTGAAGAGTACAGAGCCCAGAATTAAAACTTGTGGCACATCACTCATTTAAAAATGGAAATAGGGTTGTATTAGCAAGACTTGGCTTTGATAAACAGTGACATATTCTTCCCTCCATCCATTGGAGTGTGGGGTGAGGATTTATACTTCAATCCTTCCCTGGTTGTCCCAGAAGGTTGGTGTGGAAGTGAGAAACTGGTCTGTAATGAAGGGGTGGTGACAGCAAGGGTACCTAATTTCCCATTCACTGTTCATCCTCACATAAAAGTTACCTCAGAATCTGAATACCTAAAGGGAGAAGCTGGTTTGACCCTGGTGTGACTTATTACAGATGCCACAATATTATGTCCCATAATCAATATTCCATAATAGTAAAGGGTTTCACTCTTATCACATAATGGGCTGGTAGGAATGTGTGTTAAAGCAACAATTCATTGAACTGAACTCCTGAAATAAATAATTAAAAAATAGACCATTTATTTCATTTGCTTCTTATCACAAAAATGGAGGCAGAAGTGGTGCACAGGAAGGCTATGTCGACCTTCACTTTGGACATTTGATTTGGAAAAAAAAAAAACTTCAGAATTAAAGTTCCTTTAAAAGTCAGGTCAACAATTTGAACTGATTTGACTTTCCAAATCAAACTGTTCCAATTGAAGTATTTAATTCAAAACATCACATTAACTGACTTTTCGAGTTGAATCCATGCTGCAGACTGAGTCAACTTGATTCAATCAAATCAGCCATTCAAATCAGATTGCAGCCAATCATCATGTCCCCAGTATGCAGCTGTCTGTTTTAAACAGGAGAAAAGTACAGAAATTGATTCAGGATTTCCTATTATACTTAGTTTCAGATTTTCTATTGCAATACATTTTATTATGTATCTTTTTTTAAAAAAAAGAAAAACTCATGGTGATAGACAAACATTTTGTGGACTTTCCATTTTTTTGTACTGTGAGATTACAGATATTTCCTAATGCTAAGAACATATATGACTTAAAAAAAAAGCTTTTTAAGTTCAGGGGTGTACCTGACATGATAATAAACTATGTTCTTGTGATTAATATGTATTTGGAAAAAAACAAATAAAATTTGTGTCCATTGAAGATACATTTTCCAGATTACAATCCCTTCTAAAATCAGCCCTGCCTCTTTTAGAAGTCTTAAAATTTATCCAGATATGAGGATCCCCAGGACTCAATCCTCTCATCTATGTTATTTAATATCATGTGCTGAAAGAAGTTATCTGCTTATTCAAAGTGAAGTGTCACTAATATGCCAAGAACACCCAGTTATATATTACTACCCCAGGCCAAGACTCAGATGCTGAGGAGATCTCAAACCAGTGGTTGGAGGCAGTCAGGACTTGGGTGAGATAAAACAAGCTCAGGCTAAATGCTGCCAAGACTGAGGTGCTCATTGCCAGTAAACATTGCACATTCCTTTAACACTGCACTCATTAGCTGCTCTCATTAGTGTTCACAGGGTAGCATCTCCCTAAAGCAGTTGGTGTGTGATTTGGGAGTCTTTCTGGACCCATGGCTCCTATGGAAACAGCAGGTGGAAGAAGTTGTCAGGAGGCTTTGCTGAGCTTCAGGTGCTATGCCAGTTCTGTCCCTTCCTGGCCAGGATGGCTGTGAGTCAATCATCACATGGTTAGACTACTGTAATGTGTTGTATATGTTGACTTTGAAGACAACTTGGATGCTACTGCTGGTTCAAAATGCAGTGGCAAAGCTCCTGATGGGACAGTCCCATCAGAGTACAATTACACCTATCTAAGGTCAATACATGGGCTGTTGGCTAGCTCCCAGGCCCAATTCAAAGCACTAGTCATCACTTTTGAAGCCCTTAAAGGAGCTGCACTAGATTATATTAGACAATGCATTGCCGAAATAGAATCTGTGTGGCCAGTACAAGCACCTAAAGAGGGCCTATTGATGGTTCTTCTAGTCTATGAGGTCCATGGGACATAGGCCTGATGACAGGCCATGCTCTTTGGAACACCTTACCCCTAGAAGTGAGGGTGTCCCCCTTCCTCCTTGTATTTAGGAGATAAGTGAAAACCATGTTATTCCACTAGGCATTCAGCCTTAGTTTGTCTTGGTGCCTCTTGTATATTTAATGTTTGTTTGTACTTTATGTTATGGTTTTAATGTATATACCAGTTCTGTTGTTCACCAATCTGTGTCCTACTTGATTAAGGCAGCTTATAAATATGGCAAATAAATGTGAGAGCACCCCTCATAGAGTAATTTGAGATGATGGTTCTTTATGTCTTTTAGCTCAGCACTAGTTTAATCCAACCTTTTCCCAGACCCATCTTCATTCTTCTATGTGATATTTTCTGGCTTCAGGCCTCATCCTGGAAGGGTCTATGAACTCTCTTGGCAGGATTGAATACTTTTGTTTTTCCTTCAGTATTTAGCATGTGATAGGCACGGAAATAATTTTTAAAATTCATCTTAGTTAATGCAGCACCACAGTCTAACCACCAGCAGACTATTGAGCAATCCTCATGTATCTTGGAGAAGTGCCTGTTAGTAATATTAATGAAAGTTAGTAAGCTGCTAGGAGAATGATCAAGATGGACACTTATCTTGAGAAGCATCTGTTATCTTGGATATTTGTCCCTGATTTGCAACTGCCAGGCAGTGATAGTGGGGGGTGGGGTGAACGACAAAATGAGCATTGCCACACTGCAACATAAACTCTGCCTCTTTTGTACATGCATTATGATATTGCATACCTGCATGTAAGGGACCCAGCTTGCATTGTGACATCATGATACCCATTTCATCATTCTGATGAAAGTGTTGGATGCTGAGTAGATTTGTGAGTGTAAATGGGCATGGCATTGTTTACACATGAAGGTCCCAGGTTCATTCCCATTTGCATATTGAAGTACAGTAGCATTGAATACTGTATTTGAATTATAATACGGCATAGAGAAGATCTGGTGTCTATCTTTTGTGATAACCTTCATAACTGTTGTTTTATTAAACTACAGACAGCTATATTTAACTGATACTGGGGGATTAGGGGGTGAGAATTGGTGATTTTAAAAGCCCCATTCCTCTTGTTGTTCAGTCGTTAAGTCGTGTCTGACTCTTCGTGACCCCATGAACCAACCATATCATGCCAGGGCTTCCTGTCCTATTCCTCTGCCTAGTCATTAACATTACTCAGACAAGTCATTATCTCTCAGCCCAACATATTTCACATGTTAGTTGTAACAATGGGAAGACCTATAAAAATAGCATACCTAGGAAAGTACAGAAGAAATGTCAAGGATTATCAAATTAATTATCTCTATCAATTACTTTTTAAAAATGTGGATACATACTTTTCCACCTGGAATCATAGGTTGTTCTTGTTGTTTTGTGTGTAGTGATTTCAGAAGGAGACACTGCTGAAAAATATCTTTTCTTTGTAGCATGAATCAACCATAGCATTTCCACCCATTAATTCCTAAAGGCATGTGCTTCATCACATAGGCATCTTCTTTGGGGAAGGTCATTTGACAGACGACCTTGTGGACTAAAAATGATTGATTATATAATGAAAAGAGGTGGATGGCAGCCAAAAGTTTTTGATTCAATTTTCAGAATGTCAAACATAAAATTTGCATAGATGGTATTACAAACATCAGTTCATTTAGATTCAAAGCACTGGTAAATACTAGTAATAAGTGCCACATAAAAGCATGCACATTTGCACATAAAACATGTGATTTTAATTGTTTAAAAAAACATCACTGCATCAAAGCAGTACAGATACATAATAGTATATCTGTAAATAAGACAGCTCCCCCCCCCCTTTCCCCATATTGGTTCTGCATTAAAAATCAAAAGTAACCTGATATGGAAGATGTTACAACTCCCACCATGCTTAGGATCAGGGAAAGAAGATTGAAATGATCCAGGGTTCCTACTTATTATCAAGTTGACCTGATACACTGAGTTCTTGGATTGTAGAGTAGAAGTTGTAGAGTTATAGAATATAACATTTGAACTATGTGAGATGTAAATATATTGGAATAAAGATCAGCATGTCAAAATAAAATAGAGTAAGATAAATAAAACCAGAAAATAAAATTAATAAAATAGAATTAGTGGTCTAAGTTCACACTGACAGATTTGTCAGATTTGCACCAGTTGTTACCACATGTTCACTGCAGCCACCCAAAATTTGATTCCTGTGTGGATGGTAGCATACATAGAGTCTAAAAGAAGTAGATGGATGTAATATACATCTGTCCTTCTTGGGACATGTTGCAGGAGAGTAGGATAGAGTCCTTACACAGATTCCTGAAAAATTACACTGAACCAGTACATGTTGGGTAGTTTCAGTTTCCCAAAAGTCACATAAGCAGATGCGGTCTCTTAATGGGGTTTAGATGAATCTGCCCTGCAGTAAGGCTGCTAGAAGCTCATTGTGCCTAGCTCTAAAAAACCGCCTTCCTAAAAAGGCACTTTTATCCACTAATCAAAAACTGATGCAAAATATTTCTGTTTGCACACATTTCAAAATATGTTGAAAGAATTGGGGATTTTGTTCTAATTTGAATTTTTCATGTATTGTTTACTACTTGATACACTGGGATGGTTCCTAATTTCTTCCTTTGTTTTGTTTGATATTATTTACTATTAGTTGTGTTCTTCTGATTTTTGTTTTTATTTGTAGTTTGTTCTTAGATTGCGGGTGTAGTTTTGGCATTGGGGGGTTACAAATAAATAAATAAGGATTTTGTCTGCCTTTGGATAAGTCACTGGCTAAGATGGGTACTCAATCCTGGATTCATAACAAAGAGGATCTGAGGGCAGCAGTTTCCTTCCTTCCTTCCTTCCTTCCTTCCTTCCTTCCTTCCTTCCTTCCTTCCTTCCTTCCTTCCTTCCTTCCTTCCTTCCTTCCTTTTGTTTGCCATGGCCAACATTCAGTGTTGTACTGTACCAAGATGTATGTGGGTTACAGACTCCTGATCTCCATTCTCATTTTCAAATGTCATGACCCATTTCACTTTTTTTTAGGTCATATAAATATGAGTGTTAGAGAGATTGTTCAGAAAAGTGCATTAGGATGACATATTGCAAAAATATACATTAAGAAAAGTATGCGCAAGAATGCATCTGTTTGGAGAAAAATGTATGGAAATGTATATATTGTGCTTTTTCATGTCAAGTTTTAAAATAAATGACAAAATGGACAGAAATTGGCTGAAAGAAACTTTTTGTTGGAAATATGTGAAACTAATTGAAACATTAATTGCAAATCCTTTTGATACACAAAAAATATGGCACATAAGGATGGTTTATGTACACATTTTTGGAACTACCTAACATCTCCAAATTTCCCAACCCTTCCTGTAGGTTCTGATTTCACTAATGCTAAAAAGAAAGAAAATAACAAAAGTGAAAATATGCATATGTGCTGCAATGGTTGCCCATCACATCTAAAGCCTAGGTCCCAGGAACTGAAACACCTAAGTCTGGAATTCCAGTCCCTTCATATTTGCTATGGATTAAGGTTTGGACCCAAGACTTGGGGTCCACTGTCCACTTGCTACATAGCTACTGGTTATCTATATTTGTAAGGGGAGTCTCAGAAGCTCAGTGTTTAAAACCAGAAACCACATTAAATTATGACACACCAACAAAGGCTGTTTAATTGGTGAATGTTTTTTTCCTTAACTGGCATTTAATCTAAAACCATCACAAAAGATTGTTGTCTATCAGGTAAGAAACAAGGCTATCTCATCTGACCCATTGCCTTCATCTTTTTTCAGCAATCCTGCTTTAAAAATAGTTGGTAAAGTAGGGGAATAAGGAGGTCATCTCTATTACTCTCCTTCTTCATTTTATAAGCCCAAGTTTCATTTACTATTACTCCCCTTATAAACTATAAACTCAGATTGCTTGTTTAAAAAGTACATAACTGACATTCACATGACATTAGAATTAAACACAGATTTTAGTCTAGCCATTTTAAAATTCTGACTCAGAGAAAGATCATTAAATTTTTGGTGGCATTGCCATCGACAGTTCATTGGAGGTATGCAACCTGGTTCTGCGCAGTTTATTTTTTCATTATTGTTATTGATCACATGGCACAGCATGTGAAATGAAAAAAAAAACCTATAAAATTCTGCATTTAGTATAGATCACTGAAGTAAACACAAACACAGCAAAAGCAATTACAAACGAAAATCCATCATCTTAGCAAGCGATAAGGGCGCTAGTACAACGTTGCCCACTAAGAGTCCGTCAGCATACTAAATTATTCATCTCTCCAAAAATAGCTGGAGCTTTACAAGAAACCTCCCTCCATCAAGAACACACAAACAGTCCTTTGCATTATCAATCATGGAATTCATTTGCCAAGCCTACCCTCTTTGAAAGTGCAAGTTTGTCTTTGAATTTCACAGTCAGAAGCAAGATAGTGAGGGTGGGAGAGGAGAGAAATGTGAAAGCAGACAGTATAAACGAGACCAGTGAACATGCCTGGAGGATGGGGGGGAAGTTTCATAATGAAACCGTATTTGTTGTTTTATCTGTAATATTTATGTAACAGTGATATTTTACAATAATATACCAGGACACATATAGTATATTTATCGAAACTAGGATGATGAAGTCTTCTTCCCTAGGACCTGCTAAATTACTGAGTCTGATCTCCTGCTCAGTGAAGGGTCTAAATGAAAGTAACTGCCAGATGACTGTCCAGTCTCTCCTTGGATATCTAGGGAAGGGAAATGTGCATCTCCCTCAGCCATTGGTTTGGCTGTCAATCAGCTCTTAACTTCAGAAAGTTTTTCCTAACATACAACTAGAATCTATATTTATGTAACAAATTCATTATTCTGTATTCTGTACTATGAAAGGATAGAGAACAGCTCATTGCCTTCTTCTAGGTAGTTTCCATTCAGGTACTTGAAAAATGCTACTGTTTCCTGCCTTAGTCAGGTACTTTGAAAACTGAACATATCTAGTTCTCTGTTTCTCTTCATAGGATTTCAGGCAATGCCACATGGGGTCTTGGCACTACGCCACAATGAGCTTGTGACCTTCCTGCTCTCATACTGTCGCCTGCACTCAGCAACAGATTTATTTCTGGCTTAGTGTGGTGCATGCAAAATTGCAAACATTCAACAACAAAATGCAATAGTGAAGTTCTGCACAGCTTGTGAGCGGTCTTTTTCCCACTGTTAGGCACTCTTGCTCACTCCCACCTCCCAGCAGATGGGCTTCATCCAACATTGAAGTTTGCTGATAGGCTCTTAAAAGAGAAAAGAGGCTTAAGAACTTTGCAGATCCCCTGTACAATGATCAGGCAGGGTCTTTTACAAATAATCAAACAACTGTACACTATCCCATTGATTCCAGTTTAACGGCAGCTGGGATTGATCTGGGCTGTTTTGATCAGTTGCAAATCCAGTGACTTAGATATTCCAATTTGCCCTTTTTTGCCTGGAATCCAATATTTATTCCACTTGAATTCTTGCTCTCCCCTCTTTGCCCAACTAAGACTAGAAGAGGAGATGGGTCAGATGAGCACAGAGGGCATATAGGGCATTCTAAGAACAGAAAGGAACTTATTTCCACTTTAAAAGCCCACTGGATTAATTAATCCAACTGTTACAAGGCCAATGCAGCAGCTCAGGAGTTGACCAATGTAGAATAAAATGGAAAGATTGCTTCCTGTGATTTGGGAACTGTACTTCTACTGATACAGCCTATGATTGCGTTTGCCTTGTTGACAGTCACATTACTCTGCTTAGTCAGATTCTTTATTTTCATGCACTGTGGAGATGGCCTTGGTCATGCTTGTTGATGACCTGTGTCAGAACCAGGATGGAGGTGGTACATCTATCTTTGTGCTTCTTTATCTCTCAGTGCCTTTTGACATGATTGACCACAGTATCTTTCTCGCCCAACTCTGGGGATTAAAAATGGGGGGCACAATATAACAGTGGTTCTCTTCCTTCCTTCGTGGCCAGTTCCAATCAGTGTTGGCTGAGGGAGAGGTCACTTCCTAAGCCCCTCATTTGTGGGGTAGCACAGGGCTCAACAATCTCTCTCCTCCTACTTAACATCTACATGAAACCACTGGGTGAGGTCATCTGCTGGTTTGGGGTCCAGCGTTCTCAGTATGCTGATGATAGCCAATTATATTCTCTATCCCAGGCTGCCAGGGGAGACTGTTGAAGTGTTGTCCCAGTACTTAGAGGCTGTGTGAGCCTGGATGGGGAGAAACTGACTCTGGCTTAATCCTATCAACACTGTTGGGATCACCTAGATGCACAGATTTCTTTACTCCCAGATGGGGTTGCACTTTTGCAGTCAGGAGTGGTATACAACTTGGGGTTCCCTTGCTCAAAAAGCAGGTGGCACTTGTGGCCAAGAGGGCCTATGCACAGCTCTTTCTGGTGCACAGTTACATCTTTCCCTGGATCAGTCATCACTCCAGACAGTCACTCACACCCTTGAATGGTCTCAGAAGCTTCAGTTGGTCCAGGATTCTATGGCATAAGTAATGATAGTCTTGCCTCAGCATGCCCACATGATACCTCTCTTTTGCAGGCTGCTCTGTTGCCAGAGTGCTTCCAGGTGCAATTCAAGGTTCTGGTTATTACCTACATGGCATAGGGCCCAGTTATTTGAGGGACTGCCTGTCTCCTGTAGTTTCTGTCATCTTTCAGGACCCAGAAAACATTCCTTCTCTGTAGCGATGCCTGCTGTCTGGAATGAGCTCCCCGAAGAGATCTGAATGGCTTGCACCATGATGGTATTCCAGAAGGCCTTGAAAACCCAGGCTTTGGGATAGCGGGGATGGGACTCCCCTGTTTGTAAAGTTTTATGTTTTGATATTTTGACTGGATTGTCTTCTTGTAATTATTTTGTAGTTCTTTTTGTAATTTGTTCCTGTAATTTGTTTTTTGTATGTTGCTTTTTATTTTTGTGAGCTGCCCAGAGTCACTTGGAGTTGGACAGCATAAAAAATGAATAAATAAACAAACAAACAAATACTATTATCTAACCTTGTATCCTCCATCCTATGGCAACATACTTCCTTTTTTCCTAAATAAAAATGTCTATTTCATTTCAGTCTATTACTTTCATTCTACTTCTTTATTCTATCAATATAATTTAGAATCTTGCCCCTCCTTTCTCCCACTTAAATTTGTCTCATTTACAAACTTGGTAAGTATTTTCACTGCTTCTTCATCCAAGTCATTCCTTAGCTTTTTTTGTTAGCTTTTTTACATGTCCACCAAAAATGATAAAAAGTCCCCTTGTTAAGATCATGAGATAACTCCTCATGCATTTATCAGTCTCACGTTGGAGTCTTCTTCAGAATTGCCCCATGTAATGTATGTCTTTTTCTTAGAGAACATTGAGCCAAAACAGACATTCATCCTTTTCTTTGCAATCTGTTACCTTTTTGCCATCTTCACTGTGCCATTGCTTTTATTCTCTTTAATTTAGAAGCTCCCCCTTTTTGTTCTTGGTGTTCTTTTTTAACCTCTTCTCATTCTGAGCTTCCTGACACTGTTTCCACAAATCCAGATTAACTGTATCTATTATTTCTTGTTGATTTATCCTCTTTTTCCACTTAGATGCATGTTTTTTAATTTACTAAACTTTGTGTACAGCCATTTTTCCAATCTTCTCTCACTTTCCTCATTGGAATTGTTTTTAATTTTGTTTTTAGAGTCTCCTTTTTAAAGAACTCTCACCCATATTGGGCTCCTTTTTCTATTAGATTATCTCAGCCTTTGAGATAAGCCATGTCCTGCAGCAGATACCGCAAGGACTACTGAAACTCTACTTTACTGTTGTAGGATATAATAACAGAATCTTAAAAGTCTGGCAGAGTTTCCCTCTGCTCCCTCTTATACCAAAGAGAATCAGTTCAGGGTTATTTTGAGTCTCTTTCTCATGCACTGTCCTTTCTCAGGACTGAGTCATTGTTTACTTTCTCTTAACAGTTCTTGCATTCCTTCATCAAGTTCATATCTGTACTACTCTACTTCCCCTTTCATGAAGTTATTGTTCTGGCTTCCTGAGCACCTATATTCTTATCTAAATTCTTATATGCGAGTGCTTTCCTATATGTCCAGTGCTGGGATTTATGATAGATGAAAGAATTACAAGTTCAAATGTCTCTTCTGTGAAACTCCCTGGATGATTTGGGGCCAGTCATGCTCTTTAGGCTCAAAGGATCATTGTGAAGATAAAACAGTGGCAGAGGAAAGAATTGTCTGTGCTATTTTAAATTTCTTAGAAGGCATGGGGTATAAAGGTAGTAATGTAACAAATAACCAACATCTGTCTTTTAAAAAATCTGAACTAATGTTTGGCAAAAAATTATATAAATTTTGTTATGTTACTAATTATTCTCTTAAAGCATATTTTTAAACACACTGGTGGCTTTTTTGAATCCAGAACTGCCTTAGATTATTCTGAATGTGCAAAAACTGGCGAAAAACTACTTTCTGTTTTGTAGGTGAAGTCTTCATACTAATTTTGCAAACCTCGATTTCTTCAGATATCCCTAATAAAAACAGAGGAAGTATTCAGCAGATACTTGGAATTTACCTCCATTCCTAAAGCACTGAAATATATGTTCAAATGTATGAGATAGATAGATAGATAGATAGATAGATAGATAGATAGATAGATAGATAGATAGAAAGATAGAAAGATAGAAAGATAGAAAGATAGAAAGATAGAAAGATAGATAGATAGATAGATAGATAGATAGATAGATAGATAGATAGATAGATATAATTTAATTTCAAAATACACTGTTTTAAAGCTGGATGGTCAGGGTTAGCTGATGATATATGGAATACAAAACAATAAGCAAATACCATTTGTACATTAGTTTTGGAGTTACAGATCAAATGAATTTGTATTGGAATTTGCAAATATTAAACCCTTCAGTTTTGCAACGTTGTTATTCCCAATGTTCATCAGCTTACAGTCTGGCCTTCCACAGACACGGCATCTTCCAGAAACTGTCACATTTTTTTTCAGTAACAGGAAATCTTACTTAAAGGCATGAGATTAGGCATGTTTTCTGGTTTTGTGTCATTTTTGTTCCATGCTGAATTGCAGGGTTGGGAGTTACCTTTTGGAATATCAATGATTTACCCTACCAGTGGTTAAAATAAAACAAAACAAAGCAAACATTGTAGTTGTGTGATATTGTTGAAGCACCACAAGGGAAACTCTTAAAGTGGCAAAGTCAAGAGGCAAGTCATATTGTCAGTAAATTTCAATTCTCTGCTGATGTAGCATCTGATATACTGGGAACAAATAGCTTTGGCTATTAGGCAGTTTATTTATTTATTTATTTATTTATTGTCTATAATTTTGATTAAGAATTTTTATTACAATAGTAAAATCTAATACAAACTAAAGTTAAAGGGAGAAAATAAAATAACAAGAAGGAATAAAAAGTGCAAGGAAAAAGAAAGAAAAAAGAAAAAGAAAAAAAGAAGAGTAAGAATATAATAAAGAAAAAAGAAAAGAAAGATATAAAGTGACTCCCAACCTTCATCACAACAAGTACAGACAAATTTAGTAACTCTTCACCCTCTCTAAAGTTACAAGTATTTATCTCTTCATCCCATATCCCATCCCTTATCTATATGCAAATTCATAAAGCATCATCTTTTCAGTTCTGGTGTCAGCAGAAAGTCCATAAAACATAGCCAGAAGTAACATATCTTATTTTAACCTTCAACAAATAAACCAACTTTATATTCCCTCCTTTTACTTCTAACCATCTTAATATTTAGTTCATTCAAATATTGTCATAGAATTTGATTTCTTTTCATTTCTTCTTTGTCCCATCGAACAGAGTTCTTTAAGGCTTTAACAAGCTTCTTTTGTAAATCCAGTAGGAAAAAATTATTGAGTCACTTTCTTGGTTTGTCATTTGCATTTCCTTTTTAAATTTTAAAAGCTCAGCCAATTTATTTTGTAGATCCAGTGAAACATCCTTTTCTAAAACATTATCTTGGCCTGTCAGTTATAAATCCATTTTCAGTACCATCCCTATCTTGTCAGATATAATGTGTTCTACATCTGCTATTTCTTCAATAACATCTTTTGGACATAGTCTCTCCATAGAAGTAGACATCGTTACTGACATTGTTGATATCATGGCTACTATTTTCTGATTCAATTCTTCAAAAGTATTTTTATTGTCATAACTATCTTGTAGGCCTGCATATCTTTCCTCTATCTAAAATGTTTAGTCCCCTCTAGTGTCCAGTTTTTGAAATCATGAAATTATTTATCTATGTTGTGCCTTGTAACCCCAAAACAGGATCTATTTCCCAGGAGAAGCTGTCTGTACTTTACAATTAATTCCAAAATCTTATTGTAAAAGTTTCAATATTCCAGTTTTATCTAGACCCTTAGTGTGTTTATAACTTTCTAAGATCAAAGTCTTATTTAGCTCTTTGCTGTTTATTTCAGATTCTTTAAATTCTTAAGCTTATAATTAAATTTTTATTTTGTTCAGGATTAAAGGCAGACCCAGCATTTTCAAACTTGTCATTCTAAAGGCTTTAGTAGCTTAGAAGTAGTTAATGAACAGTTTCTGAAAGTGATTAGAAAGTGAGGTTTGCAAACTTAGTGTCCTTTAAAGTCTCCGCTGCGGTTACAAGCAAGATGGCTAATCCTATCGTCTCCCAGCACTCAAACCCATAGAAAACCACTGTCCTGTGGTCTCCTCATGGGAAGCAGCCAACTGGAGCACATGTGGATGATCTCCCTTTCTCTCCTTATCTGGAGAGGTTCCAAGGAACCGGTCTGCTCACCAGTTCTTTGATCTTTGCCACAGTCATCAGCTCTGCCAATCAGTTCCCATACCTCCCCTGGGAGCCAGCTATTGGGCAGTTTAAACATTTTGATAAATATATAAAATATGTTGAATTCTTTAATTTTTCATATGAAATACAGATATTAATATTATTATTATGATTTATTATTATATCATCATTCTTGCTCCTGCTATTGTTGTTATTAACATTCTAATGGGAAGAGAGTGAGAGTTGTGAATCAGAATATTCTTTTACTCTTGTGTCTCCAAAATCTAATGTAAAACAACAAGAACAAAAATAGAAAAAGAAAAACTTGCACCTTGTGTAATTAAGATTTTTTGAGTATTTTTTAAACCAGCATTCATACGCTAGAGCTATTTTGTTTACATTGTATCCTGAAAATAGGCACTTTGCCTTAGGGACAGTTTGCTTTTCCAGCTGTATCAAAGGGTAATTACCTTGTTTTTTTTCTAATCAGAAAAGAACACACTATTTTCAAGCTTGAGCTCTTGCTACCATCCATCATTTAACTTGCTGGATGATAGCAAGCCCAAAGGCACCATGAAAATAAATGCTTCTTATCCCCCAAGTTGATGGAAGAGCAATTGCTTTATATGGCATAAGATCCCTGTTTAGAACTGACTCCTGGCTAGGGAAATCATGATCCCTTTAAAAAAAAAGTCCAGGTAGCTTTTTCAGTTGTGAACTTTCTCTTCATTGATGAAATTATAAAGATGCAACAGACTACCTTTGAATATTCAGTTTATGGATATCAGCACATATTAATTGACCAGGTACCTCATCAGTCAGATGGTTAATTAAGTCTTTTCAAAACTGGGATTCCTTCTCAGTCTGAGGCTTGTCACTGTTCTTGCAGAAGTTATCATGTGAGGCATTTCATGAGCTTACAAGATTTCAGCCATTAAATACATACACACACATTTTAAACTTAAATTTAAATTTGGGAGAGGAATGATGGTATCATACTGAATGAGGGATGATGGTTGTATGGCATACACATAATAAATAGTAATATTCTAATATTGGGGTTTGAATCAGGCCTAGAATGGTTCAGAAGCTTAGACTCCTCTGTTTCGTCACTTTTTCCATCAGCTCAGCTAGCATAGTACAACTTTTGTATGATTTAATTCTTTTGAATTGCACAACTATTTCTTTTGGAACTGCACATTAGAAAAATATCAGCTTCTATTCCCAATCTACCAGGTAGTAAATGCTTCTTAACCTTTTATCATGCATGGACAACCCACAGGTCAGAGATTGCATGTTACTGTCCAAGGTCTTGCCTGAAGCTTGCCACAAATGCTGTACTGCTTGTCTATTGTCCAATGTCTCCATGTGCTCTGTTGCTCTTCCCACAAATGCAATTCACACCCCACTTCCCATGTCATTTGGTGCGTTAGGCATAGAAAAGGGTCTTACTTCTGGCGTCCATCTAACCATTTGGAAGGAAAGGCCCAGGGACACAACTTACCCCATGTTTTTGATGAGATTAGGGGCAGATGAACGTGAAGCCAGTGCGTGGATTGTTCCTTTGTTTAGTAAGTGTGAAATGTACTAATACTTGTACACTCATTTCTGGTATGAAAACAAAAATGGAGATGAGGGTAAAGATTCCTATTCCATGGTAAATATCTGAATAAGGAGGTACTTTCTCTTCCTCTTGGCTTGCATATTTTCTCCTTCTTTCCTTGTCTTGATCTGTCTTCTATAAATACCGAAAAGAAAAGAAAAAATCCTTAGACTGAGACAACATCATCTACTGGTTGAAAAACATGACTTAATTTGATATTGAGTTTCAGTCAAATATAATGATTAATGAAATAAATCAATTTAATTTTCTGCTCTTCCATTGTTTTAATATTTTCCCACTTCTGGTGCAAGCATTCCAAAGACAACACCATAGCCAAAGGAAAATCACTTTAGGTCTGACACTGGGGAAAAATGCAGTTGGTAGAAACACACTTTTTTTTTTTAAAGATATATAGAAATAAATATGTATACACACATATATTTCTGCCTTCAAGTCGTTTTTGACTCCTGGCAACTGCCTGGACAAGTCCCTACAGTTTTCCTGGCAAGATTTCAGAAGTGGTTTGCCATTGCCTCCTTCCTAGGGCTGAGAGAGAGTGACTGGCCCAAAGTCACCCAGCTAGCTTTGTGCCTAAGGTGGGATTAGAGCTCATGGTCTCCCAGTTTCTAGCTTGCTACCTTAACCACTACACCAAACTGGATCTCTTTTTAAGCATTATTTAGAAAATATTCTCTCCCTCCTCTCTCTCTCCCTCCCTCCCTAGCTATGGCAGCCTCTTCTGTTTTCCCCCTCTAAATTATAATGAGATTACATTGAAATAACTAGTAAATTGGCAAGTTCTGCTTCTTAAAGTAGATGTATTAATTTGCTTCCTGCCATTGCCTTGGGATAGATTAGTAACAATCTCTGTCTCTCTCCCCTGCCCCCAATCCCACTTCTCATTTTCTTTAAAAATCATGACTGTAATATTGCTAGTACTGTTGCTTTGAGATGTTTTAACCAATTGTAAATAAAGGAAAGTACAAAAAAAGAATTAGAAAGTAGCCAGCTTTTAACTATGTACATGCTCTGGGTCATATGTAAACCTAGATAACAGGGCAGAATTACCTGCATATCTTGCTTCCATTATTAACTATATTAGAATTTGTGGGAGAGTCAGTTCCTTCTCAGAGCAGCAGCTGTTCTTCCTGGAGACCTTCTGTCAGTGTAAACAAGAGAAGTTAACAACACTTATGCATGGAAACCTTTTCCACTTGTGTAGCTGAGAATTAAGAACCTGCCCTCAATTTCTGAGCATTTTATTTCCACCTGCTTTTATTGCTATCGTTATTTTTGTAATCAGTAATGATTTGTCCAAATGCTTTACAAGCCTTTATGGGTGTTAAGCAAAATGAGCGAGGAGGCAAAGAAAACGAACTTGCGGATTATCTGGAAATCCCAAAGATGGAGCACAGGAGATACGAGACATAATTCATTAGCCTCTGTTCCTGCACGTGAAGCAGATTTTGGTTTGGCAAAATCACTGCACAGTGACAGTGGTAGCCCCCATAACTTGCAAGTAACAATATGATCCTAGCAATATTATTTCAGCACGACTGCTTTGTGTGTGCATAAGCAGCACACTCTTTTATATACATTGTTGATTACTGCTGTGGGAGAATATCTTAGGATCAATAGTTCTCATGTACCACAAGTACTGAGTAATATAACTAAAAATGTTATTATTGCTGGTCTTACCTTCTGTAAAAACACAGAGGCATGATGGTAACTATCTGTAATGGTTGCCTGTCATAGTCATACTGTATATAAATTATTTGGAAACCACCAAATTAAGTGGGATTTAGTCTCAAGTACTTTCTTCAGGATTCATCTTTGTAAACATGCTATTTGCTTGGTACATACTATATTCCAGATACTTCATAATTCAAATAGACTAAAATCTGGGGAATCTTGGATACTATGGGTAAAGTAATAATTTTATTACTTCAAAGTAAGTTATACTGCATATCATAATGTTATATTATTGATGATGATCATATATTATTATTTTAATGTCACATATTGTTTTGGAGGCAAGATATTAGTATATAATGTGATTGATTTCATTAGCAGATATTGATGTATGACACAATACAGATAAAATGCATTTCTCATACTGCAAACACAGTATGGAGACTGCTATTGGAGCAATCAGCCACTCTAATTACACTTCTCTTCCTTCCATTAGTGTTTGTGATCCTTTCTGTGCCTTATAAATCATCTATATGTGAGCTGAGCGTCTACAACTCCCTGGATTTAATTCAATAAAAGATTAAAAATAAAACAAACCAAGAGATGTTGCAATATGCTGCCAAAGATTATACTATACAGATTTAAACAAGTTATATAGACCAATCACCAGAGGGAGATAAAGATCCACATTGCACTAAACATATATGAAATGTTGGAATATTGAAAATGTTTCTGGCTGATACACTTGAGAACATCACTGTTGCTACAGTGTACAATATCAATTGCACTTAAAAAGGACTATATCTTAAACTGAGGAATGTGTGTATATGTCCAGCCTGCTTTAATGTTAGTAAAGCTGTTTTGGACCATTTAAGCTTTTTAAAGGATTTATTTAAAAATATTCAATCCAATGCAAACATTTGATGTTTGCAACTTTTCCTGATGTTTCTTTCTTCAGAACTTTTATCCCCAGGTTCTCATCGTTTTTAACATAAATTTACCATAAATTTCTCAATACGTTTTCCCATGTCTTTTTTTAGCCTACATTTCTCCAAAACAGGCTTTTTGAATGTAAATATCTTTGCTTTGTATATGTAACTTTCAGAAATACACCTTTTTTGACAGATGAATCTTTTCTGAATACATGTTTTTGTCCAGATCTTTTGGATTGCAGAAAGATAGTTGCTAATGGACTCCATTCAAAACTCTGGGCCACCTGTTGTGGCTCCTGAAGACATCTGTGACAGATTCCTTTTACATTCCTATTTAACTTATACCTTATTCTTCAGTCTGTAGGAAAATTCTCTGTGTGCCAGTTTGCGGCAGGCTCAGAATGTTTCATTTCATAATGAGGTATAAAAAGTCAGGGTGATCTCTGGAGCCTCATGTCTGAAACCCTGGCACAAGCAGATAATCATTGTAGAATAGAGAAATGGAGAATGTGGAGGTTTATGAATATGTATGATGTTGAATGTGGTTTAGCTATGAGTAAAATAATGAGAGTGAAAAGCAGGCAGCTGGAACTGTGAACTTGGAAAGCAGACAAGCAACAAAAACAAGACTTGTCTTTTTCATGGTGTGAAAGGACACAGCATATGGGCACAATAAATGCCCTTGCTTATGGTACCTGGTGTTAGTATCTAAGGCAGGAATAGGTTAGAGGAATGTAGGAGCACCACAGTAAGGTGATCTCCTTAGTATTATCCAAGAATTTCCAATTATAGAGATCATGGTGTGATTTACAATATTTTATTTTATCATTCCTGTATAGCCTACGGCTGTATATAACCTGTAATCTTGCTTTGTTCAGGGCTCTTCTGTCTTCCTTTGGCGAGAAGCCCAGTGATCACTCTAGTTGTGCATGACGATAAAAGATCGTTGGTTTCACCCATTTCCAGTTGCTTTGGTTCCTTATTAAAGTGGGCATTTTCCCACAACAGGAACTAAAACAGAATGTTGTTATGTAGAATGCTTTTGTTTAGCCACTCTGCTCCATTAACCCTTTCCAGCAGGGAAATAATGCATATAAAATATATATCATAGGAGAAGCTATCTACAAAAATAATGTAAACGTTTGTGGGGTGTGTATTATACAGTATAAGGGAGACATCCCTGCTCAAATGGAGTTAGACTTCTATTATGGACATTTGGAATGGGTTTCTAAGAAATGAGTTATGAGACCAATTAAAAATAACAGATGAAATGACTTGAACGGATACTAGCAATAAGCTTCAATGTTCAATGTTTAATGTAAAGTAGAAATACTTAGTTTGTGGTTAGCATTTGGGGAAACAAAGGGAAGGGAAGGGCAGAATACATCAAACGTTTTTACTCCTGCTTTATTCATTTATTGTTCTTGTATTGTTATTCTGCTGTAACTTTCTTTAAAATTTGTTTAAAAAGCAAAAAAAAAAAAAAAGAAGAAGAAGACGACAATAGCCCCCCATCATTTTAGAATTGTTTAGAATTTAGAAATTGATGAGTTCTTGGTGCTGTTTTGTTAGTTTTCTTACCAGGCTAGGTAACATCATCAGTGTGAGGGAGAATGGTGTTTGCTGCCTGCCAGTCATGCTGGGGGTGTGGCTTCCTCTCTGATGGTTCCTTTGCCCAACTTTGTGTGGTGCACCAGTTACACCCTTTCCTGGATCAGGAGGCTCTCCAGTCAGTCACTCGCTTCCTGGTCATCTCCCAGGTAGACTACTGCACTGTGCTGTACATGGGGCTGCCCTTGAAGAGTATCCAGAAGCTACAGCTGGTTCAAAATGCAGCTGCGTGGACAATCTTGGGTGTCCCAAGAACAGCACATATAACACCTTTACTGTGGGAGCTGCATTGGGTCTCAGCTTGCTTCCAGGTCCAATTCAAGGTTTGATTATCACCTTTAAAGCCCTACATGGCATGGGTCCAGGTTACCTGAGGGACTGTCTCACTCCCATCACATCAACCTATCCCACCCAGTCAGGCAGAGAGGACATGTTACGGACACTGTCAGCAAGAGAATGTAGGCTGACGGGGCCCAGGAGGACAGCCTTCTTTGCCATTGCTCCACCCTTTGGAATATTCTCCCCCCAGAGGTGCAGCAGGCCCCTACCCTCCAGGCTTTCCAGAAAGGATTAAAGACCTGGCTCTGCCAGCTTGCATGGGGCAACAAGAATCTTACTCAATCCTGGGGGTGGCTGGTGCCCTGATGACGTTAGCCAAGCTACTTAACATCTGTTCTTGGATTATATTTATTTTTTATTTATTCAGGACCATTTTATACTGTATTTTTAATTGATTTTAACTTCTCTATAAACTGCCCAGAGTCATTTTTTAACAAGATGGACAGTGACAAATTTGATATATAAATAATTAAATAAATTATTGGCATTGATCAGACTATTGTTTCTTTCCTGAGGGTTTATCTGGTTCTGGGTGTTGGCTGCTGGCAGGATCTGTTCAAGGCTGTTTGTTTCCTTCCTAGGCTTTTGATTGTATCTTTTAAAAGGTATTTATCTCTATGTGTCTATGTGGCAATGAGTCCATTATTGGGAGGCTTGAAAGAACAGATTAGGGATAGATTATCATGGAGCAAATCTATCTATGTTGTCGCTAGGAGTTGAAAACAACTTGATGGCACATAATCAATCAATCAATCCATGTGTCTATTGATGGCTGATTGCTAACTGCCCAATAGTACTACAACACTCATCCAATAGTATGTGCTTTAACTCTATGGCTATTACCAGTCTAGTGTAAGTCTTAAATAATTAATGCATATTATTTTATTCCCTTCATGATTTCAATCTGATTGTTTTCTAAATGTATACAGCTTGAGCTATGGCAGAAGAGGGTATAGGAGGAGGGGCAGGGCAAGAGGTGTTGAGAAGTCAAATCCACTCCATTGTGCAGCATCATTATGGGCAGATGGTTTTCATGCCAATTGGTGATGTTCAGAAAAGGGAGACCAACACAGCCAAAGAAATCCAACCAATTGCTTTGCTTATCATGTGCTGCACATGCAAAATCAGGACAGTAGCATTTGACAGTGAAGCAGAACAGATGCAATAGGATCAAGATAAGGATTGGTTTTGCCAACTCAATGATAAATAGATTGCACTTCAATAGTGAGAAAAGGCCAATTGACTGAAAACAAGATATTAGACATGTAGACCTTTATATTAGTCTGTCTTTTACAATCGCTGGACCAGTAAGTATTGTTAAAGAGCAGAGTCTCACTGAAAGTCATTTGCACGCAAGAAATGTTCCCAGGCCTGATTGGATAGAGATCTCAAAGTGCCAGTAATATAACCTGATTCATCTACTTGAGACTCTGGAGTTCCAGGTGCTATTAGCACTTTTTTTTGTGAAGCAAAGGGCCAAAAATAATCTGATCTGATCTGCTCATCCATAGTGGATGTTCAATTCAGAATTTCAATTACTTTCTTCCTTGTTTTCATCCAGATTTCTGATTCCATGTACTTTATGAATACACAATTGGGAGGGGCGGGGAAGCTTGAACAGATTGCACATGAATGTATGGATGTCTGAAGTGAGGACCAAAGGCATAATTCAGATCACTCTTTATGAATTCAACCTACAAAACTAACCATGTACAAAGGGCAGTATAAAATTATTGTTTATTTTGGGGGTCTAGGAAGAGGGCCTTTTCTGCCATGGCACCCATGCTGTGGAACAGTTTACCAGCTGAGATGTGGGCTACCCCCACTCTCCTGGCCTTCTGAAAAGGTGTAAAAACATGGCTCTTCCGGAGGGCCTGTGGGCCTGATGGGGGTTCACATTGCTGGAACTGGCTTGTGGGATGATTGATACTGCTTCCCTCATCTTCTTGATTTGTATATTGCTTTTATAGATTTGTGATTTAATCAGTGGGTATTTATATTTTTATTGTTTTTATTGTCTTGGTTTTTAATTGTAAACAACCCAGAGTCACCCTTTGGGGAGATGGGCGGCATATAAATTTAATAATAAATAAATAAATACATAAATAAAATTTATATGCCTGCTTAACTTGCAGAATGTGACTCCATACAACAATAAATATAAAGTCACAGTATCCAGACAACAGCAGCAAAACACATAGTTGGAGCACACCAACGTGTACTCCACCACCCACAACAAGCTCACCTAACATTTTGGCCCCAACACCTGGGGGAACAGCCAGGTCTTCAAAGCCTTCCTGAAAGCTAACAGGGTTGGGGCAGTCAATTCTTAGGGGGAGATTGTTTCACAGGGCAGAAACGACAACTGAAAATGCTGAAAAGGTTTTCAAGCCTCACACATCATTACATATCTGGTACAGTTTTGAGCATTTTCCCTCTCAAAATCACTTCTTTGTTGCTACATTTTATGACACTTTAGCAATCTCATCTGTCTCAGGTAAGAACACTGAAGTCTCATGGAAACTCATGTGAGACTGCCAAATTTTAAGAGATTTACAGCTCTCAGTGATTATTTTTTTTTTTATGTTTCTTTTAATTTACTTTTATGAGGCTATGAATATTGTTTGAAGGAGTAGTGGACAACCTCATGGGCATCATGTTACTGATGCCTATCTTAGCTAACATGAAGTAACTATACATCAGTCCATTTGGGTCATTCCAATCCAAAATATTCTAATGAGTAAAACCCATTGAACTTATTAGAAAACTGGTCTGACTAAGCAGGCATAGGATTAAGGGTACATGTCTGAATGATGCTTAGAAAGATCAAGCCATTCCAGGGTATTTTTAAAACTGCAACTTTAGTCCTGGATGGCACTGCCCCAGGCAGACTCGGTGCACAATCTGGGAGTCCTCTTGAACTCATGGCTCCTACTGGAAGAGCAGGTGGCAGCCATAGCTAGGAGGCCCTTTGCACACCTTCAGGTTGTGCACTAGTTGTGGACTGGGAAGCTCTGCTCACAGTCACTCATGCCCTCATGACCTTCTGTCTGGATTACTGCAACACTTTCTACATGGGGCTGCCCTTGAAGAGCATTTGTAAGCTTCAACTGGTGCAGAATGCAGCTGCACAGGTAGTAAATGGTGTTCAATATTTGTCACATGTAGCACCACCGCTTTGTGAGCTGCATTGGTTACCAGTATGTTTCCAGGTGCAATTCAAGGTGCTGGTTGTCAACTTTAAAGCCTTTCATGGCTCAGGACCAGGTTACCCAAGGGACCATCTCCTCCCAATTGTTTCTACCCATCCAATTTGATCCAGCAAGTTGGGCATGCTACAGGTCCCATCAGCGAAAGAATGTTAGCTGATGGGGACTAGGTGGTGTGCCTTCTCTGCTGTAGCCCCTGCCCTCTGGAACATTCTCCCGCCAGAGATTAGGATGTCCCCGACCCTGTTGGCCTTCTGTAAGGCTTTGAAGACCTGGTTATATACCAGGGTGCTCATGTGTATGTATGTATGTATGTTTGTATGTATATTGTTTGTATTGGTTTATCTGTTTGTATGATTGTTCACCACCTAAAGACACTTGTCTGAGATGGACAGCTATAGAAATGGAATTAAATAAATAAACAAATATAGCAATAACCATAAGTGGCAGATTCTTTTTCTTTTCTGAGAAAAAGACACATTAAGGTGAAAGGTATAGAAATTTAGATAATACAGAAGACTCCAAAGCCCGCAACTGTTTGCAGTAAATGGCCTTTATTTCCTTGTTTAATTGTAAGAAACTAAAATTCTGATTATACATTAATATGAATGTAGTATCCAAAGAAGAGAATAGTTTTAGGCAATACAGGAGGCATATTTATAATTCAGAGAACACAGATGCTAGTCATTGGCTCTGAACTGAAGACCTAATTGGTAAATGAGTTTTCTGAGTATTCATAATACAGCTAATTACTTGGATTGGACACCTCAAGGAAATGGAGTTGTCATGCTGAGCATGGCTTCCAGCACTTTAATGCTTTAGGTTTCACAAGGGGAAGGCGATGAATGCAAGACAGAGTACAGGGAGAGAAAATTAAGAATTCTTAATAGCTTCCCCTCTCCTTTTCTTGAAGACGCTGCTGCTGAAGAGAGTTCTAATATCTCTTTTGCTAAATTGTAGTACAGCAGGTGGTAGCACCAGCCTAACCTTCTCTAGCAAAGCATGTCAGAGCTGGTTGGCACTTGGACAGGAGGACACAAGGAAATCCCAGGACTGTAGGTTAGAGATAGTGGTTAAAAAAAAAAAAAGATCCTGGAGGAGGAGAATGACAGGACTTCATCTGACAGACAAAACCGGGACCAATTTGCAAGCTCACAAGAACTCTAGAACTCCTGGTAAGTAGTTTTTATAAACCATAACAGAAGAATTACAGCAGCTACAGTCTTGCAAAACAAACTCTGTTTATAGATGCCCTATTCAAACCCTTCTGCATCCTATGTAACAAACTTCCTGGGGCTGGCTTTGGGTAAGGGGAAGATCTGGGTTCCATCTGTCCCTTAGCAGATAGCCTGACCTTTATTACATAGTCCTTCTCTGACTGTGTGAAAAATAACTCATAAGCAACAGCAAGCAACTTTGGTACTGTTGCCATGAAAATGACAAGGATGTGTCCATGCAATTGCCAGGAGTCAAGCTCATTGAGAAGGAGGCTTTTTTGAAAACAAACAGGTACAAAGGAGATCTCAGGCTAGGAGTGGGGTTGTGGTAAGAGCATCAGAGTAGAACTGGGTAGATCCAGGTTCTTCAGTGGGTAATCTGCTCATTGCCTCTCAGCTAGTCTACCTTGCAGGCTTGATGTAGATTAAAACTGGAAGGAAAGAGGCTACAGTGAGCTCAACTTAGAGAAAGCCAGATTATAAATTAAATAAACAAATATTATATGGCACACAAACCTGGTTCATATCTTTGCGGTTGCAGCTGCTTAATGACAGGATGCACACTCTCCTGCTTTAGATTCAGGTTAGTTACCTCTGCACGTCCCTTATTATTCTAATGTTATTTTCCATTTTCCTTCATACATCTTTGGGGAAATCTACAATTCATGTTATGGATTCATACTGAAAGTTGCATCTGTCTAAAAAGAAACTAATTCTGTAATTTGGATATGAAAAATGCAGCATATATAATATTATGTAGTAAAAGGCAGTGCAAGATGTACCAGTTGCTTTCTGTGACAAAGTTATGCATTTTATTACATTTACAGACCAAGAACAAAGGAAAACACAAGTGCATTATGTACCAATAGACAAAGTGAGAAATCAGCACATTAGGGAGATAGAATTAGTGGTAGACATTAAAAAGTTATCAGCCTTCTATACCTAACACAGCTATTCCAATCATCAAGCCCAAGCAAGGTTCAAACAGCATCTTCTAAAAACAATTATAATGGAGAAGAATTCAGCACCTTAGGTAGAAATTTCAGTAGATCAGTAGAAGTGCGCAACCTCTATTTCAGGCCAACTCATGCATTTAATGAGGAAGTAGAATACTGATATTTTCTTCAATAAATGATTGTTGGTAAACACTTTAAAAGTTATTTTCTGTGGGTGGGTGTTTCTTTTCATTACAAATGCTCGCTCTTAATTTTTTAAAAGTCGTACAAGGAAGAAAAAAGGGTACTTGTATTGATTCTGTTACTACTGTATTCTTAAATGCAAAGTATTTTAAGAGCTTTCATTTAGGGCACTCTTTTTGAAATGCTTCCACATGGAAATATCCCATATATCTCCTGTTAACATGTAGGGCCTGCTGATGCAGTACTTCTGTTTTCTGAACTTCATCTTTCACCTCTAAAATGAAAAGAAAAACAACAGAAGGACTCATCACTACACACAGTTATCTTGCCCTTTCCACCAACTTTAATGAGCATATAGTATATAGGCAATATGCATCTGAGTGCAAGCGATGTGCCATAAATCCAGGGTGTGATCAGGGAACTGAAAAGGTAAATCTTGCGATGAGAGATTAAGCAGAGATATACCAGCCGTAGTACAGCACTGTTGTTCCCCATCCTTCTGCACATAATGGAAAAGGCCTTGCTATGGTGGAACTTGCCTTTATGGTCTCAGTCCTGCTTTCTGTGTGATAAATTTATTTTAATGTTTCTAAAAATGAAGAGCTAAGGAAAACCCTTGGTGTTGCATGAGAAGATGAGAATTTGACCAAGTAAGATGTTTAAGGATCTACTCAATTATTTGTTGTATGATTCCCACTTCTGGCCTTTTACAAATATATTATTTAAAGAAAAGCTCAGAAAAATCAACAGGACAGAGTTCTACTGAACATGTCTAAGAATGCTCTAGCCACCTGCAAGCCAGTTTCTTCCTGACGTTTTATTTTTCAGCTGCCTCGTGGCAACTCAAGCATTACTGAATTGATTTTTAAAAAAGAACCCATCTCAACCCAGTGCCTTTAATCACTTCTTTTTATAATTAATTGCTAAGAGAAGTGGGAAAAGGCTTGTCTCTAAAAGTGGATGGCTTGTCAAAGTAGCTTCTAATTTATGTCCTGCAGCTACAGCCTTTATTTTTACTTGATTTGTTTTGTATTTCTCACATTTGATTCTAGTGTGTTGTTTTATGTTATCACAATAACACTGGTTGAGTGAAAATCCCTGGAAATGATAAGCAGAGTACTTGTTCTGTGGAGATAGTTCTTCCTGTTTGTAGATCTTATTCACCTACTTAGTTTTTATTAGATATATATCCCACCTTGCAAAATTGCAAAACACTGGATTAAAAAAAGAAAAAAGAAAAAAAACCTTTAAAAATAAGGCAGCATTATTAAAAGGCTGGGGAGATTAAAGATGTCTTTACCAAGAACCAAAAAGACAATTATATAGGGAAGAAAGGGGGGGAAATGCAGTATGTTAAATACTATACTTGAGCATGAAACTGAGCAAACTCAGGGAGGCAGTGAAGGACAGGAAGGCCTGGCGCAATATGGTTCATGGGGTCACGAAGAGTCGGACACGACTTAACGACTGAACAACAACAACAACAAATACTATACTATCATGATCCTTTTTTCTTTTTTCTTTTTATTAAGCCCAACTGTATATTAATTATTTTTTTAAAAAATATTAATTTTGATGCAAAATTCTAAAACTACACAAACAAAATTTACATACAATTAAAACCTACAATCAGCAACTTGGAGAGAGTTCTTATATCCTTAAATTCAATCTTAAATTTGACTGACATTTACTGATTCATGTAAACAATCCGTATGATTATACCCTGTGGCACTGATTAGCTTGTTGCGTGCACTAGGTTGGAATACCAATGACAGGAGGTCTCAGGGAATCTGCAGACTAAGAGTTAAATTGCATTTGAAATAATTGTATTGCTATTTGGTCCATTTCTAGCTATTTGTGCTTTGGTGCAAAGGACCTGAATCGGTGAGAGTAAGTCCTTCCAGTCTCCATGCAGGTCTAACTCAGCTTATGACAAACCAAATGGTGAAAGGCTGGGGGAGTAAGAGGGTAACAGGAAAATGTTCTGCTCCTCTCAGTAAAAATCCCCAACTGAAAAATTTCTCCTTGTACGTGTGCAGATCTTAGAAAGCCATCCGAAAAGAACTATGACATCCCTCACTCCTCTGTTCTCTCTCTGTCCCCTGTTGTAGAATTTCTGGACAGCAGAAAAGGATTCGAGGGGTGGGACAGGATATCAACATCTCTATATCTGTATATACAGAGATACATTCACACATTGTGTGTATGCATGGTTTCTGAATCTGAGGGGCCTGAATAATGGATCTAAATGTGACTTTACCTAACCAACCCTAGTAGAACTACTCTTCTGGCTTTTTGTATATGTGCTCCCCAAAGTGCTTGCTTGCAAGATCCTTATTTTACTATTGTTCCTTGCCTACAACTAAAAAGTCATGAGATACGTACCTAATTAATTCACTTTTTCCTCCCACTTCAAATGGTTTATTCTTCATACAGGCTTCCCAATTATATACAGATAGAACTGGTACCTGTCCATTGCTGACAACTTACCTAAATATTGATTGTCTATATGCATGTAGGAGACCATTGATGTGATAGCATTTACAAAATCCAAGAAGGTATATCTAAAGTTTGGGAAGGAAAAGGAGATAAACAACAGAATAAGGGCAATAAGATGGAAGAACAGGTAATCGCATATGAAAGCACATGAAATCATTTCATTTACAACTGTTACCTTTAAAGCCAGCTACCAAAAAACAGGTATTTATTTAAACATCGATTTCAATGTGTACTTTTCATCCTGAAAATCTATTGTATGCTGGGCAAATTAATATTTAAAGTTCTCAGTGTAAGTATTGAAATCCACCGGTAACAGTAGACAAAATTGGATAGTTAATTCCCCTGAAGCCTGTCTTACTGTAGCTCTACAGGAACAAGCTTTCTATATATTGTAGCTCTGTATGTATTGTAGATGAACAAGTTTGTTATTTATATCATGTATAAGATGGCATTTGCCAGGTATGTATATATGTATATGTATGAATTAAAATGTGGCAGATGCCATGTTGTACAGGATACATGCCATACACACACATGCACACTCATAATATCGGCTTTTGAGGGTCTGCCATGGCAGCAGAAAAAGCCAACAGTGGTGAAATCTACAGAATGTTATATCAACGTTGCAACATTCATATTAATCATGAAATGTGTGAAGTTCCTTGGGGAACAACATTTAATTCTCAAATAAATCAAAACGTGTCACTGAAATAGTGTAATCCTTCATTAATAAAGCTTTGTCTATGAAAGACAAATGCCTTGAAAGTGGTAAGATTCAAAGACTTTATATATTGCATACAAATAATAATTCATTTTCCATCAAACATCACATTAAATTATATTCAACATACACACATCTAGCCCTGACAATTCCCTCCACCCAAGGCCTTCTAGAGTAGTCAAAAGCTTTCATAAGCCATAAGAGTGGGAAAAAGCCTCATGCTGGTCCTCAGGAGGAGCGCTCCCACAGACCACGCTCATTTTCAAGCCCCTTCCTGCCATACTTTTGAGGGTCTTCAGCGGGTGTTCTCTGCTCACTTGGACAGGACAGGCAGAATCTGTATGGGGTACCAGGTCTCATAGATATCCAGGCCCTTTATAAAGCTTTATAAGTAATAACAAGCACCCAATTCTATTTAAAGGAAGTGAAGGCATTATAGTTTAGGCCCAACACCATTTCCTTGGTTTGTTCTTAGTTTGTGTCTTTGACAAATCTCTTGTCGCTTTAGTTTTTGTACAGTGGTTGCTATTTTCCAAGACAAATAGAGAACCGAAAGAACATGTGTTTTCTCAATATAGCTGAATGAAAGTTGAGTCAAATGAGCAGTTTGCATTTAAGACTCCTATATTTTATCTGCATCGGACATTCCTCTGGCTTGCACCAAGCCCAGCACTCAGTCACTGAAACTGTAACAAAGAGAAATGAGAGCAGCAATCTTCCTTTTTCTTTGAGTGCCTTGGCCAATACACAGAGCTCTACTGCTTTGAGGCACATGCAGGTTATGGACTCCCTGACTCTGACTTTCAGCCTATAATTGGCTTTGAGAAATGTGCTCGGTAGTACATTTTAAATGCATTTTTGGAGAGTGAATTATTGTTCTCAAACATTTTAAGACTTTCCAGAGAGAGCCTTTTCCAAGCAAATTGCCACTTCTCTGAAAGCTGTTATTTAAGGACAGCAACAAAGTTTATAACTTTCCTGGGCAAAAATAGAGAGAAAGGCATTTCTCTAGAAGTTGCAAGCTTAATTAATTGCAGTGTTTTCCCCCCCCTATATAGCAGAATTAAGATTCATTAGTGCTAATACAGAGATTATAATAGAATAACTTCAATTGTTTACATTTCTTGTCTTTGACAAGATGCAGGCAACAGCAGAAAACTGATAAAGCAATTTCAGTCAGATAGAGTCATATTTGGACCTATTAATGCTGAATATTATTTAAATTTTGAGGGCACTTGTCTCTACAGTGATGCTGGGTGGCTTAGACTTAAAAAAAAAAAAATGAAAACAACATATATGAAAGAAAAGACAAAAACACGAACCACAGGAGCTGAACCAGCATTCTAGCCCAAGGCTTGGGAGAATATACATACCAGTTGCAACTTTGACTTGGAAGATGCATTTGAAATTCCTTAAAGGAAGATCAGCTATGTTTGCTTCTGTATTTTGGGCAAGGCCAGAAGTATTATTCTGCCCTTCTAAAGTCCTGCCAAGGTTGTGTGTGTGGGGGGGGGGGGGGGTCTCATCTCCAGATGATGAGCTTCTAACTGTGGGTAGAGCTATTTCCTGAATGTCTCACTTTTCTTATTCAGGATGTGGTAAGCATCCGTTCCACCATATGAGCACACACTGAAAGCCTTTGTTGTGCTGGTTTCAAAATCTGTAGAGAGTTCCAAGTACAACAGGTTCCCACTGTCAACATTTATCCTCAGTGTTCAATAGAATGTTGAAGGGACATGACAAAGCATGCAGAAGAAATTCATCTTTATTATTTTGCTAGGTCTATATCCTGTTTTACCTTCAGGAGCTCAGTTATATGAGGATCATCCTTTATGTTATCCCCACAACAATCTTGTGAACTAGGTTGGGCTGAGAGATAATGAAGAACCTATCATCAGCTATCGGAGAACTTGAACCTGCATCTCCCTAATCCTAACCCAACACCTAAACAATTACATTACACAGGCTTTCTCTTATATCACACGTGTTCCCTTCTTGCTGGCTTCATGTGATAAAAAGTGTTATTGGGCCTCATACAATGAGAAGCATTATGTCAATGTTATTATCAGTCTCATCAGTTCCTAGAAAAGTATGAATTCATATAACTGATTCCTAGCTTTATACAAATATGCTCAAAGAAAGCATGGCTGTTTTTTTAATTGTAGGAAAAGCACATCTTGTCACTGGCATTTGGGGTATGTTGCTTTTCATACACTTTGCTTTATTTTGAGGGTCATAAAGATCATTGTTTTGGGTCTAAATTTTTCTACTACTATTGTGGTTTTCTAATTCAGTTAGAATATTAGATTTCATTAAATATTACTGGCTTTCTTATTTAATGAAATAACATTATTTCAGTGCTTCAGATGACCTCCAATTCTTTTTGACAGATTTATAAATAGAAAAATTAATTTATGACAGTTCTTTCAGAATATCACCCATCTCTTTAATTTATTGAAAGATTTAGACTTCAGCCTTGTGCATGTTTATTTATCATTATAGTTCCATTGAACATTTGGATGAAAGAAAAAAGTAGTTGATTCCTAAGTCTTTAGAAACACACATAGAAAGGATCAAGGTAGTCATGGAAATGCAGCCTGATTTGGGTGTGAGCACTTGAGAATTCCCACCAGATTACTTTTGTTAGTGTCTTACTAACCATCAGTGCTCTTTCATTCATTCACTTATGTGAATTGTTGAATTTCTTTGGTCTGGATATAAAATAACATAAATCATAATAGGCTGAAAAAATTAAGGTTCTAAAGGTTTGATGGTAGACATTTGTTTGTTTTTTTTGTTTGTTTGTTTAATGTGTCTCTGTACCACTTCCCATAAATTTGCATCTTGAAGTAGTTTACAGTAAAATTGTTAAATACATGAATAAAACAATAAAGCAAAACAATATAAAAACATATACATTAGGAAGGTGATGAAGAGCAAAAAATAAAACAACCATTAACCAAAATTAATTCACATATATGGGTATAATTTTTATAGCTATAATACCCACACAAAACATACAAGAAAACACAAAACATTTGTTAAAATTAAACTCAAAATAGATAAAAAAGGGAAAAAAGAAATGAAAACAAATTGTGATATGTACTGTATGTGTGAAATAAAAAGAAGTTTTAATTTAATATTCTACCATTCAGTTTTACGCAACCCAAATTCTTGCAAACATCAAAACATTTTGAAAAACTGATTGACAATCTAACACATTAATACCATTCTTGGGCCCATTACTCAGAAACAAGCAAACAAACAAATCAAAACAGGATTTTCCTGTGATTGTCCAATTAGGATTATCCTGAAGTAGTCATTTTCTTTTGAATAAGGATCATAGTTCAATTAATTCAACTCAGTTTGATCAAATATCAGAAACAAAGACAAAATGACAGGTAAATACCAATAATGTAAAAATTGCCTTAGGAGATTCATATAAGCCTATTAGGGTTATTTGTTTTTAGATATTGGCAGATACCATGCCAGAATTTGCAACCAAAGTTTTCTGATCTGATAAAATAAAATTAACATAAAATTTGTCAGGCCAGCTTGGGGCATGGTGGGGGGGGAGGCATTTTTCAGATGTTACAATAAAAGAAACAAAGTGGCACCACATGATGGATGGATTCAACAGCACTAGTGTTACAGGGGGAGATATGGCAAGTTATAGAGACTTTATTAAATTTCTCACTAAAAACTGCTGTTATAAGATGCTAAATCTAGTTACAAAGAAGTTGTTGGCATGGCAAAGTTACTGTCATAATATAACTACCCAGTTCCCATCTCAGATATTTAGTTCATTCTCTGATGGGTGCTGAAATCAAACTACACTCGCTTTGTTATTTTAGTCTAAAAACCTTTGTCTAATCATTTTCTTAGCATGTGTACATATTTAAACTTCCAGACTAAAGTCTTCAAGGTATGAGTTGCAGTTTTGAATGCTGAACAAAAGAATGAATTTTTGCTTAACATTCATACAGGTAAAGCCTGGCTGAAGAAAGATGAATGATGAATTAAACATCAATAATGGATCAGTTGTGATGATCTATTATTTTATAACATGATCAATGTCTCTCATGATTTATAAATCATGAAGGATCCTCCCTCCCCATTCTCTCTTACTTTCATCTCATTTTATTTCTTTCAAGATGCTCAGGATGCTATACATAGCATATAAGATAAATTAAACCAAATAACTGGTGCAAAGTCATTCAATTTTTCAAAGTAAGCCAAAATGTGGGTGACTTATTGGTTGTTTCTGCATACCATAATGGGTCAGAATTCCACACAATTCTGATTCACTTTGAATTATCTCCTTGGCATCTTCTGCCACTGGCTGAACAAACCACAGAAGCTCTGATATACAAACCAGGATTCCTGGCTCATCCCTCATATTTGCTATATGAAACAGGAAGAAGACACACTGTGTATCAATCCACAGAGCATGTGGTTTCAATTCTTAACTCAGGTCCATAATATTTTTAAAAAGAGTTTAATATGTGGACAGTTTCACATATTTTACATTTGTTATGAAAGTGTGATCCAAATTGGGTGTGAAGTTTTATTTTACATAGATCTATTTAGCTATAGATGTTAGCTTTACACCTCTAAATTTTTTTTTTTCTCCATCCACTTCTTTTATGGCACAAAATACAAAATAGATGTTGGGGAGATTCATTTATCATTGGCTCCCAAGCTATAGTAAGTCCATTCACCATTGGCTCAGATCCATGACACATAAAATAACAAACTACTGTTGTGCACTCAATAGTGCTATTTTACAGTATAGAGACTTAGGTGGCACCTTACTTAGTTATAGTTCTCTGCCAAGAGTTATTATTTATATGAATAAGATGGTTCTTCTTATCCTCGAAGACAACATTACTTAAATGTTTTATTTGGTTTAATCTTCACAGATGCCTTAATTACACCAATTAACTCAAGCGTTGCTGAGTTCAGAACAAATGACAACACTAGTTGTATTGCAATTAACTTACCACTTATGCAAGTAACATTTTCAAAATATTTAGGCATTGTTGAGATCACATTATGTCTTCCAGATAAAAGAAATGTTTGAACTTCTCTAAACAGGTCCCTCCATTTGAGAAGTACAACAGAAGAAATGTTTATCTCCTCAAATGAAGGAACCAGTTTAGAAGCGTTTAAAATTTTGTTAGCATCAGGGATTTTTTTTTTAAAAAGTGGGGGGGGGGGGGGAGCCAGTGTTTTTCAGACTGATTTAAAGAAATTAGAAGAACATTAGAACACTAGGAGGAAAAAGAATTTTATCTAATGAGTTTCTTGACACACGTCTCTGGGCTCTTAAAAGATCTTTTTTTATTATTATTATTTTACCCTATTTTACCTTGCCTTTATTTTTATATTTTATAATTTTTTTTGTCTAAAGACAGTAGGATAGGCTTCACCAGTTCATTTTTAATAATGATTATTTTTAAACACTTTGTGGAAGAAGTAAGAGAAGGGGGGGGGGGGGGAAGAAGCGACATAGAATGAATTCAGAAATAACCATCACTTTAAAGTTTTCAAAGCAACCGAAAATTGCCGACTATTTAGCACCAAAGAATGAGTTAAGTAAATCTAATAATAATACTGATGGTAGAAGCTTCATTTATATGAATCAACAGGATGTCCTGGAGTGGGATTTGAAAACAGAGATTGAACAACAACAACTGTTAGATCTCTCTACCTCTCTTCAAGAAGATCGCCAAAATGCTTTTACAATACACTCCTCTCCTGAGACTACTGCTATCCCTCTGGCAAATTTGGCCTCTAATACAGAGGGACAGGTGAAGAATCTCACAAATGAGAGTACCACAGACTTCATATCAAGACAATGTCTTTTAATAGCACAGACTGTACTCTCTATTTTGACTATTTAACAACAATAAACAATTATGTGGATTCCTTAAAAAAGTCTTTTGAGGCTTTTACTTAGAAACATTTAGACAAACTGACTGCACTTATGGAGGAACAAATGAACACTAGGAGACAGCAGCCTGCATTTAATAGCAAAAAACATTTGAACTCCAACTGTAATGCCAATAGGAGAGAGAACTCCTCATTATTGGGCGATGAGAAGAGAGAGAGGGGAATTGGGAATCCTTCAAACAACCAGGTCACCCTACATATTTATCTTAATAGAGCTAAAAGGGGTTGCTGGGATACAAAAAGAGCTATTGCTCTATCCTTCAGTCAACTCTTCCTCTGTCAACCCCATCTGATAGACTTACAGGCACTGGAATGGCTACCCACAAAGGGAAAGTAAAAGAGTTTTGCTGACATTTAAATGCTCTACAATCCCTGGTATGCTGCTTAAAATGAAACCTGTTCTTGGTATGTTTCAAATATTCCCATTATGTGTGTTTCAGGATAATAAAATATGCTCATTTTTTTATCCATCTATGCAAGTTGAAGATCTCCTTCTAGGCTCTAGGAATGTTAAGCTACTCACCGCAGATAGCCTTGAGAGGTAGGCCTTGACAAAAAGCAACTCAAATAATCACCTAAAGTCAAGTGGTGACAGAAGGGTTTCAGATGAAGCTCTAGAAGCACAGACAATTCATTCTGTTGGAGTATTGCCAAATAGTGAGCAAGATGAAATATTGGAAAAATTAAGGAATTTACAACAGATACTGTTAACAACACATATAGCAGCAGAACCTCTTAGTAGCAATATCTCCTAAAAAGGTTTGCAATAACAATAACAACAATCTACAGACACCTTTGATACATTTTGACTTAACTGAGGATTTTCAACAGAAAAGCAACCAGAAGGAAGACGATCTGGCAATTCTAACAAATGAAGAGGGATTGAAACTGCAGCACCCAATTAATGACTGTATCTCCTCTGATGCAAGTTCTGGTCCATGACATACCAAAGCTTTCCTTCTCTCTCAAGCCACAGTTTTACCAAATGAACTGCAGGCTATAGGGACCCCTCAGAAAAAAATTCTCAATAGTTTCGATGAACCCAGTGCCATGAACAGTTTAGCAACACCTCTATCAATCAAATATTGGAGACCTCCAGACCCCCAGATACATTGAACCAAAGATGGATGACCCTAACACCAGTGTATTGGAGTGCCAGGTGAAGACTCACATGGCCACTAGACAAAATATTGCAATAAAAGGAAATCAACATAGTGAAGAATCACATAGTCCTGGTAAGCTGCTTTGCTGTGTAGAGTCTTCAAGGAAAATTCAAGTCACTAATCAGTGTGTATACCTGAATATTTCAGGTTCCCTTGATCTCATATTTGCAGATGAATGACTGAATGGGATACATTACAACCAGCCCTGAACTAGTTTCTCTTCTTGCTCTCCTATAAGTATAATTAATGATACAACTACAGGTATTCATATATTAACTTGGAATCTAGCAAGATGGAAGAACAAACTATGTGGTTTACCTGAATTTCTGTCCAATTTTGGTCTGATTGCAGTATAAGAGATGTGGTTAACAGCTGGAGATGAACTTATTTTGATACCTGGCTTTAAGTCCTGGGTCACCCCAGCATGAAACGCAAAAGAGAAAGGCCTGGCTATAGAGGGATTGGCATATTGATCAAGGAAGAGCTAGGATGGAAGGGCACAGAAATGATCATAGATGCTTCTTCACCTTTTTGCTTAGCTCTTACATTCCAGTATAAGGCCTCTGTGATGTTAAATGTTTATATATCCCACAAACATCTACATATTATTCCCCTGATATATGGGTGAACTTAGAGCAAACCTTGATAGAGTTAATCTCAAAAATTCCTAAAACAGTTGTAATTGTTTTGGGAGATTTTAATGTGAGGCTGGGGCCTTCTATACATGATCACATTAGTAATATAAACATCCCTAAAGAATTCCACTCCCTTTTACCTTTATGGTCTTTTAGGGACCAGAAAAGAAATGCTGGTGGTATCAGTTGTTAAACCTGGTATTCAAATGCAACCTGCAAATTACTTATCATCAAGAGAAATCAAGTAGCACTTTAGATTATATATGTGTTTTTCTCAGGCATCCAGGTTTATGTAAGAGAAGATAGCAACCACCAGCTAGTTGCTGTAAATTTCTGTGGGCGTTCAGACCCCAGATCCCATACTGCAAATGATAGATGGGTTTCATTTCATCTAGAGATCCATCAAGACAGGAGGATAAAATGGGCCAGAGTAGATGCAATGGCTCTGACTGAATATATGAATTTTTATTAAGCCCTGACTTTGGTAGACAGTTAATTCATCATGCGCAGATGTTGACTCTGTACTTATAGCCTATGAAAACCTAAGTGCAGGACTAAGAAAAAATTTAACTGAAAAGGCCCTCTGCAGAAGGTCTCAGATTAAAAAGCCCTCATTGGTTTGACTCAGAGTGTAATTCCCTGAGAAAAAGATTAAGGCTAGCTATGCATTTAGCATGGAAATATCCATCAAATAATAACCATGCTGCCATGTTAGCACTTAGACAAGAATATAAGAAAACTATCAAGCACAAGAAGTCTCACCATTAGTCCTCTCTCTGGTTAAATTTCAAGTTAGCAGCCAAAAACCCAAACCCAGTCTTTTTTTGGCATTCAGTTGCAGGAATATTGTGGGAATGTAGGTTCTCCCTGGACATCCCTATACTTTCCTCCATGTGGGAGGAATATTACAGCCAATTATTCACTGCCTCATGTAGCAGTGGATTAGAGGACTCTCAAAATTATCTACAAAGGGCCTGTAGTCCCTCCCCACTCTGGTCTCCAGTGACTGAACGGAAGACTAGAGAACTCATTCAGACTCTGAAGGCTCCTGGGGAAGACCTTCTACCCCCTGAATTATTCAAATGTCACATTAACTGGTCAGCTCCCTTACTCGCAGGGTTATTTACTCATGAATAATTCCTGGCAAATTCCAGCTGGTTGGGAGCTCTCTATTGTGGTCCCCATTTACAAAAGGGGTCATAAGGGTGATCCCTCAAATTATAGACTAATTAGTCTAATTGACATTGTAGCAAAATTGTATGCCAAATATCTTTTATACAAGATTGAGGGCTGGGTAATTGAAAAGGGCTTGCTGCCTGAAGAGCAAACTGGATTTAGGCCTGGTCACTCTACTATTGATAACTGTTTTATGTCATTTAATAGAAAAATAGACAGCTAAAGGGAGCCAACCTTTTACAACTTTTATAGACCTCAGTGCAGCATTTGATTCAATCAGTAGGGACCTTCTTTGGAAGCAATTTATGGAGCTGAGCATGGATCCCAGATTCCTCTCTTCAATCAAGACATTATATTCAAACTCATGCCTAAGAGTACGCACAGGAGCTCATAGTTCCCTAACAGAGATAATTAGCACCAGTAAAAGGGTCAGACGAGGATGTATACTGGCTCCCATTTTGTTTAATCTGTACGTTAACAATATCACAAAGTCCCTTCATTCAAGCAATATACATATGCCTAAGGTTAAAAATAAACATGTAAATATTCTGCTTTACACAGATGACATGGTATTGATGTCATACACCCAGGTAAGGATGAGAAGACTGCTATGCAGGTTTAGTTCATACTGTATGCTCAACTATCTGAACATCAATAAATCCAAGACCAAAGTAGTTGTTTTTGGGAAAAGGCAGACTAGATATAACTGGAGCCTCGATAGAGAACATATAGATCAGGTTAAGTCCTATCATTACTTAGGAATTGTTTTTACAAAAACAGGTTCCTGGCTCCTACAGTTTAAGAGGAGTTATTTAAGGGCTACAGCCTGTGCCAACACCATAAGGCAGCTGACCAATCAAAGGTACACAGGTTCTCTAATTCCAATCATAAAGGTATACAACAGCAAATAGTCCCAATGATTACATACGGCACAGAATTGTGGGGATATATAAATGCCCCCTTATTGGAACTGATACAGTTCACTTTTTTGAAATGCATTTTGGGGTCGACTGGTTATACCAACTCCATCAGTAAGGGCAGAGTTGGGTATACCCCCTATACAATGTCATCTAGTAATGACTATTGGCTGAAGATCTTATCTCTGGACCCAGATAGATTACTCAAGCTCTGTTTTGAAGAGCAGATGCATAACATGCTTCCTCGTACTTGGGCTGCCCAACTTTCAAATGCCATCTCATAATATGGATTCACCATCCAGTTCCCAGTCCAATCAACTCAGAAGACCAAGAAAAGTTTCAAAAGGTGATGGATGTGGCTGCCCAAGAGGATATTGCATCCCTTAAATATGTTAAGTCCTTGAAGTGGCTGGCTCAACACAAATCAGCCTCCCAGTTAGAAAAGTATTTAACACTTGGCTCAACACATTAGAAGAGCATTTTCTAGAGCTCATTTCAAACAACTAGACTCTGTGGTAAGATATGGGAGGTTTCATGGAGTTCCATCTGAAGAAAGACTGTGTATCTGTGGCACACCAGCTGTTGAAGGCATTGCACATATCCTCTTTGATTGCAAACTGTATTCTGCAGAAAGGACCATTTACTTAGTCTCTTGTCTTACTTTTTGCTGGGAACGAACCTGCATATCCCTTGTAAGACTGCAAAGGCCATTTTGAAGAGGACAAACTATCTAGAGCAGACTGGGATTAACTGTAGGGGTGACAACTTATTATGAATATGTCCTACTGTTTTCTTTGTATTTGTATACTTGTATAAGTCTTATACTTTTGATATGGTCAGTTGATTAAATCAATAAAGTTTCTATGTATCAGTTTCTCTGTGGTATTTCCAGAAAAGCATGATGGGAAAGGTATTTTTCCATCACTATTTTTTTTCATCCAGAGTGGTGGTTCTTAAACATTTTGGTCTCAGGACCCCCTTACATTCTTAAAAATGATTGAGGACCCAAAGAGTTTTGGTTAATGTCAGTTATATCTATCAATATATACTGTATTAGAAATTAAAAGTGAGAAATTTTAAAATATTTATTTGACTTCACAGCCCTCCTTCCAAAGGGTCTCCAGACCACACTTTGAGAACCACTGATCTAGAGCATTCATCCTACTCCCATAATTCAATCAGTTCAGATACTATGAGCAATTGCCAGCCCTTTCTCAGAGTATGGGAGTGCTCTGAAATATAAGTAAGGAGGGAAGAGTTTAGAAAGGCTATTTTAGTATGCTCAAGGAAATATCCTTTTACAGGAACGCAGAAATTCTGCTTCCCCTTTGCATCCTGTTTAGCAACAACTATGCAGCAAAGGAAACTTCTATCAAGCTAAACTCATACATTATTCTACTGGTCTAGACTACTAGTGTAATCAAGTCTGAGAGGCCCCTCAAGTACACACATTTCTGAGTCTCATTTATCCCCCGTTCCATCTCCCACACTATGGTATGTTTTCTCTTTCTCTCTTTACACCCCTTATTTCTCCTCATCCTGTTACCAGTTTGAATTTTTAAATCTAAAGAGAAATATAATTAAAGGAATTGTTTGAAGGATGTAAAGAAGAGAGGAGGAGCTGAAGAAAAGCAGGGAAGTAGAAAAGAGGAAACACAGGGACATGGTGATAGAAGGGAATATCTGGGTATTGACTTGCTGTGGGCCATCTAGTCAAATTACTGGTGAGCTACATTTCATATATTCATATAGTTCTTTTCCTCAATTGCTCATCTCTCCTTCGCATCCTAGCTAACGCTACAGGTGTTTGTTTCCCATAAAATTCTAAACTCAGGCTATACTCAAGAAATTCAGCTTAGACTAGGTAAAATATTTTTCCTTGGCTGGTGTGGATCTTCCGGGTTGTGTGGCCGTGGTCTGGAAGATTTGTTTCCTAACGTTTCGCCAGCATCTGTGACCGGCATCTTCAGAGTGCAGGAGCACAGACAGGGGCAGTTCTCTCTGTGCCCAGAACTGTCCCTGTCTGTGCTCCTGCCCTCTGAAGATGCCGGTCACAGATGCTGGTGAAACGTTAGGAAACAAATCTTCCAGACCACGGCCACACAACCCAGAAGATCCACACCAGCCTTCGTATGCCGGCCGTGAAAGCCTTCGACAATACATATTTTGCCTTGCTTTGCAATATTGTATAAATTTCAGTTCACTTATAAATGTATTTTTTTTTTCTCTTGCACAATTTGTTTCTCTCCAAATTATCCTCATCGACCTATGAGGCAGTATCTATCCATGACTCAGATCTGCATTTCTGTGTCGAGGGCGTGTTATCCTTGTGTTAGCCCCAGTGTTTATAACTACTAGTGCTTGTGATATCCAGGTTTTTTTAAAGATGCTGTAAAAACATTTCCAAGGCCTGCAGTCCATCTGTTTCATTATTTCTAATAATACTGTTGGATATCAGTATTTCTTTCTCAATGTGCTGCTGAACATCCCCTATCAAAAATTATGTGGGGGAAAACTGTGAAATTATAGTAGCAAAGTTCAGCCACTCGGGACCCAACATTTGTAGCAGAAATGTGTGCCTTTTTTCTTATTTTGGAGTAGGAATGGAAGCCAGAGGTCCCTGAGAAGTTAGCTGCTTTATTTCCCAGGGGCATAGAGTTACCATTCTTGCCATTAGCAACCCCACCCCACCCCCGGCAGATAAGACAGACAGGCCAAAAGGACTGACTCGAATGTTTATAGTGATATAATATGGTTCCCTGTAGCTCTCTAGAATATTGAAAAACAGAGTTTTGATTCTTAGCCCTTCAACGTTTCCCCACCCCTGGTATAATTGTGATGTTAGATGCTATTTCCAATTATTTTCTTAATAATCATCAACATGGAATTTGCCTTTTTCACACACAGAGTCCAAAATTCACACACCTGGTCAGTACTTTCCATCAAATTATTCACTGCAGTCTCTTAGTCACTGATTGATTGCATCTCCATATAGATAGATATGGATATGGATATAGATATATAGATATAGATATAGATATAGATATGAGGGATTCCCAACCCAAACTAATGTGTACCTTCACATAATTTTGGAACAAGATAAAAAGCACAAGAGAAAAGTGCAGATCATTGGGAAATTTACAAGAAATGAGAGTTTCTGTTTCCTACTCTTGGTAGATTTGTAAGTATCCAATCCAATGATGGATTTAGAAGAATTACCTTATTATCCTATAACTGTTAAGTTTCCTTGAGCACTCCTGAAAGCTTCCACACAAGTGCTCTGTGCTGCTTTAGAACTGCCATTGGAACCGAGTGATCTCATACAACGGTCTGGTTTTAGGAGCTGAACTAATTTATTTCTGGTTATTGCAAATGGTGGCAGCATTTATGCTTTCCTCTGAATTGCTGAAGTGGGGGATAAATTTTTCCATTGGTGAGGATTCTTGTGTTTTTTCCCCCTATCTAACCTCTGGGGTTCAAACCAGACTTAAATCTCTTTCTGTCCTCACCTAAAGTGACATGTTCCTGGAGGTTGCCTCTTCCAGTATTTGTTGTTGTCTCCCCCCACCCCCATGCAGAAGGGCTTTTAAATGCAACAGAGGAAAGGCATTAGGCAGCTAGGAGGCCTTTAAGAGATTTCAGGGCTTTTCTTTATATTTTTTACAACTGATCTTCCCTCAGATATTTTTGGCAAGAGAAAGCCAGTTTGGTGTAGTCGTTAAAGGCACCAGGCTAGAAATTGGGAGACCATGAGTTCTAGTCCTGCCTTAGGCACGGATCCAGCTGGATCACCTTGAGCCAGTCATGCTCTCATAGCCCTGGGAAGGAGGTAATGGCAAGCCGCTTCCAAAATCTTGCCAAGAAAACTGCAGGGACTTGTCCAGGCAGTTGCCGGGAGTCAACACTGACTTCAAAGCACCCCCCTGCCCCAAAATCTGCTAAAAACATGGAACAGGGGAATTATAATTTATTCAGTTTCCTTTCTGTTAGAGATAAGTGCAAGGATGATGAGATTTTTGTTACTCTATGGCACAGACTGAATTACATTCTTTGCAGTCTCCTATTAATCAGGAAAAGAGGGTGAGGGCAGGTGGACTTATAGCATTGTCCCTGTGTTTTCTGCATTTTGAGGATCACAGGTTTGATTCAAACTATTTTGAGGAAATGGGGCAGAAATGTTGGTGTAGAAATTCCCTTTGTCAGAAATCTATATAAGTCTTGTCAGTTAAATCATGAACCCTCCATGTGTAAGTTTGTTTAAACCTTTGAAGAATTATGAAATATTAATGAGGTACAACTTAACTTTTGCACAAGCCAAGTTGAGTCTATTTCACCGAGGCTTGATCTTCTATGTTCTTGTGCATTTAATAATGCTTCCCACTAATTTGCCAGGTGGGAGAAAGTTATACTAATTTGTTGATAAGTAAGTTGCATCCTGCATCCCTTTTTAAAAATTGTTGCTGCATTGGCCATTTTACAGTTCTCTGAAGGACATATTACAGATTTCTGTTAGAAAAGTTAGCACTTTCACACCTACTGGATTTGCATCCTTTCTGAGTGCTCCTTTGAACCCCCTTGTCTACTAATGGGTCACAATTTCTGCATATTTTAGTCTTATTGTATTTATCACTAACTTCATTTGATTTGTTTCTCTATTGTAAGTTTATGTCCCTTAGCTTGGTGCTACACTAGTCTTGATGTTATTCATATCTTTAGACTTTCTCTTAATTTTTTAATAAATGGCTGGGAAGGAGGGGGTGAATTGGAGCATGGCTGTAGCAGAGCTACAAGTTAATCCTTGGCCTAACAGACTTTAATGAAAGCTTTCTTCCCATTGCAGTTAGCCAATACAGAGGGACTAATTGCAGGATGGACCCTCAGCAGAGGTACACAATTAAAGATCCTTCTCCTATGCTACAATTTTAATCTAGTTTCCTTTCCCTCTGCTACTTTTTTTTAAAAAAAATCAGACTCTCCCAGGCCTCAGAGGAGAACCTGTCTAGTCTGAATCTTACTTTTCATTTTCCAATCTGTTGGCATCACAAATAGTACGCTATTGCTATACCTTCCTGCCAGCTGCTGTCTAACCATGTTTACTCAGAAGAAATTCCATAGATTTCCAGATGACTGTGTTTCAGGTTACAGTACCATCTCTGAGAGAAGCACTCTCTCTAAAGGAGTTGGGCTAAAAGTCCTCTTCCCTCAAAACCCATCTCCTGTTGGGTTCGATGACCAATGTGAATAATAAAATGGAGCCAAAGATTAGTATTCCCGTAGCAAATTTTAGTGACACCAGAACTGAGGTTTTTTTAGCACTAGACAATTCAGTGAGAATATTAACTTTCATAATAGTAATGACAAATCAGCCATAATAAAAAAAAGTTACTCTGCCAAATAGCATCACATGGCCTGGTTGAGGAGATGACCTACCAAAGAAGTAAAAAGCTTTTTATCATGACTCCTCTCTATACAAATAATTTCTGGTAGGTAAATTGTATTTTTTTAACAAGGTTTGTGATTTTGTTTACTGACATAATAAGCATAGCATGACAACTTGTCCTATACTTTCCACTTGTCTGGGCCCTAGGCCTTGGAATTTCTTTAACTCCATTTAAGGAATGCAAAATTCATCAGAGTAATTTCTAATATTTTAGCATGTCATTTATATAGTGGTTTTACTGAATTTTGACTTTAAGACGGTTACTCACCTTGAGCTGTTGAAATGCCCTTTTCCTTCTTCTAATAAATATTGCCTATGAAACAGGCCATCAGAATAAAGCATTTTAAAAGCATGCTTTTTTTTCAAGGCCTGATAGAAGTGGAAAGGCTGAGGAATGATAAAATGTTGAATCATCCTTGAAGTTTCCGTAAGTGAAATTGTGATTTAATTGAAATTGGCTTCCCCCACCCTCCTCAAAGGACAAGATAAAAGCAAAGCCTAGCAAAGAAAGGGGATGGAAAGATGAAAAAAATTGTAAGAAGCCTAGCAAATTCAATTAAAAAATACAAAAGCAGGTACCACAAAATTCAATGGAAAGGAAGTGAGCTTTATCAAAAGTATGTGCAAAAGTTACCCATTATTTGAATGAATATTTTTACCTTTATGTTCACGATCTTTCTTCACAACATTGTTAGGATTCTTTTTTTTCCAGATGATTAGTAGCCGTGTCAGGCTGTGGTCTAAAATGAGATGGAACACAGCAAATGCAGGCTTATGTTTTCCTCCCCCTCTTCCTTCGGCACAATTAGGAGGAGGAGAATATTCCATTTCAAATTAGAATAAACCATTGTTTTAAAGTTAAATTAAACCCTAAGTTGTGGTTCATAGCCATTGTCAGTAAAAGTCAGCTTCACAAACAATTTCAGGAAATCAGGAATGATAGGCCATGCCCTTGACATCTTTATTTTCTGAGTCAAAAGAGTATTTGTATGGTGTGATGGGATGTATAAAAGTACATTATTTTTCACCAGAGCTTATGTATAATTTTAATTTCTCATTCCAAAGTCATCTGTATTACATTCTGTAAATGTTGTAGCTGCAGATAAATCTACAAGCAAACCACGATGTAATAGAATTCTTTAAAAAATGATGGGTTTCTTGCAGGATATATGAGTCAGAGCCAGTCTGAGGCAAGCACACTCTCCTTTCCCTCACCAATTCTGCTATGTAGCCAAAGAAACTTTCAGAAGACTCTGGGTTAAGTCTGTGCAGGTGAGTCGCACCTGGCCTCAGGAAGGTGCTCCCTATTACTTTTGAAGCCTTCTTCAGCAAAATTCTTGGGTTGTGCAGCATTTCAGGTTCAAAGAGGAGAAGGTGTTTCAGTTTGCACAGAGTGCTGTCAGCAGCTGGATCCCAAGAAAGATGGTTTGGATTAAGGAACTGCTGATAGATGTTAGGTGGCTCTTAGACTGGAAGAGCCAATGTGCAGTGTATACAGTATGTAAAATACTCATCTGGCTGGTGGATTCGCTGGAGGCGGCCTCTAAAGCAGCTTCTGAGAAATGAGGGACTGTTGTGTTGCTTTCCAAAACAGCTTCAAAAGTGTGTTTTGCTTGAAGCATCACTGAAGCAAAGGACCCCTTGAGGCTTACCTCAGTGAGGGTACCCCCCACCCTTTAATATTTTGGCTGACTAAGAAGTCATTAAATGAAACTTGCTGAGAAATGCCATGCAAAGAAAACAGCTTAATAGCCCTGATTCATGCAGATTTTTAAAACAAAATAGTGATATCCAAACTCCAGGAACAATGGTTTCTTAGTGACTAAGTCATGATCATAATTTACAATTTTATTCTAACTTCTCAGAATGAATTACAATTAGCGCTCTTTGCTTTACACCTATGGATAAGCACAGGTATACACTAGGCATAGTCTCTTAAATGGCCTTCATTTCATTTACATTGAAATTGGAACACTGAAATATTTAACATTTATTGAATTATTTGCATGAGTTCCCTCTCTACTTCTCAAGGTTATTTCATTCCCTCAGAAAGATGCAGAAAAAAGCTTGCCTCTTCTGCAAGAATTTGGCAAATCTATGGCAGGATTTATTCCACTTTTATTTCTGGTACCAATAGGGACCTTTAAAAAAAAAAACACCCTGCTTAAAACGGGCCCATTTTTCAGTGAATGCATAACTAGGCCAGTAAAGATTAAACCTGTCATTTGTGTGAGCAGCACCCCAAACCTAGTGCCAGTGTTCCTAGTCCCAATCCTTCTTAATGATAACAAAAATAAAAAACTGAGAGTTGCATGCTGTCCATAGCTTGATCTGGAACTAGCTTCAGTTTCCCTTGATAGAGGCTGGAAACGTCTTGACAGCAGAACCTTTTTCACTTCCAAATCAGGAGAAAGGCTTGCCTTTTCTGTATGGGAGGTGACAGGAGATGGCAAGACAACTGATGGGGGGAAAAAAGAGAGTTGTCTCATTTTCTGGATAGGTGAGTTTCTATGCCTATTAGAACCATTAATGGCTTTTGTTTCTGTCCTGAATACATGCAGCAAAGGCATTTGTTTTTAGAATTTTCATCATCTGGTGGTAATAAAAAAGTCTTACTCAGAGAATATAAATTCTATAACATTGTTATGCTGACCATTAATTATACCTCGATAGGAGGCTTTTTCTTAATATTTTGGCTAAGAAGTCATTAAATAAAACTTGCTGAGAAATGCCATGCAAAGAAAATAGCTAATATTCAAGTTATATTTATTGTGTTTCCAGATAATTGGAGAAAAAGGTACCACAATATTAGTTGATGCTGTAAAAATATAACTCTTCTGTAGTAATTGTTTTTCACTTTAATTAAAGGAGCTGATGAACTGGCAATAGCTAAATGTGCTAGAAAATTATGTGGGGTGGATCCACCATTCCATTCATGGGAGGTTTGCACTGAAAAAGAAGAAAACTTTCACCCATTCCACTTTGTCCCCTACAGTCCTCAACATTTTTGCTCTGGGGGGGAACTTTTGAAGTGGAGCAGAGAACTGTGCACAAGGGTTACCCTCAGGATGAGGGCATCATTGTCCGTTCTTCCCTCCAGAAATGGTTGCCAGCTGTGGTGAGTAAGGAGGATGACCTTGATGAAGATAGACAAGCTCCATTGCCAAGGCAAGAAGGGGCAAAACATTTTTTTTCAAGTCCCAGAATGTCCAGATAATGTTTAGAAGTGTCTCAGACAGACACCTTCCTAATTCACTGCACTATAAGAAGGAAGAGGAGGTACTACACAATCAGACTTGGTGGATTCTCTTATTATAGCCAATCTCAATTAAAGTAGTATTATCTTTCCTGTGAAGTTGATTTCTTGGTCTGGTCTACTGAGTGGGGCTGACATCATCCAATTCTGATGAAAAAATAAGAGGTAAGTCTGGATCTGCTTTTAGAATAACCAATATAGCAGTTTTAATAAGTTCATTCAAGCATATTATAAAACTATTAAATTTTTCGTATTAAGATTATCTTCAGCATTTTGCCACCTTTTTTGTTGCCTCTGGGTTAGGACACAAAGGAAGGGGGGAAATGAAGATGCTTAATGGATAGAACACTTTTTCTCAATAATTATAGCTGATTAGAAAATTGCCCTTTCAAAGAATAGAAATCTCAAGTATTACTAGTTATAAGATGTCTATTTTCCCTAATTAGACAAGAGAAAAGTTGCACATTTCTTTTGTATTTTTTTGTCACATTATTCCTCTTTCTGGCAGTATTCTATGAAGAGCTAAATTGCCTGTCCTGAGGAAAGGGCAAGAGTACCATTATTTTGGAAGCATAACTACTCTGGTGCTCATGCATTGAGCATGGTAGCTTGGTCACCTATTCATTCCTATTAGTTATCTAAACATTGCAGTGAAAGACCAAACCAACATATCTGTTACTTTGTTAGTTTGCAATTCTTTTAGTCAAGTGGTGAAAACATTGGGTCTTTATGACGACTTTTATAAGTCAAAACAAAAAAGCTTTTGTTGTGACACCACTTGAGGAAGGACCGGATATATGGTTCTGTTGGGCAGTGGGTGGCCGGAATGGCTAGGGGCCATATTCCTCCAGAGGAATAAGTGAAAGGTGTAAACACATTCCTATTAATCTCTTATACTGCCCCAGTCAAAGAGGTCCCAATTTAAGTGGCAAGATTGATATGTGCTCTTTACTCATGTTTAACTGCATACAATACAAAAAATTAGGGTTAACTGTACAGTCCTTGGGATTCTCTGAACTTGGTTGTTTTCTTGCAGAAGTTTCATTACTAGAAGAGAGTGAATTTGCTTATTTACTTATTTACAGTAGCTTGCCCTATCAGGGTTAGTGGGGTGTTGTTTTTTCCCTGGTAGTTCCTAGATTAGGCTGTTGTTACTGCTTGATTGTTTGTCTGAGTTGGTAGTTCCTTGATTAGGGTATTGTTTACTACTTGATTTTTGTCTGGTGTTAACCCTGGTGTTCATCCCTGCTTATCTGGGTGTTGATTGCTGGCGAGGTGGTGTTCTGGTCTTTTTGTTGCTTTTTTATTGTCTCTTTTGAATGAGTTTTTGTTGTCTCTTTTTGAATTGTATTGTCTCTTTTTGAACTTTCTCTTCCCTATGCTACTTAGGGAAATCTAAAGGAAGAGTGAAGAAAAACTCCATTTCAAAAATTGAAAGTGGATTGGCCAAAGTGACTTTTGTATTATCCTTACTCTAGTCAGCCTTGGTCCAAGTCAAATTTTCTTAATGGTAGTCCTTCCAACACAGTAACTGGGCCAAAAGTTAGTACAGAATCCCCACTCACATTTCCCAGAAAATACCTGACATTGCATGAACCCTTGCAAGGCATCATGATATCATCAGCCTCTTCACCACTGGTTACACAAACAGCAATGGGCATGGAAGGAAATGGGGGGGGGGGGGAGGAAATTACCATACTCCATACTGACTCACTCTGGCTGCCTTCCTTTCAGCAATCATTTGCCCAACACCCCTCCAGTACAATAATAATCCAGTATCACTTGTCCCCATCTCTCCCCCCAATAGGATCACAAAGGGCAGAGTTTAAGGTGCCAGAGTAGTGGTATGTGCTCTGACCTTAGCTCTGCCACTCGTGGACTGGATCCCTGCCTCGCCTGGTTAATGAAAGCAGTTGGGATGGGACTGGCAGTTAGATTCAGGCTATACTTAATGTGTCTTTGAGGGAAAGGGAGATGCCAGAGGTCCTTAAACTGGTTTACTTACTTCTTAAGAGGCTATACCTGGATCTAGCAAAACTGAATAATATCATCCTATCTATAACATCTCTTTGAAGGAAGGTTATTAAGAAAATGGTGGGGTTGAAGCATACAGATTATCCAGACCCTTGGCAAACCTGGTTGGCCCTTGGAATGGGACAGAAACTGCCTTGGTCACGCTCATGGATGAACTATGGTAGGGTTTGGATGGAGGTAGTATGACCATCCTTATCCTCGTATACTTTTCAGAATCTTTCAATACTGTTGACCACCGTACCCTTCTGGATTGCTTATGAGGGTTAGGAGATGATGATGATGATGATGATGATGATGATGATGATGATGATGATTTAAACTTGTATGCTGCCCAACTTTCAATGGCTCTGGGCAGGTTAGAGTTGGATGTACAGTGGTGGTTTCACACCTACCTAAGTGGGCAAGTCCAGAGGATGGTTGTAGGTGGAGAGATCAAACCCTACAACCATTTTGTTATGGGGTGCTCAGGGTCCAGTCCTTTCCTCTATCCTGTTTAACATCAATATGAAATATGGGTAGGAGAGGTCATCTGTTGTTTCAGGATGAAATATTATCAATATCCAGATGATACTTAGTTATACATGTCTATCCCAAACCCATTGGGCAATGTGGATGGAAGCCATGAGCTAATGTCTGGAAGCTATTAGGGTATGGTTAGGGAAAATCAGATTCAACCCAAATTAGACATAATAGCTGTTGATTCAGAGGCTGACATCTCTGGATCTGGATGGAGTTGTGCTCCCCTTGAAAGACCACACTCATAATCTGGGAGTCCTCTTGGACTCACAGCTCCTGTTCAAAAGCAGGCAGAGACCATGGCTTAGAGGGCTTTTGCAGAGTTTTAGCTGGAGTGCCAATTGCAACCTTACCTGGAACAGGATGCACACAAGATGGTCGTTCATGCCCTAGTCATCTCTCAATTAAATTATTGTAATTTATGCTAATTCTGAAACCGAAGATTACCTGGAAACATCAGCTGGTCCAGAATGCATGGCATACAAGTTTAGTGGTTAGTACTGCCACATTATACCTCTGCTATGCAAACTGCACTAGATTCCAGCAGGTTTCTACATGCTGGTCACTATCTATAAAGCCTTATATATGGTTTGGGCCCATGTACACTAGGGACAATATTTCCCCAATAGTTTCTGCCTGTCCTATCCAGACAACTATGGAGTGCCTGCTAAGGGTCGCTACCTACTAAGAGGTATGATGTGAGGACTGACCACATTATCTGTAGCAACTGTGGAATAGTTTTCCCTTTGAAGCATGGAAATCCCCATCCTCATGACCTTCCAGAAGCAGGAGAAAATGTGGGTCTTCTAGAGGTCCTTTGGGGATTAATTGTATGCAGTAGCACCATTTTCTGTTGTATAATTTTAGCCTTTTAGTTCTAGATACTATTTCAATTAATTTTATTCTGATTTTGTACTCTGCTTTATTATGTACTATTCTGTAAGGCTGGTTTCAGGCACCCAACTAAATTTCATAAATAAGTGCCCCACACCTTCCTCACCCTCCAGGCATCAGTCCAATATCTCTGACATAGCCCATGAGGAAGAAAACATCAATCCTAGTGAAAAATGCATCCTTTCATGAGGGAGAAATGCGACAACAGAAGAGACAGCCATCCCCAACCACAATAATAACCGGACCTGGGCATACTTGAAAAATAATGTGGAAGAAGTGTTTTGGCCCTGGTCAGGGTTACCAGACTTCCAGCCAAAGGAGGACATGTCCTCCATCCAGCAGGCATAGCCTTAAAATCAAATATTGTCTGGCTTTTTGAGTATCTAACAAGCTTATCTCTACCTGACCAGCTTTTCTGCATTGGCACTCCCCTAGTAAGTGCTAACCACAACTTAACAAGCTGGGCTCTGTGACCTTAATTAGTTGATTAGTACCTTCTGACTGGCTTGTGCAGCTGTCTGAAATTGACAAGACCTTAATCAGGCTGAAGACTGTTGCCTCCTAATCAGCTCTAACACATTCCTGCAATTAGAAGAACAGCCTTTCTGATGGTGGAAGAAGTAATTTCATATACATGTAGGCCTAAGTACATTTTTTTCAGTTTTTCACTGTAATGTTTGTCAATTTAAACAGTTTGTCCTCCTTCCCCAGCCATTTTTCCTCCTTTCCAATTGTCCCTATCCTCCTTTACCTGTTCAGATATCTGGTAACCCTACCCCTGGTGTAAACACAGCATTTCTTTGTCATACATTAAAAGAGCCCCATCTTGTCCAGGTTTCTGCAAGAATGTAAAGAAGTGGTGGGGCTGCTTTAATTTAAATGAGTGGAGTTCTTAAAGCAGAAGCAGCTTTTGCTCCTGCTCCTGAGAAATCTGAAAAAAGCCCAAGCTTGTTCAAAAGAGTCTGAAATATGCATATCAAGACTTCCATCATCACAATGGCTATTTTCCCACAAGATGCTTGATTGCTGGGGCCCTGTTTCAGATTCCTGTTCATTGCCTCCTATTAGAAGTCCCAGGTGCTATTTCTATGTCTATCAGTGCATGTGTGATTTTATAATCTGTGGGGTGTTATTCTGCAGATATTTTCCAGCAGCGAATTTTCTTTTTATAATACTTCCTCAGAGTAGACTTCAGACTTCTCATTTGTGCCATAGAAACAGAGTTCTTAAAACCACTGGGGAGATGCAGCTGCTAATGTTTCTGATCCAAGTTTTAACAAGAATGATTAAGAGATTTTAAACAATAGATCCAGGATGAACCAAAAATTACTCTCTTACATAGCTTTCAAATTAAAACCTTGCAAGCCATGACAAACCATTCTTTCAGGTTATTGCAAAATCCCAGGATGAACCAGTTAATGAAAGATTAAAGACTGTTTTCAGGAATTATCTCATTTCCCCTTGAATCATTCCCCAATTCCCAGTAGCTAATTGTTTCTACCCTCTGCTCCCTCTCAGTCACTAGCAATATGTAACTGTATGAAGCCAAAATAGAGTGAATAGGAGACAGTAAGTTCTATTTTCTTTGCAGGTTTCTCAGTGTTCACTTTTTTCTCTTGCAAAAAACAGAAAACAAAAAAACCAACCCTTCTCAACAAGTCAGAAGAAGGATCTGACTTACCTCTCTGTATTTCAGGTGATGTTCAGTGTAATGTATAGTCAAACTCTTAGTTCTCCACCATGGTGAGATGATGTCATCATTACACACCTGTTACAAAAGGTCACATTTTAAAGATTTTTAAACCAAGGTATTGTCGCTTAATGCTTTTGTCTATTAAATAGAGTCATTTCAATGAGACGGGCAGTGACAAATTTGATAAATATATTAAAAATTATTAAAAATAGTTTGTCTTTGCAACCCCATGTGACTCCTAATTCCATCCTATCCTTCATTTTTAGCAAGCTAAAAGTCTGACATCATTGCATGGCCATTAACTAGCAGGCAGGGCTGTGCAGAAGCTTTCCTCAGATGTGATTGGTTGCTACTGTCTCTTAAAGTCAGGTCTTTCTGAAAGTAAAATGATAGGTTTACTCCATCACCACATAAAAGAGGTATAAAGAAAGAGATAAGCCTCAGATTTCTTTTTCTATGCTCCTGGATATATGGAAACTTCATACCAAAGATTTGGTGCATTAGTCTAATGAGCAATAGATAATTTTACACAGTCACAGCAGATTATAAAAAGCAAAGTGCCATTTTTGATCAAAAGCATACCTACGTTAATGGTGCTACAGTAGAAGGAATCTGACTTATTGTTCTACCCAGTGAGCTTGCCTTGTCTCAGATCAGTCACTTTTTAATAATCTGCATGTGGCTTGAGTTTTCTGCTTTTTAAACTGTGTACCTAAGTGTGTTTTTGAAATTCCTGTGTTTTAGATAGGATGAAAAGAATTCAAAATGCTGAAAGGCATCTGACCTTTGATTACACTTACTTCCAACATTTTGCTCAGTCTAATTTTTCCTTTGGCTTGTTGATTTTATTTATTTTGAAACCATTTCTTGAAGATTGCTTTGTTCATATTGGCATAATATGAGATGGCGACTGCTATTCAGAATGTGTGTAGTTACTGTTGGTAGAGAGTAAGTTTATTGCAAGGCATGTTCTAAAGGCACAGGATACAGCATCATGCTAAAGCTAAGCAATGCTGAATCCTGTGTCTATGAGAGACAGCACATGTTACCTTGTGATTAACTACTGGAAATTTGATTAGAGAGGTGATTATCCAGAACATAGAACATGGTTTGAACTATGTACTCCTCCCCATTTTGATTTTGGATTACTGTAAATTAGATGACACATGGAAATATTATATATGTATATATATTCATTCATTTAGGGATGCTGTAAATTCAAGTTCCAGGGTAACATTGGTGGTACGAGAAAATGTTAAGATCCGGTATAGCATAACAACTAAATGTTGTATTTGGTAGTTTACCTACAGTATGGAATCTGTCTTGGTTATTATGTAGGTGAATGGAGTTTTTCAAATGCACAATAAAAAAAAAGTAATCAGTGATAGAAGGGGCTGATCTGTAAGATAAAATTCATTTTCCTTGAGCCAATGTACAGACATGCAGTAAAAATTGATTCATGTAATATGGTACTTCTCTAGAGAGTTCCCTGCTGACCTATACCTTCTGGATTTGGTAGAGAGAAATGAAAACAGATGTGAATTCTAATGCGGTGTGACTTTCCAGATGGTCCAGTCTTTTGGGATTCATTTGGCATTAAATTGTCTCCACAACTATATGAATATTCATCCAGGAACTATGTTTTCTTCCCACTATTTAAGCAGAAGTAACTATAGAACTGTCAGGAGAACTTTCAGGAGAATTTCTTGCCACTCATACTCCTGTCATCATTCAGCTACTTTGTATTGTTTTCAGAGCTTATTTTTAGTATGTTCATGATTAAACAAAATGACTTGTAGTCTTAAAACTCAACAGACCAATTTTCTTTCATCAAAGTTTTACAATGATTATTTTACTTTTGGACCACTCTTCCTCCCGCAGTAGCCTATCAACTATCCACAATTCCTGTTTTCAGGGTTTTTGTATTGGGCATCACCATTATTTGGTGTGGAGCAGTGGAAAAACAGTTTGTAGTGTCCCAATAATTGACAGACTCCTTAATGTTGTCAAAATTTTAAACATTTTTAAAAGACTGCTCATTTTGCTGCTCTATAGATTTTTGTGCATATTTTCTGCAATTAATATATTTAAAGGGGACGCGGTGGCGCAGTGGCTTAATGACGCTGAAAGTTGCCGGCCAGAAATGGCTGATGCTTCGGCGGTTCAAGTCCAGCCTTCGCGTTAACAGGGTGAGCTCCTGTTTCCTCCCCAGCTCCTGTCAACCCAACAGGTCGAAAACTCACGTGAGTAGATAAATGGGTACTCTCACTCTGGTGGGAGGAAAAATGCTGGCAGCGCCTTGCACAGAGAGACGGGACCAGTTGCCAGTAAGCGCGAAACCGCACTCGCCCGAAAAGGGCACGAAGCAACGGAAACCCCGCCTCCTGCGCTCGCCAGCTGGGCTCTGCTCTAGGAAGGAGGCTCTGGCAAACCACTTCCGAAAAACAATTGCCTTGAAAACTGCAAGGATTCGTCCAGGCAGTCACTGCAGGGTCAGTAATGACTGAGCGCAGACATATATATATATATATATATATATATATATATATATATATATATATTTAAATGATATATGGCTACCATAATATACACATTTTTCTACACAATTATTACTGCCATATATATTTTCCCTATGCCACTTTTCCCAATGCTTTTTTTAAAAAAATACTCTTGCATATGTGATATTTAAGTACAAGGAAGACTATGCCTTCTCTTTTGCTTGTTTTCTCACTTTGCCCAAATCTAAACTGTTTTAATGAACTTTTCTAGGGGAGAACAGCAGACAGCACGGCAGAGATTCCATTTATGCAATGCCACTATTCATTTTGTCAGATTGAAAACAAAATAAATCCATGACGGTTTTCCTTATTTGGGTTAGCCTTCATTGGTGCTATCACAGGAACTGAAACACTTCAGCAGAAGTTTATTGATGGAAAATTAAGGTCATTTGTCTGGACCAGTCTATAAGCTTTAATTAGTTCCTAGCTTTAGATCAAAGAAGAACCCGGACCCAAGAAGGAAAGTTTGTTTAACAGAATTAAGAGTGGCATTAAGATTTATGCAGGTAACATTAATTGACTTGACTAGAGTGAAAGCCAGATTTAAGTGTCAATATAAATGTCTGTTATCACAGATGAATTAGCACTTTCAGCTGAAACAGTTATTCTGGATTTAAACTAGGATAAATGAGATCAGAATTTGGTTCTCTGTAGATAAGCTTTTTAAAACTGCTTTAGATAATGCTGTCCTCTTTGAGTTGCTGTCTGAAGAAAGGAGAAGCCACCAATTTAAAATTATATTGAACCATTTCCAGTTACATTTAAATACAGTTATCTAAAACAGCAGTAACATTTTTTTTTTAAAAAAATGCTTCTTTTCTAGCTCAGGCAAAAGATTTGTTTATCAAACTAATTGTGAAAATAGGATTTGCAAGGTTATTCAAAGGGCAAGGTTACCACTAATATAGTTTTGGGGTTCATCAAAGACTGGTATGTGTGTATGGGAGAATTAACTGATTAGGGGGACACAGAACTTACATACAGTATATCAAAACATAAGTTTATAGTTATCAACAGACTAAGGGGTGCTGTTTCTCTGTTATGGCCCTGGTTCTACAGAATTATCTTTCCTCAGAAATTTGCCTCATTACTGACCACTTTTTGTTAAGGACTGAGTTCTTCCAGAGGACTTTTGATGGTGGCTTAGATGATGATACCTGTTGGTTGTGTTAGAATGCTCCTGCTTTTTATGAATGGTTTTAATTGTTTATGGAATATTATTTATGTGGATGTTTTAATCTAGTTTAAATTGACTTAATTATTTAATTCTTCATTAGATTTGTAGGGATGTTTGATTGTATTTGGTGTGTGGTAGACCACCAAGTTTCTTGATGAAATATGGTGGCAAATAAGACTGATAAATTAAGAAATGAATAAGATGTACTGATAACTGTCTGGAAATTAGAGTCTTGACACCACTTTGCATAACTGGTAATGAATCCCTGCTGTCTGCTATAACTCCACCAAAGATTTGGACAAATATGATTTGGAGCTAAAAGATCTTAATGTCCCTGATGTCCATGCTGGTGTGGTCACTGACCCTGAGCCAGACATCCTAGAGAGTGAAGTCAAGTGGGCCTTAGGAAGCATTGCTAACAACAAAGCTAGTGGAGATGACAGTATTCCAGCTGAGTTATTTAAAATACTAAAAGACGATGCTGTTAAAGTGCTGCACTCAATATGCCAGCAAGTTTGGAAAACGCAACAGTGGCCACAGGATTGGAAAAGGTCAGTTTACGTTCCAATTCCAAAGAAGGGCAATGCCAAAGAATGCTCAAACTATCGCACAATTGCACTCATTTCACATGCTAGCAAGGTTATGCTCAAAATCCTACAAGCTAGGCTTCAGCAGTACGTGAACCGAGAACTACCGGATGTACAAGCTGGGTTTCGAAGAGGCAGAGGAACTAGAGATCAAATTGCCAACATTCGCTGGATCATGGAGAAAGCACAAGAGTTCCAGAAAAGCATCTACTTCTGCTTCATTGACTATGCAAAAGCCTTTGATTGTGTGGATCACAACAAACTGTGGCAAATTCTTAAAGAGATGGGGATACCAGACCACCTTACCTGTCTCCTGAGAAATCTGTATGCGGGCCAAGAAGCAAGAGTTAGAACCGGTCATGGAACAACCGATTGGTTCAAAATAGGGAAAGGAGTACGACAAGGCTGTATACTGTCACCCTGCTTATTTAACCTATATGCAGAGTACATCATGAGAAATGCCAGGCTGGAAGAATCACAAGCCGGAATTAAGATTGCAGGGAGAAACATCAATAACCTCAGATATGCAGACGATACCACCCTAATGGCAGAAAGTGAAGAAGAACTAAAGAGCCTCTTGATGAGGGTGAAAGAGGAGAGTGCGAAAGCTGGCTTGAAACTCAACATTAAAAAAACGAAGATCATGGCATCTGGACCCATCAATCCCTGGCAAATAGAAGGGGTAGAAATGGAAGCAGTAACAGACTTCATTTATTTGGGCTCCAAGATCACCGCAGACGGAGACTGCAGCCATGAAATTAAAAGACGCTTGCTCCTTGGGAGGAAAGCTATGGCAAACCTAGATAGCATATTAAAAAGCAGAGACGTCACCTTGCCGACAAAGATCCGCATAGTCAAAGCTATGGTTTTTCCAGTAGTAATGTATGGCTGTGAGAGCTGGACCATAAAGAAGGCTGAACGCCGAAGAATTGATGCCTTTGAACTGTGGTGCTGGAGAAGACTCTTAAGAGTCCCCTGGACTGCTAGGAGGTCAAACCAGTCAATCTTAAAGGAAATCAACTCTGATTGCTCATTGGAAGGATTGATAATGAAGCTCAAGCTCAGATACTTTGGTCACCTAATGCGAAGAGAGGACTCTTTGGAAAAGACCCTGATGCTGGGAAAGATGGAAGGCAAAAGGAGAAGAGGACGGCAGAGGATGAGATGGCTAGATAGCATCACTGAAGCAATGAGCATGAAATTGAGCAAACTGAGGGAGGCAGTGAAAGATAGGAAGGCCTGGCGCAATATGGTTCATGGGGTCACGAAGAGTCGGACACGACTTAACGACTAAACAACAACAAAAGCCTTAAGACACAATTGGCAGTCTCTGAGCCACTACATATACCCATGCCTTAAAAAACCCACCAGAAATAAAAAGTGTTTCTCAGCCTCAAATACCTAGGCAGCTAAAAAGCGAGACAACACAAGTAATAGCTCTAATGTCAACTCAATCAAGCACATTTGGAAACATTTTGGAAGATACCAAAGATCATTTGTTCTATATCCATAAACTCAATGGGATAGCAGCATAGCTATTTATGCTAGTATTTGCTAAAGAAACTAGCTGTGATATCATTTTGTTATGGTCGTTTCAGGATTCTGGGAAGAAATACAAATGCATGTCACTTCCTTCGTGAAGATTCCAGTTGAATTAAAATAGATGTCAAGAGTTTCCTGGAATTGCATGGTGGTGGTTTTAAAAATGTTATAATTGAAAAAGTGATATTCAAAAATATGTAGTCCTTTAATGAGATGTTTACTTTATTACCATTTTCAGAATTGAAGTGCAATAGTTTCAATTCAATTCTAGTATAAGTAGTCAAGGACTCTAGCCACATTAAATGGTCTAACTTGGAAATGGATTCTCTAAAAATTGTCTAAGAAGCTGGATGGTGATTTCTACCAGGTAGCAGCAGTTTTATCTGGTTTCTTCATGACATTACTAAGGCCACAAGGAGTCCCAAAAGGACCAGGCCTCCAACAATGCTAGTCAGACTGGATAGGCTGTACTTTAGTACGCTGTTCCCCAACACTTCCAACAGCAATGAACTTTATGACATAATCTTTGGGTAATTAAAAAAAAAAATGGTTACCATCCAATAAAGGTCTAAGCAATGGTTCATAAGACTGGCAGTTTCAAAGATGCCTGAACATTTTTTTAAAATCTAAATAGCCAAACCTCTTAAACTTTATTATTTAATTTGGAATTCCAGCTTATTATGAACATTACAAAAATGTAGACTTGACAGTGAAGAACAACTCATTAGTGATATAATGACAGGAAGATATAGTGAAGAATTATAGCCCAGAGTCACCTTGTGTGAGATGGGCACCTATATAAATATGAATAATAATAATAATAATAATAATAATAATAATAATAATAATAATCAAACTCAGCCCATGAGTCACAAAGCTTACTAAGAGGGGATGTAGGTCAAACTATTAACTCATAAATTATGGGCCATGGATATTATGTTGATTTATTCCAGAATGAATAGTATTAAGTTTTTAAATCAGCTATAAATTTGTAATTCATAAGAAGTGGGAGACTTTAATCCTTGATCTGTAAATAGTACAACATTTATGGTAAACTTTCCACAAAGACAAACCAACTGGAATACTGGTTTTTGTTTTGTTTTTGTTTTTTGGTTTTGGTTATTAACAGGTTTTAAAAAATCCACTACAAAAGTGTCTGTTAAACTTTCTTTTCTGAAAAGAGAAATATAAGAAAATGTATATAAAGCAGTGTTTATTCATTTACCTGAAATTATGTGACATACATAATGTTCCATTTCCCTGTTACATTTATATTTATGTTTTAGATTATGATGACTATGGGGCTAATCAATAAATAAAAATATTTGCTACAAACTGATATGCATTTTATGCAGAAACTCTGTCTTTGCCAGGCTTCCAAAGTCAACATACATGATTTATAGTATATTTTTGAAATATTGTCATTATTAAAGTAATTGCAAATCTTGTCTTAAACTATATTTACATATTATTCCTTTATTGATGATTTATCTATATAAGGCAATTTTTCTGTTTTTTCATTCTTTGGGAAATGCCCTTCCTTCTGTTATTTTCTATTTTGCTAAAAACACATTATATTACAGGTCTACCCCTGATTGAACAAAAGAAAAGCCAACATTTATTTTTTAGTCCAGTAAAGCTGAGAAATGCTTTATGTCAGCCTCTCTTCACAAGCAATAAGCTTTTGACTTGAATAAAATTGTAATTATAGAATCTGTTTTGAATGCCTTTATTGAATGTTTTCCTTGCTTAATAAGCATAGCCAAATCTGGATCTCACTGTGATTGATTTACAAGATGATACATTGTAGCAAAAAGAAATAAAATATGCATTTGAAAATCAAGAGGATAAGCAGGTCTGGGGACCTCATTCTTATCTAGAATCTAGGATTTTAAAAACATTCTAATTATTAATTTCAAGATCCTGAATCAATGCAATGCATATTCTCTACTCAACATGCCTTCTTTATGTATGGCAGTCTATCTTTTCATTATTTCTTTCAGAAAGCAGAGTTTTATCAGCTTCTGCTTCTTTTTTGATCTGCTAAAGATAATAGTCTCGTTCATGCCACATATTCATTGGTATAAATGCATGAAGACAAGGGATAAAAATGCAGGAGCATTCATTACTAAGAGGTATATTACAATTCTACAACATTTAGATGTATAATAGCGCTGTGTAAATAATTTGAAATGGGTGTTTTGGAATGCATTGGAAGTGTACAAAAAAACTATTCTCAAACTGTTAAAGGAGCCACATCTTTTTCCAGATTGTTTTGGAAGCCACTCCCAGCAGATTGCTCATGCATGTCCATCCACAACCACTTTACTCCACTGGGATAAAAACCTTCATATTTCTCTGTGTTCCAAAAGTCTCTCTTTCAAGGGATTTTCAGAATCCTAACATATAGTTCACCTCATAACAAACATGATGTTTGAGTAGTAGTAACAGATGGAATCTCATCTGCATATTAAAATTTACTCATACAGCTAAGATCTTTAAAAAAAAACAACAACTTTCCTCAGGCTGCCTTTTAAGACATAGACAGTGTTTTTCTTGAACACTATGGTCAACCTTATGAACCAGTAATGATTTAATAAAGTTTTCTGGTCAGGAGGCTAATGCTCTTGATGAGATATTTCCTGCTATAAACCTTGGAGTTGTGGCCATAGATTACCAAGGCTCCCCTTGATTGCTTCAATTATTGGCATTGCACTATTTTGTAAACCTCCCAGTTTTATACCCTAAGAACTCAAAGTTCTGCCTGGATGTAATTGTTTTTCATAATTTATGATGTCTATAAGGTTATGCTTTTTAGTCAACATAGAAATTAGAAAAGAAAACTTCCTGAATTAACATAATTCACACATACTGAGCAATTTACAGGGCAAAGGTTTACCTTTGCACAGAAAGAACAGAAAACAACAGCAAATAATTTATTTGCTGTTTACCATATCCCCAAACTTAAATCCAATAACACTTAGGGAATTAAATGTTTATTCCTAATGTCTATAGACAGCAGGCACAAAGACTGGGTTTATCTGAATTTCAGATCAAGAACGAGCCTTAAGGTATATGTAGAAAGGACTTTCTTCCTAGATGAGGATCGCTGAGAGGGAAGAATGGCTGTCTATGAAAGGACCAAGATCTCTATCAGTGTACAATAAGTGCCAGTCATTTATAGATTTCATTTTACATTGTTCCAAAACATCTGCCTGTGGGGAAGTGTATTATATTTGGCTTTGGCTTAGAAGAACCACCTTTGCACTAAATTGGGTAAAGACTGTTCACCAAGAAAATTTAGATAAAGTGCAATTTCTATGTTTAATATTTGTGTGAGACACACAGGGAAAGAGACAACTGAAAGCAGCAGTCATTATTTGTAGCATGTATTCTGCTACCACTGCTTTGCCTTGCAAGGACTTCTCCCAGGTGTAGCAGAGGACTCAAAGTTCTGAGATACAGTATCCATAGAGTTCATGGATTAGCAATGTGCTCACATTTCTCTAGGTGTTTTTGCAAGGTGGATGTTAAGTGTAACATGTCCTGTTTCTCTATTCCAGTCTTGTCTGCTGAAAGTGTGTCAGACATGAGGATGGAGTGATAATCATCCCATGCCACACATCCCATCATCTAAATTATAGCCTCTGCATTTAAGCTTGACAGGCATTGTGACTGGGTACAGAGTTTCTTAAATCCGGTACTCCATGATTTGCCAGGAGTAGGAGTGTGTGTGTGTGTGTGAGAGAGAGAGAGAGAGATTGTGAGCAAGCGAGCTTACAGTGGAAAAAGAGCAATTATGTACACAGAATGTTGTCCTATCATAGAAGGGAGAGGTATTTGGGGTACAGGATCTGAAATAAACCTGATCTTCTCCTTCCTCTTCATTCCTGGATATCCTCAGCAGCAGAGGAAACAACAGCAAATTAGAAACCCAAGTCTATTGGAAAACAACCCACACTAACCAAGTACTCCATTACCAAAGTAACAACCCAACCTCCCACAAGAGGAGCTGTGTAAGAACATTATTCAAATGAGCACAAACTCACTTTAGCAACCCAGAACAGCAGAAAAAGGAAACAGACCACCTATACAACATCTTCTAACAAAATGGATATCCATGCAACTTTATCAAAAAGTGCCTGGCCACTCAACCTACTACAACACAACCAACACAAGCTATGAAAAGGATAACACTGCCATACATCAGAAATGTCTCAGAAACCACCAACAGATTATTACAACCACATGGCATCTCCATAGCACACAAACCAACTAAAGCCCTCCAAAACATCTTAAGCAAACCAAAAGACCCAGTAGCCCAAGAAGAAAAAACAGGAGTCATCTACAACATACAGTGTAAGGACTGCAACAAACACTATGTAGGACAGACAGGCAGAAGGCTTGCAGAGCGCATCCACGAACACCAGCTAGCCGTCAGAAGACATGATGAAAACTCCTTAATCTCACAACACATGGACAGACTTAACCATAGTTTCAACTGGGAAGCTGTCAGCATCTTAGACCAGTCCAAAGAGGTGAGGGCATTCCTGGAAACTTGGTATTCAGACAAGGCAGCCATCAACGGGCACATAGAGATAAACAACATCTACACACTATTCAAAAGAGACAATAGAAAGGAAAACAAAAGACCAGAACATCTCCTCACCAGCAATCATCACCCAGATAAGCAGAGATTAACACCAAGATTATCACCAGGCATAAAATCAGCAGTAAATGATACCCTAATCAAGGAAAATAAAACAAAACAACCCCCCCCCCCCACCAACACTGGCAGGGCATGCCACTTTATATAAACAGAGACCAAACCCCATCTCATTCTAGCACTGAAGATGTTACCTAGCCAGGTAACAAAACATTTGCAAGAAAACAGCCAAGCTCAGAGAACCCCAAGGACTCCACAGTTCAACCCTGAGCTACACATATTCACTTCTATTGGTCTTCATTCACACTCATGGCCATACTCTCTTTTTAATTATTTTTATGCTCTGCTGTGTCAGCTGAGAAGCTACAGGAATGAAGAGTTTCCCTTGTGTAAACATACAATGGTGGTATAATTCAAGATACATTGCAGTAGCCTGAGTTCTACTAGCTTATCTTCAACTTTAATTTGCTCTCCTAATCATCTGTATCCAGGTTACTTCAGATGCTTCAATTTCCTTAGCCACAAAGCATGAATGTTTCAGTAAAAATATAGTCCTGCCCTTTTCCATGACACTTCGCCTGAGATGTGGTTGATGGGGATGAATTGACAAGGCCTTTTCGTTCTGGTACCTGACAGGACTCTGCAGCACTTTGAAAATAATTCATAAAAGATATTCAGTGTGTGCAGGAGCACAAACATAGTCTGCAACTCTTAAAAGCAGCTCTATTTGTCCTATTTTTGCATAGCAGCCTTCTGCAAGATCCTGGCAAGAAGACCCAGCTGTATTAAAGAGATGCCTTTCTAAGTACCACATTTTCATCCCCACATGCTCAGGAGCACATCATCCCCTCAAGTACCACATTTCATCCCCACATGCTAAGGAGCACCATTCTGGAATTTAATCCAAGGCATTGCACTACTCTAGTACTCAGCACTTGTTCTTGACAAGAAGTTCACCATATTATGCTCAGTCTGTCATGCTATTCTTGGTGAAAGAAAGGCAAGATGAAAGAGACAAAATCAGTACTGTATATTACAGTCGGGACATAAAGCGACACCTGGAAGAATATATCCATTTGGTTCACACCAAACATTACTTGTTACTGGCTGAGATGAGGGAGGGAAGAAAATATGACTTTTGCAGGGTGCAAAAATGTTCAATTTGTTCACCTTCAGTCAGAGTTTGATACCTCCTTCCCTTCCATCCCTGACCTCATCTCAGTGGTAGTTTAGAACCCAGTAACTGCCAGTTCAGAGTACTTAAGGCATCGGGCTAGAAAGTGAGAGACCGTGAGTTCTAGTCCCACCTTAGGCACCAAGCCAGCTGGGTGACCTTGGGCCAGTCACTCTCACTCAGCCCTAGGAAGCAGGCAAGGGCAAACCACTTCTAAAAAATCTTTCCAAGAAAACTGCCAGGCAGTTGCCAGGAATCAACACTGACTTGAAGGCACCAAAAAAGAAAAAAGAAACTTGTCTCCATGAGGGCTACTGCTATAATTTACTTAAAGAACTTAGACATCCAATTTTTTTCAGCCCTGACCTCTGTAACCAACCAACCACAGCCAAAGGAAAGCCTAATATAGTGTCTTATGTATTGTCGAAGGCTTTCACGGCCGGCATATGAAGGCTGGTGTGGATCTTCCGGGCTGTGTGGCCGTGGTCTGGAAGTTCTGTTTCCTAACGTTTCACCAGCATCTGTGACCGGCATCTTCAGAGTGCAGGAGCACAGACAGGGGCAGTTCTCTATGTCTTATATTTAGTACCCTACTGCTATTACCCAATTAGAATGATTTGCAGGAGAGTGAAGAAAAAAGGAAAGAAAAGCTGCGGAAACTAGTGGTAGTTACCCAACTATCTCTGGCTGTGCTACTCAGATTGGGATGCAGGTTGAGCTGAGTACTTTTCAGTAACATCTTGCAATGCTGGACACAAAGTAGACCCCCAAATTAGTTTGTTTAAAAAAAATAAGAAATTAGCACTTGCACAGCAATTAGGCTCCTCAATAAAATTAGCTAAGTTTCTCTTTTAATCAGTCCACAGAGAAACAACAGCAGCTGTCTCAATAAGGAGCCCAATTTCATTTAAAAGCTGGGCTTGCCTAACCACTTTAATCAGGTCAGCTGCAATCTGGCAGATGTATCTGCAGAAAGGGCTAAGCTTGATTAGTTTTAATCTGAGTAATTTGAGGGGTAACTTAGTGTGTTGTGCAAATTTGTGGGAGTGGGTTGATTCTATCACCAAGCTAAGCCTGCTGTGTGAACTCAAGAAGTTGAAAACAGGAATATCTCTGCTGCATACACAAATGAGCTATGGTTCTCCAGCTGATAAATCCTATCTGGAGTTCTATTTTGGTGTTCAGATATTTAGTCCTAGTAGCAACATCAGGAAGATTATTCAGTTGTCTCAAGGATGGGAAGCCAGTAGCATTTCAGGAGATGCTGAATTTTGCAGTCCCTGGAGCTGCTCTCACCAGGTTTAGGAGAATATTTCCTCCCATCTCCTTAGCTCTCACTTAGCAAGACCCTGCCACAGGCTTCTCCCCTCCCACTCAGGAAGCCACCCACACCAGAACACAAACCCAAGGGAGCCACCATCACCCACCCTTCAGATCTTCCTGTGGTGCAACTCTTTCAGTGGGACACTAATGTCACTGGAAAGTTCTTAGGTTAATCTACAGCAGTTGGAGGTCCTCATATACCAGGACTCAGTATCACCAGGACAGAGTCAGTCAAGCTTCCCAAGGGGCCTCCCACCTGACCTCTACCACCACATCTCACCACCCTACAGTGCACATTTAGCAATCCTTTCCACACAATATCTTATGGCTGACCCAATTGAAAGGGAAATCTGGAGCTACCATTCTATACCTCCCCTTCTTCCCTCAATCTCCTCAGGCTCACAGTTTCCATCACTGATGCTGCTCAGGGAGAGTCTCAGTGCACTGAGCTATAAGAAGTCTGCAAATAAAACAACCATCCTCCATCAAAACCAGATCCTTTGTTCTCAAGCACAGCACTTCTCCTAATCGCTCTGTTCTTCCAACAAGTGCTACCTCAATCTGTATTCTGGCACCAGCACTGATCTTAGCATCCTCCCCCAGCTGCTGGTTTCTAGGCAATGGTGGCACCACTCCATTCTGCTCCTCTGATGCCATGGTTGCTCTTACTCTGAGCACTGCTCAAACCTTAGTCAGGGACCTGTCTTCTCTGATTTGACTCTGCAGAACTGATTCCACCTAGCAGTCCATTTCCTCCACTCCAGCAGCCTGGTATCTTCCTCAGATGGTACATTTCTCAGTTCCCAGCTATTTCTGACCAACTTTCTTCCAAATATTCACTCCTCTCCATAGCTTTCCATCCAGCTCCACAGCTTCTTCCAATCCACTCTCAACTCAAAAAATTTGCTTTATGTCAGCCTTCCCAGATAGACCAGACAGAAATCACAACCAGGTGAGCGAATTCTAATTTATTGTATGGCTACATTAACAGAATCTTGAAAGTCTGAAAGTACAAATCTCCCGCCATTTCTTTTATAGCCTGAGAAATTAGGGAGAGTCCTTTCTGAGCCTCTTGCTCTGCCACTATCCAGCTGTGGGCTATGCCCTCTCTTATCTGACCTAGGCAGCATCTCTTTGCCCCTCTCCCAAGGTTTTTCCCACATACCATTACACTTTAATAGCTCTTATACTTTCTGTTAAAGTGCTTGTCTTTGCTATCACACTCTTTTACACCTTCAAAATGACAACTCTATCACCTCTTGCTGAAAGATAAAGTTTGATGTTTAATATCTGATGCTGTATGTGCAATTTGGAGAAAGACAACAACTCATGCAGGCAGAGTTCCCATGTTCAGCATGTCTGCCTTGTTTGGCTCCTGATCAAAGGAACGTTTAAAATGCACCCAGCGGAACGCACCTGCACAATCTTATTCACATTTTCATGTGCAATCCACAAAGTTCAAAAGCAGCTGGATGTTCATTATGAGATATGACTCTTCCCGCTTTACGTTTCACATAAAACACTAAACCATGGTTTATTTAAGCATGGCTTCTTAAATGAACCAAATTTGTCTGGGTTTATGCCAAGTTAAAAATTATATGCACATGCTAACAGAAACCCAACAAGCCAGGTTATAGTGAAGTGCAATGAAGAAACGAGGCTTAATTCCATTCCTATGCATACAAACTTCTATTGTATCAGATAAAACTATTTTGAAAGATATATCAAACATATCATGCATATAGAAAATAACTGTATCATATATGCAGGATCTTCAGTTTCCTAAGTTTCTGAAATAATTTGATGGGTATATTTTCAGGAAGATAGACTGAATCGATTGAATTTCACTCATTAAAAATATTCAAGGTGGTGTTATAGTTTATATCAGGATTTATGTAAAAATCCTTCAAGTGATTTAGACTCAAGCCTGAACCGCCTTAAATATTGATAGAGTTTACCTGTGCTTGGATAAGCATCTGATCATATCATATCTCTTGAAATACCACCTATCTTTTATTCATGGGAAAGTATTGGGAGAGGAGATAGCTTTGATCTTTGGCCAGTGAGCAAGAGTAGCTAGAAAGTAGTATTTTATCACCCTGAAGCCATTTAATTTATATGTATGTACTGATGCACATTTCTGACAAATCTGTAGCACATTTGGGTTATAGTAGCAGCAACATTCCTTTGAACATGAGTTTTTCATACATCCAAAAACACACCATTTCAGATCTGCAGTGTCCTTCCAAGAGCTACTCCAGTCTCTTAGAACATGTCAGTACCTGAGAAGCTGTTGTACCATACCAAGTGTCCAGCAGTCTGCTTTCAGGTTCTCTTGAAAGCTTATCTACAGTGCACAAAAGTAATACTCTGTCATTCTTTATTCTCCTCATCAGGCACACAGTCACCAATTTTCCATAACTCTTAACTCTTGTTGGCTAAATTTCCATGACTTTTGATTTTGTTTAAAATGCTAGCAGTGGCCATCACCACTTCTTAAGTAGTGACTGTCTTAAGTTGATTATGGTTTCTTAGAAGAGGTATGGAATAACATTTTCCTTTGCTTTGTGATTAGTACTCAATTTCCCCACAATTTCATTTCATCTGTAATAGCTATTGGCAGCCATGTGTGGCTGTCATCCACCCTTCCTAGTATGTAAGCTATGTGCAAAGCAGTTGAAAGCGATGCTTTGCAAAGCATGACAATTTGTCTGAAGAACTCCTCTTTGAAGTATTACTGCAGCCCTGCTTCATAAAGTGCCTTGTGCACCCTAATAATATATGCTTTTTTTCCCTACACTTTGATTGAAAGGATGGTTAAGATTTATAGGCATTAGTAGGCCATCAGCTCAGACCTGGACTTTTGCTTTAGAGTGACTAAGTGAATGTAAATGTTTATCTAAAAACTATTGTTGCAACTAGGAAAATATCCAGTAAGCAAACAGATTTCTTCATAAACCTTGAGAAATCAGATTGAGACAGGGTGATTAATTGGCCACAAATCGTAACATCCTCTGCCCTTTAGTGTATCGGTGCTCTTGCTTGTTTCAAAATATGCTTATATCAGAAAAATGATTTTGCCAGCACTCTGAAGAACAAACAAGCAACAACTTTCTAGCAGAAACTCTACAATCATGGAACAACTTTTCATAGCACAGCCCTGTTGAATCCAATGTGACTGTGACCCTAAACACACTTATCTGGAAGTCTTAATTAACTGAAAGTGATGAAAAACCAGACTCTGTGCAATGGAGATTGCCATTGGATTAAAAAGATATTTGTCAAGTAATAAGGAGAGTTTTAGTTCGTTTTTGTCAATTTAACTTGCATACTAAGATAAAGGGGAGTTACAGTATGAAGCAGGTGAATTCCTTTGCTTTTCAGTGAGGCATGAGTGTGTTGTAATAGGCAGTATACTTAGAACTGGGATTTCCACCTATGTCCTGGCAGCCAGACTCTGGTGGCTTCTGAAGCAGAGTGGGGAGGTAGCTAATGTTAACTGAAGCCGGGAGCACGTAGACCCCTTCTCTTGTTTTCTCTTACAGATCAGTGCAGAAGAGAGCTTCCTCAGGCTGGCACCCTTTATTTTTAAGGGAAAAAAACACAGAGCTCTTAGCTTAAAAACACACAATGCATTCATGAAGAGATGCAATGTATTTACCCCAAAAGAAGCTTAGGGTTTTCCGTCCAATGCCTTTTAAGATATAAAAGCCATCTTAGATTCACAAAAACTACGATAATGGGGACATACATGTTTCTTCAGTCTAATGTTCACTTTGAGGGTGGGGGTTAGTTTTAAATTTGGGAGGCCCTTTTGAGATGCATATGGTACACTCAGGCCCGTCTGAGGTAAGATTTCAAGCCTTTGAGGGTCATCTACTCATCTGGCAAGTTACAAGCATAGCTACTCAATCTTCCATTTCCACTTGGGAGGCACATACTCAGGCTGTGCCGAGTGAAGGTGGCACTGCATTGACCTTGGCTAGGTACTGAAGGAAGGAAAAGATAAAGAGTGTGCTTCCTGTTATGTCCATGATTTCCTTCCCTCCATCCCTTCTCACCTACCAGCAGACAGAACAGTGATGAAGATTTGAACTCACCTTTTCAGTCATTGCTTCCTACTAGCTCAGCTGTTTTATAACCCTAAGCTCTATGGTGACAGGCCACAAAATGGCTGAGCAGTAGAGGAAAGACAGGTACCTTTAGAGTGTGTTCACTCATTTTGCACCCAATCCAATAACTATTTCTTGCATCATAATGTATGATTTCAACTACAAACCTATGCTCACCTAAACAGGGGTAAGCCCACTGGATTTTGTAGAACTTAAGAAACATAGATATAATTTTCTGGATTTCAATATTTTAAGATCTGTTTTCTTTCATACTTCTTACAGTATTTAGGAACAGCTCTAGAGAACTCTGCTTACAGGCAGCATAAATCAAACATCAACAATAGATGTACATAGCTAATTGGTGGCTTAAAATCATTATTATAGCAATTATGTAATGTTGATGCCATTCTGAAATCAGCAAATAGTTTGTTAAGGATGAAAAGAGCACAGCCTGATCCAAGCAACTTCTAATATTGTAAGTCATGTCTTTAATTGGAAACATAAACATCTTGTTTCAGTTAAGTAACTTTTGAAAGTGGCTTAAAAAGAACAGGTTGCAATGATAATTTAAAAAAAATCAAGATCAAACTGAAGTCTCTAGAGTTGGTGCCATAATTTTAATTCTTGGAAATTGTAAGTCTGCAAAGAAATAAATACGTGTAGTAACCATTAGCTATAGGGGTAAATAACTTAGAGATGTTTTTTGCTCCTGTGTTTCTGGAGAGAATAAATAGGGAATATTCTCTTTGGTATGAATTATAAGGAGTCTGTTCTGCAACAGATTACCTCTCAGGAGATATTAATGTTCATATGAGCTCTATAGCATGCTAGCTTTGATTACAAGAGAAATTTGTCAGAGTAAATACTACATTATTGGCTAATGATGGTGTAGTAAAAATGTGAGCTGCTCAAAGGATAAAGAAAATCCCTGAAAGAGCTGTTTATAGATCTGTTGAATATTTTATATCTGCTAAATCAGGGGGCACACATATTTAGTTACTCAGTGAATATTTCTGGTAACTGTGGACACCCTTTGGCTGCATATCTATTGGAGTTTCTTTGTCTAAATCATCTCCAATTTCTTTCCCATCCTTGTAGAACTCACAATTCCACAAACATCACCAAACCCATCATCCAGAAATAGTCCCTCAGAGAGATGTAACTTTAGAAAGGTTAAAATATAGTTGTACTTGTAGCTGTGAAGAATAACAGAAACTATTTCTTTATATCTTTCCTATATATCTTTCTTTATATTTTTTTCTTTTTTTCTACTTTTTTATTCTCTTTTCTTATTGCACTTTTAGCTTTTTCTTGTTTCTTTCTCATTTTCTCTGTTCTAATTTAGTTTGTAGTAGTTATTATTGTTCTTAAAACTTTTAATAAAACTTATATAAAAAACAAACATAGTCCCTCAGGAAAGATTTGTCTTAACAGCAAAACTTTGTTTTCTCCAAACTTGTAGAAAGAATTCATTGCAATCTTTTCCAGAAATCATATACTATTTTAATTCATGACTCCCATTTCATCAGATTAGAAGAAAACAAAATATTTCTTTATTTGGCTGTTACTAGTACATTTCTCCACATTCTCTGACTTCTTTAAATATAGTTTTAGTCACCAAATGAATAATCTAATGTTACAAGAAATTTATCTTGTTACTGACAATAAAAAATAAGAAATTGTGGTTATGTTTGAAGTGTTTGGCATATGCAAAATGTTAGTCACACAGTGTACTTCAGACACACATGTTCTTTGATCCAAACAATATTGCATAATTTTTTAAAAGATTTTTTATCCTGCCTTTATTATTTTTATAAATAACTCAAGGTGGCAAACATTCCTAATACTCCTTCCTCCTCCTATTTTCCCCACAACAACAACCCTGTGAGGTGAGTTGGGCTGAGAGCGAGCAACTGGCTCAAAGTCATCCAGTCAGTTTTCATGCCTAAGGTGGGACTAGAACTCAGAGTTTCATGCTTTCTACCTTGGTGCCTTAACCACTAGACCAGACTGGCTCTCTTATCTCCCACTTATGTAATAGTGCATTACATCATGATTTGCTGTAATCAACTGTAATGATCTAGTATGAAAAAGGTGACCTTAACTTAGTTTGCTGAAAGATGCAAGTGGGCTAAAAGGAGGAGTTTCAAAATAATAATGGTTTTGCCTGCAATCCCAAACACTTTTGTTTCTGAGAAAAGGCACTGCACTCTTTAGAATGACTGATACACACGTGAGCTTTAAAAGTAGAAAAAAATACATCCAATAATACTCAGAGATATGCCTCTGGTGCTCTTTAATGAGTAGGACAATATAGTAGAATGAGTTGAAGAGAAGATGTTGCTGTTTAGAGGGGGAAACTAGCTTGAGTTCAGTTGGAAAAGAACTCCCAATTTTTGGAACACCTGTGAAAACTATTGAGAATATGTGCCACCTGATTTTCTGACTGGTGCAAATGAGCACCACTAAAAATATACATGGAGAGCTCAAATGTTGGGTGTGTTCACTTATGACATCCTTGGATTTCAACCATAAGCAAGGTTTAATTTGACTAGGTAGAAGGTGACTCTCAGTTTGTGGCTGTATGAACTGATTGTATGGTCTCTTTAAAATAGAAATGACCACATAAATAACCTCAATAATTAAATTCATAAAGCTTGAAATTATCAGAACTTGTGAAATTTGGTTCTAGGTAAATAGAGTCCCAGATGAAACCCACCTGTTCATCAATTTCGCTCTCTGATTCATGTATAAGGTAATGCATTCTAATTAAAGTTGATTCAAGTTTATCAATTTAAATAAACACCTCTAAAATGTGTATTATAATTGCATCTTATTTGCAAGATGTTGTTGGAGGCAGGGTAATGAATATGTACTTGCCCGTGTGCTTAGGCACCTTCATGTCTTATTGAAGTATGTACAGTAGTTGTCCGACCTGCATTTCTTTTTATTGGCTCTATTAATTCTCACTCCAGTCCATGCCTTGGGTTAAAAACAACTACAACATACATAACATAAAGCACCAAGTGCTTTGGAATAATGTTAGCGTAAAAGCTACTTTAGTTTGACTAGATCTCAAAGAAGTCCTATTCCAGCCTTCAAATATAAGGAGCTGCTCAGTATGTGAATATTTATATGATTGTAAGTGTATGTAAGATGGAAACTACTGGGTCCTTCTTTGAATGGAAGCCAATGTGCATGGAGTCTTATGTACAAAGGCTTTCTTCATGCATGGATATGCATGGACAGTTGAGTATCAGTAAAAATGCCCCCATCTTATTTTTCAATGTCTATTACATATTTAATGCATGTGGTAGTTTGTAACAATCTGTGATCATAATGGAACATGGTTTTTTGTCTGTCATTCTCTCTGGTCACCCAGTAATGCACTGGAAAGCTGCTGGTAAGTCTTATGAGTATCTCCAGTGCTCTTCAGAAATGAAATTTCAGCACAAATATTTGGATTTTTGCAACTGTTGCTTTATATCAATATGCTAGCAAAGTAAGTTCTCAGAACTCTATTCCTGCTTGTCAATTTCCACTCTATATTTACAGTGAGCCAAGGCTATCCAGGAGGTGCATTTTATCAACAAATTTATTTGGAATACTTAAGGCTACAGGGAGAAAATAAGGATGCTAACACCACTTGATAAATCAGTAGCTAATGAAATTCGAGTCCTGACAGATACAAGATGAAGTGTTTGAGATAGAATAATTGAAATAATTCCTGCCTACTGGCATGTTGTATGTAAGCTAGCATTATCACATAATATCCAGAAAAAAAGAACACATATAAAGAAGAGAGATAACTGAGCAGAAATAACATATAGTGCATAGACTGGATGTGGTGAACCAACTGAAGGGTAAGTGACATAACATAGAATTATCATTGCTTGGGGGTCATTTTCTTAGATGTATCTCTGTTTTAAATGAAGGTTGCATTCCTCCCTACGGATTACAGGTGAAACTCGAAAAATTAAAATATCGTGCAAATGTTCATTTATGTCAGTATGGCAACTCAAAAGGTGAAACCAATATATGAGATAGACGCATTACATGCAAAGCGAGATATGTCAAGCCTTACTTTGGTATAATTGTGATGATTATGGCGTACAGCTTATGAAAACCCCAAATTCACAATCTCAGAAAATTAGAATATTACATGACATCAATAACACAAGGATTGGAAATAGAACAATATCGGACCTCTGCAAAGTATAAGCATGCATATGTACTCAGTACTTGGTCTGGGCCCCTTTTGCAGCAATGACTGCTGCAATGCGGTGTGGCATGGATGCTATCAGCCTGTGGCACTGCTGAGGTGTTATGGAAGACCAGGATGCTTCAATAGTGGCCTTCAGCTCCGCTGCATTGTTCGGTCTCATGTCCCTCATCTTTCTCTTGGCAATGCCCCATAGATCCTCTATGGGGTTCAGGTCAGGCGAGTTTGCTGGCCAATCAAGCACAGTAATCCCACGGTCATTGAACCAGGTTTTGGTACTTTTGGCAGTGTGGGCAGGTGCCAAGTCCTGCTGGAAAATGAAGTCAGCATCCCCATAAAGCTCGTCTGTGGAAGGAAGCATGAAGTGCTCCAAAATCTCCTGGTAGACGGCTGCGTTGACCCTGGACTTAATGAAGCACAGTGGACCAACACCAGCAGATGACATGGCTCCCCAAATCAACACAGACTGTGGAAACTTCACACTGGACTTCAAGCATTGTGCATTGTGTGCCTCTCCATTCTTCCTCCAGACTCTGGGTCCTTGGTTCCCAAATGAGATGCAAAAGTTGCTCTCATCAGAAAAGAGGACTTTGGACCACTGGGCAACAGACCAGTTCTTTTTTTCTGTAGCCCAGGTAAGACGCTTCTGACATTGTTTGTTGTTCAGGAGCGGCTTGACAAGAGGAATATGACATTTGAAGCCCATGTCCAGGATCCGTCTGTGTGTGGTGGCTCTTGATGCACTAACTCCAGCCTCAGTCCACTCCTTGTGAGAGTCCCGAACACTTTTGAATGGCCTTTTCCTGACAATCCTCTCCAGGCTGCGGTCATCCCTGCTGCTTGTCCACCTTTTTCTACCACACTTTTCCCTTCCACATAACCTTCTATTGATGTGCTTTGATACAGCACTTTGGGAACATCCAACTTCTTTTGCAATTACCTTTTGGGGCTTTCCCTCCTTATGGAGGGTGTTAATGATGGTTTTCTGCACAACTGTCAGGTCAGCAGTCTTTCCCATGCTTGTGATTCCTACTGAACCAGCCTGAGAGACCATTGAAAGGCTCAGGAACCCTTTGCAGGTGTTATGGATTCGTTAGCTGATTAGAGTGGGACACTTTGAGCCTAGAATATTGAACCTTTTCACACTATTCTAATTTTCTGAGATTGTGAATTTGGGGTTTTCATAAGCTGTATGCCATAATCATCACAATTATACCAAAGAAAGGCTTGACATATCTCGCTTTGCATGTAATGCGTCTATCTCGTATATTGGTTTCACCTTTTGAGTTGCCATCCTGGATGCCCAGATAGTGTCAGTAGCCAAAAGCACTTTTCATCAGCTTCAGCCAGGAAAGTTGATTTGCTTTCCTGGAGAAAACAGACACAGCTATCCCCATGCATGCTTAGTAACAGCCCAGTTACATTGTTCTAATGCATTTTGCATGGGACTGCTTTTGATATGGAGACTGGCAACCGCTGCAGTTGGTTTAAAATGCAGTGATCCAATTGCTGATGGTTGGGCTTCAGAGGGACAATATAATTCTAATGTATTTCCATCTTCTTCGCTTCCTTATTTGTTTCTGGGCACATTCAAAATGTTGATGCTACAAGATTTGTAGCCATGAGCATTCTGTGGCAGGAAACCAAAAAGGCTGCTTTCACATGAAATAGCCCATTTATTGTCCATAAGACTCTGGATGGCATCCACACTAAAATGTAATAAAACAGTAAAAGACACAAATGGCGTACATCCTGAAAAGACAACTCCACAAACAGATAAAAACGTATAGGGGCTCTGTACCCATTCTAACCCAATGCCTGGGGTAACAGTTAGGTTTTCAGAGACTTCTTGAACATCAGCAAAGTGGAAACTCTGTGAATCCCAGGGGCTGGGAAGCACCATGACAGAAAAACACACTTCCTGGACCCCAACAGATAGCCTGATTTAATCAAAGAAATCCAGAGTGCACTCACACTTCCTGGTCATACAGGGTAGATATTATCAGAGATATGCAGTCCCTCAAATAACCAGGCCTTATGCACTTGAATTGCATCTGGAAGCCAACTGGCAACCAATGCATCTTGCAGAGCAGTGGAATCACATGGGCATACCAAGGCATGCTGGACCAGCTTTAGCTTTTGAAGGATCTTCAAGTGCAGACTCACATAGATTGCATTGCAATAATCTACTCATAAGGTGACTAGGGCATGAATGACTGTCTGGAGGGCCTCTAGATTCAGCAACAGATGCAACTGACATTTAAGATGAATCTGTGCAAATATCTTCTTGGACATAGTTGCCACCTGCCCTTTAAGCAAGAGCTGCAAATCCAAGAAAACCCTCAGATTGTGTACCAGTCCCAAATTCAGAAGTGCTACCCCACCCAGGACTAAAGACTGAAGATTTCTAGGTTGAGGGGCCCCAATGCCCACAGACACACAGTCTTGCTAGAGTTCAGCCTCAATTTGTTCTTCTCCATCCAGATCTTCACAGTCTCCAGACATTGGGACAAGACTTTGATAGCAATACTTGATAGGCTTGGGGTCAAGATATACAGCTGGCTATCATCAGCATGCTGATGGTAACTGGAGCCCAAACTGATGAATGGCCTTACCCAGTGGATTTGTGTAGATGTCAAACAGAAGGGGGCCTTGCATGCAGGCCAACTTCAGTATTCTTATCCTGTGCTCACCTCTACTATATGAGGCATGGGTATAAAGTGAAGCATTTGCAGTTGTAGTGCATTGTAGAATATGCATGCAAGAGAAATTTTATAAGGAAAATTTATATTTTATAGCACTGTGCCTCCTTCATAGCAGGCAGGTAGTACTGGTGGGCAACTCCTTGAAGCCCCTATGTCTTTTCCTAGGGTCATGCTGCATTTGGGGAGGCAACTGCACAATCCCATTAAAAGCACCTGGAGGCAGCTACCAACCGTCTTTTTGTGAATGCCCCCCCACGCTAGGGAGCTCTTTTTCTCTTTTGACCTGTTGCATAGCCATAATATCAAATATCTCCTACAGATTTGTTCTGATATTATTGTTTTATCATATTTATTTATTTATTTATTTATTTATTTATTTATTTATTTATTATTAAACTTGTATGCCGCCCATCTCCCCCAACGGGTGACTCTGTGCGGCTCACAATAACAAAAAAGGAAAAAACACACCAATCCCTCCAACAGTGGCTAAAATCCATAAATAATTAAAATAAAAACATGCATTAAAAATGTCCTAAAAACCCCCTGTATATTTTAGCACTGACACCTTCAAGATGCTGGGGGGGGAGCCAAACCCATCACCCCACCAGCCGTCTCCACAGATGCGAGCCCCCATCCAGCCCCCAGGCCTTCTGGCAAAGCCAGGATTTAACCCCTTTTCTGAAGGCCATGAGGGAGGGGGCACACCAGACCTCGGGAGGCAAGATGTTCCATAGGGCGGGAGCCACAGCAGAAAAGGCCCCCTGCCTAGACCCCACCAATTGGAATTCCTTGACCAGTGGGGTCTGCAACCTGCCCCTTCTGCTAGACTGAGTGGGGCAGGCTGAAACAACCAGGGCGAGATGGTTCCTCAGATAACCTGGTCCTGTGCCATGAAGGGCTTTAAAGGTGATGACCAATACCTTGAATCGGACTCAGAAACAAACTGGCAACCAATGCAGTTCATGCAACAGTGGTATTATATGCCTCCTAGGGGCATTGAGAACTGTCCACGCCGCTGCATTCTGCACCAGCTGTAGCTTCCGGATACTCTTCAAGGGTAGCCTCATGTAGAGCGCGTTGCAGTAGTCCAACCTGGAGGTGACCAGAGCATGGGTGACCATGTGGAGGGCCTCCTGATCCAGGAAGGGGTGTAACTGCCACACAACACGGTCGTGCAAAGGCCCTCCTAGCCATGACTGCCACCTGCTCTTTGAGCAGGAGTCGTGAGTCCAGGAGGACCCCCAGATTACGCACCGGGTCTGTCTGGGGTAGTGCAACCCCATCAAGAACCAAAGATGACAAACTCCTAGATCTTGAGGCTCCCCATACCCACAGCCACTCCGTCTTACCAGGGTTCAGTCGAAGCCTGTTGTCCCCCATCCAGGCCCCCACAGCCTCCAGGCACTGCAAGAGGGCAGTCACAGCGTCACTTAAGACACCTGGGATGGAGATGTATAATTGGGTATCATCAGCATACTGATGATACCTCATCCCATGGTGCCGGATGATCTCACCCAACGGTTTCATGTAGATGTTAAATAGGAGTGGTGAAAGCACCGAACCCTGAGGCACCCCAAAAAGTAGGGGCCGGGGGCTGGACCTCTTGCTCCCTATCAACACCGATTGGGTTTGGCCTCGGAGAAGGGAGCTGAACCAGCACAAACTGTGCCACCCAGCCCCAACTCCTGCAGCCGATCCAAAAGTATACCATGGTCGATGGTATCGAAAGCCGCCGAGAGGTCAAAAAGAGCAAGGATGGATACACTATCCCCATCCCTCTCTCGCCAGAGATCATCCAAATATGCGACCAATGCTGTTTCTGTCCCATAATGAGGCCTGAACCCTGACTGATAGGGGTCCATATAATCTGTTTCCTCCAGGATCCTCTGAAGCTTCCGTGCAACCACCTTTTCCACCACCTTCCCTAAAAAGGTGAGGTGGGAGACTGGACGAAAGTTGTCCAGAAGGGTGGGATCTAGCAACGATTTCTTGAGGAGTGGGTGGACCAAAGCCTCTTTGAAAGGCTTCAGAAACACCCCCTCCTGCAAGGATGAATTGACCACCACCAGAACTCACCCTAAGGTCACCTTCTTGGTAGCTTTAACTAGCCAGGAGGGACAAGGATCTAAACCACAGGTAGTCGCACTGACAGCCCCGAGGACTCTGTCCACTTCCTTAGGGGCAACAGGATTGAACCGTTCCCAGATAACTGGGTAAGAACACTCCCTGGGCAACTCCACTGGACCTGCTCCACGCTTGGCTTCCAACTGAGAGCAGATCTGAGTGATTTTATCAATCAGGTGTTCAGCAAATTCCTCTGCACGACCCTGCAAATAGTCTTCTGCCCCCCCTTTTCCCAGGAGGGACCGAGTGAACCTAAACAGGGCTGCACGGCGACACTCTGAGGATGCAATAAGAGTGGAGAAGTGTTGATGTTTTGCCGCCCTTACCACCACTAGGTAAGCCTTAATAGTGGCTCTAACCCGTGTTCGATCAGATTTGTCTTTAGTTTTCCGCCAGTGGCGCTCTAGATGTCTCTTAGCCCTTTTCAGCTCCCTCAACTCCTCCGTGAACCACGGGGCGTGCCGGGGGTGATGGGCCAAGAGAGGACGCACATGCACGATCCTGTCCAAGGCCCCAGCCGCCTCCTTATTCCAGGCTGCAGCCAGAGCCTCCACTGGGCTGTGCAGCAAGGCCTCAGGAACAACCCCCAGCTCCCTTTGGAACCCGTGCAGGTCCATCAGTCGCCGGGGGTGGACCGTTCGAATAGGTCCCACCTCCCTGCAGAGGGGGGCAGCATAGGAGAATCCCACCACCACCAGGGAGTGATCTGACCATGAGGGGGGGGATAATATAAAATCCCCCACCAGATCACACTGCCACTGCTCTGACAAGAAAACCATTACTTTTAGAAACCATATTACTTTTAGATTCCCAAGGCCTTTGGTTCAAATGGTGGAGTAGAACTGGACTATAGCTAAAGACATGCTTTGTATGCAAGAAGCATCAGGAGGATGCCAGAAAAAGACTCATGTGAAATATTGCAGAGCCGATACTAATTCAGCTTAAGATACAGAGCTTGAGGCATCAGTCATATGTCAGGCATATCATTCTTATCTAACAGAAATAAGGCAGATAGAAATATGGACAGTTTCTTCTCTATGGCTGCATATCCGTTGTGGCAATCCTTTCTTTCTTTGGTTTTAGGACTCTAGACTTGGTTTTTAGAAGTGCCATTTTCTACTTTTGTCTCTGTTTAGTACATTCATTTTTATATTGTTCTGTATATTTGTTGCATGACCCTGGAGCCAGAAGAAGTTTAATAAATAATTTAAAAATGGATATGTTCTTCGGTATTTTCATACTGGAGGATCACCTTATCTCCAAAAGGGAAATCCAATTCCAAAAATAATAAAAATGGCTTTGATAATGCAGAATGAGGAGGATAAAGAGCGTTCAAAAGAGTAGGCATGAAATTGGGAATGTTTACTTAAACAGCAATCCTGTTAGAGTGATCAGCATTAGAAATGATTTTGGATAGCACTGCTTGCATCTCATTGCAGATATACTTGTTACTATGAATTACACTCATTCCCTTTTGCAATACTTTAAAGATATATGTGAATAATTCAGGCAAATGATACTAAAGTTGAGTGTTGATAGCAGCTGGAATTCATTAAAAACCCTGACAGAACCCTGACAGAACTAGAATAGCAGTTAGGTAACTGTTTCCCCCTAGAAATCTTGATAGAAAGAAGATGAATACCATTAATCAAAATTATTCTACAGAAAGTAGAATTGGAAATGGTGTTCTTTTCATAGACAGTATCCTTTGTATTCCATGTGGGGCAATGCAGAACAGCAAAGAAAGGTACAATGTATTTTTCACAAACTGTTAACACAAACATAGAATCAGGGACTTACTGAATTGAAAGGGGTTAAATTGCAAGATTACAACCCTTAATATAATATTTGGGAAATTTATCCTTATTTTATACTAAGGTAGAGTCAGATTAAAAGCCTGTTAAGAAATTGATGGCCCTAATATTACATGTTTTCTTTGTGTAAATGATTAAACTTTTTTCTGACTTCATTGCCCAGTAACAAATTAATGGTTCTAGAGGCTCAAGGAATGCACCTCTACACATTTTGGAAGCTGGTATCTAACAATGGGTGAATGGCTGGAATGGAGATCTGTTTATCTCAGAGCTGTACCAACCTTACAATGCTTTTAATCCTTGAATACTATTTTTCCATTATAGTGTAGTTCCCAGTAGTCCTAAAACAATCATGCTGTCCAAAACAATTTCATAGAAGTGTAGAATTGCAGAGTTTGGAAGGGCCATTCAGATAATTGATTCCAACCGCCTGCTCAGTGCAGAAATCCAACTTAAAGCATTCTTGGCAGGTAGCTTTGTAGCTCTGCTTATGCAGATGCAGGAAAAGGGAGGTCATCATTTCTCTTGGGTCTACTGTTGAACTGCTCTTCCTGTTACTCCTATCATTCATATAATTGTCGTATGCCACCCAGAGTCGCTTTGTGTGAGATGGGCGGCTATATAAATGTGATATATAAATAAATAAAATCATTCAAACCTAATCTGGCTTCTGATAACTTGAGAATGTTTGGCATTCTGGATTGATCAAGAACAGATCACAGCCTTTGCTAGGACTCCTCTTCAGTGGTGTATGAAGAATCTTGGCAACCATTCTGGCTTGTCTGAATCTTGGGGGATTGTCAGGCCCAGTCCAAGAACAACAATGAAACAGTCCAGTCCCTTTATTAGCTTACACCTTATAGACAGAATCTTGCCAAACTAAATCTATACTACACCAACTAGTGGATATACCCTGTGAGATTCTAGGGAGTGGCTATGCTGAACCTCTTTCGCTTCCCACGTTCCTCCTGCAGACTAGACTGTGCAGCCTCTTGCCTCCTCCCCCCTCCTGGAATGCACCCTCTCCTTCCCGATAGCCTTGATCTCCCACATCACTCTCCTCCTCCTAGATACATTCCATCACAGGGATCCACTTTTGGAATAGTTAAAGCAACTGTGTCTTTTTCCAGACTTGTGTGGGAGCTTCTCATGGCTGCCTTGCCAGCCAAGTGGAGTGGCTGTGCCTGCACCCACTTGTGTAAACAGTTGGGAGCAGTTTCTGAATGAACCTGGGGAAAGGTACACAACCCTCCTTTTGCCCCTCTTTCAAGGATCTCTACAGCTGTACTATATAGTCTGATTGTGATATAAGGCTACTTCCTATGTTTATACTGTTAATAAATTTAGGGAAAGTACTCTGAATGTTCAAAAACATAAAAAGATGAAAATGGGAATGTGTAAAAAAAATGTGCTGGCTGCCATAGGAGAGACTTCAGGGATGGGGAGAAGTGAAGTGCAGTGATTCTTCATTGCTGTCTTTGTTCTAACATGCCCTACAAAGACTAACACAATAACATAATGACATTCCAGGGAATATTCTGGTATGGAAATGAAAAAAATAGGGTCAGAGTTACAGAATTTATTTGGGCTAAGAAAAGGAATGTAGAATGTGCTTTATAATAAGTCATACTATTTTGTCCTCTAGCTGAATTGTTCCTGGGAGTCATTGCAAGCTATCATCAAGCTCATATGGTCATCCAGAATTGTCATTTTGAAACTGGTTAAGTTTGTATTATATCTTTTTTACTGGAAATACATAAACTCTGCGGATTATTCTGGACACTTAACAATTGAATAGAATCCAAAATATCTGATTGTGCTACTGCTCCAAAGATAACAAAGAGAACATCATCATTTTTTGGTTTTCATGTGTATCTGGGAAACATTCCAAGCAAAATTTGAATGTGCTTCATACCTTGAATCTGAATGTTGTTCTCTGGGACATAAGATTTAGCAGTTAAGATGCAATTTAGATCAGTGGGAAGAAAGAGAGGTGGTATCAGTACAAAACTTAAAGTCCTTATAAGGACAGTTTTCTAAGCCTGGGATGACACCTATTCTATTGAAAACTTATGAGATATCTATAATAATAGCAGGCAAGGTTATGTGTGGATGGAAGATCCATATTTTACCAAGACCCTGAATAGGTGTGTCAGTCCTCCCTTAGTTAGGACTGAATGCTTTAGGCCAGCAGGCAGGTTTTATTCATTGCCATTGTAGTGAATGGGCAGACACGATTCCATCACTAACTGCCAGCCTGTCTGAGTTTCAATCCACATTCAAGCCAATTGAGGATTGGCTTGGAGTCATAAAGACAGGGAGGTTATCCAATCTTACACTGTTTCTGATAGAGACTTTTAAAACAAAGGCAGAAAATGGTTACCAGAGTTAGATAAAGGAGAGAACTAACATTGTCCTCCTGGTTAAAGATTGAACTCTATAAGAAATTGGAAAAGTCCAGGGAGGCAAGCAGAAGGCTTTTGCTTCAGGAATCCATTTGTTCCTAAGAAATGGGTAAACAAGTCTAGTCAGAAGACTGCGTTAAAATTTTAATCTTTATTTTCTGAGAATTTATTTCCTCCATATAAACGCAGTGACTGTACAGTTTATATAACTTGGAACTTCTTTATAGCAAAGTTGCCTCTAAATTAGAAGCCATCAGTATCATCTTGTGGTTTGCCCAGAGCCTTACATTTTTCTTTATATCTGTGTATGGGGAATCCTTTTAAGTCATTATCTGTGATTTGAACAGCTTTATCTTTTATCTCCTTTATGACTGAAAGGTTTTGCATGTGCCTACTTAAAGATAAAAGGATGTTTTGCATTCTCTCTTCTCTTTTTTTTAAAAATATGAAGTTTGTCTATCATCCAAAAGGAAGGGAGGGAAGAGCTAATTTTCCCTAGCCATACACCTTAATGCTGCAGGGCCATTATATAACTTATTTTATTCTCATTTTTTTCCTTTTTGATTTACCAGAAAAAGAACACAGGTTGTGGGAGCCCCTGTTTCTCTCACACAGCATAGCTAGGAAGAGATTGTTAGGTGAGGTGCCTCCTAGAAAATACATGGGGGCAGTAAGAACTACCAAGCTGCTACCCAAGGGGCAGAAGGCAGGGCAGTGGGTAGAAGTCAGGAGACTTCTCAGAGAAGAGATGGAGACCTCTGCCCTGTGTGTTCATTGGCTCATTCGAGTCACTACATGGTGGCAAAGGTAAAACACTGAGAAAGCTGGAGGTCAGCCATTTTTTTCTTTCTTTTTTCCAATGAAGTTGTGGCTTTTTGTTCTCTTGTTTTTAGAAAGGACATTGATGTTTGGGCCTTGGACACCAGGCTGATGATTTTCATATATTTATTTTTCTTTTGTCCAAAAGTTATTTTCATGTACAGCTTCTGGTTTCAGATCAGTTAGTGCTAGAGGATAGAGCTTGCCTGTATACTATATTTTTTTAAGAACTTTATGAAATATCAACAAAGAGTTAAATATGAGGAAACAGAAAAAAAAAAGGATTGAAAAAGGAAAAAGATCAGCACAGGAACGAAATTCAAAGTGCAGAAAAGAAAAAGTAAAAAAGAAGAAAAAGGATAACTTCCGACTTTCTTTGGTACAGGTGCAAATATATAATACATTTGCCTCTTATTCTAGTGTTTAAACTAATACAAAGTATTTCTATAACCATAAACAATATCAATCATTAAATCCCAAAATTAGTTTCATTTCTTCCAGTTTCAAGCAAAAAGTCTAAAAGCGGTTTCCAAGTAGAAACAAAGCCAGTCAAAGTCTTTTCTTTAATCAAAATGGTCAGTTTTGTCATCTCCACCAACTCCATTGACTTCACTCTCCATTCTTCAGTTGTAGGCATTTGTGAGTCCTTCCATTTCTGCACATGTAGGAGTCTTCCTGCTGTTATCGTATAAAGAAATAAAGTTCTATGTTTTCTTTCAATCTGTTTATCCACCATACCTAAAAGAAAGACCTCTGGTTTCAGTTGTACATCCATTTGACATATCACATCCCAATATATCTTAGGCTTCTTACAAGTCCACCAAACATGATAAAAAGTACCTTCACACTGATTACATTTCCAACATATATTTGACACTCCCTTATATATCTTACATAATTTATCCAGTGTTAAATACCAACCATACATCATCTTATAAAAATTCTCTTTCAAGTTGTAGTTAAGTGTAAACTTTAAATTTTTACTCCACATATTCTTCCACCGATCAAGCATTAGGTTGTATCCAAAATTTTTTGACCCCCAAACAAGCTTGCCTGTATGCTGTTGAAGAGGAGCAATGTAAATGAGTTCAAGGGATATCAAGAAGATCAGAGCTTGCCCAAGGTCCACAAGGAGATGGAACACAATCTATCACTGTCACCAAAACTCAGAATTTTATATTTTATGTAGCATTTTATTATTTTTTAATTATATAGAACCAACTGGCAACTTTTACAGAAGATAGTAAGGCACTTAAGAGCACTACTGAGCTATGCTTTCTTGAAAGTTTCTTCAAATGATTTGGTGGGATCGGAAAGCCAAGTAAGGAAGAATGATACAAAATGGATGATAATGCAACACCAATTACTGTTACTACTGCCGACGTTTTAAAGAATTTTTGTGACCCTGAGAGCAGCCCTCAAATAATTCATTTTGAGTAAGAAGAATGTTATGAAGCTTCATAAATCTTATGGCTAGTTTCAGGCATGGCATCTTAGATGGGTATGCTTAACATTTTAGTGCACCTCAGGGCCAAACTAGTCTGCAAACCTGTGCACCATCCTACTTCTTTCTTTTAGTAATCAATTATGCAAGAGCAGATAAAAGTCACCTTTTGGTTTGGCTCTCCTGAATTAGAATGACACCTAGATCATAAAGTAAAGGTTGGAAGGGAGATGATAAAGCATCTGGCTGGACACATTTAATTTTTACTTGTTTGTATTAAGCGACTCAGTACTTTTGATCTCTCTTGTATTCCTGGAACAGGTAGCATATACTCCTCTCCAAAGGAAGCTGTGGCAGGTTTTCTCCAAGACTTTCTTCCATTTTTTCTTCCAGTAGAAGAGAATATATGTAACTCAGGCTTGCATTGCGGAGTCCTTGGAGTCCTAGCTAGCAGTGAAGAAGTTACCTAACTGGGTAATGAACCATCTGCAAGAAAACAACCAAGCTCAGAGAACTCCAAGGACTCCATAATTTTTTCCTCCATTTCCTGAATCTTGCACATGAATTGCCATTTTGGAGGATGAAGAGAACTGAGCACAGACGCCAAATATGAATCCAAATGAAAACCATGTTGCCCACAAGGAATAACTCTGGATAGGTTCTTCATATCCAAATCCAAACAATAATATTGTGTGTGTGTTTGTGTGTGTACATGTTTCCAATATGAAGGGGGAGGGGGGTGGAAGCAATTGAAAGTTATATAGCAACTTGCATTGGCTTTCCCCATTCACAGTCTCCAAATACATTCTAAGGAAAAGGAAAGCTTGGATGTATGTTAATAACCAACTTACCACCTTATCTTTGATGGTAGCGTAAAATGAAAATCTGGATAACTGCAGGAATTCCATCCATACTGATTGCTCCTCCTTAGAGCAATCAAATCAGAATGCCGTATAACTAGATAGAGGTTCACAAGCATCAGCTTCCATTCCTGGAGAATTGTGTCAGCAGGGAAGATGATTTATCACTAATGTTGAAATATCAGAAAGAAATATTAATTTCTGTAACACTTCAGTAGTTATTTCTACTGGAGGAAACTTAAATAATAATTCTAATTCTAAAACTCAGCAGGGTTGTTACTCCTTTTTCTGAAATAGTACTCGCTCCCGCAGGGGTGAATATAATCTGGAGATACAGATTCTTTTGTAAGAAATAGGAAGATGGCTTGATAAAGGTAGAGATGAAGATATGGTCTGTTGTCTTGCAATGTGATTGAGAAGATTCTGAAATATTAAAAACATACTTTCAATCAGAGACCACAGTGGGCAGAAAAATGACTAGACAGTACTACAGGAATGGGGTCTCTATCATATCACCTTAATGTTTCCCATGTCTGTCTTTAACTAGGAAGGATCTGGCTTCACAATTGCACACAGTTCCTGGGTGGGAGTATCAAGAGTAGAAAACAGAATGTAAAATCCATGACACAGCTGACAAATCTGATTCATTTCTTGGTTCTTCCTCTGCCTGGAAGGAACCAAGCTTTTGAAAAATTGCATGCTCTCAAGTGCCAGATGAACTGATATGCCAATACACTTAAAATGGCAATGCCTATTTATGTCTTGCATGAAGGTCCTAAGTAACTGAAGTTGGGCTCCACAAGCAGAATACTTGAGAAGCTTATTAAACTCAAGCTATCTCTTTCAGGACTTAAAATAAGAAATTGGATGTGTTATTATATCAGATGGCACTTCAGAATACACTTGCAATATTTCTTCTGCCTTCTAAGATAACGTTTTCAAATTTTTCTCCTCTAAATGGATATTTCTGTGTTCTTGCACTTACTTTTGCAAAAGCAAAAATGTAATCTTTTATTAATTATTTGTCTGAAACTCACCTTGTGTAGACATTTTACTTTTAAAGTGATTCAGAAATATTTTAAATACATTTAAACTATCCAGTTATACCTGCCTAGGAATGACATCTCTGGCATCATAGAGTGGATTTTGAAAAGCATAGCTGGCCATACTAAGAGTGAGATGATACCGTGCATGCTGGTCCTTCTGTGTCACACACACACACACACACCACATTCTTTCATTTTTAGATTTTGCAGCATTGAGTGGCAATGTATGAATGCGAAATTTATATTGTGTTCAGTGGAGCACCAGTAGAAATTGCATATTGTTTGTGCCTATGCTAGATGGAGATGTTGGGAGTTAAGATAATTGGGGGAGAACAAAAAGGCTTAAATCCACATGAGTGTTCAAGTTGGATTGACAAGATTGTCCTTTAAAGGGTATGTTTGTTGTGTAAAACAGCTTTAATACACACAGACACACACACAGACACACACACACAAACCTGGAGATAATCTTTTCATCATTACTCTTTAATAGTATCATTTCCACTCTGAAGGTACTTACTGTTCATATGTAATTTAACACTGCAACAATGTTGTAAGTTGTTCTTCTAAGATTCAATAAATACAATTAGATTAAACAAAGAAAGAACATACTGTATACGAGTTTGTATATCATGGGTCCCTGATGTAGTTAGAAAATCACATTTTCCCTTCCAAGATCTTTATAGCCCTTCTGTGTTATCCAAGGGACATATTTTTAGGGGTTTTTTAAAGAAGGAATGGAGGAGAAATTCAAACCAACAAAATTTTGAAATAAATACATGTATGCTAACATCAGGCCTGTTGAATATATAAAAAAAACAGAATTTCTAGTATGTGTTCATAATTATGTGAGATGATGTACTATCCAAAAGTTATGCTCTGAAAGGCATATAGTAGCAGAAAGTAAGCACAAATGTAACTTTTACCAAGCAAATATGGTTTGCAACAAAGTATACATAGTAAAAAAACTGCACAGAAAAATATGTATATTAGGGGAATTGGAATCATATACCTGTGTCCCACTTTCTTAACATTTAAAATTAAATAAGACATGCTTACATGGAAAATAAATTTACATGAACAAAGGCAATATCAATTCAGCTTCCAGTTCTCCAAGCTAAAGTCTCTCACATCTGAAAACAGGCTGGATTCAAGCCTAGATTTAACTATCTGAAAGGAAAGACAAAGCAAGGACAAATATCTAATATAGACAGGGCAGGAGTCAGCAGCCTTTTCAGATGCTAGATAGCTACTTTTAATAAAAATAAAAATAATTTTAATGAGACTGAAATCTCACAAAACTTTGGGGAGCTTGCTGGAAATCTTGTGAGACTTCAAGACAAGAACTCTGAAATCTTGGATTTCAGCATTTTCAGATGTAAAACTTGTTCCTTCAGCAGTCCTAAAAAGCTTGTTAATAAGGCTTGACATGACCCATAAGGGCCTGATTATTAACCCAGGACAAAATCCATATGCTTGTTCTAGCTATGATCCACTTGTGACATGTTAAAGTATGTTACCATCTCCCTGTTTTAACATTCACTGACCATCTGCCGAATAGTGGAACTGAGTAACTGGAAGGCTGGTCATGGTGCCAGGAGTAAGCAGGGCAGAGGTTTTGCTTAACTTCTTCATGTGACCCCTGGGCATCTTTGTATCCATCTGTTGGACAGTCCAGACATTTCTGAATGGAAGTCTTGAGACTCAGATCTCTTACTTGGGGCACCAGGAAGAGTACATTAGGGGAGAGGGAAGAGCATCTTTTAAAATTCCTACCAGAACTCTCACCACATCTTCCATCATACAAAGCAATGAAAGCTAGAGGAAAAACACAGTTAAACAAATAATCCCTAGTGGAAAATAACAGCTCCACAGACACTGCTGTGTGACTAGCGATGTGGAGTTTTGTTCTAAATGAGCGATACAAACTGCTCTGGAGAGGCAGAGTGAGAGAATAAATCTTCAGTTAAAATATAGAAATGATAAGACTTAAGAGTGGGTATTGGGGGAGGGGGAGAGGCAAAGGAAGAAGGAAACAGGGAAAGGGTGAGAATCACACTCCCGCACGCGGAGAGAGACAGAGGGATGAAAGAAGGAAAATGAGCCTTGCACTAACAGAGCAGCAGGAAGAAAAGCATCAAACAGCTGATTTTCCCCCTGCTTTCAACTCCTGCCTGCCGCTTTCTTAGCACACCAGATCTGTGTGCTACCTTAAAGGATGTGGAGCAAAGGAGAGTCGGAAGGGCTCCAGACTTTAGGGATTGTGGTGGTGATTTGTTCCTCCCTGAAACTTTTGCACTACCTTGGACTAATAGACTTGTCAGATGGTAAGAGTTTCTACAAGTTTCATTGGCTCCTCAAGACTTTATGCAGTTGTTTGTGTCTGTGTGTGCATGTGAATATAATATAATTAATATCATGTAATGTAATAACATGCTGAGATTACAGCCTTATGCCCACTCACTTGGGATTAAAACTCATTGAAATCCTGAGTAACACATCCATAGTATTGTGGGATGAATTTGTTTGTTTTAGGAAAAAATAATCTTTGTCTGGTTTTATGTTCATATCTCCTTCCTACTTAATTATACAGTGCTGAATTTTGCTTTGTGCTTTTTGTAGGCTTCTGGAATTCTCACTGAGGAGTGCTTTAACTTTTTTTTTTTTTAATTATAAAAGTGTCGCCCTACTTCCTCTAAATATTACTTTATTACCCCTGAGTTCTTGTTTGGTAGAATATGCCGCCCTTGGGATGTCTGTACATCAGTTAATTTTAGGAGTACAGTGGCAAGTATTAATGATGTCTTAACTGCCTGGACCTAAGCATGTTTTTTTCACAAGTAAGTCTCAGTCAGTTGTGGAGGACATGTTTCCCAAAAAGGGTACAAAAGATGATGGTGATGGTGGTGATGGTGATGGTGATGGTGATGATGACGATGGTGATGATGGTGATGGTGATGATGACGATGGTGATGATGATGATGATGACGATGATGGTTCTGTATTTGGTGCAAAGGGCATTTTAACAAGTTAGTGGTAGAAATAATACAGAAACTTTTCTGTTAAGTAAGTTTTCCCTCCTTTTGTTGAAAATGTTGGATACTAGTTTGTTGTCTGATATTTATTGTTTAAATGACATTTAACAGCCAAATCCCATATTCCCTTTATAAGACATTCCCATGAGTTGTTGTTTTTTTTTTTTAAAGATATCTGTTGACATGTTAGTGCTTAAAATTAAAGTAAATGTATCTAGGGAAACCTTTGTTCCTGAATCTATAAGATATCAAGGAAGAATTAAATATGAAACAGAGAGACATAGTTGATTACCCCAATCAGTTTCTTGGGATTCAGTTACTGATAAATGCGCTCTATCATCACCTCTCCCTTATGTAAACTATCACTGTGTCTATGCAGAGTTTTTAAAAAATGCCTTGGACACCAAAGAAATAGCAATGCCATCCTATAATTTTTCTTCCCTTTTATCTAGGTATTATGTACATGTTCAAAGATGTTCACAAATCTTTGAGCATTACCACTGTAAACATGAATGTAGATCAACTGACCCTGATATGAAATCAAATGTAACAAGTAACCTATAAAATGAAAAGGCTATTAATAAACCAACAAGGTAGATGCTATCAAGAAAGAGACTCACCTTGGTGGACTCTGAAGGAAAACAGCAGCTTATGTTTGGAATACCATCCATATGAATGCAAGGCTTTCCCCCCGTCTTCTTCACAGTAAATCCATCTGTGAACTTCTATGGTTACCTGGAAGATAAATCAGTTGTCAACAACCTGTCCCTATAAAAATCAAAGTACTGTAATAACGTTGTAGAGGAAGCTCTAACATAATGCAATGCCATATCTTTATAAAGTATACTGAGAGCATAATTGCATTTTAAAACCACTTTAATTGCAGCCATTATAAAATCCTGGACTAGATGAACATGTGAAACAAGTTTTATTCAGCTTCACTTAGCTAATCTGTTTTAGAGTAGTAACGTTCAACTTCATTCAAATCCTGCCATGTAGTATCTATCATATCTTTGCAGTAAGCAGCGTACACTGTTCCAACATCTCTCTGTGCTACTAGACTGCATCTCTTCTGCAGCTCTGGTTGTTAATTGCAGCTACCTCTTCGGTTGTAAAAGTGTCCTCCTAGGATTTGGCAGTATGTTTTGCAACATGCTGTTAAATAGCTTCAATGTTCTGAGTTTATTTTGTCTCCAGCCTTCTAAAATTTCTAACTGGAGCCCAGAGCCATGCCAAAGAGCACCTCACATGAAAAGAATCTCCTAGAATAAACAAATTGTATTTGCAGTGATGTCACAGAAATAAGCTAATGAAAATTCTAGACCAGACTTTCCCTTTCTAGTTTCCTTCAAATGTGCTGGGATGCAAGAATTGTAATTCAAATACTTTTGAAGTATTTTGAAGGTAGAGGTTTATGGAAAGTTTTGTAGAATGTTGGAACAGTGGGTGTGATTATCAATTTGTTTCTAATCCAATGTTTGGGTGAAAGTTAACTGGTCAATCAAAAATATTAGTAAGACTACAGCAGGCAAATCTATATTGGAACAAACTTAAGGAAGAATAAGCATGGTTTATGCAAAGGAAGACATTGCTTCATTAAAGTTTTACAATGTCCTATGTTTATTTTACATATGTATATATGTATATATGTATATATGTGTGTGTGTATATATATATATATATATATATACACACACATTTATACTAATTTTATTGTATTTTAATTAATATGTATTTGCTGTTTTTATTGTAAACTGCCCAGAGCCCTGTGAGATGGGCGGTGTCCAAATTTGAAATATAAAGAAATAAAATAAAATTTATGGCATTTCTACCCTGACCTTATCCTGGAAGACTCTAGGTGGCAAATAGTTGACTGAGCAGACTTTGGAAAAAAAGGATAGATAAAATTAATAGGTCTGTTAATGACTGTTATTCATAATATGTAAGTTTTGCTACAAAATATTGCAGGCTATCATCATCCTTAAGAGAAGTTATCTTGTTTAGTATTCTAGGTGCCCTAGAACAAGAGCTTTGTAGAGCTCTTCAGACATTTGGTGAAAGATACATATTTCCTCAACCATATGTTTTCCCATCAAGATAACCTACATCCATGTTTACCCTCTTCTTAATTTTCTTTACTTTTTTGAAGAAAGCAATTTTTTCAACTGACATTCTAAACAATTGCTTTCAGCCATAACTCTGTTTGGCAGAGTCACCTGACCCTTTTAAGACTTCCTACAACACACAGGAGGGAAGACAAAAGTGAGCATGTAAGTTGTATCTCACTATGTTCTCACTATTTTCCTTGAGTTGAGGCCGAAGTTCTAAAAAGGAACTTTTTTCTCTGTACATTTAGAAACGGAGATTCAAAGAGGCTCCACAGAAATTCACGCTGCACTTAGGAGGGTGAAAATAGGGCAACAGAAGGGTGAAGCCAGCAAGTTCATTTATAGGTTGTGATGAATAATTTCCTCAATTCCTGTAGAAGTCTCCTGTGCCAAACTTCTAATCTGTATTCTCCCCAATTCTTTTCCTGTAGGCTGAACTCTCATTCATGCACTGTAAACTCACTAATTCCTATCAAGTACTCCCTGAGTTTTTAAAAATGTATTTTTATTTTCCCACAAGGTTATGCACTTTAAGCATCATAGATATGTTGATATATATGTTGGAGGAGACCCTGAGGATGAAGAAACTATTATTTTATTTTGAGGTGGACCTCATTTGTTTTAATATATAAGAACTCAACTTTGTGAACTTTGTATTAAAGAACATGCAACCCTTTTTCGAAAGGCAAAGAATATATATGAATGCAAAATACTAACAGCCTGCTAAGTGAGTCACAGTCACTATTTTGAGGGAGAACATCTATCAGTTTCATCTAGTCCTGCCTGCTATGTCTTGAACTCTTGTGTTAGGAAAATACTAGGACAGCTTCATTATATCAGTGACCCTTTTCCAGCCAAGCAGCAGTGAGTATGGTTGGCATTGCAGCCAGTCATCTCTGGAGATATTTTGTGCTTCCTCATCTTGATAATGCCATCTTATTCTGTGCTTTCTCTTCTTAATCCCTTGGAGGACTGATTGTGCGAGTCTTAACACCACAATTCACTAGGTTGGAAGGATACAACCTGTATCCCCCACAGCTGACTGGGGGATACAGGTTGGATTCACAAATGACCCAGTGCAATTCTGGGTTAAAACTGATCTTCTTTCATCACAATATGACTAGATTAATAGGTTCACAGAACTTATTGGATCCTTAACCAATCTAATTAAGAATGTTATGTAAACCCAGTGGGTTAGCCCATGGAAATTTTAAATGAAATTAAAAAAAGAAAAAAGCAGGAAAAGAATCCCTATGTAATGGTAAACCACGTACACACACACACATAAATACACAAGTTCTAAATTGACCCATAAGATTTGCTGTAATTTATAAAAGACTTAGCTCCAAATCCTGATTTTTTTTTCTTATACAAATGTATATATAGATACTTGAAATAAATTAATAATGTAAACTGAAAAGCTATTTTGTGCCTCAACAGAACCTTGTTTGATATTGTAGCTGTTCTCAATACCTCAATGGATTATCATAGATGTGCCAGAGATACAGTATATCATATATTCAAGAACTGCAAGCTAGGAAAATTTGCATTCCATACTAAATAATTGCAAACTGGCAAAAACCACTAGTTTAAAATGAAGTTCCAAACCTTGTAAAATGCCTTATCATGAATATGGAAAGAGAAAAATCAGTAATAAGAGCACTGAAGATGGTTTCTCGTTGTTTTAAATCACTTCCAGTTAAATCAATTGAATCACCCATGTTTTGATGATCATAATAATATAATAGACTAGGCTGCAGCCTTGAATGCACTTATCTGGAAATAAGTCTCACTGAATATAAGGCTGATTTCTGACAAGATGCAGATATGTTTATTTTTAATCTAATGGGTCATTGCCTGAGGTTTTTAAAAAGCATGAGGTTTCTATACAGATTAAACAAAGATACTTTTTCTAGTTACACTTCCTAAGATTTACATAATAGTATACATTATTAAGTATACCTGAATATAAATGTATTGGGGATATTTCGACCCTAAAATGTTCTCCCTCAAAATGGTCATTTTGAGCATTCCAACTTCAAAACAAAACCCAGCCTTCTGAGTGGCATTACGTGGCATGTTTTGATTTCTAAAGCTGTCATTGGAGCCTTAAAACTTTTCCATGCAAACAATTACTTTCTTATATTCCTAAGAATAAAGACATTGAATACAAGAGCAAACAATCTTAGTAAGACCAAAACATCAGGAAGAGTCTGGCAGCATCATTTCTGACTAACACGTTTCATGAAAACCCATAAGCTTTGGTGAGCTACAGCTTACTGCATAGCTATAGCTCATGAAAATTTGTTTTTTTTTTAATACAAGTTATTAGAAAAGGTGCTACTGGACGTACTCATGATTTTTGGCTACCATAAACTAACATGGCTTTCCTTCTACAATGTCTTTAGTAAGAGGAAGAAATGTTTTGTTATAGCCCTTTGTCATAACTAATATTCACTGATATATTGCGAGAACTTTAGCAGGCAAAGCAACAAGAACTTTTTCATTTACTTACCTCTGCTAGATAAGTTTAATGAGTTTGGTTCTTATTCTCTTCTCTTGCCAGAACCACTGTCAATCAACTGGGTAATCTTTTATTTCTCTTAAATATTATATATACTCTTGAGAGGTGTTAATATTGATTAAATAACACAGTAAGATATAGACTCTTCACTGAGAATCTTTGTTTACTTTTCTGGAAAGTACAGGCTGCAGAGAGTTAGCGTTTGATGTGACAAATTCTCAGATCTCCCATAACAGTGCCTTGTTTCTACCAAAAATCTGTTCTCCAGAAGAAGAAATGATAATAAAGAGATCATAAGAAATTTGTCAGGTGTTATAGATGATACATGTGGCTTGTAAAGATACTAAGTTTCTAACCAATTCCTGAGGCTTAGGAACAGGAAAGAGCTGCAATATTTTAGGATTTAGGTCAGAACATATTTTATATTTTAGGCCAGAACTTTAGTCCATATAACTCAGTACTGACTACCCAGATGGCAGCAGTTTCCATGGAGATGATGGCACTGAACCTAGGACCTTCTGCATGCAAGGCATGGGCTTAATTATTGATTTGCAATCTTTGCTCTAAATTATTTTGTGTCAGTTGATTCACTTGAATAATTATTTGCTGAGGAGACTGCAATCTTTGATCTATAAAGTTTTATGAGAGGAATCATCCTTTGGAGGAGAAGGGGGAGAGAAAAGTTGCACTCACCAAAATATCTTCAATGCAGCTATAACTATTTGTCCTGAAATATACAAAAATAGAAATGAAGCAACAGAGTACCCCTGAACTTCTCCTGAATCCCTGCCCCAGCCACTTAAGGTTTTTCTGTACTTTCCTTTTAGGCTCCTGCTCGGAGAGTACAAGGGTCAGTCAACTGCTGGACCAGATGTTCAGCTCATCTCTATAATAAGATTGGGTTCCCTCTGTACAAAACTATAAGCCCTTTTAGATCTTTATTCAGAACATGTATATGAATGAACATGAATGAATGAGTGTTGAATGAATCCTTTAAGCTTGTTAAAGTTAGTTTTCATGTGTTCTAGTTTAGTTCATATTCAGAATCATAAATTGTTGCTTAGGATTTCATTTTCGTTAGAGGTTTTGGTCACCAAATGTCACATTTGGAATACTGACAATCCGGTAAGGTTAGAATCATGAGGAATGGGATGATAGCATTATGTAGAAATCTTTTGATTTCTGTCCATTAAAAGAAATATTTCTTAATAACCGTGAAAATATAAAGCAAAACTAACCTGCAGAATAATGTAGAAGTGAACTTAGTTTAAACTGTGGGTTATTGAATCTTTGAAGAAAATTCTTCCACAAAACACTGTTTGTTGAAGCAGTATTGATTAGAAAACCCCATCTTATTCCACTGCCATTTTTAAATCCTTCCAGAAATGTTCATTTTCAGAAATCTTTTATCAATTAAACAGGGTATTACATTTACTGAAACTGCTAGCATTTCCATACCCTACTCAGCATAATGTCTGAAATGAACAGAAGAAGAAGAATCTAATGGTGCACGACAGAAAGCTATGTTTTTGAGCAACCTGGACAGGTTTCACCTTATCATTTGTCTCAATGGACAGTTGACTGGAAAGCTGCTCTGAGCTTTTTATAGGAAAAAAATGTGTATAATGTTCAGTTAGTTCCAGGGAAAAATGAATATGTTTCTGCCCACATGTGGGCATTCACTGCTTATCAATCAGCTTTAAATTTACATTTTACATGCTCTTATTTTTTTCAACTTATGTTCTTTCCCTGGTGCACTACTCAATTACTACCTGTCTTTCTGATGGCATGTACAGACTTTCCTTCCTATATTAGCCATAGAGGATATTATTGAAAATTAACTGGAGAATATCAAGGTTTTAACTAATTTAAAATCACATTTTAGTATTCACTGGGTCAGGCTTTATACACATCTTTGTATATAACATAAAGAGTTTGCTTATGTCTGAAATATTGTGCTCTTATATGAGGTTATGGAAAATCTAGCTGCTGGTTTTAGAGACATTAGCACCTATTTGCAAACAAATGATTCATCAAAGGTGGTAGTTTTTATGTGGCTCAGAGCTACATTGCGTTTCAGCTGCCTATTGAGACAAAAGATGCAATTGCAGGTAAAAAGCAAGAGATTTAATCCTTTAATTATCTTCTGCTTTGTTACTATTCTTAACACTAGTTACAGTACTCCATGAACCCAGACAATCTGTTGCCCCCTTTTCCATTCTCATATTTAACTAGCTGTGCCAATTAATTATTGTAACGTAATAGTTGCATTGCTATTATATTCTGGGCATGTAATTTTGCATTTGAGTACTCAGCAATCGCACCATGAGCAGCCTTTCCCAACCTGGTGTCTTCCAGATATGTTGGATGCCAGTACCCATAATCCCAGGAAACCAGCATCTTTTCCAATAAAGCACTGGTCTACAACCATTCTCCAATTTCATTTTCTAAGAAAGCCTATGGTGGAAGTAGGTGAAGCTCAAAGGAATGTTTGGAGTTGAGATGATGCTAAAGATTGGAACACTATTTTGCTGCATCAATTTTATTTTTCTAATGAAAAGAATCACAAAAAGTTGGGTGAGGCAGGGAATCTGGTGGGCACCAAAGGAGGTGTTCATAGGTACCAGGTTACCCCTCCCAGAGTACAGCCCTAAAGCTCAGCACTACATCTAACTCTTTTACAAAACGTTCTACTGTAGCATATAATTAGACCTCATTTTAAAAAAAGAGAGAATTGGAACACATTTCCTCCAGATCTACACAGGGACTTGAACAAAGCATGAGAAAGCAACCTTCCTAGTCCAGAAGTAACCCATAGCTTCAGTATGGCAGATCCCCAAGAGTTCCATAAATCACCTGCTCTTCTGCCTGCCTGCCTGCCACCTAACAGATTGTATCATTTATCAGTTGAGCTTTATCTGTTGAAAAATTATTCAGTCCTTGTGCTGATAGAAATTTTATCAACTTATGCTAATGTCCATTGGCTTAATGCGTCATTCTTCCTCATTTTTATTTTCCTTTCCTTTATATATATATCTAAGAGTAATAGGAGTAGGAGTAAATTTATTCCAACACGTAACTGCAAAACTGTTTTCATGTTCTTTCTTATATCCCCACAATACTGGGATTCTACAACTCTCTTAAGATTGAATTCCCATTATAATAACGAGTTGGGCTAGACTGCTTGTTGGTTAATTTGGGCCTCTTGAAAATATGACAAGAGTCTTTCTCCCTTGGCTCTGGCTCCTTACATTTTCTTCTCTCTGAAGAAAATGTCAATCAGCCACTCCTGCTAGGGGAAAGTTCATCTGAAGGTTGCATAGTCTTTGATGGAAACATTTTAGAGGTCCTCCTAGGCCCATATCCTACATAGAGGGTGATTGGGCAAAGAAGTCTAGATTCATCACAGATGGGGCAAGATGCAGCTATTCAGCCATGTTCTTTTGACTCAGAGACTGAGCTACCAGCAACAGAAATCTACTTCCATCACTTTCACTTCCACAACTCTTAGGAAGAGAGAGAGTTGTTGCATGAAACTCCACCAGAGAAAAACAAAGGCAAGAAATTCTTCTTAAACAATCTGGATTCCATGTGAACCCTATGTAATTTCTCCTCTTCCTATAGACCAGAGTAATTTCATTTTATTAGAAAGTATTTTGTAAGTCACATAGAGAACCTCTTGTATCCACAAAATACAGTACCCTAAACAATCACTCTCTCTCGCTCGCTATTATATCCTCCACTGCATTCTGACCTGTCCACTGGTGCTACAGTCCTTAAACTATTTACTTCATAGACCCCCCCCCCCATTAACTTTACTAGGAATAAGTGGCCAGAGAACTGTGACTCTACTATATTAGGTTTCCAAACTCTACAAACTAACCATATAGAGGTGGTAAGCTGATGTCTCATGCTGTTTTAACTTTTCAGGCTGGCTTTATTTCACATTTCAATAGCCATGGGTTTGAATAGGCTATTGATTTCCTCCACTCATATGTGAAGGCCATATTCTTGATCTCTTAATCCCTAAGGGATTAGTACATTCTTACTATTACACTCAGGGTATTAATGGTTTAAATTATTTACTGCATTGCTACACAGTGTAACTATTAAAATTTTCTGCCTGCATTATACTTCAGAACTATGCATGCACTATGTGCAGACCGAGTACTCTTGTCATGTTGGTTGACATTGTTTACAGTTTATAGCTATCTAACTGAAGATGTATTCTAATGCCAAGTTTTTGCCCCCATAAGATACAATTGTAGTGGCACATAATAAGCAACACCAGATCCCTGTTTTGAAACCAGCTGGCAAAACTAAAATGGTATCTAGCAACTCACAGTCCCAGCAAAGAAAGGCTGATTTTAGGTTCCTTTCACCAATGGAAGTATGATTTAGACAAATGTTATGTGCATGTAGACAGGCTGAAGAGAACAACTCAGGGGAATAAGGCTTTATATGTGGAGGCCCTGGCTAAGAAGAACTTCCAATCCCATTTTGAAAGGATCATCAATCTTATTGCTGAGAGAATTACTAACACTGCTTGCCTATTTCTGTGGTGTCCCATTTCTGTGGTCTGCTGCAATTGGATTTTGTACATCGCAGGTCTTCAAAAGGTACCCTCCGGATGACAGGGACATCAACAGCTGCTTATACTGAGTCTGAAGTTCTATTTCAGCAGATCTTCAGGCCTCGTTTTTTGTCTTTCCTGAGGAACAGGAATTGAGCAGAGGCCTTCTGCAGGCAAAGTCAGTGCTCTGCTGTATAGCCTTTTCCTAGAACAGCAGAGTATAAGGAAAGTGAAAGACTAAGAGGTGAAGCTGCAGTGGAAACACAGAAGCAGGTGGTGTCAAATGTCTTCAAGTAAAGCTTTCTTTTCTGTAAGAAGTCTGTTTTTCCTTCCTCGTTAGCCACTCAGTCCTGAAGTGATGATGACGATGATATCTATTCAATAGTGTCTGATTCTTGGCGATTCTTTGGACCAGCTCTCTCTCTCTCAAAAAAAAAGTTCTGAAGTACTTTAGGCTTATGTTATTCATAAGCCTTTCTCTTAATATAAATACAGGTTTGTTCTGTTCTTTTCAGTGCAGATTGTTCATGTTTTGAGCTGTGATTTGGACAGTATTTTGGGTATGTAGAAAGTAGATAATATACTTAATTTTATCAGTTGTTTTTGGTTTTTGGTTTTTTTAGAAAATAAAGTTTTGTTTGACCCTAGCTACCACATGAATAGATAAGCACATGAATGTTCAAAAATATTTTGAACGCTCATCTGAAGCATGGACAAGAGATCATCTTCATGCAGTTAGCTGAAGAATGCTTTCATGTTAGTTCCAAGAATCCCTAGGGACTCTCTTCACATCCAACATAAGCTGAACAATTTGTAGTCTTGTTATCCTACTGAATTTATAATTTCTACACTGGTCAAGATGTTGGACTTGGATCTGGGAGGTTCAGAGTAAAGTTCGTACTCAGCTGTGAAAGTGCACAGAAGGACTTTGGGCCAATTATTATCTCTTACCCTAGCCTACCCTGAAGGATTAATGCTATTGGAAAAACTGGAGGAGTGATATAAATCTTATAAGACTAAAATATACCCAGTCATTTTGCTAAAAAACTACTACTTATAACAAGTATGTTATCTAGATTCAAAGTACATGAATCAGCACACCAATTCTGCTTGCAATTAGGGATACTTGAATAGTTTGATCATTGAAAATTGCTACGAAGGCTGACCTGATTTTACCTTTCAGGCAGATTTGCAGGTTGAATTTTAATTACTCTCTGGATGTTCTGACATAGTCTTTTGAGATGAAAAATACCTAAAAATATCTGAAATGGGGTGTATATGTGCAGATTCACAGATTAATGAGAAACCAAAAGAAATGGATTTCTGAATATAAACATTAAGCAAATGTGAGATGAGTAAGAGTACAGCCTAGTCACCCATCCTGTTTCGGTATAAGGAAGGAAAATTACATGCCTGAATGCAATAATTCTAGTTAACCACAAGGAAGATTATTCTGATTTTAAAAAGGTCCCCCCACACTCCCAAAAGAAGGAATACTATGCAAAAGCTGTGCAATGTAATTGCATACTTGTTTGTGTGTGAACATGTATGTGCATGTGTTTGTCAGTATAGATATCTACTTCCTAGAAGCTACACTCCAAAAAAGGTCAGGAACCAGTTTTTAAAAGAATATCCATTTAACTAATAACCATGGATTAAAATGAGGTGTCTATAAAATAAGATATCCCGTTCATAAAAGAAACTGATTTCCCATCTGCTTATTCCAGCCATTTGCTCTTACACACAGAACTGCAGAACTGCACACATACATGCACAAAGCACTTCCCTCTCTCTTTGCAGCAAAAACACTAAAAAAGAAGGGGGGAAATACGATTGACAAGAGGGTAAATGAAGGGATAGCTTGGCTGGGAAGGAAGGAAAGTGAAATGGGGTGCAGAACTGGAAGGAATGAGAGGAAGGGAATATGGCACTGGGGAAGGAAGGAAGGACCCAGAATTTAGGCTTTACTTAAAATTCATCAGAGTGAAGATGGCTCATCTTGAAAGATATCCTCAGTAATGCCGTCTGGAGCCATTTGTTCCTCCCACCTGTTGGTTTGTTTTTAGCGGAGTCTTGAATGTAAGATGTCCTCCCTGCCACCCCACGCAATTCGCCTTGCACAAGTTATTCACAAGGAGATCCACATAGGAACCAACCTTGCAGCCTCCAGGTGCTGAATGAGTGGTTTTCTTTGCCCGACCATTTTATCACCAGCTGTCAGTCAATATATTAATTGGGGTTTTCTATCCATACTATGCATACACAGTGAGAGCATGAAAAATTAAATGAGGCTGAAGAACTGCTCTCTTCCTGGATGATGTGAGAACACAAAAGTATATTTTACATTCTTCCGTTAAGATCGAACTATAGTTTGCAGAACCTAAAAGCTGGCCTCCTCTTTCAACAATTAGTGTGACCACCCATAGGCAAAGGCATTTCACAAATCTATGGCCACAGCATGCCAATTACGGCTCCCTGCATGTACCCATATTCAGGAACTCTTGAACAATGGGAAATGAGTCCCAAGTCTTCTATCAAGAATGCACTGGTATTTTGTAAGTGCTGCAGAATCATATTAACTGAACAAAATGCATAGAGTTGAGAGGACGGAAGAAGAGGCCAGATCACTTAGTTTCCCACCTAAAGGCATTTTCATTTCTCTAGACATACGGTACCTAACTTGTCTCTTCAAAAGGGAAATGTTGCCTTCCAGCATCTGGCTTTGGTCCTTGTGGGCAGAGTGCAGTCTTTCAGTACCCAGATCATACTTTGCCCAAACGTGCTGCAGCTCATAATAACATCCTCTGACAATCTCTAGCCCTGATGCTGCACTCATGGTCTTTGATTAAGAACTGTCTAATACGATTGCTGTAAAATTGTCTTCCATACTTTTGAGGGCTTTGCTGCAGCTAAATCATTCAGGCTATGCCCTAGAACAGCAAAATAGATGGAGTCCTTGAAATGTGGCCACCAAATGACAATTTTTAATGCTGCTAAATGGAAATTATTAAATAGGGAGTCATCCTGTTTATTGTATTTATTTTTATTACATTTAAATATAATTGAAATCAAAGTTCCCTTTTGCCTTACTTAGTTCTTTGTTCTCACTCTGCTTATTTTCTACAGTATATCCTACAGCGTATCACTCAAAACTCAAATCCATCCATTTGCATTTAAAAAAAAACCCAAACCCTGCATCTCTGGTTTAGGGGAACCAGTGGAAATCCTGCAAGCTTCACTGCTTAACCATGTAATTGTGAAATTGTACTCAAAAGTAGTCAGGGTGCTATTGGTGATAGCTATTATAGTAATTGTATATACGTATACCCCTAGGAGTGATTCACACATCCATGATCCTCAAATTCAGCATGAAGTAGGTGAGTTGCATTTGTGGATGAAATTCCACAGACAGAATTGTCATATCCTAAATCCTTCATATTAACCTGAATACTGGTACTTTGTAGGTATTTGCTTGTAAAACAATACAGTGATTTGGAGGTAAGAGGGCATATACATCTCTACTTCTCAATATCCTATATATTGTCATGTTTGCATATTTCTGCACAAAGATCCACAAAGGAGCCCATATTCATACAACACTTTGTGGTCAATGCATGAATATTCAAAAAGGGGTGCAGAGGGATTTGGGGAGACACGTTTATATATGCACCCATGTTTCTCAACCTATTTAGCTTTATTTATATGTAGACATATAAACTAACACAGAAGTTTATACATAGATATATAAAGCCATAAAACTAATCAGTTTATGAGGGAGGCACATTCCCCAAAATCCAAACATTTAGGTACCTTGGATTTTCTTGAGCCTTCGTTATCACTGTATAGTTTTGAACCCGGCTCAAAAAGAAAATGAATGGAATGGGCATTCTTGCTCAAGATGTTTAATTTAAATCAGTGTTTTTCAAACTTGGCAACTTTAAGATGTGTGGAGAATTCTGGGAGGTGAAGTCCACACATCTTAAAATTGCTAAGACTGAAAAACATTGATTTAAATTATTTAAAGCTGAGGCCCAGAGAATACATGCCATTGGGAGATCTGTAAGGAAAGAACAGGATATGACTGGGTGGTTGTGATGCTTCTCCTGCCTTTAGGTACTTCCAGCAAAGTTTGCCTGGTTTCTAGAAGGATGAGCTTCTAGGCAAATTCACAGCAGTTCTTGCCCTGTGGTGCAATGATTGCAGAATTGCATGACAATGATGAACAACTGTTTGCCTACGCAGCTGCTGCTTAATTGCTACAGACCTTTGAACTCAGTATGGGCTTGGAGGACCTTCCCTGGTATTTGAGATTGGGAATCAGAAGCATTTGAAGATTTTTGCTAGATTTTTTTTTGTTTTGTTAGAGAGATTCGTTTGCTCATTTTTATGTGGGAACTAAGGAAGTCATGTTTAGATCTTACAGTTAATGTTCACTGAGTTCATGATTCAATGTTCCTGGGTTTTCTTTTCTTGGAAGTATAGTTCACATTAGATGGGGTTATAAGAATTTGGACATATTCACCAATTGCTGTGAATATACTACTCACCCTACAGTCCTGTCAATCAAACATTTCATTATTTTCTCTCCAGCAATAGAAAAATCATCCTTCTTTCCATATCCTTCCTTGGAATGGATGATAGGTTATACCTATATAGGGTATTCACAGGCTTCAGTAAAAGGGTGGATTGGCAGGTGAGATTCCCTTAGTACAAACTTTTTTTCTCTCAGGACCCTTTCCCACTTTTCAGAATCATGGAGGACCCCAAAAGAGCTTTTGTTTGTATGTTTATCCCACATAAAAATGTTATATTTATCAATATTTACCATAGTAAAAATTAAAATTGAGCCATTCGCTGCCGCTTCTCACAATTGTTTGATGGGATTTTTATATTGTATTATTTTTCAACATAGGCTGACAAATAATTGTGATTTTGCAGACACCTGAGAGGGTCTTGGGGGACTCCCAGAGGTCCTAGGACCACACTTTAAGAAACACTGCCCTAGTAGAAGGAAATTCAGCCTTCATTGGAAGAGCTAAGAGAACACTGTTCCTCCATCTTAGAGTGGGCAGTAGTACCCGGAGTCGCTGTGTCAGCATTAGTACCCCAGACTTAGGCTCTGATTCTATAGGAGTAGGTTGGGAGACTGTGTGGAATAGTTGATGTAGTTTGTACTCGCTGACAGAAAAAAATGAGTTTTGATTGTATGCCCCATCTTGGTAAATTGTCTTCTTTTTGTTAACTTGGGTCTGTGCTTACAGTACAACTATCGTATTGTAATTGGCTGTCCTGTTTGTTCGTTTGCTTTTCTTAAGGGAAAAGCATTCAGTTCAAATCTGAACTGGTGAAAGATGTGGTTTGTTTTAATATTTTCTTAGCCTGTATTTTCTCTCCTAGTCTTATTGGTCCTTTAGAAGTTGCTATTTTCCCTGTGGTTATATGCAAGACCTTACTATTGTCACTGGAATGGCATACACAGATGATAGGACTGATAAATACACATCTGAGATAGTACTCTACTTTATTTGTACAGAAATGTGTCTGCTCTGGGGATCCAAGCCTATTAGTCATTTCATCCTTACTAATTAGATAGGCTCCATTCACACTCTGTGACTAAACTGGATCCACTTCTACGGCAAACCATTTATGTAATGCAAATATAAAAAAGTGGCATGTCAGAGATAAACACTTGAAAGCTAGTCAACATGGGAATTATTGTTCCAGGTTTCACACAGTAGGACAATTCAAGGTCAAAATCAACATAAGAGAGTAGAATCACTCCACAAAAACACAAAGATGGATCCAGAGTTCAGATCCATAGTGTCGAGTATCAGCAGCAAGTCCAGGATCTCAACAGCAAGTCATTGTAACTGTTATGGCAGGGATTGAGTAATAAAGGGGAGCCATAGGGAAGATGGTCAGGAACTCTTTTCCATGGCCACAGAAACTAGGACCAGAAATAATGGGTACAAATTGCAGCTACCTAGATTTCACTTAAATATAAGGAAAAACTTCCTGACGGTTAGATCTGTACAACAGTGGAACAGTCTACCTACGGAGGTTGTGGGTTCTCCATCTCTGGAGGTTTTTAAGAAGAGGCTGGACAGTCACCTCTCGCGGATGGTTTAATTGGTTTCCTGCATATTGCAGGGGGTTGGACTAGGTGATCCATGTGGTCCCTTCCAACTCCGAAATTCTATGATTCTATGATTCTATATAGGTAGTCAGTGTTAAAGGTGACTACTCTTCACAGAGCATTCAGAGTTCGGCTGCCACAGAACTTGCTACATACTTGAATGAGTTCAGGATAAGACTTTTAGCCCAAGTATTGTTCAGGGGTAAATTGTGCTGCTAAATTTAATTATGGTTTTTGGCCTTCTTGGAGACAACCACCTATTTTGAAGAAATAGCCAATTGCTGAATAGATTGTTGCTCTTGAGGTTTTTTCCCAGGCAGCCATATATATGTGTCTCCACCTCTATTCTTGGGCATTCATGTCTGATATGGCGGTGCTGTCCTGGACTTGATGGCAATCTGCTATTTCACTTATTTGGTTTATTTGTATGAAAATATCATTGCCCAAGATTACCCTAGGGCAGGGATATGCAAAAACAGCCAGAATTCAGTGGCTTAGGCAGTGTTCTTTAAACAAAAAAATCAGAAACAAAAGCTTCTGGGGCCTGATGGACCTCTAAAGTGGCATTTGATTTGGCCATGGTAAAAGAAAATTGGTGTGGGGCCTAACAATTCTTTAGGTCAAGCTATGACAAAGTGATTGAATGACACACCACCATCTCCCCAACTGTGTCTCTGGTTGTAAAGTGTAATTGTTTTAATAAATGGCCCTCTGAGTAACAAACAACTTCTTGGATTTACCAGATCAATCCTCTAGTGCATTCAGCAACTCTGATGACACTGAACTACCTCAGCACTTTGTGCAGGATCCATCTTGTCTATGTAGGAGAGTTAGGAAGTTTAGATGAGAAGTACAGCAGAGGAATTTTCTCCTGCCATATGTTCTGCTTTCTGTAATGTGGTCATTATAAATCTGTTTCACTTTGCTTAGCCAGCTTGGGGAGGGGGGGGGGGCAGATGGACACTGTTCACTCCTCTGAAATATCAGGACTCCAAAGAGTGAACACTGATCCTTGAAGAGACATAATGGTGAAGAAAACCAGGATATCTTTTGAAAAATGACAAGTTTGACTGCTGTTCAAAGTGGGGGAATGGGAGAGAAAATAAAGAGTAATGGCTTGATTTGAATGGAAATAGCATGAAGATGCTTTCTCAAAAGTGGTTGTAAAAAGGAAACATCTATACACAGTGGTTTTATTTTCCAGTGCAACAAATAATTAGCTCAGACAATAATATTTGCACATGCAGCTTTACATATATTGATCCAGCTCTACGTATATGCAGTAGCCACTATGCATATGCATTTAGAATATGTGGATCAATGAAAATTTAGTCCATGCATGGGCTCACAGACTACTCCTTTCTTGTTTAATTTCTCAGCAATTAATTAAAAAAATATAATAGCTGACAATCTACAATCATGATCATATGGATTCTGTACATATTTTTCTACATGTTATATATTTTCTGTGTAAATTCTATATTCCTAAATATATATACCTTTGTAACTCTAATACATGTTTTCTTCTAAGTACTTTCCCTTATATTTGTTTCATTAAACATAGGTCAATTTCAATGTTTTAAAATATAAAATGATTTTCAGGTAACTTTCTGAGATATATATAGATTTTATATATACATTGTCTAGCTGACAATGTTAGGGAACATCAGACAGCTCCCTGTTGCCCTCCTGCATTTTGAGACAAAATAAATCAATGGATTTATTTTATATCCTTAACATGAATATGCCTCCATCAGATAGTTTGCAATGGAACCAACAGCCTTTTAACAGGCAGTGTTGAGAATGAGAATGGAAATGTATTTCCCCAGGCCAAGTATTGCTGTTAAGAATCACTATTTTAAAAAGAAATATTATTGGGGGTGGGGGGGGGGGATACATGCACATACAAACCAAGAATGACCTGGTCCAGCATCTATTTGTGCTTACAGTCTATCATCCAGTAGGGAAAAAAATGCTTGGAAATAAAATTATAATGCAAGATATAATGTTGGAAAAATTGAGCTTTATTTTGTTTACTTATTTACGGTCAGACTAAGAGCCTTTTAAGGAATGACTACCTAGGGGGTGGCAAGGAGGCACAAGTGAGAAAAATGGATCATGACATCATGATTCTCATTTCATTATTTTGATGAAATCTTGTCTTGCTGGTATTATACATATTCTCTGTGTGAACGATTTCTAAGTTAAACTTGCTCAAGTGAACTGTTTTCTGATCCAGGAGCTCAGTGTTATTAACTGGTAACAAATTAATGGTTCTTGAGACTCAACAAATGGGGCTCTAAACATTTTGGATGAAAATATTTAATGTAATTTAGCCACAAATGGGTGAGTGGCTAAGACAATGGGCTGTTTATCTCTGAGCTGTATCAACTTTGCAATTCTTATAATACTTGAATACTATTTTTCAGCTTAAATTCATCTTAAAATAGGTCCTAAATTATGGTAAAACAATTATGCTATTAAAAAAAATTGCACAGAAACATAGAATTATACAGTTTGGAAGGGTCATTCAAGGCACTGCTTTCAATCCCCTGCTCACTGTAGGAATACAGATTAAAGCATCTAGGACAGCTGGTAATCTAGCCTTAATTTGAGCACATCCAATGAAGGGGAGCCCATCATCTCTCTGGGTGATTGGTTACACTGTTGAGCTCTTCAAAATATTAGAAAGTTTTTCCTAACATTCAGTTGGGATCCTACAATTTAAAGACATTATTGCACACTTTGGATTCTTGACCTTCTGCATGACATCCACTCAGGTATTAAGAATGTTATTATATTCCACACCTCACTGTTTTGTTCTCAAAGCCAAACAGTTTCATAGTTTCTATTTACCTGCTTTGCCCTTCTCTGCATCTATTCCCATTTAAGAGGGATTCAGACAAACTATGCTGCCCAGAACAGAATACAATATTTCAAGGAGGTCTGCCCAATGCAATAATGTGGCAGAACTACTGTTGCCCATGATTAAGAAATTATACTTTCATTAATGCAGCTTAAAATTGCATTTCCTTTTTTTGCTGCCACAACACACAGGTGATTCACATTCAGTTTGTAATTAATTATTATTCCTAGATCTTTTTCATAAGTAGTATTCCCAAACCAATTTCCCCATTTCTCATTATGCATTATAGAATTTCATTCCATTAAATTTCATTATATTATTCTGACCTATTTCACCTATCAAGTTCACTTTGAATTTCATTTCTGTCTCTTAGTATGTTAAGTATCCCACCAATTTTCTATAATTTGTATATTTTATATTCCTTCTTTTGTCTTATTTCTATTCATGTACATAAATGTTAACAAATACAGATCTCAAGGCTAAATATGGGATCCAAGACTGAACCTTGTTATCCACTTGACACTACACTCCGAAACACTGTTGAAGTGCATTCTTTGAATAAGCTTTTTTAAACAGCTGGATATCCAGTTAATTATTATTGACATCCAATTAATTGCCATACTTGTCTAGCTTGCTTAATTAGAACATCATGATTAAGCAATCATGATCTGACACAGAGTTTGCTGATCAAGATCTGTTACATCTATTGCAATCTACTAGAGAAGTTAGTAGAAAATGATGGAAAGTTAGTTTAGCTAAACATGTTCTTCACACATCCATGCTCTCTTCTAGAAATCACCTGATTATTTCAAGGTGCTTACAGATTGCTTACTTTATTTGTTACAGAATCTTCCTAGGTATTAATATTTTTTCCCCTTGCTTTTGAAGATAAGGACATTTGCCTTTCTTCAATCATCTTTCATTTCATTGGTTCTCCAGGATTTCTTAAAGGTAACATATAAAGGTTCAGCAAGACTAACAGCAAGTTCTTTTAGTATCGCAGGATGCAATATCCTGTTCCTTGAGATATAAATTAATTCAAAATAAATCTTCCTATTAATCTCAAGCTTCAATTCTGCCCCTTTATCTAGATCTTCATGGAAGTAGTAGAATACTTACTCTTTTGTTAGAGAAAACCAACCCAAAATCTGAACTAAATAATTCTATCTTTATTAGCATTTTTTCATATTTATTGAATGATTTGTATCAGCCACTACCCTGTGGAACACCCTCCACCCTGAGATCCAATAGGCCCCCACCCTCCTAGCCTTCTGGAAGACCTTGAAAAGTTGGGTTTTTCCCTGGGCATTGGGATAGGGTAAAGCTGGCACCTAGTGGTTTTTGTTTCTTATGTATTGAGAAATGTTGGTTTGGGGGTATTTTTTTCATGGATATTAGTGTTTATATATATATATATATATATATATATATATATATATATATATATATATTAATGTTATTGTTGCCATGAGCCACCCAAACTTATGGCTCATAAGATGAGCAGCCATATAAGTCTAATAAATAAATAAATACTGGTCCTTTTCTCCTCCTTTTACTTTGAATATATCTAAAGAAGTCTTTTTTGTTGTTGCTGTCCTATTGTCAGCCTCAGCTGATTCAGGCCTTTAGCACTTCTAATGCCACCACTACCACGTACGCTACCTACATCTACTTTTGATAATGTGCCCCTTTTTATCTCCTCTGTGCATATGTATGTGTACATGTATGGCTTTCAGATTTTCACTAAGGTTTCTATGCAATAATCTGCACTTCAACTTTGTCTTCTGTTCTTTTTTCCCCTCATTGGTATTATTTCCTGTTGTGTTTTTAGTATCACCTTGTGTTGGAATTTCTACCTTTCTTGAGCTACAGCCATAAAATAGAGCTTCTTCCCATAAAGTCCTGCTTATCATTGTTCTGTCTTTATTAACATCTATTTCCTTGAAGACCAAGATACACATTCATTCATACTGAGTTTTAGCTTCCTTTAAAATCAAGAATTACATGTTCTCTTCCCTAAATGATCCTGCTACTTCTACTTCATTCCTACTAATTAATCAACAATAGCTGATCTCTTATGACTCCCTCTACTTTCCAAAGGCAATGGTGTCAGCGAGACAAGTAAGGAATTTCTTGGAAAGGACACACTTGGCCGAATTTGTCCCCAACAGATGCTGGGTAAATTAAAGTCCTCCATGATTACTACTGGATGCCTCTTTGAGCAATCTGTGATTTGTTTTTGGAAAGCATCTTCCATTTTTTTCTCCCTGGTTAGGCATCAATAGTAGATAGTCCATATCAAATATGGAATTGTACCAGCAGTTAAAAAGAAGGGTGCTATCCTGAGTATAAAAGGCAGCAAATGCCGTGATAAAGCAAAAGCGTTTTCCAAAAAAATATATATTATTACATAGAAGTTCATGTATTTATACTTTCCATTCATTGGATTAAAGGCTTACTTCTGCTTAAACTAGTTTGAAAAATGAAAAATCTCACATACTTTGACTTTTCATGCAGCCATTTTAAAAATATATTTATATTTTTTCTAATCTGTCTCAACTATTCCTAACTAGACTTGCTATTTAATTGGAGATTGAATTTTGAATTTGAATTTTATGCTTGTAGTCAGCAGCAAAACTGGTACACTGATACTTAACCCAGCTTACCTTAGAAATTCTCCTGCAAAAATTTCATTTGAATGCTTTTTATTGAATAAAATTCAGTTCCTAAAACCCAAATGAAACAAAAAGAAAAATGTTGGACAGGTTCACAGTTTTCAATGCCAAATTTGAATAATGCCACATTGTGTAATGTTAAAATGAACCAGAACTTCTCCTCACCAGCAATCATCACCCACATAAGCAGAGGTTACCACCAGGCACACAATCAAGCAGCGAACAATACCCTAATCAAGGAACTACCAGAGGAGCAAAACAAAACCCCCACCAGCACTGGCAGGGCATGCCACAGTATATAAACAGAGAGCAAACCCCCTCCCATTCTAGCACTGAAGATGTTACCTAGCCGGGTAATGAAACGTTTGCAAGAAAAGAACCAAGCTCAGAGAACCCCAAGGACTCCATGATGTTAAAATGGTTTGACACTTCTCTGCTGCTGTAGCTTGGTTCTGTCTCAAACAAATAAATATGGATTTTTAATGTTGTTGTTTTGATCTATTTTAATTGCAGAAAGAAAAAAAACTTTTGGAATGTGTTACTGTTTTGATATGGAGATATTAGATCAAGTCAGATTTTGTACATGCCTTTTCTTTCTTTACGTAGCAATCACCCATTTTCGGTTTCTATTGCTTACAGAAGGCAATTGAGCAATTGCATATTTGTCTATGTTCTTAGAAAAATGGATAAAGGGATGAATGAATGAAATTCTGTTTTATACTTAGCTCTCTTCCCATATTTAGTGTCAAATAAATGCAGCCATTAATTGCTTTAATTGCACCAGGAATCTTGCCTCTGTCTGCAGTAAATAGATGAGAATGTAAGATTAATCCAGTTTTTTGTTTGTTTAGGAAATTTGGTTAGGGTTGCAAAGAACAATTAAATGATCAATTTAAATCAAGCATCATTTTCTTTTGAGGCCTTTAAAACTGGAAGTCTGAACTCTGAATAGACAGCAAGAGTCCATATTACCTTAATGTTTTGTTTAATTTGACTAATCTTTCTTTTTCTATTGTACCTAAAACAAAGTTGATCCACCCTAAATGAAAAGCTTTTTACTGGGAAAATTTAGGATGAACTCTCTATCTATCTATCTATCTATCTATCTATCTATCTATCTATCTATCCATCCATCCATCCATCCATCCATCCATCCATCCATCCATCCATCCATCCATCTATCTATCTATCTATCTATCTATCTATCTATCTATCTATCTATCTATCTATCTATCTATCTATCTACCTACCTACCTACCTACCTACCTACCTACCTACCTACCTACCTACCTAGTTTAGTAGCTTAGTATCTTTACAGGTTCAGTAAAACTATATTTTATCAAACTTCATCCAAAGTACTTAACCTCAGCTAAGTCATGCTTAAATATTATTAGTCAGAGTCTCTTTGCCCTCAGCAACTCATTTGCAGTCCTTAGAGCCCTGTTTCCTGCAAGGGGACAGGGCCAAAATGTTTGTCCAAAGCCTTGTTGAAGAGTAAGACATATTGTCACCCCTTCAAAGAAAACCCTCCAAACTTACCAAGCACTGTGCAGATTTTTCTCTTCTTTATGCTCCTCTAAGGGGCATAATTGGTGCCTGAGGTCAAGAGCATCTATTAGACCACTTAAAACCTTGCAAACTTCAATAAAGCACAGAAAAGCAAAGGTGTAAAGAAATTCCATGAAGAACTGCCCTTTGCTTCACACCTAAGTGAGGAACAGCAAGTCCTTTACAAAGGATGCAGTGCCTCAGCAAGTCAAATCCTGCCCATCTCATACCATCATCATCTTATTATTATTGTCTAGCAACAAATTCATATAATTCAGCTATGATCCCAACATGCCACCACAGACTGATGCCAACATTTGGAAACATTTCAAAATATGAGTTTTCCTGCTCTTGAAATATGTAATAGATTTTGATCATTTAGTTCCAATCATGCTTTCTTGGGACTGATCTGATAAGAACTTTCTATTCTGTGAACATTGTAAGACTTTTTACTAAGTAAATCCATGAAGACTTTTGGTATTAAAAGATTTTGCTCAGTTCTCCTCTTTTTTCTTGGATCATTTTTCTTCATCAGCTTAGTTAAACCCATGCTGTTAATGGTTTATTTATTCTGCATCTAGGGACAGAGAAGCCACTAAACCTTTCTCTCTCCACTTTGTCTTTTGTCTGGGTTTTCTTTGCTCCCTTATGGTATTATGTTCATCATTTATCATTGCCTAAACAGTAGAAGTATGAGGAGCTGAGCACAATCCTTTTAAGTACAACCAAAAAGTCTCTAAGATGATCACTTATGGATGCAGAGAAATAAAATTAGCTTTAATCATATTGGATCTTGCTGCCCCTAAGAAAAGTCTTTCTAACTAGTTGCTGGTCTTCCTGTTCTTGATAGAAATGTTGAATCCCTTCCCATCTGTTTTTAGGCTACAGATGCATCCTTTGTCATCCAGTCTTTCTCCCACATGCTTTGGTTCCTGACTCCTTCTGTTAATTCATTCTTAATTTTATTAGACGGAACGTCTGTCCTTTCCTTCCATGCAGCTTCCTTGCATAGATTTCTAAATGCTGCCAGAGCTACTGTTCTTTAATCTTGGACAGTAAAACTAACAATTTCCTTTTGAATCCTAACAATAGAGCTGTACAGCAGGGTAGTATTGTCAACTTCATATTGGACAAAGGAGCCACGGCTGAAAGTGCAGTGGCTTAAGAACATAAGCAGAGTCCTGCTGGATCAGAACCCTGGTCCATTTTGTCCAGAAGTCTGTTCTTACAGTGGCCAGCCAACTGCACAAGGAAGCCCACTAGTCTCCCAGCAGATGGCCTTCAGAGACATCAAAGCTAATAGCCATTAAAGAAGACTTGCAGAAGACCATTATGAAAGGGCTGAGTTTTGAAGCAGAAACTTCAAGGTTCGACATTCCCTCTTGAAGTCACTATGATATAGTATCAGTAACAATGAAGGATAAGACCAGTGTTTCCCAAGTGCAATTGGTTTCTCTACAATACAATTTATTTCTGCATTTTTCCACTGCTCTTAAAGACCAAATACTTCTAACCCTAATCCTAACTCCTAAGTCAATGAAGCTATATTTTATATAGATTTATATAACTTATTCAGATACAGCTTTGCCATGAGAGTAGTGACCAAATTTTTTTTCAATCTTCTTTTTCAAAGATGGTTTTCAATTTTGCCTAGCAGCTAGTTCAGACTTTAGTTATGATCTGCCAAGCAAGTGGATAAGTTAAGAATAATATACATTCTCTAGGATCACATAATTGGATAGTAGGTCTCATGCTTCAGTGGGTTGAGTTATTGTTATTAGAGATCATTGAAGATGCCTTTTACTACATCCAGGGTTTGATTCAGGTATCCCTTCAAAGCAAAGTCACAAAGCCAAGTAATACCTGTTTTAATTCACTGAGCTGAAGAAAACTGTTACCCGCTGATAGTGAAATGAAGTGGCCAACTGAGTCAAACTGTTGGGCCTGCCTATGAGGTGAAAGCACCTTGTGGGGGCCTATGGTGGGCAGTCTGCTTCCCTTAAGGGCTTATGGGTATGTTTTTGCATGTATGCGGAAGGCCCTTCTCTGATACGAAAACTAGTTTGTGCAAAACCAGAATTCTAATTAATAATTTTCTCTGGAAATATTATACCTACTTCATCTCAACTTCATATAGTTGATTGTCATAGAGAAACCACAGAATTCTTGCAAAATAAACCAATTTGGCAGTTAATGCTTAATCCACATATGTTGAATGAAAATTCCTCATTGGGAGTTTCAGCTCTCCCAGGGATTTGTAATCCCATTCATATTTGTTCTGGCACACAATGAGAGAAAAAATATGATTAGATCCTAAGTCAGAAAATGACTACATCTTTGAAATCCAATAGGAAAAGCTCTATAAGGTTTCATCTCTTAGAGTTCAAATATCACAAAGCTCACCCATCCTTCTCTTGTGCAATCATTTCTGATGCCTCTGTTCAAACATGCTATATTTATGATTTATCATCAGCTGAATGTCTCATTCATTTTTCTATCCAAATGCTTAAAACATGCTGACATTTAGAAAACCAGGGCATTAATAAATCAAGAAACTCCACTCTTTTCACTGAGGTCAAATCCTTGTTAACTGCAAGAGTTCTTCAGGGAATAAGACATTCATTTGCAATGCATTATCTGAGCTCATCATAGGTAGTTTGCTGTAACCTTTTCAAGAAAGAAAAGAAAACAATTAAAACTGAATAACTTCATTTATAATTCAGAGTGCTTTGGCAAGGTCTTTGTTTAATAAGGACATTGTGAAGACTCTCAAATCTACTTCTGAAAAGGGATCAGAGTTTGATAGATTGACTAGTTGTTGGCTAATTTGGGGAGCATATTCTTTTTTGGATGGTATCTTCACAAGCTAGGCTTCAGCAGTACGTGAACCGAGAACTACCAGATGTACAAGCTGGGTTTCGAAGAGGCAGAGGAACTAGAGATCAAATTGCCAACATTCGCTGGATCATGGAGAAAGCACGAGAGTTCCAGAAAAGCATCTACTTCTGCTTCATTGACTATGCAAAAGACTTTGATTGTGTGGATCACAACAAACTGTGGCAAATTCTGAAAGAGATGGGGATACCAGACCACCTTACCTGTCTCCTGAGAAATCTGTATGCAGGCCAAGAAGCAACAGTTAGAACCGGTCATGGAACAACTGATTGGTTCAAAATAGGGAAAGGAGTACAACAAGGCTGTATACTGTCACCCTGCTTATTTAACCTATATGCAGAGTACAACATGAGAAATGCCAGGCTGGAAGAATCACAAGCCGGAATTAAGATTGCAGGGAGAAACATCAATAACCTCAGATATGCAGACGATACCACCCTAATGGCAGAAAGTGAAGAAGAACTAAAGAGCCTCTTGATGAGGGTGAAAGAGGAGAGTGCGAAAGCTGGCTTGAAACTCAACATTAAAAAAACTAAGATCATAGCATCTGGACCCATCAATCCCTGGCAAATAGAAGGGGTAGAAATGGAAGCAGTAACGGACTTCATTTATTTGGGCTCCAAGATCACTGCAGACGGAGACTGCAGCCATGAAATTAAAAGACGCTTGCTCCTTGGGAGGAAAGCTATGGCAACCCTAGATAGCATATTAAAAAGCAGAGATGTCACCTTGCCGACAAAGATCCGCATAGTCAAAGCTATGGTTTTTCCAGTAGTAATGTATGGCTGTGAGAGCTGGACCATAAAGAAGGCTGAATGCCGAAGAATTGATGGCTTTGAACTGTGGTGCTGGAGAAGACTCTTAAGAGTCCCCTGGACTGCTAGGAGGTCAAACCAGTCAATCTTAAAGGAAATCAACTCTGATTGCTCATTGGAAGGATTGATAATGAAGCTCAAGCTCAGATACTTTGGTCACCTAATGCGAAGAGAGGACTCTTTGGAAAAGACCCTGATGCTGGGAAAGATTGAAGGCAAAAGGAGAAGAGGACGACAGAGGATGAGATGGCTAGATAGCATCACTGAAGCAATGAGCATGAAATTGAGCAAACTCAGGGAGGCAGTGAAAGATAGGAAGGCCTGGCGCAATATGGTTCATGGGGTCACGAAGAGTCAGACACGACTTAACGACTGAACAACAACAACAAAATCTTCATATTTTACTGCTGTAGTTCCAAAATAGCTAGATGCTAGAGGACAGCCCGCAAGGTATACTGCCCCCAATTCATAATTGCAGGTCCCAAACAGTGCACTCTATGCCCTTCAAAAGTAATACACCATCCATTTCTGTCAGAGCTAAGACCTATTACCTAGTGTATGAAAAAGATCTACTGAAATGATTAGGAGGTAGATAAGCTGCCCTACCAAAAACAAACACTTAGATTGTCTGATGCTTTTGAGCTTGGGGTGAAAGTAGATATGGGAAGACATAATATAGTTATATAAAAATATAAACGGAATGGACAATGTGATTATAGATTACATTGTTAGAACCTGAGGTCACCCATTAAAATTAATGGAGGGATTAGAATCAATAAAAGGAAGGGCTATAATGGATTAGAATCAATTAACGTAATAGAGGAATTAGAATCAATTAAATGAATTATTTTGTTTTTACAGCACATAAGCATGGTGGAATTCCTGCCCTTGATGTGATGATGATCCTAATTTACTTGGGTTTAATAGGCTTTTTGATAAAAACATGAAGGATTGGTCTGTTGATATTTAGTACTCTTTTGGGCTATTTGCTCCCTCTGGAATCATGGAATCACATACCTGGAAAACTATGTACTATAAAAAAAATGATTGAAGGGAGTTATCACCTTCTTGTGCATGTCTGTGAGCTTCCTGAATATATCTGGCCATTGAATCACATAGAATACTGGACTAGCTACCTGTTAATCTTATGCATCAGGGCTGTTTTTAAGTTATTGTGCTCTTATTGTGAACAAAGAGGTTCTCTGCAATTTATGTTACTAGAATGCTGATAATAGAAGAGTAGAGTTCGGTATGAAATGGTGTTGAGTGACAGTGGGAGTTCTCTCTAGAAATGCTGTGATGGAGACATACAAACATCTGATCTTTTTCAAATCACCAAGTTTTGCAAAGTTACAGCAAAGTCCACATGCTTGCTATCCTAAGACATGAAACACCCTACTGCCTTTTATGCAAGCTGTGTAGGCCACTGAGAGCAAAAAGAAAAGAAAAGAAAAGAATTAGGGAGTCTTTTTATTCCCCAAAGTGGAAATAAAGGTTTTAGCTAGGTACCAGTCAGCCAGAGCCAAATTGGACAGAAATGCTATGTGTGTGTGTGCTCATTCTCAAATAGTGAAGTCTGAGGAATAACAGCAGATACAACAGCTTCATATCACACAGTAGCAAGGGTATCACCTGGTTTCCTGAGTTGCATTAACTCTGGGATGTTCAATGACAGCTTGATTTTCATCCAGTTTGAGCCTCTATTCCACAATCCCAAAAGCCTGGGGCAAGCAAAACTAAGATCTGATCTGCAAGGATCATAAATGCTACACATCAAATATAATTCCAGAAAATGGTATCTTTCATTATCCATTTATTAATTTATTGCAATCACTTGGAAAAACTCAGCAAATCACCGTTTTCAAATACAGCAACAAAATTTGCAAATAAATCCAAGAGTAAACTTTTTAAAAACAGTAGTTTAAAGTATTCCACAATTGGCAGTATTTCATTAAAAGCATATTGGAATCAAACTTTCCTGGGAAGGCTATATTCAAAATCCAAGTACCAACCACTCTCTTTTGCCAATTCAGCCAGTAAATGAGGTCTCAGGTACCTTTGCACAAGAAGAGGTTATTCCAGAGATATAATTTCTTATTACAAGAAATTCAAATAAAAACATATTTACTGGGTATTATAGGAAGAAGAAGAAAATCAGTTTTTCTAGAAAAAAGAACTATTAACAATAAAATTACTACCTAAGGCAGCCAAGGTTGCCTTCCAGATGTTCAATTCCCAAAATTCCCAGCCAGCATGGGAATTGAAGCTCAGCACATCAGGAGATCACCAGTTTGGGGGAAAGTGTTTTAAGGAATATCTGCAAGTAAGGAGTGCTGAAAGGACCTATAGATCTATAGATCAACCTATTCCTATAGCTATAAAAACCTATAGCCTTAATAAAACTGAGCAGTCCTGCAGAATTATTACAAATGTGATTTATTTTTTTAAAATATTTTTTTTTATCCTGCCTTTCTTATTTTTTATAAATAATTCAAGGCAGTGAACATACTTAACATTCCTTCCTCCTCCTATTTTCCCCACCACAATAACCCTGTGAGGTGAGTTGGGCTGAGAGAGAGAGAGTGACTGGCTCAAAGTCATCCAATTGCCTTAGTGCCTAAGGCGGGACTAGAACTCACAGTCTCCTGCTTTTAGCCTGGTGCCTTTACCACTAGACCAAACTGGCTCTCATCTATGGAAGGTACTTCAACGTTTTTTAAAAAACATTCCAGAAGACACTGTGGCATAGTGGGACTCAGTTTCTTGGCATTTAGAGCAAGGTTATGGAACTTGTAGGCCTGCAGATGTTACTATTTACTTACTCCCAGCAAGCCCAGCCAATGGGACCAATAGTAAGGGATGCTCAGTGGGAAGCTTTAATTCAGCAATATTTGGAGGACCAAAATTTCCCATTCCATAATAAAACAAATATCAATAGGTTAACTCCAATGTATGTTACAATGATATACAACTAAGTGAACAATTTGGCTTCCATAAGAGGTGGTAATACCAACCAATTTGGACAGCTTTGAGTAAATAAATGTCTTCCAGTATTAGAGGCAGTAAGATTCTTGATCGCAATTGATGAGCACCAGAATTGGTAGCAGTATGTTATTGTAACAATGTCCTGATTGTCGGTTTCGTATTGGCAGTTGGTTGGCCAACATGGAGATTAAATCCTGGACTAGATCAGCCGTTAGTCTGATCCAGCACTGCTTTTCTTGTATTTCTAACAACTCTCTTTAAAAATAACTATAAGGAGGAAAAGAGTCTTGAAACCTATGTTTGTGCCTGAGTTTATCTAGTTGTTGTTTTCCCCATCAGAACAGTTTTTATTCAAACATGTCCTTTTTGGACAATATGTAAAGAGTTCCTATATCCCAGTTGCAAGAGAAATTCTCCCTTGATAGAACTTTGTGGCTAGTGAAGAAGGAAGAGCTGCAAAGATGTGAAATCTGAATGCATTCTTCATTTCTTTGTCATCTTGTGAAGAAATTTTAATGATCAAATGTACTGTGTTCTTTACTAATGAAAACTCAACTTCCTGGCTTTTGGGATATCGAGGCTGGCAGAAAATTAGGGCGAATCAAAGCTTTCTTGCTATTTCTTACATTTTGAATGGCCTAATAAAGGTAATGGCTAACTTCAAATTCTGGGTGTTATTTTTACAGGCCTACACAGCCACCTTTGCTTTTTACTTTCAGAGGTACAGTGGTACCTCGGGTCACGAACGCTTCTGTTCATGACCAATTCAGGTCACAAACAGCACCGTTCGCAAAATTTTGCTTCCGTTTGCGAACTCCGCATCAGGTGACGAACAGGATCCGCGGCCATTTTCCCTGCTGACACACGTGGTCGTGGCTTCCTGTAGGGAGGGGGACTCTCCCTCCAAACAATAACCGCCTCCCCACCCAGCTTCCTGTCCTCCACGCCTCAAGCAAGGTTAGTGTTCTCTCTCTTCATACTGTACTGTACTGTACTTTGTGTCATATTTTTGTGGTTTAAAAAAAAAAATACATATGGTTCAGAATGGATTAACCATGTTTACATTGAACCTTATGGGAAAATTTGATTCGGGTCATGACCAAAATCGGTTGGCGACCAAATTCGTAGGGGTCATAACAGATTAACTGTATTTACATTGAACCTTATGGGAAAATTTGATTCGGGTCGCAACCAATTTGGGTCGTGACCAGAGTCACAGAATGAATTAAGTTCGTGACCTGAGGTACCACTGTACTTTTGAAGGATGTGCATATTTTAATTTTAATTGTACTATGCAGTTATTTTTCAGATCAGCATTGAGAGGAACTACATGCTAATACATTTTGTATTTTGCATTGTTCATTCCCACAGGACTAAACGATTGGTTTATATGAGAAACTATTTTGAATTAGCAAACTAGTCATGGGAAATTGGGATTTTCCACAGGTAGCAGAAAGGGAAGTTGTGTGAGAAGCATGCAATAATCCCCTGTTCTGAATGTTAAGATTACAGGTGAAACTCGAAAAATTAGAATATCGTGCAAATGTTCTTTTATGTCAGTATGGCAACTCAAAAGGTGAAACCAATATATGAGATAGGCGCATTACATGCAAAGCGAGATATGTCAAGCCTTACTTTGGTATAATTGTGATGATTATGGCGTACAGCTTATGAAAACCCCAAATTCACAATCTCAGAAAATTAGAATATTACATGACATCAATAACACAAGGATTGGAAATAGAACAATTTCGGACCTCTGCAAAGTATAAGCATGCATATGTACTCAGTACTTGGTTTGGGCCCCTTTTGCAGCAATGACTGCCGCAATGTGGCATGGCATGGATGCTATCAGCCTGTGGCACTGCTGAGGTATTATGGAAGACCAGGATGCTTCAATAGCGGCCTTCAGCTCCACTGCATTGTTCGGTCTCGTGTCCCTCATCTTTCTCTTGGCAATGCCCCATAGATTCTCTATGGGGTTCAGGTCAGGCGAGTTTGCTGGCCAATCAAGCACAGTAATCCCATGGTCATTGAACCAGGTTTTGGTACTTTTGGCAGTGTGGGCAGGTGCCAAGTCCTGCTGGAAAATGAAGTCAGCATCCCCATAAAGCTTGTCTGCCGAAGGAAGCATGAAGTGCTCCAAAATCTCCTGGTAGATGGCTGCATTGACCCTGGACTTAATGAAGCACAGTGGACCAACACCAGCAGATGACATGGCTCCCCAAATCAACACAGACTGTGGAAACTTCACACTGGACTTCAAGCATCGTGCATTGTGTGCCTCTCCATTCTTCCTCCAGACTCTGGGTCCTTGGTTCCCAAATGAGATGCAAAAGTTGCTCTCATCAGAAAAGAGGACTTTGGACCACTGGGCAACAGACCAGTTCTTTTTTTCTGTAGCCCAGGTAAGACGCTTCTGACGTTGTTTGTTGTTCAGGAGCGGCTTGACAAGAGGAATATGACATTTGAAGCCCATGTCCAGGATCCGTCTGTGTGTGGTGGCTCTTGATGCACTAACTCCAGCCTCAGTCCACTCCCTGTGAAAGTCCCCAACACTTTTGAATGGCCTTTTCCTGACAATCCTCTCCAGGCTGCAGTCATCCCTGCTGCTTATGCACCTTTTTCTACCACACTTTTCCCTTCCACATAACCTTCTATTGATGTGCTTTGATACAGCACTTTGGGAACATCCAACTTCTTTTGCAATTACCTTTTGGGGCTTTCCCTCCTTATGGAGGGTGTCAGTGATGGTTTTCTGCACAACTGTCAGGTCAGCAGTCTTTCCCATGCTTGTGATTCCTACTGAACCAGCCTGAGAGACCATTGAAAGGCTCAGGAACCCTTTGCAGGTGTTATGGATTCGTTAGCTGCTTAGAGTGGGACACTTTGAGCCTAGAATATTGAACCTTTTCACACTATTCTAATTTTCTGAGATTGTGAATTTGGGGTTTTCATAAGCTGTACGCCATAATCATCACAATTATACCAAAGTAAGGCTTGACGTATCTCGCTTTGCATGTAATGCGTCTATCTCATATATTGGTTTCACCTTTTGAGTTGCCATACTGACATAAATGAACATTTGCACGATATTCTAATTTTTTGAGTTTCACCTGTAAGTGAAAAAAAAAATCCTTTCAGTAAATTAGCAAATCTCCCTTGCATAATTTATACCTGCTCATCTGTCTTTGCTTTTGTCATTAAAGGTGGTGTTATATTTCTGCCTCTTGAAAGAGATCTTATCACCCAACTGAGCCATAAAAGAAAATATTAGCTAGCATAGCTTCTGAATTACTAGATTTATAGGGTCTTTTTGTTTGGCTGCCTGAGTAATAAGAGACAATAAAACAGCTTTGCTGAGCACTTGAGACTGCAATCTGTTTTCTTTCAAGAGTCAATGACAGTGTAGCATTACACACTGTCTGATTCTGATCTTATTCACTGCAATATAAACAGAGGGTACATCTATCAGATGCAAAGTCTGTTTAAAAATAAGACAGAATAGGGTAAGGTGGTTTTCCAAGTGTCTTCTTTTCATTTTTCCAAGCTCTGGGCCAAATTAGATGACATGTTGTATGGAAATCTCTTGATGTTTTCATATTTTATTTTAAGATTTGCTCAGAGTTATAAATAAAAAATAACAGAAATAAAAAAGGAGCTGCATGTATTATATAAACTGTTTAACTCTTTTCTATTGCTTTTTTTTTCTTGTTGAAAAGGGTGCAGTATAGAAAATAGAATATTGGACAAGAATGAAGATGGTCCGAGTTCAAATCTCTATTTCATCAAAAAACGTGTATGGTGCCTTTGAGTTAATTCCTCTAACTTAGCCCACACATATTCTATGAAGATAAAACTAGAATATTTTTTAAAAAAGAAAGAAAGAAAAGATGACATTAGAGAACATTGTGTATGCCAATTTGGATCCTGGAGATAAAATGGAATAAATGCACTAAATACGGATATGTAAGAGCTCTAATACAGATGGGGGGGGGGGGGGGGCTTGAAAAAAATCAGCTTATCCTGCATTGATTTTGAGCAAACAGGAAATGAAAAAGAATAGCCCTCTTTACCTATTGCTCTTCCACTGCCAGTGCTACTTCTCAATAAGCAAACAGCATCATCACCCAATGTATTGTATTACTTGACCACTTTGATTATTAATACCAAAGACTGACCCGAAAACCTCTTCACCGCCCAGAGCACCGAACTCTGGTTCTTAGAGCTACAAAATAGCAGATAAGTATTTGTGATAGATTATAAAATTCTCTAGAGTTATTTAAGGTGCAATGTTAACCATCTTGAACTATTGGGCAAAAGAAAAAAAAAGGTAAAAAGTCCCGATTATTGAATGAATACATAGATTAAAGCTTCTTTGTATTTTTATTTATTTTCTTGGTATATTTATTTATTTTTACAGGATGGCTGAGTTCAAATAACCCTTCTTAACTGAACTGGTTAACTGTGGTATGGACGTAGCTACTATGTGCATGTTAGAATAGAAATAACATCAGAATGTTAACAAATGTTTAGCCCTTTCTGGTGTTTTTCTCCATTTTGCTTAAGAACAACCCACCTCCAGCTGATTTTCCACCTAGCAGCTGTACTTCCACTATGAGTGGCACTTGGTTAATTTTAACTGTGGTGCATATGTATTTGTTAGCATGTTGTGTGAACTTGGCCTGTTGGGTTAGTTTATGGTCAATGCACTGTATGAACCCAGAAAATGGGTTAATTCCAGATTGAAAGTTGGGCAAACTCACGCTGTCTCTTTTAAATGTTTAGTTGGAATTCAAAAACAGCCACTTCAACATATTGGTGAAACTCTACATTGAAGTACAAAACGCTCAAGAGAACCATAAGCTTTAATTAGGAGGTCAATCAGCTAAATGTTCATAATTAATCAGTGAAATTCAGTTTTAATTGGAGAGGTGAGAATTTATAGGCACATTTGTTTATTGTTTAAGGCTATTTGCATTCTGTATTACTACTGCTTTACTGTTGAAAGGGATTAAAAAGAAAAACCAAAGGAATACATGGGATCTTCCTGTATTCCTTGTAGTTGGCATTGCCTGAGAGTAAGAGGGCGAGGCAGAGATCTGGACTGGAAAGGCAAAATGTGATTCAGAGCAGATATGCATGAAGTACCTGATAAAAATATGTTAAAGTAGCTACAGTATGCCTTTCCTTTGGCCCATGTAGCAGCCCTAGACAGCTGCTATCCAATCCCAGGAAAAGATGCTTTTGGTTTAAGGTGTCCCCAGCACGTGTACATTTTGCCTTTTAAATGCTTCACAGCCCTGGGGTAGAATAATTTTGATTATTAAATAACTTAATGCATGCTTCCTTCTCTATGCCCAAAAGGTATTCATATTGAATTTTTATAACTGGTTGTCTGAAATCAACTAAAAATTATTTACTCTACAGGTAGTCCTTGCTTAACAGCCACAATTGGGATCGGCAACTCTATCACTAAGTGACACAGTCATTAAGTGAGATATGACCATGACAGACTTATGACCTCACTTCCTTTGTTAAGCAAGACATCATGTGACTGCAACTTGCAATATTACTGCCAGCTTCTCCATTGACTCTGCTTGTCAGAAGCTGGATGTGAACTGTGTAAATGGTGATCACATGACTGTGGGATGCTATGACAGTCATAAACACCGGCTGGTTGCAAAGCACCCAAATCTCAATCACGTGACCGCAGGGATGCTGTGATGGTCATAAGTGCAAGGACTGGCCGTAAAGTTACTTTTTCAGCACTGTCATAAATTTGAATGGTTGCTGAACAGGGCAGTTGCTAAGCGAGGACTACCTGTATTGATAATTAACCATTCAGACAGGATGTTATAACAAATTAAGTGTGAAAGAGAAATGAAATGCAATTAGCTGACCTGTAACCAACATTAATTCATAGATTATAAAATATCTGATGCTAATTCAAAATGCATGCAGACAAACATGTAAGCTGTATGGCTACTTAAATAATTCTTTCATTTTATTTTTGCTGTTGGCTGACAAACGTCTTAACAGCTTGACAGTTCATCTTCTTTCATTACATAAAATATAAGACGTTAGTACTGGAGGTCCACAGGCATAACCAAATGAATATATTGTTTGTTTTGTCACTGGCAACACAAACTCTGAAAACTGGTTAGTGCTTCAAATTATAATGTTCTGACTTCACTAAGAAAACCCAGCCACATTTAATTAAGAAATATGGATCTTTTCATTCATCCAAGAAGGATCCAAAGTAGAGAGAGAAAAAGAAAATAAAAGATTTATTTTATTTTACAAACAGTCATCTTGCCTGTAGTAAATAATTTCACAGTGGTAATTTTATTGTGCAGCATGAAACGTTATAACTTATATAACAAAAGGTGTTTGTTTTGGGGGGGGTATGTTTTGTTTTTCTTTTTGTTTTGTCAACAGAATTAAAATGAGCATATTTTTTTAAAAAAAGGGAAAATCATGAGTAACAGACAAGGAAAGATGTTTCATAATCCACATGTTTTAAATAACTGGTAATCCTCCAAAGCATGGTAGGAAATGCATGATCTGTGGGCTTCCCTTCTCCCCCCAACATCAACATCTCCAAGACCACACTACTGAAATCTGGCAGCAAAATGCCAAAATGAAGCAAGTCATATTTTACTGACCTCAATGAGAAGTGAATGGAAAATACTGTAGGCTTAAGATCCATATAAAAGTAATTCCCCAGGCTTTCCCTTCAAGATTGTTTCTGGTGACTTGATGACATTATCAGCCCACCTCCTACATCATCCCTAGTCTGCCAAACAAAATTGCTTGCGCTGTTCTAAAGGAAGCTGCAGAGTCATTGCTATAAAGAGCAATTAAGCAACCTGAAAAAACTGAGGCGTATGGGCCGTTACAGATAAAGATAGTCCAAATCCACATCCGTTCCATCACTTTAATTAAAAAGTAAAATCATGATTATGCATGAACTTCTGCTTGCCTTAATCTTGTAACTGTCTGCAAAGGCTGGAGTAAATCTGGAGGAATTATTAGGGAAGTGATATGACTTTCAAGAGAAGAATTATTTATAATTCAGCAAGGTGGCCAAATGTTTATCATGTTTCTTGTTCTATTTTTTCCTTAAAAAAAAAAAGCCAAATCTTTCACTTTGGAAATCTGCTATGTTTTGTTTGCTTGGAGCAACAACTTAGCTTTTTTTGAAAATGAAAATGAAAAGGAATTGACTGTATGTTTCCAGGTAATTGATCCTTGGACAACTTGCAACATTTTAAATAATCCTGTCCAAAGAATAGTCATTCTATCTCTAGTGTTTGAGTAAAGTTTTCACCACCCCAGAAAACATAGGATCTTCACCATGATCATAAGTCATGTGGCAGCCACGATGCCAGCAAGGTACAGAAAAAAGTAACCATACGATTCACTTTAGAATAGCAATCCCTGCTCCAGATTGGAATACCACTGACAGTTTATTGAGGATAGTTTTGATCTACTCCACAGCATAGAACATTCTAACAAGTTATGGATTGGATTGAATTTCTATTAATTCCCACAGTTTCAACCAGGGAATATGATGGGACGTTCAACTGATAAATCTCCTATAAACCATGACTGTTCTATTCCATGATATGGGACTTTTCATTGTACATATTAGCAAACCAGAGATGCCTAGCTACCCTAAGACAATGCGTGTGAAAAGTTCCTGCCCAAGGGCAGTTCTACCCTACAAAATACGAATGTCATGTCATTCCTATTTCTTTTCTGTAACTCTCTGAGAACCTGCCATTTCTTATCACAATCAACAGATTGCTGAGCTTCTTAACTACTGTGGTCTCTGGAGAATTAATATGGTGGGATGATTGCATTTGCATGGTAGGTAATTGAAAACTTTGAAGCCAGGTAGATCCCTAATAGAGGTTATGGACGGGGATGCTTGAGGAACAAATTATCTGAGAATTTAGCAGATCTGCATCTCTTCAACAAGTAATCCAAAGAAAAACAAATCAAAGGTTGATCAAAGAAATTATGTCACCGCCTTGCCTTCCCAAGAAAAATTGTCTTAGCTTTGCAGCTTGGTATGAAGCATCTCTTTAAGGCAAAGCTTAGCCACCTCACGAATGACTGACAAACAGAGTGTTTGTTTGTAAACTTACTCCTGTGCTTCATGGAAAACAGATTGTAAAAGTAGGCTGCAGCCAGTAAAAACTTTTTATTTCATATGGTTCCTCTTCTATTTAGCTAAACTGTGCTTACAGATCTTGCCAACCTTGTGTCTACTTTTTCACCCCATGAAAAAGAAGTTGTGGATTCCTATAAATGTCACTATTTATGTTGGCTAATCTCTGCAAACCTAATGCTGTAAAAACTGCAACATAATCCTGACTTACACCCCCTTCCCCATTTGTGTGCTATATTATCTCTTTAATAATGTGAATCTTCATCCAATTATTCATACACTAACTTTTTTTTTTTTTTTGCTTAGGAAAGGAGATGTATTTCTGAAGTTTTCTCCATTGTTTGTATTGAGAGCTACATTCATTTTGGTTCTGGGGTGAAAGTAATTCACTTTCTGAGACTGAGAGGCCAATAGTAGTTCCAATTCCCCCACACACACACACACACACCATCTTCCTACAATTGAGAATATGAGGCTCTTTTACTTGCTCACTTTATTTCACTATTCTGTTGTTGCTTTGGCACCAGAGAGAATTAGTGTTGGCTCTTTATACACAGTACTGTGCAAAAGTTTTAGGCAGGTGTGAAAAAATGCTGTAAAGTAAGAATGCTTTCAAAAATATATATTGTAATTGTTTATGTTTATCAATTTACAAAATGCAAAGTGAGTGAACAGAAGAAAAACCCAAATCAAATCAATATTTGGTGCAACTACTCTTTGGCTTCAAACCAGCATCAATTCTTACACTTACCCACTTTGTACACTTACACAAAGTCAGGGATCTTGTAGGATTAGAGTCAGGTATATGATTAACCAATTATACCAAGCAGGTGCTAATGATCATCAAATTCATATGTAGGTAGAAACACAGTCATTAACTGAAACAGAAACAACTGTGTAGGAGGCTTAAAACTGGGTGAGGAACAGCCAAACTCTGCTACTAAGGTGAGGTTGTGGAAGACAGTTTCATGTCACAGGTCATACACCATGGCAAGACTGAGCACAGCAACAAGACACAAGGGAGTTATACTGCATCAGCAAGGTCTCTCCCAGGCAAAAATTTCAAAGCAGACTGGGGTTTCATGGTGTGCTGTTCAAGCTCTTTTGAAGAAGCACAAAGAAATGGGCAATGCTGAGGACCGTAGATGCAGTTCTTGGCCAAGGAAACTTAATGCAGCAGATGGAAGACACATGATGCTTACTTCCCTTTGACATAGGAAGATGTCCAGCAGTGCCATCAGCACAGAACTGGCAGAAACCAGTGGGACCCAGGTACACCCATCTACTGTCTGGAGAAGTCTGGCCAGAAGTGGTGTTCATGGAAGAATTGCGGCCAAAAAGCCATACCTCTGATGTGGAAACAAGGCTAAGCGACTCAACTATGCACGAAAACATAGGAACTGGGGTGCAGAAAAATGGCAGCAGGTGCTCTGGACTGATGAGTCAACATTTGAAATATTTGTCTGTAGCAGGAGGCAGTTTGTTCATCAAAGGGCTGGAAAGTGGTACAAGAATGAGTGTCTGCAGGCAACAGTGAAGCATGGTGGAAGTTCCTTGCAAGTTTGGAGCTGCATTTCTGCAAATGGAGTTGGAGATTTGGTCAGGATCAATGGTGTCCTCAATGCTGAGAAATACAGGCAGATACTTATCCATCATGCCATACCATCAAGGAGGTGTGTGATTGCCCCCAAATTTATTCTGCAGCAGGACAATGGCCCCAAACATACAGGCAATGTCATTAAGTACTATCTTCAGCGTAAAGAAGAACAAGGAATCCTGGAAGTGATGGTTTGGCCCCCACAGAGCTCTGATCTCAACATCATTGAGTCTGTCTGGGATTACATGAAGAGACAGAAGGAATTGGGGCAGCCTACATCCACAGGAGATCTGTGGTTAGTTCTCCAAGATGTTTGGAACAACCTACCTGCCGAGTTCCTTCAAAAACTATGTGCAAGTGTACCTAGAAGAATTGATGCTGTTTGGAAGGCAAAAGGTGGTCACACCAGATTTTAATTTGGGTTTTTCTTCTGTTTGCTCACTTTGCATTTGGTAAATTGATAAACATAAACAATTACAATATATATTTTTGAAAGCATTCTTACTTTACAGCATTTTTTCACACCTGCCTAAAACTTTTGCCTAGTACTGTATTTCTTTGGATATGTCACCCTTTTTGAAAGTTCATAAATATATCCTCTTCAGGCCACCATGAAGACATCAAAGAGTTCACTGGAGTTGGAGTGTAAACTAAAGATCTGGTTGTCCATAGGGAAATTCTGTAGAACAAAGTATAAAAATATAATCAAACTATGCTCTGTCCACCTAACAGAATTATACAAAGAAAATGAAGCTATTATGAACAATCCCTTACACAGAGGGAGCCCATATGGTAGGGTTCACATATATTTTATTTTATATTTGTTGTATATTTGTTGTATATTTTATTTTCTTTTGTATACAGTACATGAAAGTATTCTGATTTGAAATTTTAAAGCTTCATAAATGATCCTGAAAACAAGTTGAAATTCAAAGCTGAAAAAATATACACTGGCCTTAAATGGATGGGCTCCTGGGCAGTTCCAGAGATGGATTCTTCAGAACTAATCTTAAATTCTGGGAAGGTGATATATAATGCACTAGCAGAATACTAGCTAAGAACATTAACATCATTAACTTTCTTATATAAAATGAAGCTCCATATAAAAGGTGTTACAACAGAAATACTAGTCAATGCCCATCTTCTGCCAAGCACAGCTTCTTTAATGGAATTGAGGCTATGGAACAGATTATTCTCTTCCCTGCACATCCTCAACAAACTGGATAATGTCCAGAAGTGAGATTATGGGAAGGGGATACTGTCTGCTCCAAACCTCACTTCCAATACCTTCTGACAGTCCAGTTTTGAAGGAAGCTGGTAATAATTATTCCCAACCCTCTTTGACACAATGGTATTTCCTCTTTTCAGCAGGAATAGTGGTGGAATCCTTCAGTGTAACAAATGGGAATAGAATGGAGAGGAGGCAGATCAGCTCCAGAGAGTTTCACAGATTTTTATAGCTGAAATGGGCTTATGCCTGCCTTGGCAGATTTCAGTGCCACCACTTTGGCACCATGTTTAATCAACTCTAGCAAACTTTTGCCAAGGCATCATTTCAGAAGGAGCTGACAATTACGACAAATATATTCCCAAACATCTTCAATCTCATAGTTATTTTTTTTTCCGATTTATCTTCTGAATGTTTCTAGGCAGGAGGGAGCTAAAGAAAAATCTCTGTTTGGTATTGGTACTGGTGCAGAAATGAGATAAGGGAGGCAGAGATCTATTAAGGAGTTTATAATAGTCAAAGAGCTGCTTCTGTAAAACCCACACTAACAAGATTTCTGCGTTTCCCCCTTGGAACCTTCACTGGCTGCATTTTTAAAAATTATTATTATTCATTGTCTTAGCTACCTAGCTTTTTCTTTTAAAAGCACAGCAAGTTGACAGACAGGCATCAGAAATTTTTCCATCTACCCTGCATCTCAAATCACCAGATCACAAAGGAAAGCAGTAGCCCTACAGCAAATGATTAAAGCATAGCTGAATTATAAGGGCCATAATTTGTTTTATGTATTGATTTTGTTTTATTGATTGTGTGTCATAAAATTAATGTCAGCTCTTAGTGACTACATAGATAGACCTTTTCCTGGATTACCTGTCCTTAATCTGGCCCTTTAGGTTTTCGAGTGATGCAGCCATTACTACTGTAGAGTCCATCTACCTTGCTGCCAGTCGTCCTCTTCTCCTCTTTCCTTCCACCTTTCCCAGCATGGTAGAGTTCTCAAGAGAACTGAGTCTCCTCATAATGTGTCCAAAATATGATAATTTGACCTTGGTCATGTGTGCCACAAGTGAGCTCTGGGTTGATTTGTTTGATGATCCATTTATTTGTTCTTGTGACTACTACAGTATTCTCAAGAGTCCTCCCAATGTCAAAGTTCAAAAGTGTCAATACTCTTTCTATCCTGCTTCTTCAAAATCCAACTGTGATTTCCATAGAGTGTCACAGGGAAAACCATTGCATAATTTTGATCTTTGTAGATGTCACTACATTTGAGTATCTTTCCCAAGGCATTCATTGGTACCCTACCAAATGCCAGTCTGATTGCTGGTTCCTTTACTGTTGATAGTTGAAACTAAAAGGCTGAAGCTATCCATCACCCACCACTTCAGTAGAAGTAGTCCTCACTTAACAACGGTAATTGGGACCAGAATTTCAGTTGCTAAGTGATGCGGTTGTAAAGCATGACATCACATGACTGCATCACTTAGCAATGGCAATCCCAGCACTCCCTGTTGCCATTGTTAAGCAAGGACCATTGGTGTTAAGTGAGGACTGCCTCACAACTTCCTGCCAGCTTCCAACAAGGAAAGTCAGTGGAGAAGCCAGCAGGAAGTTGCAAGTACTGGGTAGCTTGCAAGCGGGCTGGTGGGCAGGTGAATGTTGTAGAGTGTGGTCAGGTGGGGTGGGGGGTGGCTGCTGCGGTGCAGTGCAGCACAAGTGTGGCCAGGTGGAGGGTAGCTGCTGCGGAATTCAGGAGGGCATGCAGGTGGCTGCCATGGCACAGCATGAGTGTGGCCAGGCCAGGAGTGGCCTCTGTGGAGTGTGCACAGGTAGCTGTTGTGTGGCGCAAGTGCAGCCAGGTGGTTGTGCACTATGGAGTGCAGGCAGGGGGTGCTGCAGGTGTACAGTACCTCTGGGAGTCACATATTCCATAAATGGGGCCCACTACAGAAAAGCATAGCATCTTGAGCAGGCCCTTGTAGAAGTCCAGACAGTATAGGCAGAATCATATTTAGTAAGGTGATCCCTCATAGTAGCATCCTACCTCCCCCCCCCCCCCAAAAAAAAGCCCTGCTGCATCCTGAACTAGTTCTCAGTCATCTTGAAAGGAGCCAAGGAAGAGATTTTTTTTTTTATGGAGAATTTTTTTACCCTAAAGTAGAAAAACAGAATCCCTATATTGCTAACAGATTTCCTCACATGTGCTGTGGCAAACATTCTCTTCTACTGTACCAGATCCATCGTGCTACAGGTGGCTGCAACGCAGAAACAATGTGAGCCAGGCAGTCCAAGCACTTGATGGAAGTAAACACTCTAACAAACTGAAGAATGTGTATGCAGTATAAAAGCCAAAACTAAGAGCAGATGATTTAATTTTATGTAATTAGCTGGTTTTCTGAAAAAAAACCAAGGATCACATGTGGCCTGGTTCACAAACAATGCTACTTCATGATGGGATTTGTTTTAGTCTTATCATGAGGTAAGAACCCCTTCTAAGAAACAAACTATGGTTTACAAAGCACAGTGGTTCAGTTCACATACTACTGTAAGCAAAAACAGACCACAAGATGGCTTAGGGCTGCTTCTCAGTAAGGCAAATATCTGGCAAGCATGCTCTATGGATTGAGCGGTGTTAACTTTAACAACACGTGTGCAATTTAGCAAGTTGCAGTTTGTAATATGAATGCAAAGTGACCAATTAAAGCTCTTAAGAATAACAGGACAAGCCGTTAACAATGCAAACTTTCTTCATGCATTTGCTAACCCTTTACGTGTACCTGGTGTTTCTTTCTTCATAGGAATGACAGGATCTGTTCTTTGTGGTTGATTAAATTGCTTATGCCCCTACTGAGAGTGTTAATAGAATTTTTGTGCAATTCCAAAGTGGCTGTAAATTGCAACACTTTCATGCCACACCACAGGTTGCACTTGGATAAATAAGACCTATAAACAAGACACAGGAGATCTGTATCATAGCTTTTAGAGAACTGGAAAAAGCTGGTGGTTACGGTCCAGAGAGAGAGGGGAAAAAAAATCAGAGGCAAAATTTCATATTCATAGCACAGAGCAGAAGGCAACAAAGCAGTACTGAACAACTAGATTTCCACAGAAGCAGGTTTCTGTATTATGAATTCAAGGCTGGGAAAAGTGTGGCTGTTACTCTGAGAAATTCTAACTAGTTCTAGTTTTCTTTTGGGGGCTCACCACTATCTCATTTACAGGACTTTGAACTGAAACATGGACAGCAGTGGGTGCGGTTTGTCTCTTTCTTTCTACTTTATTGCTACTTTAACGCTTTATTTCTCCTTAGGAAAAACTTAATTGTTTTCTGTTATTGATACAACAGTTGATAACTTTGGATAAGAAAATCAGAACTGACCTGAAGTAGGCTTTCTTTGCAGGGGTCATTCTTCCTTTCTACTGCTGACCAGGAAACAGAAGATTCAACTCTTCCCTGTTGGAAAAGGGAACCCTAATCCTTTCCAATTCCCCTAACAGGGTCTTGAAGCTGTGCGAAGGGTGTCCTTTCATGTCATTAAAAGATCCTTATGATTTCGGGAATCATTACTTCTCCAGTTGTTATGCTCTCTCTCCTCTTCCTGTGAACCTTTTCTTGCAATTGCATGATTGCATGAGCAGATGGCCTGTTGCCTTCCTGTTTTGTCTTGTCATTCATTGTCCTGTGATTTCATATAAGGGAGAGGCTTTATGTTCGGTATCTCTATCTGGGAAAGACAGCAGGGCCATTCGAGTGAAAAAGTCCACATCCAGCGAACAAAGAACGAACATACCATGTAGAACATAGGGCCCCTTTCATTTTAAGAATAAGATCCCATCAAGTTTTACAGTGACATTTTTTGGGGAAACAAAGGTTGAAGTGTCTATGGCCCTTTTTTGTTAAATTGTTTTCTTACTTTTTCCTAGAATTCGCCCGGTGGTATTACCTGTCTCAGAGAGGTAAAATTTAAATCAATTTGACTAACTTTCAAAATAAGTTTTCCCCCTTACTATTCTAATAATGATATAAATGGTTGTTGCAGCTTCCTACCTCCAAGGGTCTGTTTAAACTGGAAAAGTAATCTGGGACTTGGAAGTCACAGGTACAGACCATGCTCATGATCTACTACAGAGTGCATGTGCAGATACATTAACTCTTAGTTCACACAGAATAGCTAATGTTGAGCTATTTCAAAAATATCTAACAAAGAAAACTGACTAACACTTTGGCATGAATCAGCTGAGTCCTTCCACCATCTTTCTCAGCCCTGTCATTAAGACCCAGTCCCATTTCATGGATTCTTAGTAAGATTGTGTGGATGGAGCACAGTCCAGAGGAACATCTGCTGTAATACCTCATACAAAACAGATTATTGAGATATAAAGTCATGAAGTGTACCGATTGTGGAGATACATGATGATCCATGCAAGTATCTGAGGTAAAACTATGTGTGGTTAGAGCAAGCAAGCACTTCACTAAGTGCTTCTATAGGCAGGGAAGACCCTGCACTGCTCCAAGAGGCACCCTCATTGCTTTTTCACCACTGCCTACAATCTGGTGGTGGCTTGTTGCAATCAGCCCAAAGTTATGGCTGTTCTGCAATCAACAGAAGCAAGATTTTTCTTCTCCTGCATGCCTCTGTATCAGAAGAAAACCCCTGGCAATCATGTGTCTCCAGACCTTTGCTTTGCAACTGAAGATGCTTGTTCCCTGTCATGTCCCCAGCCTCCCAGCTTGGCTTCTCAGTATGGAGGAACACAGATTGCAGCCATAGATGGTAAGGTCATTGGTGTGGGTCTAACACTGTGTCCTGAATTGGGCTTTGAGGTACATTTCTGAAAACTGGTAAACCAATCAGGTTTTTATATGGTACAGCTCACTATTACAATCCAAATGAATGTATCCTGTTGAAGTTACTTTTGTAGCTTGTTCACTATGCTTGTGAATGCATAAGTATTCAGAGCCACGAGAAGGTTACTTTGAATCAGGTTATTTAAACAGTGAATTAGGAACCATTTAAGTAAATGCAGATGATTAAAAAAAAGTTCTCTGAAACCATGGCACCAGCCATGAGCTAGAAGTGAAAAAGGTCTGTGAAGAGCAAGGAGGATAGCATGATATGGAATAATATGTTCTGTTGTTTCCCTGACTTTTCTTCTGTAGCTATTCATTCTGCTGAAAAGGCCAGCTACAGCTTAGAAATGAAAAACAACTTTTCTTTTTAGGATAGTTGCAATTAAAATTTTAAACAAGCCTTGAGTGGCTATGTATGCTGGAACAAGTCTTTAAGCTGGAAGATTTTTTAAAAACAGTTATTTTAAGTCACTGGCAAATGGGAAATAATTCTAAGATTTATTATTAACTTGTATCTAATAACACATACTTTTTAATACATTTCACCTATAATATCAAATCTTTCTCTTATAATGATAAATTTGTCCCATTTGTACAATTCATGGCAGTTTTATTAGTAAAGATGGACATTTCAGGTACATTTTTTGTGCATATAGTCAGTTGGGTAAATGTAGAATTCCTTGAGTAAAGGAATTTCTTGGGTAAATGTAAAATTCATTTATATATCTCCTTAAAAGCTAATAAATAAGTTATCTTTCATGTAAAATCTAATAATTTGATATGAAAAGATTCTGGGTAGTATAATTGGATAGGAAATCTAAATGCTGTTATCAGAAATAATTTCTGCCACATCTACATTGCACCCTTAAACTGCTTCTGTTCTAATTTTGTAAATTGAATTATTAAATTGAATTTATATACAGAAAGTATCAAAATCAGATACATGAAGGGACAACAATCAGCTTTAAAATAAAAATTCCTCTCTTACTGCCATGTTGGCCTTTAATGTCTTCTAAAGCAGGATTATTCAAACTTATCCAAGCTGGAGAACCTGTTACTTAAATTTAAAAAAAAAGATCAGAACCCCTGATCAAGGGGATTGCCCTTTCCACCGTACCTTAACAAAATTGCTATGGATTCCCTTGGCTGCATTTAAGTGAAAAAACTATGTTCTGGAATCAAACATTCTATAATAGCATAATGGTTATAACATTTTTCTTGAAAGTAGAAATTTGCTGATTTGCAACCCAGAATATTTTAATTGCTATTTTTCTCCCCTGAGCTAGTTACTTTTCTCTGGCCTCCTGTCTTCATATACAACGCAAGTCCTACATTGCACCATTTCATCATTTTTCCAGTCGCTTGCAGGAGAAGGGTTTCACCCTCAGCTCCCAAATAGCCCAAAATAGCATATAGGCTAAGTGGTGCATAATTGGATTTATTTTTGAACAGCCCAAGAAAAATAGCTAACACATGGGGGTGAGGGGGAGCCAGTAATAAAAATAAAAAAGTCTGCCAGGTTTTGAACCAGTAACCTTCTACCTACCAGGCAGGTGTTGCAGCTATGGTGTTATTGTAGCATTATTGGTAAATATAGTTTTGGAAGACATTAGAGATCATGGTAACCATTGACTCAGTGGAGGGGCATTCCTATCTCTGCAAAATAGCCAATAAACTGCTGGGCTTAGCCTGTAACAAAGTAAACCACACCAGGTAAAAGTGACGCCCATTCCTGCCCTCCCAATATGGTTGTTTGCCCGTTCTGGTGATGGGGCAATCAGGCAGGGTGAATAAACCCAAAGAGGAGATGTCCATAGCTGGTTTGAAGAAAGTGGTCTCTAATGAGTATGCTAAACTGTGACACGTGAAGTTATATAGGAGTAAAATAAGTGTAAGATGATGCTTTAATGTATATTGGCAGAAGCCATCATAATGTGAATGGACACTAGATTCAGACAGTGGTCACCAAGCACATGCCTAAGCATTTCTTAAGTGTTACCAAGCACTCCATTTCCTAAAAGCTTTTTGGCTACTGCAGAGATGTACAGCTTGGGCTTAAAAGCATGTCAGCAGGATGAACCGTTATACATGCCTCTTTCACAGTAGTCATTGTGTTTAGCATCATACCTTTAGACTTCAGCTAATGGATCCGCAGATCATTCCAGGCACTTTAAGCTGAAATCACTTACAGATGAGGCACTGACCATTGTTTTTAGTGACAGAATATTAATAAGAATAAATTTTAACAGTAACTGTTGGATACCGATCAACTGTTCTTTAACTTCTGCCAACAAGTGAGGTCAAATGCTCTCTGACCGATAACAATTCATAAACATTTTAAATCTTTTACAAAGTGCTTCTGCAGATAGTTTTCAGTTACATGAGATATCAAGTGCCATACAATATTTCAGGAATCTGCTTCTTAATTTAGTATTTTTTTTAAAAAAAATCATTGTTGCTTCTATTGTAGTTATTATTTACAAAAATTCTGTCCTGCTTTATTACTAAAACAATCCCAGAGTGGTACCAATAAATTAAAAATAGTTCACAATAAATTAAAAACAATTAATCGTACTGTCAAATGCAGTTTAAATTCATTACTTATTTGTTACCTCTGCCAGTGATTAGCCTAGTACCTGTCGTTAGGACCAAACCTATCCTGTCTGGGTTTTGTGAGAAAATGATATGATCTCTGTGATCATTATTTCTGTCCCACTTATGAAGTTATACAATTGGGTGATTGTGCACAGTTCCATGGTCTTTAAAGATTGTTCGTGTTACAACTTATTCACAGCTCATGTTTCGTTGTTATTATAATGGAATATAATACTTCATTTCACATTTAAAATGGGAGGTATGTTTGTGCAGGTTTATTTATATTGATATATATATACATGATATATTGTTCATATTAATGCAATGATTTCAATAAAGTTAAGATTGTTTAATATAAACAAATTTTGTCATGCTTAATATCTTTACCAGATAGTTTATCTGTATGGTTTTAATAGGGTACATTTTCCCCCAAAAAACTATATGAATAGATGTATGCATGGCCAGTCTCAGTACTTCAAAGTTAATTGGTCCATGATCATTTAAAGCTTGAAAAGGAAAATAGACCAATGTATCTCTTTATATCCCGCTTTTCTTCCAGGAATTTAAGATGGTATACGTAGAACTCCTCCTCCAATTTTTCCCTACAACAACAATTCTGTGACAAAGTTTGGGCTGAGAGCAAAAGACTGGTCCTAAGACTATTCAGGGGTGGGGGTACACTTGAACTTGGAGCTCCCCAGCCTAACACCTCAACCACTGCACTACATTGGCTCTTGTTTCAAACTGTACACAAAAACATAAATCAAGCAGTACCCTTCATAGGCAGCCCAATTAAAATACTTGTCTCACTGTAGTCAGATATCAGTTATCCAAGAGAGGTTGTAGCTAGAACATCAGACACAGCATCTAACTATTACCAAGAGTCCAAGAACTTCCCAAATGTTTAAGTCCACTTCACTGGGGAAGCAGGTCTCCATCTAGAATAGGCTTATTATCAGTACTTAGATCAATTCACTTGTCAGTCATTGAGAACTCAGTTTTTATACCTGCCTTCTGGAATATCATCCCCCTGAGATAAAGCTGGCCCTGACTCTGCTGGTCCTTCCCAAAGTATTAAAAACCTTGCCAGCTAGCCTGGGGCCCCGGCAGTATTGATGAGCTCATCTTATGGCAGATTTGAATGGGGGACATTGTGAATGTTCTTGGCAGCTATTCTACGCTATTGATGTTGTTTTTTTAAATTGTGGTTGTTTTATCCTGTTTTTATTTCACTTTTAATTGTTAGCCTCCTGGAGTCGCATATATGAGATGGGTGGCCACCCAAATTTATTAAATAAATAGGTAATGCATACTGACAATTATAGGAATCTTACTTATATCCTCTACAATAAATGAAAGAAATCCAAACCACAGTAATAGCAAGAGGCTGTCGTTATCACCCTGGAAATATCTACAGATCATATACAATCTGTAGCTGTTGGCTGTGCCCGTAGTGTGGAAGACAGCAGGTGTCAAATGTCTTCACGCCTGGCTCCATTTATTGCTTTGGGTATGGCTTGGTAATTGGAGCTGCTACCAGGGGCTGCCTCATCTGGTGTCTACCCTATAATCTCAGGATGTGAGAGAGAAAGGGCTCTCGCCACCTGTGTTGCCTTGTCATCTGTGGCCAAGGGTGGTTTCAGATCTGCTCTGAAGAAGCCAGAAGCATGGCTAGTGGAATATCAGTATGTATTCATTGGCTCATACACCAGAACCTGGACATCACTCACAATAAATAAATAAAAAATGACCTACACTTTCTTATATAGCTGCTAGTTCTCATCTGAGAACACATTTAAACTCAGATGCATTTTATAGTACCCACAAGTTCATTCACTTAGATTTCCCAGCAAGTGTGGAAATTTAGTGCAAAATGTAACACCTCTTCTCCTCCATTTCATTCTGAATAAATTGTATGCTTCTATTGCTATATTCTAATCATGGGAGTTATCCCACCAAGTCTCAATTATACTTATTAAGTAATATATGCCTTCTTCTTAATTACCCATACTCTAAGCATTAATGTTTAAATAACAAAGGTCATGAATGTTGAGCCAATATTCATTCTTTTTTTTTCATTGTGTACTTTAATAATCCCTATTGTAGCAATGCTCCCATTTCTTTCTACAATGTATGTCTTTATCTCAAGTCCTTACTTCAAGGTTTTGTCTTCAACTCCCCAGGATTCAGTTCTTCTCAAGTTTGCCATGCTTTGACCAAACTGCTTAGTTATGCCGTGGGAGCTGGGTCAGTTAAGAAATTCTAAGCATTACCAAGAATAATGGCCTCAGTTTGGATCTTGAAACACCGCTTCTAATACTACTAAATAAAAGGCATTCATGAACTTGTTCAGGAATTTGCCTGCAAGGAAAGAGGGTAGAATATAAGAAAACTCCTACACCTAGAGTCTAACAGCATATAATGATGGGAAATAAAAATGCTTCAGCTTGGATCTTTTTTTTTGCAGGGGGGGGGCTTCAAATTAGTGTTGAGTCCTGGACAAGTCCCTGCTGTTTTCTTGGCAAGCTTTTGGAAGTTGTTTGCCCGGGCCTTCTTCCTAGGCCTGAGAGAGAGTGACTGGCCCAAAGTCACCCAGCTGGCTTTCATGTCTAAGGGAGGACCAAACAAATTGCATTTTCCAATTCAGTACACAAGCGAGAACACAACTCTAAGGCTACCTGGGCTGCAAACTCTGCATAATCCATTAGATGGCAGCAAAGGGTTAGAATATTATGTATCTCTTACTGCCATGTAATGGCCATCTGGATTTTTGCCACCCAGATATGGTAGCTCTAGAACTGGCAAAAATCTTCATTTTCTGAATTTTGGTTGAGGTTTAAAACTCAAAAGATGCATAGAAAAGTAGACTTAAAATGTGTTCCAAAGAATGCCCCTAAACACATATATTACTGAATTTGCACACAAAAATCTCTACAGATTTTTATGCTGAATAAGATAGTTATTTGAAAAAACCAGAAACTGGTGCAGAAACCGGCCAAACCAAACTTAATACTGAACAATGGAAAACTGAGCAAAATCAGAATGGGAAGATCCATCCCTTCTTAACAGCAGGTAAATGTAATAAATATGGAAATGAGTAAAGAAGACAGAATCTATAACCAAATAACTTCAGTCCCATGTGGCCATTCATCAGCAGCAGATCATTGCTGTGTCAAAAGAAGGGCTGGATACCCACAAATGAAGCTGTACTGCAAATTAGAAAAGTTCAAAGGAAAAAAAAGTTACATAGAGTCAATTAAAGCTTGACAGGAAAAAAAGGATAAAAGGAAAGAAAAGCACACCGCGTTAGTATAGATTAAAGCCACCCGGTGGAACAAGAAAGGCTTTTACAATAATCACAGGAATGAAACTACGTCAGTATTAAATGAGACCTGCTAGAGTTTGTGAAGTATCTGCACTGCATATTGATAAAAGATGTAAGTGCAATTAGGAAAGGACAAAAGCCTTAACGATTTAGCTGATAATAACATAGGAGGGGCAGCCGTGTTTTAAAAGAAATCAATTCATGGTATTGATCTTTAGTGTTGAAAGATTATTAGGTAAAACATTTTCTGTAATGACCGTATGGCACCATAGATTCTCCTTAGGACTAAATAAATAAAAAAATATAGGCAAAAGTTGGATGGTAACCAAAAAGGCAGTACATGTTTGCAGATAACCTTCAAGATTAGCATGTGAGGGATATCGTTTAGGGAACATTTTGGGATCTTCCTGATCATTAAGAGGTCAAGATATCAACTTCCTCTCTGCTGTTGTATATTTAAACAGGCCTTTACATGCTATAACACTGTCAGTAATGCTCTAGAAACCTATTGTGCTGTCACGTATTTCACAAAAAACCTTTAAAAAATATATTTAAAAAACACATTTTTGCTGATTTGCAAGTTAACAGTGTGAAGCAATAAGAGACAAAAAGCCCTTTCACGCTTTTGCACCTTCTGAAACTCAATCCTGACTATTTCTGTGGATGTCATTTTAATAAAGTAATGAGAAGTCAATTAACACAATAATAGTATTTTTTTAAGAAGTGACATTAAGTTTGATTCAATGTCATAATAATTTTACTCTGGAGGAAATCTCTGCAAGGGGGGCATGGAAAATGTAATCCAGGATGCTTGATCACAGCTTGCTGCCATTCATTAAATCTTAGCAGCCCCCATCTTTCCTTTGGGAAACAAACATTGAAATAAAGCTCATTCCCTGCAGCAGAACTGTAGCTAAAATCTAATGCTAATGAGTTTAGAAGGATGAAGAAAGCTGTCACACCTTGTTTGCTATTTGCTTGCTTGATTCCTTTTGTTCCCCACTGCCTTGGAGAAGGAAGCAGTTCACATTTGGTAGTTGGCAAAGAATAATGTAACATGCTAAAAGATAACTGTTTCAGCAGAACAGGAAGAAAAGGAAAAACATTTGGCTCAGCAGAACCCTGTCTTTGGGAAATATCAGGTTAAAGGCCCTGGGCTGTGCACAAAAGGCAGAGATAAGCATGATGAATTGCATTCTGGAATTTAAGGACATTTAAGGACATGGCGGCCTTTCACCATGATTTGGATTTCCGTTAAACCAGGGATGGGCAAGCCATGGCACGTGGATTTCAGAAACCCACCTGGCTGGCCCAATTGTCATGTTTAGACCCGTGTTCTTGGAGTTGAAAGGATATCCTTTAACTCTTTCCCAAATCAGGCCATTTTTTCTTGAGGGTTTTGTTTTAGTTTTTTAAGTAGCAAAATGGGTGCCTTAAGGCTCTGGCTTTATCTTATGGGGATCGGGACAGGTTATAAATACTGTAAATACATACAAATGTACATATACTTCACTCCTTAATCCCTCCCCCAAATCATGATTAGTATATAAACTACTAAGTGCTACCGCACAGCTGCTAGACTCCTATCATGCATACTTAGAGTAACTTTAATGACTGGAAACTACAAAGAAACAGCACCTCAAAAAAACCAGCTGAGCTTGACAACAAATTTGGGGAGTGTCCACATGGCTAACACTTCTCTGCCTAGGACTCAAACAGGTATCTCTGCTTGGGACACTACAAGCATCATACATCAAACGCTTAACTCACTTCAGCAGCTGAGGATGCCAGGCGCTAGGCCCTCACACAGGTAAGCAAGGGAAGCTCCAAATTTAATCTCTCTTGACTCTGACATCCTTTGCCATATCTGAATATGAACTTCTTAGTATTACTAATATTTGCTAGTATTACTGTAACAATTTTTCCACCACTCCCCAGAGGGAGGAGTGGTGTCTCCCATTCACAAGGGAGACATTCATTCTCTCTTCCAGGTAAGTTCTCTCTTGGATCAAATTTATGAATTCCATGCCAACTACTGCTACTGCTGGCCAAATTCTGCTGTGCACTTTTGCCTTGCAGAAGCCTAGTCTGAATGCAGCAGTGCAAAGGGTTATTTCTAATAGCTTCCAATTGAGAGGGGGCTTTTCAGGTAGCTGCCGCTAATTGCTCACCTTTCTCCCTCTCTCCCTCACCCCTTACTCTTCCTAGGCTGCCGTCCCAGAAGGACAAGATCCATCCAGCAGCTTCTTTCGTGAAAACTGGATGGAAGTCCACCCCATAGCCAGCAACAATGTCCAGGATTCCTTCTTGCTGTGTTCTCCATGGGGCTATGCTCTAGACAGGTTCCTGTACCTTCGCAGGCTCCATGAGAAATAGTTAGGCAACAAGTGAAGGTATTCCTAACAAGGAACTGGGACCATTAGGAACACTGTGTCTGCTACCTTACTGTTTGTCAAGCCACAGAAGTCCTGCTGGAGAGACTGATTGGCAACCTCACACATGTGCCTATCCATTTCAGGTTCTCCATCCCATTGTGTTCAATAAAGGCTCTGATTTTGCCACGTGTTGTTTCTTGTTGCTAGGGTGGGGTAGATAGGGATCACTGCCACACACCCTAGCAGGGCCTGGAATAAGCTGGTCCCAAAATGAGATTGTGAAGCAGGACAGAGAGTTTGCTCAACCATAGTCCCTAACCTGTGGATGAGGATGGGGTTTGCTATCATGAAAAAGGAGACTTGGGGGAGGCGTCCTGGGATAATTAGCCCATAGATAATCTGAATGCATGGGGAGGCTTTTCAGTGTTTCTAAGATTTAAATATAGTACTTCCTATATGAACACATGAAGCAATTCCACTGAGCTAAGGTTATTTCTGCTGGAACTTCATGCTCATGGCATCAATGACTTGGCTTAGCATGAAATAGGCCTCTATCCAGGTTTCCGAAATCCATTTTCAGTTTTGGGGTGTGTGCATGTGTGTGTGTATGTATGTATGTATACAGAGAGAGAAAGAGTTTGTGTGTTTCGGGGAAGAGTTTGAGATAAAACCCGGATATAATATGTTCACAGACACTATCTAGTACGAATGATGCTTATTTCTGAGACATAATTTATTAATGTGGACAAGAGATCAGTTCTTGCTCCTTGCATTTATCTCCATCTATCAAAACCACAAAAACAAAGTCTTCCTTTAATTTCAGACTATACCAAAGCCTCCTCTACTATCAGTGCATTAAAGTGGGAAATATGGGAGAACAGTGTATACTGGGTAGTTGAAAATAAATAGCTATCTACTAAGAGTGCCCCACCCTTCTATTTGTCTTTTCATTACAAATCAGCTCCAGAGATGACAAAACAGGACAGGGATGTACAAGTTCAACATGTGCACATGAATCCTAGGAAGGAAGGCATTTCACATGGCTTGCAAATAATGGAGTTTGAAGAAGTAGGATACAGAATGTTTAAGAAAAGATCTCCCAAGGATTTCAGTGATATCAGATTTGTGAGACCCACCCACATATGCTCCATAAAATGGAATCTATATATGAAACTGCTAGCCTCTTTCTTGAACCAAAAATGCACTGGGGAAAAAAAAAAGTAAGACATTTGGAAAATGATGTATATTGGTGACTGTTGGTCTTAGCAGGAGATAGCACCTGGGCAGGGCCTGGTTAGTACCTGGAAGAGAGATCCCCAGGGAATCCCAGGGCAAGGGACAAGATTGGGAAATTGAAGAAGCATCCTGGAAGAAGGCATATTACTCCAATATTGTTGCCAAGAGAATTACATGGAGAGTTCTGTTAAGTTACCAAGAGTCGATCTTGACTTGAAGAAGGCTTCACCTTTCTTTCTGAAAGTTGGATTCAAAATGTAATAGTTCTCACTGAAGAATGCATTAGAGAAATTCATGTTACAAAGTTCATTATTAGGGTAATTTATTTAAAAAAAAACTCACAGAATTTATATTAACAACTACATAAGTTGCCTATAGAAATTATGGATGTTAAGGAAAGTTGTAAACCACAGTGACAGCAGCTTTTCCACCATTTTTTAAAACTACATATCTAAAAAGATCTAAGCAGATTAAACTGATATTGATCTGCATATTCCCATAATGAAGTCAACTTCATACCTACTTAAATGTTTTCCTTTCATTTTCTTCCTTTCCGATGTCCAAGTGATGAATTATATATGGCCATAGAATGCTAGAGGCACTTTTCTTCAAGTCCCCAAGCTGATGCAAACTACATAATCATCATTAGAAATACATACAATCAGAAATATAGGGGAATACCTAATTATATTGAAATTGCTCCCTGCTCATTATCTTAGGAAGTTACTGTTCCATCTATGGATAAAATATACGTAATTAGTAACAATGCTCAATTATTATAGGGAAAGGCAAGACTTTGGGGAACAGGAATGTTCTCCTTCCTTTCACCTGCCTCTCACTTTAAGGACATACTTATTTAGGTTTCTAAACCATTGCAACCATGTGACTCTTGGCAATATCCAAAAGAAATTAGCAACATATAATCATAAAATATCTATCATAATGCAACAAATACAGAAAGTTAAAACAATTAACTTAGATCAATATAAACATATATAGAAAATCCTCAGGATGAGCACTGGCTTAATTTCTTCTAGAAGAAGAAGAATGTCAGGTCTAATCTAGCTTCTTTTGGGGAGGCTGTTCTATAATAAATGGAAGATATACTTACTTCACAACCTATACATTTCAGCAACTTATTGCCTTTTTGCTATTTCTCCACTTAGCAGAAAAAAGCACGTATTTGGGGCAATAACTCCAGGGAATCTGCATTGGTCTTTGATAACATTGTATTGGCTATAATGTCTTCTCCAATTCTTTTGTTGCACAACAAAAGAAAAAATGGATCTTCATGCCTGCTGAATGTAGACATTGTTCATCCTGATCCTAAATATATTATGTGGAAGTAACTTATATCTGTTTAGTGGTACATATTGCCGTATTAGTGTGCTTGGGATCACAGCTTTTCGTCTACTCTGTTTTAGCATGTTGGGTCCTTGTTCTACCTGCAGTCTGTGATATTGTTCTAAAATATTGCTGCATGTTGGAAAATATTTTCAAGTCAGTGGGCATGAATTTGGGCACTCTTATCTTCTGATTGAGTTGGAAGCATCTTAATGTATTCAGGAATATCTTAGAGTATTACCATGAGAGTGCAATAATAAGTGGAATAATAACTTGTGCCATAATACCTTTTAAAAAGAAATGTGTGATATGCCTCTATTTCTTGGTTTTGATTTTATGTTAAATGGAATTGGATGGGTATACAGCTATGTTTAATATGTAATTGTGTCCAAAATTAATTGGTTTTCATTTAATTCCTTCCATTACTTGTCAAACAGTATGGTGTTCCAAATCAAACTGTGTCCTTGTTTTAGATAAAATTGAAGATGAGTTGGAAATGACAACAGTATGTCATCGACCTGAAGGATTAGAACAACTTGAGGCACAAACCAATTTCACAAAGAAGGAACTTCAAGTGCTTTACAGAGGATTCAAAAATGTAAGACGGTAAAACTTATTTATCATGAACTGACCATTAAACCAGGACAGGAGAGAGTTTTTCTGAAGTCCTTTAGATCCAAGATTGGAGAGAGATGAGGAATTTTTAATGGCAGAAAGATAAGTTTAAAAGGATACCAGGCTGAAAACATGCAGTTCATCTTTACATGTAGCCAATAATATCATTTTCCTATGTACAAAATGAATGACTTAATAGCATTGTAAGTTTGCAATTTCAGCCAAGATGTTTATTGTTTCTTCACTGTATCATATTAGATTTGAGATAGTCCATTGTTATTTTTTAGTGTTTGGGATATCTTGGAAATATTTTGTATTTCCCAATTGTGGAGTAGGAAATTCACATTAGGTCATGTCTTTTTAAAACGTTCCCAGCTTTTAAAATTAATTGCTGAGGAGCTGGACATATCTGTACAGATTGTTGGACAATAACATAATGAAAGGTCTGCCAAAATAGCTATTGCACAGAGAAAGAAGGTTCTGTTTTCACTGAAGGAAGTTCTTTTTTCCTTGTCTGGTAGTATGAAGCTGTTTTTTGGGGGGTGGGGGTGGGGAGATGAGGTAAGGTGACTACTACTGGGACTTGAAAGATCAAATGTTAACTTTTCTTTCTTTCTTTCTTTCTTTCTTTCTTTCTTTCTTTCTTTCTTTCTTTCTTTCTTTCTTTCCTTCCTTCCTTCCTTCCTTCCTTCCTTCCTTCCTTCCTTCCTTCCTTCATACTTGGGCCAAATCCTACTCTCCAGAGTGATAGCTCACTGTTTAAGGTGCATATTAAACAGAATCACACTAATTAATAATTTGATTCTGCAAGAGTTTTTTTTTTTATTTATTCAGACAGAACAATTACATTGTTTTGACTATGTATATTATCAAATGGTAGTGGATTCAAAGGAACCAAATTTGGGAAGACTGAAAAATTGCCATTTTTTTCCATTTGCAATGTAAAGCATTACAGTTTAAGACCCCTTTAAGTTCAGTGAGAATACTCATAGATAGATATGAACACATGCATATATACATACATACATACATATAATCTTAGTCTAAAATTATAGTTTGTGCAGCTAAAAATATACAAGGTGCGCAAAACTGTTGAGCTTGCAGAGAAACATACAGCTATCAGATCAAATTTCTACTTCAGCACTGAACCATAAGTATTTTTAACTGAAATGTGTTAACCTCATAAAAAGCAAAATGTTTCATACATTAATTTTTGTTGATAAGATATGGATTGTGCTGTAGTAAAGTCCTTGCTTCATTATTCATCCTGATTCCAATCTTTCTTATGTGGTTGTGTTTTGCTACACTTCATCTCAATCAATTTGCTAAAGCTTCTCAGTGTCAGGATAGATCCAAATCTTGGTATATGGCAAACCAATTACATGCCTACACAATTCAACATGTTCAAACAGAAATAGTAAATCAAATTGGCTAGGAAATTGCTTTTATTTGCTGGAGCAAAATTTGACAATTTGAATAAAAGCCTGCATGTATTAGATATATTATTGTAGGACTATCATCTTTAAGAAATCAGCAGTATTCATGTAGCAAAAGATGTAAAAACTTGAGTGCCCTTAGCCAGGGCTGGGTTAAGGCCAACTGATGCCCTAAGCACAGCCCAACAATGGTGTCCCTCAGTCCTTCCGTTGCTTAAATGACAAGACATTAAGACTCATTAAATGCTGAAAACTAAAGTTGAGTGTGGCAGTGAAAGTGTTAAGGGCATGCTAGGGGAAAAAACTTTGTGGTGCCCCCCTTCCCTTGGTTCCCTATGATGATTACATGCCATCAAGTCATTGCTGACTCCTAGTGACCACATAGTTAGATTTTCTCCATGATGATCCATCCCTAATCTGTTCCTTCAGCTCTTCTAATGGTGCACTCATTGCTACTTTAACCTTGCTGTTGGATATCCTCTTCTTCTCTTTCCTTCCACCTTTCCCAGTATTAAAGCCTTCTCCAGAGAGTTAGGTCTTCACATAATGTGTCAGAAGTAAGATAATTTGAGCCTCGAGAGAGAATATTGGATTGACTGATGCCCTAAGCGCATACTTATTGTTGTGAGGAAAACACTCACTAAAAGCAAAACCATTTTGGACATAGAAACAACAAAGTATACTTTATTGGAAATACTTAAAGTGAGTCACTGGGCTCCCTGCTGGAAGACTGCAAGAGAGAGCCCTGAGCAAGCCCACTCCCCACATTATATACCTTGGCAATAACATTGAAACACTGGATATTGCATATCCCTGATATGCACAAATTTCTGGTTATATATTTTAAAGTATTGTGCATAATTAACCAGACAGAATATTCATCAAAATTCCTAATGAACTAGTTTTGTCATACTTATGCTGTTCCAACAGAAATTACATTAAGGGGTACACCTGCTTGGTTTCCCAAGGAATAAGCTTTAAGATTTAGCTGCATTAAGTTATTCCCTCTGCTGCTAATGAGATCTCTTGAGCATTCTTGACTCTTATGAAACAAAACTGTGACCATTTAGGTACAAATGAATTGGAACTAGTAGATGCATTTGAAAGCAATCCAACCACTGAGAATTAAAAGTACATGTTCACATTGCCTTTTTATGACATTCAGAAGGTTTTGTTCTAATCTTGACAAAAATTTCACTGAAGTGCCAAAAATGAAAAACTAATGGAGGAAGAACATCAAGAATTTCAGCTGTGCAGGAAACCAGTGTTATAGTTCAGGCCAAGCATGACAGCACTCTGAAAAGTCACAGCTTGAGGGCATCATCTGGCAATTGCATAGTTCTTTACTCTTTCTCCCTAAAGAACAAAAACTATGCATTGACAAAACCATGTTCAGTTTTGCATAATGTGTATTTGCCCCTTTGTACAAATACAAATTAGAAATGATTATTATATTTTAAATAGAAATATCAAACATCTTTGTAGGCACTGTGACACCAGGTGATCTATATGTCTGTTAGTCGGTTTTTTGAATGCTGACTCTTGATGGTCAGCTTCAGTGTCCTTGGTTTCCTTTTTTTAAATGGCTCTTTACCTGTAGATCAGACTTGAATGGGACAATCCTTCAAACTGAGAATAGTTCTGCATAAAGTAGAACATAACCCAACTAGGATGATCTGCCTGTGACATCTGTCATTCCATTCACCGCCAGGATTGATTTGGAACCAAGACAAACATATCCAGGTGACATTTAGTAGGTTCAATCACATTGCTTCAAGCATAGATCTTTATAAAACTTCCAGACTTACAATCATTTTCCACATGTACCTCTCCATGATCTCTCACTGCTTCTTCCATTTTTTTCTTGCTATCCCAAAAAATGCAAGATTGAGATCACAAACACCTATCAATCTAGATGTACTTTTGTGCCAAAAATGTCCATACTTTAATAACAACAATTCATAATAGGTTTCTGATCTATAAATACAATTACAAAATAAACATCCATTTTATAATTTGGTTCTGAATGTCCCAATTCCTTTTCTTTAGATGGTGGCCAGCTGCATCTTTTTGACAAAGAAAAGTAAAAAAATGCTAGGAAACATTTTCCGTGTAAAGTACTTTTTTTCCCCCCTTCTTTTCTTTTCTGAAGAGCATATGCTGATTTATTCTGCTTAAAGTTACTTTAAAGCTTTCCAATAAAATCAACAGGGCTTAATATTGCTTAACCTCAGTGAGGCTGAATTCATTTGTTCCTTCAAAAGCCTCTTACTCCTCAGCACTTCAATTTTTGCTATTGTTGTTTGGGCAGGTGATGCCTTCTAGGGAGGAATGACTTTCATTCTCATTTGTTCACTTTTAGCCAAGCATCTGCTGCCCCAAAGACATTTTAATGTCTGAAAGGCAAATGCATCTTTTCCTGGGAAATTTGCATTTCCAGATACTTCATTAGGTACAAGTACAGGGCTTTTGCATTTGCCTTAGGGCTGATCTATCTTGGGGCTGTGGCGCTGAAGCCAGGATAATGCAGACAGGAACAAAGAGAAATGAGAGTTAAAAGTATTCTAGTTTAATGATCAGTTGTCTCCAATCTCTCAATCAGTAAGCAAGGTAACGTAGGTGAACATGACTGCTGTTGCACTAGAACCAGAAGGCAGACCCACAGCCTAAACCTGGTTAACAGCACGGAAGAGCACTTTTCTGTGTCTCCCTGGCTCCAGGTTTGTTTCCAACAGCCACGGGCAGTGGTAATACGAGTAATAGTCACCTTCTGTAGATGAGATCGGAATCTTGTCAACAGAGTCACGCTGCACGTTTATAGACAGTTTTATCTACAGGTAAATTGCGAAACAACTGTGTCTCTTCAGACAATCAATTTTCCCCTAATTAGCTTCGATTCCTGCAGTTCCTTTTTTGTGGGGATCAAATGGAATTAATTGCCGAAGGGGATCCAGCTCAGAATGGTTTCTGCAAGTCTTTGTTCCAGGTGGCAAAATGGATTTTTGCACCACTTCCAACAGCAAGGATTATGAATTAAACTTGATTTTCACTGCATGGCAATGGCAAAAGAAATTGCTTATTGAGCAGAGAAGGAAAAGCATTGATTAAAACTGCAGTAAGAGAGTTCCTTGGGTTCTAAGCATATAGCGCTCAGTGGTTAGAAATATGATAGCAAGAGTGTCTTTGGGAGCGGGTGATATTGCAAATGAAAATAACAGCTTTACTCCTTGTTTCCCAATAGGAATGCCCTAGTGGAGCTGTTAATGAAGAAACATTCAAACAGATCTATGCACAGTTTTTCCCTCATGGAGGTGAGTGGCAGTATTTCTATTTTATTTATTTAGAACAGCCAGCTTAAAATGTGGAACTCATGAGTCAGACAGAATTTGAAATACATTTTCCCAATGAATACTTATTGAAAGAGAAGTATGAGAACTGAGAGAAGAGAAAAGCAGGAATAAGTGACTTGAGCAGGGTGGCAAATGGCAATAAAGTGGAACCAACTATGCCATTTCATATCATGGCTTCCAGGATCAAAAATGAACCCAGAGGACATTCAGTTCAGCTCTGCATATGTTTACTTCCATTATTTTAATATTATAACTTTCCATTGCATTTGTGTTTTTCAGATGCTAGTATGTATGCCCATTATCTCTTTAATGCATTTGATACAGCACAGAATGGATCTGTGAAGTTTGAGGTAAAGAAATCATAAGTGGTTTAATCATCTCTGCCTGATTTTACTGAATATCATTTTTGTAATTGCTGATATGATGGCTGACTGTCCTTAGAATGGGCCACAGACATTAGTTTGTGTTTATATGTATATGTGTGCAGGTCTCTGTGGGCATGTACAGACACACATACATGAGATCATTATGATCTCTTTAGTTATTTCCTATACAAGTCATGTGAAAATTAATGGAGGTGATGGATGAGAATGGGCTTTTGTGCTTTTTACCCTTTTGCATCACTATTTTACAATGCAAATGTTTGGGGTAGTTGATTTCATCAGCAAAATCCCACCAAGTTATGAATTCCAAAATGGATAACTCATATCTAATTCAATATCAACTCACACCTGATTCAATGCCCACCCTAGACTTCTTAAGCATGCCTAAAGTATGGCAAATTTTCTACCACCTTGTCTAAAGTCAAACAGGCTAAAAAGCCACATTATTTGGAGAATTTAGCAGTGCAATCATCTGACTTCCCATCCTTTCAGCTGCTTTGGAAAGGTTGCCAATAGGCAGAGTCTATATGAGTCATATTGTCCTGACCTTAGAATTAACAAAGGCATTGCTGAGCTGAGCATTTTTATACGAGAACTTGGTTCTAATAAAGCATAATTTGCGAACATTGCTCTACCGAAAGGCTCAGAGAAAGCATTTTCATTCAGTGAAAGCAGATTTGTATTCAGTTAAAGCAGACTTCTATTTGTATTCCTGGATTCACAGGATTTTGTGATGGCACTCTCCATTCTTTTGAGAGGAACAGTTCATGAAAAGCTACGATGGACATTTAATCTCTATGACATAAATAAAGATGGCTATATAAACAAGGAGGTAAGGTGGTTTATAGTACTCTCCAAGCTGTTGGCTGGCTGATTAATCCTGCAAAATGTAATTCAGGTATGGCATGGCTGACTGAAAGCACATCAACCTAGCTAGTAAAAAGCTTTCTATTACTACCTCTGAATTAAGTCTTTCTAAAGAAAAAAAATTAATGATGAATTAGCTTTTGGTATATATAAGTCATCAGTATCTGTGCATTTCTAACTACCTTGCCAAATATCTGCTGTACAAAATATGGACTGAGTCAGTGCTAGACCCATACAGCCACAGGGAATTTAGCTATTTTTCCACTCCCAGTTGGAACTAAAATCTGCCTTGCTAGAAGGAGGGAGGCTGTATTGTCCAGAGATTGGTCTCACTTCCCATGTTGCTTTGGTTCAGGGTTAGCTGAGAAAACTACTCAGATAAGGAATGCTTAAAATAAGCAGGAAAGGGAGTACTACAAATAAGCATCTAATTTTTCTGAAATTCATTAATAAAACAATTAGTTCCTTTTAAAAAGTTTAAAAAGTGCCATAGAATTCAGCATACAATAAATTATTTAATTGTTTTTATAAGAATTAAGACAACTTTAAAGTGCCAGTATGAGATAGATGGTGAGAGAGAATGAGGGAGAGAGAGCACACTATGCTACCCATGTCACAGATACAACAGACTTACTTAGGGTTTTTAGGCCATACTTACAAACCGTGTCTGTATGATCACCAGTCTTCCCATGTTGAGAAGAGGTTGTCTGGAGGGGTTTCTACTGGCATCCATGCAATTCAGAAAGAGTTGAGTTGAGTTGAGTTACGTTATGTTACCAGAATTCCAATTATGCTTTGAGTTGTTCTTCTTATGATTCAAGTTATCGTAAATGGAAGATCAATACTGACCTTCCCATTCAACTCAGGGAAGTTGGGATGCTGAAGAAAGTGGAGACAGGCCCTGGGCAAGCCTCCTCATCTCTATTACTGGGGTTCATGTACCTGTAACATCAGAATGGGCAATAAGCATTAAGTCTTGCTTCATTCTAACTGCAATTAATTGAACCGAGGCATTTTATCTTTGCCTAGATCACGCCTTACATAGGAAACACATCTGTATAGATATTAACAGAATTAAGAGGAATCAGACAGTACATGGAACTGAGTAGTGTATGTTGCAAAAACAACAAAAACAACCACAACAACATAGCAAAGCAAGAAGCAATGTCTTGCCCCAGACAAAGCCTTTTGGAAGAACAGAATGCCTAACTTGCATCTCAGCAAATCATTTCTTTGGAAAAAGATGAATACAAAGAGAGAAGTTCACAGTGCATTTATGGCCGCAGTAATAACCTCACAGACAAATTTACAATGCACAAGGCATCATATGCCAACTTGGCCATTTTAGCCCTTTACCTATTTACATGGCAACAACTTCCCTCAATATGTTCAATAAATTACACAAGCTCATTATCTCTTTTGAGCCTCATGCTATGCCAGGAAATGCTTGCAAGGAATTGCTGTGCTGTTCTTTGAAATGGAACAGGCAAACATCAGAATCATCCAATAACTGGGTTGAATGTTGTGACAGTGAACAACAGCACAGTCCCTATATACGTTACTCCAGTGCTAGTCCAACTAAGTGAGGCTTATTCCCAATTTAATTAGAATAGAATTGCAGACTGAAATTTCAGAAATCTCTATTGTTAGTCTAAAGGCTATGTTGTGCTTTCCAAAGGAAAATGAATGACAGCCAGATCTTCGTATTCAAAAACTAGCATGGATCATGTAATAGGCATACTACTGTTTTCATTTTTTGTAGGGATTAAAATATTTTAACAATGTCATATTTTTTTAAAGAACGTAAAGTAACAATTAGCAGGGATCAGCAGAACAATAACCTAATCAAAAATTATAATCTAATCAAATCTAACCAAGGACCAAACTACAACCCCACCAAAGCTGGCAGGCCAAGCTACTATGTACAAACAGGCAGCAAAGCCCAGACTCACTCACACTGATGTTACCAAGCTGGGTCATGAAATGTCTGCAAGCAAACAACCAAGCTCAGAGAACACCAAGGACTTCACAATTATCTATTACTTCATTGGCTCAGTTAGTAAAATGCACAAAACAACAGTAAAATGCACAAAGATAATTTACTGAAAAATTTCCAGAGAGTTGTGCTCATCTTTTGCAGCAACACCTTTGGGATTAGCAAGTTTATTAAGGCATACATTTGATGGACTAGAATCAGATGAAGCATGTGATAAAGCGAATGCCAGGTCCTTGAAGTTTATGTCATAATAAATGTGTTAGCTTTTAATGTGCTGCAAGATTTGGTTCTTGCTTTTGGTGAAGTAACAGCACTTGGCCATCTTATTGCTTATATAAGTGAAAAGAACAAAGGGTTACATCCAGAACAATTGCCATTTTCTTAGGTACATATAATCATTGATTGTACTGTATGATACAGGAAGCATTGATAAGACTGATTGGGTTATATCTAATGATGGATATTAATAGATAATTTCCACCAGTCATTGTTAACTACAGCCTTTGGTGCCAACTAAAAAACTGCTCTTCAGGATTGAAGCAATGCTCCATAATAGTAAGGGATTCAGCATAGGGAGCAAAAGGAGACAGGAGAACTGCAAAAATGAAATGACACATCTTGGATAAAGAGAAATGCTTTTTGCTAATGCAAAACTGTCATTAGATGTAAACTAGTTATAAAAATATCTGAATCTTATTTAGAAATAAGTATTCAGTGAACTGATATGTAAACATAGTTATCAGGAATCTAGTTTGTGGTCTTGCAAATGCCAATTAATGTTCAACATGTGCCTTACAAGATCTCTGACAAGGCCAAGCATATCACCAGCTCCGGTCATAAAGAATGAATTTTGTTTTAGGTAGAAAGGTTTATTGAATTCATAGTTACTAAGCAGACATTTTCTAATGAAAGGAAAAACATGCATATACATACATATATATATATATATACATATACACACACACATGTATTACTCTACATTTATGTTTTAAACATTTCATTTGAAAATGTCTATATAGTAGCTATGAATTCAATAACGCTTTCTACTTGAAACAAATCTTATATGCTATGATTTCAGCACATGTGCAACTTTAAAACACAGCCAAGCAGTTTGTTGCTGTCAGAAAACTCTGAATAGGGAATATTTCCATATACCAGTATTGTTTGTGGTGGAAAATCAACATCCCCCCCCCAAAAAAAAACAAAAAATAGAACTGTAGGGTGTCATTGCCACAGCCATATTGGATTTGAAAAGTAACTTTGTTTGAAATCTCTCTTGTGTTTTAATTGTCACAATTTCAGGAAATGATGGACATAGTAAAGGCAATTTATGACATGATGGGCAAGTATACTTACCCAGTGCTGAAGGAAGATGCTCCAAGGCAACATGTAGAAGTATTTTTCCAGGTAATTTTCATGTGTTTATAAAAAACATTTACATTTTCAGTCATTTTATATTTGGAGAATACAGTCTGTAGACATCTGCAGAACTGTAGAGCTGTACTGAGAGTTTCCAAGTTGAAAATTCCACAGCATTTCTATATTATGGTTCAAGACCAATATGAAATGAAAGTGTTTGTATTTTACTTTTTTCTTTTCTTTCTTTATAGAAAATGGATAAAAATAAAGATGGCATTGTAACTTTGGATGAATTTATTGAGTCATGTCAGGAGGTAAGGATTGACTTCCTTCCTTCCACACTAAAACCAGTCAAGAAATAATCTTATATTGTAATCACTATTTCACATCATTCCAATTTATTTATTTTTATTTATTAATCAAATTTATATAGCCACTCATCTATCCAGCGAAACTCTGGGTGACATAGAGAACAAAAACATAATCATTTCATCACCCCTCCCCAATGAAGTCGAGGCTCACCATGAAAATCTCAGGTCATACATAATGTGCACGTACCCACACCAGAGTCTTTGTATCTAACATCTTGGCCCCAGTGCCTGCAAAAACAGACAGGTCTTTGTGGCCTTCCAAAAGACCAGTGTAGTTACTGAGAGCTTAAAACTATATGACACATTCTACCACTTCTAGGAAAAAATAGGGAAGTCAAAGTGTATACAAAGGGTTGAAATCTGCACAGGGTTGAAATTTGCACAAATTTGCACAGATGAGAGGATGGTACACAGAGAAAAGAATGAAGTCTAAGCCACACAATAAATTGTGAGGTTGAAAGTAAACATGAGGAAGAATCAACCTTCTCTAAGAATATAAGATAAAATGCCTGATAAGAAAGCATGAGGACTTGGAAAAGTTGAGGCAGGAGGAGCTTCTTTAGGAGTCCCATCCTAAGTATAGCTCAATACGGAAATGATCAAATGCGTGAATATTTCATTCAAAAAAAGTAAAAGAAATCTGTTAAAACAGACCCCCCCGCAATTATTTCTGTATTTTGGATTTTCCCAAAGACTCCCATTAAGTAGGCCAGGGATTCTCAAACAGCAGGTCAGGTTGTGCTGCCCACCCACCCCCACCCCCGATCATGAGCAACTTTGGGAAGGCGGAAAATATCTCCTTATCAAACTTATGCAGGCAAAGTAGGTGCACTCTGAAAACTCGGTCTGGGCTTTGTTCCCAGCTTTGGTCAAGCAAAGCTCATGTGGGCTTGCCAGGCAAAGCAGAATACATTTGGCCCATGTAGGCAAGTCAGGAGCATTTTCAAAATTCCTTCTGGGATTTGCCTGCCCAAATCTGCAGTGGGCAGCTGAAGTATTGCAAAGTTTGGGAAGTCTTATGATAAATAGATGAAAATGTAATTATTAAGAGTAAATGGTCAGCTCTTCCTTTTTTGACTGCAACTAGGGTTAAAATCTCATGTACAAATGTTTTTCCCACCACAGACGTAATTGATTGATGCAATATCCTTGTTGTGATCATGGTATACGGTATCTACATTCACAAAGGTAACAGTCAACCATAAATTGATAACTCTAATCCATATGGTGCAGAAAAAAAGCATTGAGATAGCTGAAACAAGTAGAGATAATTAATTGGTGCATGAAACTCATTAGCAGGCAAAAACTTTTTGGTGGGCCAAAAGAACAAGAGCCAAATGGTCTATTTATTTCTTGCCCAACTCTAATCCCAGTGAAATCATTTTTATTCACTGGGAGAGGGGTGGTCAGCATTGTCAATACTGACCAAATACATACACTGACATCCTGAACAGAAAAGAGTGAGGGCTCAAATAAACATTCTACTTCTAATTTCTCCAAGTCCTAAAAATATCCTTTATTCTAGAGGCTTTTTTTTAACTAAACATGGAAGGATTTACCCTAAAAATTGCTTCTGCTGCTCTGCTTCCTTGATTTCGACCCTTTTAGTACAGGCAGTCCTCACTTACTGACCACAATTGGGACTGGAGCAAACCACTGCAGGTCATTAAGCATGATGTCATGTGACTTCCTGCTGGCTTCCCCACTGACTAGCTTATTGGAAGCTGGCTGTAAAGGTCACAAATGGCAATTAGGTGACTGTGGGACACTGCAACCATTATAAATGTGCACCGGTTGCGAAGTGCCCAAATCATGATCATGGGACCATAGGGATGCTGCAAGTTCGAGGACCAGTCATAAACCTACACTTTCAGCACCATTGTAACTTCGAACAATCACTGAACAAGGCAGTCAGTAAGTGAGGACTACCTTTATATTCCAATAATATCGTAAGAAGGCAAGTATAGTTAGTACTTTGTTAAAAAACTGAAAATTGTAATCCATCTGCTTCCTAACAACTCCTTCATTCCTCCAGTGGCTACATAATAGTCCTTAAATCCTTTTAAGAATAACTTGCATTTCCAATAGAGATTTCTAATATTTTCTTAGGAGATCAGTCTACATTCTCCTCCATTAGAGCAGAGCTAAACATTATTAAAAGTACATAGCATATATTTTATGATTTTTTTCTTCCTATAATTGTTGATCAGAATAATACTTGATTATTAGTTGCTTTGCTGGACCTTGTAGATCTAATTAAACATTGCATATAAACACTTTTTTCAAATAACTCTTCATCCTTATGAATACTAGGTCGAATACAAAAATATGTAAAAAATGCCATAAATTTAATGAAAATGCATGTGTAATAAAAATGTAAAGGACTACCTTTATATGTAAACTAGGGACTCTTGAGTGTCTTAGCTCTTCCTCTGCAGTCCTGTGATGAGGACTGTCATATTTTTATTATAAGTATTTGCTTGTACATCTCAGGCTCCCAGTGGACAATTTAATCTGATGTTAGCTTTATTTTCTGTACTTATAATTAGCTTGTAAAATTTAATTTCCTTATTTTACTGAATATGAGCATTAGAATCACCATGTTCAAAATTATGATGGCAATTAATATCATTTCAGTTTCCCCATTTAGCATAATGTAACAGAAAATATAATAGCAAAATCATTTACAGAAAATGCTTCAGGAGAGAGAAAATACACTCCGTTGGAAGGAATATATATATATATATATATATATATATATATATATATATATATATATATATATATAATACTGTTCAGAAACATCTGCTCCCCCTTAATTCACTCAGTTCATAAAGATGGAGCAAAATAAAGGGGGGTAAACTGAAAGATGTAGCAAGATTTTTCATTTCCTTCTTTCCTTCAGAAGAAATGTTCTTTCCCTTATTCTTTTAAAAATAAGGGAATGCTTATTCCACAGATAGATTTTCTCCATGATGATCTGTCTCTTACCTGCTCTTTCAGGTCTTCCACAATGCACCCATCATCACTAACTAAGTCTATCTATCTTGCTGCTGGTTGTCATCTTCTTCTATTCACTTTTCCCTGCATTAGAGCCTTCTCCAGAGAGCTGGGCCTTTGCGTAATGTGTCCAAAGTTATCCTTTCTGTACACCAAAGTACAGGAGGATAGAGTTACCACATGTTGCTGCAACTACATGTGCACGCATGTATGTGCACACATGGTTAATTTTTTAAAGAAGAAAAAATAAGTATGACCAGCTCTCCTTACAAGACTGACAGCATTTCCCCTTTACTTAACGGTTATCTGTGAGAGGCTTCCTATTTTTTCAGGCTTGGTTTCATCTCTGCAACTGGCTCTTTAAAGTTAGGTTAACCACGCTCATCCCATTAGAATACCAAGCAAACATGGGCATTTTTTTCATTCCTTCCCTTTCTGGTTTCTTCTATTACCAACTGAGCAAAGCAATACCAATTATACCGAGTATGAGAAGCAATTTTGTCAGAAAGAGAAATATAACATTTATAGTAAATCTATTAGCTCCTACCAGCATAAATCCAACTTTGAGTCTATTTTATTCAAGTGGAACCCCCAAACAAAAGCAAACTAGTTGTACAGAATCAGCAGGTCAAACTTGTAGAACCATTCAAATTTACAATCACATTTCCTTATCTCCAGGAAACAGGCCTTGAGATAAGCAAAAAATAAACATTCTCTTAGCACATTCTGTAGTTCTCCTAAATCACTTGTTCACCTTAGTTTCAGTATATTTCACTGCCCTTCTGTTCTGGTAGAGAAACACCAGCTGCATCAGAGATCTCCTCCTTTGGCATCCATCTTCACTCCCTCATGCTAATCCTTTCCCAGATTATCCTTTTTCCCCTTTTTAATTTTTTTAAAAGAATTCATCAGATTATCGCAGGCCCCTGGCAACAACTACTTGTCTGATTCACGTGAGGACCATCCCATCATTATAGAAAGCAGGGCTCAGTTTCCTTGGAATCCAGAAACTTGTGTCTGCAGATGGTAGAATCATTTTTAAAACCTTTTTATTTCATAAGAACAAAATCAAAAATCAAATTAGAACAAAGGTATTAGAAATGAATTTGTTGTCAATAAAAATTGACAACAAACTCATATAAAAGAAGAGGGAGAGGAAGAGAATCTTTAAAAGAAATACAACCATCCACATTTGTTGACACCCACAATCAATCTTTCCTTCCAAAACAGTATACGTACACATAAAGGTAATCTACTAAGGAAAATATTATTAATATCAGTAGTAAATGGTGACCAGATGTGACTGAATATTCCTTTACTGCAGAGTTTTTCAAAGCTTTATTCTTAATTTTTCAGCCAAGGCAACTTCCCATACTTTGTAATACCTCTTATATACTTTATATGAGATGCTTTTCAGGTTTCCAGTGTGTTGCAATAGCAAACCTAGCAGCTAACAGTAAAAGTTGAATCAACTAAATTAATTTAATTAAGAGTCTGTGTATGATTGCAGCTGGGTATAATTGTGATAAATAAATAAATTTCTCATACTGATATGCATTAGGAAATGTAGACAATAAACCAACTTCATGATTTATGATAAAATACTGTTGGGTGATTTCCTAAAGCACTGATTGGACATTGTCACCAAAGTTGCCAACATATATCAGTTTGTTTCTACAACCCCCGGAAGAGTTGTAATTTATATAGCATTCTATAATCCTTAATAGCTTGCTGAAATAGACCAAGGACTCTCCTTAGAGTTTAAAAATTCAAATCAGAATCTTATGTCAATTTTTCTGTAGGAACTGACATCCCCAACGTCTTGACAACAGAGTTGCTTGGGTTGGTGGGTTGGTTTTTTCAACCAATTCGCCAGGAACAAAATGTTGCTTTTTGCTGGAGTTTTTGCTTATGCATAGGGAACAACGCTCTCATCCACAAAGTCTGCTAATATTCTGCGGCTGTATAACACTGCAACAAAAAAACACAAGAGCATACATAGAGTATATGTGCACACAAGCATACCAAAGTTCAGGAAATCAGCCAAAGTAATATAGAATTCTCACATTTTAAATGCATCCAGAAGCTTAATATTAACAAGTCACAAAACAATTAGGATGTATACATGGGATCACAGTTCAAACTGAAATTTTTACTGACTTCTCTGTTCCAGAGCAACATCTCATACATTTGCTCCATCATACATTCAGTCTCATGCATGATATAGTATAAACCAGGTCTCTGTATGGGCCTTTAAAAAAAAAAAAAATCCTCCATCAATATTGTAAATTGGACAAAACTGTGTTAACAACATAAATATGTATGCTGTATTTTCTTGTTGTTTCCAGGATGACAATATCATGAGATCCTTACAGCTTTTTGAAAATGTCATGTAACAGCAGCTGAAGAGCAGCCTAGAAATCTGAGACTTTATATGTACTGAGATCCTGAAGAAAACAAGTCAAAATTTTTCTCCCCACCATCCTTTTTGATGAAAGCTTTTTACTACTTGGACAGACTCAGTGTATAAGGATTTTGTATGTTACCGCAAACTGAGCTGTGTCTCTGAATGCAACAAACTCAATCTTGCCTCTCTCAAGAGACACTGACTAGAATTTATTTCATTTGGAAGCATGCTAATAAAATCTGACCACAGAGACCTGCTGCTTAAAGTTTAATAAAGTATTGAAGTTTAAATTATTAAAACAATATTCAACATTCTATTAGCTAATCACAAAAATTCTGCTGCTTTGGCTCTAGCAAGCTGGATTGCATATGGTAACACAGCATCAGTAGCTTCTTTAATCATCTGTTGTGAGCAGAAACTCTTTTTTGTATCACCACATTGTGATAACATTTTTCCTTTGATGGTACTAGAAAAGTTTGTGCTAGTTTTACAAGCTGACACAAATATAACATGGTAAATGGGGGGCTTAATTCATTTAGAACCTGTCTGGACAATTATTTATTTATATTTATTGCACAGATATTGATTGTGCAATAAATGTAGAGCAGTGACTAATTTATTACACCAGATTCAGGCATTTTTATTGAAGGAGAAGCTTTCCATTCAGTGAGATTGCATTTTCCTAGCATTAAGACACTGCTGAAAACATACATTTCTTTTCACCACTAGCAAAATCATTGCAATCTGGAATCTGCCTGCAAAAGGGGATTTCCACACATGCTAAAACTCCACTTTTCAAGGCAAAGATTTGTTAAGCTTCTGGTCAGTTTCAAAATTGCCACAATCACCTCTTTTTCCCACCCAGAGCAAGTGTTCAAACATTGCCTTGATGCGTGATTAATAACTTGGTGTTGAGCTTGTGCAAGAGAAGAGATACCAAGGGTGAAACTGAAAAGTATGTGTAGGTGTGTTTTGACACATTTTGCTATTTGATTACTAAGTGCCAGCTGTTGTGTGAGTTTCGTCTGCAGGCTGAGTAAAATAGAGTACATCTTAACTGATAGAAAAAGGAAAGAATGAAGGTCAGTCAATGCTATGATCTACTGTATGGATAAGGCCAGTGTTCTCTTGCTTTTGACTTTAAAAAGCATTAAAAGAAGGTGTGTTTTGAAAGTGTTTAAAGGACTAGGCTGTACTTGGAACCAATTCTCTACCTGCCCCATTATTTACTAAACCTGTGCATGCTTTGGAAATGGTTTGGAAAAAAATGCTTTAGAGTTGACATGAGCATATGACTTCTCTGGTACTCATTAAAACAGCCCTTTTTTTCAGGCTTCTGCATGAGCCTGAAAAATTATGCAGCTGCCTTAAGAGTCAGATTAACAAATTGGTTCATTAAAGATGCACTGCTTTAACATGTAGTAGAGAAGTGATACTCTCACAGGAATTCGAACATATTCAAATCTTTCTCATAGAGTGGTTAGCCCTATTTAATCATTCCCTTTTTTGCTTTCAAAAAGTCCAGTTTAGGTTTTTCCTCTGATGCCCTCTGGTGAAGATTCACATGAGACTGAGAGTCATATAAAAATATACTATACTTTTTGCAGACAAAATCAGGTTAATATTTAGCTAAATAGGACAAAGTTGTTTGCCTTGTTGCTTCCATTGGCCTAAAGGTATAGAACCAAGCTCTGAGCTTCTGAAATGTTTCAGAGGGATGGAATATCCAACATTTCTAAGTCATTGCCCAGTACATCATATAAGATATTGTTTCGTTTGACATAAAACATTCAGACAGTCTATCAAGCCTTGTGTCAAGCTAAGGCCCCACTGAAATATGCAGGCATTTCTTTGTATATTGTGTGCCTAGAGTTTTCAAGCACAAAACCAGTCATAATGGTTTCTGTATGCTGAAGCAAAGTCACTGCATGATTCATAATTTCATAGTTAAAGCAACTTAAATGTAATATATGTTCCAGGATATAGAAGTCTTAGAATTCCAAGCCATCATTAAGCACACCTTGATTTCACTGGAGCTGAAAGTTCCAGTTTTTAATACAAGGGTATTAAGACTCAGGATAAATAACTGCTGCTTAGAGACTTTGGGGAAAAAGTGTTTGCATTGTTTCTAAAAAACAAAAACAAAACAAAACTTTCACACATCCTATTGATGTTTTTGCCCTTTTCAGATGCAAATATTTCAAAATAAAAATTCAACCTGTTATTTTGAGCTGTTTTGTTAGCAGCACAAAACTTGGCTGATGCTGAAAGGTATGATGAAAGATAGATTGGTAGTTTTAAAATGAAATTCGAGGTTTCAAAGCCCAATATTGCATTTTAAATTGTATGCAGTATATATCATTCACATTATGACAGCTTCAGTCAACTAAAGCTAACTATGATATGCTGTACATTACTATGCCTATTTTCTCAAATGGAAGTCCCATGAAATGGAAATGGAACAGTGTTTAAGATTATTTATATATAAATGAAGTAACTTTGAAGTAAATTCTATTGAAAGCCTTGGGAGTTTACTTCCAAATAATCTTGGTTAAGATTGCTCTTACTGATTCAAATACAATTGCTTTCACAGATTTAGCATTTCACATCCATACATCCAGTATAAACAGAAACTCCTAATTGGACTTATTGGGTGTTGCTTATTTGCCCAGTACAGTCTTACAAGGAGACATGAGGAAGGAACCCAGAAAGAAGTCACCCCTGGATTATGAATGGGAGGGAGTGCTTACATGACCCCAACACCTTTCTTTTACTGATAGCCTTCTCCATTCTGCTTATCCTCTTAAGATTTTGTTAGCACAGGTTTTGTTCTGGCAAGATTGTATTTGACTTCAGGTAAGTGAAATAATGGGCCTGGTCTGTGGTCAAGCTAGGCAGGAAACAAGAGTCAAGAAATGGGGAGATCCCTCAGCCCTGGTGCTTCAGGTCTGATCTCTCTTTGTCTACCAATGGCAGATAAACATGCAACTAGCTTTTAGCCTGTCATCTCCAGAGGCTCCCAAGCCAACTTGGAAGGAAAGACATTATATTCCCAATAGGGAAACTGTCTAATATGGGATTTGCATCCTATGCTGCACCAAAATCTCACGTTAGCCATCACCAATAAAAACCATAGCCACTATTTTCCCAGTCACTGCAAAAGTGTATCACCCCACCTCTTCCCACAGGCCAGATTTAACTCTCCTGAAGCAAACAGAGTCAGCTGTAGAACATGGCAATTTTTAGCTGAGATTGTCACACATGCAAAATAAAAGAAAATAAAATATCAAATATTTGTATTTAAAGCTATACAAGAACTAAATCTAAATTTGATTTCTCGATTTAAGGGGGAAAAGTTCAGATTGTACATTTTCAAATACATAGGAATGAAGTTATTTGAAAAGTAGTGTCAAGTCCTTGATTTCTCTGGGGAAAAAGTAACTAAGGGCTGCAACAAGTAGCTTTCCTTATATTGTTCTATCTTGTGACCATCATATTTTCAATAAGGTTTTAGCTATATTTTTTACAACAGATTATGTATTATTGGCAAGGAAAATATATTTTAAAACTGTCATTCATAGTTCTATATTTTATAAAACACATTAACTGTAAAGTCTTTATACAGAAAGTTGTAAAACTGATACTAGAGTAACTGGATTTGTAACGTGATGGGCATGTTCTCAGAAAACACTGCCCTTTAGATACCCTTGTAGAATACATTTGGAGGTTCGATCCCCATTGACTCCCTGGTTTCTAAGTGTCCCTTCTGTGTCTGGCTCAACTGCTCTTTAGTCCCAACACCTCCCAATATCTACTGACAAACCTTGGAAGCATGATCACCATCAAAGTACTGTAGATATAGAGATCTGCAACTTTCCCAGATGGACTCATGTGTTTCCCCCTCTAATCCAACCACCATGGCCTTTCTGCAAACTGAAACACATAGCAAGGGATACCCTCTCTGCACCTCTCTCTCTCTTTTTTGTAAATTAGCTGGCAAGATTTTGTTTTTTCTAATGGCTTAGTGTATGAAACATTGACTGCTTGGTCCACTTCCTACATCCATTCACATCTGTTCTGCTATACAGCAGGAAAGAAACTGCAGATTGGGAATATGGAGTGGGGAGGAGCATTAACTTAAGGTTATGAATCTTTGTAAAGATGGAGTAGACAGATATAGGAGCAACAGGTAAGGAAATTAAGAATGTTTCCCCAGCTTCAACAATTTAACAATTGTTGAAGGTGAGCTAAACTATTAAAATGATAGCCATGTCAATATTGCTTCAGTATGAAGGAGTTAAGTAGACACTTAATTTTTCCATGAAATTTAAACAAGTGTAACTTTATCTGAATCAAAGTATATATCAGCCTTTCCTCAACATGTGGGCTGAGGGTGATAGGATTTGTAGCCAAATATCTGGAATTTATATATTAGAGCCACAGCTCACACATTTTAGATATGTTTAGCTGCTGCAATAAATTAAATATATATCTTGCAGAATTTATCTTTTGAAAATAACTCTTATGAATTCCTGTAGTAGAGTTCTTTGTCTAAAATCAAGAGAAGAGAAAAAAAAGGTTATACAACTTCTTATTCCAACATATTTCTCATAAGTTCTAAGGCACAATGTGAACAGTTGTTCAGAGAAAGACTGAAAAAGCCAATTGGGGTCAGTGGGGAGAAAAAGATTTTAAACTTCTCCTATTGCAATTCCACTTTTTGTAAATCTTTACATTTATGTACATCTGCATATTTAATAAGTGTATCAGATTCAGTTAAATTCTGTGTTGGATCTGAGGTCTTCATGTTCTGAAGCTCCATGAAGATTCTTCAGTGTGACCCAAACTAAATTGGTATTAAATTGCTTTCTATAGAGAGAGCAACTGTGCCTACTAGTCCAACATTGTCAAAATCAAGGATCAATCAATAAAATGAAAGAAAGTTCATTGTTTTAAAATAAAAGATCAAGCAGTTAGTTCTAACATTTCCTTGACATTGGTAGGTTTTGTTCTTTTGAAAAGTCTAAAGCACTTGCATGCTATACCCAGTTTAATCAAAAACTAAATCCTAGAACTGATCCTGAGGTTTTTGTAGGCTGGTCAAGTAGGAAGCTTGCTTCATACTAAGGCTCTGAGTCAAATCAGCAGCTGGCATTCAGACAACTTGTTCACCCTCAGAATAGCTGCCTTATAGATTAAGTTGGAGTATTTTGAATTAAATAATCATCATCATCATCATCATCATCATCATCATCATCTAAAGCCCATCCACCAATGTAGTAAGGCTACCAGATGTGATGACCTACTAGATGGCAGCAGAAAGAGATCTCCTTGCTGTTATCTAGTAGTCCTCCAAATCTAGTAGCCATGATTGTAATAAATCCTTTGCATTATTTGTGCCTGCCAACTTTTCAGTCAACCTAATACCTTCAGTAAGTAGGCTGAGATTTACTGTGTATTATGCTGCTTAGTAGTAAATGCACATATAAGTAGTCTGATGATCTCCAGGGAGGTGGAATATATGCTCCAATTCTAGATGACTTTGAAACCCCGAATGAGAAGTGGTATAGAAATCTTGTTGATGAATCTAATAAGTTACATGTGCATGTCAATCAATTTTTAAATTTCTTTTAGTGGGACATAAAGCAAGGATATAATTTCCTTAGATTTTCTGTGTACATCAGTTTCTATAGCTGCACATATTTTGTGTCTCTTAATTTTCCATGGATTACAGCTGTGCTACACGTGCACATTAGTGAGGTCTGAGCTAATATATTGGAACCAGCAGACATGAGGATAGATTTGAACTATGGGGCAAACATTAAGAGCCAAGCTGTAAATACTTCCTCTTTCTTTCCCACAATGACCCAGTCTTCCTATTACTCATCTCTTGCATATCAGAAAGCTCTAGAGTTTCTTCCAATACTACTACTATGCTAACAAAAAGGGAAAAAAATGAAATGAAATGAAATGAAATGAAATGAAATGAAATTCTACCCTCTAGAATTTTGCTAGCTAAGTTCCTTTGTTCAGTGTTGTTCAACATCTTCTGCTGTAAGAAGGTATAACTTTTATAAATCAAAAGGCCTTGCAAGGGGAGAAGGTTAACATGGCATGATAGGATTCTTTTCCTAGCCCAATTGACATAATTGGCAAAACCGGTGACTCCAGCAGGCCCTTGTGGAACTTATCTCCTATCTGCAGTGATGCTTACAACAGCTGCTAGCCAAAAATAATTAATGTTACGTTTGGGGGGGTCTTTATTAATGCATGTCATAAAAAGGAGACTGAAGCCATTATCACTTTCTTACAATATTAAATTATAAACTCTGTGATGATGCCAGAGTCCTTAATTACATTTGTTTCTTTTCTTTATTGTTAATGAGTTCTTATCCACGAACAAAACCATGATTATAGCATGTAGCCTGACTAATAAAGACAGAAATGCATCATTCTTGATAGTGCCATTTAGTATTAAGAAATGAGCTCATATACTATTAAGCATGTTCTAGCCAATTATGTGCTACCCTAAAGTGGATGAAATCAACTACCTGTAGAAAAGAACTAAGCATGGGCTTAAATCTGCAGTTGAATCCAGTTTACAAACTGTATAAAAAGTGTCTAACGTAATCTGGATCATACCCAGTATGAACATTTTGGAGCTCAGAAGCATGATCATTTTCCATAATTGCAATATGTATGACAAAGTATTGATGACAATAACTGAAATTCCATGATCAACTAATTTTGCATCATCCTGAATTTTACATGCAATATATAGAAGGTGACCTTGGACTAGAGATTTAAGTTTTAAAATATCAGTGCTCTTCATTGTACAAAACTGCTCAGAATTGTAATTGTTTCAACAGTGTCTAAAATATGTCAGATCATTAGTCATGAGTTATTACAATTAAATCAGGAAAACCATTTTTCCAGGTGTTGTTTATATACATTAAGGGCAACAGATTGATAAAAATAGAAATGGTAAGAATAGTGATGCAAAAAATTAATGTGATTGTTGCTGTGGATGTTAGTTTTCCTGTTACTCATTTCATTCGCATGAGTAACCATGAATTATGCTGATTGTAATGGTTTGACAGAAGATATTTGCATTGTTCAGTTGGAATGGCAGATTAAAGGCATCTTGGAAATGTTGTTCATACTCCCGAAAAACTTCCTCAGTGTGTTGACATTAGAAATGTGCAGTAGTGTTACAGCTTTTCCCTGCCCTGTGCAACTACCACCATTGCTTTTAAGCTCATCAGAAAAATTAACAAACATTCATGATAAGTAAAGCCATTCTATTGAACATATAGAATATGTGTTCCACTTCCACAAATATTATGATCAAACAGCAATTTGTACAATATTTTGTTGAACATTTACAAAGATTTTGGTTTTAATAATAAAAATATAATATGTACATAAGGTGATATGCCTGTCTACTTTATGAGTATTCAATCTCAACCTTGCTTGGGGCAGATGGACAAGATTATTGCAAATTCTTCCAGGAAATGGGGAGTCTGTCAGATGTTCCCTGAGTAGGGTTGCCCTTACAGACACACGAACAGTCAACAAAGAAAAGAACCATCGGTAAAGTCTAATGACTTTATGAAAATTTGCAAAGGCTAGGTAAGATGACTGAATTCATTGGCCAATGATTGGTGAGGAACAGTCCTGAAGATGGGACAGATGTAAAAGCTGCAATGCCCATAGCTACCTTTATAAGAAATTATTAACCCATACATCTCTACATGAAGTATATGTAGTGCTTATTCAGAAGCAACCCCCATTATATTCAGAGGATCTACTTCATGGTAATTGTCTTAAGACTGCCACTTTCATATGGATGTGGCAGAGACCCTTGTAAACAGAGAGTTGGGGAGCTGGCTACTGAGTAACTGTAAGCAATCCCTGGACTCTCCAAAGCTGTAAAGAACCTGGGAAAATTTATTCTCTGAGCATTCAGAGACAGGGTCTGAAAACAAAAGTCTTTGGAGTTTCACCAGTCAAAACTAAGAACTCAAAATAACATTCAAAATAATGCCTAACCAAGGAGGTCAACTCTTCTGGAGGAGCAGCTTGTTGTCCTGCATTCTAACCAGCCTCAGCTGTGGGCATATAAGCAGCTCCTTACCTGTACAGTCTCTTATTCCCTTCCTCCCCTATGAGGAAAGCTTTTCTTGCTTCAGGAACCAGCTTTCTTTTCTGCCTGGACAATGAGCTGCAAGAGAGCCAGACAGCATGGAACAGTGAGTGAGTTCACTTATATAGGCCTGATAAGAGTAATGCAGCAGAGGCTTTTTCTGCAGGCTTCTCTTTGTTGTCCTGAAACATCTGTCATCTCCCTCAACCCTTTTCTCCAGTCCCTACCACCTACTTCAGCAGAACAGCTTTTAGGCTCAGCAGGCACTGAGTCTGCAGGCACTCATAACCCTGCTGCTGTGGCTTGCAAGGAGCCTGGTGTTTTCCCTTCACCACAATGGAAATTATTGTCCTGAAATGGACCTCATTGTGCAACTAAGCATCACCCCTAAATCCACATGACACTTCTCTTTCAGAGTAATCCTGTGTATGTTTACTTATAAGTGATCCCCATTATATTCAGAGGACCTACTTCACGGTAAGTGTTTTAAGACTACCACTTTCATATGAAAGTTAATATTCTCAGGTGGACCACCTTGTGCAACTAAATATATACTCCCATATCCTTCATGATTTAAAATAACGTTCACTGAATTAGTCTGTTGTTTGATTGGATTAGATTTGAAAAATCTATATTCCTGTCCACAGGAGCAGAAAAAAAAGAACCTTGCAAGAAACCTTATGTGTAGAAGACTCCATTGTACCCACAGCTGGGATCTGAGCTTCTGATACAGAGAGAAAGAGAGAATGGAGGGAGAATAAATATAAAAACATTTCAGGAAAAAAGAATCCCATGGAAAGCTGTACTATTGTAAAACATGGGAAAGTTGTAGCTGGATATTTCTTGAGGTCATTTCTTGTGCAGATGGAAAAGTTGTATTAAAATACAGGGAAATATCGTTTCCTGTACAATGAAGCAGAAATTGGACATCCTTTCTGTCAGTACTTTAAAACACTTCCTTTGGCAGAAATAACAGCTTCTAAAAATTTCCTAAAAGTCTTCCTACTCTTGCTTTTGGAATTTTTTCCCCATTCTTCCCTGCCAAACTTTTCTATATCAGATATATTCTAAGATTTTCTTGAATGCATGGCACATTTGAGATGTTACTACAGATGTTCAATAATACACGTTTGAGACTGTGAAGGACAGTTCAAAACATTCATCTTTCTTTCTGTTCTCTCTGAAAGCTGTTACTACATTCAGTATGTTACAAGATACTGACTGAATGGGTATCAACATTTTTTTTCTGCTTTTTTTCTTAATCTGAATCTGTCACCAACTGCACATCAATAAGTATTCATTCACGTTTGCAAAAACATGTGTTTAATTTTGTACCATGTAGAAGTTGGAAGGTTATTTTTTTCCCCTAAACCTAGGGATTCACTGAATAATAGGGCTGGATTTGACAAAGGGTACCAATGTTTGTATGTAACTGTGTAATCCTGTTCACTAAAGATAAGATGCATTTTTAAAATTAGTTTTTTATTTTTAATAGTGGAATACAAATGACTAAAAAATCAATAGAAAAGGCACTTTAGACAAATCTACACATATTGGTGGTAATTAAAATAAAGTAAACATAACAAAAAGAAAAAGAAGAGAAAAAACTAGTTGAAGGGGGGAAATGATCCATATGCTATATATTTTGTATTAATACAGAATTTATTCAACCTTAAACTTATCATTAAATCTAGACTATATGGAAACATATTGCTTCATCTTCTCATTTTTAGAATATAGATAACAAAGTCATACTTTGAATTCATCCCTTGGTAACACAATGATAAATGAATTTCCATTTATGTAATATCCATATTTTAGGAATTTAGTTGAACATAAAGTATATCTTTATTATAGCTGATTTTGCATCTAAGATATTCAGTTATAACTCCAGCCATGCTGTACATCAGTTGGTTTGTTTCTTGCAGTGAGCTGGTGCTTATATCTGATATTACAGTACTGGCAACTTTTAATACCTGCATTAGCTGTTTCTTTGTAACAAGCTTCAATGCAGGCAACCTTATTCTTTTGTTTTTGTGCTGTTCTAGATGCTCAGTTATTCTTTGTTTCAATTCCTCTGATTTTTTTAGTTAGAGGGCTTTGTTCTTTCTGAACAGAAGGCAGAGGAGAGGGTGCCTGGTTTGGGAATGAAAATGATTCAATAGCGATGCTGGCTTTCTCTACTGCCAACTCCCCCTGGTTTGCCTCTATGGTTGAGCTACTTCTGGCAAGTCTTTGATTTCTTTGCCTTGGGTAGACCTTTGAAGTTCTTCCAATTCTACTTCTATAAATACTTTATTTCATATTATAAATCAACACTGATCTGCTAGCCTCTGTTCTGTTACTTCTGATTCTAGATGGTGTTCTTTCTAGAACTTGTGCATTCTTTTCAGATATCCTCTTCTTGTTGGACTTGATTTGTAATAGCAGATCATTATTTCTTTGTTTTCAGTCTTTGTATATTTTTGACGGGTAAACAAGTTTTCTTCCAGTAGTCCTGCAGCTGCTGGTCCTGGTTGTTCAGCCAACAGTCCTGAGTCCTGAGCCCATTTGTCACCAGATGTCCAGGAACACCTACTGCAGTCCTTGTTGACCTGGGCAATGACGGATCTGGTCTTGGTTTCTGTAAATTATATCTCACCATATTTTTATGGGAGAGGCACTCTTTGTCTGGCTCCTCTGATGAGACCTGTCCAGTATGGTTGAACCTCTGGTACAGCTCTCATCCTCCTCAGAGTATGCAAGCCCCACAACTGCATCAAGATAGTGCCTATCCCAGATCCTTGGATAAAAATGCCAAATCCAGTCTAAATATCTGGCTCACTGTGCAACCAATATATAATAATATATGAAACTTTCATGCTGCTTGACTCTCAATGATTCTGGGTGGCTCAGAACAGTCAAATAAAGAAATTACAATAAAATCAATCAAACATAAAAAATAAAGATAAAAGATGGCAAGTACAATGAAGTAAGGTTCTCTTTCTCCCTCACCAAAGGCCTGGGTGAAGAGTTCAGTCTTCATAGTCCTTCTAAATAACAACAGAGTTGGGGCTATGATATGTAACTACTGTTAACCTTTATTCAGTTTTGCTTTTTTTTTAACTTCTGTATACAACTGAATTTTTTACTTCACTTCAAGCACTCCATGTCTTAAAGATCCTAGGATTTCAGGAACCTCTGAGGCTGCTAAAGCTTCTAGTCCTTACTGTTTTGGTCAGTCCATCCTTCAGTTGTATATATTGTCAAGCAGATATTATGGGTAAATCATATTCAGAACACAACCTCTCAAAGTCTTTAAATCAACCATTATAAATCAACCAATTTCAGATATTTGTCCTTTGTTTGGTCCAAGCATTCCAGTTAAACATTTTGGGTTATTCCACAACATCAGTTTCTCATGTGATTCTGGATCAAGACCTAACCACTTACCCATTAATAACCAAGTATGTCTAGCAACTTTCAAGGCTGCAGATGAAGATCCCTTGGTTACTGGGATCCTATAACTTACCAAGATTTCAGAAAGGTTACACACTTACTCTTCAAGGAATCCCAAAGACAGCAATACTCAAAAAGGTTCTCATTTCAGAAAAACAGAGATGTTAAAATGAAATCCAAGTGACATAGTTGAAAATCTGGTAGATTAAATGCCTTCATCATTAGGCAATCTCAGTTTGGCCAAAGATACTCAAGCAGTTTTGACCTGCCATAAAATTTTCCACATTAATTTGTCTATCTGAATTCACATTAGAATCTCTCTTAAAGTATATATTAATCTTGATGTAATATTCTTTTTAATTATGTTAATATTGCTCCAGAGATTTAATGGAAGTTTTTTCCCATCAAGCTATATCTAATTAACTTGTACCTATACATTTAGACATATTAAGCATATTGTTATATATTTTGAGAAATGTATAATCACAAGTATTTTATGGAGTCTATACAAATTGCAAATCATATTTCTTCAGGAATCTATAGATCCCAAAGGCAGTAAATTAGAGTTTTCTAACTGACAGTGCATCCAGAGCATAAGTCATATCACTGTACAACTTCAACATACTTTGGAAATGGCATGGCACAGTTCTCCAAAATGGCCATATCATAGGTTTATAGAAGCAGCCTATATTCAATATTAAGTGCCATCACATGCTTAATATCTTGAAGCTGCTTAATGAAAGAAGTCAATGGTTCAAGAACCAAACTGAAGATTAAGGGAGACCAGGGCATCCTCATCAGATGTTATGATATAACTTGATATGATGAGAGACAAAACAGTTTGTAATAACTCTAGCTATAGGGTTGTGATGCCAAATTTAAACTGAGTATAAAAATCATTGAAATGGTAATTAATGCATTTGGGTTTAATAAACCCCAAATACATATTGCCTTCAATTCCAAAATATATGCATGCAACACTATCTAATTTTGAGAACAACTAACAGGTCTTTTTGGAGTACTTCTATCTAGCTGAGAATCCTAAATTAAGTTAAAATCACCAGCACAAATTATATGTTGATGGTTTGCAGAGTATAGCTCAGGAAAAATCTGTTCTTGGTGGAGCCATAAAAGTGACGTTAGATAGATTTACTTTTTTAAAAAAGAGTATCCTTCACTGTCACAGTGTTTATATTCCACTTCAATTTTAGAATTGTCATTAAATGTAATAGCTGTCCTACATGGTTTATTTGAGCAATCACTAATACAGGTTTGCCCAATCTAGTACCTGGGCCTCAAGAAAAGTTGTTCATTGTGTGTTTCTTGCAACATAATATCTGCTTGTAACACATCCAGGTTATTACAATTTTATCCTTTTTAAAAAATGCCACTTAGTTACCAGCTGATTACTGGCGCCGTGCCCCCCATGTTGCCAAAATATTTCTCAAAGTCAATTTCCCAATATTACAGACATCTTGCACTGTAGTAGCAGGTACATAAATGGAAAGCATTTAAATAACAAATATGGATCTAAACTGAAAGAAATTAAACATAAAACAAAAAAAATGTAATAAAGAAGAAAATATCCACCATAACTGTACTATTTCAAAAAAGAATAAAGGAAAAAAACCACCATTTTAAACCTCCAGTTTTGTAGGTTACTGCCCCCCGCCTCTCTGACTCTGAAAATAAAAACATAAAAAGTAAGCTATAAAACATATATACAGTAGTAGCAGCAACTGTTAAAGAAAAGAAGAGGAAGATCAAAAAACCAAGATTGTTACTCATCAGATAAATGCAGAACTCATATCAGTTAAATGCAGAACTTCTAAGAATTCCACAACAACAGATGAGCGTGTAAATGTTATTTTTCCCCCCTCTCTCTGTCTCTCTCTTCTCCAAGAGGAAAACAAAATTGCTGGATATAAAAAAGTATGTAACTTTCTTCTTTCTTGCTAATGTCCCTGCCACCTCAAAGCCTTTTCTTAAATTTGGTACTTGTAAAGGAAGATCTGGGTAAACCATTATTTTACTAGCATAATATTTCAAGTTGGTAGTTTGTCTTGAAAGTTGTAAAAGCTAGTTTCTTGATGCTGGACTTCAAAAACCCTCTTCAGATCATGTAAATCTTTTGCCGTTTACCACAGATGAGATGCACTGAGTATCCCTCAAGAAGTGTATCTTATATAGACCAAAGACAAAGTGCTAAATCAAAAAGATTCATAGTAAAATTCATAGTAAATATTTAAAACATACATTTATTTCTTATTTTCTTATCTATTGGCCTCCAGTTTTTTTATGATCAATTAATTCAGTTATACAATTGCCGTTATGCACTGGCTCCCAGTTTCTTTCCCGGTGCAATTCAAGATGCTGGTTATTACTTTTAAAGCCCTACATAGTATGGGGCCAGGTTATTTGGGGGACTGCCTCCCCTAAGGGTATCTGCCTGCTGCACTAGGCTAGATAAGGTGGGCACACTCCAGGTCCTATCCCTTAATGTTGTCATCTAATGGGACCTAGGTACATGCATTTTCCTTAGCAACCCCTGCCTTGTAGAACACTCATCTTTCCCCCTGGGATATTGCCAACCCTCACCTTTTAGCCTTCCAGAAAGTGGTAAAGGGGTGGCTTTTTCCTCAAGTGCTAGGATAGGGTAAGGATAGAGCCCAAGGATTGTGTAGATTGATGCATTGGATATGACAGTTTGGGGGCCTGGTTTTCCTGGTTTTTCTGTTTTGATTGTTCTTACTGTTTTTAGTTTTATTATTGTTGGGAGCTGTCCAGAGTTATATTCCATAAGATGGGCAGCCATATAAATCTTTTAAATAAATATATTTTTGTGTCTATTGAGGAGTAGGTAACTATGTTCAGTGAAGATTGCTCTCAGGTGAGGTACAAGACTGCACCTTTACAGAACATTTGCTTAGAATAATGGCTGATTACACTTAACATCAGACAAATGTATACTGAATTACAGAGACTGGAAACATATTTCTAATGGCTCATAGCTGGTCCAATCCTGAAGGTAGAAATCTAATTTTGGATGTCTCCCTGGAGCATATTGGGAGTGGATGGGTGATAAAAATAGTCAACGTGTGAATGAATCCTGCCCTTGTGTACATGTACAAAAGGGGAAGGGCTTCCATTACGCAGTCATTGGCATCTTGACTTTTTTGAAGCCTCCTTTGGATATCCCCAATGTCTCCTCACCAGCTTCTGTGAAAATGCTGCAGTGGTTATATCACCAAGGCTGACGTTTTAATGTTGAAAATAGGAAAGAAGGCAGATAGGGAAGTGGTCCCTGAGGCACGCTAGAGAATGAGAAAGAGAAAGCAATGCAGAGTGTGAGCAAGCAGGCACGGGGAGAATAGAAGAAGGAAAGGAAGAGAAAGACTGATAGATTTGTGCATATGGCGTGAGAAAAGGGATGTGATTGTAGGGAGCAAGTGGGTTAATGTCTAGGCTTCTTATGCTCCTTGCTCAGCCACGTACATGGTTGGCATGTGTATCTTGACAAATTGAGAGTATAGTCATGCAGATCTTGAGAGAAAAAAGATTCCCCAACCCTGCAATACATCCACTCTTCAGGGCCGACATAAGCCTCTCCTCTTCCAAATTCTACATGCACAGAAATGTACTTCAAGGCTCACCTATCCATTGAAACAGAAAGAGTGGACAAGCAGTTCTTTCCAGTACAGACTGAATATGCCCCACATCTCAGCTTTGGAGCTGGCTTTGATTTATTTTATTTTTTAAGAAAAAAACCACATGGGTCAAAGTACAAAATAATGCAACTTAATGCTTGTCAGAATGCTGTTCTATAACATAGCAGGACCCACGGTATTGCATGAGTTCAGTTTTGGAGAAAAAATTGTTAGAAAAATCCTTGGATTTGCTTTCCTATGGCGCCACAGTGTGGTTACTGATTGCTTTCATTTAAAATAGAGGCTTATTTAACTATTATCTTGCAGAAGAGATGCCACACTTTCAATTTAATGACAATATATATTCTAGTAATGCAATTTGTGTACTCATGACAGAATGTATTGGGATGCAGCACCTCCCAAAATCACTCTCTGTTCATTTCAGTATTGCTTAGCCATAGGGAATCATCTCAAAGATATGGGGTATGCTAGCTTCAAGATAATTTCCTGCTTGTTCTGCATGTCCCAAAATGAACTCATTAAATCAAAGGTGCCTAAACATCAGAAGGTTAATTTATGACTGATGATGCAGAACTAGAGATACACAAATATGTACGATTTGCTTTCCACAATTTTCAAAATATTTGGAATATTAAAAACTGGGGGATGGGAGCAAAAGCCCACATTATCAAAAATATATATTTTTGTATGCAGTTTCTCCAGATGTAAGCATACTTGCATTGATACAGATCACCACGCCAAAAAAAAAAAAAAATTAATATAATTTTATTGAGAGTTTTAAGGACAAGGGTAAAAATTAATACAAACTAAAATAGAGTAAGAAGGAAAAAAGAAAAAGGAAGAAATAGAAAACTAAAGTGCAAAAAGAAAAAAAGGAAAGAAAAAAGGATAGAAGGTAAAATAGAAAAGAAAGAAAAAAGATATAATGAAGCGGTTTCCGATATTCTTTACAGCAGTTATAAGTACAATTGTAGATTTACCTCTTTCTCTAAAGTTACATCAAGACTCTCTTCTTTCTATAATCTATCCTATCTAATTGTCAACACCATAGATGGTAAGTTCATTTTTTTCTGTTTCTGCAAAAAGTCCATAAGAGGTTTCCAGTCAGCAATAAATGTAGATATTGTCTTTTCTCTGATCAAAGAAGTCAATTTAGCCATCTCAGCAAGTTCTATCATCTTCACCAACCATTCCTTCATTGTAGGTATTGCCAGATCTTTCCATCTTTGTCCGTACAATAATCTCGCTGCAGTTATCATGTATAAAAACAAAGTTCCATTACTTTTTTCAACTGTTTATCCATCAATCCCAAAAGAAAAACCTCTGGTTTCAATTGTATATTAATCTTTAAAATCCACTGAATCAGTGTATATATTGGAATCCAAAATTTTCTAGCTTTTTTACACGTCCTCTTTCCAACTCTCTGGCATTATTCCTCCCTGTAGAATATAATTCATTGTGTTTTGTAAAGGTCGTACAAGTTCATCCTCAAAACATTTGTAATAAGAACCTGATATTCCATCTGGGCCAGGTACCTTTCCTAGTTGAGTCTTTTTTATAGCTTCAGAAACTTCCCTTATTGTTAAAGGTCCATTCACAATCTTTCTCTGTCCCTCTATAATCCTTGGTAAATTTTGTTCCTTTAGATATTCATCTATTTTCTCTAGCGAGATATCACTTCCTTTATATAAATTGGAATAAAATTGTTGGAATGTTTTTTGTATGGCCATATTGTCCATTAATACAGTATCTCCCTCTTGTAATTGCAATATCATTTTCTTTTCTTTTTCTTTTCATATTTTATATGCTAGTCACTTCCCTGGCTTATTTGCAAACTTTTTTTTTTGCTTTACATAATTCATTTTTATTTCCATTTCTCTTACAATAATTGTTGCTGTAAAAGCTTAAATTGTTCAGAAATACTTATCTTCTCTGGATTTTTTTTTAATTCTTCTTTTCTCTTTATTTCAACCAAAATAGCTTGTGTTTCCTCTTTTTAAGTTCACTATTATATTGTATAAAATAACCTCTAATAACAGCTTTACTTGCATGCCAAACCATTCTTAAATCAGTGCCTTTACCTAAATTATTTTCAAAAAAATCTTTTAATTTCTTTTTACAATCCTCTGTTATTACTTCTTTCTGTAACAACATTTTGTTCAATCTCCATCTGAAAGTATTAGATTTTCTTTTATTAACCAAACTCACAGGATTATGATCCAAAAAAGTCTTTGGTAATATCTCTACTTTAGAAAGCTTAGTACCAAGTTCTTTGAAATCCAAATCATGTCCATTCTTAAAAAGGATATATTATTTTCAGAGTTTCTAATGAGGATTTATGGCAAACTAGACATCCCTGAAGGAGCGGGGATGACACTGCGGTGGAGATCGGCAGCCAGACAGTGAATGCTGGCCAGTGAAGTCTCTTTGGAAAAAGGAGAGATTGTGGATCACCCACTTGCACTCCAGACATCTGCTCCTCATGAGTAGACTGCAGGAATCTAAGTTTTTTCAGTCAGTTTGTGAGTTGAGCAACTGGGAGTTGAGGGATTTCAACCAAGCTCACAGCCATAATGTAGTCTATATGGACACAACGTTCAAGAGAGCCTAATTTCTTAACCACTTTTAGATGTAATTAATTTACAGCTAAAGAGAGATTTTCTCATTGGCAGGATAAGATTCCACTCGGTGAGTTCTTATTTTTTCTGGATTACAAAGGAAAAAAGAAAAAAAAAAAGGTTTTAAAGAGTTAAGAACTTTTGGCAAAAAGCTTAACAAGGAGTTGATGTAAGGAAGTTTAAAATGGATAAAAGGGACAGTTATTTTGAAATATTATTTTTTGCTGAGTTGAATCTGTCATACATCTCCTGCTTCATGACTGTCATCATTAGATACAAATTCCACCATTTTCTTAGCAGGCAATGCCTCAGTGAAGAGAGCATACACATTTGAGACTTCAAAGGAACCCAATGAACTTACTAATTCATCCGCCTGTAAAATTCCCCATTGTTTAGAGCCCTTTAAAGATTGTGGCTTGGGGTTCTTTGGGCTTGTCCTTGGTTGCTTTTTCTTATTCCACTTACTAGTTAGCCAGTAAATTTTTAAAAAATGAACAGCTCTTGGCAGATAAAAAATAGCCTCACCAGCGTTCAAAGGGGGGAAATGTGGTTATAGCTTAACAGGATGGAGAAAGAAATAAAAAATATTTCTAAATACCCAGCTCCATGCATGAGCTGTTGCTGTGTCATCATCTTAGTATTTTTTAGAAATTATTAAAAGAGGAGTGCTTTTCATGCTGCCATATCTATCAGCAGCAATAATGGATAATATTTATTAAAGAGAGTAAAGAAATTAAAGAAAAAGAAGCAGCTGCTCTTCACAGAGAGAGAGAGAGAGAGAGAGAGAGGAAAACTGCCGATTCATTACATACTAGACCCTGTTAAAAAGACCATACCCTACACATCTGAGGGGAAAACGTTCAGGCTCCTGCTAGACAAGAAGTTTTAATCTTTAGAACTGTCATAAACATTATGAATATTGTGAAAAGGCATCCTAGAGGACTCCCCCTTTATGTGTTTGAGAGGAAAACCATAAATGTTTAGGGGCTACTTAAAAGGTTATATATAAAAATGTATGATACATATAAGCATTACACAAACCAGCAGAGGGAGATATAAACCAAAAAGATTAAAAATACCAATAGTTCAAAAATTATGCCTACTTAAATAGAGCTTTCATCCTTTTCACTGTTGTTCTTTAGCAGTATTAAATGAATCTGGAAAAAAACATTAAGGCTTATTTATCCAGGAATAGGTCCTTTCCAATGCTATAATAGAGCAGACTTCTGAGTTTAAAAAAGAAAAAGAAAAAAAAAAGCTTAACACTATGTTACATTATGCTTATTTTCTTATTTTTCCTGAGCATTCCTGACATAAGTATGCTACTTTACTCTCAAACTACGGACAAGGCTAGTAGCAAGATTTGAAGGTTACTGATATATCAAAGATCAGAAAGTAGCTGATCATAAGAATTATAAGAGAATGTTTTAGTTTCCAATATCATATTGTCAACAAAAGATTTGACTCTTGTGTTTCTGGCATTTACATACTTAACGAATCACATTATTCCCCCTATAATGAGCAATATTATGCAGAGTGCAGAAAATTAGCAAGAAATACTAAGTCAAAGAATATAAGGCATTAAGTAAGTGGAAAAAAAAGAAACATACCTCAAAACTAGTTTAAAACAATGCAGTTTGATATCCCTCTGTCCTTACAAACTACCCTTGTTTCCATCAGGTCCATATACCACTTCATACATTGTCTTTTATTTTTTCACCTTCTCACTACTTTGTCTTTTAGGATTTTATTAACTCCATCCAATCACAACTTTCTCATTCTTTCCCTTCCCTCAGCCCATTCACCCTTCCATCATGTATTTTTGTGATTCAATCCTCAGTCATTCTCTCTGCATGACTAAAACACCTCAATGTACTTTTATTGTGCTGGGCACCAACTTTTGTATTCAATTTAATTCTTTCAATATTTTCTTTCAAAAGAATTCAATATTCATACTTTTTTTCCCCTTCAGTTCCTTTGAGTCATTCTTGACTCCTGGCAACCACTGGGACTAGCCCCTGCAGTTTTCTTGGCAACATTTTCAGAAGTGGTTTGCCAATGTCTTCTTCCTAGGGCTGAGAGAGAGTGACTGGCCCAAGGTCACCCAGCTGGCTTTGTGCCTAAGGCAGGACTAGAACTCACCATCTTCTGAGTTTCTAGCCAGATGCCTTAACCACTACACCAAACTGGCTCTCATTCAGTACCTACTTATTCTTGAACCTCTCTGTTCTTGTTTTACTACACATACTTCTTAAATATTCCATTCCTACTACATTCATCTTATGTTTATGTTTCTCCTGACATACTCAGTTCTCAGTTCCATATAGCAAAGTGAACAGAAGCACACTTATATGCACATTCATTCCTCACAACTGAACTACTCCTTACCTTTCTACCAGCATTTGCACAGCCAAAAATTCTCCATCCATTTTCCTATTGCTAAAAAACATAAAGGCACATTAATTCATCTACTTGCTCTATTCTTTTACCATTTATGTATCATCTTGCAATTGTTCACTCTACTGTTCCTCTTAATCTTTGATACATTAATTTTTATATCCTTATTCCTCACTGCACTATACAATCTACCTAACATTTGTTGCAAACCATTTGGGTTCTCAGCCAATGACACAGCATCTGCAGGCAAAAGTCTACATATGTTCATGTCCAACTGAGATAGCTCCAATGTCACTATAAACATTCCCTATACATTTGTTCACATATACATTAAACAATCAAGGGGACATCACACCTCCTTGTCTTATTCTCTGCTTAGTGTTGAACTATTTGTTAAGCCTTCAATGCAATGCAGTGCTCATTCTAATGCATCATTAACTTCCAGTTTTATCATACATAGCAGCTTTCAACTCTTTATTTGTATGGCACATTTCATAATTCAAGTCTATTCAATTTATATATTTTTGGATTGATTGATTGATTGATTATGTGCCATCAAGTCATTTTCAACTCCTAGCAGCCACATAGATAGGTAGATTTTCTCCATGATAATCTACCATTCAATTTATATACCCTTTTTCTAAATCAATAAATATTCAATTCGTTCTCACATTCATACAATTCTCAATGATTTGCTAAAAGAGCAAATATATTCGGCATAAAGCTGGATTGCACTTGTCATAGTTTGCTTATTATACCTCACCTAACATTTCAAACAGAATTCTGCAAGCACACTTAACAAATCAATCCCCCTAGACTTTTTGTATTCACTTATAGTATCTTTACCTTTCTACAGGGGAAGAGTAATGACATTCTTCTGATTGTCAGGCATAAATGTGGTTTTCAGACAAACATTCCGACAAATTACACAACCATTTTATAAGCAACCACACCCATATTTTAACATTTCTCCAGTTACATTGTCCACTCCATTAAAGCACAGGATTAACGTGAAGCAGAGCAGAATGTAGATAAAAACATTTTACACTCACAAACCAAAATTTATTTGAGGAACTGCCTCTTTCCAATCACATCTACCTGTCCCATCATGTTCAGCAGGAGGGGCATGCCCCAGGTCCCATCAGCCAGGGAGTGGCATCTGGTGGGACCCAGGAAGAGACCTTTTTCTGTCATAGTTCCTGCCCTGCAGAATATCATTCTCCACAGAGATCAGATTGAGCCCAACCCTGCTGGCTTTTCGTAAGCCCTTGAAAATATGGTTTTGGCAATGGGTGTGGGGATTCAGGAGTGTGGTAGAGCCTATGCAGTGGCTGTATTGGCTGTTGTGGATGGATGTGACTCTCGGCTATGAATTTTGCTATATGGTTTTTATATAGTTCATATGGTTTTTTAATTGTTCTTAAATTGCTGCATTGTTTTGGTGTTTTTTATATTGTTTTTAATTGATTGTGAGCTGCATAGAGTCATATATTGTAAGTTGTCCGGAGTCACTGTATTTATTGCATAGATAGATAGATAGATAGATAGATAGATAGATAGATAGATAGAGATGGGTGGCTATATAAATTGGGAAATAAATAAATAAAATACAAAGGAGCAATTGAATGTCACCCATGATATTTTATAAAATGTATAGTATAGTATATTATGATCAGGAGGTTTTAATATCTAGAATAATCATATTGTACTTGACTGTAAGTTGCAATCTAGATTTACGGCAAAATTTAGCAATGTGGAGTATGATGTTTGGGATCTCATTGTTCAGAAGATATATAACATGGAATTCATTAGAGTGTCCAGGAATATTCAGATCCAGAGGCAATATTGTGTTATTAGATGTATCTGTATAAAAAGTACATAATTTACATGTCATCTTTATACAGGGACCATACTAATTTTCTGTGTCTCAAGGGAGCTACCCTCTCCATGTTCCTTATATAGGAGAATGCTTAGAGAGAGAAGTAGTAAGGTTTGCACTGCTTTTCTTCACTCTTTAGGAACTGTTTTCTGGGGCTGACTGGGATACAAGTCATTACAACTGCCCTTATGTATCACTGCTGCCAGAAAATACAGCTGTTACTGGGCTGTTACTGAAAGTGTATATGTTATCAGCTACTTTGCATGGAGATGTTAACATTTACCATCAGTTACTTTGCATGGAAACATTTTGAAATACTTGGACAATATCCTAGAAAGATATACTAGATGATAATTAAAAAAAGATTAGTGCCTTACTTAAATATTTTGCATTTTTCACTAGGAACATTTTTTTCTTGTCGACTTACATCAGAAAGAAATTTAAAGAACTGATATGGTTGGCAATGTTATTCTATTGGCCTTTTGGTAGCAGCATGGACATGTAAAGCAAGTAAACATTACTTTAAAATGGGCAGACAAAGAGAAAAACAAATATTTATATCTAGAGTGAAAAGGCTGTTTGGAAGGATTTAGAACCAGCTGGAGATGATATTCATCTATATATTTTTGTGTGTATTTGTTTATTTACTTGATTTACCTAGCCACCCAACTAATGTAATCACAACTCCAAGCAGCCAGGTCTTTAACACTTTCTTGAAATCCAGCAGGGTCGAGACCAATCTGATCTCAGATGGTCAGCTGTTCCAGAGGGCAGACAATGTGACCAAAAAGGCAGGCTTCTTGGGTCCTGCCAGATGGCATTCTTCAATTGATGGATCCTAAAACATGCCCCTCCTGCCAAATCTAGTAGAGTGAGTAGAGACAATGAGAGAGAGGTGGTTCTTCAAGTATCCTGGCCTCATGTCATGAAGAAACCAATGATAACCAGACCTTGAATTGTACCTGGAAGTCTCCTGGGAGCCAGTGCAGCTTGTGTAGCAAAAGTGTCATATGGTTGATTCAAGAAATTCCCATCATGGACTGCACCATTGCATTCTGGACCAATTGCAACTTCCAGATGCTCTTCAAGGGCAGCCCTATGTACAGCACATTGCATCAGTCCATTTAGGAGGTGAGAAACGTTGAAGTGATCATGCACAGTGCCTCCTGGTCCAGGAAAGGGTACAACTGGCACACAACATGAAGTTGTGCAGAAGTCCTCTCTCCACAGCTGCCTCCTACTTCTCAAGAAGAAGCCATGAGTCCAGAAGAACCTCCAAATTGCACACTGGTTCTGTCTGGGATAGTGCAACCCCATCCAAAACTAAAGATGGAAAATCATCAGATCCACTGCCCAAATGCTGAGCATTATTTAAAGGCATGCTTCATACCAAATTGGCTACATTGTTTCCACATGCAGGTAGTCCTCAATTTATGACCATTCATTTAGCAACCATTTAAAGTTATGGTACAGAAAAAAGTAACTTACGACCGGTCATCACACTTATGACCATTGTAGCACCCCTGTGGTCACATGATTAAAATTCAGGCACTTGGCAACTGGTATGTATTTATGATGGTTGCAGCGTTCTGGGGTCATGTAATTGCCATTTGCAACCTTCCCAGACAGCTTCTGACAAGCAAAATCAATGGGGAACTGTGTGGTTCATTTAACGACCATATTATTCACTTAATGACCATGTGATTTGTTTAATGACTACTGCAAAAAATGTAAAATTGGGTGCGGTCACATGAAGTCTCGCTTAATGGCCACGCCACTTAACAATGAATTTTATGGTCCCTATTGTGGTCATAAGTGAAGGACTATCTATATTTTGCTCTGCTTCCAAGTTTCTTTGCATGCTGGGCTGGTCCCTTTGTAAAGGCCAAAGTCATGTTTCTCAGTAGAGTCTGCTGGTCTCATTTGTTTCCATGAGCCTTTATCATGGTTAATGGAGTATTATCACTGCTGTGTCCCATAACTTTCAACTCTGAGCAAACTACTTCTGCTGCCTGCCATATAAGAATAAGTAATTATCAATAATTACTTATCTTTCTTAGTCAATATTCTTGCATTTCACGCATTTGTTTCTTCTGCTTCAAACACATTTCAGTCAAAGATTCAGTCAACACAGCAAAGTCACAAGACCAATTCTTTAGTTTCAGGCTTGTTACAATTCTTGCAATTGTTTCAGTCTCTTTTTGTAGGAGACAATCTTTCCTATGTTACATTTTTCCATGGTACACAATTGAACTCACATTTATGAAATAGGACTTTAAAGTGATTTCTTTCTTCATCAGGAATATAAAAGTAATATACTCATCAAGGGTATCTGCTCTACCCACTGTTAGGAACAGGACTGTTTTCTGTTCATCCTCTTCTTCATGACAGCCAACTGCTCTCAATTTTTGCTGAAAGTGTTCCCATTGGCCTTCCACAGTTCCATTAAGCTTTGGTTCTGGTGATGACTTCAAAGCATCCATTTTTATTTTGTTTATTCATTTTGAGGCTATCAGTATATACTGTAGATCCGATGGAACAATTGTAGCCTTTTTGCTTTATGCTGACTCTGTTGTTTGACTAGGTAGTAATATTCATTTTTGCTAGTTTTAACAAGCTAGAAGATGTTGTGAGGGGTTTTTTTTGGGGGGGGGGCAACTCTGGATCTCTAGCACACTGGAATTCAGCTTCTCTGCTGGCACCAGATATTCATTTCTGAGGAAGCACAAGAGATGAATTGACTGTGCTTATTATAAATCAGCTTGGACTCAGCTCTGACCTGAAGCAAAAAGGAATGTAAGATTTTGAAAGGAGCATAAGCAGCCTATTCACATCCTCTGGAGTTATCAGTTGATCCTGTTATGAATAAATAGTCATGTTGGTGGATTTGCAATGAAATTAATGCTTCATGTAAACATGTTTGTACAGTGTTCCGCATTATTTAATAATGTAGAAGAGATTAGCACACATATTAATACAATTCTGAGACAAGATTTATTATTCTCAGGTATTCTTATTCTTTTGAACTAAATTGCTATTGCATGGAAATTGAAATCTGGGCAAAGAAAGTGGATTCACTGTGTCCCTTTTGTTGTTCAGTCGTTAAGTCGTGTGCGACTCTTCATGACCCCATGAACCACATCACGCCAGGCCTTCCTGTCCTTCACTGCCTCCCAGAGTTTGCTCAGTTTCATGCTCATTCCTTCAGTGATGCTATCTAACCATCTCATCCTCTGCTGTCCCCTTCTCCTTTTGCCTTCAATCTTTCCCAGCATCAGGGTCTTTTCCAAAGAGTCCTCTCTTCGTATTAGGTGGCCAGAGTATCTGAGTTTGAGGTTCAGTATCAATCCTTCCAATGAGTAGTCAGGGTTGATTTCCTTTAGGATTAACTGGTTTGATCTTCTGGCAGTCCAAGGGACTCCTAACAGTCTTCTCCAGCACCACATTCAAAGGCATCAATTCTTCGGCGCTCAGTCTTCCTTTTGGTCCAGCTCTCACAGCCATACATTGCTACTGGGAAAACCATAGCTTTGATTATGCAGATCTTTGTCAGCAAGGTGATGTCTCTGCTTTTTAATATGCTGTCTAGGTTTGCCATAGCTTTCCTCCCAAGGAGCAAGCGTCTTTTAATTTCATGGCTGCAGTCTCCATCTACAGTGATCTTGGAGCCCAAATAAATGAAGTCTGTTACTGCTTCCATTTTTACCCCTTCTATTTGCCAGGAATTGATGGGTCCAGATGCCATGATCTTAGTTTTTTTAATGTTGGGTTTCAAGCCAGATTTCGCACTCTCCTCTTTCACCCTCATCAAGAGGCTCTTTAGTTCTTCTTCACTTTCTGCCATTAGGGTGGTATCATCTGCATATCTGAGGTTGTTGATATGTCTCCCTGCAATCTTAATTCTGGCTTGTGATTCTTCCAGCTTGGCATTTCTCATGATGTACTCTGCATATAGGTTAAATGAGCAGGGTGACATATACAGCCTTGTCATACTCCTTTCCCTATTTTGAACCAATCGGTTGTTCCATGACTGGTTCTAACTGTTGCTTCATGGCCCGCATACAGATTTCTCAGGAGACAGATAAGGTGGTCTGGTACCCCCATCTCCTTAAGAATTTTCCACAGTTTATTGTGATCCACACAATCGAAGTCTTTTGCATAGTCAATGAAGCAGAAGTAGATGTTTTTTGGAACTCTTGTGCTTTCTCCATGATCCAGCGAATGTTGGAAATTTGATATCTAGTTCCTCTGCCTCTTCGAAACCCAGCTTGTACATCTGGTAGTTCTCGGTTCATGTACTGCTGAAGCCTACTAAAAGATTACTCTTCAGTATTGAAAAGATAACCATATGGTTCCAACTATACAATGGTCTGCAGGATTGATATTATCAGCAACTTAGATTAGTTATCAATGATTATAATGACATATGGCTATCAGTCCTTGAAATGTTTATACAGAACTTTTTTATATATATGTATATGTAACCATGAAGCCCAGTATGTTTTTGTTCCTTTTTGTTTTATTTTTTTAATTTCTTTATCACTTTCTGCATTGCTTATATTTTCTTTATTTTTGTTTCCAATTAATAAAAGCAAAAAACAAGCCCTATTCATTGGAGTAATCACTGCACAAAATATAATTATTCTGAGATATTTACATACTGTATGACCGATGAGTTATATATACAGCATCTATTCAAAGCCTATTCTTACTGTTATTTATTTATTTGTATTTACATTGCAATACTATCCAATAATTCCAACTCAAAAGATGTAGCCTAGACTTTCTACTATGGAATAACTTGGCTGTACAATGGCAATAGCCCTCTTTTTCTCTCTTTGTAGAAGATAATGTCATGTGTGTTCAGTATACTAGAGAAGTATGCAGTGTAATATGAAGAATTAACAGCAGAGCTGAAAAATCCTCTTGTCCTCTACCTATAGGTTTCTTCACATAGGCAAACCCTGAACCTGTCATCTTACATTTTCATGCCTAGATGAAATGGCTCATCCACACCCTTTACAAACTGTCTTTAAGGTGGACTTTGAAAATTTAGGATGACTGGCTAATGGATTGCCAATTGTGAATGGAATGTATCTACAAAGGTGGAGGTGATGTGATTGAACGCAACCAGGTTCTCAGGAAGGAGGGAGCACATTCCAGGAGGGAGGAGATAGGAGACAGCACAGTCCAGAGCACGAGCGTGGGAAGAGGAAGAGAATCAGGATAGCCACTCCCTAGAATCTCCCATGGTATATCCATTAGGTGAGCATAGTACAGATTTAGCCTGGCAAGATTCTGTCTATATGGTGTAAGCAATATAAGAACTGAACTTGGCTGGACTGTTTCCCTGATGTTCTTGGGCTAGGCCTGACACCAATGCAATTTACCTATATACACACAGAGACCCAGGAAAAAAATTATGCAAAATGCATATTAATGTAATGGTGTGTGACGAAGCCCATTTCCTGGCTATGTTGAAGACCTTTTATGATTCTCTGCCTGCTGTGTGTTTTTATTTTTTTAAGTTAATTTTAGAACTTGGGTCTATTTTTATTTATTTGAAAGTTGTGCACCACCCAGCATCATGTACTCAATTCATATAAACTGAATAAACAAACAAATAAATACATTTGGGAAATATGCACCAGCCAGTTACGCATGTTAATGTAAACTTTAACAAATAGCTGTCAAGTCTGATGAATGAAGTTCACAAAAATGAGAAACTGAAAGAAACTGGACTTGGCCATTCACCGATCCCTAATCTCAGTGGCACACAAGTTTTATTTCCATTTCCTGTTCCTTGAGCTGCCAGTACAAAGATTGTACTTTTCATTGCTGCATTACTTTTTACCTATAAGTTCTACAGATAGAAGCGTTACTCGTGTTCTGATTTGCTTTAGCAATGACGCTATAAAGCCAGTGAAATTTGTCTGATATTTGCAGCCCAGTAAGACTGAGAGCAATGCTTCTTGCTTTCAGCCTGGCATCTTATGGTTGAGGAAGATGAAAAGAAGTGGCAGCCAGTAACGGAACTATGGCTGGCAAAAATGTTCATATCTCCCCTCCAAATAACAAAATGTCCCCTGCTTTATACCACTGGGGTGGAGGAAAGTGGAAGGCTCTTCAGTTCAGGCTTAATATTTTCTGCTTTGGGTCCAGTGAAATGGAGTATCATCAAAGGAGGCAGGTTTCCCGGAACAAATAAGCTGCTGGTACGATGGCTCCTAAGATAAAGCTTTAACCGCCTTCTCTGTTTAGTCTCATGACTTAATAGATTTGGATCGATTTTGGGATCTCGCTTATTGCATTATGTAAGAGAGAGAAATCATCAGATGGGATTTCCTTGTTCTATCCCAAACGAAGTCATTAGTAATTTCAGAAATTTCCACAGGAGACAGAAATAGTTGTCTGGTTGCAAAAACACATTTACATTATATATTATATATAATTGCACTGGTGATATTCAATTACTTTATCCTTTAGCAAACTTCCTTCATTGCCATTCCTGAACCACACTGAGAAAAATTATGTATTTTACATAGCCACTATGCAATAGTAAAAATTGCTTGGTTTCATACTCTGGCCAAGAAGGGGATAAGAGAGGCTTCTTAGACTTTCTGTAAGAATTCCCATGATATCACTGAAGTGCACAATAGAACTAGGGGGGAAAAAAATGAACCTGGAGGGGGGATAACTAGATAAGTGGTTTCATCGATAGAGAATGGGATGAAAATTTGCATTGCCCCAATCACTTTTTCAACAAAAGAAGTTTCATTTTCAGAAAAAGCATCTGCCTTGCTGGGACACATTGTGATTTTTTGGCCAGCACTCTGTTCTTCAGCAATGATCAGCACTTGTGATGCCTCAGGTTTTTTTCAAAGACCACCCCCAACAAATATCCTTCAAATCTTCTGGATTTTTCTTTTACAGTTGAATCTTAAATATAGAGGTCATGCTTTTGAACCATGCTGTGAAGATGACCTTTCTGTACCTATAGTAACACTAACATCGCAGGCTGTTCAGATTTTTTCTGCAATAGGAAGTTTCCTATCTCTGTGCTTGATGCATGCTTTGCATACACTGTATAGTTGCACTTTCTTTGAAGTTTCATGAAGAAGCTAGCAGGATATAGGAAGCTTTCATAAACTAGGTAAAATAACCTGACTGCCAACAAAAGATTTAAATTTTGGGTGAAAAAAATATAAATGAAATTAAAATTGTAGATTAAACAGTTGAAGGATATTTAATTCCCCCCCCCCTCCCAATGCTACTGAATATTTATTTATTCATTCATTTATTTATTCTGAAATGCACAACTCTTGTAGCTCTACTGCCACAAGTCAGTTTGGAGAAGCTTACTGTACCCATATCTTGCAGGATGAACGAGAAAGAGTCCAGGGATACTCAGTGAAGCATTTTAAAGGAAATAGGTAAGATCACATACAAACTAAGGATATGCAACCTCTTTTTCACTTCCAGTTCTAAGAGGTTGGACTCCAGCCACAGAGGCCTGAGGCTATCATTACCTTAGTGATTTTCTTGTAAATACCACTTCTTCAGAAGTGCTATTTGTTCTTTATTTAGAAAGGAGTCATCCCTTGAAAAAAACACACATGATGTTTCACCTATCTAGAAGATGAAATTTTGTCTGTTTCAACTTGTAGAACACACCCATTTGGAGGGCACTACCAATAAATTAGTCAGTAAAATCAACCAGCCTTCTGACTAAATATTACATTAGTCTTGAAGGGCTTTCCACAAAGCAAGCAATGGCATCTATGCAAACACTTGTATCTTTTTTATAGTAATTCTATTGAACATTGCAATTAAAAAAATAAGATCTACTACAAACTTAAAAAGAAAAAGAAAAGAAAAATAGAAAAAATAGGAAGTGCAGAAAAAGGAAAGAATAAAAATAGAAAAGAAAGCAAAGATAAGAATATAATGAAGGAAAAAAAGAAAAAAAGAAATATATAAAGGAAATTACTTCCCCCTTCATAACAACAGGTAGAAACAATTTTAGTAACTTATCACCTTCTTTTGAAATACAACACATAATCTCTTCTTCCCATATCTCATCTCTTAAAGCCTTGTTGTTCAGTCCTGGTCAGTAAAAGTCCTTTGAGGGTTACCAGAGATAACAACATATCTGTTAACCTTGATCAAACAAACTAACTTTGTATTCTTTTCCTTTACTTTTAACAATCTTGATCCTTAATCCTCTTAAATAATGCCCTAGAACTTGATTTCTTTTCATTTTTTCTTTGTCAATTCTCACAAAATTCTTCCAAACTTTAACAAGTCTCTTTTACAAATCTAATATAAGAAAGTTATCCAGGTCACTCTTTTGGTTTATTAAGACATCAGCCGGTTTCATTTGTATATCCAGTGTAGTATTTCCTTCCACATCATTCCCATATCCCATCATTTTTAAATCCACTTTCAAATCAGTCTCGGGCCTATCTGGTAAAACTTGTTCCTCTTCCATATCATCTTCCAAACACAGTCTATCTATAATGGCAGAGGCTCTTAAAATTAACTTTTGGATCCCTTGTTCACAAATTGTGATGGAATATATCTACGAGGAGGAGAGCGATGTGGGAGATCAAGGCTATCAGGAAGGAGGGGGTGCATTCCAGGAGGGGAAAGGAGACACAGGCAACATAGTCTGCAGGGGGTGTGCAAGAAGCGTAAGAGATTCAGGATAGCCACTCCCTAGAATCTCACAGGGTATATCCACTAGTTGCTATAGTATAGATTTACTTTGGCAAGATTCTGTCTATAAAATATAAGCAAATAAAGGAACTGTACTAGACTGGACTGTTTCATCGTTGTTCTTGGGCTGGGCCTGACACAAATATCCTTCAGTACATTTGATGTTAAAGTATTTTGCTCCATTCTGTATGTGTGTGTGTATATATATATATATATATATATATATATATATATATATATATTTAAATATATACTTATATTATATAAGTATATTATATAATATATAAGTTATATTAAAAATAACAGGGCTAACATCCTTTGGGACTTCCAGATCCAGACAGACAGGCAGGTACTGGCCAATCAACCAGACATCATAGTAGTAGACAAAGACCAGAAGACAGCAGTGGTGATAGATGTAGCAGTACCAAGTGACAGCAACATCAGGAAGAAGGAGCATGAGAAGCTGGAAAAGTACCAGGGCCTGAAGGAGGAAATAGAGAGGATGTGGAAAGTAAAGGCTAAAGTGGTCCCAGTGGTGGTAGGAGCACTTGGGGCTGTGACTCCTAAGCTGGGAGAGTGGCTCCAACAGATCCCAGGAATAACATCGGAGCTCTCTGTCCAGAAGAGCATAGTGCTAGGAACAGCTAAGATACTGCGCAGAACCCTCAAACTCCCAGGCCTCTGGTAGAGGACCCAAGATTGAGGAAAACGTGTACCACCCGTAGGGGTGAGAGGGGAATATACATACATACATACATACATACATACACACACACACACGCACACACACACACACATATATACATTCAAAACAACAGCATTTTCCCACAGGGAGGATTCTTATAATTAGTTTCAAATCTTATTTCAAATCCATCTGTACTCTTAGTCCATTTGTAACTTTCCAAACTCAATGTTCTAATCACCCTTTTGCTGTTTATTCCATATATATATATATATATATATATATATATCCTCTCCTTAAATTTGTATTTAAAACTTATTTCACTAAGGATTGAAGGAAACTCACCCAGTGTAGTAAAACTTGCCATTATGAAGATTCCTAATGTCTGAAAAGCAGTTAACAAGCAATTTCCAAAAGTGATTAAGAAAGGAAGTATGAGAACCCACTGCCCTTTGAAAAGGTGCTGATTGTAGTTTGGGCAAAGATGACTATTCCCTAATGTCCCAGAACTCTAAATGCACTGGAGACCACTGTCTTACACTCTCCTTGCAAGAAGCAACTGACTGGAGCACTTGTGAGTGAGCTCAAGTCCTCTCCTTGTCTGGAGAGGAATCCTGAAGAGCCAGTCCATTCGCTGGCTCTTCATCCTGCTGCATTCGTCCGCTCCACCCTCAGCGGAGCCATCTTCAGTTCACCATTTCTTCTCTGGAAGTCCCTATACAAGCATTTATAAACCACTCATCATGCTTTTTAGAAATCCAGAGCAATATTTGTTTATAAACTGCCCTGAGTCCTTGAAAATGAATGGGTATACAAGTGATTACATAAATGATCAATTACACAACGTATATAAAGTAACAAAAATCCTTAATGATTAACTCCCCTACAAGCTGAAATACCTGGGTGAAAAACAAATACCTTTGTCTGATACCAGAAACATTGCAATACAGGTGCCGAATGGATAGCTATAATGTGTACAAATGCCAAAAGGGAAGCAGGCAGATGGGCACTTTGAACGAGGCATGGAAGCAAATAGAAGGCTAACTTCACAGTAACTGGAAACACGGATTTGCCAGCTGACCAGGAAATAATAGCCTCAGTAGTTCTGTGTCTTCCTCTACAACGCAATTTGCAGTAAATACAAAGTGGTCATAAGGTAGAGAAAAGCACCATCACCAGTGAACCTGTGAAGATCACACAATTGCACAGTTACAGAGATTAGAAAATGAAATCCTGACATCAACAACCGCAATACCAAACACTTCCTTTAATATATATAACTAATTTGTATATAAATCAACTACATTAAATCTTCATCTTTTCCCCCTTTCAGCTCAGAAAGGAAGTTGCTCGTTTGACCCACACGTATTTCTCTATGCAAATATTCCCAGTGCAATAAGGAAAAGAAAGCTTCCCAAATGTTATTGATTTCTAAAGTATGGAAGCTAACACAGAACAATCTTCTACAAAATTGCTGGATCTTGTGAAAGAAAGTTATCTCAGAAGTTAGAAATTAATCTAGCACATGATCTTGATTAATACCTATTATAATGCCTGTTCATTATGAAGTATGGAAGCAAGTAGCAGTCAAATGGGAACCTTATTGTTAAAAAATAAAAAAACCTAAATTGGGCAATCATGCATTTTAAAATTCAGCTTTCAATGATGTAACATATTTTTACATTTTAAAAGTGATTTGGAGACATTGCTAAACACATTGCACATTTTTCTTACCTCAATTAGGGCTTGCTTTTCTGAGCTGCCATGTTATTAAAATCACAAAATCTTTATTCCCTTAAGGAATTGCTGCATGAAATGAATAGTCCTATAAACATCTTGTAGGTATTGCCTAACTGTAAAAAAAAAATAAATCGATTGTTAAATCAGAACAAAGAATCAGTCCAGTCTGATAATATGAGAACAACGACAACAAAAACACCATACGGGGTGGATGAGGCTATGGGGGGGGGGGGGGGAAACTGAATTTGACCATGGAGTAGAGTGTCTATCAAATGGCTGTTCTGATGAGGAAGTGATAGAAGCCCTTTAGTGATGTCCAAACTGGATACAATGAACAGCATCATGATGGCAAACTGTGTCACCAACCTACTTGATGATGTCAGTAACAGCTGAACTAATTGTAACTCCCTGCCAAAGCTTAGAATGAATCAACAGCTCAAGAATGGAAGGAATAGAGGCAAAAGATAGCATATACATTTATTGTATCTATTTAAGCATTGTTAAGGAACTCAGTTATTGCTGCTTAAAAACCAGCATGCATGGAATTCCACAATGGTTTGGAAAAGCATTTGTATGAAGTGTAAATCTGGCTAGGTATAATCTTTTAGGAAGTTAGATAAATGAGTAACATCTTATTCTTTTTCTTTTGATCAATACTGTTTCCAAATATTTTAAAATGGCATGTGGGAATTTTAATTAAGGCTGTGCAGTGATCTAGGTTCAAGTGGGAAAGATGTAGAATGCTCACTTAGTGTCTGTTGGCATTCCTTAAGGCAGTTTAAAGCAGCTGCTTCTTTTCCTGGGCTTGTGCAGCAGCAGTAGATGTATAAGTGTGCTTGATTTTAGGAGATGCTAATAAGCATTACACAAGAGCTACTATGTACTCCACCATTTCCTCTTCAAATCCCAATTGTTCCCCAGCCCTCCTATACATTGCTGTCCTAACAGCAAGACTATGTAGTCAGGTGGTATGCAAGCTTCAGAAATGACTTGGAAGAAGTGCTTCAGAACATGCAGGATTACGAGCCCAGCACCTATTTAAAGCAGCTGCATTTTTCTTCACACTTCTGAAAAAGTACTTGGTTGCTTTAAGGAGTTGATTCATGAAAGTCACTTTGTCTTCAGTGCTGCTCACTAAAGTAGCCAAGACTATTTTCAAGCTCGCAGGGAAGCCTAAAACAGGACATCTCTGTTTTAAAGAGGTCCTGTGCTCATATTCCTACAGATTCCAAAGCACTGCTTCTAAATCATTTTGAAACATTCACTGCCCTAACAGGCAGATTAGGCAAAAAGCCAAATTTTGTGGCAGACTGGAGATATGTGTTTTATATTTACCATAAGCTGCTACACGCCGTAATCTGCTCTACTTTCTGAAAATAATTATTTTTCAGACAAGCTAGGTGAAAACTTATATAGCTAAAAGTTGAAGAGGTAGATAAGAATTTAAATAGCTAAAAGTTATGTTGCAATGATCAACTGACAATCTTCACTCTTGTATTTTCTTCAGTAAGTAAAATGGGCTGAAATTACCAAAGAGAATGAATGCGATGCTTCCACAAATGATCAGCCATTCCGTAATGCACATGGCGATTCATTTCACTATTGTATTCTCTCTGTGGAAAATTGGTTGTTTTGGGTACTTTACTTTAGAATATTAAGTACTATGTTATGAAGACTAATCTGAGGTGATCACATTGACACCTGATGACAAGCATCTGCTTTCACATTTGGAAAGCACAGATCTATTGAAGACTGTCTTCTCTTCACTAGCAATCTCAGAATGAAGTGTGAAAAGATAATAATGATTAATTTCCTAACCATCTCAGTGCCAATTTCATTATACTGGTGACAAGTTTCTATGTCTGAAACAAAACATTAGATTATCTAGCCGGGTTCCTAGTAATATATTTCTGGGAGTTTTTTTTTTTAAATCTTTGGTTGTTAAATTTACATAAGTAGAAGGGGAAAATGAAATAGCAAAGAAAGAAACTCTCTTTATTACAGAACAGGAACCCTGTAGAGCTAGTTATACACTTCCTCTGATGGCATTTGTAAATTTCTACACTCTGACCACAGAAATAAGAAACATGAACTTGTCTGGTGAAAGTTGCATAAAGCTAAGATGTCCTGAAAGTTGTATGGCTATTATTAACTGCACACAATCAATTTACAAAGTTCATGAATGCACAGTGTACTAATGCATGGTATGGCCGTCATGCATGTTATTTATTTATGTCGTAGCCAGTATTGTTTATCCAGTAGTGTAAAGACCACTGGTGGAGCCCCTCTTTCCCCTTGCAGCCTCTCAAGAGGACTATTGCAGTGCATTCAACCTGGGGTTGCACTCAAAGACAACTTAGAAGCTGCAGTTAATCCACAAAGAGGCAGCATGGGCAGTTATGAGTATAATCCTGCTGCACAAGCTTCATTAGTATTCTCTAAGGTGCTGGTTGTTACTTATCATGCCCTTCATGGCATAGGGCCTCACTGTCTAAGGGAGTGACTATCTTCTATTGTTTCTGCCTGTCCAATAAGACCCAACAGGCTGGCATGCTCCAGGTCCCATGTTTAAGGCAGTATCATCTGATGGGATCCAGGAGGTGTGCTTGTATGCTGCCTAGAGCTGTTATAAGTTGGGCAGCTTTACAAATCTGATTTATAAACGAAAAACAAACAAATAAGTGCCTCCCAATCTGAGCTATCAAGTTGTGAGAATCTCCAAAGTAAATACCAGATGGTATAATGGAAATCGGAAATCCACTCACATGACATGCATATAGCCATTTGTCGCAGTGATATAAGACCTTGAGCATGGCATTGCTATTATTTTTTTCTAGTGCTATTAAAATGTACCTGCTGATTTTTAATTAATAAAGTGGAACATAAAACAATACAGTAATAGAAAGCATAAGAAAATATGAGTCTAGCTCATTGAGTCAGCCCTGTGCTAGTACAGAGACATGGATCCTCCCCCAGCAGTTCTATAGGTACTGCTTTATTCTGGATCAATGCATTGTATTTCATATTTGAAGTTTCACTTTATTTAGACAGTAGGAAACCCAGAGGCATATCAAACCCAAAACTATCAGCCTATGCCACAATTTCCACAGTGTTCAGAGCTATGATCTTAGGAGAAGGTGCAGGCTGCTTTTAAGAGTTCTAGATAGGGACTGTGTTTTGTGTCTCTGCACACTATAAAGCAACTTTTTGGAACTAAGCCTGAATCATTACATATTTCTACTATAAACATTAGTCAGATCTAGCATGTACAGGATGAACTGAGAAAGTTGTCAGTGCCTAGTGGAAGACAAATCAAGTAGATGTTAAAATCCCAGGTCACAGCAAGACTAAATGTCCTTATCACCCACGTCTGCATTCTTGACAGAGCGACTTGAGTCATAAGAGAAGAATGAGGAACTTGTTGTTTATGCTATTCATAGTATGCAAATAAATAGAAAGATCCTAAGCATATAATGAAAATAAAACTTTGCTTCCTAGGAAAAGACAGCGAAATGTGATTAAAAGCAGAATGAGAAGTGAATTACATCAAAAACCTAGACTAAAAATGAAACAATTGTTACCCACATAACAATTTAAGCAAGTAACTTAGAACAAAGGGTTTTTTTTGTTTTTTTTTTTTGGTAGTGTTACTATATTTTTGGATTGTTGGTTTTATTCTTGATAGCTTTATTTAAGATTATTTTTTATTGCTCTTTTGTAAAGTACTTTGGGATCTTCTAGGAAGATGGAAAACAAACATGCAAATAAATAATAAAGCTATTTTGGGAGATAATATATGTTCAGCTTACGAGAGTCATAGAATGAAAGGATATCATCCTTGGGCAGTAGAATAAACGTTACCATTTCTAGGCACAGGTGTCAAGCCCTGGTGGTTGGCAGGCTCAGGAAACAAGAACCACTTTGATCTTTACTGGTAGCAGAGCAATGTGGTAGAATCTTAAAAGCCTACCAAAGTAATTTTCCTGTATGACTTAGGGTAATTAAGGCGGAATTACTCTTGAGACTCTTTCTTATGCTTGTCCCTTCCTCTAGGCTCAAAACTATCTTGTAATGACCCCACTTCCTCTTTTAACTGCCTTGTTACCCCTTCTGTGACCCCAAGGTCTGTTAGGTATTCCATCACAACAGTTGAGGATTGTAAAGATCGTCAGTGTGAAAAAAGGGATTGCTAGAAAGATCAGCTTCAGATTAAATGTGCTACAAGTGGAGAATCAAGCTATGCCCAGAGACAAGTAGCTTCAAATGTCGTCTCATCCTTGAAACTCTCTGGGTGTTCCTTGGGCTAGTCGTGTCAGCATTGTTACAAGCATAATAAAGTAAGTAATGAGAATATGTTACAGTGTGTGCCTTAAAGAAAGGCTTTGAATTACATGAAGTATAACTGACGTAACTCTGATTGAGACAGAGTGGTAGCTTCTCTGAAGGTTAGAGGTCTGTTTGGTAAATGTATGAAAAGTGTCATCTGAACAGCTAAAAGGTTCTTGGATTCATCAAAACATCTGTGATCAAGTGCACCTGGCTTCTAGGGGAAGACTCCTAAGGGACAGAGTGATCAGGCAAAAGAGGCTTGGTTCTGTTTGTGGTTTACATTTCTGGGTGGACTGGGGGCGTAGGATGTGCATCAAAGAGCAGAGGCTGAAGCCACTGGAGGAAAGCAGGTGATAGAGTTGAAGAGATCACTGGAGGAAGGAGCAGTGTGTGCCTGAAGACCCAAAACAATATCAGAAGGATATCTGGGCAGCAGACTGGTTGGTAAAGGATTGGACAACAAAGAACAGGAGCTACCTAGAAAGGGTAGCCCAGGAGCAACTGATTGAAAAAGCATAACCAAGATGTCCAGAGTTGTTGAGAACTGGGTGGCATACAAATTTAATACAGATAGTCCTCACTTAACGACCCTAATTGGGACCAAAAACTCCATTGCTGGGCAATGTGGTCATTAAGTGAGGACCCCACATAACCACAACTTATAATGGCATTTTCGGAATTTTTGCGTGGTTATTTAGCAAGGACCACACGGGCTGTTAAGCAAGGACTTCATGTGACTGTGTATTGCAACTTCCTGCTTCCTTCCCATTAACCTTGCTTATGGGAAGCCAGCAGGGAAGGTCACATATGGTGATCACATGAACGTGAGATGCTGCAACAGTTGGAAATGTGGGCCAGTCACCAAGCGCCTAAATTTTGAACATGTGACCATGGGGACGCTGCAATAGTGGTAGGTGCAAAGACTGGTCATTCAGCACTGTTGTAACTTCAAATAGTCAAACAAGTGATCATTAAGTGAGGACTACCTGATGATGATGATGATGATGATGATGATGATGATGATGGTGATGATGATTACATTCCAAGAGGCTCAGAAAAAAAGAGTTATTTTCTCTCTGATTCAGAAAAGAATAAACAGGTAAGTAAAGCTAAAGTAAAGAAGTTAACATAACATAATGGTCTGGCGGATAAGGGAAGGAGCTATTGAAACTGCTAAGGAATTGCAGGAAGCTCTGTAAATAAAAGTACATTACATTGTTAAGCTTAGCTCATTGTATATTGGAAAGTTAAGCACAACTTATTTAGTTTATTTGCACTGTAACAATAAACATTAATTTGGTCTGTATATCTGGATTATTTCCTGTCCGTTTCTCACATTCTGACAGTTGAGTGCATTTCATGGATTTCAAAAAAGTGGATTTCAATAAACACACAAGGATTCTATGGTAGGAGAAGCTAATGGGAAAAGAAGTTCAAGATACGTAGCAATTCCTAAAAAGGAAGATGCTAAAAGAACAATTGCAACATTTCCAACAGGGGAGGAAGAAAATGTGGCTTCATGGAAAGCTTGCTGAGGATTTGAAAACAAAAAAGGACACATACAAAAGGTGAAAATTTGGACAAGTTTAGCTCCTAAAGCAAATGCACTATATATAGTTACCTAGAGTGCAAAGGTCCATAAGTTTAATTCCTGATAGAGGGTTTGAACCCCATAGAATCCCTTCTGGCTACCCATGTCTGATAGTCTCCAAAGGATGAAATTGGTCACATGGTGCCTTTTGGTGGTCAATGTAACTGAAAGCACCTGACAGGATATATACTATGTGAAAATAGAGCATTCTCCCCACTCCCTGCCACCTTCCAAAGGGGTGGAGGTGGTAGAAGTCATGCAAAAGCCATACATGGGACGATGGCATTATGGAATATCTGTATCTCTCTGCTCTAAGAGCTTAAGAGAAGGTGCACTACATAGAGATTCTATATATACATCCCTTCCTGCAACTGTAGCATGCCATGAACTAAAGCTAATGGATTGCATATAGTTATCTAAAGGGCAACTGTCTGTGACTGCAATTCCTGGTAGAGGGTAAAATAAGATCTTGCTACCTGCACCTGAGGAATCCCAATACAGAGAGTCCTCAGGTTATGACCATTCATTCAATGACTGTTCAAAGTTACGACAGCACTGAATGAGGGGGACTTATGACTAGTCCTTGAAGTTGCAGATGTCACAGTGTCCCCATAGTCACATGATCGTGATTCGGGCGCTTGGCAACCAGCTTACATTTATGACAGTTGCGGCATCCTGCAGTCATGTGATTGTGATTTGTGACCTTCCCTGATGGCTTCCTACAAGCAAAGTCAATGGGGAAGCTGACAGGAGGTCGCAAGTTGTTCCCGCAAGTCACTCCCACAAGTCTTCAATCTTCTTTGGTTCCACCAGACAATGTGAAGAGCAGGATAAGAGGGCAAGACTGAGACCTGAGACTGAAACATTTTCAGGAAATACTGAGTTTGGATAATTTAAACCAGAAGGGTTGCAACTCAGTGAAGGAACTTGCTGAGAGGCTTATTTTTGAGAAATCCTAGAGGATGTGTAAAGGTGACTGGAGGATGACCAGTGTTATCCCTAACCCCCAAAAGAGGTAGAAGATTAAAATAATACATACTAATCAGTCTGATATTGATATCTGAGAAGATGTTTTGATTGATTATGTGCTATCGAGTTGTTGTTGACTCTTAGCAGTCACATAGATTTTTCTCCATGAAGATCTATTCTTGTCAGGCTCAACCCAAGAACAACGATGAAACAGTTCAGTCTTGTACAGTTCCTTTATTTGCTTACACCCTCTAGACAGAATCTCTAAGACTAACTCTACTCTACAGCAACTAGTGGATACTAGGGAGGGGCTAGTCTAAACTTCTTCTTCTTCTCACACTCTTGCTGCAGACTGAGAAGGCACTTACCTTGTCCCCCTCTCTGGAATGTACTACCTCTCTCCTGATAGCCTTGATCTCCCATACCAGCCTCCTCCTCGCAGATACTTTCCATTATAGTCCTTAACCTGGTCCTCCAGCTCTTCCAACAACGTACTCATTGCTACTGTAACTGAATTTATCCTCTTTGCTGCTGATTGTCCTCTTCTTCTCTTTCCTTTCACTTTTCCCAACATTAGAGCCTTCTCCAGAGAGTTAGGTCTTCACACGGTGTGCCCAAAGTAGGATAATTTGAGCCTGGATATTTGTGCCTCAAGTGAGAAATCTGGCTTGATTTGTTTGATGATCCATTGGTTTGTTTTCCTGGCTATCCAGGGAATTCTCAGGAGTCTTCTCCAACATCCAAAAGTTCAATACCTGTCTTATCTTGCTTCTTCAAAGTCCAACTTTTACTTCCAAAGAATGTCTCAGGGAATGGCATGCTTGCATGATTCTGATTCTTTTAAGTATACAGTAGACACGTCATAGCATTTGAATATCTTTTCCAAGGTCTTCATGGCTGCTCTGCCAAGTGCTAGTCTACTTCTTGTCTACTTTTGATGGTTCAACCTAGAAGGCAGAAGCTATCCACCACTTCAATATCTTCAATGTCATTTCTAAGGCTGGTTGTTTTACCTATTGTCATTTGTTTGGTCTTCTTTATATTTAATTTTAGTCCCATTTTTTCACTGTGCTCCCTGATTTTCATTACCAGGGCTTGCACATCCTTTTCATTTTCAGCTATCACTGTAGTGTCATTAGCATAGCACAGGTTACTGATGTTTCTTCCTCCAATTTTAAAACCACACTCATCTTCTTCCAATCTAGCTTCCCTTAATATATTATTCAGCATATAGGTTGAATAAATAAGGGATACAGCCTTGTCTCAGTCCTTTGCCAATCTGGAGCCAGTCTGTTTCACCATGTCCAGTCTATACTATGGCTTCCTGACCTGTATATAATTTTCTCATTAGGACAATGGGATGTTCTGGGATTCCTATTTTTCTGAGCACTTTGCATACCTTGAAGTGATCAAAATACTCTAAGGCCTTTTTATAACTGATGAAGCACATTGTGACTTCTTTTGATATCCATAGGCTTTCTCAATTATCCAGTGTGTCTCATGTTCCTTGGCCTTTTCTAAAGCCCACATGAACATCTGGCATCTCTTTTTTCCATGTAGAGCCCTAATCTGTGTTAGACAATCCTAAGCATTATTTTGCTAGCATATGAAATTAAGGATATTGTACAATAGTTTACACACTCTGTTAAGTCTCCCTTTTTTGGTATTGGAATGAAGGTTGACCTCTTCCAATCTGTTGGCCACTGTTATTCTCCAGATTTGTTGTCATAGTCTGGTTAGAACTTTACTGATTCTTCTTCTGTTGCTTGCCATATTTCAGTGGGTGAGAAGATGTTAGAGCAGATTATAAAGGGATTGATCTATAAGCACCTTGAAAATAATGTGGTAATTACTAGATGTCAGCATGGATTTGTCAAGAACCAGTCTTACTGGACTAACCTTATCTCATTTTGGGAGTTGGGTAACCTTGATTTCAGCAAAATATTTGAAAAACACCCCATAAAATTCTGACTAGCATGCTAGTTAAATGTGAACTGGATGGCATGTTAGGTGGAAGTATAGCTGGCTCATAATATATACTGAGACAGTGCTCATTCACAATTCTTCAGTCTGGATGAATGCACTGAGTGGAATGTCACAAGATTCAATTCTTGAGCTGGCTATTAGGAAGGAATGCTTATCAAAGTTAGAGAAGATGCAAAATGGAATGGAATAGCTATAGAAATAGAAAGAGTCAGAAATAAAATTCTGAACTCTTTTGATAGATTGGAGAAATGGGCTAAAGACAACAATGAATGTTAAGAAAGGTAAGGGAAAGCTTATGCGCATAGGGAAAAAAAACAATCAAATCCATAAGTTAAAGAGAAGGCTTAGATTGTGACTTCATTTACATCCAGAGACTAGATAACTGAAAAATACACGTTCCTGAAATGGGGCAATATAAAGAAATAGAAATTATAAGGAAAGATGAAAAACAAAGTAAAATAAAGCAACAATAAAATAAGAGACAAATACAAATGAAAAATATATGATAAGTAGAGATTGCTACATTTTTAGAGATTGTTCTTAACAATGGCATGGGGGAAAAAAAATACTGTATAGGATATTGAACATGCAGTAGCTAAAAAGGTGAAATTATCATTCCTGAAAGTAATAGCAATTGCACAGAACTTGGCTACCTTCCAAGATATTTTGGCAGACACATCAGCCAAAATATGGCAAGTTTTTTCCTGTCAGAAAAGCTTAATACTTCCAAGACATCTTTTCCTGTGCAGATGGCCTGGTGTAGCTGGACAGTTGTAGGTATCAAAGACCAGACTAAGAAACAGACACTGTGCAAACCTAAAGCTACTTTGATTAAAACAGCTATAGAAACAGAATGTTGCCATTCTGAATACTTCCTTTCTGCCCTCTTCTATCTGATTATTGTTTTGGTAGCAGATCTTCTCTCTGTCCATCAAGGCCGTCCTTATTCACTACAGTAGAAGAACAGAAAAACTTTATCACTACGCTTTCCAACTCTCTACTCTATCTCATTTGATAGTCCTTAAATGTCAGAATTTGAGCAAAGGAATATATTTCACTGAGTGTCATACCAGAAAACTATCAGCTATTTTCACGATTAATGGAGAATGATTGCTATAAAGTTGATTATTTTAAAATAGTTCTGCTAAATAAGTTGATGCTATAAAAAGTATTAGCAGCTCAGCTATCCTGGAATATATACTCTTTATACAATTCCTCCTCAACAGATCACCTTTAAATGAATATGTTGAATTTAAACACTGTGTCAATCATCAACCCCCATTGTTAAGCCCATCTTTGAACTGAGGGTAGAGTTTCTCTTTTAAATCAGAAATATAAAGTTTTGCCATTTTGTCCCAATCTGTTAGTGGTATCACCAACAAGTATTACAGTGAAGTTCAGGTACATTAGTAACCATCCAGCAGATAAAACTCCAATTTATCCTAATTATTATTTGAATTGATTCAGCAGATGCTGAAGGGGGAGGTAGACATTAATAATTTAAAATGTGCAATGGCCCTAACCAGTAAGAGACAAACCTCAGGTTCTACAATGACCATGTAGAATTTGTCTAAGATTCGATTGCTTAATCAGCCTTGGATTCTGCCTCCCCTCAGAGTAGGAGTGACCTATAAAGAGCGTGAGGGAAATCTTTCCAACTCAGTCATCTCAAGCTCCCAAGTTGTTTTGAAAGAAGACAATCTCAAAGCTGTCAATTCAGATTCTTTAAAAAAAAGGATCACTTCTTTTCTAACACTATCCAGAAATAGTCAAAGAGATCAGGGAGATTGCCTGCTTGCTTAGCAGTCAATCCAGTGAGATTACTACACAATCCTCCTCTATTAGTTAGTCTAGCAAATACAAGGGTTGTTCTGTTGGTTTTGGGGAGTTAAGTTATTGATTTAATCTGTAAAGAATAGACTGTCTCTCTAGAAATTTCCAGGGCCATCCTCAGGTCTGTAGTTTCCTATAGGTTTGGGATCTGACTCCTGCTTTACAGCCCCTAAATTGTACACCATGCAGTGATCTATTTGATTATGACTTAAAATCCAAAGAGTTTTTCAGACCCCACTTCCTCCAACATTTTAAGTAGTTAAATCATCATGAATTAATTTGAATCTTAATGGTTGGTTGATGCAATCAAAAGCTTTTCCTGCTGGGCACAGAAGGTGGACCCATAGACAGGTTGGGCTGGTTTCAGTTGAAGCTGTTTATTGAAAAACTTTGCTCGCATAGTAGCATCCATCAAAGTTTGCAAAGAAGCAGGCTCTGCATATGGTTTTGCCAAAAATTGTTTTAAATCACCTAGCTTGCTTAAAAAATTAGTCTGTACATCTTTTAGGAGCAGCCTAAAAGCATATTTCAAGTGACTTCCTCAGCAACATCTCCAGGCAGGGGCAGTTTTAATAGTTTATTACGGTACTCACTATCTCTTTTCTGCAAGCTCTCCTTCACCTGCTCTGTGGCATTATCAGGACTGGTCAGCTTGCCAAATTTGTGATTCTGGACAGAGTGCGTTCTTGCCAGTGTTACAGAAGACACAGGTTGGATATCTTTTGGAAAACTCCAGAAATGTACTCATTTTAAAGAAGATTGGGAGAATAGCTGCGTTTTTAAATTTTATCAAAATGTTGTTGTTGTAAACACTTCCAGCCGTTTCTAAGTCCATCTGAGACATTTGACAAGTAAAAGTTGGCTAGGGAAAAGATAGTTGCTTTCCAAGGGAGTCGTTTTCCTTTATTAAGGAGCATAATTTGGTCTGCTTGAAACATACAGGCAGAATGCTGATCTTGTTTCTGGGTGAAAAACAGGATCCCTCTCTGCTTGTTACTTCCACATGTTGTTTCATTCTGTAATAAAGACTTCGTGTGGTGTGGCAGTTATGCCCCTTCCTGGATCAGGGGGACATCTGCACAGTCACTCATGCCCTGGTCACCTCTGGGTTGGACTACTGTAATGCGCTCTACATGGGGCTACCCTTGAAGAGTATCCGGAAGCTACAGCTGGTGCAGAATGCGGCAGCGCGGACAGTTCTTAATGCCCGTAGGAGGGCACATATAACACCGCTGTTGCGTGAGCTGCCTTGGTTACCGGTTTGCTTCCGGGTCCAATTCAAGGTGTTGGTCATTACCTTTAAAGCCCTTCATGGCACGGGACCAGGTTATCTGAGGAACCACCTCGCCCTGGTCACTTCAGCCCATCCCACTCAGTCCAGCAGAAGGGGCAGGTTGCAGACCCCACCAGTCAGGGAATTTCGATTGGTGGGGTCTAGGCAGAGAGCCTTTTCTGCTGTAGCGCCCGCCCTATGGAACATCCTGCCTTCTGAGGTCCGGTGTGCCCCCTCCCTCATGGCCTTCAGGAAAGGTATCAAATCCTGGTTCTGGCAGAAGGCCTGGGGGCCAGAGGGGGGCCCGCAACTGTGGAGATGACTGGTGGGATGATGGGTTGTCCCCCCCCAGCATCTTACAGGGGTTTTTTAGGGCCAAAATCAGAGGAGGTTTTTTAGGGCATTTTTAATATGTTTTTTAACTATTTATAGATTTTAGCATCTTTGGAGAGAACTGTGTTTTTTCTTTTTATTGTGAGCCGCCCAGAGTCACCCGTTGGGGGAGATGGGTGGCATTCAAGCCAAATAAACAAACAAACAAACAAACAAACAAATAAAGTGCAGCTCAGAGATCTTTTTTATTAGAAAACCTCTAACTCCCTTCTAAGCTGCCCTTTGAGGAAGCAGTTAAAAGAATGTTGAAATAATCTGAATTGTTCAGTTATGATCACAAGTTTTTTTTATGAGGTCAATCAATGTTTCAGCAAATCAGAGGCCTTGTTACACTCTAGGTGTACATCCAGAGAGATTGACTCAGACTGCTGCAATTTAGGCATATCCTGACTGGTAAGTCTGGCAGTCATCTGATGTGTCTTTCTGAGGGAGGGCTCCTTTTCTATCAGGGCTGAGGAGGAACAGAAATAACCTCCCTTGCTAGTGGTTAGAGAAAAAACATTATTATCATTTACCAGTTTAGACTTTGTGGGAGGAAGCAAAGACCTCTATGTTCAGTTGTTTGGAAGATTTCTGGGGGCTCTGGTGTGTGGGGAAAAAAAGCTTGCTCTCTCCTTCCTCTTCTGGATAAGCAGCTCAGTCAGTGCATTTTGTATAGGATGGGAGAAACCTGGCTTACCATTGCTGGCTGCAGAATTCTGAAAGTTTACACATCTTAAAGTTGCCAAGGTTGAGAAACACTGATTTAGACTGGCACTCTTGGTAATGGCCTTCTGGAGATGAGCAAAGATTGAACTCTTCCAGGGGGCATTTGGGATGTGATCTTTTGCCATCATCACTTGGTCTTTATTATATTTTTGTTGCTATTGTTGTTAGCTCTTTTTTCCAGTTTGTTTATTTACAGGACTTACAGGCTGCTCCAGTCAACTGAGTCTGAGTGGAGCATTCCTCCCCAAATCTGTATTTTGGGTAAAAATAAATACCAAATATCCAAAAATTAAAACCAAGATCATACACTATAAAACCACCAAATAATAATAATAATAATAATAATAATAATAATAATAATAATAATAAATGCCAACCAACTCCCAGTGACTCTGGGTAGTTTACAAATTGTTTAAAATATTAAAAACAAGGAAAACGTGAGACAAAAGGAAGGGTAAAGATGGGAGGATGACTAAACTGGATAGGAACAAAGGAGAACAACCCACATAGTCTGAAGGGAGCTTCAGTCACCCTCGCCAAAGGTCTGGGCAAACAGCCAGGTCTTCAAGGCCCTTCAAAATTCCAACAGGGTGGAAGCTGTTCGAGTCTCGGGGGAACCTCATTCCAGAGGGTAGGCAATGCTACAGAGAAGGTGTGATTCTGCCTATATCCATGAGGAGCCCAACATTCCAAAAACAAAACTAAAAATAATTAGTCATCCAGAGGGATAGTCATAGTCGCCCAACTCCCAAGGTTTAGCGAAATAAAGTCCCACAAACTTTCTGGAAGTCAGGATCGAATGAGCTATCTGAATACCCAGGTGCTAAGAGAGGATCTGAATTTTCCCCCTGCTGTTCATATCATGGTGGTTTTATTACATCTGCTTTTAATTTTTTCTTACAGGAGATGTTTTTACTGTAATTTATTTTGTGGTAAACAGCTGGGAGTCAGAAGGATTTGGCGGCACACAAATTTAATAAAGAAACAAACACTTGTGAAAGAGATATTGGATTGCTATTGTTTACTAACTCATTATGAATGAAGAGTGTGATATAGCTTCAAGAAAGCCAAATGAAAGTGTAGGCTGCATCAACAGAAGTATGCTTTCAAAATCACAAGAAGTGATATATTTTGCACCTTTATTCTGCATTTGTCAGGCCCCAACTCAAGTACTAGGGTTTTTTTATGAATGATTCAGAAAAACAGGAACAGATTCTGAGAAAGACAATGAGGATGGCTAGAAAATGAGACATCAAGTCCTGTGAGGACAGTCTGAAGGAAGTGGAACTTTAGCCTTTAGATGGCATTCTTCAAATACCTATAAGGATGTCAAATAGAAGGTCGAGATTAGTTGTCAATCATCTGAATAACAATTCAAAGATAAATTCTCTATTAAGTGACGCAATACCAAATTGGCTCATGGATAAGCAGATAAAGCAACCTGCACATTTTTAACCAAAATATTATGAAAAACATGCCACCCGCAGATAAGCCAAATTTTTGTACGTTTTAATTTTCACAATTGGCTTATCTGCAGCTGACACATTTTTCATGGTATTTTGGTTAAAAATTTCAGGGTCAGCATATTCGTGGATGGGCGTATTCTTCACTATATACAGGTACTTTTAAAAAGTATTGCCATATATACTCACAGGTAAGCCCATCTGTGGATAAGCTAAACCTAATATTGTGGGTATATTTTGCACCTAAAATTCTCAGCTTATCCCCAAGTATATATGGTAAATCTGCCCAGGCTTTGTAAAGAAAATAAAAATACCATTACAATACCTTTGTACATTGGAAATCCAGGTGAAGAAGCAAACCACTTTAGAGCCATCTGGTTACTTGTTAGAGAATACCTTACACCTTTAGTAACTCTGCTGTTGGATCTTACAGCTACCTGGCTGTCCTCTGCAACTTATTTCTGTGATTCTAACAAATAAGGAGCCTTACTTGCTTGGAATATCGTTACATTTCACTGATTACCATGATGCACCTGCTGCAACAAGATAATAGTGCTTTGGGATTTGGAGGACAGTTTGTGATGCCACCTGTGAAAAAGAACAGGAAAATGAAACCATTAAATGCTTGACTGGCTGGTGACTAGGTTGCTCTAAATACCCAGTTTGCTTGATAAAGAGGAAAAAAGGGCACAGACAGGTTCTTTCCCCATAGCTATGGTGGATGTAACTCTGCAGACCATAAGCAGCACTTTTGTGGCATGCAACAATTGTCTTCATCTTCTAACTTCAGCTAGCCAGGATACCTCCAACTGGCCAATGGGGATATTAAAAAGAGCAGCTAGCATTATTCTTCCCTTATGATGGTGTTTTTTTCATGACGAAGGAAAAAAAATAAAGCCCCAACCAAACATAGCTCAGGAAGAGAAACAAAACTGCCCCTTGGAGCAATCATAGAGGATAGAGGGATGATGGAATTGCAGAACATATTTGGGCCTTGTAATTTGTGAAGGAGGAGCAATCCGAGGGTTTGGGGGGGGGGGAGGACAAGGCTGGAGTTCCCACCAATGGGAAACAATTTGCCCTCCAGCTCCAGAGAGATACTGTAGAAGCAACTTCTTAGAATTTGGGCTGAGAGAAACAAGATGTTCTTTAATAGGAGAAATGTAAGGTATTACATTTAGGGAAGGGAAAATATACAAGATGGGGAGCTATGGCCTGGAAGCACTACACTGGAGAAGGACTTGGGTATAGACATTGACAACAAGATGAATATAAGTCAACAGTGTGAGACAGCTGCTTAGAAGAACTAAATGATAGTTGCATTAGAAGAAGCACTGTACCAAAGACACATTAAGTCCTTATTCTTCTCTACCCTGACTGGTGAGACCACACTGGAGTACTGTGTATGATTCTGGACACCACTTTTCCAGAAGGATATTGACAGGTTAGAACAGGCTCAGAGAACAGCAACAAAGATGATACAGAGACTTGACCATATGCCCTATGAGGACAGATTAAATTATGGGATGGTCAGTCTGGAGAAAAGAAGATTCACAAAAAGATATTAAATCAGTGTTCAGATACATTAAAAGAGTACCTGAACAGGGAAGATAGTCAGGAACTACTTTCTATTGCTACCAGAGAAGTTATTTAGAATATATAGAGGCATTTCAAATGTATGTTGGAAATGTGAACAACATGAAGGGACATTTTATCATGTTTGGTGGACATGTAAAAAAGCTAAAAAAAAAAAAAATTGGATTCAAATACATACTTTGATACAGAGGATTTTAAAGATTAATATTCAGTTGAAGCCAGAACTTTTACTTTTAGGATTAATGGATAAACAGTTAGAAAAAACCCATGGAAGATTATTTCAGTATATGATAACTATGGTGAGATTACTATATGCACAAAGATGGAAAAATTTGGCACTACCCACCATGAAGGAACGGTTGGTGAAATTGACAGAACTTGCTGAGATGAACTGACTTCTTGGATTAGAGAAAGGACAATATCTACATTTGTTGATGACTGGAAACCCCTTATGGACTTTTTGCATAAAAATGAAAAAATGAACTTATGATTTATGGTTTTGATGATTCGACAGGACAGATTATAAAAAGAAGAGAGTCATGATGTAACTTTAGAGAGAGAGGTTGAAATATAGTTGTATTTATAACTGCTCTATAACTTCTTTATACCTTTATATCTTTCTTTATATCTTTCTCTTTTTTCCTACTTTCTTCTATTTTCTTTTCTTATTGCACTTTTAGCTTTTTCTGTTATTTCTCTCTTTTTCGTTTTCTCTGTTCTAATTTAGTTTGTATTAGTTCTTATTGTTGCTCTTAAAACTTTTAATAAACATTATTTTTTTAAAAAAGGAACTACTTTCTATTGCCACAGAAATTAGGACCAGAAGTAATGGGTATTATTTGCAGTGACTTAGATTTCATTTAAATAAGGAAAAACTTTGGAACATTAACACCTGTACAACAATGAAACAGTCCAACTATGAAACATCTGGAGGTTTTTAATTGGAAGCTAGACAGTCATCTCTCAAGGATGTTTAATTGGTTTATTGCACATTGTGGAGGGTTGAAGTAGATGATCCTGGTGGTCCCTTCAACTTCATAATTCTATGATTTCTTCCAAAGCAAGAGGCAAGCTGATAGATAAGTGTCATGCATGAGGGTGAATAAAGGTGTGGAAATGAAACAGCAACACAGTATTTTTGTGGGGGAGGAAAGAGAGGTTGCATGCTGAGGGGGGAAAATACACATTCCAGGAAAGGAAAAAAAATGAGTGTTTGAGAATGAAAGACAGAGATTGTGGTGTAGAAAAGAGAATACGTGGGTGGATGAAGAGAGTCTGGCTTCTTGTGTGGTTGAAAATGGTGTATGTCTGGGAGAGAAAGAAACTGTGAGACAGAAAGGAGGATATGATGGGAGAATGGAAGAGGAAGCAGCCAACTGTGTCGTGGGGGCAGGAAGCAAATAAACATGTGTGTATGTGTGTGTGGGTGCGTGTATTTTTTATACAGAAAGGAAAGACATCTGGGAAGGAGACTGGAGTTACATGTCAGAGAGACCATCCCACTTTTATTTAGAATTTCAAACTGTTGCTGCAGAAGTTTCTTTTGGAGTAAGATATGCCAAAAGCTATGACTTCACCTATCTGGCACACTCCCATTATCTAGTCCTCAGGGAATTTACACAACACTCCATTTTCCTTTCCTTTTGGCTTTCTTTCTTTCCTGATTGATTTGTTTCACTTGTTAATTCTTGGCTTTTCCATAAAGGAAGTAAAAGTATTGGCTGCACTTTCCATCTTTTATGCTTTGCTTCAGAAGGTGTTAATGCCCTTCAGATTCTCTGAGGACTAGTGTCTTCTTTCTGGTCTTGGCCAAAGTAACCAACATTGGATATTCTGATCTTGGACTGGCATCTCTACACAAGCATTTAAAGGGACACATCACAAAACATGGTGGCATAAGTAAAGCACTCTTTCTCACATTAAAGTAGCTGTATCCTTTGGGGGGGCTGGCACAATTCCTTCTCCATGTTCTTTGCACATGTGTGTGCATGCACAGCTACTTCACTTCACAGGCAGTCCTAGCAGAAGTCTTCTCTAGCATTCCCACACATTACAGGTAGCTGATGAAAATCTTTAAAGCAGCTACATTGGCCTTTAAAGTCTTTAAAGCACCTACAACTGATCTGCTTTAACAATTCAAGAGGGTTTTGATCATGCCAACATGCTTTCTGAAGCACAGCTTTCTAATGCTTTGCATAGCCCTATTGCAGTATGCATGTGTGCATGTGTGTGTAGTGCATGTGCAAAAGTATGTGCGCAAAGAGAAAGAGTATACATCTTTGCTATGAATATATGCCTTCTAAATCATCTGTGTTTTTGTCAAGCTCGTAGCCTTTTAAACTTCACATCTTACGAGGTCCCACACTGAAGACTCTCTCAGTTATCAGAATTTTGTAAATCCTTTTCTCTTATAAGACATTGTCATTTTGGCTAAGGAACATTTAAAAGTCCTGGAGGAGGAGACATCTAAGCAGTGGAAGTGAGCTTCAGCCATCATTCAGATTAGAAGTTTGTAAAAATATAAGTTAGATATTACTTTCCATTTATTGTAAGTCTGTTCAATAATTATAAATGAATCTTCCAATAGGATGCTAATATCTAACGATAATTGTGTACAAGTAGTCCTCACTTACTGACTGCTTGTTCAGTGACAAAGTTGCAACAGTGCTGGAAAAGTAAAGTTATAACCAGTCCTCAAACTTGCAGCTGTCGCAGCATCCCCACAATCACATGATCACCATTTGGGCACTTCGCAAATGATGTACTTTTAGAATGATCACAGCATCCCGCAGTCATGTGATTGACATTTGCAAGCTTCACTGCTGGCTTCCAACAAGCACAGTCAATGGGGAAGCCAGCAGTGAACTTACAAGTCATGGTCACGTGATGTCTCACTTAACAACTGTGGTGATTTGTTTAATGACCATAGCGAAAAGCAACGTCTTAAGTTAGGCGTAGTCACATGATGTCTCACTTAATGACCTCATCACTTAGCAATGGACTTTTCGGTCCCAGTTGTGGATGTTAAGTGAGGACTACCTGTACATTAATTTTAAAAATGATGGAAAATAAAAGAACGAAAATCCCACAGTTCATGATTTAATAATGAAAATATGAAAATCAAAAGGAATTTCAATTTCTTTGTTCAGCACTTTGTTGAGCAAAGAAATTTAATTTCTTTGTTATGTAAATTGGGCTACCTGATATAGATAACATATTTATTATCTAGATTCATAGGCAGAAGGTCCTGGTTAAGTTTCATAGGATTTCAATATTTTTCACCACACCATCCACCTGAGTCTTGATCACGCCATGCAACAGTACAGTATATCTTCCAGAGACTTTGGTAAAAGCATATAAGGGCATAACCACACCACTTTATATTGCAAATGTACTGATTACTATACATCTTACACATAGACATTTGTGGGGGCCAAGGAGGGACCAGTGAAGAAATATGTGTCACAATGTCATAATAAAGACTGCACCCTTTATGTTCCTGCCTATGATGACATGGCAAGTGCAAAAGGATGGAGCTTGTGCTGAGACATTACAATACAAGTGTTGTTATCTTAGCATCATGAAAATTAGGAACAGATGCAATGATCCTACATGCTTCCTGCTTCTTCCCAGAATATTATGTAGTATCCACTGTCTGCAGCCACATCCCATAATATTGCTGTATCCATTCAGATTCATCACATTACACATCACAGTTATGAGATTTACATCAGACATTACTCAGATTAAGCAGAAAATGAAGCCAGGGGAGAGATGGAAGGAGATATGAAAGGCCAGATGATATCCAGGGATAAATTGCTAGAGTTCAGACTGAGGAGAGAAAAAAAAGGAACATCATATTTGCTTAAAACTCTCAGAGGAAATTATCACCAATGATGTCTGACAAGAATCTCAGAGTCACGGACAGTATTTCTGAATACCTTCTCAAGCTAAAAGAGTTATTTGTCAGCAACCACAGTGTATGCCACAAAGATACATCACAGGGAACCAACTCTATGGCAGGTTTGTTGCTAATGTTGTTCCCATAGCTATGGTACAAACCAGACTTGTGCAATATATGGATGCTTCAGATTCCTGCATCGGCCAGGAGTTCCTTAAAGGAGTGACACCTTTCTGAGGTTTGCATGATGGCTGTTAAGGCTCAGGAAAATACATCTTTAAGAAAATAAGGCATCATATAGGCAGCCACGTGGGGTATAACTATTTTAAGGAGGAGCCAAAAGGTATAGGGAGGATGTCCATGCCGGATCCAAAGCACCCTTGCCCACTTCATATATGAACAGTGCACACTTCTAGTGGCAACTCTGTTATAAGACTTAATAATAAAATCTATAACATACACAATTTGATATCTGATATATCTGTCAGCAGTGCCCAACCTATTCTACATACATTCTATTGTACGTGAAAAGGATAGATGAAAACAGCCACTTAGAGCTTCCTGAGTCAAATTAGGCTTGAAAACACATTAGCATTCAGTTCATTGCTTAAAGACCTGTAATATCTGATCTACAAGAAGTGATGCCTTCCAGCTAGTGATTGGCCTCCCGCCATCAAACAGCCTGTCTACAATCTCATGCCAAACAAACTCCCACAACAAATGTGGGGTTAGCAGATTAACCTATAAGAATCCACGCAGAGGGTGAAGTCCTGGCAATTCCACACTGCAGCCTAATCTCCCTGTTGTTCCCAGCTGGTTCCTGAAACAATGGAGCATATTCATTCTGGGCTGCAGTGGTTTGGCAACGGAGGCAGGCTTGGTGCTTGGTCCAGATGACAGCCACAGCAGGGCTCTACTTCTTGCCTTTTCCATCTCTGCAGGAAAGTAAACCTCTCTGAATGGCTGGATTTTCCCTTTAGGGATTGCTTCTGCCTCACTGCTCCCTGTCCTCTTACTTTGGTTCCCCAGAGGTTTGCATACAAGAATGTCTTCAGACCACCTTCCTACATTCTCTCATTTCATATTAATGCAGACCTTTTCTTTTTCTTTTTCTTTTCTTTCCCTTATCATACCATCATTGCTCTGATACTACAGTGATTATAGAAAGCCAGTTTGGTGTAGTGGTTAAGGTGCTGGACTAGAAACTGGAAGACTATGAGTTCTAGTCCTCTCTTAGGCATGAAAGCTGGCTGGGTGACTTTCCTCAGAGGGTTGTGGTTGTGAGAAAGTTGTGAGAAAGATAGGAGGCAGGAAAATTGGGTATGCCATCTTGTGTTGTACAAAATAAAGGCATGATATAAATATAATAATAATAAAGAAAGGAACAGTTTGTTCCTTCATTGCACTGTGGGCCCATAGAAATTTTACATCAACAAAGAATGGATGGTTCAGCTTCAGAAAAGCAAAGGAGTAGCATTTACTGAAATTTTGTAGCTTTGTTTCAATGTACTTCCATTGCAAGTTAAATGTTTTGTGTTTTGGAGGGGGGGAGGGAACCATTGTAGTACAATAGTCACAAGATAGGAAAAAAAGGACAGTATGCTTCACCTAACCTGGGCAGAAACCAAAAGTGTGTCCATTGAGAGATGTAAGGGTAGAATGGACATATGCTGGCAGAAGTGGTGGGAAAAACATGGTAGCTAGGAGATTTTGCTGGACTTCACAATCTTTATTAGATCATCTGGAAGACACAAGAGGAGGAGGAGGAGGAGGAGGAGGAGGAGGAGGAGGAGAAGAAGAAGAAGGAGAAGAAGAAGAAGAAGAAGAAGAAGAAGAAGAAGAAGAAGAAGAAGAAGAAGAAGAAGAAGAAGAAGAAGAAGAAGAAGAAGAAGAAGAAGAAGAAGAAGAAGAAGAAGAAGAAGAAGAAGAAGAAGAAGAAGAAGAAGAAGAAGAAGAAGAGAGCTGACCTTGGATGAAATGGCCATACAATGTAACAATCACCCATTGGAGGAGAGAGTGCATGCCAAGCGATATAACCAATTTAATTATCATTTCAACCATCAAGATCACATCCTCAGTCTCCAGAGCTTCAAAAAGACCACTAGTTTTAGCAACTGAAAATCTTCCAGACCATTCAGGAATCCTTCAAGATATATTAGTCTAAGAGTGGACCATTATTTGTGTGACACATGAGAAATCTTTCTGGAAAATCACAGTTTCACAATCAATAGTTGAACGAGTCTACTAACTGATATGATGAAACAGTTTAGGCTGATTAGCAAAGTTTAGATGGTAGTTTTTGAATGTTAGTATATAGTTCTTACATTCATTTGTCCACTTATCACATAGCAATCCACTTTCCATTCAGCATTCCTCAGGCATAAAAGCATGTGCCTGCACAACAAGAGTTCAATTGTTTTCACAGCTAGCAGGAAAGGTACAGGATCCACTTCAGAAAAAAAAAGAGGCACTGTTTCATTACAGTAATGGAAGAAGAAATGACTTTTTGTCCCATGTATTCATTAATTTCTATCCTGCCTCTTCCCTCTAACATAGGGTAACTCCAAAGGAAGTCAGCCTAAGGTAAAATATTAGGATTGTCTTCTTTGATCGAGAGAGGTTGCTTGAAAATCTCTTGCGCAGATTAGAAGTAAATAGTACTAACGGTGTGCCTTAACCCTAACTCAATGCAGCACCAGCACAGACTGAAAGACTGGGGTAGAGGTTCACACAGATTCCACAATGCTCTTCAAGAGGCCGTTTCACTCTGATGCAGAATTTGAAGATTTGTGTCTAATTATTGGATCATAGAGACAGAATGAGGATGCTGCTTATATCTTGTTGATCTTGCTGCTGAAGACTGACTTATCACCCAAACTGGTAGAGCTATTCATATTTGGAAATTTCAACATACACCCTGCATTTCCCTGTCAGCACTGGCTTAGGTCTTTATGGCTGCCGTGACATTCACAGGACTTCTCAGTACAAAATGGGGTATATCCCTGATCTGCACTAGCTGTGAGAGTGGGATGAAACCCAGGGTTGTCATCACCTGTTTGTAATGAATCAAGAGGATACAATTCAGTCAGGTTTGGACTGACAGCCAACTGATTCATCTTCAGAGGTAGAGGACCTATTATGTTGGTGCATCCCTACAGCCTTATGGATCTGAAGGATTCTGAATGTTCTGAAGGGTTACAAAATGATTCATCAAATAATCCCATCAAGGCTCTACTCTTTCCATGAAATGACAGATGAGATGGACAGTTAATATGATGGAGTATCTTTTCCATCAGTGTAGAGCTGTAACGGCTTCCAGGATTTTAGAAGATCTAAACAATGATGCAAACTGAATAATAGTTAGAACATAGGTGGTAGTAATCTCCATGTGAAGATTGTATTTATTTATTTATTTATTTTTATGTCACTGTTCCTTCAGAAGGATCCCAGAGTAGTGTATAAAAACTATACTTTATAAAAGCAGTTTGAAAAAATACTCACCAATAAAATAAACACCCACAAAGCAAGACATTAAAACAATGGATGTACAGTGATTTGAATGGAGTTCAGATACATCAGCAGTCTGATCTGGGAACAGAAATTACCCTGTAAGTACTCAACGGAATGTTTTCAACCAGCAGTATCTGCAGGAGTTTGTCAAAATAAACAAGATGGTGGATGTAGCATCACCAAACAAGCCCCACCCTTTTTGAATGTTCCTTGATGTCGCATGAATGTTCATAAAGGTTGGGTTTGCACCAGAATGCTCTATCTTTCTGATTTTGACTCCCACCCTATGGTTGTTGCTGTCTTCAGCTGATATTTACAGCATAATATGGGGCCAACCATAATTCCTCTGAGGAGACAGTTCTAGAACTGTGGCCTGCAAATGAGAAGATTCTACTGTTAGCCACTTTACTGTGAGCCAGGCCCACTGGTGGATCATGAGCAGGGAAGCAGTGTTTTAAACTCTTTGGCTCTGAGCCATTTTTGACTTTACAGACTAATGTCTGTATCGTGAATTGGGCCGTAACTAAAAGTAACAGGAGCAGTGCTTTAAGGACTGGCATGATATTGTCCCATTTAGCTATATCACTAAACCACCAGAAAGCTTCATTCTGTTCCAGTTGTAGCTTTTGAACCATCTTCAAAAATAGTCCACATAAAGTGTGTGATAGTAATGCTGTCATGAGGTTACTAGGGCACAAATTCCAGAAGCTAAGTAGGGCTGATCCAAGTACTAAATGGCATACAGATTAATTAAATGCAAAATAAAGAAATAATCTGAGCACATCCTACTCTGATTCAGATCAATTTATAAGACTAAACCAGTCTTGTTTGCCCTGATGGATGACCTTTATCAGAAGTGAGATGGGTAGCACAACCTGTTGATCATATACATAAATTTTATTAAAATTCTACACATAAAATAAACATAAAAAACACAATACAGAAACATATACAGAAACATAAACCTGCAAATACAAAACTAAACATCTAACTTAAAAAACATATAGTCTAGTTCTGCCCTTCACTTTCCTCACAGATCCATTAACCATTTCTTATTCTTTTATATTGTTGTAATCACTATTTAAATTTTCTGTTATCTCTCCTTATTTAATCTATAAACTACTTTATCATCAAGCTATTTATCTCTAATAATATAATTCATAAATGGATTCCAGTCTTTAATAAAAGCTTCTGTAGATTTCTCTTTCATTAGACATGTCAGTTTTGCCATCTCTGCCAAATCCATAACTTTAGATATCCAGTCTTCATCATTTGGAGCTTCTTTATTTTTCTTTATTTTATATATTTTTCTTTATTTTTCCATTTCTTTCCATGCATCTTGCTACTGTGATCATATACAACAATAAGACACCATCCCTTTTACTCCCTTCTTCCATAAACCCTTCCGGTTTCATCTGAAAAGGGATTCCTATTCTTTTCACTAATGTCCCATGGATCACTGCCCAAAATTTTTGGCCATTTCACAAGTCCACCACATATGATAATAGATTCCATCCTCCTTTCCACATTTCCAACATTTACCTGAAACATTCTTATATATTCAGGTGAGTTTCACAGGTGTCAACTGCCATCTATATATCATGTTATAAAAAAAATTCTCTTAAATTATCGCACAGAGTAAATTTAATATTTTTAGTTCACATTTTTCTCAAATATCCATGCCAATACTGTGCCCAAAATTTAGTATCCATCCAATATTACATTCTTTAACTTGTTCAGCTTCTATATCATATTTTAACAGCAATTTATAAATTCTTGTGATTATGTTTGTCATCTTTGCATAATTCTATTTCAAATTCATTCATATTCCCTCCTATACCTCCTCGTTTCACATCCTTTTCAAATTGTGCCTTTATTTGTACATAGGCAAACCAGGTCAAATTTATAATTTCAGTACTTAACTGTGCTGTAGTCTTAAGAATAGGTTTGCCATCTATAAACATCAGCAAATCCTTATAATTTAACCATTTTTCTTGCCCTGCTGTCTCTCTCCTGTGAAAAGCTTCTTGAGTTCAGGTGTATAATGACAATCTCAGGGATAACCTCTTCTTATATTTATTCCAGGTTTTTAATAGGGCATCTTTGGCATAATGATTTTTAAGCTCAACATTTATTTTAACCTTATCATACAGAGATACCCATGTAGACCATATCTGAGGTTGTGTGCCTCCAAATTTAACAATCTTCTATTCCTCAACAAGATCCACTCCTTTAACCATACCAGACAGCTTGCCACAAAATATAATTTCAAATTAGATACTGCCAAACCTCTTCTTTCTTTTGCATCCTGCAACACTTTCATTTAACCCATGATTTTTTGCCTTGCCACATGAATTTACTGAGATCTTTTTGCCGTTGTACCAAAGGCACCTCATTTTTCAGTATAGGTATTGCCTGGAACAAGAAAAGCATTCTAGGTAATACATTTATTTTAATTGCTGCTATCCTCTCCAATAATAAAATATTAAGTTTTTCCCATTTCTCTAATTTTTTTTTTTACATCCGTCCCAACCTTTTCATAATTATTTTTAAACAAACAGGTATTAGTTTTGGATACATTTACTCCCAGATATTTAACTATCTTAGGGTCCAGTACAAAACCCGCTAACAGTTTTTTGTTCTTCCTCTATCATATTTTTTAGTTAATATTTTAGTTTTTTTCCTTATTTATCTTTAAACCAAGTAATTTTACATATTCCATTAACTTATCCATTAAAACACCAACATTTTCATTAGGATCCACTATTGTTAAAACCAGATCATTGGCATAAGCTCAATTTATACCTTTGTTGTCTAATTTTCACCCCCTGCATTCTCTGGTAGCAACCTGTTGATCTTGAACTCTCAGCAGCTTTAACTATAACATCCTTCTGGGCAAAACCTGTGTTTGGGATTCTGAGGCAGATGATTACACTCATTCAGTTCTTACTTGTATGGCCATTGTTGGATGATTATACTAAGCTGTGTGGCAATTAAAATATTTGGTTCTGCTAACCCTAATCCTAACTCTTACCTTTTTCCATTTTATTCCCCAGTGGTGTTTAACATTAATATAAAGTGACGGGGGCTGTAATTAAGAAATTTGGACATCCATCAGTTTGCTAATGATGTCCAGTAATCAGAGTATTTGATGTAATTACCCCTAAGTGTTCTCCCTCTGTCTTTTGAACCCAGGATCTTTGTTTTATTGAGATGAAATGGCAGAAGAGGTGTGAAGAAAGACAAAATAATAATCTGCTCCTTCCCATAGGAAGGAGCCTATGTTCCGATCTACAGGGCAGAGAAGTGTCTGTACTTCTTCATCCTTCTGGTGTTGGTGGGTTATCATTCAGTGGCCCAGGTAGCCCACTACCTGTAAAGAGTAAGAAAGATGACTTTGATGGAGATATGCAAGATCCATTGCCAGGATGATGAAGGGTGAAACATATTTTAAGTTCACAACTGACTCCCTAAGCAGCTGTGACAGACACCTCCCTAATTCACTGAACTGTAAGTAAGAGGAGGGGTACAACATAATTGGACAAGATTTTGTTATAGCCATTCTCAGTAAAAGAAGTTTTAGCTTTCCTGTGATTTCTTAGTCTGGTCTACATAGTGGAGCTGCTACTACCATCCTACCTGATAGACTGGAAGAACTGCCATCAGACCACTGTGATGCACTGCACAACATTTTGGCAATATGTTTTGCACAACATTTGCCACTGTGATATATTGCGCAACATTTTTGTCAGCCTGAGGACTCTGATGGTAGATAGTAGAGTCTGATGGTAGAGTGCTCTCTAGCATGAATTCATCCACCTGTGAATTGGACCTATGCCCTCTTGGCTTCTGCATGGGTAGAGAGAGATGTAAGAAACTGGATCCAGTGTCTCATTGGAGGAGCCATGAAGAAGACAGTGATATAGCTCCTTCTTAAGATGCTTTGCTTGGAACCATCAATTTTAGACAACTACCATCTGGACTCCAATCTTCCCTTTTTAAGGAAAGCTGTTGAGAAGATGGTGAGGCTTCAGTTGCAGACTGCCTATAAAAGGCTAATTATGGGACTGTTTTCAGTCAAGGTTCAGGCCCAGACAAGGGATGAAAACAACATTACTCATCCTAGTGGATGCCCCTCATCAGCACTTGGATGAGGGGGAGTGTGCCCCTCATTTCTTTCATTTGCATTGCTTATTGCTGGATCTTGATAAAACAATGGCAGATGTATCTGTGTGTTGCCGGTGCCATGAATTATTGGGCTTCTTTTATTAGTCATTCTTTTCCACTTGCTTTTCAGTGACTCATCACCCTTCATTACATCTTCTTTTGTTAGTTAAAATCATTACAGGGCTTGGGCTATCAGAATTTTGGCAAATTTTGGAAGACAGGAAACCCAACCCACTCTAACCCAACCTTTTCCATTTTTCTGTCTCCTTCTGGACACTTTTTGCCTAATCTTTTTTCAGGAAGGATTACCTCATTTAGCAATACTTTTGCCTCAGGGCAGAAACCTTCTATAAAAGGTAAGCCTCACTTGTCTCAATTCATAGCTGAAATCACTCAAGAGAACTACAAAGAGCGACAGCCAGCTCTGACATTTTCTCCTCACTTGCCAGTCGTTTGCTTATCTCAGAGAGAAAGATCTTTGACACACCTGGAGCCTGATTCCTCTCAGCAGTCTGGACTTTATCTCAGTGAGTGGAAGAAGTCTGTCAGGGCGTCTACTAAGTTGAACTTGCAGTTACAGCCCCAAGGAGCCTTACAGGAGCTGAACAAACCTCCTGTAGCACATTGCCTTTATAAAGTTTGAAAGCACAGACTTCTTCCATCTCTACAAGCAAACCTGCTGAGTTGGGTTTCACAGCCTGGAAAAGTTAGCCAGGTTCACCTGATCAGTTGGATCCAGAATCAGACAAAGTAATAGTACACCAATAACCACCCTTGGAATTGATCGTAGTTACCAGCTCCAGGAGAATCGTGGCTTCAGAAAGCTAGGAGCACATCAAACAGACCTAGGCAAACAGTGTCAGCAATAACAATAGCAATAGGACTTCCTATCTTCCTTCCCATCTAACTGTTGGAGGAACCATCTAACACCAACCTTCAAGACCAGGACCGTGCAAGCAGTTCAGCACTGAAAAGGAAAGGTGATTATTTTTCCTTCTCTCTGTCCCTCTTTTATACAGATTTTGTTTTATTCTCCATTAACTAGGTTAAATGGATCCTGTACAAAAGATACTCCTCCCTTAGTATATGTTATGTCTGTGACTATGGAATGCTATATCTTGTAAATTTCTCTCCTTCATTGCTGTATCAGAAAGCCTAAAATATTCTGACTTTTATTGTGGCAAGAGTCTGTTTCTCTTTCTGCTTTCTCCTTCTAGAACTGAGCACTCTGTAAAGTAAATAACTTTCTGAAACCTCCTCCAGTTTCCCTGTCACTCTCTGAACTCCATCTTTCTCTCATTGAACAAAATAATGGGGTGAATTCTCCATATAGATTATTAACTGCCTCTTATTTGTTTGCCTTAGATGCCATTAGCCTCAAATATTCTTTGGGCTACCTCCCAGATACATTATTAAATGTTTATTATTTGATTGCTGTATATATCATTAATCTCATTATTTAAAATTGTATTGATTATTAATTAGTTTCATTTTTGAATGTTGGAAATGCAGAAGCCTGGTTAATAACCTATATTATCATGAGAGAATTGATTCTGTGGGGTGAGGGCAGTTTATAATAAGGGGGAAGGGTTCTCTAGTCTGTTCTTTGAGCTTTCATAATCTTTTGAGGCATGTAGTTCCATAACAAAGCATGCCCTCTTCCAGTTCCTCTTCCTCCAGTGACAAAACTGGACTACAATAGAATACTTTACATGGCACTGAGGTGGGAAGAGAATGCTTGGAATTAGGTTTCCAAAAGAAGTTGATTCTAATGAACAGATTAATCTTTGCTATCTGAATCTGAAATTTGCTATCAAGCCATGTTCAAGAAGCTTGTATCACCATACAGTATATGGCTTAGGATCATTCTTAACACATTCATAAAACTGAAATTTTTTTCCTGTTCAGTTATAGCAGAACCTTATCTGCTTACACAAGCTTTCAGCTGAATCTATGCTGTTGTGTCTCCTGTTCTTATTCAATATTTTAATTAGTTGATTTTATAAGCTTGTTGTTACATTGTGGTTTCTAAATCTATTTTGTACCTTATTTGGGGATGATGCTCATAAAAAAAGTGGGCACCCAATTTCATACATAAATAAATATTAATTATTATCAGCAGGTAAGGGAAAAGAAAAACAGTCTTGATAGTGGAGGCTGAGATAACAAAGTCTGCATGTCTGGAAAACCAGTTCTGAGAGTCAAAAGGCTCTGACTCATTTTGCCAGTGCCACAGGGAAGCAGGATAAAATGGAAGCTTCTATATACTCTAAATTCCCCATAAAAGTTTATGACGTCATAATGGGAAACCATCTTGTAATTTGGAGATTTGGAGATTTTAATGAGAACTATACTCTCATACATATGAAAATTCCATAGTCTAGATCCCAACACAATTTCTAAGAATCTAGGAGGTTCAACTCTCATATAGAATTCTGATCATTCATTCATTCATTCATTCATTCATTCATTCATTCATTCATTCATAGACTGCTGATTCTCCCTCTCTCAAAATGTGATCTAGAAGCCCTAGGTGTGTGCGATCTCCTTACATCCTTCAGGCCTATGCCATTGAATTAGAGCTGCCATACTGAGCACCAACATGGGAACTAGGGTCCTATCCATATTCGTTTGAAAACAAATACAATTCTCCTTGAACTTGCAAAACCTGATAAAGCAATCAATCTTTGCAATGAGAATTCTACTCATTCCCTCGTGAAGTCAGCACCTGCATGCAAAGTTCATCACTTGTCTTCAACACTATCAACATAGCACAGGTTATTGATGTTTCTTCCTCTAGTTTTAAAACTACACTCTTCTTCCAGCAGCCTTGTCTCACTCTTTTACTGACAGAGGCAGCTGTTTTGCTATGTTCCATCTGTACTGTGGCTTTCTGACCCACGTACAGATTTTGCATGAGGAAGAGATATTCTGGGGGTTCCCATTTATCTAAGTACATTCCACAGCTTGAATGCCTTTCTATAATAGGTATTCAAGCAGATATTAACTTTTTTGGGTATTATTTGACTCTCTTAATTATCCAGCATTATTAGCAATAATGTCTCATGTTTCTAAAGCAAGCTTGAACTTTTCTTATCTCTATGTAGTGCTTTAATTTTTGTGGGATGATCCTAAGCATTATTTGATAGCATGTGAAATTAAGGATATTGTATGATAGCTTTCACACTCTGTTAAGTCTCCTTGTATTGGAATGTAGCTTGACCTCTTCCTGGCCACTGTATCATTCTCCAGATTTGCTGGCATAGCTTGGTTAGAACCTTTACTGATGCTTCTTCTGTTCCTTACCATATTTCTGTAGATACTCCATCAATTCCTGTAGCCTTCCAGCTTGGTAATGACCAAAGTGCTGATCTAATTATCTTCTAATCTAGAGATTCTTGTAAGGAGGGAATATCTTCTAAGATATCTTGGATGTTCACAACTCTATTATACAGAATGTCAGTATCCTCCTTCCATCTTTGCTTGATCTTCTTGGAATCAGTTACTGTCTGTCCATTGGTGTCGTTTAGTGTATCAAATTGGGGTTTGAACCTCTTTCTGAGTTCAGAGATCTTTTGGAAGACTTTCCTTGTTTTTCCATGTTTGTTTCCATCTTAGATGTCTTTAAAGATGTTGTTTTAATATTGCTTATTGTCTCTTCCAGCAGCTCTCTGAAATTCTTCCTTAAGTTCCTTCCTGAGATCTTTGTCTTTCTTGACTTTGGCTTCTCTTCTCTTCTTGGCAATTTCTACAGTTTGTTCTGACATCCAGTTTGCCTTCTTCTGTTTCCTGATCTCTGGCAGTCTCTTTTCACATTCATCCTTAACAACTTCTTTAAGTTCATTCCATAGTTCTTCTGGTTCCCAATCAATGAGGTTCAGGACTTCAAAGCAATTCCTGATGTTCTCCTTGAAAATGGTGGGGATATGTTCACGTTCATATCATAGAAACTGGTTGGCGTTCTTCTTCCACTTTAGTTTTTGAACTTGCACATGAGCAATTCATGATCTGTTCCACAGTCAACTCTGCCCACACCTTTGCTGTTATAACTGAGCTATTATTCTACCATTAATACAGTCAATTTAATTTCTGTATACTCCTGTCTATATATGTAGGCATTATTTGGGTTGTATGAAGACTGTGTTAGCAACAATCACTGGATTGACAGAAATTTGTAGGTTGTTTTCCTGCTTCATTTCAGTTTCCTAAGTCATGCAGTCCAACTACATTTTCCTCCTTAATCTTTCCAGTGTTAGTATTCCAGTCTCAAACCACAAACAGCAAATCTTGTTTGCATGTTCTGTCTATTTCAAATCAAACTTGATCATAAAATTCATCAACTTTCTCTTCTTCTGCATCAGTGGTTGGAACATGAACTTCTATAATTATCATATTAAAGGGTTGTCCGTGGTGTCTAATTGATATTGTTCAGTCATTGATTTCATTTTAGCCAAGCACTCTGCTTGCTGTAATCTTTTTAACTATGTAAGCAACACTGTTCCTTCTTTGTTTTTCATGTCCTGAGTAAACAGTGATATCCTGACTGAAAGTGTCTGATTGCATTCCATCTCAGTTTGCTGTTGCCTAAGATGTCAATGTGTAGTCAATTAATTTCATCTTTCACTGTGTCGAGCTTTCCCATGTTCATGTTTCTTACATTCCATGTTGCCATTCTAATTCTGTTTTTGCAGCTTTTCCTGCATGGCAGCATCAGCAACTAGATATCCCAAAGACTTCAGTTTAGCCACTAAACACCAGTAATACTCTGCAAGACCCTCAGCTCTTCTTCAGCTATATGTTGAGAGCCATCCAACCTGAGGTGTCCATCATCCAGGACATTATCTTAGATGCCATCTATTTTAATTAGTAATTTAAAAAGTATTTGTATTTTAGATCTTGTTGACTGTATTAGAGTTGTATTTTCTCCTGCTTTTAATACATGTGAAAACAGACCTTTTAAAATCCATTTCATAGTAATAGGTTCAGTTATTTCCATTTCTCTAATTTAGAATACATTCTGGATTCCCAGTGAGGTCACTCTAAAACCATAATGTAAATGCTTGCATTGCCTGGAAGAAAATTAAGCAGGAAAGGAAATTCCTGTTGCATAGTATAAATGTCAGTCTAATAATCCTATTTCCTCTCTGAGAATTATTAGGGACTCCCAATTTTTACATAGTGTTTCTTCTGTATTTAAATTTTTATTGCTTGCAAAAAGGGAACTTATTCCATATGTTGTAATTCTGTGGCCCTGTGGTTTAAGCCAAATGTTTTTCTGGTTTCAGAATTTAAGCATATATAAGGCAAGCAGTGTTTACTGGATATATAGAACTCAGTTCAGTGAAGCTACACTACTATTGGCAATAGCTAGCATAGCTGAAAAGGTAAGAATGTATTTATTTTCTTCCAGTTAAACCTCTACCAGGATAGGAGCACTGACCTACAAGTGGCTCTGTTTCAGGCAGAAAGGAAGTAATAGATGGCAAACTACAGGCCTTTACTGTTCAACACATTTGTAAATTATTTGATGAGAGATTATAAAATATGATTATCAAATGTGTAGATGATGTAATAATAGTAAGGGTAGCAAACATTTTAGGGGACATTATCAGGATTCAGGAAGATTTGACAAACTGGAGCAATGGGTGGAAACCAGCAAGATTAATTTCAACAGGGACAAATACAAAATCCTTCATGTGGACAAGAAAAAATCAAAGGCATGAGTATAGGATGGGAGGCAAAACCAAGAGCAGTATATGTGAAAAAGATCTGAGGGTCTTGGTAGATCATAGTTGTGGTGATGCAGCTCTTTGAGGAAAATGTGCCCAGGAGAGCAACCAAGATAATAAAGAGCTTAGAGGGAAAACCTTACAAGGAATGATTAGAGATGAGAGATGTTGAGTATGTTTATCTTAGTGAAGAGAAGACTGTGGGGAGACCTCTTTAAGCTGTCATGTAACAGATATGGCAGACTTTCTCAAAGACAGGACAAGGAACAGTGTGCTTATCTTTCAAGAATGCAGCTTTCTGTTGGACTTCAGGAAAATTGTCCAAACAGAAAGAGTTGTTCAGCAACAGAGCATACTTCCTCAGAGTGATTGAGAGCATACCTCTGTTGGAGGTATTTAAGTAGAGGCTGGATGGTCACCTGTCAAGGTTACTGTAGTTGTGGATTTCTACGCCATATAACTTTAATACTGCCTATTAAAACGATTTTTACTTGTAGTCTAGATTTCCATAAATTATCAAGTTTAAGAAAATAGTATGAATCTTTTTGTTTGGTATTAAAAATAAGAGGATCAAAACTTTGGATATTTTTACTTTAGCTACTTTAATGTACACAGGATCATAGAATATAAGGTTGGAAGGGACTTAAAGACCCAATCACCAACCCATTCCATTTTTCCTTCCAGTCTTATTATCTTGATTTTCTTCTGGACACACTCCAGCCTGTTAACATTGTTTCTAAAATGCGGTGCCTAGAACAGAATGCAAGATTCCAGGCATGGTCTGACCAACACAAACTGCTGATCTCTCTTGATTTTGACATTATAAAGTCAGCAGAATATAGGATAATGATGGCTTATCTTTGATTATTTTACTTCTATGATGCCTTGTGTTATTGTATTCTTAGATTACAGAACAGATTTTTATCATTGCAGAGTCTATTGTTATTATTCTAAGATGCCTTTTCTTAAAAAAATAAATAAAAGGCAGGTCCAATAACAACACAAAGAAACTAGTTAAGCTGCATCAATTATTCTACTGTATATATGAAAGAAAGATTAATTTCCTCACTCAAATAATTTAAAATGGGAAAGTCATGTCAGATTTACTGGAAATACAGTAATAAATGTAGATGATTTTTTCCCCATCTAATCTTCCTAGGGGTGGGACAAATAATCTTCCTCTTCCTCTTCTTCTGATTGAAGTTATCACAGACTCAATAATTTTCATTTTCTTAGCATTGAGCCTATTCTGTTTGCAACATCAAAGAATCATTGCATTTCTCTTACCATTCAAATATCAGAGGGAAAGGTATATGTGTATGGTTTCTGAATACTCTGATGCCTCATACAATTTTTAGTCTACCTTGCTTAGTGCAACTCTAGACCTTATAGTTTCCATGATGTAGTTTAACCCTTGTTTTTAGCAACTCACACATTCTATAGGACAATATTTGGCCATGGCTGTATTAGCTATGAAAATGGTAGTCGGACTTAAGGCTTTGTTTGCTTCTTGCCATGATTGTAAACAACACTACTTTATTAAATCAAAGATTACTGATCCGAACCAAGAAAACACTTTGCAGGTATGATCTCAGTTCATAAGATACAAGGGAAGCCAAGACAATTCACAATGTAAGTAAATCAATGAAACTTCTGGATCCCTCATTTATAAATATGCAAGCCTCTTAAGTAGTTATAGATGCAATCAGATACAGAATTGCTTTTCCAGTCTTTCTTTCTTTCTTTTTATTTATTTATTTTTGTTTACAGATGACATTCGCCTTATTTATCCTGACGTTTACACTGGCTTTGGTTGCTCAAAGAGAAGCAACACAAGAAATAAGAGGAGATGGTATGTCACTGAATTTTTGAATGAAATTTTGAACTAGTATATTACAATGTATTAATTACTTGATATAGATCCCACTTTTCTTCCAGGAATTTAAAGTGACATATATAGTACTCTTCCTCCATTTTTTCCCCACAACAATCCCAGTGAGATAGGTTGGAGTGAAACTGCTCTGAAGTCACTAGTAAGCTTTCATGGCTAAGGATAGACTTGAATAAGGGTCTTTTTGACCAACACCATTACTACTACACCACACTAGCTCTTTGTATGGTTATACTGCAGAGGCCCTAGAGCATTTCAAATGCAATCCCAAAGATTTACTTCCGATAAAACTTTACCATACCACATTCTATAAGCCTTGTAATCCTTAGCAAAAAACAAAACAAAATCTCTCTACAAACATCCTGTGCATCAGAGGGGGTGCTTCATAGGCCGATCATTCCAAATGATGATATTGCTTATATCCATATGTCTCTTTTGAAGAAAATGTTATTTGTTTGTTTCTTTGTTCTTAAAACCAACTCTGGGCAGCTTACAACCAATAAAACAATATAAAACCAGCAACAATAAACTAAAACAGAAAAACCTGGTGCCACCACCACACTTCTGATCTCACCCTGACTTCACCCTATCCAAGCGCCTGGGGAAAGAACCAGGTCTTGAGTGCTGTATAGGATAGATCTCATGGGGCAGGGTGTTTCATACAGCAGGGGCTGCAATGGAAAAACCATTCCCAGGACCCACAAGGCAGACTTAACCTTGTTTTGAGGCTCACATTACATGGGCAAAATAGTACATGTCTACTAGGTAGACTACATAATATTTTATGAAGCACTATAAAAATACCCTGGACATTTCAGTAAGACAGAACACCAGAAATAATTCTGTTTACAGAGGTGTCAACTATTTTCAGGCAGAAAGATAGTTTTATGATAGATTCTGTCCAAGCAATATATATCCAGAAGTCAGAGTCTCACTCACAAAATTGGGGGGGGGGGGGGGGGGGGATCTCAACAAGATATCAAAAACTTGCCAGCATGCTCCAGTATTTTTTATTTAATTAATTTTATAAAAATACAAAATATAAGCAAAACACCAAGATACACCTTTTTAAAAAAATAAGCAAAATAACCCTTACCCTAAAATGATAGAAACCGGGGGGGGGGGGGGGGGGGGCGGGGGGGAAGGAGGGGGAAAAAGCCCACACAAACTAAACAAAAGTCTACCTTATATATTAAACTTATCAATAGTCACTGGTTTTCTAATAGATAACATATAATAATATGGTATAATCAAATACAAAATATTATTGTAAAATATTGTAAAATATCTGCCATAGTAGTTCATGTTGCTTCATTCTTTGATTAGTGAAGAATATTGTTTTTTCCAGGACAGGTAAGTTACACATTTCCAAATCTAATCCTTAACATCTGGAATAATATCACTTTTCCAATTACTCAGTATAATTGTTTTAGCCACCCTCCATACGGGATAGAACCATAATTCCTGATAAACAGATTCCAAAGCGTTGGTATATAATGTAATACCACATTAACATCTTTAACATTTAAAGATTTTTCAATAAATCTACCTATGCACATTAAAATACCACTCCAAAAACATACCAGATGATCACATGACTATATCATGTGCATCAACAAACGCCCAAATTTTGTACACCTCCAACAAAGAAAATCTGATGTCTATCCTTTCAAGTACATTTTTGGGGAGAGTCCAATACACTCTAAATACAATTTTTTGATGAATCAACTTTAATCTCAAAATTGTTCATATCATTCTAACATTTTTAAGAACATAAAGCCATTGATGGGGCATTACTGGAGATTCCAGTTCCTTAGTCCATATTTGGAATATCTAAGAAATGTCCACTTTAAAAATATTCTTAAGCTTTTGCTAGAGATATGTTATGGGTTTTACTTCTGTCGAGGATTCCATCAAATAAGGGGGCTTCTCAGGTGCCCTTGAAGTGGCCTAAGCATCTGGCTTATATTGAGCTGTTAAGCTGAAAATCCTGCCACTGTTGTGAACTAGGATACCAAATTCAATTTGAAGCTGGGAAAAAAATCCTTAAAACAATCATTATGTAATAATTGATTTAAAGTCATAATCCTAGCTTCTGCTCAAACTTTCCAATAAAACATTTTACCACCTATGTTAGAGTAGAATTAAATAATTAAATATCCACGAGTTTCATTATTCAAACCCACGCTTCTGAAAATAAAATACCTTTTCTACTATATGTTGTTCCAAGAACTTGCCATGAGTGCAAGGGAAGTAGACAACTTCCCAGCACAGCTGTTCCTCAGTATATCTTGCTACAATGTGTAAAGAGAAGCAAATGAAAGAAGATGTAGTTGTCTTCTCCTGGTCCAGTAACAATAGAAATGTAGAGGAAGTATTGTTGCATTTCAAATGGCAGTGTTTTCCAAGATGATCTGGTCTTATTGATCAGGTCAGGCAAAGGCAGGAAACCAAAGGAAGGGAAGAAATGCCTCATTTTTTCTCTTCCTTAATAAACACCAGCAACTTTCACACATGTACAGTACTAAGCTCTATGACAGTAACAGTGAATGGCCTCAGGTATCACAAAGGCATATTGCAAACATTGAACAGAATGTTCTATTCCACAAGGCTCAGGATAGAAATGAAAATGTACTAAATGATAATGTATATGGTGCCTATGCTGTTAGCTATTTGTAACTCTGTGCTAAAAGTAAAGAATGTTATCACATAACAGATGTCAATGGGAGTAAAATATGGGGGAGAATATTAATCTGTATTCATGCCAAGTTTTTCTGCTGGCCAGAAGTGGAAACATTGTCTTCCCCAACCCACATACCTTATGAGATTCCTCTGAAGCAGCTGCCTTCTGTTCACAGGTTTAGATGACAGCTGCTTAAGGAAGAGCACTGCTTCGATTTGCACGTGGTGTTTTGGTCTGCTCTGTCTCAAAATCTTTACTTTCTTAAACAAAGTGCTGTAATGTAAGAATGCATTAGCATTTTCAAGGAGTACATCACTGGGCCCTAGATGAACCGGTTGGCCAGCCAGTGCCTGCTCTTTTAGGGTTTTACGACTTAATTATTTTGCAATGTTCAGTCCACTTTGTAGAAATCCAGTGGTCTTCAGATAATTCAGCACATCCCGAGAAGTTGGCACTCACCTGCAAGGCACCTGCAAGTCTGCATGGATTTGTTTATTGGAAGAAAGACTTGAAATGGGCAGGAAATGGCATGACTTTGAAAATAACAGTCAGGGAGACTCCAGATGCTGGCAATTATACCTGTTGGAGTAACACCACACACGAGCTTCTAAGTTCCACCGTTGTTTATATTACAAAGAGGGGTGCAAATGGAGAAATAGAAGAATCAGTTCTCAAGTGTAATGAGACAGGTAAGCCTCTGAGCAGTATAGATACTGTGGAATACTGCTTCTTCTTTTCTCTTTTTTTAATATATATACTGAAGACATTTTTAACAAGGTAAAAGCAATACAGATATTAGAAAAGAAACAAAATAAAGGAGAATAGCAAATAAATGAGAAAGAAAATAGAAAAAGAAAAAGAAAAGATTATAAAGAAGTGGCTTCCAATCTTTTTAACAGCCATTATAAACACATTTATATTTTACCCCCTCTCTCTAAGGTTACATCCTAATTTCCTTCTTCCATAAGCTACCCTTTCTAATTGTCAAACCTATAAATTGCAAGTTCATTTTTTTTCTTTTTTCAGCAAAACGTCCATAAGGGGTTTCTAGTCACTAATAAATGTAATAATTGATCTTTATCTAAACAAACAAATTAATTTTGCCATCTCTGCTAGTTCTATCATCTTCACTGACCACTCCTCTATTGTGGGTATATCAGAGTCTTTCCTTTTTTGTGCATATAGTAGTCTCACTGCAGTGATTAATATAAAAATATTCTTCCATGGCTCTTTTTTAGCTGTATGCCCATTAATCCCAACAAGAAAAGTTCTGGTTTCAGTTGAATGCTAGTCTTTAAAATTCTTTGTATCAGTGTTTGTATTTGAACCCAATTTTTTATGGCTTTTTTACAAGTCCACCAGGCATGATAAAATGACCCTTCATGTTTCCACATTTCCAACATTAATATGAAGTACCTTTATACATTCTAGATATTTTTTCTGGAGTCATGTACCAATGGTACATCATTTTATAGAAATTTTCTTTCAAGTTATAACATAATATAAATTTCAATTCACTGCATGTTTTCCCACTGTTCCAACAATATGTTACATCCAAAATTCTTTGTCCATTTTATCATATTCTTTCACTTGTTTGTCCTCCATTTCAAATTTCAGCAAGAGTTGATACACTTTGGCAATTACATGTTTACCAGTTGTATATAATTCGACTTCAAATTCTGTCTTCTGATGCTCAATTCCAAATGTCCTGTTATCTTCCTTGAATCTTTCTCTTAGCTATGCATATGAAAACCATTGAAAACTAAATCCCTAACAACTCTTGTTAAGTTAACCATTTCTCTTTACCTGCTATTTCTTTCCTATAAAACGTTTCTTGTGCTGAGACCCATAAAGGCATTTTCTAACAATTCTTACTCAGTTTAGAGTCCCTGTAGGTGAAACCTAGTCCAGGAGTCCAAATTCTTCCAGGGTTCTGAAAGGATTTAGCAGGAACTCCCAAGAGGTCATCCAGAAATTCCCTGAAGGTGTTCAGGAATCTCTCAGATTCCATCAAACAATCTGATAGGTTTACTTCTATGGAGTAGAATAGCTTGTGAAAGCTAAATTTCATAATGAAGTGATCCAACAATGACAGCTGAGCCAGATTATAGTACTCTAACCTACTTACTTGACAAGGGCACATCCACACTGCATTCTTAAGCTGCTCCTGTCCCATCCTCATGCTGACTGAACTCTAAGCCACTTTAAGAAAATTCTGTCCAGATCTGGATGCTGGACAATTCCACAGCTGTTGTGCCATTCCAGGCAATTCCTTTCCTTACTGTCTTACTGGACATGCATCCATGCATATTACATTTTGAAAAATGCAATACTGTTGACAGAATTAAAGCATCAAAGTGCAGGTACAGCAATCAGGTTTAAGGTAAATATTCCTTTCTTGCATTTTCCCAGCTGAGCTCCACAATAATTGCTGCAGTTACTGTTACCAATGATGTTCCACTAATAACATTTGCTTGACATGCAAAAAATCAGTTAATCAAAAACTGGCAATTTTTTTTTAGAATATTTTTATTTCCCAGAGCCAACTACTTTATTGCTTTTTCTTTTTCTTTTTCTTTCTTTTTTTTAAAGTTCATTGGTGTGTGTGTGTGTGTGTGTGTATATACACACACACACACATACACACATACATACATGCATACATACTATCACAGATACTATCTATTAGTTTTGCTGCTACTTGAGGCCAAAGGATTTCATCTCAGTTCCTAAATAGCCCAGCATTTAGCTGGGGCTGGTAAAAAAAAAAAAAAAGATTCTAGCATTTGAACAATGTACTGGTCAACTTATTTTTAAAAAGGGGGGGAGCAGTAAAAAAAAGGGTAGCTGGGGGCAAGTAGCAGGTGATATTGCTTGTTCCTGCCCCACAGATATGATCGATGGCTCATACTCACAATAACCTGGCAATGTGGATATCCCCCAAGTTAAAAGTGTGCAGGGGCAGCCATATGGACTTCATAGCAGTCATCAAGCTGTGGCCAAGTTAGGAAACATAGCTTCAGCATGACTATTGAGGTCCTCAAAACTATATTCAGTCCAAGAGGATTAGCTAAGGAAGCAGATGCTCTGTATACCTTATAGTACCCCTAAACTGTCCATTACCAAGACACTATATACAGACCCTTGACACTAGGATTCAGCAGCACAAGAATCCTAAATGTGGGATATAAATCAGGAATGTGGTACAATGATGTCTTGGGCAGAAATTCAGTTACAGAAAGCCCTGTCCTAAATGCCCATATACTGCTACCTTCTGGCAATCTTCCCGCATCCCAGAAGAACAATCACTTCCTTTCTGGAAAGGGGAGAAGCAGTTTTTCTTCCCCAAAGGAGAATGGAAAGGATTACTTCCCCCTGCCCCCCCACCCCTTCCTTTGCATGGAGAAACTCAACCTATTTCTCGATACAGAAAAAACAAGGTTGCTAACAATTCCCTACTTCTTTGTAGAAAGGGAATAGAGTGAAGGGGTGGAGATGGAGAGGGTTTCTCTATCCAAGAATGTATTTTAGATCTGTTTGGAATATTGTAAATATTGTTTGGACTGGTAAAGAAGAAAAGCTGGCACTAACAAGAGCAAGGAGTGGCCATTCTTCTTTCTGCTTTTGCGGATGGTTGGAAGGAGAGAACAGAATGAACACTCAGAAACAAACTTGAGAACACTTTTTTTCCTCAATCAGAATTATTCTGACTGATTATCATATGATAAAAGGAATTCTTCTTCTCATGCATTGTGCTTCCAGGAAACATTTCATTCATGTAATGTGTTTCTCTTAGCATGATAGCTATCTAGTTCAAAAATCACTAATAGTATCAGTCAATAACATTGTAATGGACAGGGAAAACATAACTGATCAAAACCAACAAATATTCACAATATTTGTAGTTAGATAGAACTCAGGTTAAGAAAGGTTGGTTTACTGTGTATTGTACTATAATTTGCTTGTGTATATTCACAAAATAATCTCCTATATCTTTTTATTCATCTTGATGCTTTCAGTGCCCTGAAAATGCCCTGCATTAAATCATAAATTAGAAATGGTCACTAGCATGGTCTAAAACATGCTGCATTCTAATGCCATTTTATTTTTCCCCTTCTAGTTCTGCAGCAAAGAACCTGTTTCTATTGTGAAGCAAATAATTATTCTGGGAACTTCACATGCTTTTGGGAAGTACAGAGTCAGAATTCAGAGCTGAAGTTTAAGATTGAAGCTGAAAGTGGAAGTGAAGTGAAGTAAGACATTTAATCTATTGTTCTTGCAGGTATAACTGTTTACTGCAGGTTTTAAAAAAAGGTTGAGAATCAGGCACAGATACATAGATTATATACATCTTGCAAATATCCAGTTCAGATAGGTGTCTGTGAAGGAGGGACAAGTGATGAAGCCTGAATTGTGACATAAATCCTGCCTCTTAAATACTTGTGTGCGATGTTGCAGTGCAAGTACAATAGAGCAGCAGTTGCATCATGATGTCAAGGTAGAATTAGGAATGGTTGTTTATGCACTTTAGAATGGTATCAGTTAAGCCCTAACTAATAAAATCAAATTTGTTAATGAAGTAGAATACATAGTAAAGCAGCATACATGAAATGTTCATTAAGAGATGGAGAGAAGAATGTGCCAATAATGTTATGGCTGATGGCATTAGGCCTGTCATATTGTCTAAGCTGGGGCAAAGTTAACATTTATGTTTATTACAAGGTGTAGTTTTTATCTACTGGTAAAATGATCTAATCCATGATATGATGGAGCTACTAAATTTTCTGATCCCATAAGAGAATTGTGTTTATTAACAATAATATATGGGTAACCTTCTAGAACATATTTTCTGAAATCTATATTTAAGGATTTTCATTGCTGAAGTTTTAAACATGAGAATTAGTCAGGGTTTAAAAAAAGAAGAGGTGGAAATCCCTGGTCAGTTGGATCTTGGTTTTAAATACAGGCCTGCATCAGGAACAGTAATTTGTGAAAATCCCGAGAATAATTCTGAGGGAACAAACCCAGAACTATATTCAGCTTCCTGCAGAAGAGAAAATCCCTGTTCATTCACTGAGGAGTATCAACCAATTATGTTGTCTCTGAACATTTTCAATAAATATGTCTTTGAAAAACATGCCATCGGCTTCTTCATCAAGGACATCTGTAAGTCATATAAAATACTTTATTTTATCAATTCAATGGGCTGAGGGAACGACACAAAAAAAACAAAAACACAACTATTTCCATGGTCAAAGATAATTTCTTTTTTTGGCTGCAATATGTAATATGGACAGTAGAGGACAACATAAATTCTTCCATGAGCTTTTCTGAGAGGAAATAATGTTTAAGTTCCCAATCAAAATTTCTGAGTGGCTTTTTTGAAATCAAAACAATCTGCTGGAAAGGAATAAACAATGTGCTTATCCAAATTAGGGATGTCGAATAGTAACCTCATTTCAGGAATAATTTTCACATCTGAAAACTTTACTGCCCATCAGGCTTATAATGTCTTTCATTTTTCATATAGTTTAAAGTCAAGTCTCTTTCAAGTTGAGTTTGACTTCCATGGCTTTATGGTCACATTCCAGTAGTTTCTTGTTAACAGTCTGGAAGTGATTTGCTATTGCCTTTCTTCTCCCCCATCTAGTCCTCAGAACTGGGAATTCCAGGTAGTCTCCTATCCAAGTACTAACCAGGTTTGGTCTTGCTTAACCTTTTTAGACCTGCCAAGGTGAGCATACAGATTAGTTATTTTCAGAGTATTGACATCATTTACTCTTACACTTACGGTGATCAAAGAGTATAACATTTTAGGCATAGTATGTAATCTGGGTGAGAAATATTACACCCTCTGAATATACTGGACTACAGCTTTCTTTATCTGATCATTAGCCATGCTGACTGGTGCTTCTGGGGATTGTAGTTTAGGACATCTAGAGGCCCTTAGGTGTCCTAATTCTGATATAGGCTACCCAGATTTTCATACAAAATAATAGACTTCCAGAAACATATATATCAACACAGGAACAACACTGACCTGGTAGAACAATTGCTTTTAGGTTCTTATTCTGGAATCCTTACTTTAAGTTGATTCCTGCCATTTTTTTGTCCCATACCAAAACAGCAGGTAGCTAATATGCATTCACATCTCAGCCTTAATATAAATTTGAACCCTCTGAGCTCTTTAAAATGATAAGTATTAACAGTATGTAATACTGTAAAACTCTAACTGAAATAGATAAAGTTACAGATAATTCATTTAATTGTCTCATGCAGTAAAGCCGGATATTTCTCAGTGCCAGGTTACCAAACATGGCATGTTGACTTGGTCACCTCCCCCAACGTGGAGCACCCCAGTTACTTATTTTGGGCTGACTTACCAGATCCAACTGGTTTCCAATAACAATGTAAAGGTAATTCTTTTTTCAAGCACATATTCTTTCTTTGAAGATATTTTAAGGCACACAGTTGCAGAACTATGACAATAATAAGAATAGGAAATAAGCTAGTTGATGATCTAGAAGCAGACAATCTGGTGTAGGCAGTTCTGCTGTCCTATAGAAGTTTCGATACAAATCTCTGAAACATTAACCTTTAGCCATTTTGGCTGAGAATGAGGTAACTCAAAATCCCTGACAAGTATCACGTTGCCTATTTGTTTTATCTCATTATATATATTTTGGTGAATGGAATGTATCTTATGAATTAAATCAAGGATCCAGTTTATTAGGTATGTTGTTTCCTTTCCAATAGTAAACCTACAGATACTTCTGGAGTGCTTGAAAGATAGTGATCTTTTTTTCATCTATCCATAGCACTATATTCAGAAGAGCATTGCCTCTGAATGTGGAAGGTTGGATAATATCAATCATTCAGTTTCTACTACCTGAAAATAACCTCATGAATTATCAGCCAATTCAGTTTTAGCAGTTTTCAGACACTTTAATAGGCATACTGGAAGTCTGGAAAGATTATGTGTAGGGAGCAAGACAGCGTGGTCCAATGATTAAGGTATTGAACTGGGACCAGGGAGACCTAGACTTAAATTCCCACTTGATTATGGAACCCATTAAGTTGGGCCAGTCACTTTCTTTCAGCTCAACCTACCTAATAGGGTTGCTATGAGAACAGAATGAGGAGAGATTTATAAAGGTCAATTTTTTACTCCTAGAACAAAGACAGAATACAGATGTAATAATGAATTGAACTGAATTGAATGCAATGTCTCCATCTGTCTATCTTGATTTAGGAAAATCAACAGATCCTTTGTGGAAACTCTGTACTTTTTGGGTTTGTCTGTTTAGTCGAGGACCCTTTACAGTTCATTAAATGAAGGTTGTAATTTTATTCTCAGATTTGTGAAGTCGATCATTCATCACTATTTCAACATGAAGACATTCTGAGATGTACCTATAAACTGTGTCGGTTTGGAGAGTGCTTCATTCGATCCCGGGATCATTATCACAGCAATTCTGCTTGGAGCAATTGGTCAAAATGCAGGTACGGTTAAATAGACCCTTGCTCATTTTTAGTGGTCAGCAGGAGTTTTTTTTAATTTGTGTTAATATTGCTATTTTTGCTGTTACTTTATTATTTATATTATTTGTAAAATGTGAACTTTTAGGCAGGAAGAAATTTTTTTGCACACAACAGTTTATTCAAATCTTATAATAAAGACTTTCTTATTCTTAATTTATCTACTTTTACATATTAACTAATAATAAAAAAAACCAATAATTTCTATTATTTATTGATGGTGAATCATATCAGAAACAATAAAGCCACATGATGTTGGAACTTGCTATAGTGTTCATAGCATCTCATAAACAAAATTGCTATTTTGATCATGTGCTGTTCCCCCACCCATGTCTTCCTGAAGTTTCATTTTCCCTCAAAATTAATATACTCAGTCAACTAAAATGATGGCTGTTATGCTCCATTTTCTTCAGAGCAGAAAAAGGAGAGGAGGAGATATTAGCTTCCCTCCAATCTTTGAAAAGGACTATCGAGAAAGAATGATCACAACAGAGTTTCTCTGAATCATGAATGAATTAACTTAGATTGCCAGATGTTGAAAGTTGCATAAGATTATATAGGACAAACTGTACCCATTTATTCATTTGTCCTCTGTGGTCAAACAGATTTTGCAGTTTACTGGATATTTCAAATACATGGAAAAACTGTTTAAATTTATGTTGAAGAATGAATATTGCAACTCTGCAATAGATATAAAAATATTTAACTCCCTTGGAAATGTTTTTCTCCCTTCAAACTGAATGCTGTGTTCAAGAAGTAGAACCACAGCTCAGAGTCATCACTGTGAATAGTCTATGAGCTTACTGATTCTTTCCCTTTTTAAATAAGAAGGTTATAGGTACAATTAGTCCTTATTTAGCAACTGTCTCATTTACTGACCATTCACAGTTACGATGGTGATGAAAAAGTAACTTTGTGACCAATCCTCACATTTATGACCTTTGCAGGTGTGTAAAACAAAGCAAAGATCATAAGCACCATTGCAGTTGCATTTAGCGACCACTTCACTGAATGACTGAATTGCCAGTCCCAGTTGTGGTCTCTAAATGAGGACTACCTGTATTTTAATGAGACCCAGTTTCCTGCTGTGGTTAAGGCATCAGGCTAGAAACCAAGAGACTGTAAGTCCTAGTCCTGAGTTAGGCTCAAAGCCAGCTGGGTGACCTTGGGCCAGTCCCTCTCTCTCAGCCATAGGAAGGAGTCAATGGCAAACCACTTCTGAAACCTTGCCAAGAAAATTGCAGTCCAGGCAGTGGCCAGGAGCCAACACTGACTCAAAGGCATACATACATACATACATACATACATACATACATACATACATATATATATATAAAACAAACAGTGATATGTCTTCCAGACCATCAGTCTTTCTGCTGTTAAGTCTCTGAAAGGGATTAGGATAAAAGTGGTAAAAGGAAGTGATTGTTTACAGATAATATGAATAGAGATAAAATATTGGCCCATATTGTCCAAGTGGACTTGCTAGAGATAACAGCAGATATGCTACTGAGGATTCAATATTTTAAATTCCATTCTTCCCCCCCGTCCCCCATTTCATTTTTCTTTTCAGATCGAGTAGCACACACAGGAATCACAAGAATACTCAACCAGACAATTCCATTAATGAGCACAAAGGGGAAGTAGAAAAATGCAGGTGTTAGAACTGAAAGTAAACACTAGCTGAATGTTTTGTTACACTTATTTTACAGATTGTTGTAATTGTTATTATATATTTATAGAGGGCTTTTAAAATGGAATGGTGCTTTTAGAATTCCTATTTCTCTAAAAAAGGCAAAAAAAAATTGGACTGCAGTTCATTCCTTCTATTTTCTGAATTGGTTAACTAAGATAAATTGGAGCCTTACAGGTAGTTCATTTTTAAAAGCTGAAACATGATGGCTAAGAATGTAAGATCTGGGCTGATCACCGTTCCTATGTTCTTGAACAGTATATTTGGGGAAGATATGTGTATGTGTATATATATGTAGAAGTCTCCCTTGGATCCTTCAAAGGCTGCAGACAACTCAACTGAGCCTTGATTTACAAGTCTCCATTTTCTGTACCAGCTTTCTCCATCATAGCAGCCTGCAAGTATGTTGGGACAACAGCTCCCAGAATTCCCAGCCAAGAAGACTGAAGGCTCCCAAGTCTATATAGTATAAATTGAGAATTTTGTTAAAAACTAGTACTGTACTGAAAAAGTTTAAAGAAAAAAATAGTTTTGCAATTTTGTTTTTATGCAATATTATTTAAAACATTTTAAAGCCTGTAGTTAATGAGTCCATATTTTTACTGCATATTTATTTGAGTTTGTGGTGGAAATCAAACTTGCCTCCTTCGTTCTTGGCTTTCCATAAGCTTTTAAAAACTGAATTGTTTAGGGGAACCTGTGGAGGATGAAATGACACCATTGGTTTATTATTGTTCTTATTGATGCTTTATTTTATTTTATCTTATTATATTATTGTATTGTATTATTTTAAAATTATATTATGGATATTTGAATGTACTTCATTGTATTTTTATTGTCTTGTAAAATGATATATGGGTATAATTAACCACTGAGAGTCTCTGGAGAGTAGTGGGTATGGAAGGAAGGAAGGAAGGAAGGAAGGAAGGAAGGAAGGAAGGAAGGAAGGAAGGAAGGAAAAGTCTTTATAAAAATGAAAAAGACATATATTATAGAGGCAAAATTAATAGTGGATCCATCATAAAAATGAATTATTCATGCTATTTCATCTACAAAATTGGTGCAATTAATTTACTGATATATTAATTTTCAGTTGTCAGTTGTCATAGGCTTGATGAGATTTATTTATCTAAGATTTATTTATTATTATTAATAATAAATGAGATTTATTTATACTAAGAGATTTATTTCTCATTCTCTTCAGTTCCATGGTCAGTTTTTGAATATACTATATATCAGGATTGTAAGATATTCTTGTCGTTGTTGCTATCTCAGCCTACAAATCAAAACTGAAGAATTGTGTCAGCCCTTTCTTTACAAAACACCAAAAGGACACCCAGTGTATTTTTATTTATAAACCACAAACCACAAATGTAGCTGTAAAACAGCAATGTGATATACAGCAAGGAAAGCCTCAAATAAAACAGTTTCAACAGCAGTACTGTAATTGTGTTGCTGTTTTGTAGGCATTATAAAAGTTAACTGATGTGTTACCACATGGGAGTTTGGGATCAGAGTCCTCTGTTAGATGCATGGAGCAGAGTCCTGTATAGGAGTGTATTCAGGGCCCATTATATATGATCAAGTAGATTTTTTAAATCAATACATACCCAATGATTTTTGTAATTAAGAGAAGAAATCAGCAGAAAGATAAAGGGTTAAACAGAAAAAAATTCTGACTTTAACAGAGAGAGACCCCCTTTCCACAGCTTGCCCCACATGCTAGAGTCTGCCTCCCCTTTTGGGGTGGGCCACCAAAGACTGCTGGGAGGAAAACCCACTTCTACAAATGCCCTGGCTGCCCCCAGATTGGACTGTGGCCTTTGAGCATTCCAATTTTTGTTGCATAATAATTAACATGAAAATCATTAATATGCAACTGGTAGATAGGTTTTAAATTACAAGAATCATTATTTGTCTTTTGTACAAGGATGTCTTATTTGACTTTATTGTGTAAAATATGCAATATTATATGCACTACGTGTGCCAAACAGAGCCATCAAAGTTGGAGAGTTTTATCATTAATAACATTTACTGACAGTCTGAAAAACCAAACTACGCTCACATACAGTAAAAATCACTTCCTGCCATTCTGAATGACACTGAAAATCTCAAAGCACTGTAGTTACATATTTTAGAAAACTGCATCATGCAACTCTCTCTTCTCCATACCTGTAAAGGGTGCGTCTGCCTGTGTGAGAGTCAGAACGAGAGGAGTTAAGAACGTACTCTCATCACCAGAACAACGAGGAAGAGATAAGAGGATGAGACTGGCCCCTCCCTAAAGAATGCAAGGGAGGTTGGGAGGGTGACCCCGGAAATTACTCTCACTCTGAGAAGATTTCTGTAACAGGACTGAAGCCAATAAACCTTGCTGGATTGAATCTGTACTGTCTCCTGGAGTTTCCTGGGCTAATCCTGACATCAATCTTCTCAGAGTCATACTACCTTCCAGTAGAAGGAGATACATCATGGCTACAGATCCGCAGGGAGCGGTTTTGACTCCAGAAGTGTTGGCAGCCGCATTGTTACAGCATCAGCAGCAAGTAGATGCACAGATTAATAACCTGCAGGCTGCTATGGGGCAACTGGTGCAGCAGCTCGGACAAGTAGTCCAGCCACCACCTCTTCTACCACCCGTGTTACTGCACTCACCTGGCAGCATGCCTGAGAAGTACGGAGGCGAGGTGGAACAGATGAGAACCTTCCTAGCACAATGTGACTTGTTCATGGATGGTAGGCCGGGAGAATTTCCTACAGATCGAACAAGGGTGGCTTTTGTGATGAGCTTATTGAAGGGATCTGCTGCCAAGTGGGCTACTCATCTCATAGAGGCTGGAGATCCAATACTCAACAACTACCGGAATTTTGTCACAGCTTTCAGGGGACACTTTGGAGACCCAGTGAGCTGATTAACTGCCTGTCAGGACATCCGCAAACTCAGACAAGGTGACAGATCGGTAAGATTATTCATTGCAGATTTCAAGTTATTAGCGGGAGATGTTGAGTGGAATGATGTGGCTCTAACAGACCAGTTTAGAGAAGGTTTGAATCCTGAAATCCGATCGGAAGTGGTAAAGCAAGGCATTCCAAATACTCTGGATGACCTATATCAGCTTTGTATTGTAGTGGAAGCCAGGCTCATGGAGTTGAAGCAGTATGACCCGTTAACTCCCTTAGTAGCTCCTCAGCATCCCTTGACTATAATGCCTTCCCCTCATACATTAACACCAGACCTCACAGCAGGGGAACCAATGCAGTTGGGAGCTGCTCGGAGAACAGTATCAGGAGAGGAAAGGCAGAGAAGAAGGGATCTTAACTTGTGTTTTTATTGTGGAGCCCCAGGGCATATGGCGAGAGTTTGCCCAGCGAGAAATATGCTAACAGGAGCCAAGCAAAAACAACAGATACCAATCAAGAAAGCAGTTTCCGTCCCAGCGCAGCAGCAGGGAAACTGGCAAGGCCCCCCTGCTCAGAGCTTGCGGGGGGGGGGGGGGGCTATCAAGCAATTAAGAAGAGCTCACAATGGAGACAGCAATCAGGCATTCATAGTAGTACCAATCACAGTGACATTGCCTTCCGGCTCCAAAATCAATTTGGAGGCTCTCATAGATTCAGGCGCTACCACGAGTTTCATAGATGTTCAGACTGTACAGAAATGGCAGTTACCTACAGTGGATTTGGACAAACCCATAAACGTAGAGACTATAGATTCTCAACCATTGAGGGCAGGTCCGGTGCAGCAATCCACAGTCCCTCTGCAACTAACCATTAACGAGCACACGGAGTTACTCCCACTCTATGTAACAGAGTCATTACATATGCCAGTAGTTTTGGGAACTTCCTGGCTCAAGTTGCACAACCCTGACATTGACTGGGCAGTGGGGACCCTCTCATTTTCAGCTTCAGATTCTCAACACCACAAAGTACAGGGAGCTATATTTGCCAGTCCCCTAACAGGCAACCAGGAGGTGGGAAGGGGAGCGCCGGCCAAGTATGCAGACTTTGCAGATGTTTTTGGGGAGGAACAAGCTACGGCTTTACCCCCCTCCCCCCCATAGAGACTGTGATTGCACGATTGATTTGAAGCCAGGTGCTAAAATCCCCCCCTTCATGGATCACTGCCTTGTCGTGGCGAAGGAGCTTGTGTAACTCAGTGAAGCCATTAGCTATACCGTGCAGGGCCACCCAAGACGGACAGGTCATGACAGAGAGTTCTGACAAAATGTGGTCCACTGGAGAAGGAAATGGCAACCCACTCCAGTATTCTTGCCAAGAAAACCCCATGGACAATGTTAAAAGGCTAAAAGATATGACGCCGGAAGATGAGCCCCTCAGGTCGGAAGGTGTCCAATATGCTACTGGGGAAGAGTGGAGGGCAATTCCAAGTAGCTCCAGAAAGAGTGAAGCGGCTGGGCCAAAGCCGAAAGGACGTTCAGCTGTGGATGTATCTGGAAGCGAAAAGAAGGTCCGATGCTGTAAAGAACAATATTGTATAGGTACGTGGAATGTAAGATCCATGAATCAAGGCAAGCTGGATGTGGTAAAACGTGAGATGACAAGATTGAACGTCAACATCTTGGGAATCAGCAAATTGAAATGGACGGGAATGGGTGAATTTAATTCAGGTGACCATTATATCTACTACTGTGGGCAAGAAACCCTTAGAAGAAATGGAGTTGCACTCATAGTCAATAAGAGAGTGGGAAAGGCAGTAATGGGGTACAACCTCAAAAATGACAGAATGATCTCAGTGCGTATCCAAGGAAAACCATTCAACATCACGGTAATCCAAGTCTATGCCCCAACCACTGATGCCGAAGAAGCTGAAGTTGACCGGTTCTATGAAGACCTACAACACCTTCTAGAACTAGCACCAAAAAAAGATGTCCTTTTCATCATAGGGGATTGGAATGCTAAAGTAGGAAGTCAAGGAGTAATCGGAATAACAGGCAAGTTTGGCCTTGGAGTACAAAATGAAGCAGGGCAAAGGCTAATAGAGTTCTGTCAAGACAACAAGCTAGTCATAGCAAACACTCTTTTCCAACAACACAAGAGACGACTCTACACATGGACATCACCAGATGGTCAATACCGAAACCAGATTGATTACATACTTTGCAGCCAAAGATGGAGAAGCTCTATACAGACGGCAAAAACAAGACCAGGAGCTGACTGTGGCTCAGATCATGAGCTTCTTACTGCAAAATTTAGGCTTAAATTGAAGAATGTAGGGAAAACCACTAGACCACTCAGGTATGACTTAGATCATATTCCATGTGAGTACACAGTGAAGGTGATGAATAGATTTAGAGGATTAGATTTGGTAGACAGAGTGCCTGAAGAACTATGGACGGAGGTCTGTAACATTGTAAAAGAGGCAGCAACTAAAACCATCCCAAAGAAAAAGAAATGCAAGAAAGCAAAATGGCTGTCTGATGAGGCTTTACAAATAGCTGTGGAAAGAAGGAATGCGAAAAGCAAGGGTGAAAGGGAAAGATATAAGCAACTGAATGCAGATTTCCAGAGAATAGCAAGGAGAGATAAGAAGGCCTTCTTAAATGAACAATGCAAAGAAATTGAAGAAAACAATAGAATGGGGAAGACTAGAGATCTGTTCAAGAAAATTGGAGATATCAAAGGAACGTTTAGGGCAAAGATGGGCATGATAAAGGACAAAAAAGGCAGGGACCTAACAGAAGCAGAAGAGATTAAGCAGAGGTGGCAAGAATACACAGAAGCACTATACAAGAAAGATCTTAATGTCCCTGATGTCCATGCTGGTGTGGTCACTGACCCTGAACCAGACATCCTAGAGAGTGAAGTCAAGTGGGCCTTAGGAAGCATTGCTAACAACAAAGCTAGTGGAGATGACAGTATTCCAGCTGAGTTATTTAAAATACTAAAAGACGATGCTGTTAAAGTGCTGCACTCAATATGCCAGCAAGTTTGGAAAACGCAACAGTGGCCACGGGATTGGAAAAGGTCAGTTTACGTTCCAATTCCAAAGAAGGGCAATGCCAAAGAATGCTCAAACTATCGCACAATTGCACTCATTTCACATGCTAGCAAGGTTATGCTCAAAATCCTACAAGCTAGGCTTCAGCAGTACGTGAACCGAGAACTACCGGATGTACAAGCTGGGTTTTGAAGAGGCAGAGGAACTAGAGATCAAATTGCCAACATTTGCTGGATCATGGAGAAAGCACGAGAGTTCCAGAAAAGCATCTACTTCTGCTTCATTGACTATGCAAAAGCCTTTGATTGTGTGGATCACAACAAACTGTGGCAAATTCTGAAAGAGATGGGGATACCAGACCACCTTACCTGTCTCCTGAGAAATCTGTATGCGGGCCAAGAAGCAACAGTTAGAACTGGTCATGGAACAACCGATTGGTTCAAAATAGGGAAAAGAGTACGACAAGGCTGTATACTGTCACCCTGCTTATTTAACCTATATGCAGAGTACATCATGAGAAATGCCAAGCTGGAAGAATCACAAGCCAGAATTAAGATTGCAGGGAGACATATCAACAACCTCAGATATGCAGACGATACCACCCTAATGGCAGAAAGTGAAGAAGAACTAAAGAGCCTCTCGATGAGGGTGAAAGAGGAGAGTGCGAAAGCTGGCTTGAAACTCAACATTAAAAAAACTAAGATCATGGCATCTGGACCCATCAATCCCTGGCAAATAGAAGGGGTAGAAATGGAAGCAGTAACAGACTTCATTTATTTGGGCTCCAAGATCACCGCAGACGGAGACTGCAGCCATGAAATTAAAAGACGCTTGCTCCTTGGGAGGAAAGCTATGGCAAACCTAGATAGCATATTAAAAAGCAGAGACGTCACCTTGCCGACAAAGATCCGCATAGTCAAAGCTATGGTTTTTCCAGTAGTAATGTATGGCTGTGAGAGCTGGACCATAAAGAAGGCTGAATGCCGAAGAATTGATGCCTTTGAACTGTGGTGCTGGAGAAGACTCTTAAGAGTCCCCTGGACTGCTAGGAGGTCAAACCAGTCAATCTTAAAGGAAATCAACTCTGATTGCTCATTGGAAGGATTGATAATGAAGCTCAAGCTCAGATACTTTGGTCACCTAATGCGAAGAGAGGACTCTTTGGAAAAGACCCTGATGCTGGGAAAGATGGAAGGCAAAAGGAGAAGAGGACGGCAGAGGATGAGATGGCTAGATAGCATCACTGAAGCAATGAGCATGAAATTGAGCAAACTCAGGGAGGCAGTGAAAGATAGGAAGGCCTGGCGCAATATGGTTCATGGGGTCACGAAGAGTCGGACACGACTTAACGACTAAACAACAACAAGCTAAAATCCCAGCCAGGCGGCAATATCCCATGTCTGCAAAAGAGCTAGCTATTCTAAAAGATTTCATAGAAGTAAATTTGAAGAAAGGATTTATCAGGCCATCAAAATCTCCAGCATCAGCTCCTACATTTTTTGTACCAAAAAAGCCATATCCACAGACATGCGAAACTACCACTAGTGCAACCATTCCAATGTGCATAGTGCACGATTACAAGGAATTGAACAAAGTAACCATTAGAGATCATTATCCACTCCCATTAATTTCAGATCTTTTAGACAGGCTACAAAAGGCTCGCATTTTCACAAAATTAGACCAGAGAAGTGCCTACAACCTTATTCGTGTGAAACAAGGCCACGAGTTTTTGACAGCTTTTGACACGAGATATGGAAAATTTGAATACACAGTCATGCCGTTCGGACTTTCCAATTGTGGAGCAGTATTTTCTAGATTTATGAATCAAATTATCTCTGATATAATTGATTCCTATGTGGTGGTTTATTTGGACGACATCCTGATATACTCTGACGATGTCCAGACACACACAATGCATGTCAGGAATGTGTTACAGAGACTGAGAGAAAATAGACTCTTTGCCAAGCCTGAGAAGTGTGCATTTGATTTGCCACAATTGGACTATTTGGGCTTTAGAATCTCAACAGAGGGACTACAGATGGATCCTGCTAAAGTGCAAGCAGTGTTGTCTTGGCACCCACCCCGTAATGTAAAGGATGTACAATGGTTTCTGGGATTTGCTAATTTTTACAGAAAGTTTATTCCCAACTTTGCAGAGCGTGTCAAACCCCTCACACAGCTATTGAAGAAAGGAAAAAAGTTTACTTGGGCAGAGGGGGAGCAGGCAGCTTTCCAACAATTAAAACAGCTTTTCGCCTCCCAACCCCTCCTTCAGCATCCAGACCCTTGTCGCCAATTTGTGCTCCATACAGATGCGTCAGATGTAGCAATAGGAGCAGTTTTGTTGCAAGCAGATGAGACAGGCAAGGGGGGGTGGCTGCCGTGTGCATTTTTCTCTCACACGCTCTCGTCAGCAGAGAGAAATTACGACATTTTTAACAAGGAGTTACTGGCCGTGAAGGCAGCTTTCCAGGAATGGAGGCAGTGGCTAGAGGGGGCGAAGTTTCCAGTGCAAGTGTGCATGGATCATAAGAACTTGGAAACAATGCAGAGCTCTCGCTCACTCACTCCTCGCCAAGTGCAATGGAGTCAGTTCTTTTCACGTTTTGATTTTTACCTCACGTACGTTCCGGGAGCACGTACTTTGATGCCTGATGAGCTTTCTCAGAAACCAGAGTACATCACAGAGCAACCACAGACACAACCCGCTTCCATCTTGCAGCCGTGCAACTTTAAAAGGGTGGAATGTGTGAGAGAGAAGTTGGGAGCCAGTAGACAGGCAGAAGATTTACTGGTCAGAATTAAGGAGCAGCAGGCACAGGACGCATTTGCAAGGGCTCAGATAGGTGACCTCCAGGGCACCCAGAGGGAGAGTTCCCCTTTTTCAATGGAAGGAGGATACCTATATCACAAAGGGAAGTTCTATGTTCCTCTGTCATTGCGAGAGGAAGTTTTACAACTTTGCCACGATAATCTGACAGCAGGACATGGAGGAGTATTTAAGACTTTGCACAGAACCTTAAGAGACTATTGGTGGCCTAAGATGGCGGCAAACATTAGAGATTACGTGGCATCTTGTCACGTCTGCAAAAGAGCTAAGACTTTTCATGGAAAACCCACTGGACTCTTACAGCCCTTAGACACTCCCCCCAAGCCTTGGCATACAGTTTCCATGGACTTTATTACTGACTTGCCTCCAGTAAAAGGCTATTCTTCAGTGCTGGTGGTTGTGGACTTATTTACTAAGATGGCTCATTTCATACCATGCAAGGGTCTACCTTCGGCTCAGGCCACAGCACAACTATTTTTGGATCATGTCTTCCGATTTAGAGGAATGATTAATACTTTGATAACAGACAGAGGCAGTCAGTTCTCCTCTAAGTTCTGGAGAACTCTTTTTGGACTGTTAAAGGTAAACAGTTGCATGTCCTCAGCGCACCATCCGGCTACCAACGGAGAGGCAGAGAAGACCCATCAGATATTGCAGCAGTATTTAAAATGCTATACTACCTACAGCCAGGATAATTGGGTGGAGTTAATTCCCTTGGCAGAATTCTCCTACAACAACTCAGTACACTCTTCATTTGGAATGTCCCTGTTTCAAGCACTCTACGGATGGGCCCCCCAGGTTTTGCCACAGACTGTCTCACACACACAAGTTCCAGGGGCAGAGCATTTTCTGAAAGAACAGCAAGCAGCTCAGCAACTGTTGTGGGACCACTTAGCAAGGGCAAAGGAGGCATACAAGAGGAATGCCGATGCACGCAGACAGGTAGGGCTGCTGATTTCGGAGGGGGACAAGGTGTGGTTATCTACTAAGTTTCTAGTTTCCACCAGGCCATCCAGAAAATTGAATGACCGGTTCGTAGGACCATACAAAGTATTGCAGAAAGTGAATAACTTAGCGTTCCGATTACAGCTGCCTCCATCAATGAAGGTTCATCCGGTTTTTCACCATTCCTTATTAGTGAAGGAGCCCCCCCCAAGTCCTCTGAGAACGCGCTCATCCCCTCCCCCACCGGTTGTGGTCGAAGGAGAGGAGGAATACGAGGTGGAGGCAATCTTGGACTCTCGGAGGAGAGGGGAAGGAATTCAATATTTGATTCACTGGAAGGGTCACCCTGAAGCAGACCGTTCTTGGGAAAATGCGAAGAACGTTCATGCCCCAGAGCTGGTAGTTGCTTTCCATAGGCGTTTCCCTAACAAACCCAAACCTCGAGAGCTGTCCGGAACATCAGCAGTTAATCAGCAGGAAGAAGGAGGAGGGGGCAGCGCGCTGGAGGAAGGTTTGGTGGAGGCTGGAAGGGGGGAGCAACAGTCTGGCAGCCCACAGACTTTCACTTCAGAGTTTCAGTTGGCAGGAGGGAGCGGGGAGCAAGATCGACCTGGCAGCCCAAGGCCATCTACTTCAGGCTGGCAGATGGCAGGAGGGAGGGGGGCTGATTCTATTAATGTTGCAGCTGTTTTTCAGGACTCATCGGAAGACGGTATGGAGGAGGCAGGAGGTGCGGAGAGCCATTCATCATCTGACATGTCAGCCCTCCCACCTTTGCCAAGTTCTCCTGAGAACTCAGAGGGGGAGGATAAGGATGGAGGGAGGGGTGATGTGAGAGTCAGAATGAGAGGAGTTAAGAACGTACTCTCATCACCAGAACAACAAGGAAGAGATAAGAGGATGAGACTGGCCCCTCCCTAAAGAATGCAAGGGAGGTTGGGAGGGTGACCCTGGAAATTACTCTCACTCTGAGAAGATTTCTGTAACGGGACTGAAGCCAGTAAACCTTGCTGAATTGAATCTGTACTGTCTCCTGGAGTTTCCTGGGCTAATCCTGACAGCCTGTCCTGCTTGCTCCAGCACAAGAAGGGCCCACTAAGGGGCATTTCTCAGGGACAGGAAGACATGACACCTTCCTCAACTTGCTACCAGCCCAGCATGAAGGCAAAGTCCACTCATCTTTTCTGAGACAAAAAATAGTTGTTTCTGATATTTTATGGCACTAGCAGAACTATGCTCTCTGTTTGCTGAGTTTCATTTCATTGTAAGCAAATGCCTCTACTCTAATCAGCTAATGAAAGAGGTCTGGAAGCATCCCCTTCTTGACACAGCCTTCCATGCTGAACTGTTTGATTGATTGATTGATTTCACAGGTTCATGGATAAAACAGTAAAACTCAGGCATGTTTTCCCTCTTTTTACAAGTTCACTGGTGGCATGGTGAAATGTAGACCTACCTTCCCTCCTTCCTGCCTTCCCACCTTCCTTCCAAGTGGTGTCAGGAAGAAAGGTAAGATTGTAGCATTTTTTTCCCCCACTAGATCCACCATTGGACACACCACATGGGAAGGTGTCAAGTATGAGGGACACTCAATAGAAGGAACTCATACAAAAGGTCTATCAGTGGAAACCACATGTCCTCAAAGACCCACCTATGGAAAGGACAGTGATGCACCCTTGTTTTTATGGCACAGATGAGAAGGACAAAGAAGCAGGGAAATCTGCTATCTGGACAGAACACTTGGCTGGCATCCTTGCTAAAGCTGAAAAATGGATTGAAACACGGACAGCGATTTCTTAAGCCAACTTCATTCCCATAGAAAGAGTTAAATCAGCACTGAAACAAAATGTTTCTCCTCCTTCTATGAGGTTACTTAATGGCATGTCAGTGGAGTTTGACATGTAGTCACCAAAGTCAGCAGTGTTTAGGTATTTTTCCTAAAGACTGCTTATTAAAGATTATTACAATAATAAGTCAACATGTTCCAGACTATATAAATGATAATGTGCTAACCCCCAGAATAAAGTTGAGGCAACAATAAAAAAGTACTATGTGTGAATGATTAACCCAAAGTTTCACCTCAAAGCTTTGCAAGAAAACAGATGTTTTTGTATGTTATATCCTCTGAACCACAAAGAAATGTCCCATCTGGTGGCAGACAAAAATAGTTTTGGGTTTTGACAGCTGTTTTGTAATTCCATAGCCTTGTTGCGAGATAAACTTATAGATGTGTCACTTCCTTCTTTTTTCTAATTTAGGTATATAGATAGGCAGGCAGTTAAATAATTAGATACAGGTAAATTTCACAGAATTCAATGAGATTAACTTCTGAATAAACATGATTAAAATTTGGTTTTATTAGTTTTCAAATTAACTGAATGATTAGATTCAGAAAATTCTGAAATGTGCACAAAAACTAGTTAACAATGTTTTTCACATGTGTGTGAAATCTGAAGCCCTGATTTCAAAATGCAACCCCAACTGTATCACTGAACATTCATATGAAAAGGCATATAGCTGTATGTGATCTCTTACAAAGGAAGCTTTCCATAATATAAAAGACACTCTTTAGGAAAGTGAACTTCTTCTCCTAGAAGTCCTAACTAAAATGCTGGGTCCCCAAGATGTGCATCTCAGAAGAAAAGAAGCGGGTGGTTACTACAAGAAGCACAGTTACTTGCCACTTTCATAATATTGTAGATTCTTTGTTTAATGGTTTCGTCTATCAAATCCTTCACACTGGTGTTTGAACTCTGTCTGAATCTCTCTCACACACGCGCGCACACACACACACACACTTGAGCTCAACTCCTGTTGACTTAGTCGTCTGGTTGCCCCACTGCCAGAATAGGCAGGCAACTGTTTCTGGAGGGTATAGACCAGTGTTTCTCAACCTTGACAACTTTAAGATGTGTGGACTTCAGCTCCCAGAATTCCCCAGCCAGCATTCTGGGAGTTGAAGTCCACACATCTTAAAGTTGCCAAGGTTGAGAAACACTGGCATAGACAGATGACATCACCCTCTAATTATCCCACACACACATCCACGCACACTCATTGTCAAAGCAACCTCAGGGCAAGTTGTCTTGTTCCACTTCTGAAGTATACTCTTCCATGTTAGGTCATTATGACAGGTTCTTTTCTTTCTGGTTATGTGCAGGTGTGATGACAAAATAACTTGAGAGGCAAGCAGTAAATTCTCAAGCAAGGCTTTAGTCACTGCTCCAAAAGGGTTTGATAAAATAAGCTGCAGATAAAAAGTCCTTCCATATGGACCAACAGTCAATATAAAGGTTAAAGGCAGAAGTGTAAGCCCTCTTTGCCTGAGTAGCCTTACGTGAACATGTCTTGACAGCGAGAGGATGAAACAAGCAAGTCCCCTCTCCTGCAGCTGAAGCAAAACTCCAAACCACAGCTTTCTCCAAAGTCTATTGTGATGCAGCACAGCAATAGCGTAGCCAACCTTTGCTTCTCCAGCACCTCCTGTTCTCCTCCAGGGCTAATCTTAAATACCCCCTCAGACTCAGCCTCCACCCGTCTCCACAGGTGTTAACAATTTAGCATCCCACCCTGATTAACTAAACAGACTTTACAATAGTTACAGTTTGGGATACAAACCAGGGCTCCTTCCCACGCTTTCACCTAATACAAAGGTTTATGGCTATCTAACCACGAAGTTAGTTCTAGCGGGCAATAGATGTTTTATCAACATCACATAGAAGTACAAACGAGGAGGTTCTTCCACCTACTATAGAGAAGGGAGAAATACGCACAAAGATGGTTATTTCTCACAACCCTGGATTTCCATCACAGTCATCTCAAGCGTTTTGGCTAGTGTGCTTCAATTTGTTGCCATCTAGCCCCAGCAGTTCCCTGGCTGCTTCCTAGAAGCACAGATGACTTTTCAACTGAATCAACACTTACTATAATCTGTAATACTTTTTGGAGCTATCTCTACCATGAATACTGTGATAGCCCAATAGCTGTAACTCTTACTTTGCAATAAAAGGCTGCTGGTTTGAAATATGGCAGAATCTTTCTCTGTCCTTTTTTCAAAAGTCACTATAGTGCACTATTTCACCCTTTGCCCAATTACTTAATATCAAATGGTTTCTGGGATGAAATGACAGGGATTGGGGAGGTAATTATGGCTTCAGATCTTCAATTAAATAAGTAAGCCACAGGGAGTTCCCTGTGCATTTCTTAAAATCAAAACTTAAACACTGCTTTTACACCAACTTCAACTCAGAGGAAGAGGCTACTCAACCTGCAACCAACATCTGGAGGTAATCATTTCTGGGGCAGTGTTAAGGAGTTGAGCTGGGGCTGAAGAGGCTCAGGTTTAAGTCCCGCTTCAGCCAGAGAGTTCACAGGGTTGCTCCGTTGAGAATTGAAGTGAGGAAGGGAATGAACTTCATGGGTGCTGTCCTGAGATCCCAGAGGAATACAGAATAGAAATGTAAGAATGGAAAATGTACTGCACAGTATACATAATGATGGGGCACAAAGCTTTGGATCTTACTTCCTTATTTATTCATTTGTTTGTCTCTGCTATTTCTTTATTTCCTACTTGGTTTGGAATAAAAATGAGATGGGCAACTGGCAAAGCAGCTTGTGCCAAATCTGCTCACATTCCAAATTACCAAAGTAAGGCCAAGGCTGACACATTATAATATCAGTATGAATCAAATACAGGAGCTCTGCTGCAGGTTTTGAACTCTACCAAAGCTCACTGATTTCGTATATTGCAAAATGTTTTATGCCCACGAACAATATGGATTTCAAAACTGAGGATTCCGTGACAAGAAAAACTCTGACGTCTTCTAACGTGAGACTTTTTAGCATGCTTAGAGTTCATACTCTGAAAATGACCTTGCTGCAAATCATCATTAGACAGCTGGAGTCAAGCTACAAAGAACTCAGCTGTTTTGCCATAACTCAATAAAGATATTAACTAGACACTCTCTTTCAAAGTCAATACTGCAGAAAAGAAAAAAAAACTTGGAGAAACTGGAAGTTCTGGATGAGCCAGCTTATAAAGTATAGCAGAGAGTGACAGAAAAGGGGGTAAGGAAAGATATGCAATAAAAGGGAGGGATGGAGTGAGACGTATCTTGAAGATGCGTCCAAGCCTACAATATTATCCACACCCAGAACTAGGATTCTTCTCTGGGCTCTAAGCACAGGTATTTAGCAGATATTTTTATGTTGCTTTAATTCCACACATACTGAATTGTTGTGGGCCAAAAAAGATCAGAGTTAGTAATTTCCCTGAACAACTGTCAAGGATATTGTCAGGAAATAAGAATGGATGTATGACATGCATAGCCACCATTCTGCTAGATTTTCTGTATGTGAAATTGGACGTAGCCTGACTTATAAAGCAGTATAGATATTTTCAGAACTTGGGGCTCCTTAATTTCTGATCTCAATACTGTATATCCCTCAGTGGCCTATATTGTATTTTGGGGTTAGTGAGCTTGGGTGAGAATGAAACATTTGAAGCAGATGTTAGCAGTCCTAATCAGCCATTTGGGTTTATAAGGTCAGTATCAGGAATAAATGAGGAAGTGATTTTCAAAGAGCAAGGGTTTGACTGTGCATAGTTATATGCCTGCATCTAGGGTGTTCAGTGAAAGGCTAGCTACTGGGGGCGGGGGAACCAGGCTTTTGCCAATTCCGCATTACTATATATCAGTTCAGATTTGCATTGCAGCTGGAGCTTCTCACAAAGAACAAGTCATTCTTTGCATAGCAGTTGGGAGGAAGGAAGCATTCTACTCCTTTCTGGATACCTGGGATGTTGGGAGACGCAGTGTAGCAGAACAATTCATATTCCAATTTGGGGGCATGAAAATCATGGACAGGAATTCTAATACACTGGCCTGGTTATGAAGAACACTAAGCCATTATGTGGTTTGCCTTTAGCTTAGCATGATGCATGAAACTGTCTACTGAGGTTATGAACAAATCTGGCCTCAGTGACTCATTGCAGAGAGACTGATTAAAACACGCTGGTGTGTGAACTATCACAAAGAAACATGCAGGCTTTGCTACTTTCCTGGGCATGAGACAAAGAACTTTACAAGGAAAGGAAAAGGAGAAAGACTCAGACAGCGCCCCCTTCAGGGAGGTTAAAGTCTGCAAGATGGCAGGCACAATGCTGAAACTGAAGCCCCACTTCTTTTGTAAGTTCAGGGCCTGCAGACACCCTTAGACACTAGTAGTGTATCACAGGTGATCTAAGATTTTTACAGGGTTTTTGGTTGGTTGGTTTTTTGCCTAGAATTCTGGGTTTGAACACTCTCTTGTTCAAACCCATCTATTTTCAGCTCAGCAAAAAGCAGCTCTTTTATAAAGCTAACCAGTCTTTGAATGAACAAAGCTGCTTAAAATCACCACATGTGTGGTTCTCCCAGTAATATCTGGTTGCTGGGAAAATGTATTTCTCCCTGGCTATTGTGAGGATTGCAGCTGTGTGGTCAGCAGAAACAAAGAAACCCAAACTTTATCAGATATTTATATTTTGTCCCTGATTTAAAGTGAGTTCTAATGTTTTTTAGTTTTGATAACATACTGTAAAGTGAATGCCAAACATACTGTATAGGTCTTTCTCTTTTGAACTACAGCCATCCCATGGAAAATTCTGGGGAAAAAAAGAAGGGCATAATTGGAAATGTCATTCTAAAATTAAAATTAAAAGGGCATAACTATAAATTGCATTCACTAATTGAAATTAAAACTAAAATAAGAAGAATGTAAGTGGAAATTGCATCCACTAGTTGAAATTGCATATAGTAATTGACATGAAACACAGGCTACTGAAAGACAGAATGAATTGGTTTCATCTTTCTTTAATAATGTGCCTTCATACCTCCAGCCTTACTCAGATCAAAATCAAAATATTTTTATGGTATATCACTATGAATGAAGATGGTACTGTCTATTAATGAATTTTAAAAAATAAATGATAAATCTCCTTCTCCTTTCCTTACATGTTTCCTCTATGATATTTTGAATTGCTCTGAAACAAATAGGCATTCAGTAACATTTTTTCTGCAACTGTGGTAGGTATGTATAATAGGTTTGGCATTCTTAATAAAGACATTTTATTACTGAAATTTAGAGTGGCATATTACAAACTAAGGATCAAATGATATCTGTTGATACACAGGTTTATATTTGCATTTCATGCATATTTGGGAGGAATTTGGACTGACAATTCATGGAGTTCAGTGTCAGAATGTAAAAGGCATACAACAATAATAATCATGATAAAGAAGATAAAGCATCAGCCCTAATTTTTTTGCATCCAGAGTTCTTAGGACAGCGTTTTCAAAATTCAGTAACAAATGCACCAATTTTAACAACAGAGGGGAAAAAAAGTAAACTAGATGTGTAAAACTCTAATTGGATTTACACATCTATTAATGGTTTAATTAAAAAACAGAACTCCCCTAAAATGACAAAATTATGGCCCCAACCTCCCCTTTATGAACATATCCTGATCGCTATCATACTTCTACATACCTCTTTTTGTAAGCATGACCTTGGCTACAAAAACTTCCCTGCTCCTTTTGTACTGTATGTGCTTTTTCTATGTGTATAATAAAATAACAAGACTGAGTAGTAATAGATTCTGCTTTATATTGTCCCCATGTTGAAATGCACATCTGCAATATATATCTGCAGATACAAGCCTATGTGCATGGTGGGATTTATCTGTTTTTCACATACAAGTCCAGTGACGTATAACTACAGTGACCATATTTTTTTGGAAAAAATAAAGGACAAAACTGAAAAAGGGGCAAATCTGAAAGAGGTTCATAAGGACTAAAAATTGTTTATGTTTATAACTTTGCTTTTCAAAGGAAAATTCAAGAGCAAAACCAAGAAAATAAATAATTAAATAAAATAAATCTAAAGGACAGCTTTCTGAAATCTGTCCTTCATAATAAATGATATATGGTCACTATATGTATAACTCAATGCTTGCCAGATACTTGTGTCCAGAGGCCCAAGACATCACAGTATCACTGAGTTGGATGGGAACTTAGAAACCATGTGGTCCACCCACTGCTCAGTACAGGACCCATTAGAACACCTCTGGTAGATAACCACTCAGCCTCTCTTTAAAGAGCTCTAGCAAAGAGAACACACATTTTATGAGGCAGCCTGTTCTACTGGTTGATAACTTATACAGCCAGGAAGTTCCTCCTGACTTGTCTGAACTTACTTCCTTGTAGTTTTATCCCATTAGTTCTGGCCCTGCCCTTTCTTGTGATAACTATTTAGAGATTCCCCCCAGTCATATGTTTTATAAGCTAACATACCTAGATCATTTAACTGTTCCTCAAGGGGCCTGGTATTCAATCCCTCAGTATCTTGGTAGCCTTCTTCTAAACTTACTCCAATTTGTCTCTGGGCTCACCTTCACAGCCTCTTTTCCCTGGCACTAACACAACCCATTTATTTCTTATGAAGGACATATCCTCATAGCATAGCCTCCCTTTCATTGGCAGACAACTGCTGAAGTTGGATAAAAGTGATCTGGCAGGAAAATGGTATTTTCCATTGGAAAATGAAATAAAGTCTAAGGTATGTGAACATTCTGGGCAACATAGAAGAGAAGACTTCAGAGGTGAACAACCTGCATGGCTCCAATTAGCCTGCTGCAACACCACTCCTTCCTATTTGGCTCTGTGCCTACATGGTCATTTCTGGTTTGACTGCCAGGAAGAATAATAGATCCTTCCCTGGCAACCAACTTTTTTTTCTTTTTTCTTTTTGACTCAGAGGAATATCATCCTCAAAGCCATTCCCACCAGTAACATTCTTCTCCTGCCAGTTTGCCTGCTAAGCAGTAGGCCAAGCTACTGCTGCTGCCAGGGGAGCAAGGATCAGGGAATTATTCTCAGTTTCTACTACCTGCCTCTCTCTCCACCAGCAAGTGCAAATCCTTCACCATCCCTGCTCCTCTCACCTGCATTGCATCTTCCCTTACCTCTGCATTTCTGGAGAGCATTGTTACAACCCTCAACAGCATCTGCCATCTGGAAAGAGAGAGAGAGAATTAAAAAGAAGCAGTATTTAAAAAGCTGAGTTTCAATTATTAACCAGTGCAAACAGCTTGATTAGGTCTAACAGCTATTTTCAGATTACAATTATTGATTTCATCTAAAGATATAGAAAGAATAGAGACCCTACCTGCTAAAAACAACACTAGGAGATTTCTGCTTGTTATTTCAACAAGAACTTTAATAAACAAAAAATGGCAGGCTAGGAGTCAATTGCAGAAATATATCTACATAGATCTAATAACATTGGAAGGAAGCATTTTTCATTATGGGGATAACTAACAAAATAAAGAGATTGGTGAGGAAGAGAGAGTAGAAGTGGATAAAGTAAGTGTCAATTACCATTCTTTACAACATAGGGTTATAGAAGATATGGAGAAAACAGATGTTCTAGAATTAAATAATTGGAGCAATCCTCTTGTAGAGGTAACAGATATAGTCATGACTCTTGATCAAAATCTGTTAGGCAGAGATAATACTATAAGAGAGATGGATAAAAAAGATGAACACAATTTTCAGAAGATGACAAGGGAAATGGATATCAAGAGAAACATGAACTTAACTGAACATTTGCAGCCAGAAAATACACTTGTGGAAGAACTAGAAATTCTAAAGAATTTTGCAAAACCGTTAATAACCCAAGATAATTGTATTAACTGGTTAGATAAATTAAAATTGCAAATGATAAATATAATGAATAAAACTATAGCTGACCTCGATGATTTAGTTGAATCGCCACTAGAAAAAAAATAGAAAGGAAAAATTGGCAGCACAGACAGATAGAGATTGGTTCAAGTGTCTGATTTTAGATGAATCTGAACAGGGAAGCCAGTCAGAGAAAACTGTTAATAATAATCAATATGCAATATACTCCACAAGTAGCTTGGCAAAAAATATAAAAGAAAATCTTCAAGAACATTTTACATCTCACGTGGAAAAGTCTGAAATAATTCCAGCTTCAGAGATCAAGTATCTCAGTCTGTAAGAAATTTACAACCTTCTCTCCTAGCATTTAAAAAAAATGGAAAACAGAAAAACAGAAATATTTCAATAATACTGTGACATGGGACATAGTAGAAGGCACTTTGATAGAAAATATTTAATATGGACAAGATTGACAGTACAATAACATCAAGAATAGACACACGGAGATGTTTAACATGGAATGTGAGAGGACTGGGAAACCCCATTAAACATAAAAGAATATTAGGAGAGCTACAAAAAGTAAAACCAAATATTTTGTTTTTACAAGAAACTCATCAAAGTCCAGACCAGAAGTTTCCTTTGAAAAGTACTTATTATAATCAAATATATTACTCAGCTACATCTAGAAAATCAGAAGGAGTAGCAGTGCTTATCAAGATAGATACCCCCTTTATAAGTAAAGAAATAAAAAATGATAAAGAAGGACATTATATCTTCCTAAAAGGTAAATTACATAATACAGAAATCTTCCTAGCATCTATTTACAGCCCTAACACTAAGCAGCTAAGATTCATTAAACAGATATTGGCTAAAGCTGAAAGCGTTCAAAGTGGAGAATGTGTTATAGTGGGAGATTTTAACCGGGTGGCTAACCCAGAATTTGACAAATCCCCAGAAGAAAGAAAAAGTAAAGAGTAAAAACAATCAGCTGCAACTCATCTTTGATCATTACAATCTGTTAGATGATTGGAGAAAATTTTACCCTAAAAAGAAAGACTATACCTTCTGCTCAGCTAGACATAATAGGTATTTTAGAATATATTAGATATTATCTTGTAAGATAGAAAATCATATCAACCAAGTAAAGATAGGCACACAACTGTTGTCAGTTCATGCATGGGTCACTACAAACCTAAAGATCTTTGCAAAAGAACCATTTTCCAGGATATGGAGAACAGATCCCTCCTTATTAACAAAAAAGGAAAGACTTACTAAAATTGCAAACTATATTCAAGCGTATTTTGATTTGAATATTCCTACAAATTTGCCAATGAATACAATGTGGGATGCAATGAAGGCACCAATTAGAGGAGAGTTAACATCAGAATCAATAAAAGTAAAAAATTACGATATAAAGATCAACCAAGAACTCAATAAAGACATAACAGACTTAGAGCAAAAGCATAAACAGTCCAGATGTAGAAAGATTCTGAAGTTGTTAAAGTAAAAAAAGAAATGAAAACAACTAGTGGGTATAGATAAAATTAATGCAACAGTGCTATATACAAATCAAAAGTGCTATGAATTTGGTAATAAATGTTCTAGATTATTAGCCTCAGTGCTTAAGGGGAAAAATGAAAAACCAAAAATCTGTTGTATCAAGAATAATAAGGGTGAAATTACGTATATTATTAAAGAAGTTAATTACATATTTAGGTGTTATTACCAGACACTGTATAGATCAGATAACCCAAATTATCTGCTTTTATAAATACAGTGGTACCTCGGGTTACGAACTTAATCCGTTCCGTGACTCTGATCGCAACTCGATTTGGTCGCAATGCGAGGTAAATTTTCCCATAAGGTTCAATGTAAATACGGTTAATCCGTTCCGCCCTCCGAATTTGGTCGCACCACGAGGCAAATTTCCCCACTTTTTTCTTCAAAGCCTTATTCTTGCCAAGCCTGCTCTGCATTTTCTTTGGAGCCATGCTGACAAGCACACCAAAAACCTTCCAAACGCCACAAAACACACCACAAGCCTCACCGAACGTCTCCTTGCTACCACGATCTCGCCCACAGGAAGCCGCGACCACGTGGCAGCAGGGCAAATGGCCATGGATCCAGTTTGTAGCTCGAGGTGGAGGTCGCATGGCGAGGTAAATTTTTGGGGCTGGAGCTGGTCGTATCCCGAAAAATTCGTAAGGAGGGGCGTTCGTAACCCGAGGTACCACTGTATAGGCTCTAAATTCCAGAAAGAAATTAAGAAGCAATATGACATTAATATCTGTCAAAAGTTAATAAGATACTTAGGAGTCAATATTCCCAAAAAATCTCAGTAAATTAGGTATGCTAAATTATAACTCATTGTTGCAAGCAATCAAAAAACAACTTAGAAAATGGTCATTACTTTATCTATTCTAGGCAAAATAGTTGCCCTAAAGTTATTGGTTTTTCCAAAATTGTTTTATTTCCAAATTATTTATAATTAAATAAATATATTTCAATTCTAAGGTCTTGAACTCCTGGCAACAAATGTTTATAAAATTTGTGTTTAATAGAAAAAGACCAAGAATAACAAAAATCTACTATTTTTGAAATTACAAAAAGGGTGTTAGGGCTTCCTGAATATACATTTATATTATACATCATTCCAACTTAGACAATTTTTATTTTGGGTAGAAAATTCAAAATATAGAAAGTGGGCACAAATGGAGACTAGGTGGTTGATAAATCAAAGAACAGAATTGATACTCTTTCTGAAAACAAGAGATATGAAATAGGTAAGTCCAACATGTCTTAACAGGTTTCTTGACTATTCTCTGAGGATTTGGAAGTACTGGGGGGAAATATTAGTTTTACCTCCTTCCCCATTAATCCCAATAATGGGTCATGGCTCTTTCCCAAAAAACCTAGCAGGGCTATTCAGTAATGTGTAGAGAAAGCAAAACTATTTCATAAATAATAAAGTAATTCCAGAAGGTATTCTAAAGCAGAAATTGGCATGTATGAAACTTAATTGGCTGCTAATTAATGAAATGGGGGGGGGTGTTTTGTTTTGTTTTGTTAAAAATATAATTTGTAAGAAGATAGCATTGTGACCATTAACAGTTTTTGAAAATGTTATATTAGAACCTTCAGAGTCCTCTAAAGGTCTAATATCCAAAATATATAAAATCCTGTTAGAAATTGTTGGAACGGGATCAACATTTCTCAAAGAAACATGGGAATCAGATTTAAGAATCAATATCTCAGACACACAATGGGCTACACTTTGGAAGAACTCCACATTACAATTTATATCAGCCAAGATCAGAGAAAGCTATTTAAAAGTTATTCATAGATGATATTATACCCCCATACAAGTTGCTAAATTTACTGGGAGAGGCCCAAATAAATGTTGGAAATGTGATATGCAGATATGGTGGTCCTGTGAGGTTATACAAAGAGTCTGGCAAAAGTGATTAAAGAGATTAACAGCATGATATTGGAAAATGTAGTTACGGTCCCAAGATATGTTTACTGTCATTATTTAGTGAGACAAGTGAAAGAACTGAAAACATAACTGTTTAATACATGATGGTTGCTACAAGGTTGGCTATAGCACAATACTGGAAAAATGCAGAGCCTCCATCATTAGATATCTGATATGAAAAATTATGGAAAATTATTGTTATGGAAAAATCGACATATAAAAGATGGGAAACATTGGGATATGGTAGAAAAGTTCCCTTTGATTCAATGTGGAAAAGAGTTATCCTTTTTGCAAAACATAACAGGCCAAATTCTTCTTTTCGTTTACCCCAGTAGATACAAAAATTGTGGTTGGATTCTTGATTTGTTCTTAGATCTTTTTAATAAGTTTGTTAATTCTGCTGTGATATTTTTAAATTCTAAGTGTTGTCTTTTACTCTCTGTTATTTTTACTGTATATTTTATTATCTATTACCAAGTCATATATCTTCATCCTATATCTGTGGTTTGATTTGTTTTCTAAGCAAAATAAAGTTATAATTAAAAAAAAATCTGAGTGCTTTTTTTCAACAGGTTGAAGCACATGTAGTTCAAAGTTACTTCTTGCTGAAGCCTCTCTCCCATTTCCTTTAGCATCTATATGAAGTCAGGTGAAGAGGTCATTCAATAGTTTGGTATATGGTATCATCAGTTGCTGATAATTCCCAATTATATGCCAGCCCAAATGGGAGATACAATGGAAGTCTGGATGTGGTGTTCGGAGCTGTAAGGATCTGGATGGAGAGGATGGGCTGAAATTCAACCCATACAAGATGGAACAGTCATTAATTACAAAGCCTATCGATTCCAGGATACTTCCAATGTTACTTCTGGGTGGGGTTATGCTGCCTCAAAAGAGGCTGGTTCATAATCGAGGGGAGTTTTTGGATTCACAATTTCTTCTAGATCAGCAGGTGAAAATTGTGGCTAGGGAGGCCTTTTGCCAGCTTTATCTGGTTTGCCAGTTCTGACCATTCTCAGATCAGGAGGCACTGGTGACAATGAGGTGTTGGGGGAGGACACTCAGAAATAGTATTCTCTGCCAGAGCTCCCTTCCTATGGAACAAGTTACCCAGAGAGATAAGAACTGTATCCTCATTATTAATATTCAGAAATGTTTTTTTTAATGGCTATTTAAACAGTTACTGTTTAAACGGGAGGACAAAGGTTGTGATACTAGGATGTGCATTTTACTATGTATTATGATGCTACAATAATTAGAATGGAATGATTGCTTACAGTTATATTATAACGTTATTTATTCTGTTACATCTTGCATGTTTCATTGTGTTTGTAAGCCACTTAGATTCAATTGATGGAAGCTGCATTAAAATACTTGTAAGAGACAAATAAATAAACTAACAAATAAATCTGAGGGACAGTAGCAATATCCAGAGTTAAAATTTTTGTTGTTCAGTCGTTAAGTCGTGTCCGACTCTTCGTGACCCCATGAACCATATTGCGCCAGGCCTTCCTGTCCTTCACTGCCTCCCTGAGTTTGCTCAATTTCATGCTCATTGCTTCAGTGATGCTATCTAACCATCTCATCCTCTGCCGTCCTCTTCTCCTTTTGCCTTCAATCTTTCCCAGCATCAGAGTCTTTTCCAAAGAGTCCTCTCTTCGCATTAGGTGACCAAAGTATCTGAGCTTGAGCTTCATTATCAATCCTTCCAATGAGCAATCAGGGTTGATTTCCTTTAAGATTGACTGGTTTGACCTCCTAGCAGTCCAGGGGACTCTTAAGAGTCTTCTCCAGCACCACAGTTCAAAGGCATCAATTCTTCGGCGCTCAGCCTTCTTTATGGTCCAGCTCTCACAGCCATACATTACTACTGGAAAAACCATAGCTTTGACTATGCGGATCTTTGTCGGCAAGGTGACATCTCTGCTTTTTAATATGCTATCTAGGTTTGCCATAGCTTTCCTCCCAAGGAGCAAGCGTCTCTTAATTTCATGGCTGCAGTCTCCATCTGCGGTGATCTTCGAGCCCAAATAAATGAAGTCTGTTACTGCTCCCATTTCTACCCCTTCTATTTGCCAGGAATTGATGGGCCCAGATGCCATGATCTTAGTTTTTTTAATGTTGAGTTTCAAGCCAGCTTTTGCACTCTCCTCTTTCACCCTCATCAAGAGGCTCTTTAGTTCTTCTTCACTTTCTGCCATTAGGGTGGTATCATCTGCATATCTGAGGTTGTTGATATTTCTCCCTGCAATCTTTATTCCAGCTTTTGATTCTTCCAGCCTGGCATTTCTCATGACGTACTCTGCATATAGGTTAAATAAGCAGGGTGACAGTATACAGCCTTGTCGTACTCCTTTCCCTATTTTGAACCAATCGGTTGTTCCATGACCGGTTCTAACTGTTGCTTCTTGGCCCGCGTACAGATTTCTCAGGAGACAGGTAAGGTGGTCTGGTACCCCCATCTCTTTAAGAATTTGCCACAGTTTGTTGTGATCCACACAATCAAAGGCTTTTGCATAGTCAATGAAGCAGAAGTAGATGTTTTTCTGGAACTCTCGTGCTTTCTCCATGATCCAGCGAATGTTGGCAATTTGATCTCTAGTTCCTCTGCCTCTTCGAAACCCAGCTTGTACATCCGGTAGTTCTTGGTTCACGTACTGCTGAAGCCTAGCTTGTAGGATTTTGAGCATAACCTTGCTAGCATGTGAAATGAGTGCAATTGTGCGATAGTTTGAGCATTCTTTGGCATTGCCCTTCTTTGGAATTGGAACATAAACTGACCTTTTCCAATCCTGTGGCCACTGTTGCGTTTTCCAAACTTGCTGGCATATTGAGTGCAGCACTTTAACAGCATCGTCTTTTAGTATTTTAAATAACTCAGCTGGAATACTGTCATCTCCACTAGCTTTGTTGTTAGCAATGCTTCCTAAGGCCCACTTGACTTCACTCTCTAGGATGTCCGGCTCAAGGTCAGTGACCACACCAGTATGGACATCAGGGACATTAAGATCTTTCTTGTATAGTTCTTCTGTGTATTCTTGCCACCTCTTTTTAATCTCTTCTGCTTCTGTTAGGTCCCTGCCTTTTTTGTCCTTTATCATGCCCATCTTTGCACTAAACGTTCCTTTGATATCTCCAATTTTCTTGAAGAGATCTCTAGTCTTTCCCATTCTATTGTTTTCCTCGATTTCTTTGCATTGTTCATTTAAGAAGGCCTTTTTATCTCTTCTTGCTGTTCTCTGGAAATCTGCATTCAGTTGCTTATATCTTTCCCTTTCACCCTTGCTTTTCGCATTCCTTCTTTCCACAGCTATTTGTAAAGCCTCATCAGATAGCCATTTTGCTTTCTTGCATTTCTTTTTCTTTGGGATGGTTTTAGTTGCTGCCTCCTGTACAATGTTACGGACCTCCGTCCATAGTTCTTCAGGCACTCTGTCTACCAAATCTAATCCTCTAAATCTATTCATCACCTTCACTGTATACTCATAAGGAACATGATCTAAGTCATACCTGAGTGGTCTAGTGGTTTTCCCTACGTTCTTCAATTTAAGCCTAAATTTTGCAGTAAGAAGCTCATGATCTGAGCCACAGTCAGCTCCTGGTCTTGTTTTTGCTGTCTGTATAGAGCTTCTCCATCTTTGACTGCAAAGTATATAATCAATCTGGTTTCGGTATTGACCGTCTGGTGATGTCCATGTGTAGAGTCGTCTCTTGTGTTGTTGGAAAAGAGTGTTTGCTATGACTAGTTTGTTCTCTTGACAGAACTCTATTAGCCTTTGCCCTGCTTCATTTTGTACTCCAAGGCCAAACTTGCCTGTTATTCCGATTACTCCTTGACTTCCTACTTTAGCATTCCAATCCCCTATGATGAAAAGGACATCTTTTTTTGGTGCTAGTTCTAGAAGGTGTTGTAGGTCTTCATAGAACTGGTCAACTTCAGCTTCTTTGGCATCAGTGGTTGGGGCATAGACTTGGATTACTGTGATGTTGAATGGTTTGCCCTGGATACGCACTGAGATCATTCTGTCGTTTTTGAGGTTGTAACCCATTACTGCCTTTCCCACTCTCTTATTGACTATGAGTGCAACTCCATTTCTTCTAAGGGTTTCTTGCCCACAGTAGTAGATATAATGGTCACCTGAATTAAATTCACCCATTCCTGTCCATTTCAATTCGCTGATTCCCAAGATGTCGATGTTTAATCTTGTCATCTCATGTTTGACCACATCCAGCTTGCCTTGGTTCATAGATCTTACATTCCATGTACCTATACAATATTGTTCTTTACAGCATCGGACCTTCTTTTCGCTTCCAGATACATCCACAGCTGAACGTCCTTTCGGCTTTGGCCCAGCCGCTTCACTCTTTCTGGAGCTACTTGGAATTGCCCTCCGCTCTTCCCCAGTAGCATATTGGACACCTTCCGACCTGAGGGGCTCATCTTCCGGCGTCATATCTTTTAGCCTTTTAACATTGTCCATGGGGTTTTCTTGGCAAGAATACTGGAGTGGGTTGCCATTTCCTTCTCCAGTGGACCACATTTTGTCAGAACTCTCTGTCATGACCTGTCCGTCTTGGGTGGCCCTGCACGGTATAGCTCATGGCTTCACTGAGTTACGCAAGCCCCTTCGCCACGACAAGGCAGTGATCCATGAAGGGGAGAGTTAAAATGGCCCTTTCTAAATCAGCAGAAGCAGAAGCAGAAGCAGCTAAATTAATCAGAGAGATCTCAGCAACACTGAAATTTATATCAGATTATAACCTTTTCTATAACCTTCACTTTTCTAATGCCAAAGGTTTTTCTGAAGGCAACTCTCCCTCCTCATTGGAAAAGATTTTTGTAATGACAATATTCCTCCCCCAAAATTTCAAGGCTTAATCTAAAATAACATAGATGAGATTTCTGCTTGCCAGTTAATTAAGCAGGTAATCCAATATAGAAGATATCTCCACATCTTAAGCGGATAAAAAGTCCTTTGTACCCATACACATGTACAGACAACCTGGGAAAATTCTCAAAGCATTTAATATTAGGTTTGTAAAATAATTCATTCTGAAACTATCCCTTTGACCACTAGGTTACTAATCCCTTTTATGAAGCAATGCACACATGGAACATTTTCAGGGAGGAAAAATGGCAGCAGGATCATACTTGCATATGATATAGGATACCTGTTCAATTTGCAAATTGCAAATCATTGTCCTGAATACAGACCACACCAGACTGATATAAGTAACTAGTGGACATTCATCTTTCATCTGTCAATAACATGAAGAGAAACTCTCAAATGATTGCCTTTAGTCTTGCAACACACAATGTGGCCACCTTTCTAGCATGAGGAAGTCTTTTCAGGATGATAAATTATCCAGGAAAGCTATGTAGTAATGAGCTTATAAAAATGTACAATCCCCAGTGAGAAAGTAGTCAAGCAAGTCGATGAAATAGGAAGGCTATGGTTTTTCCTGTTTTTTTAAAAAAAAACCCTTTGCAAGTGTGAGTGTTGAGAAACAATTTTTTAAAAACTTTTCTTTAAAAAAAAAGGTTAAAGGTTGCTTTAAAAATGTAAGTTGCATTATAATTCTCACTGGGAGGGAAGTATCTTTCTTTATCGATTCCCACAATCTAAGATAACAAATAGCCTTTGGGAATGGTAATCTTATCATGATGAAGGATGTACGCAGAAGAACCAATATAAGCCTACAGTGGGTGACATTTCAGCGGTTCATACTCTGAGCTTAGTGACAAGGGACGATGGATCTCTGCACCAGGAAAGCAATACATGCCTTCCCGATACTTTTTTGCTGCTTCTCAGGTGAGTAGTCTAGGCTTATAGATTGATGGTCATACCACCATGTGAGTACTAAGATCAGGTACTTGGATATTATTGGTCACACAGTCAGACAGATGTTTAGACTGGATTTGGCATTTTTATCCACCTATCAAGTCCTTCCCAAGGACCTGGATTAAGCAGATGTTATTTGATGGTGTTAAAGGTGGTGGTATTATTATTATTATTATTATTATTATTATTATTATTATTATTTTCCAAGAAGCTCAAGACAATGTCCACAGGAGGTCATATTATATTACCACATCACTGGCCATGACTCCTGGGGCACTCAGAAGCCAGAAATAGTATTTTATGAGGAAAAATGTAGCTCCAGCTGCAAAAAGGTTGCCAATCCCATTCAACATCATACTGTAGCTTTATACAAGGACATGAGGTAGCAGATCCTAACAACTGATGGAACTTTGAGCACAGATCCCTCCATATATCTGGCCCTGGGCTTTCAGCAGGCACAGCGGAGATACAGGTAGAGTTCCTCCTATTGTTACTGATGTTGAGGACTCTGTAATGCTCACAGCATTTGCCCATGGCAAGGTTTTCTTGCCTGGGGAAAGTGGGGAAGAATAACATGGGGAAGAGAAGGCAAGATTTATTTATTTTATTTTATTTTATTTATTTAGTAGATTTCTCTCCCTCCCATCTCCCCTACAACAGGGGACTCTGGGCGGGTTACAAAGACACAGGAGATGGATAGGAGGCTTATTTTGAATCAGTCCCTGATCAACAAAGGCAGAACCGAACTTAACATGGAGCCTGCCTATTCTAGCAGGACATGTTTGCGTCTCATGCTTGCCACTTTTGAAAGTTCCCTTGCCTTTTCAACTTGCTCAAATGGTTTCATAGTCATTTTAACCATAGCCTTAATTCCTGCCAGTATTTTGAGCAAAACAAAATGTGACCCAGTTTTTCAAAATCGGACTTCATATAAATTCTGGGGAATTTGTCAAGCAGAAGAGGAGAAGATGTATCTCAACAGTGAAAGCAGAATGATTGTGTTTGCATTTTCCTCAGACAGGATACATAAGAAAGAAGGTAAAGAAAGTGTGTATCTGTTTCAGTTTCCACCAACTTATGTTTTATTAATATTGGGGGGGGGGGTACGTAGGTAGATTATAGATAGATATAGATATACAGTAGATAGATATAGATATAGATATAGATATAGACTGTCAGTGATATGGGTATGAAGATGAAAAGGCAATCTGGCGCATGTGCGGGCATGAACTTTGCACTTGTCAGCAAATCCTTAAATAAACAATGTCTTCTCTTGGGCTCCATAGCAGCTGTGTGGTCCCAGGAAAAGACACATTTGGCTTAAGAGAAATGCCATCAGGGGGAAACTGGGCACATAGCAAGCCTAGTGGAAAGCAGATTTCCATGCCAGAAGTCTCAGGTTCAATTCCAACTTACCTCCAACTTATAGACAACAAATTTAAAGAGGCAATCCCAGTCAGAGCATACTCTTTTGGGCTAGTTAGGCAAAAGACCTTCTTGGGCTAGTATAAGAGAACTCCCTTTGTTCCTAAATCCCTGATATTCACGTAGTCCTAAAAAGGCTGAGCTTTAGCACATAAAATTCACTTGCCTTTCTCTGAGCAAAGGAAAAAACAATGGCTTTCTTTTCTAAACTGATGAGCTAAAATTAATAAATGGAGGGTAAATTTTTGACATAGTGAAAAAAGCTTTTGTGCAACTTTGAATCTATGCATTTCTTTTCTTGAGATAATGCCTTCTGGCCTCTATATTTTCATTCCAGATACTGCCAGTAAAAATGGACAAGAGGTTAGTACCAGCCATTATTCTTTAAGATTTACATTTACCTAAACCTCAGTTGGGAAGCTTTTCAAGGCTATGAGCCTATCCAGCTAGGTCAGGCTTCTTGGGTTCAATGATATTTGCTAGATCAGTATTGCTCAACCTTAACAACTTTAAGATGTGTGGACTTCAACTTCCAGAATTCCCCATCTACTGGTCTAGATGGATCACAGGTGACAAATCAGTGGTCCAGGTCTCCCTCATCACCTGATAGTGATCCCACTATCAACAACTAGCAATGGTGGAAAGGAGCAGTGCTAGACCCAGCTCGTTCATGTGCCCTCTCCCTCTGTGCAGTGACTACTGCTTTTTGCCATCTCTGCTCCACTGAGTTGCTCAACTCAGGGCAACTAGACAAATGGAGGCAGCAGATGGCCTGCAGCAAAGATCAAAGTAAATGAAGGTAAGTTGCCTTCAAGTTGAAATGGACTGCTGGTGATGTCAAGAAGTCAATGGGGAAGCTGGCAGGGAGGGTCGCAAGCCGCCATGCACCCTCCTCAGTCCCTCTGCACTTGCGCTGTGCCAGCCACTTTTACACCCCCACGCACCCTCCCTGAGCCTCGCCACACTTTCGTCGCATCATTGTGCAACCCTGCACATCCTCCCTGAGCCTAGCCACACCTCCCTTGCACCCTCCCTGAGCCTCACTGCATCTCCCTTGCACCCTTACATAGTCTTGTTCACCCTCTCTGAACGTTCCTGTGCCTCCCCACCACTTGCAGACACCCACACATCCTCCTTGAGCCTCACACCTCCGTCACACCCTTGCACACCCCTATGGACACTCCCCAAGCCTTTCTGTGCCTCCTCAAAACTTACATACACCTGCACACACTCCCTGAGCCTTGCCATACCTCCGTCACACCTTAGCGCAACCTGCACATCCTTCGCAAGCCTCACTGCACCACCCCCAACATTCGCACCCTCCCCAAGCTTTGCTGTACCTCCCTCACAGCCTTGCATATCCCTACTCAGACTCCTTGACCTTCACTATGTCTCCCCCACCACTCACACAACCAGAGTACCCTCTCCAAACCTCACCGCCCCTCCCTTGAACCCCCAAGCACCCCCTTTCTCCCTTCCCCAACCAGTAGCAACCATCCCAACCCTCACTGCACTTGTCACGCACCACACTAGGCCCTCACATTCCCTCCCACACCCAACAGCAGCCATCCCATACCTCGCTGTGCAAATGCTGCACCACTCCAGCCACCAGTGCATACCTGTATGACCTGCCCCACCCAGTAGGAGCCACTTACATGCCTGCCAAACTGCTTGCAAGCCAGCTGGGATTTGCAACTTCCTGCTGGCTTCCACACTGACATTGGTGGTGGGAACCCAGCAGGAAGTTGCAAGGAGGTCCTTGCCTAATCAGAGCCTCACTGTGACTCACTTCATGATGGCATTTGGGACTGCAGGGATTGCTGTCACTAAATGATTCAGTCATGAATTGTGACCACATTGCTTATTGATGGAAATTCCAGTCCTAATTCCCATCCTAACTAGAAAATAACCTGTATTTCATTTATGCATCTATTTATTTAAACAAGGTATAGCTGTCTGGCAGAGTGAAAACTGTTAAAACCAAAAAAAAAAAGATGCAATTTACAAAAATATCCACGCCTGGGACTGAAAAATGTATCCACTTCCAATCAATAACACAGTACATAAACCAGTCAACGAATAAGGTTTACTGAACCTTGCAGCCCAAATGCTCTTGGGAAAATCCATACCCAGTAATTCGCTTTCTTATAAAATTTGGCGCAGTGGCCAGAAGGCAGCCATCCCGCAGTGGCTTCCCCACCCGAGCATACCTTTGCGGCAGCGAGCACGGCAATCTGACCTTTCTTTCTTTCATTCGGGAGGTGTGGTGTGTTTGGCTCTCAGGGCCTTCAGCCGGGAAGACTTATGGGGAACTCTGTCTACATTCCTCTAACTATGCCTCCCCCTGGGAGGATGCCCCAGTCAACTTAAACTGAGTGGACCCCTCTGGAACGCTCTCCTGGGGAAATCGGTAAGCGTTCTCCCGGGAGACAACAGCAGTAATTTCCAAAGGAATGGGGATTTCAAAAGGGGATCTCTGTCTTTCCCTTGGGCCGATGTCTTCCTCAGCCGGACATCTGCAGCGCTTTCCGGGACTCGGCCGCTTGCAGCAGGGAATATGCTCCTCTCTGTGGAACCGACAGCGTGACTTATCTAAACACATGTCAGTTCTGCATAGCTAGGAGGTCAGTGGCTTCCCCGCCTTTGAATTCCATAGCAGATCCCCCCAAGCGGGCGGTACCTCGTGGGCCAGGGTCCGCATTCCCCTGCAGCCCAAATCTTAGGGGGTCTTGCCTCAGGGACGGGCTCCCCAACCCCTCACCTTTTCTTCTTCCCTCTTTCTAAAGGGAAAGTGGAGGAACTCTTGAGGTACTGCACCAAGGAGAGTGTGAAGTCAAGGTAAACGACGCCGGCAAAGCAACCCGGCTCTCCCATCCCCCTTCTCGGGGTTTTCCAGTCCTTGAGGTGGCTCTGGAGCACCGAAGCACAGGGAGCAGGGTGGCAGCCACCCCGTTCCCAGTGCAAAAGCTCCCCCAAAAATCGGGACGGAGCCCAGGATTGGCCTGTCTCCGGGAAGGAAGGGGACCGTGGAAGAAACCTCTCTCTGTCTTTTCACAGGATGAGTGCAGCGAGTTCTCGCTGCCTACCGAGGGCTACCCGGCCGTGTGCACGTTCGAGTTGGCGCCCGTCTGTGGCAGCGACGGTGTCACCTACCCCAACAAATGTGCTTTCTGCGTGGCCAAAAGTGAGCCCTTGAGATCGGGGTCCACTTGGAAGAGGAGGTCCACTCCAGGGGGCCCTCGTACCCGGAAAAGCGGTCAGGAACACAAGTCAGGCTGACCGGGAGAAGTCCAGAGAGCTCACCATGAGGTCCTCTCTGTCGAGACCTCTCAAGACAATGAGGGATGACGTCCATTAGCTGTTCTAGCTCAAGGCGTCGCGTGCCCCGCATGACCCTGAGGCCAACTTCTCTTGTTCATTTCAGGCTGAGCGGCAAAAACATCACACTAGCCCAGCAAGGGCCGTGTGTGGAAGAGGTCATTCCCTTGCTTATAAAATTTGGCACGGTGGCCAGAAGGGAGCCATCCCACAGTGGCTCACCCATCTGAGTAAAATCTGACCTTCCTAGCTTTTTAGATCATGCAAGGTTGGTTAGATTTTAGTACCCTGCTGGATTAGAGTTACAATAGCAATAAAGGAGGGATAAGGATAAAGATAAGGAGAAGGAAAAGGAAAAGGAGAAGCTGCAAACTATTTATGTTTTAGTAGAGGGCAGCATAATACCAGCAGTTTATTCTGTGTTCTCTACAGATGAAAACTGCTGTATTTGGCAGTGGTGAGGTAGAAAACAGAAGAAATAAATGACACTTCCAAGTGTTTTAGAAGGGGAAGAAAAAATGCAGCGTTTTAGATTTTTTTTCCTTAGAAAAGGGGTCTTAGAAACACGATCCCTCAATATCACTGCTTCTCCAATTAAAAAAAACAAACCTGCTCCAGTTTCCTCTCCTCTCCTCTCCCCTCCCCTCCCCTCTCCTTCTTTCCTTTTTTTAATGGACAGATAAGCTAATGCCTTTCAGGAGATATATGACAGAAATGAGGGGATAAGGATGGCATTATGGGCTACACTTACTAAAGATGAGAAAAGGAATGGAAAAAGTTTAAGAATGTAAATGTTGGTAGAAAGGTAGTGGGTAGATAGTCTTCCACAAAGAATGGCTATTTGTCAAAAGAAGTTAAAATAACTATGTATAATGCTCCTGCCCATTTTGTTATCTGGAAATGAGAGTTGAGGATGTCAGAAGAAATGTGAAATTGAATGAAATGCAGTGGGATGGGATACTTAAGAAGTGTGTGTGTGTGTGTGTGTGTAAAAACAAAAAGATACAGCATCAGAAATGAACAGGTACTGAATCTATGTAGATTCTATGTATCTGAAGAAGAAACAAAGACAGTTTGCCAGATAACAAAAGGTATGGAGAGATACGGTGTTGGTATCAACTAGGTTTAACTATATTTCCTTTTTTTTTTTTTTCCTTATCCCATGCCTTTAAATTCTTTGGAATATTATTTTTTTACCCCTTTGCTGCACACAGCATAACAGGGCTTACCCTGAAGGGGAATACATGGTAGCTGTATGTCTATGAATGTATATACATCTGTGTTCCACCTTTTATCCAGGAGCTCAAGGTAGTTTAGAAAGCGAGTGTGGCGCAGTGCTTAAGGAACCAGGCTAGAAGCCGGGTGACCGTGAGTTCTAGTCCCACCTTAGGCACAAAGCCAGCTGGGTGACTTTGGGCCAGCCACTCTCTCTCAGCCCTAGGAAGCAGGCAAGGGCAAACCACTTCCAAAAAAGTCGCCAGGAGTCAGCACTGACTTGAAGGCATGCCCACACACACGTGTACACACACACATACACAAAGTAGTTTATATGGGTGCCTCATTTTATTCTCACAGGAGCAACTTTGGGAGATACACTAGGCAGAGAAAATGACTGGCCCAAAGCCACTCTGTGAGCTTCCATGACCAAGGGTGGACTAGAATCTCCCCAGTTCCAGTCTGACAGGTTAACCAAGGCTTTTACATCTCCCAGTCTAGTATGTGCAAACCAGTCTAAATTTGGTCTTAGCCAGTGTCGTGGTATTATTACATTCCATAAGCCATTTTGAATTTAGTAGTATCTTGATTGTCTGAAGGCCAAACAAAATGAGAACCCTTCTTTCCTCATAGTAAGAAAAATGGGGGAGGGGGGAATTGCCTTTCTGACATGCAATTCAGTTCTCTGTCTACCTCCCAATTCAAACACAGTATAGGATCTCTTGAGTCTAAGATTTGGCATTCCATTTCACCAGGTAATGTTGGATACATCATATCCATCCACCAAATTGTATCTTTAATGGTGCAGGATAGAGGAGGGTCACCTGGTGTCCTACTTTCCATCTCTCTTCTGCTGCTATTCTGTACCTAAAAGGGTTAAAACTGGAACAAAGACCACTCCCTTTGGACCTCTCCCTGCTAATTAGCCAATGTATTGTTTCCAGTGGCTCAGGAAAGTTCTGTCCCTTGGATAGATACATACGCAAATAATGTAAATTCTCTCCCCCACTTTCTCCTTCTTTCTGTTTTTGCCTGCCATTTGTCTGGTTTTTGCCAGTTTATTGTTTTGATGTTTGCTGATGTTTAATAAACAAACATCATATCTCAATCTCAATCTTTCTCTCTCTCTCTCCCCCCCCCCCCCAACTGAATCAAGTGGGATGTGTGCTTGCTCTGATTTGAATATATAGATTGATTGGGAGTATGCTGGGCACACTCACCTTAAAGGGAGGTGCAACTTTTCTGTTACCATTTGTGAGCAGATGAATGTCCATGAGACAAACAACTGGGCAATGCCTGAAGTTCTATCTGATTTAAATTATAATCCAAGCAAGTGTAGGGCTCTTTGTGGCCATCAAGCCCAATGCATATGGAAATTAATCATTAGATAAAGCTAAGTTTATATTTCAAATAAAAGTAACTTCAAATTTCAGAATTTCTCAGCAATAACACTTTGTAACTTCAATAGTAAAGAGAGATAATAGAATAAAAAACTATGCAACAGATAAAAGGAAGACTTTGACAGGACTGCAGATAAAAATAATCAGATTGACCTGCAAACATTAGAAGCCAAAGAAAGAAAAAAAGGTTAATAGAATTTCCTCAAACTGGACTGTTATGTATTTAAAGTATTTAATGTTAAGGGTGGCTCTAAATACAATTCCAGTCTCTGTGGAGGCAAGATTAGAACTGGTCAGAAAGGGTCTTCATTCCATCAGAATTTACTCTGCAGCAGGGTTAGGCATCCTAATGTCTTCCAGATCTTTCAGACATCATGATAAATGACAAAAGTTTGTGGGAGTTGCAGTTCTAAAACTCTGGTTCCCCTTCCTTACTTTGCCCACAGGCCCCAATGGCTGTCCCTGGCTTCTCCAGGAAGGACTGGGAAAACTGCTAAAAACATTGGAGAAATGCTCAGTATCATTAGGACATCAGCACATCATCTAAGATTTTTATGTTCTTCTTCTTTTTTTTTTTTTTTGCCTTCTTCATGGATACGTTTTCTTTAGGAGAGAGAGGATTGCAGCTGTGGGAGAGGGTGATCATTGCTGGATTTGGTGGTTGGAGAAAGAGTTAATTCTGGCTCACCACCCTTACCAGTTTACTCCATATTTTCATACCTTCCAACAGCGGACATTATTTTAAATGATATCCCCATATGCTACATTTTGTAATGCTTGCAGCTTCTAAATCCCAAGCAGGGAATTATTGGTCTTGACAACCTGTCAGCAATTTCTTGAATTGCATTAATCAGCAACCATCAGTGTTTATATACAGCCAGAAGATCCATAGTTTGTGATGAGCTGCTATGACATAAAGCCAAGTTTTATTTAAATATCAAAGAAGTCAGTCGATCAAAAGTGACCCATTTGCCAGACACATCACAAACAAGTATCTTACTTGAGCATATATAGTCAGTTTCTTTCCAGTACAAAAAAGAGAAAAGAAATAGTCTGACCTCTTATAGGTTTCTTTTTCCATGTTTTTTGTTTTGCACAAGCATTTGTGTGGAACTAACAATTATATGTTTGAACATCTTATGACGAAGCTCTGCACTTGACAAAATAATCTGTGCAACTATAGGGAAAAAAAGAAAAACACAATACTTATTCTTCATTCAATTGTTTAGCCTTTGAAGTTGACCGCCAATTATGATTGAAGGATAAATGCAGAGTTTTCCCAAATCCCTAACAAGCTGCACAAAGGAGTTCAGTCGAATGGTGACACCAATGGTTTGACGTACAACAATAAATTCATGTTTTGTTTAACAAGAAACTGAATGAACTGTTCATAGGGTTTGCTGCCAGCCATTAGATCATTTGGAATAAGGGCTGTGAAAATCTGTCACCATGCATCTACTGGTAGCCCTAATCCCAAATCCTTGCAAGCATCCTCAGCCTGCTCTATAAGAGTCCTCATCTTCTGGCTACTGAGAACCCTACTAAGTTGGCCATCAGTCCCTCCTTCTCCTTCAGCTGGCCAACATGCAAAATCCAGCATTCTAGCCAGCATTATAAACTTGCAGACTTTGTCTCCTCACTATGCTTGTTTTTTCAGCAAAGAAAAAGAACATGAGCAGCTGCTGCTGCTGTTGAGTAGGGAATCCCATGAGATTGGTCTGGAAGGACATAGGGATGGAACCAAAGCACCATTAACTTTGACTTCTGGAGTGAGGGGGAACAAGCGATGATGGGAGATGAAGTGGGAGTTTCCATCAGAATCCATCAGTATACCTCCAGTGCCCCTTCTCCTGAGGAAATGCTGCCACAATGTGCATGTCATATTTCCTATGGAGTAGCTGCTGAACCACCTAGTAGTTCTTGTTCTGAGGTAACAGTGCAGTCTCAAGCAGGGAGCTACTTGCTTCAGTGACCAGGGCTGGGTGGCCATAAAGGATTTTCATACTGCGTGAGGTTATGATGGCAACCCAAAAGAGTTAGTGAGTTACTAAAACTGAAGTGAAAAGATGTTTTTGAAAACAGATCTACCTTGGTTTCATGGGATAAGTGCAGCAAGTTCCCAGAGGCATCCAAGGAAAGTCCTATGACATGCACATGGGAACGGGCACCTGTCTGTGGCAGCAACTTCTATTAAAATATACTTTACAACATGTTGCACCTCAGGCATTTTTGTTCGTTTACTTGCTTTTCACAATTCGTGAATCTCTCCAATATTTTGCCATCAAAAAATTGTAGCACAATGCTGAAAATCAGCAGCAAGCAGTCTTCTGGACACTAATTCCACTCTCTTGTCTTCTCCTTGTTATATAGCCTGACCACTTTAGCACAAGATAATATGACTAAAGAAGACTTCACAAAGACAAGAAAGGTCCCCCTTCCCCATCCTAAATAATGCTGCAAGTGGTCTACAGCCTTCAATCGAAGTGTTCTTATGAATGGCTGGCAACAGAAAACAATCTTTTGTTGTTGTTTCCCAGTTGCTTATTTGAATCTGTAGGATTGAGATAGCTAGATTAGCTTCTGTTTGCATTTTGTAAAGACAAAGCAGCTTGTGTCATTGAACAAAATCTAAGCTTTGCCCCACTGAATATAAAATACTTTAGATCAATGTCAGTAAGATTATAAGTGTTTGTATTCTTTTTCCCTCCCATCCAAGGATCTAGTAGCAACTTTGGAGTGGAAAGTTTTAAATATGGAGGAAAGTTAAATCCATATTCTAAATTTATTAATCAATGTATTTGTCATGTATGTACACTTACCTTTAGAGTTAAAAGATAGGAGTTATGCCTGTTTCTTTGCTTCATGTAAAACAATATTTCCAATAAGCATTTGGCCATTTTTAAAAACTGTTTGCACAGCCGGATCTCTGCAGCGAGTATGCTGAATTGAAAAATGGCTACCTACCCCCTTGTGCCATTGAGTGAAATCCAATCTGTGGTACTGATGGAGTTATATATGCAAACAAATGCTTCTTCTGTGCAGCAAGGAGGTTAGTCAATAATCATTTTGTTATAATTTTCATGGGAACAATTGATTGTTCAATATGAAGTGTATCTTCTGTGTAGTATTGACAATGTGTTTTGCACATTAATAGTTTTCAAGTTTCAGTCTACTACAGAATTGATTTCTTTGGGATTTTTTTTTCCCTAGGGAAAGTGGAAACTTGATTGAGATGCAGAATGTGGGAGAATGTGAAAAACAGGATGAGAAACAGGCAAGTTCCAAATCTATAGTGTGTGAAAATAAGAAATCAATGGAAGTTTCTTTAATGTGTGTGGATGCTAGAAAGGCTATTTTATTGTTATTTTCTTGTTAAGCAAATTTTAATGAGAATAATATCTTTGAAAATCACCAAAGTATAGTTAATCATTTCCAGATTAACTCTGATTGTAGTAAATTCTAATCCAGGGCTAGCCCTAACAGTAGGCAGAGTACAGCAAGTACCTTAGGCAGTAGACAATGGGAAGCAGTGATAGAAACTTCCAGACTGTTTCTCCTGAGCAATCTGGCTGTTGCCCTTTTTTGAAGGACAGAGTTAGGTAATGTCATACTATATTTCCTGAGCTTTATAGGTCAGCCAGCTGATTCAAGTGTGACGGAGGTCACTTCACCAATGATGAAATGAGATTCAAATGGCAATCCATCAGGTTCTGCACAAAGGTGGGGTGGTAATGATGGAGGTGGGACAAAATATTGTCATGTGGCAAAATGCCCTGGGGAGGTCTTGTTGTTAACCAATTTTTTAAATATGTTCAATTATATTCCACAATTTTTTATTTTATATTCTGAAATAGTTAATTCAGATCTATTCAATAGAAGCTTTCAACTTACAAAGCTCTTCAGATGTTTTCATACACTCAGAGACTCTTGGACAAAATGAATTATCCATTGTAATTTTAACCAAGCATGATGGTTAAAACAGCCTTTGTTCTATAGGGACAAATTTTCAGAGGAGGTAGAAAGCGTCTGTTGATATACTTAATTACTTTTAATAGTATATACCACGGTATTATTCTACTCTATTCATAGATGATTCTACTTGCCAGTCATTTATGAATAAGGATATGGGACTTGAAATCATGTTTACATCTATGGGATTATCTTGTGGCTAGTGGCTGGCTTTTGTTCATTATATTATATTAAATCTAATGAACAGAGTAGGAGAATTTGTCAAGACATTTAGGATGCAGTGTCATCACTATATTAATCATGTGTCTAATCTTAAAATAGTTGTAAACAGCTGTCTGGCTGATGAGAATTAAAACTACAGATAAATCTAGTCAAATGGAAATGACATTTTACTTCTGGCCTTCTCATAGGTATTCAGTTGGACACCATGAGTAGAGGGTCCTTTAATGTGAACCAGCAAAACTCTTATAACAAGTTTGCTGGCTAAAGTATATTACCTGATCTGGTTCTGCTCCAGGCAGTTCTGGATGGTGCCTCAATTGTGTCCTCATTCTTGGTGCTTGGGGTTTAGCCATTGTAACTTCTATCTTGGTTCTCCATTCTCTCTCAGGTTAGGCTGAATAGCCTAAGATCATATTGAGAGCTTCAAGGATAAATGGGAACTTAACCATCAATCTGATTGGTTGTCTAACCAAATGATGTTATGTGTTCCAAAGTTAATACTAGATTTAACAAATATTATTTTATGATACTAACACATTAAAACTTCTTTCACTGCACATTTTTATACTTTATTATTTGATTTACCTAGCAGACTGGAGATGAGAAAGCAGAACCATAAAGGGAGGATATTATGATTTGAACAAGCTTCTAAAAGAGGTATTTATGAAAACTTTACCATACAGCCACCCCTATATTGTTCTCACTGCAAAACTAAACTTAGATAAGCTATCCCCAATACTATTTCTATAGAGAGGCACAAGAATAAAGCAGTTTAGTGCCTGTGTTTCATATCTTTTTTGTGACAATTTCCTTTTTTATCAATTAGTTTGGGGACATATTTTAGAGTTTAGTTAACCTTGTGAACTTTAGATTTCTGTAAACTGCAAACATCTGCAGGCCTTCAAATGAATATTTTGACAGAGAGACTGTCTTTCAGCTGAACAAATTATGAAAAAGGAACAATTTTGACTCTCTCCATGGACTCACTCCCCCAGCTAAAGGCAATTGAAGTCTTACACTGGATCCATTCCTTGTAGGTTCAACTTTGCACAAGCATCTGAGATACACTATAGTTAAATCTTGGTCAGAATCTGCCCAGTATCAGGAAAAACACTTTGCAACCCAAATATTTGCACATTGTTGCTCCAAAAAAATATTGTTGCATGCTCTCATGGCAAAGTCATGCCTAAGTAACTAAGGGTGCTACCAGATGGATCTAGGGCAAGGCTGAAATTTCTTTGGAGGGCAAGTGCAAATCTTCCAAAATAAGACTGTAGTTCCCATATAACAGCAAGCTATACCTTGAAACACTAAGATATAAATGAGCATGTAAGAGAAGGAAAAAAGGAGTCATGTGAATAGATTTCTTCTCAATATCCCAAATGACAGGCTGAAGGAGATGACTAACTTCAATGATATTTGAATGTTTTCTTTTTCTTTCCCAAGACAGGTGAAAGAAGACTTGATTGCAAATCAGGAAGCACTATTCTTGATCTGAAGAAAAATATGTATCTCTGTTAAAGCTACTCTCTTTATTGTTAATTGCTACTGTTGGAAAGTTAATTTCTACTGATCAAATAAATTTAATTGAACTAACTTTATTTTTATTTGATGTAATCGAACTTCACATCTCGAGAACTAGCTTCCCAGTGCACAGGACCTATTCTCTAGCAGTTAAAATTGTGGCTCAATCTAAGCTTTGCTCAAAATATGTGCACATAGCAAAAGAAGTACTCATCTTCCATTAATATTATTTTAGGAGATGTGGGCAGAACAAAACATTTCTCACTGATTATTCCATTTGTCTGTTAGATCCAGTACATTCCTTTGAAAAGTCATTAAAACATGACAACACTTAAAGACTCTGAAAATGAAAGCAAAAGTGTTTCATTTATAAATCTTGGGTCCTCTCTGCTTTCTTCCCCTGAGAATTTTTCATATACCATCCAATGATTGCCATCATTATGAAGCTCATTAAATTATCTCTGTAATTGTATGGCAATGTAATGAAAAGGCTTCTACCTATTTTGTACCTTGACAGACTTCTTTTTAAAATAATTTTTCCCCTTGGGGGAATATTTCACTTCTGAATCATATATAATCTTCACTGAACTTGCATAACATTGATAATGGCATGAGTTCCATCAGAAATTTTATGTTAAGATGTTTTTCTACATAAATGATATTCATGGTGATTCAAACATGGAGAGGCAATAGCTGTACAAGCTGTTTTCAACAAAACTAATGCAATGTTCTAACAAGATCACTTTATTTATATGATTTATATTCTAGCTTTCCATCCAGAGAGTACTCATAGTTAACAACAAAGAGGCACTAAAATATCAGTAATATCTCAAATATATGTGCAACCAAGGAGGCAATGAATGTCATAATTAAAACGGACTTTACTGCTGCTGTGACTTAAATGTATATTTCTAAGAATTCAGTTTCTACCTTTTTTAAGTTCATCAAATATCCTTGCCTCATATGCTGACATGCTCTGAAGCTGCATGTGTTAATTCTTCTGTCACCCATCTTTCATGATTCAGTTTGCATTTATACTTCCAGTGCCTGAAGACCTCACATTTAGCAGGTAGCTGTAACTTCTGCCAAATGTGGCGCAGATCCTGTGAAATTTTACAGGGGGAGAAAATAACCATGTTAAGCTTGAAGCAAACTTCAGCCCATAAAGGGATCACCACTGAAAAAGCCCACTTCAAGTCAGACAGATATATCCCATGGTCCACATTTCTAGCAATTATCAGGAGTGTCCCATGGTCTCCTGCTGGGCTCAAACAAGTCCAACAACATCAACTGAGATGGATGTAACCTATCATCAAGAATCCCACTCCAACCGGTTTGTGCAAATAGTCTTAAAGAGCTGCCCTTCATCAAATCTGAGAGATCAATCCGCCAGCACCATTTTGCTATTCTTGTCAGGCTTGAATGAAGTGTAAATTCACCAGAAGTTGTTAAATCCCCAGAAAAAGGCTTATTTCATGACTGATGTTCTTGCAGCTAATTTTATTATTCCTCTGGCAGTAGCTATTGTAGATACTGAGGGATGCTAATAAACTACTACTCCCTAGGATTCTGCATATTTCAGCTGTCACATATCTCTTCACTGCTACCACTATGGCTGGTGCCTAGTGGTAAAACAGGCTCTTAATTCTCTGCTTACAGAAGTGGAACTTTACCAGTACAAAGAAAGGTGAAAGGAAAATAAAAATGTTGGAAAGCCAAGCTGGAAGCATTAAATGTGATGAACGAAATTCTCCTTTTATGTAGCTGCATTAAGTGTGTAATATTAAATCAAATGGAATAGTAGCTATGGCATTATGCATCATACTTAGAATATCTGATAGTTATTTAATGAGCATTATCTCATTCAAAATTCATTCAAACAAAAGCAAAACATAACATCCCTTGGAAACACTTGGAAACCACTTTAGCATAATATAAGAGATTCACAAAGCTACAGTAACATTGTGAGGCCTGCTTATTTATTTGCCTATGCATTATAGCACCCAAGAATTGTAATGCATCTTAGATGACAGTGTCTCTTTGCAGGCCAGGCTCCTGACTTTATGTTTCTGAGGCTAGTGCTTACAAGGAGAACAATTTTGGAGGCAAATGTGAGCTCAGATACAGGAGAAGACTACATGCAATGGTAGACTGAAAGAAGTAGAGGGTGACTTACCAACTTGCTGCCATTTCCCCACTTCCTGTGGACTTCAGCTCCTGAGATCCCAGAAAGCATATCCTTTGCTGGACCCATCACCAAACTCCATTACCTTCCTGAAACTGGTGCTTAAAAGAACAGTTATCCTGCGATGGCAAGATCACTGGCAAATAGGCAACCCCAAAGGGGATTATTTCTTTGGGATCTTAAGATGAAGATATCCCCCTCTTGCTTTGTATACATATGGGCATCAGAAAGGGGCAGGGTTTTTAATGGAGAAATGTGGAATGGAAATGTCCTGTGAGTGAACATGAAAATAATAACTATCAGAGGATTATAAGGTGAGAGGCTGCAATTTAGTTGCTGTAGGCAAAAGAGGGCAGACCACTGGGTCTCCTCCCTACCTTTCAAATTACAGTCTAATCAAATAAGTCAGTGTAATAATAAAGATAGCCACTTCAACAAAAAGTCCAGCTCTTCAAAGTGGGATGAGCTGCTGGTAAAACAGTTATTATTCGAGAATTAATCCTGATAAAAGAGTTGACCTGACACATCTTATGGAAAAGTTGGCTGGAAAAGTGGGAGCGCATGTCTTCCACCTCTGTTTGCCTGGCTATTCCATGATGCAGTAGACTAAGATTAAATGTCAAGGACATGGAGTGGCCATGATCCATAGGAATTTCATCTCATTGACCAGATGTTCCATGTGTCTTCCTGCCAATTTTGAGTGTGTATTGCTGTGTCTGGGTAGCCAGGACAGTGTGGGGATCCTTTAAATCTACCACCCACCTTGCTGCTTAGCAACATCTTTCACAAATGTTTTAATGTTCTGTAATCATTGGATTATTGCATTATTCTAACCTTCTTGTACTGAGGGAATATCTATGCTAAGCCTGCCCACTCAGGAGGAATTTGGGATTCCTAGTTTTTCCTGATGATTGTGGATCTGTTCCAGTTGATATAAGAGCCCATACATGCAACTAGGCAATGCTGGAATTGGTATTCTGTTTGTTAGAAGCTAGTGATTTCAAGGTGGAAGAATTTTAAATGAATCATACCTATAGAAAGGTAATTGAGAAAGTGGTGCCCTTGAACCTCCAGCTGTATCTGGGTGATATTGATTGTCTGGACATATTTCAGTTGTCCTTTTTGGCTGGGATATGGTACTGAATCTGCTTTGATTGCATCAGTGGACCACTTATACTGGAAAAAAGGTAAGGGGAGTGTAGTCCTTAGCTCTTTTAATGGTTTTTGATTTCATCAGTCACAGTGTTTTTATAGACTTTCTGACCAAATTGGGCCTCAAAGGCTTTAGTTTGCAGTGGACCCAGACCTTTCTGTCAAACCATGTCCAGAAAGAGGTACTGGTGGATGGTTGTTCAACACCACAGTTAACATATTGTGTCTCACAAAGCTTCAGCTTGCTTCCCCCTCCCCCCAATGCTGTTCAAATCTTTATGAATCTGCTGGGGTGGGGGGAGAGACTTTTGGAATTTGGACTCTACTGCTTTTTCCCATCTAATTCCAAGAAGCCAGTTGTTACTACTGAACATTGCCTAACCTCAGTAATGCTGAATGAGAGTGAGAAAGCTGAAAGTAAATCCAGACAGTGCTATTGGTTAATAAAAACTGGACTCTGGACTGAGATTCAGCTGGGATGATGTTACACTTTTCCTGAAAGAGCAGGTTCACAATCTGTGGCTGCTTCTTGATGCTCAGCTGACACTGGATTCACAGACGATAGCTTCAGAGCATGGCATATTTGAGGATCCTCAGAAAAGATCTGAAAGATGATGCATAGGATTACCATAGGAAGACAAAATGGAGAAACCTAGGCACACTGCAGTGCAGCAAAGAGACATTTTGCTTACCTAACATTTGGCTAAAGTTTATTGTTAGTTTCACCCAAATATATATATATAAAAAGTTTTATATATAAAACTTCCTACCAGAAAAGATTAGAAGTACAGCATGAATGGTCATCTTCTACATCAATAAAGCAGAATTCTGCTTATATACAAGAGAAAACAAGCAGAACCCCTCTTCAGACTTCTCTGCTTAACACAGAAAGGAAATGGGAGATGCATGTGGGGAACGGTGGGGGATGTTGGGGGCTGGGCCAGTGCATAAGATACCCATAGCTCTACCCATGTTAACCCCTATAAAGTTCAGGAGAATGCATAAAGTGGGCTAACAAATAAAATTCATAATCCAAAGAAGGTAAAACCAAAGAGCTTACAAACAAGAGGCAACCGTACCTCTCACTTATAATGCATGAAGTTGCAGCAATATTCCTCCATTATTTCTGACAGATTGTCTGCTGAGTCACCTCAATGTCCATCTGCTGTACCATGAAGACAAAGAGCTTCTTCTGGCCAGCAATATTATATTTTCTTTTGCTTCCTGATCTGAGGTATGCTATGATCACTAGTTCAAAAAAGAAGAGGGAGGTCATATCCAATGTTCACCCTATTAAGAAGATTTATTTATTTATTTATTATTTATTTATTTATATGTCAAATTTATATCACTGCCCAACTCCCCCACAAGGAGGGACTCTGGGGAGTTCACAACAAAACAATTTAAAATCAATAAAAACATAAATAATACAAATATAAAATACAAGTATTAAATACAATAAAATCCAAGAGATGGTGATATTATTTCAGCCTGTGATCAGATAATATCGGTCAAGGGTAAGACTAGGGAATCAGCCAACCCCAAAACTGACTATTCCCATGCCCACCCCATGCGTAATGGCAGAACCAGATCTTCAGTTTTTTTCTGAAGTCTAAAAGGGAAGGGGCCAACTTCACTTCTGGGGGAACAGTGTTCCAAAGGGCAGGGGCTGCTACAGAGAAGGCTCAGCTCCTGGACCCTGTCAGATGAAATTCTCTTGTAGATGAGTTCTGTAGCATGCCCTCTCTGCATGACCGGGTGGGACGGGTTGATGTAACGGGGATGAGATGGTCCTTCAGGTACCCTGGACCCATGCCATGTAGGGCTTTAAAGGTGATAACCAACACCTTGAATTGAACCCGGAAGCAAACTGGCACCCAATGCAGCTCACAGAGCAAAGGTGTCATATGTGCTGATCTTGATGCATCTAAGATCACCCGCGTGGCCGCATTCTGGACCAGCTGAAGCTTCCGGATACTCTTCAAGGGTAGCCCCATGTACAGCACATTACAATAGTCTATATGGGCAATGACCAGGGCATGAATGACCATTCGAAGGGCCTCTCGGTCCAGGAAAGGGCGTAACTGGTGGGCAACACGAAGTTGCGCAAAGGCCCTCTTAGCCAAGACTGCCACCTGCTCTTTGAGCAGGAGTCGTGAGTCCAAGAGGACCCCCAAGTTACACACCAGGTCTGTCTGGGGCAGTGCAACCCCAACCAGAACCAAAGATGGCAAATTCCGAGGGGTCGAGGGGCCATTAACCCACAGCCACTCTGTCTTGCCAGGGTTCAGCTGAAGCCTGTTGTTCCCCATCCAGACCCCCACAGCCTCCAGGCACCTGGCAGCCACAGCATCACTTATTTCCCCCGGGATAGAGACGTATAACTGAGTATCATCAGCATACTGATGATACCTCGTCCCGTGGAGATGGCTGATCTCACCCAGCGGTTTCATGTAGATGTTAAAAAGGAGAGGAGAGAGTACCAAACCCTGCAGCACCCCATAAAGGAGGGGCCACAGGCCTGATCTCTCCTCCCCATTCATCTGTCTTTATCCTAAAACAAATAAATAGGTGAACAAAACTGGCAGGAAGGATTTAACTTCACTCTGTATCCATCCACATAGTAGTGGTCCACTGCCTAATTGCTAGTCAGATCCTCTTGGTCAATCCATACCTTGGCCATCAATGGGGCTTTGTGGGTTGTACATGTTTCTGCCACTCTAACAAAATATTCAGTTGTCCTATAAGTAATATGGTCTTATCTGACCCTGATATGTTACTACCAATAGTCCTCCTTGGAGAAGTTATGTCTAACTGCAGTGATTGGGACAGCATGCTCCATCAAACCAAGGTTTCCAACCTCATAATCCCTCTGTTGCAGAATGGAGGCTGCAGTGCTTACAAATGCTCCATGCTGGCTTGGGAGGGAGATAGAAAGAATTAATCATTAATGAGTGGCATTATGATGTACTCAAAGGCTTATTTGCTTCCTTTTCTGTTTGTTATTTGCCTTCCTACCTCTTTCTTCCATGTTATTTCAACTGACTCAGCGTACTGTAGCTGATTAATGAGTTCAGTTAATTAGTTAACAAATTTATTCCTACAGATTCCCAGCCACTATTGAAATGAGAGAGGAGAGGACATTTATCCTCAAAATTTGCATTTCCTGGTCAATGTTTCTGCTATTGCATTATGAAATATCAGTGGGAAAATGTAGCGAAACACTCACTGTTTTTTTCAGTGGACAAGAAAGTGAGGAGATATCTTTTGCAAGACAGAATTTTGGAAGCTCTGAAGTTAGTATTCCAAGTTATCACTCCCATCATCATTTCTTGTTATTTATTGAATCAAATCAAACATATATACCATATACTGTACATTCACACATATGCCCATACACGGATAATCCAACCGTCTACATTTTAACCAAAGTACCATGAAAAATGTGCTCATAAAATAAAAAATAAGCCCATCTGTGGATAAGCCGACCCTCAAAATTTTCATGTGTTTTAATTTTCACAGTTGGCACTTTTTCATGGTATTTTGGATGAAAATTTGGGGGTCATCTTATCCACAGATGGGCTTATACGTGAGTATGTATGGGATATACAGGTATTTTTAAAAAGTATTACCATATTTTCTCACAGATGAGCCCATCACTCTCAAGGCCTTCAGGAAAGGTGTGAAATCCTGGCTGTGCCAGAAGGCCTGGGGGCCGGATGGGGGCTCGCACCAGTGGAGGTGGCTTGTGGGGTGATTGACTTTGCCCCCCCTCGTCATCTTGAATGTTTTTAGTTTTTATGTATAGGGTTTGTTGTTTAGATTTGATTTTTAATGGATTATTCATTTTAACTATTTATGGGGGATTTTTAATTGTTGATGGGGTTTCTGATTTTCACTGTGAGCCACCCAGAGTCACCCACTGGGGGGAGATGGGCGGCATACAAATTTAATAATGAATGAATGAATGAATGAATGAATGAATGAATGAATGAATGAATTGAACCGAATTTTTGGACTGTATTTTGGCACCTAAAATTCTTGTCTTATGTGTGAATACCTACTGGATACCATTCAAATGATAGCTTGCACTCTGTTTTGAGATCAGTCTAGCTCATTTTTCTGGTCAAGCATCTTTTCTGAAGAAGGCATTTGGACCTCTCTGCCCCAAATGTAAGGTAACGTGTGATGACCCTCCACAGACAGGTCAATATAGATATAGATCTTGATTCCTTCAAGTAGCCTTCTTCTCCTTTCTCAGCTTACTTAAAGAAAAGAAAGATACCCATGTGTGTTCACCCCAGCCCTTTGTATGGAAAGTTTGAATGACACATTGATTTGTGCTAGAAAGGAGAATGTATGCACTGCACATCCCTTCATTATATTACTACAAATGCTTTATTAAAGCTTCTATTTATTGTGTACATTATATATCAACAATGTCCTAGATGTGAGCATGGCTCCAGGCAATTTTCCTGGGGGCATTATGGAAGTGACTCACCATTGTCTGGTTTCAGGATGCTTTTTGGACTTCCCTGTCTAGACAACAGGCTGTTATTTCCTGCTGGTTCCATTTGCAAATACTTACTCATCCATCTATAGCTTACCTTTCTGAGAACAGTCACAACTGGCTAGATTCTGCATTCATTTGGAATGCAGGTCAGAGGAAGCAGTTGTGCTCAGGAGAAATAGCTATCAGTGCAGGAATTGGAGTTCAAGACTTTTGATGAACATCCTATTAGGAAAAGCTGTTAGCAATTAAGTCAATATTATTATCCTCCGAAATGCATTTATTTGCCACTAGGAAAGAGGAAGTGGGTGGCCTAATCTTAGCAAGTTAGGCAAGTATTAACTAGGGCTGGTCCTGTTTAGCTTCCCAGATCAGTCAAGGTTGGCTAAATGCTGCCACCTGCTGAGGCACAATCATACATACTAACGGGGAAAGATTCTGAATCTGAAATTTTAGGTTTAGGAGATTACCCTCAGCTATGGAAACTCAGTAGGTAACTTCGGGTCAATCACTCTCTCAGCCCAACCTCCCTTACAGCATTGTTATGTAGGGAAAAAATGGAGAAGTGAGCATTATGAATGCCATCTTGAGCTTTTGAAGGAAAGGTGAGATATAAATCTAACAAATTAAATAACAGAGAGAACAGCAGCATTCAAATACAAGAGAGACTACACACACATTTGAGGGAACCCTGAGGCTTACAGAAGTACTAGTGATCTTTACAAAAAGACATAAAGCAGTAATATGCTGTGCCATTGACATGGATTATTTCAAAAACAATATCCTACATCCCCTGAGAAGATACTCACTGAGTAGGAGAGTGTGAATGTTCCTTTTATACCTCATTGTTGAGCTGTTTTTGAGAAGAGGCAGCTTTCCTCTTTCCTTACGTCTGCCCCTGCTGAAATAACGTAAGATTGCCTATTGTTAAAGAACACGGTGATAAGCTCTGTCCTGCTTGAGAGAATGTGATTGCTTCCATAGATAGGGAGTGCTATAAGTACATTCATGATTGCTGTCAGTAAGTTCTTAGAGCAAGTCAGTCGCTGCATCTTGGAAGAACAAAGGACTGACTTCATTAGCCATGAAGATAGTAACAACAGTATTTGTGATTCTTTCTCTAAAAAACTGCTGTGTTTTTTTAGGTAAGTATTATGCTTTGATTTTCAAATCTCCATAAGTGATCATAACTTCATACATGACACTTCTCTCTGTTCAAGTTTTTTAAAACAAACAAACAAACAATAACAAGGTAGGGTAATAAGTGTTTTGCACTGTGTAATGCTTATGTGTTTTTGACACATTGGAGCATATCAACCATCATTGCCTGCCTGATGCATTAAATTGTTATTAGAAAAATTAAGGTGTGTAGGAAATCCCTATGTTGAACTTCAGGCATTGAGCTGGATTCACACTTAGTCATATTAAGACGGTTAAAATCAATGGAGCTTCAGTTATTCCTAGTAACTTGTCTTGTTTATTTTAGTGCTTTTAGTCTAAGTTATGACTAGGTACCAGTCTCACTTACAGAAGATAATTGGCACCAAAAAACAATTCATGTTATTTTTAGAAATCCCAGTTTTTTATCATGATGCATTCACATATCGTGCTAAGCTAAAATGTCATTTTCTTGATTTGGGCTTAGCACAAGGTAAAAACCCAAACACTGTGGTTTGTAAGCTATGGTTTATGGCTTATGACAGGAATGGCTTATCTGCACTGCTTGATTGCTCTGTCACCAGAACAGGCTAGCAACCATTTTTAAAGCTAGAAATGGACAATGTCTTCTTTAATCCCCTCTCTCCTGTTTCCAAACCTTGGAGATTATTTTCCTGTTGTATTTTTAAAGAACTGCTTTCCCCTTATGTTGCTGGTGTGCTTCACTTCCTTACAGCATTTTATTAGCTACTTTGTAGAGGAAGAAACACCCCTCCTCTCTTTTTCAAGGTGCTTCAAAAAGGTCATTTGCTGCCGTTACAATGTTATCTCAATAGCTCAGTGATTAGAATGCATGTTTCACAGGTATAATATCCGTGGTTGGAAACATAACAGAATATTTGTTGTTATTGTTGCTGTTTTAATTACTTTTTTCTTTCCCTAATCTCCCTATTTCCCCTCTTTTAAATAAGTCCAGAGCTGCACAGTTTCATTGTTTCTACAGACACTTGAATTAGTATAATTGGAGATTTGGGTCTTCAGGCGAGTGCAGAAATGACAAAATGGTGCATTCCTGGACTTAGTAAAAAAAAGAAAAAGTCCAGGGAAAATACAGAGATCAGAGAAGGAAAAATAGTTTTTAAAAAATCTGATGGATTTCAAACTGAAAATATTCTGCGTGTGCAACTGGGCCAGTGAAGTAACATTGTAATAGAGGCAGCAAAAGACCTTCTTGAAGATAAGCTTTGAAAATAAAGATATTTTTATTTTATTTTTTAAGATGGCTAAAATGTTATTGTGCCCACATATATGTGCATTTTGATGTATTAAGGTCTTCAAAGGGTCGGAGCCAGTTGAATCTTGGGGACAGCAAAGGGGCGGGGAGGAAGAAAGATTATGTTCACAGGGCAAGCAGTGTAACAGAAAAGGCACACCTCCTAGGTCCCATCTGTCGATATTGCTTCAAGGATGGAACCTGCATATTTCATACACAGACACACACACAAGTATTTGTGTGTGCGATAAGACCTTCCAATAGAAAGAAAAGCTATTGTCTGCTGCTTTCCTGTAGTAGACATTTGAGAGGACACAGCAGCAGGAGAACTGTCCAATAAGATGTGGTACCCTCCAGTTCAGTCTGTATCCTTTTCAAAATGTTGCAAAGCCATCTTAGTCTGGATAGGTTTAGACTTAAACTGCTACTTGAAAAAGCCATGGAAATATGCCCTGAATCAATGAGCCATGACTATGTTAAGGACCCTATTTCTTGTCTATATGAACATCTATGGCAATACTTTTATTCAGCAGCCATATATATTGAATAGTATTGTTTTAATTGTTTTACGTTTTTATGACTGTATGCTGCCCAAAGTCATTTGTTGATATGGGCGGTTATAGAAATCAAATAAATAAATAAATCTATAACAAAGCTTAGCAAGTGAAGCTATTATAGCTAATGAGAGCATACAGGGTCTGACTCCAAAGTCTGATGCTGCTGGGAATTCACTGAAGTAAGCCCAGCATTCATCCTTCCATGAGTTTTGTCAAGTATGTTTACCACTAGTGCTGTGCTAATATTTTCTCTCCACCTGTCTCATAATCTGTGATAGTATGTGGGAATGACCTTGGGAGACAGGAGGAAGACCCGCAGCCTAGGCAATGGACTGATAAGAGGCAGCTCAGCCCACAGGTGGGGGAAAAGCATGGGAAGCATTTCAGAAGAGACCCTCCCTAGTTTCCTGGAGACTAAAAAGAGAGAAGGGGAGAAATATTTTCAGTCACGCATGATTCTGTTTAATGTAACCCTACAATAAAGATAGTGCTGATGCTTCTGGTTATGCTTCTTGTCTGGACTACCTCAAAGGGCTAATGTTGTGATGGAAGGCACAAGCGAGGAGGATTCTGGAATGGAGCTTCCAAGGAAAGCATCTCCTCAGCCCCCAGCTAGACTGTGTGAAGGTCAAGAGAAAGACACTGGCCCCTCCCTAAGGGAATAATGATTGTAGTTGCTGTCATTGGGGGATTGGAGTTAGTCTGGGGAGATTCTGTCTATTAGGTGCAAGCTAATAAAGAAGCTGAGCTGATTTCTGGACTGATTTGTGCGATTCTTGGACTGAACCTGACAAACATACTCCTATCAGTAGCAGTAGCAATTGTACCAGTAATAGCACATGCCATAGTACATGGTATAGGGCCTGGTTACTTGAGGGATCACATGTCTCCCATAGTATCCACTTGGCTGGTTGGCATGCTCCAAGTTCCATCAGTTAAACAATGCCACTTATTGGGATCCTGGAAACACACCTTCTCTGTAGCAACACCTGCCCTCTGGAATAAGGTTCTCCCCAAGATTCAAATGCCCCCATCCTACTGGCATTTCAGAGGGCCGAAAAGACCTGGCTCTTCACCCAGGCCTTTGGCAAGGACAACCGATACCTCTTTCTTTCTTCTTTGTTTCCCTTTGGGTTTGTTTTCTTTGCCATCATTGTTCTTTTGTCTTATGCTGTTTTTATATTTTTGCATATAAATTTTTCTTTGTTTTTCAATGTTTTTAACAACTGTAAACCATTCAGAGTTGCTAGGAGTTGGACGGCATATACATTTAATAGATGATGATGATGATGATGATGATGATTAACAGGGGCAATGGTAGTAACACATGAAAGGAAAATCGTCCTCTATGAAGTGATATCACCAAAAAAAAAAAAAAAGGGCTGTGCCATAAGAAGTTTGAGAAATTATCATGGTGTCAAATTATTAGCATGAAATTTGCCAAAATGTTTTTTAAAGATCAATAATTTATTAAAAGATTCAGTGATTTATTATATTGGCCTAATCTACTATCTTTTCTGTGAAAGTAGCCAGACAACTAATATTTCATCTAAGAGGCATGAGAGAGGGGGAGAGAGGGGGGGAGAGAGAGAGAGAGAGAAAGAGAGAGAGAGAGAGAGAGAGAGAGAAGTAGAAAATAAGCACATTCAACTGTGAACTCATTCATAGCTTTCCTTATGAAATTCCACAGTGGTCATGTGGAATAGTGCTGGAGAGAAAAGTTCTCAGTTATCCTCATCTGAGCTGGTAGGGTCTGGGGCTCACGGTTTCATCTCCATTTTTACTGCAGCAATGAGGATAGGCTGCTGATGGTCCAATTGTGGGAGAACAGAAATCATACAGTCAATGGACCCAACAGGAAAGATTTGCTTTCTCATATCTCCCTTGGGTGCTGGCAGTTTTGAATACCTCTCTATTCAGTGAGGAAACCACCTCATAACCCAGAGGAGATTCAGCCTTAAAAAAAAATCACCAGAAAAGGCTGGTGTCAAACAGTTAACATTTTCAGTTTCTGGTAATAAGTGTTTAGAAAGATTGCCTCTTAATGATTGAAAACTCAAGAGCTTAATGAAAACACAAGATAAGAGGGATTGAATATACCTTGCAAATGGACATTTCTAATACTTTCTGAAATTATTTTTCAGCTGTTGGAGCTGCAGAAAAGGTCAGGTAACATATTGTTTATATCATTTTGTTTTTCTTTTTCATTTAGGGACCAGACAGAAAGCTCCTACATTCAAAAAGAACAGGGTCTCAAAAATGAGTATCAAGAAATGCATTTACACCTAAGAAATATAGTAGCTATTTTGTATGCTGTGGGAGTTCCCCTGCTTTGAACTGCCCACAGTCCTGGAATGAATAGGAATGCCAATTCATTCTTCCCTTCCATTAGGGCTACCAGATCTGGCTTGCCAAAAATATGGGCAATCAGGAAATGGCAGCATAGTATGAGAATGTCTCTTTCTCTGTGCTGCTGTCTGGATTTTTTCTGCTCGGATTGGTAGCCCTGTTTTACATGCCAATGTTTCTCAACCTCAGCCACTTTAAGATGGGTGGACTTCAAATCCTGGAATTCCCCAGCCAGCATGGCTGGCTGGGGAATTCTGGGAGTTGAAGTCCACCCATCTTAAACTGGCTGAGGTTGAGAAACCCTGCTACATGCAGATGATAGATTTGGCCACATGGAATGGCTCAGCACCAGATAAAGCTACAGTCACATATTTTATATAACTGATGGAACTGGAACAAAGACTGGTTAAATTTAATCAACAGCTAGGCAAGGGAAACAAGTCTGATGACCAGGTAGATTTTTAAAGTAAGCAAATCCTGGCCTGATCCTAAGCTTAAACAGATTACATTTTAGGAGGAAGAGCAGGGAAAGGGTGACAGGATTATTGTACCCTTCAAGAACGTTTTAAGACATTGCCTGTTTTGTTAATAAATAGGCTTGCAAGGCTGCATATCCTCTGCACAGTTACCGGGGAACAAAATCAATGGAACTTACTTCTGAACACATAGAACTGTGCTGCTAGACTTCATTTCTCCCTGAGCGGATGAACCAAAATATGAAAAGATACAATAAAACAACTTGAAAAATGGAAGCACCACTTCAGGTGCTTATCCCTTTGTAAAAGGTGATTGTATGGAAATTCCACATTTGTTAACTTGATGTCAGCCCTTTGATATATGTCAGGTCAGGAAAAAGACTCCACTAGTAATACTGGAACTCGACTAGTCTAAATTTCTTTCTATTATTTTTTTTCTGTCCTGGGCTTAAATCATGTTTTGCTAATTGCCATCACATAGTTTTTCCAAGGTCATCTCTGTGGTTCTCTATCCTTAATATATGAAGTGCTGTTTTGCACAGGACAACCAAAAATAAGGGGAAAAAATAGAATGTAAAACCATTTTTCCAGTTGTGTAAATAAAAACAAAAAAGTTAGTAACCTGTACAATAATTTATTCCCCTGCTAAGTGGCCAGAAGCCTCTGTTCTGCACCTGCCTTCAAAGAGGAGCATCTGCATGAAATTGAAGGCTGCTGCCTTCTCAGCAGACGAGAAAAAGGGAAAAGCTTTATCCCGAGCAAAAGAGGCAGTCTGCCTCTTCTCGGACAGGCTGCTGCATCTCTGTGGTGGCTGTGAAAAAAGTGACTTCTCTTTTTCATGACCAGAAGGAATTCAAATGGGCTGGTGGAAGTGGGAAGGAGCAGGCCATACTTCCTTGATAGTCTGCACACTTGACTTACTTTGGGTGAGCAGTGGTTACCAAGTCATGCTATTAAATACAAGATGACAAAGGTTATTTCAGGTGCTTGACTGAATGTTTCAGTGAAGATTCACAATGATTCACCAGATTGCAATAAACAGGTGGTGTTGTGTAGGAGCGTTTGAAAGATGAATCTCCATTTAGTTCTTACATCAGATTTTCTCTTCCTTTCAGGTTAAGAGTGACATTTGGCAAGGTTGGTCACATTTGGGCCAGATTCTGGCCATGCCACCTAGAAACCATTTGATCCGAAAAGTGGTTCCGATACCTACCTTCCACTTAAAAAATAAAGTAAGTCAATAGCCAGAGTCACCCTCTGGGGGAAATGGGCTGCATACAAATTTAATAAATAAAGAAACACATGAAAATAGCAACTGTAGAGTTTGTGACAGAAGGGGGGAATGTGCAGACAGTATTCTGCACAATGGCTTAACAAGAAACCTCCATATGAAGGTTGTAGCCTAGAGACTGCTGGTGTGGTATCCACATTCATACTCAACCTACAGGCACCTGTCCCTATGCTGATCTGATATCCTGAAGAGACCTGTAATTTATTTATTTGTTTATAATTTGGAAAGACATTTAAAGCAACAAGTGATCAAATGACCTTGATATGCCTGTCATCCCTCTCGCAGAAAATGTAGTTAGCTCCATGGAGTCAAAAAACATTCTTAACATGTAAAAAAAAGGTGGGTGGGCAAAGGCAAGTTCTTTCTTCTGAAGCCCTTCCAGGGGTCTCATAAAGAGGAAGAAGATGGCAGACCACTGCAATTGACTGATAAGGAAGAGGGCTTCAAAGAGTAGAGGGTGACCTGAGAGAGAGAGATGGAGCATAGACTCCATATCCTGAGATATGGCACAACCCAATAGGGGCAGGGGAGAAAAGGAAGCAGGAAGAGAGGTATGAGAGGAAGGAGGTGGGGTAATAAAGTGTGCAGGAGGAAGAAAAGGAAATACTAAAGCTATAGTGGAGAGCAATGGGAGAAGTTAAGAAGACTGGAAGATTAACCTAAAAGGGGAAGAAAGAAAATAGGGAGGGGTCCCTGTGTATACTGGGTATAGAGTCTGTCTTCTGGGAATATAAATGAGAAAGTTTAAGGATGATCTTGAAAAAGACCAAAATAAGTAGATCTTATGAGTGAAAAGTGTTGGGTGAGGCAGATTTTGGTGGCCTCATGGGGATGATCCTGGAGGGTACTGATTCAAAGGTGTAAGAGGTATTTTGGTGCTCTGTCTGCACTTCTGCTGTTGTGCCAGTTGTTTCTTTTAATCTCCTGATTTTGCCTTTCTTTGACTATGATCATTTCTCTACTAGAAACTTCTAGACTCATCCAACCATTGTTGTGCCAAAATAATAGTAATGAAAACAGGCTGGGTGTTGCAACAGATATATGCCATTTCACTTGTGGGAAATGGCATATATCTATCACAGAGGCCATTTTATGAATAGACACTCCCATATCAGTCCTGGACTTCTTCATCCCAGGCTACACAATCCAGCCTTCCCCAACATGTTCACTACAGAGGTGATGAGATAACAACTCTCCAAATTATCAGTTATGTTTGAGAAAACTGGCATAGACTGAGTGTTTCAACGAAGATTCACATTGATTCAGTAGATTGCAAGAAATAGGTGGAGTTGTGTATTTATATTTCATCCCAAACATTCTCTTTCCTTTTTAATCCTGAGTTCTTTTCTTGACACATGCATATATTCCTGATGTGGATTAACGGCCAACCCAAAATATTTTGTTGCCCAAGATGAAATTGCAAATAAAGTTGTCTTCCTAAGTCAAAATTCTGGCACCCATGGTGGTGCTCTGGCAAATGAGGAAGACAAGCTGTGTCTCTCACTCTTCCAAGCAGCAAAAAAATGGAACAATATATGACCAATAAACAGCTGCCTTTTTAATGACACCCCCAACAAGAACTTGCAATGCTGGCCTCACTATGCTTAATACTGGGGTGTAGGCAAGGATGAACAAAGAGCTTATATTTTGAAATATACTGCCCCTGTTTTTCTCCCTGACAAATGTCTTTTCAAACTTAAGCCAATATTAATTGCTGGAGTTCTTTACTGTTCAGCTACCATTAGGTCTCTAGGACTGGAATGGGCAACCTTTAACCCCAGAGAAACATGTGGCTCCGCTTCCTTTCTTTTGCAGCTCAGAATATTTCAGACAACTCCCCTGAACTTTGGAGGCGGAGTCAGGGCAATCTGTGTCTACTTTCCTGCCATGATTATATGGAAAATAATAAAGCTGCTAGTTAACCCTTGAGTAGATTAAAAATTTAGAAGTGGGGGGGGGGGTAAACTTGCTCCACTTGGCATGAGTCCACATACCTTTACCATACCTGCACCCATTTTTTATCATTGCTGCATCCACGGTAGCTGTTCCATTAAACCACATTATCCCAAGATGGAACAAGGGGCCAAAAAGGCAAGATAATAGTCATGGCAGCATGACTGAAACCTTGTCCCTTTGAACATACTTACAAAAGGAGCAGAGCTTTCATGGCTGCAAATGCTATCTTGCCCTTTTGAACCCCATGTCTGCAGATGCTCCTGGACAAGACACAGCTGCCTTAAGATGTTGTAGAGGGGAGGTACGTGAGTGCCCCCCATGCTCTGAGGCTCTGTTTTGTCTTCAGATCCGAAGTGCTAGGTTGCACTTGTCGTTTGGATGGATAAGAAAATTACGTAAGCTCCTGCCTCCTACATAATGTGTTGAGCTTAATTTACAAGACCCACACGCTTTAGAATGCACAGGCCTTTAGAGTGCAGCCCTAAGCCCGATGACTCAGAAATAAACATGAGAAAGCAAAACGGGCAATTTTACTCCTACGTGGTTAAGGAAAATAACAATCTCCTGTGAATTGCGCCATATGAACTCATTTCATCTTCTTTTTCCAGCTTGACTGCAGACAATACCAAACATATAAACAAGGCCAGTTACAGTGCCATAAGGAGAATGTGCCAGTTTGTGGAACTGATGGACATACTTATGACAACGAATGTATGCTGTACAACGAAATCATGTGAATATTCACATACTCTGTTTGTAGGAGTCAGCAGAACGGGGGTTAACAGTAACAATTTTTAGGAAGAAAGCTGTCACCCTCTACTCCAGTGTTTCTCAACCTTGGGAACTTTAAGATGTGTGGACTTCAACTCCCAGAATTCCCCAGCCAGCCATGCTGGCTGGGGAATTCTGGGAGTTGAAGTCTACACATCTTAAAATTCCCAAGGTTGAGAAACACTGCTCAACTCTATAGTTGTCATCTTATTATTAGTTTCAGTACACTCAGGATGACACTCCTCTGCTCCAAGCAGTCTATCTGATGAGCATCCTGTCACTGGAATATTGATATGAACTGTGGCAAAGCAGCTGATACCAAAAGCAATATAATTGCTGGGTGAAGGCTCCTTTAAGCCATTGTATATAGCAGGGTTTTCCATTTAGTAATCCATTTTTCTTGATCATCGAGAAACTTGGACAATATTATTGTAGACTTTTAGAGAAAAATTACCTTATTATCAGTACTCCAGTGATTTAACTACTTCCTATTTGCCCTAAGCCAAAATCTCTTTTTCCATGTGCGCTCCAAAGTGTATGTATGTACGCACACATACATAGATAGGCATATTCAATTGTTGAAAAAGAGAAACCCTTTTTCAGAATTCTTAACACGAGTGAAAGGGACTCTGAGTCAGCAGACAAGGTTTAAAACTCGTATTAAGATAGCAGTAGATACTTGAATCATGATATCTACTCATGAAAAACATTATGTTGTACTAGAAAATCAAAGGTGCCATACACATAATTGTGACACTTATTCATGAACAGGTTTATATAACAAATGAATATCTTCATGGTAAAATGTCTGTTAATTTCAGCTTTTATTTTTTTAGGTGTGGAAGAGATGTAGATTTAGCATATAGAGGAAAATGTGTAAGTATCATTGTTGTTCTTACTTAACTTGAAATCAAATTCTTAATAATTCCTTTGAAAGGGACCTCCTATTTCTACCATACACTTGAATAAGACTTTTAATTATAATAGCAACTGTACAGATTTTATAAACACAGTTTATAAGTTTATAGTTATAAAATTTATAAATATAAACTGTGTATATAAATTTATTTTATGTTTATACATTTTTATAAATAAAAAACATTTATTTATGTTTATAAATTTATAAACACAGTTTATATTTATAAAATTCTACAAAACCCATAGAAAGATTTAGTTCTGAAGCACAAGCAGGCTTGATTCAGAAATTGATTTCTATCCCACCTTTTGCCTAGAAGGATTTCTGGGGCAGATTACATTATGAAATAGATAGAACTAAAATGTTGAACATTTAAAAAACATAAAATACATTGAAAATAGTGCTTCTAAAACCTCACTTTATTCTGGTGTAATATAGTCTTCTCACCAAGAAATGTATGAATATGAAAAATAAAATTTATTGCCCATTCATTGTTTTAGAGCAGTGGTTCTTAAACTGTTTGACCCAATTACCCCTTTTCCTGGTCTCAAATAATGTCATTATTGAAACCAAATAGAAAGCTGCAAAATACAATTTCAAATCAGGTAAACCCAATCCTCCCCTTTCCTTTGCATCTTGTAACATCTTATATTTAACTTGTGGGTTTTTCCCCTGCCATACAAATTTAGAGATATCCTTCTGCCATTGTTTAAATGGTGCATCAGTTGTTAAAACAAGTATTGCCTGAAACAAAAACAACATTCCAGGCAAGACATTCATTTTAATTCTCCCCAGCAATGACAGTTGTAGTTTCTCCCATCTTAACTTATCTTTTTAACTTCATTCCATGTCTTAACATAGTTATTTTGAAAAACATATAATTCATATTTGTCATAGTGATACTCAGATATTTTGCCTTCTTCTCAATCTTAAAACCCGTTTTATTCATCAGTTCTGTTTGATCTTCTATTTTCATATTTTTCATTAACATCTTCATATTCTGCTTATTAAAGCCTGCTAATATACCAAATTCTTTTATTTTGGCTCTTAATGTTTCAATTCCCTTTAAAGGATCTTCCAAAAAACCCCCAAGTCATCTGCAAAAGCTCTTAACTTCTGTTTCTTTTTTAATCTTTACTCCCACAATCCACTTATCTTGTCTTATGTCTTTATTCAGTATTTCAAGAACCAAAATAAACAAAAGAGGGGACAATGGGCAGCTCTGTCTTGTTCCTTTTTGTATCTCACAGAGTTTTGTTAGAACTCTATTAACAATTATTTGTGCTTTCTGTGAAGTATAAATCAATCTTACCCATTTTATAAAATTCTCTCCAAAATCCGTATCCTCCAAAACCTTGAACAGGAAACCCAGTTCAAACTGTCAAAGGCCTTCTCTGCATCTAAGAAAATCAATGTGGTTTGTTTTTCATTATGTTGCTCCAAATATTCCAAAATGTTCAACACATTTCTAACATCGTCCTTTAACTCTCTTCTAGGTAAAAACCCACATTGGTCCTCATGAATAAATTCTTGCAAAATTATTTTCAGTCTATAAGCTAGAATCATTGTGAACAACTTGTAGTCATTATTCAATAATAATATTGATCTATACTTTCTTGTTAAAGTCAAATCTTGTCCCTCTTTAGGTGCTATATTTGCCTCTTTCCAACTCTGTGGCATTTTTTCTCCCTGTAGAATAGAGTTCATTGTGTTTTGTAGAGGTTGTAAAAATTCATCCTCAAAACATCTGACAATTATAAAAATCTGATAATCCATCTGGTCCTTTCCTGGTTTAATCTTTTTTATAGCTTCAGAAATTCCCCTTATTGTTATAGGTCCATCTGTCTCTGTTCATCTGTAATCCTCGGTAAATTTTGTTTCTTTAGATATTCATCTAAATGGGATCTTTTTCTGCTTTTACCTTTCAGTCAAGAAGAAATACTCTTTTCTCTTATGTAAAATTCTGATAGGAATTAATTTAAGGACAATTATATCTGTATTATCAATCTTCAGTCTTGTATTAAAATGCTGCTGCAAAGTTGATCCCTTGTCTTCTTCCTGACAAAGTACACCAAAACATCCCTTGGAACATTTCTTGTTCTTGAAAATCTTGAATATATTCTATAAACTTTATCAAATTCTATCTCTGTATCCTCCTCTTCCCAATCCAAAAAAAATTGCCAAGACTTAAATAATCATTTCTCTAATATCTTCATCAGAAACCTTTGGGATAGCTCTACGTTTCAAGCAAAATTCCTTCTCTCTCAATTCCCATAAAGCCCCAGATTATCTACTTCTCTTTCCAACTCTCTGTCTATAACTTCTACCTTACTCTCCAAAATTTCTACTTTATCATTAATTTGTTTTACATCTCAAGACACTCATTTTACAGACCTTTCCATATTCTTAACTTATTCTTTCATCTCCTCTGTCATCTTTACAAGTCTTTCATCCATTCTTTTTTTCAAAAGCTGTCAATTTAATATCAAGTGATTCAGCTAACTTATTGCTCAGTTGCTCAAACATTTTCTGAAGCAAATCTGGTGTAATTTCTCTCTCTGTGGGTTGCTCTGGCAATCTTCTCCTCCCTTCCATTGTTGCTGCTTTTCTGATGGTTGCTATTATGATATTATAATCCCAGAATGAAAGTGTCTTAAACAAAGGAAAGAGAAAAGGCTTCCTCCCCCCCCCCCCAATTTTTTTGTCTTCCTGTGTCCTTAATACTTTTGTGTCAAATGGAACTCCGTAGTTACAGTCAGCATTACAGTGAGCATTTTTATAGTTACAGTCAGCATCATAGTCTGGCTTATATTATCTTTAACTTTTGTTTTATAAAATCAACCAATTGTCTGCACTCCTTAATAGTAAACAAAAAAACATTCTCATGAAGGTCTGGTTCATTTGTCTATTTTAATTCCAATTTATTCAAAAGCACTTCACCAAAAAATAATTTTTCAAAATAACTATCCCCTTTATCTGTTTTAAACTTTCTTACATCCACTCCTTGTTAAGCTTTTTGCCAAAAGTTTTTAAATATTTAAAGCCATTTTTTTTCCTTTGTAATCCAGAAGTTGACTCACCAGGTTGAATTTTTTTATCCTGTCATTCAGAAAATCTCTCTTTAGCTGTAAAATAGTTACATCCAAATATGTTTAAGAAATGAGGCTTGTGCAAACCTTATGCCCATATAGGCTGCATTACAGCTATGAGCTTGACTGAAATCCTTCAGCTCCCAGCTGCTCAACTCATGAGCTGACTGCAAAAAAACTCAGTTCCTGCCCTCTACTCACAAGGAGCAGCTGTCTGGAATGCAAATGGGTGATCTCACAATCTCTCCTTTTTCCGGAGAGACTGTGCCAGCCAGAATTCACCATCTGACTGCCGATCTCTGCCACAATACTGTCTTCATTCCTTCAGGGATGTTTAGTTTTCCATGAATCCTCACCAGAAGTTCCAGGTGTTCTGTTGTTCCTGACTCTTTGTGACTGTTGGTCTGTCTTCGCTTGCCTTGATTTTTCCAAGCATCAGGATTTTCTCTAGTGACTCTTGCCTTTGTATTATATATCCAAAATACTTCACCTTTAACTTCATTATTAAAGCTTCCAATGAGTAGTCTAGTATTCATTCATCTAGTTTTGAATGATTTGTTCTTCTTTTACCCAATGTATTCTCAGCAATTTTGACATCACAATTCAAAGGTGTTGATTTTTCCTCATACAGCCTTTCTGATTTCACAGCCATATATTCACAACCATATATTGCAGCTAGGAAAACCATATCCTTGACAATATGTAACTTTGTTGTTCACTTGATGTATCTGCACTTTAATGTCTGTTTGGATCTGTCATAAACTTTCTCTCAAAAACCTGATGTTTCTTTATTGCATGACTACAGTCAACATTCCTATAATTTATTGAGCATAGGAAGATAAAGTCTATTTGCATTTCAACTTATTCTCCGATAATTTGCATTGGGTTGGCTTTGCCTGTTGGCATAATCTTCTGTTGTTGTTGTTGTTGTTGTGTTGTTGTTGTTTAAACGCTGAGCAGTAGACCAGATTTTGTGCTGTCATCTTTTACCTTCAAAAAAAGTTTCCTTAAGTCTTCCTCACTTCCAGCCATTAGAGTTGTATGATCAGCATATCTGAGGCTGTGATTAACATTCTTGGGGAAAGTGCCAGTTTTTATTTCTTCTGGTCCACCATTTAAACTGTTATATTCTGCATATAAATTAAAGTGCACTTTTTCTTAATTTTGAACTTTTTAGTTGCTCCATGTTGTTGCTTCTTGGTCATTGTACAAATTTTTCAGTAGGAAAATCAGGTGACCTGGCAGACCCATGTTTTAAAGGGCTATTCAGAATTTGCTATAATTTACACAGTCAAAAGCCTTAGTCTAATCAACAAAATGAAAAATGTTTCTGGAACTCCTGTGACTTTTCAATTATTCATCAGATACTAAAGTGTGATCTCAGGTGCCCCTGCCTCTTCTGAATCCAGCATGTATGTGTGGAAGTTCCTGCTGTATGTATTGTTGAAATCTGGATTGCAAAATCTGGAGAATTATCTTAATGGCATGTGATGAGTGAAATTGTTCAGTAATTTGAGCATTCTTTATCAGTGCCCTTTTTGATTTTGGAATATAAATTTATTTTTCCAGTCCTCTGGCCAATGCTATGTGGGAGATCAAGGCTATCAGGAAGGAGGGGCGGCATTCCAGCAGGGCAAAAGGCAACACAGTCCATAGGGGGAGCATGGAAAGAGTAAGAGATTTAGGATAGCCACTCCCTAGAATCTCCCAGGGTATAGTATATCCACTAGTTGCTATAATATAGATTTAGTTTCACAAGATTCTGTCTATAAGGTGTAAGCAAATAAAGGAGCTGTACTAGACTGGACTGTTTCATCGTTATTCTTAGGCTGGGCCAGACACTATGTTTTCCTTATGTGCTTGCATGCTGCATGTATCACTTTAACATCTTGTAAGATTTTAAATATTTCCGTTGGTATTTCATCAACTCCTTCAACTTTGTTGTGAGGAATGTTTTCCAGAGCCCATTTAACTTCACTTATCAGAATATCTACCATGGTTCAGTGACCAAGCCTTCATACATATCATCTCTTGTGATTTTTTTGTACAGTTTTTTCTTATATTTATACCATCTCATCTTCTTTCTTTCATCATATCTTCTTTCTCCAGTATCTCTTTGCCTTCCTTGTCTTTACATAAAAGGTTCTCTCAATTTCCTAAGGTACTTAAATAAATATCTTGCTCTTCCCATTCAATTGTTATCCTCAATTTCTTTGCATTGCTTATTTACGTAAATATATCTCCTTGTCCTGGCTTAGCATTTAGTTGGGCAAACATTCCTCTGTCTCTGTTGCCTTTTCCACCTTTCTTCAGCTATTTCCAGTGTATCAACACCTTCCTTCCTTCCTTCCTTCCTTCCTTCCTTCCTTCCTTCCTTCCTTCCTTCCTTCCTTCCTTCTTTGCTTTTTGCATTACCAGCACAATTCACATTTCATAAACTTAAAATCTGAACTAGAAAATTAACTTATCCTTTTCCAAATTAAGCAATTAAGTTTTTCAATTTCACTAGATACAAATTATGTGCACAAAAATGCATATATTGCTGAAAATAATGTACAGAAACATTCGGGGAATGTTTGGGGAAATTGCTCATTTCTAAAACTGTGGATACTAGGAAAGCATATGCATTTTCGTGCTAATTCTTTTTATACGCAAGCTGATATGGAGATGGGAGGAAACTAATTAATTCTTAGGGTATTAATGAGAATTATTAACTAATTCTACACTATTAATTTAGAGTGCTGCCTAAGCCTTTAAAGTTAAGGAGCTCAGGGGATCTTAAATTACCTCTTCTCCCATACAAACGTACATAGATCTTTTAAAAAGTAGTTGTGTACATTCTGTTAAATCTCCTCCGTGAGAAAAATAATCAAATCAGCTTTCTTTAGGTTTTTAGAAGCACACCAAGGGACTGGGCTAGGGGATTTGAAGGCGGTTAAGGGCTGCAGGGGAATTTTAATGAACTGTTTTTTGTTACGATAGGTTCATTTTGTCCATTATTTTTATTTCTGTAGTTTCATTGTCTTTGCTGTTTTTACTACTGAGTTGTTTTTAAAATATGTCCATTTCATAATATGTCTATCAACCCTAGGCCTGATGAACAGTTCATTAAATTCCCTTGTATTATCCATATTATCCAATAATTTTCTCCCCTATAGATTGATCCATTTTATTAATTAGATGGAGAAACCAGGTGGGAGAGAAGGGGCAGAACTCAACATCAGTCAATTATATTTTCTTTGGTGCTGTTTCAGTTGCCATTTGCTAAAATGAAAAAGACGCGATGCACCTATCCAACTAGAAGATTGACTAGTTAGGGTCAGTGCTGGACTGTACACTGTCTAGGTGAGTCTACATTACTGCAGGAATTAAGTTTGGACAAGAAGATGCATATATACGGAAGATAATATACTGTACAAAGATAAAAATACAGAAAACAGATTCTGAGTATAATAGGTAGAATAAATGTCAATATTCAACCCTCTTCCCCAAGTTGGTTCAACTGTAAACTGTGCTCAGTTTTTGATGGATTGCAACTTTTGCTTTGTATCATTTGCCTGTCATTATGACAGAACTAATACATTATAAATATATCTCAAAGGAGGCATTTTCAGATCTCAAATTCTGACCCCAAGGTACAATAAAAATGGAAATACAGTCAAATCTAGAATCATTTCACCCCTATATTCTTGATTTTTCTATAATTTAAAGGCTTCAAAATATTCCCTGGAAAAGAAGGCCATTTCCACCCTGGTGATGACCCAGCATCACTCAGCCATCATTGAAGTGATATGAAGCCTGTCCTGTGTCCTTGTTACTGTTATTTTGACATAATATTGATTGGATGAGACTAGAAGATGCTATAAGTCGCTAGCAGGGAAACAGAATGTGCTCTAACCATATCACAGTTTTAACTTTGGAGGTCTTACTCTGAAGAATTTCTTTAAAAAAAAAAAGCAGATAATTAGGAATAATTTCAGAATCATTACAAACCAGTTAGAACTCCATCCTGCTCAATAGCTACCCTGCTATCAAAAGAGCTAAGGAGGAGCAGACGGGAAAGCCAGTTGGTTAAGAACAGTCAGTAAGGTTTCACATGTATTGTTTAGTGAGTAACTTATGCTATATCTTTCTAATTTAGAAAGCCAATCTCATGAAAGTGTAAGGAAAAGTGACTTCACCTACTCCAGGGGATCTCAATCACTCTCTCTAGTTTCTATCTCCCTTGAGGAAGAAAGACTTTCAGAATGTTATTCAATATGGAAAACAGGCTGATAAAGTGAAGAAGAAGGCTTCAGTATACTATGGGAAATAGAGTGTGAGAAAGAAGCAAGTTCCAATTATATGGAACACCAAAATAATTAAAACAGCATTTTCATAATGCACACGATACAAGTATTACACAGCCAACCACATTCTCTTGGAGACCATGTCCAGTGTACCTCCCTTAAAGTCATGTACTGCTATTTCTTCTTTTTTATTTTTTGGCTAAAAAAAAAGTAGTGCAGGGTCCAGTAGGTGTTTGGAGCACAATATGGGAGAAAATGCTTTTACACCATCAAAACCATTCATATCTATAACACAGTCCTCTAAAGCTAATGTTTCGTAATAAAGTGCCAGGAGATGCATTCAGTTAACTCCAATTTCACCTGTAGCCAACTGATACTTGCCACATGCATGCGTTCTTATCCAAGTAAAGCCAAGTGTATTGTATATTGATCTGAGGGCAGATTCAAAGTGAACCAGCTCTTGAAAGATATGCATAATTACATATGTAGAAAGCAGGGGAAATAATCCTCTTCTGTGGATAACTATTAGAAACCTAAGTCACCCATAGCCCCCCTAATAAAAAGGAAGAAAATTCTCATCACAACATCCAGAGAATGGAGCAACAAAAGTAAAAGGCATTTGTGCCCAAGTACTAGTGAGCATCAAGGTAGACTACAGTTTTATAACAGGGAGAGGGTCAATAAATAATTTTCCTTACTGGAAACAAATTATGAATACCTGTTTTTCTCCCCTTTCTTAGCATCTTTATTTTCCCCAAAGCTACCATATCTAAGCTGCAAAAATTTTGCTGGCTAGTAGTCCCCCAGATGTTTGCAGCCCACATATGGTAGCCCCATTTTTTCCTGATACAATTCTATAGCCATCCTCCTTTCCCATGTGTAGTTTTTCATCATTCATCATTCAATCATTCATTTTACATATGTGTGAAAAGATACATTTGTCTTTTTCATGAGAGACTGTATGTAGTCATTGGTGGACAAATGGAGAGAAAAAAACATATCGAGTTGGTGGGAGAATGAACCCTGAGCATTTTCCTTATCATTGCAGGATGAATGCAGTGAATTTCCCAAGCACATTACAGTCTGCACAGAGCAGTATGAGCCGGTCTGTGGGACCAATGGAAAAACATATAATAACAAATGTTTTTTTTGTCTTGAAAAGTGGTAAGTAATCCATTTATAGGAAAGGAACAGGCCACTCAGAGTCTTTGGAAATAGAGTGACATATAAGCTGAAGCAGCAACATAAATACATCTATTCTGCATAAATGAGGTTGGTTGGAATACATTTGTAGAATTGGACACTTTACAGATATTCAACCTGCATGGCACTAACAATATAGTAGTCATTTTCGGCTACCAGGAACAACTGCTTACATGTGATGGGTTACGAAGGGAGAAAAATCTACAATCTTTAGAGGTGCCATAATATTTAAATATTTATGTAACATATCAAGATTCTACTAACAAAGTTCTCCCATGTGCATCAATGTGATAGGCACTTCACCTGCTTATTGAGTTATTTTTTTCACCAGAGCTAGCAGCTTGATTCAAATGCTTTGCTGGGCAGCAAATGGTAGTACTGAAAGCCAAAACACTGCTGCAAGAAAACAAGCAATTGTTATCACTGCCAATTAAATTAAGACTCACTGCTACACTTGTTCCTTCTGTTTCTCCCTGCAAGGAAAACTGGAGCTAACATTGGCATAGACTATGAAGGAGAATGCAAGGTATATGTTAGAAGTTTAGTCTAAATTTATAGACTTTTCATTCTCTAAATAATCACTGAGATGCAAGCTAGATGTAACTCTATGTCGTGTGTGTGTGTGTGTGTGTGTGTGTGTGTGTGTGAACATGCTAAAACCAGCATTAACGATCTGGTCCATAGTATGGGTAGGAAGCTCAAACTCACCCTCCTCACCATCAAAGCCTGATTAAAATCATGGGAGACAAGTCTCAAATCCAGTATTCAGTTATACAGAACATAATATAATGCTACTATTATTTGAAATGTAGGAAAATATAGGTAATGGATTATCACCTTTTTAATTCTTTGAATGTCTGTAACTTGGATTTCAAAGGGAAATTAAAGGATTCATTACCATATGGAGGAGACAGAAGGAGCCACTCAGGATTTATGTTAACTAAGGAACAAGTAATGGCAGTGTAGGAGTATCAAGGCACAGAACTCAGATCTTGATCGTACTGTAAGCTTAGAAGGAGAAAAATAGTGTGTGTGTGTGTGTGTGTGTGGCTTCCATGAGAAAACAGTGAAATCTGAAGTCTAGACCCATGAAAGATTGATGGCAATTGAAATGTTTGGGGGTTTTGGCGGGGGGAATGAGCTTAATGTACCTATTTTGAATGAAACTTACTCCCCACACAAATGTATTTTTAAAAAAGCTAAAAATAGGGCTCTTGAAGGTCAGAAGAAAAAGATTGTCTACTTCTGTATAGAAAGTGATAGTAAAGCTGACCACCTTGTAAAAGTCCCGCCAACCATTATCACTGAGTTTTTATGCCACTTCCTTTAGTCTAACAAATATAACGTGACAAGCTTCAGCCTCCTGCTGTACAAGAAAGCGGGGAAGGTAGTGAGAATCTGACATTCTTTGTTTTAATTTCCTTCTGAATGAAATGGACATGATATGGGGAGTTAAGTATACTAATATCAGTGTTACATGTAAAACATATCCTTATATACGGCAACTATTTTCATGCAATGGTTTGGGTCTAATTTTTTTCCCATGATTCCTTTAGCAAGGTCTCTGCAGTAGCTACCCAGAAACAAAGATATGCACTGATAAGCATGACCCTCTCTGTGCTACTAATGGAGTGACGTATGCTAATATATGCCTCTTTTGCCATGCGCAGAGGTTAGTGAATTTTGCATTTAATAGAACACCTATCAATATTGGCAACTATTTAACATCCCTCCATCTGTCTGTCTGTCTGTCTATCTAGTCCCTAAATGTTCACAGGCAGTATTATTTGGGGGGAGTGGCTAATAATTTCTTGGTGATTTAACTGATTGAATAATCACATTTATGATACTTTTTTAGGAAACATGGAGGCACTATTGAAATACAGCATGAAGGAGAGTGCAAAAAAGAGGCAAGTTACCAAAAAACAGTAAACTAAAATATCATGGGGTAGTCTTTAATACCATGGAGAAGGATCAGTTTATATACAGTACTTGGTATCATCCCCAATCATTCCCAATCTGTTTGTTCCTTCACAGAACTTTTGAAAGGATAATAATTCAAAATGCTGCATTCATAAAATTATGTATAATCTTGTAGTAGAATGGCTAAGCCTGAGGGGTAGATTGCTAGAGGTCTTAAACCTCTTTTTGAAAAAGCTCTCTGGATCTTTTAACCCTGTCCCTGCATCCTGTTTTGGGTTACTTGCTAATACTCCCCTATCTTCTAGGGGACACTTCACTTGGTGTCCTTCCCCTAACCTCAGTGTCTAAAAGTGATGGGACTATCACAACCTAAGCTGCCTTTTTTTTTGCAACTAAATATAAAAGAAATTGCTGTAAAGAGATTACAGTAGAATTTGAAATTATTGTTCCAAATCACAAAAGATTCTAAAGAGAGATTTCCTTATGCACAAACTGAAATATGCACAAAAGACTGATATATACAGGATTGTTGAGCTGACATAGAAAAATAGAAATTAGTGAGCTTGCATAGAAACCCCTCCATTTTGGACAATTACTGTCCAGTCTCTAATCTTCCCTTTTTGGGGAAGGTTGTGGAGAAGGTGGTCAGACAGCTGTTACCAAGAATCTTGGAGAAAATGGATTATCTGGACCTGTTTCAGTTAGACTTCAGACCAGGTTAGTAGGGAGACTGGATTGGTCATGCTTGTTGATGACCTTTGGCAGAGCCAGGATGGGAGTGATGCCTCCATCCTAGCACTCCTTGATTTCTCAGCGGCTTTTGATATCATTGACCATGGTATACTTATGGACTGGCTGTGGTGGTTAGGAGTGGGAGGCACTGTGTTGTAGTGGTTCACCTCCTTCCTTAGAGGTCAGTTTCAATCAGTGTTGACAGGGGGAAAGATTGCATCTGTGGTGGCTCAGGGCTCTTCTCTTTCCTGTTTAACATCTACATGAAACTGCTGGGTGAAGTCATCCGTCAGTTCGGAGTTCAGTATCCTCAATATGCTTTATATCTGAACCCTGAGCTGCACAGGTGAAGCTGTCAATGTACTGACACAGTGTCTGGAGGCTATTTGGGTCTGGATGGCATAGAACAGACTTCAGCTCCATCCTGACAAGACTGGGTAGCTATAGCTGTTTGGCCCCCCAGGGTCAGGGACACTACCATTATTCTTGGATGAGGCAGCATTTCACCATTTGAAACTGGTGCACAACTTGGGTGTCCTTGTGATGGTATGTGGGAATGAACTTGGGAGACCAGGGGAAGAGCCACAGCCAGGGCAATGGTCAGATAAGAGGCAGTTTAGCCGGCAGCAGGATTGCGAGTGTGGCAAACAGAAGGGACCCTTCCTAGTTTCTTGGACTGAAAAGGCGACAGGGAATAAATGTACTTTTAGACTTGCAAGGTTCTGTTAATGTAACCTTATAATAGAACTAGTTCTTCTGGGTGCGCTTCTTGTCAGGACTGCCTCGCAAGGCTGATATCAATCTTGCAAGTCTGAAAGTACATTTATCCCCTGTTGCCATTACAGACCTTCTGGACTCACAGCTATTGCTCAAAAAGCAGGTGGCAGCTATGGCCAGGAGGGCCTTTCTACAGATTCATCCTGTGTGCCACATGTACCCTTATCTCAATCATGAGGTCTTTCAAACAGTAACTCATGCTCTGGTCACCTCATGGCTTGATTACTGCAATGTGCTTTACATGGGGCTTCACTTGAAGACCACCCAGAAGCTTCAACTTATCCAGAATGCAGCAACATGGGCAGTGATGGGCATGCCTTGATATGCCCATGTAACAACCCCGCTTCACAAACTGCAAACTGCCAGTTTGCTTCTGGGTGAAATTCAAGGTGCTGGTCATTACCTATGAAGCCCTACATGGCGTGGGGCCTGGTTACTTGAGGGACTACTCAACTCCCCTAGTATCTGCCTAGCCACTTTGATTCAACAGAGTTGGTATGCTCCAGGTTCCTTCAGTTAAACAATCCCATCTGTTGGGACCCAAAAGCATACCTTCTCTGTTGCAGTCCTGCCCTCTGGAATGAGGTTCCCCCAGAAATCTGAGTGGCTTCTACCCTACTGGCATTTTGGAGGGCCTTGAAGAGGTGGCTCTTCACCCATGTCTTTGGCTAGGATAGTTGTAGCCCCTTTGGGTATCTGTCAGCCCTTCAAGGTAGACCAGACTTGGAAACCAAAGTCTTGTAGGCCAATATTGCTTTTATTATAAAGATATAGTAACAGATTCTTGCAAGTCTGAATGTGCTTCCCTCCTTCTTCCCTCTATCTTTGTGTGAACTAGGGAGGGGCCTGTCTGAAGTGTTTACATATATTACAGTTCTGGACTGGACTCAGGTTTCTTTTACCTGACCATTGCCTCGGCAGCAGACCTTCCTCCTGTCCCTCAAGGCCATTCCCTCTACCGTCTATAGTGTGTGTTTGCTGTTGCCTAGTTTTGCCCTCTTTGCTTCTTCTTGTACTGCTGTGTTGTTTTTATTGTTTTATAGTTTTTCATGTTTTTTGTGAACTGCCCAGAGTCGTTGGGAGTCAGGTAGTGTACAAATTGAATAAAATTAAATAAATAAATGAATAAAAGCATCAAATTAATGTTGATGCTCCATAACTACATGGTATAAAGCATAACTAAGCCTCCATCTTGTTATGCTTTATACCATATAGATTACTTAAACCTAGGTTTTGTTGAGTTATGTATAAATGAAGAAAAATTATTTGCCATATATAAAAGGAATTGTGTTTGAAACAAAAAATAGATTTTAAAAAGTAAATCATTTTTACAGCAACAATTCCATCAAACAGTGTAAAGAAAAATACTACTGTCACCTAGATTTCATTTTAATTACATCTTAGTATGAAATATAAATCCATAGTTACATTTATTTAAATTTGCTTTAAATATCTCAATTCCCTTAGACTAATAAAAAGTTCCATAATGTGATGCCTTGAAGCTATTTGTGTGATTCTTGTCACAATTAATTAACATAAAGAATGAATCAAAATTAACTTTTAAATCTTCTAATTTAAATTTCAATCAAGATTTATTTCTATTTGGATTTTTAAGAAAATTTAACATCACATCCAAACATATTAATTATATGTTTTATATTAATATCTAAAATACTGTATTTTTATTCATCCTAATATTCTGTGCCAAAACTAGCATAAACATATTAATTTTTCTTTTCTTTTGGACCATGTATACTCTTATATTTTGTCTATGCTCTGGACTTTTATGCTTTGTTATTTTATTTAATTATATTAAATTAAATACATAATTAAAGTTATTTTGGGAACTTTTATCATTCTTTTTAAAATTTGAATAAAATAATCCTTATAATCATATTCATTAATTTTACAGCACATTTGTATCATCCTGTTGCAAGATTCATTAATTAATTTAGTGAGTGTAGATTTTACTAGATAGATTACAAGCTTGTTATCCTCTGGATTTTAACTGAATAAATAAAGTAATACTTTAACATGCATTTTGTATAACTTCTTGCTGTAAAGCAGAAACTGATATTTGTTAATTATCTTACTGATAACATTCCTATTTTTTTTCCTAAATGCAGAAGAGTGATCCCCAAATTAATTTCTTGATAATCTAGTGATAATAATTTTGTTTTCCTTTGCTTTCTGAGCCTGCAACTTTTATCGTTATATTATCTGGATTTTTCACATGTACTGATCTTTGGGGGTCATCACTACCAAAGGCCAGAATAAAAGAGAGAATTTAAAAGGATGGTGGAAATCAGCTTTATAGTGCTATTCTATCCAGCTACGAAACCACACTTCCTATTTTTCTCATTCTCTGACTTCCTGTTTGTTAATTTCTGAAGCAGTAAGGCAACCTCAACGCTGCAATATAACCTATTGGCTTGCTAGAACAAGGATTATTCAGTTACTGGTGATCTCCAGTAGATGGTATCGTTTCTCCTACTTTGAAAAAATGTCCCTCCTTTGCAGACCTTTCATAAATGTATAATATACTTTTTTATTTTCCCTTCATATTAAAAATTCTAATCCTCAGTAACGTTGATTGATGAACTGATGATGTGCCATTAAGTCGTTTTTGACTCTTAGTGACCATACAGATAGATTTTCTCCATGATGATCTATCCCTAACCTGTTCTTTCAAGTCTCCCAATTATGCACTCATCGCCACTGTAACTGAGTCGGTCCACCTTGCTGCTGGTCCTCCTCTTCTTCTCTTTCTTTCTACCTTTCCCACTAGTAGAGTCTTCTCCAGGGAGCTGGATCTTTGCATAATGTGTCCAAAGTAATTTGAGCCTGGTTATTTGTGCCTTGAGTCACTCTGGGTTAATTTGTCTGATGATCCATTGGCTTATTTTCTTGGCTGTCCATAGTATTCTCAGTCGTCTTCTCGAACACCAAAGTTCAAAGGCATCAATACTGTTCCTATACTGCTTCTTCGAAGTCCAACTTTCACTTCCATAAAATGTCACAGAGAAAATCTTTTCCTGTGCAATTCTGATCTTTGTAGGCATAGCTACATCACTGCATTTTCCAATGCCTTCATGGTTGTTCTACCAAGTGCTAGTCTGCAGCATATTTCTCCATTGCTGATTCCTTTACTGTTGATGGTTGATCCTAAAAGGCAGAAGCTATCCACACTTTGATATCTTCATTGCCAACTTTAAGGCTGGTGGTTCTACCTTTTGTACCTGTTGTCTTTCCTTCCTTCCTTCCTTCCTTCCTTCCTTCCTTCCTTCCTTCCTTCCTTCCTTCCTTCCTTCCTTTTTTTTTTTTTTTTGCTAAATACCATATAACTTTAAAGGCAAAATAACCAGAGTTATGCAGCCTTCCAGCTACTCTGTAGATTTACATAAAGTTATTATGATATCAGTCTTCTACTTTCCATTGCTTGCCTACTAATCCCTATTGTAGAGCTCCATTTTCTCTCTCCTTGCAACTAGTGCACACGGACGTGCTTACCCCCTATTTTCTCAGCCATTGCCTTAGAAATGGATTCATAGTATTTTATGGAAAATCCATATGATTGGATCAAATCCTCTCTTTCCTATGCTTTCCTCACTGTGTTAATTTTAAAAAGCTCCAACACTAAATTAACAATAGCAACATTCACCAGTTCTGGGTATCTATAGCAAATTGCTTCTACCCCAAGACCCATATAACAGTCATGCCTTACATTATCACATGTCAGCCTTTAATTCTTGTACATTTCACTGTTTTCTATAGCATGGCTTGATATTTATTTCTTATATTTATACCCTCCTGCAGTCCTCCAGAACTCTCGGCAGTTTTACAGGAATACAAAAGCACTAAAATAGCCATGATCCAATGAAATTTATACTAAAAGTGACTTAAACACGAACAACCCCCCCCCCCTTCCCCAAACAGTCATCAATATGCAAAAGGCTTTTAAAAGAGCATTGTTTTCAGCTGTCTTGGGAAGGCAACCAATGCCCAAGCTAACCTGATCTCCAAAGAGAGACCATTCCAGAGGGCTGGTACTGCTACATAAAGGTAGCACCTCCAAGTGGGGAACCATCAGCTCATTTTCCTGGCAAAATCAAATTGGTTGGGCCAATTCTAGTTGCAGTCCTGAAGATAACTTGGTTCTGCTGATTACTTTTACTTCCACTACCCTGATACCTTTATTCAAGCATTATTAATTAATCTACCACATGACAGCAGGAAGTCATCCTCCTAATGGATGTCCTATTCCAGACAGACCTCAATAGGAGAGGCTGTATGACAGGCTTGATTGAAAGAGATTGATTGGTGCCTCCCTGGACATGCTCATATGGCTGAAGTAGCTTTAATATATTTACTGAATACATTTACTGTCATGTGCCAAGTGATAGCACTACAAAGCAAAAAGTTTTGGGTTAGTTAGAGTTTTTGAGATTTCAGAAGATTGCTGAGATTTCAGTATTGGTCACAAGACCAATATACAAGATTGCTCTTGTATACGACATACATTCCAGCAATTTGGGAAATTATTTTTTTTTTATTTGGGAGTGGTGTCAGGTCCTGTGTTGCTGATTTCTTCACCTTTCTGTGCTCAGCATTTCCTGTCTGTCAATACTCACTGTGCACCCTCATGCACTATTCAAGAATATGGGAGAAGAAATGCTACGCACCCCATCAATGTAGAGCATAAGAAGGCAAGGTTGCAGGCCCCACCCAATTATTAGTGGAATAGAGAGATAAAAACAAAAAGAATGAATGATATTTGCCGAGTTGGTGAATAGGCATTGCAAGGACTAATCCAGTTTGATGTAAGCAAGTGAATAGGACAAAAATCCTAACTTGCATATGTTCTGATGGCAGTTATGAAGTTGCAGCTATCAATTCTTAGCACAGAATGGAGCACTAATTACTTGCCTGTGGGCCAGATGACACTGATCCATCTACCCAGCTTATGTCATCTTCTCCTTGCCCCATTCCTTGTGTGCAGTACCGCCTACAAGGATGGCCAAAAAATATGGCAGTCATAGCAGCACAAAGATTTGCCCCTTTTATATGTGCATTATGTACATAGGAGTGGGGCTTTGACTGGGGTGTGTGTATGTTTCTGTGTCTGTTACCACTCTCTCCTCTCTGGAAGCTTCTGCATATGTTGAACATAATTGGAGACTTTGGTTTTAGCCCAGTTGAGACATGGAGAACAAAAAAGGAAAATAAAAGAAAAATATAGGGAGAACAAGAGTGAAATGGGGAGGATGAGAAATGAAAAATAAAGAGATAAAGAAAGAGAAGAAAACACAAGAAATAGAGAGGGCAAGGTAAATGAAGAAAAAGAGATGCTTTGAGACATCCAGATGACATACACATTTTAAAAGGAGTATGGTGTTCTACTGTTTCTATTCTTCACTTTGTGGGTTGAAGTGAATGTATTTAGAATCTATTTTCATATATTTGCACTTAAGATCGAAAGATCAGGAGGCTATGGTACTATTTATTTATATTTATATATTTTAAATTTCTAGGCCACCCAACTTCAGTGATTTTGGGCAGCTTAACATATACAAACAATACAAAAATGAAAATAAAACCCTAACCACAGTATGACCTGCCCATCACTGCTTATGCCACTGCATTGTGGACCAGCTATAGCTTCTAAATGGTTTTAAAAGGCAGCCCCATGTAGAGCACATTGCAGTAGGTGACCAAGGCATGAACACACATAAGAGGGGCCTCCCAGTCTAGGAAAAGATGCAACAAGGTAAACCTGTGCAAAGGCCCTGCTGGCCACAGCTGCTACCTTCTCTTCAGGCAGAACCTGTGAGTCTAGAAGGATTCCCCAGATTGCATATTAGACCTAAAAAGGATAATGCAATCCTGTTCAGGACCATAGATGAAAGATCCCTATTACCAGGAACTTAAATGCCCCTGACCACTCAGTACTAGAGTCGAGTCTGAGTTTGTTCCTCCTCATCCAAACCTTCACAGCCTCCAGGGACTGGGACTTCAATAGCATCACCTGGTCAGCCAGGGATGAGATCTACAACTGAGTATATTCGTATACTGATGACAGCTGACTCTGAAGCAATAGATGACCTACTCATGGCCTCATGTAGCTGATAAATAAAAGGGTGGAGAGAATTGAGCTCTGAGGTATCCCACATATCAGGGGCATCAGGCTCAACCTCTCTCACATGCCAACTAACTAGCTCATAGACTGCACACGCATGTGTTGCAGCAATACACAATCTGAGTTATCTCATAATTAGCTTTGAGATTTGAGAAGGGGGAGGAGAAAATGAGATGGTTCCCTGCCATTTTTAAACCAATCACTTTTGGCTTTGTTCCTGCCCACTGCTAACTCCAGCTCCACCACTGTAACTCCAAGAAATGTTAGCAATGGGAATGCAACCCTTACTATAAAGATTTTGTGCACATGATGCAGAGGAAATTATCTATCATAGATTAAATTTCTAAACATTGAATAGAAACCATTTGTTTGCCATTAGGGACAATCCATGGACTTTGCTCCACAAATCTGTTCCCCAGCCATATTTAATATGTGATGCTGAGCCCTACTACCAGGTGGCTCTCAATGGAGCAACAATTACCACCCTGTTTTAAGTGAAACCAGATGAGTCTTAAACTCTTGTCATATATTACATGGTAGTTAAAATGTTATGGAACTGATATGGAACTCTTGGTGTCTGGAGTTGCATATTTATTTAAAACAGAATACATTTTATTAATTTGTGTGAGCAGAATGGACAAGAGGAAGAAAAAACTGAAGAGGAAGAGGAAGAAGAAGAGAAGGAGGAAGAGGAGGAAGAAGAGGAGGAGGAGGAAAAAAAGGAGCAGGAAGAAGAACAGGAGGAAGAAGAGAAATGGGATCAGGAAGAAGAAAAAGAGGATGAAGAACAGCAGGAAGAAGAAAAGGAGGAGGAGGAGGAGGAGAAATGGGAGCCAGAAGAAAAAAAAGAGGAGGAGGAGGAGCCAGAAGAAGAAAAAGAGGAGGAGGAGGAGCCAGAAGAAAAGAAGGAGGAGGAGGAGGAGGAGGAGGAGGAGGAGAAATGGGAGCCAGAAGAAAAAAAAGAGGAGGAGGAGGAGCCAGAAGAAAAAAAAGAGGAGGAGGAGGAGCCAGAAGAAAAGAAGGAGGAGGAGGAGGAGGAGGAGGAGGAGGAGAAATGGGAGCCAGAAGAAAAAAAAGAGGAGGAGGAGGAGCCAGAAGAAAAAAAAGAGGAGGAGGAGGAGCCAGAAGAAAAGAAGGAGGAGGAGGAGGAGGAGGAGGAGGAGAAATGGGAGCCAGAAGAAAAAAAAGAGGAGGAGGAGGAGCCAGAAGAAAAGAAGGAGGAGGAGGAGGAGGAGGAGGAGGAGGAGGAGAAATGGGAGCCAGAAGAAAAAAAAGAGGAGGAGGAGGAGCCAGAAGAAAAAAAAGAGGAGGAGGAGCCAGAAGAAAAGAAGGAGGAGGAGGAGGAGGAGGAGGAGGAGAAATGGGAGCCAGAAGAAAAAAAAGAGGAGGAGGAAGAGGAGGAGAAATGGGAGCCAGAAGAAGAAAAACAGGAGGAGGAGGAGCCAGAAGAAAAAAAGGAGGAGGAGGAAGATGAAAAGAAGGAGGAGGAGGAGGAGGAAGATGAAAAGAAGGAGGAGGAGGAGAAATGGGAGCCAGAAGAAAAAAAAGAGGAGGAGGAGCCAGAAGAAAAAAAAGAGGAGGAGGAGCCAGAAGAAAAGAAGGGGGAGGAGGAGGAGGAGGAGGAGGAGGAGGAGAAATGGGAGCCAGAAGAAAAAAAAGAGGAGGAGGAGCCAGAAGAAAAAAAGGAGGAGGAGGAGGAGCCAGAAGAAAAAAAAGAGGAGGAGGAGGAGCCAGAAGAAAAGAAGGAGGAGGAGGAGGAGGAGGAGAAATGGGAGCCAGAAGAAAAAAAAGAGGAGGAGGAGGAGGAGGAGGAGGAAGAAAAGAAGGAGGAGGAGGAGGAGAAAGGGGAGCCAGAAGAAAAAAAAGAGGAGGAGGAAGAAGAAGAAAAGGAGGAGGAGGAGGAGGAGGAGAAATGGGAGCCAGAAGAAAAAAAAGAGGAGGAGGAGCCAGAAGAAAAGAAGGAGGAGGAGGAGGAGGAGGAGAAATGGGAGCCAGAAGAAAAAAAAGAGGAGGAGGAGGAGGAAGAAGAAAAGAAGGAGGAGGAGGAGGAGAAATGGGAGCCAGAAGAAAAAAAAGAGGAGGAGGAGGAGGAAGAAGAAGAAAAGGAGGAGGAGGAGGAGGAAAAGGAGGAGGAAGAAGAGGAAAAAATGGAGGAGCAGGAGCACATAGAGAAGAAAGAAGAAATGGAGGAAGGAGAAGAAGAGGAAAAAGAAGAAAATGAAGAAGAAAAGAAAAAGGAGGAGGTGGAAGAAAAAGAGGAGGAAGAAAAAAAAGAGGAGGAGGAAGAAGAAAAAGAGGAGGAGCATGTAGAAAAGAAGGAGGAAGAAGAAGAGGAAAAAAACCAAGAAGAAAAGGAGCAGGAACAGAAGGAAGAACGGGAGGGAGAGGAAAAGGAAGGGGAAGAAGAAGAGGTAAAAAATGATGAATATTATATAGTGAAGGATATATGAAATACAGGTTTTACTATAGAATTATTCTCAATATACAATCATGCCAAACTGTACTCAATACAAAAATAAGACTCTCTTTTAAATTACTGCAAATTAGGCTGTTTACCAGCCCTTTACTTTATTTCGTTTTTCAATTACGTGTCCGAAAGAGCCATTGTTTTCACTGAAGCAGACCGAGTACAACTGGTTTGTTTCTGTTATTCAAGTCAAAACTGAGGTTATGTTAATGGGGTGAATGCAACAAATGAGGACGTTCTTTGTTATGTAAAAAGAGCACCTGAGCACCTCTGGATCATGGGAAGTGGGTAGAAATCTAAATTTATCACAGTCCAAGCTGAACTGGCCTCTCCACATCTGTTCTATTGCAATGCATAGGAAGCCTCTGCTGTTTTTTATATTAAGTACTTACTTATACATGCATAAATAGAAAATATGACATTCATTATTATCAACTTATTATACCCAGCAGAGAAGCAACTTTTTACCTGTTGGGCTTATTTGGAAATTTGAATGTACAGTCACAGTATAGCTGCCCTGGGGTGGGGGTGGGGGTGGTTGCTTGTTCATAACACAGCAAATCACAAAATGCCCTTTTATTAAGTCACAAGCTGAGGAATTAATCATGCTATTACTTCTTTTTCATTGATTTGTTCAGGCTTTCAACTAAGAGTATCGAATTATTATTGCAGGATGAATGCAGCATATTTGCCAAACCAATAGAAATATGCTCACCAAAATATAATCCAGTCTGTTCCAACCAAGGTCTTACCTATTTCAATATATGCGCACTTTGTCATATGAAAACGTAAGTCAAATTATTTGTAGGATTTGTTGCTAACAACTAAATCAGTTGGAATTCTGCTCTTAAAAGAAATTAACATGCATACTTCCTCAGAAGTCCATTCTCCTGAGAGCCACGCGTAGCACTAGAGATTGGAGGCAACGCGTTGCAAAAGAACAATGCATATTCTTGCCACGGTGCTGAACCCTGCTGATCACATCTGCCAGGGCAGGGGCACTTACAAGCTTTGCTCTGCCAGCACTGTGGGCAGACTGCACCCATAGACAGGGCCCTCCAGGTAAGTAGCTGGCGTGGAGTTGCAGTATGGCCATTCTCAGTCTCCAGCATCCCAGTGGCCTAGCTCTAAGGCAGGATTGCACTGCAAGATGCTGTGGCAAAGTGTGGTCCCACAGTCTGCCCTACAGCTGCCCCACATCTCCTAGAGAGGCAGTTCTTAGGCAGTTAAACCTGAGAAAAGAACTAGGCTGCTTGCCTACAACCCCTTGGAATTGTGGAAAATAATAGAGAGCAAGCAAGTCAGCCTGCAGTGGGGGTACCGGCCCCAAATCCTTCCTTTGGCCAGCCCTACTGCAAGTCAGCTGTTGGCAGGCTTGGTCAGCAGAACTGTGCCTGGGAAAAGAGTATATCTGAGTGTATCTGTATATGAGGCTGAGGTGTTGGGAAAAGCTATTTGTGTGCATCTGCAACTAGTTAGCAATGGAAATCCTGGCCCAAGCCAGCTTGTAGACGTCTTTGGACATATCTATTTTTGGCCTGAGGCCCCTGACTCATTGCTACAGATGACTTTGGGGCAGAAAGCATTCCTACCCTGATACATAATGCCAGCTTCTGAAATGTGTAAAGAAGTAATATCATCAGTCTTCTTATTTCTGTTTTCTTCCTCCAAGGGTAATGCCTAATATTGGCTTAAAATATGAAGGCAAATGCAAGCCGAGGACATAGCGCTGTGTACGTATACACATCTGTATCTGTATCGCTTTCTCTCTCCCCACATCCCTAACTCCCCCACCTCTATAAGGCATTATTACTTGAAAATAGGATAAGCATTTTCCTGGTCCTTTGAAATCCTACGATGGAAAATGATGGCCAAGTGGTAAAGCTGAGAGATGGAAAGAAAAAATGAAGTCAGAAGCAACAAAAACAGGCCTGAGGGGAGAAAAATAAATGGGAGGGTGTTATGGGTCAGATGGAGTCAAGTCTCTTTTTTGTGGAGCTGACCCCTCCTGACTTAGCAGATAGAATCACACAGTTTTTTCTGATACATTATGGAAATGGTTTGCCCTTGCCTTCTTCGATTTCAGAGTACTGCTTACCTTTTTCAAGATCATCCTGATGCTGCAAGAGAGGTAATTCCCCCCATTTATCAAGGCAGGCCAGTGTGGATAATTTAAAAGATGTGCTTATCATAGTGGAAGCATGCTGGCAACTGCAGTGTTCAAGCCCCAGCATCCCTGAAAGTATACTGAGGTCCAGATTTCTGGACAGAGGTCCAGGCCTCAATCCATTACCATGAGAAGAAAAAAAAAGAGGGTAAATAAATTGCAGATCTTATCTACATATATTCATGGAAGCAGGTCTCCTTTGATCTACATGCTTCTGTTCCATGCCTTACCAAAACTGTCGGAGTGACTATTGAAGCATTTTGCTTCCTTCTCAGATTAAGATGCAGGAGGGAAGAAGAAGGGTAGTTCCATGATCCCCTAACCCCTACTCCTCCCCCTGAGCCAGAAGGGTCAGAATGTTTTTGGGTGCAGGCAAATTCCTGTCCAGAGTCCTGTTACCAAATAGTTTACAGGAGAGTTGCATCTTTCATCTAGAACTGACCAGTTCTGTCTGGTTTCCACTCCACTAGAGCAGATTCACCAGAAAGAGCTATCCCTTAGGACTGTGCTATTGCTAGCACTGTTAGCTGTAGGCAAGGTGGAAGGAAGGAAGAAAATAAGATTTCTAGTCCCCAGGAAATGGCTGCAGTTTCACAACTGTTAAAGGTTTCCATGATTGTCCTTGTCACACCCTGATTCTAATTCGTGTAACCTGAGTATCAAGGGCCTGATTTGATTGTCCTACCTGACCTTGATGGGGATGGCTTAATTCATCTGAAGCTTTCTCACACCCTTTGTTGCTATGATAAAACTTACATGTATGCCTTTTTTTAAAATTTTCTAGGAACATGGACAATGATGGAAGACTGCAAAGCAGAAAACATTATTCTTAAGGAGAATACATTCTTGTACTTTTCTATACAAAGATACATTATCTTTAGTGTCTATTGTAAAGAATCAATTTTCTTGATTTGCTGATAGAATAAAGTTAATTAAACTAAATTATATCTCTTCATTCTGTTTATATGAGCCTTTTGTGTGGTGCATTGAAAAATAATCTTTGATAAAGATGCTGCTTTCACCCTTCCTTGTGCATATAAAGCCCATTCTCCTTCATTTAAAAAAGGGAGTCAATTATTTTCATTAGAAGCAATATGCTCAGTAAATGGCTTAGAAACATTTATTCTGATTTTTAAACTGAGATGCAGTTTGATTATAAAAGTGCATTCTAAAAAACAGAAGGGTAGCATAAAGCGTAAGAACTCAAAAGGTGAAAGAAGTTTCAAAATGATCTTTGCAATTCATTTTTTAAAAAGAAATATAGAGCTTTCAGTGAGTTTCATGTGTAATTTGCCTCATGGGCAAAAGATCCTATTTTGCTTAAGAAAGCTGTTTACCTAAAACATACAAATTCTTTTGGATTAACCTTTAGATAATTAAGGATGCTAGTTTCCACACCTGGCCTACCACATTAAGGCTCAGAAACTAAGCAGGCTCAGGTTGAGTTAATACTTGGATGGGATCCCAGGGCTGTAGACCTGAGAATTTGACAAATATCCCCACAGCAGGCAATGACAAAAAATACTTCTGTATTTTTACTAAGAAAATTATATGGATGTGTCCATGTAGCCACCAGGAATCAAGCTCAACTTGAGGGTGCCTTGTCTTAATTAAGAATATTAAGTAGAAGATTGTCAATCCTTTGAGGTCGACCAGGTCAGGAAGCAGACACCAGAAGGACTACTGGAACTCTATTATTGTATGGTGTAATAATAGAATCTTGAAAGTCCGATAGAGGCTTTCTTATACTAAAGAGAACCAAAACGGGGAGTTCCTTCATCACTCCTTCTTCCTTCCCAAGGCTACGTAGATGTTTACCTAACTATTCTTGCATTCCTCCTTCAAGGTTAGGTTTTTACTTCTCTACAAAAGTAGAATATAGCTCATTAGCAATCTGATGCAACCTTAGTAGTGACCCACAGGGGCTATTCTACATGAAGCTTCCATCAAGCAATCATTGTTTCCTTAACTGCATATTATGATTGGTTCAGATGAGATGGACTTCCACTTGTAATCCTCCTCCTCCTTTTATTCCACTGCTGCTTCCATCCTATTTCTCGCCACCAAAATTTTATTTTTTTAAAAAAGGAATAGTTCAACAACTTTTTATTACAAGCACTAGACCAATAATTTAAAGTATTCTAATTGTTAAAGGTGTTCTGAATGAATTCTAGGACAGTTAATTACATATTAGAATGTTTCATAAATATAAACCATGCTAGAAAATGGGTGGAACATTTACTTATTTATTATCATGCATTATTTGTTTGTTTTGGATGCTTTTATGCTGCTTCAATCATTCTGACTATAAGCAACTCACAACATGTCAGCCCCACCAGGTAGACCAGACCAAGAAATAAATGCCACAGGTTTGTTACGACTACTTTTATTGAGATTGGCTGTAATAACAGAATCTTGCAATCTGATTAGGTTGTATCCCCTCCTCTTATATTTCCATGAATTAGGGAGGTGTCTGCCTGAGTCACCTACAAACTCTGTCTGTCTGTCGTGGTCTTAAAATGTTTTTTATTCCTTGTCACCCTAACAGATCTTGTACATCTCTACCAAGTCAACTTCCTTACTCTTTCTGCAGCAAAAACACAGTAATACAATATAAGCATACAATAATCATAAAGATTTTACTTAAGGTGGAAGGGCATTCTATGAGAGGGGAGCTTTAGCAGAAAATGCTCACCTCGAAATACCTTCCTGCTGCAAAGATAGGGACTCTCAGTAAGCACTTTCTGCAGGCAGCTTCTATTTGGAGTAAACAGTCCCATAGATATCCAGGCCTCCAGCTGAGTAGAACAGAATTCAAATTGGATCAAATTCAAACCAGCAACCAAAGTATTTTCCACATTTCTTCTGTTATATGTGAGTACTGCATTGCCCCAGTTAGTAGATGGGCCACTGCATTTTGTACTAGTTGCAGCTTCCATATAGTCGTCAAGAGCAATTCCAAATACAGCTCATTAGAGCAGTTGGTATATGATATGTCAAGGGCATGACTAACCATTTCCAGAAGCTCCAGTTCTAGAATGATCTCAACTGGTACACTATTAGAAGCAGGGCAAAAACTCTCCTGGCTACAACTTTCACTTGCTGTTTCAGCTAGAGCTTAGAATCCAGGAGAACCCCCAGATGGAGTACAGCCCCAATGAAAACTAAACATAGTATTATCCCATAATCAGTTGGTTTCTGAATCAATGGGCTCTCTTTTTTATTTGGGGAGTATCAGTCTGTTTCTCCCTGTCCAGACTTTCACAGTTTCTAGGCACTGGGTCACCACATCTCCCATTCAGTCTGAGTAGAGATATACAAATGGGTATCACTGTACCCTGAAGTGTCAGATGACTTCTTCCAATGATTTAACCTAGATGCTAAATCAAAGAGGGGGATAGAGTTGAACCCTCAGCCATCCCATATTAGTGGACTGCCCAAGGGCTCAGCCTCTTCTCTCTCATAGATACTGCTGAACCATCTGCTCAGGAAGGAGTGGAAGTTGTGGAACCATAGCAGAATGGTGCCCCTGACAGTCATGGTCCACCAAAATAGCATGATCAATGGTACTGAAAGCCTCCAAAAATCCAGTAGGACCAGTAGCCCTCCACCATCCAGATCCCACCATAGGGCATTGATGGGAGTGACCAGTGCAGTTTCTATTCCATCCTTGGTACTGAACTCTGACTAGAAAACAGAGTTCATACTATACAAATGGTTTAGAGACCATTAAGTCACACATTCCAGCAGCTCCATCTTTGTTTACCAAGGAATGCAGTTGACTAGTTAATTTAAACTGATAAATGGGACTCCCTGTTACAGATGGCTTCTGAACATAAAAGAGGAGTTAATATAGGGATATTACTGCTTAACCAATTTCCCCATATCTAACTTCGCCTGTAAATGTGAACTATATGTCAGGAAGTTAATTGTCTCTCCTTATTCCCAAAACTGACATGACACCCTAAAGAAATTTTGCAAAAACAAGGCCTTTCTAGGAACTCTCATCTCCTGTAAGTTTTATTATTATTAGAATTAAAACACACACACACACACAAGGCAATGGCAAAAATAATCAAAATTTAAAATGAGAGAATACAAGGCTTAAAGCAACTTTTTAGTTCCTTAAAATTCCCTCCAACAGCCAAAATACACAACTGGGCCAAATTTTCTGGCCCCAACAGGAGCATTCATGGGGAAATGGTAAAAAAAGTCAAGATGGCAGCTGTGACCACATATAGTAATAGAAGCCCTGCCCCATTTTTAAGTGCTGCTTAACCTTCTTCTCTTTTTTGCCATCTTCTACTCAGATTAGTTCTTCTATATATCTTTTCCTCTGTAGGGTGAAAAGCAGGTGTGAATTACAAATGTAAGTTGGTATATGCTAGAAAGGAGAAAGAAAGTGCTTCTTCTTGACCACTTTTTTGCCGAAATGGGCAATTTGGCAGCTTTTCCTTCAACAGAACAAATAAATGATATAGGAAAACAATTCAGAAGTCTCCCATGTCTAGCTTCATTTGATCTTCAGTGCAAACTGTCCTTTCCACCATAATTCACAAATGTAGCTGATAGTTATTAACCAGTATTTCAGTTATGCTCCATCCAAGACTTCCTTGTAAACCACTGTAAACAAAGCAAGGGGAGAAACACTTCCTTATAGGCTAGATGTTCATATTTCAGGTTCTGCTGGAAGTTCCTGGGCAATGTGAGAAAGGGCAATGTGGTAAAGTGAAGCCTCCCAACCTCTAAAGAAGGCGATTTTGCAATCTCCAATCCTGATAAGATTTAGACTCTTATCTTAACTAGGATGGGTCTTTCCTTTTGCATAAGAAATCTAATGGGATGGTTCTCCTGATTGGATGGTGGGATGGATGGATTGATAGGCGCCATCAAGTCAGTATTGACTCTTAGACTCTTAACTGTCTTCCACTTGCCCTTTTAGGACTCTGAGTTGTGCATTCCTTGCCTCTGTACTCGAATACATTCATCTTGCTGCTGGCCATCTTCTTCCTCTTTTTCTTTAACTTTTCTAAGGATGATGGACTTCTCAAGGGAACTGGGTTTTGTATGCTGTGTTCGGGATATGATAGCTGGAAACTGGTCATTAGTGCTTTAAGTGAGAATTCTGGCTTGAGTTGTTCTATGATCCATTTCCTTCTTTCTTGACTGTCCATGGTATTCTATTTCTTCCAAGTTCAACTTTCACATCCATACATCACATGGAAATTGTAGCGGTTATATGTAAATAAAGAATTGGATTCAGACTTGATATTCTGCCAGCGGGAATGCCTCCATCAGGAATTCCGCTTAGAACTTCCCCGTTTTGAAGGAACAAGGCCATTTCTGTCAATTCCTGCTATCTTTGCAAATCCCAGGGTCAACTTCTTCATTGTTTTGGAAGGTCTCCCAACATTGATGAAAGGATTTTCAGGTAATATGTGATATAGGGGAGGGAGAAATGGTGAAAACTACCTCCTTTCCCATTTGGCCAGCAAAAAGACTCAGTTGAACAGAATACCTTTTCTTGGACCTAAATCATCAAGATTTCCTCCTGACCCATATTTTATTTTTAAGGCATTGCATATAAAAAGAAGAACGCAAGCATTCCATCTTATGTTACATCATTTGCTCCAGGCAAAATTACTTAAGAAATTCTATTAGAGGTCACTGTGATCAAGATGAAGAATGAAATTGCTTTTAGGTATTCTACTATAAATATGGCTGTGAACATTAGTACTTGGACTGAATATTGTACTCAAAATCCAGAGAGGACAATATATTGAGCTCACTAGCCATGAAGTTCACAACCACATGTGTGATCCTTTTTCTGGTAAACTGCTGCTTTTTTTTAGGTAAGATTTCTGATTAATTCCAAGCTAATATCCCTAAAAATGTAGTTAATATTTCCATACAGAGAAAGATTATTATATAATCTACTACTGATAGCTAATGTTATAATTTATAGCTTCATTTTTAGTAGACCTTGGTTTTATTACAGAAGGGGATGATAGAAACATCAAAAGAAATATATAAAAGATAAGTATAGCAAAATATGTGCATTCCAATACATTAAATGTGTGAGAATTAAGTTACTGTCACTTTGGGGCACAAATATCAAGTAGCTGGTCTTGACATTGTTTGTCTGATATATTCATACTTATTTAAAAAATTAGGAAGAGATGCCTGGACTGATTTTCATATAATGATTATTATGATTTTCTCAAAAATTCCCAAAGCAGGTTATTTTTTTAAAACCATGTATGACTGTAATCTGGCATCAGGAACACTGTTAGAAAGCACAATTCAAGATGTATTACATGCAGAATCTTTAATGTGAGGAATAGCAGTACTTGAATTAAAAGTGATGACTCGTTGCAGTTCATTTAAATAAATAGGTTTGCAGCACCCTCTTAAATCCAGGGAGAGATAAACAGGACAGATCCCACCATCCTCAGGTTCCTGTCCCCCAATCCTACCCAAACAAGGCCTGTTAAAAGTATACGCCGTTGTTTTAGCAAGAACAAAGGACATTGGGGGGCAGGGAGTGGTGTGAGGTCATGGCAGTTTCTTTACCATGGATCGGGATGCCCCATTTCTCTGTAGCGTTCCTCTCCTTAAGTGCATACTAATCTAGATTGGAGGGATAGTCACTTCTTCTTTGACAGTGGCCTGAGAGATAGATGCTAGAGCTTAAATACTTTCAGTAAGTGTGTGTCTTAAATTTAGGGCTTGTCCGCCTTGTCTGGTTCCCCTGCCACCACAGGTGGGCAGCAACCGTTTTTGGAAGATGGGACTGGGCATCACTTTGTATTCATCCCACTCCCATTGCCAGTGTGGCCTGCAGGCACATTTTCCTACTGGACTTTTTACTCTTTTGGTGCCTCAAGCACTCCTGTTCCTTTTGATTACTTCGTTACAGGCTAACTCCAGCAATTCATTGGTAGAGATAGAAATGCCCCCTCAACTGAGTTAATCATTGCCATGGTCTTTAATGTCTTCTACAGCTGAAAGCGCCGGCCAGAAATGGCTGAAAGCTTCAGCGGTTCGAGTCCAGCCTCGCGTTAACAAGGTGAGCTCTTGTTTCTATACCCGCAGCTTCTGCCAACTCAGCAGATCGAAAACGTACGTGAGTAGATAAATGAGCACTCTCACTCCGGCGGGAGGAAAATGCTGGCAGCGAATCCACAGAGAGACGGGACAGTTGCCGGCGTCCGAAAAAGGGGCGCGAAGCAACGGAAATCCCGCCTCCTGTGCTGCCAGCTGGGCTGACGCTCTAGGAATTAGGCTCTGGCAAAGTCTAATTCCGAAACTAGAGAGATGCAATTGCCTTGAAAACCGCTAGGGGGCGGTCACTGCAGGGTCAGTAATGACTGTTAAGCAGATTATAAAAAAAAAAAAAAACAGCTACAGTTGCCAGGGATGGTAATAGCACAACAATTGTAATACTTGTCCTATAAAGAGAATGCTGCTGATTCAAAATCCTACATTTTTTTAAATCTCAAAAGCTATTTTTCTTTCTCTGAGCACCCTATTTTCCCCTGGGCTTTTTTAAAATAAGTTCAGAGTTGCCTTGTTACATCATTTTTTCATTCACTTGAGTTTTTAACCACTTGACATACTTCTACTTCAAAAAAAGGCTGGAGAAATGATGAAGTGGTGCATCAGCAAAACAAAACAAAACAAAACCCTAGGGAAGAGTATATAGCTTAGGAAAAAAAAGAATAACCATTGTAGTATTGTAACAGTATGGATAAAGGTACATCTAGAAGACATTAGAGGCAATCAATAAGAATTGAAGTTTTATTTTAAAGCTGCTTGTTATACTATTAATTTAATTTCTCTCCCTCCCTCTCCCCCCCCCCCCCCATATATACTGTATATGTACACACACACACACATATATATATAGACCTTAAGACCAGGTTAAGGACAGATTGTCATGGAGAAAATCTATGTGGTCACTAGGAGTTGAAAACTAGTTGATGGCATATAATCAATCAATTAATCAATATGTATATACTGGTGCATGTATTCGGTGTATATATTGATATGTGCATATATGAAAAGTAAGATTCACCCGCCAGAAGAAAGATGTTGGCAATTACTTCCTGGATTGTAAAAATGGGAGGGCACACCAGCAGCAGCAGAATTGTCCAATGGGACAACACAGTCACCTGTAGTCTACACTGACCATCTTGCAAGCTGTTGCTAGAGTGTCTCAGTCCAGACAGGGCTTTCTTAAGATGGCTCAAATTAACAAGGCTAGGATCTTAAGAGCGCAGTGCAGATAAGCCCTTAATCTTAGCAGCTTTTATTTATTCGTTTGCTTATTTTATTATTTTTCAGCTCCTGGGACCTCAGGAATGAAGGTCAGTTTTTAGTGTGCATATATGTTCCAATTTTGCTTAGCAACTGAATTATGCTCACTGTCATGAACATCAGAAATGAAAGTAGCAGCATTTTATTATGATTCTTTGTAATGTGTAACATTCAAAATAAATGTTGTGTGTAACAATCTGATTCTTGATGGGTAAATATTGAAGCTGGGGCATTTTTGTTTCAGAGAAATTTTCTGTAATTTCAATTTGCAGTTTGAAATCCTGGAACTAAGGTGGTCAATGATTTCAGTTTTAATGGGACAGCCCCAGTTTTGGGAGACGTGTTCATGGGACCTGGCATGTATGTGCACCCTGAAACTAGAAAGATGTCTCAGTTTCCAGAACCCTATCCAAACTGACCTCTTTGCCAGCAATAACAGCATGAGTAGCAAGATGTTCACGATGAAACATTTGCATTGCGGGAAACAACTATTCACAATTCATGGCACATGTACAAGTATTTGAGTTTGGTTACCATCTCTGGACTGCAAAATTTTGGGTGACCATTGGGTGGTAGCAAAAAAACCCCAAACCAATACAACCCCCCCCCCCCCAACCTATCTCTTTTTGCAGCCCAGATAAGATAGCCTTAATCTGAGTGCTTGAGTAGATGGCAGCAACTTGAGAAATCAAGAAATGAGGTTCGCCTGCTAGTGGCTAGATCTTCCTTCACTTGTCCGATACCATCTGCTAGAATTGGGGATAGAAGAGAAGACCTGCTCTCTTCCCCATTTCCTGACTGAGAGGTAGAGGAATCAGTTGCTCATTAATCATTAATCATCCATGGATTTTATGAGATCTGGAAATCACTGTGCAGTAAGTGCAAGTGTTTGGAATTACTGAAAGCTGCTTCATGTACAGGGAAGCCGTTAACTTCCAGGAGCAGACAGAAAATCTTTGTATTTTCTGTATTGGCCTGTTTTATTGTTTTAGAGGGAATCAATTCCACAGGAGGAAAGTACTGCAGAGGCTATTTGTTCTGCAGTGCCCTCCTGCCATACTTCACAAGTTGGCAGGGACTCTTGGCCAGTTTCTGTACCAGCACATCTTGGGCAGGCAGATTCTAATGGGAGGAAACTACTTCACAGCCACCCAGGCCCCAAGCCATGTTGCACTTGATAAATGATTACTAGCACCTTGAATTGCGTTCCAGAATGATAGCCAATGCAGCACTAGTGTTACAGGACAATATTGAGATGTTCCCATTAGTTCATGGGCAGCTCCATTCTGTAGCAGCTGAAGCTTTTGTGTGGTTTTTAGGGGCAGTCCCATATATGCTACTTTACAATAGTCTATCCAGGGGCATGAATGACTGTTGCCAGGATGAGCTACATATCTCTGGGTATTATTCTTATTAAAGCTAAAAGGGTGTTTGGAGGTATTTGGAGGCATGGTCATGCTTCCTCCTCTTGCTTCCAAGGACAAGTATTAACCCACTCTTCCCTTGAAATGGAGGGTCTACTAACACCCATGGAACAGGAGGGGAACTTATGCTCCATGTCATCTCTGATACCTGCCGGAAAGAAAACCTAAAAGGGATATAAAGGATTTTGCAAAATGTCATGGGGTCAGAAGGAACAAGATATCGACTTAAAAGAAAACAACAAATTAAAGTTTAAAGTTGCTGGGTCAACACAAGAGAAGACTTTGAATGGACATGTTATACATAGCTCAGACTGGTGGATAGTGGCTGGTCACCAATTTAACTTCAGCAGAATTTAATGACTTTAGAGACAGACTCACTATGAATAAGGCTTATTTTTAAAAAGTGAGTCAGCATCTAGACTTCCCATTCACATAAAAACACTAACTCGTAGAGGGACTCTTCACTGAGCCTTTATTGTTGTTGTTGCTTATGTTCTTCCTGCAGCAGGGAGTTTGATAATCTTTTTGTGACTCATTTTTCTTTAATTAGTCCACCCAAAATTCCACCTTTTGTTACACTTTCTTCAATTTAGCCAGGGATGTCCATGGAGAACTGCTTTTTGCTTTACTTTCTCAAACTGCTTATATAGGTAGAAAAATAAAATCATAGAACTGAAAAGAGCTATTTAGACCCTCAAATTCAACTCTTGTAATCATGGAGAAGTCCAGATAAAAACATCCAGAACTGCCTGGCCTCCTTTGAACACATCCAGGGAGGGAGAGCTTACCATGTCTCTGAAAAATTGGTTCTACTGTCAAATGGCTGTTACATCGATGAGTTATTACTGCGGTGCCAAAATATTCTCAAAGAGTGGCTGAGGTCATAAAAAAATCTTTCTGGAGCTAGGAGGCAGTAGTAGCAATTTAAAATCCTGGACTGGAGTTCATTCACTGGCTTTGAATTAGCTCTTTATTTAGCTAATACTGTAAAAGGCTAATCACCATGATTCTGTGTGATCAAGATTTAATTTGCTATTTAAAAACTGAGTTGCTTTAATATACTTATTCACAGAATAATAGGGTTGGAAGGGAATCATAGGGGTCTTCTAGCCTAATCTTCTGCCCAGGGTAGAAATCCTCATACTGTCCTAGAAAATTGGCTGTCCCAGAAATCCTCCAGGGATTGAGCACCCATGACTCCAAGAAGCAGGCTGTTCTGCTGCTCAATTATTCTCGTAGTCAGGAAACTCCTCCTTATTGCCATCCTTTGGTTCTTGTCCTACCCTCGGGAGGATGGATTGTAATTGTATTGTCTATGTGTATTACCATACACATATCCTCCTCTTTTTTCCTTTTTATCTATTTTGTTTTTGGGTTGTTGATAAATAATGTTTTGTATTTTGTTGTACTTTTTTGTTTTCTTTTCTGTAATTTTTTTTTTTTTTTTTGAAAATAACCTTAAGGGATCACTCATCTCTGTGTAAAATGCATCCCATTCATTTACTTAATTGGATCTGCTTTATTCAACAGGCCATAAATGTTTTCCTGCTAATTAATGTTTTTTCACACAATGTTTTCTAACAACTTGCTACAAGGTATAAATAATCCTCTTTCTGCAATGCCAGCTGCATTTTAGGTTAATTGAGTTCTAATTTAAATCATCATTTGAGTAGGAAGCATCAGGGAATATCAAACCTGTCAGCGCACATAAACATAATACCAACATAAAAAGATATTTAGTGGGTTCCCCCCCCCCACTTTTCCCCCTTGCTTGCCATTTTCTTTAGGAGTGCCTGTCCTTGTAGTGACCACTTAAATCAAGGGTGGGCAGTCTACAACCCTTGGTCTAATTCCAAAAGCCCAGTGCAAGTTTGCACTTCTGATAGAACATGTGACCATTCTCTCAGCTTGCTGCTCAACAGAACAGAAGAGAGGGCCAGAAGGGAATGAAAGGCAGAACAGAAGAACAGAACCCTAGAGCTGGAAGGGTTCATTGAAGCAATAAAGTCAAACCTCCCTGTTCAGTGGGGGAATGCAAATTAAATCTTTCCAGACAGATGGCTGCCCACCACCTCTCTAAGTAATTGATTCCCCTGTGCAATTCCTCTCCTACAGAGGAATTTGTCTTCCTGCATCTGGGAAGTACGTGTTTGAAAAATAAAATACATTATTCAATTTCCTGCACTCTGGAATGAGACCGAAAAAAAAGTCTTGATCTTCTTCTACGTGGTAACCCTTCAGATATTTGAAAAAAATGTTATTGTATATCACATACTCCCCCCCCCCCCACGCACACACACCATTCCAGTTGTCTTTTCTTAATGCTAAACACAACTAGTTCCTTCAGCCTTTCTTTATCCCTAGGACCTACCTTGCTGCCCTCTCCCTAAACCTGTTCTAATTTCTATAAAGTTGGGGACTCAGAATTAGACATTACTCAAGGTGAGATCTGGCCAAAGCAGAATAAGGTACAGAATGGAATTGCCTGTGAATTGGAGTGATATTTCTGTTGAGGGTATCTGATGGGGGAGAAAAAATTGGGTGTCACAAAGAGAATCCACCCACTTTGGGCTCTGACCCACTCACTGTTTCCTACAGCCCTGGCAGGAACACTCACTAAAGAAGATTACTGATCTTTTGTTTCAAGTGCATACAGAAAGAAGAGTATTGTTTGACATTTTAACAAATTACTTCTTGTCCTCTAAATGTGTATTATTCATTTCTTTCCACAACAAGCTATTCCCCTGTGCCACATTCCAGTTCAATCATTAATGGTTAACCATATTCCTTTAACTCAATGGAAACAGGCAACCCTTGAAGTGAAAAAACTGATTCCTCAAGCAAATAGCACATGCCTTGCTCTTTGGCTTTCTTCCAAAATTAGCACAGATATTAATTCAACAAGGTTTGTTTTTCTGAAATATAAATAACAAAGGGAAAAGGACTCTTACTGCAATCTGATTTCTCGTTGTTTATTTTGCAGACTGTTTGCAACCAATACCCAAAAGATAAAAAAGGCCAGTATCGTTGTCCTGATGTTTATGATCCAGTGTGTGGAACTGATGGCCAGACTTACTCCAACAAATGTGAACTGTGTTCCAAAATCTTGTGAGTACTTCCATCTTTCATCTGCATAAGCACAACACAATAGTTAAAGATCAAAACATGGCATTAGCCTCCAGGATAAAGTAAAATAGCCAACCATCTAAAAAATGTGATCTCCAATCTAATGCAGAAATTCATGTTGAATTATATTTTAAGGGCCAGCTGATGAAGTGCTCACAACTCAAAACAGAGTTTGTGTACACCTCTGTTACCTATATTCTTTGACTAAACAACTTTTGAGTTATGCAAAAGCTGATTGATCCTCAGCCTCATAAAGGACAATGAGTATGTCTCTTCCCATTTTGTGACAGATAGTAACAATGAGGACACTTCTGAATTGTTGGGAGAGTAGCAGTAAATTAGATGTGGAAATAAGATGAAACTAAAGTAGATAATTACAATTCTCTTACTAAGTAGTACAGTAAAACCTCGGTTCACGAACAATTCAGTTCACGAACAGCAGCGTTCGCAAAATTTTGCTTCCGTTCGCAAACTCCGCATCGGGTGACGAACACAACCCGCAGCCATCTTCCCTGCTCTGACATGTGGTCGTGGCTTCCTCTAGGCGAGACTGCAGTCACAGACAGACACTTGCTGTGAAGCTTCTTGGTGCGCTTTCTAGCACATACAATACATCCAGCATGGCTCCAAAGAAAGTGCAGAGCAAGCATGGTGGTAAAAAGAAAGTGCAGAGCAGTAATGAAGGTGACAAGAATGTGCAGAGCAATAATGAAGGTAACAAGAAAGTGCAGAGCAAGAATGGTAAGAAGAAGATTTTGAAGAAAATAACCATTGAATTGAAGAAGGAAATTGTAGAAAAGCATGAGTGTGGTATTTGTGTGACTGATCTGGCCTCGGAGTACAAGATGGCAAAGTCAACAATTTCGACTATTTTTGTGATGGAATGGAATTATAAAGGCCAGGCTCAGGGAGATAAGCATTTTCTTAGCTCGCCGCAGGAACGTGGGAACCTCAAGAGGATGAGACTGGCACCTCCCTGAGGAATTCACACTGTTGTGGCTGGCTGACTTGGGACCTGGGGTTTCAGTCTGGGAAGATTCTTGCCAGAGGTTGTAGCTAATAAACATGGCTGAACTGATTTTGCATTGTCTCTTGGAGTTCCTTGGGCTAGGCCTGACATCAGTCTTCCCAGACTGAAACCCCAGGTCCCAAGTCAGCCAGCCACAACAGTGTGAATTCCTCAGGGAGGTGCCAGTCTCATCCTCTTGTAGTTCCCACGTTCCTGCGGCGAGCTAAGAAAATGCTTATCTCCCTGAGCCTGGCCTTCATAATTCCATTCCATCACAATTTTGAAGAATAAAGATGCCATCAAAGGAGCTGATGTGGCAAAAGGAGTAACGATGTTAACCAAGCAGAGGACACAAGTGCTGAAGGAGGTGGAAAAACTTTTGTTAGTGTGGTTGAATGAGAAACAGCTGGCAGGTGATAGTGTTAGTAAAGCTATGATCTGTGAAAAAGCCAGGAAATTGCACAGTGATTTACTGCAAAAAAAAAACCCTCTACAAGTGCAACAAGTGAAGAATTTAAAACCAGTAGAGGGTGGTTTGATAAATCCACAAGAGAAGTGGCATCCACAGTGTGACAAGACATGGTGAGGCTTCCAGTTCTGACAAGGCTGCTTCAGAAGTCTACAAGGAAGAATTCACGGAATTCATGAAGGCAGAAGGATACGTCGCTCAACAACTGTTCAACTGTGATGAAACAGGGCTTTTCTGGAAGAAGATGCCGAACAGAACCTATATCACACAGGAGGAAAAGGCACTGCCAGGGCATAAGCCCATGAAGGACAGATTGACCCTTTTGCTGTGTGTGAACACAAGCGCCGAGCTGAAGATTAAGCCACTACTGGTGTACCATTCCCAGACCCCTCGTGCATTCAAGGAACAGAATGTGAACAAGGCCAGGCTGCCTGTCATGTGGAGGGCCAGTGTGAAAGCTTGGGTCACAAGGCAATTGTTCATGGAATGGCTGCACGAGGTGTTCGCACCCACCATTAAAAAATATCTTTCTGACAACCAACTGCCTGAAAGGTGCCTTCTTTTGATGGACAATGCCCCGGCACACCCTCCAGCCTTGGTGGATGATATGGATGCTGAGTATGACTTCATAAAGCTCAAGTTCCTCCCCCCGAACACGACACCTCTTCTGCAGCCCATGGACCAGCAAGTGATCTGCAACTTCAAGAAGTTGTACACAAAGGTGCTCTTCACCAGGTGTTTTAATGTCACTGAAGAGACATCCTTGACTCTGAAAGAATTCTGGAAGAAACATTTCAATGTCCTCCACTGCATCAACCTCATTGACAAAGCCTGGGAAGATGTCACGTACCGGACCTTAAACCCAGCCTGGAGGAAACTGTGGCCAGAATGTGTCACTGAATGTGACTTTGAAGGGTCTGATGCAGAGGTGGTGGAGGAGATTGTGTCCATGTGCAAGAGTATGGGTCTGGATGTTGATGGTGCAGACATAGAGGAGCTTGTTGAGGACCATAAGGAGGAGCTGACCACAGAAGAACTTGCTGAACTCCAGAGTGAGCAGCAGAAGGCGCTTCGTGAGGAGCATTCCACTGAGGAAGAGGAAGACAGGGAGGAGGTTAGCAGTGATGTGATAAAATCCATTATGGAAAAATGGAATGAGTGCCAGGATTTCTTTGAGAAGCACCACCCCAACATAACTGTAACGAACAGAGTGTTGAATCTGATGAACAATAATGTGGTCTCTCATTTCCAGAGGGTCATGCAGTGCAGGAAAAAACAAGTGACATTAGACAGATTTTTCACCAAAACTGAGCCTGCAGCTAAGAGACAAAGAAGAGAGGAAACCCCTGAAGGAGATCTCACTGATGTCCTTATGGAGGGGGACTCTCCCTCCAAACAATAACCACCTCCCCACCCGCCTTCCTGTCCTCCACACCAGAAGTCGCCTCAAGCAAGGTTAGTGTTCTCTCTCTTCATACTGTACTGTTTTGTATTTTGTGGTTAAAAACAAACAAACATATGGTTCAGAATGGATTAACCTTATTTACATTGAACCTTATGGGGAAATTTGATTCGGTTCGCGACCAATTCGGTTCGTGACCAGAATCGTCAAACGAATTAAGTTAGTGAACCGAGGTACCACTGTAGTCCCATTAGCACTTACTTAGAAACTAGTCATAAGAGAAACTTCTTGGTTTTAAAAGCATACCTAGATTATGCACTGCTGATTTTTAAAATGTTATCTGCTTTACTTTGAAACTGGACCCCGCATTTGCTAGTTCCTTCATTTATTAAGTCCAGCCTCTCTTTTTAGAAGTGGATTCAAGATAGATCTGGCACATGAAGGAAAATGTGTAAGTATCACTGTTACTTAAAATTAAATTCTGCATCTCACTCTGATGTGGAACATATGGGTTTTTTACACAATTTTTTAAAAAAAATGTTAGACTGTGCTTCAGCTGCCAAGTTTGCTTTTAAATCTGAATGTAAACATATATTTAAATGAAGCACTGGCAGTTTTCTTTTTCAGTTTATTTCCAAGTCCTGAATCCAATAGCATCCCAAGGCTGCTGCATTATCAACAGGCCTTTGATCTTTGATCAAAGATCCAATTCTGGGATGAGAAGGGGCCCAGAGTGAAGGAGCAGGGGGGCAGCCCTCCTTTGCAGTTTGTTCATAATTAGCACTATCAAAATGCCTCTGTTAAAACTGTCTGGAACATCTTTATAGGTTGACTGCAGTAAATATCCACCACCACAACAGGGCATGGCTGCAGACTGCCCCAATAAATACCAGCCAGTATGTGGCACTGATTGGAAGACCTATCCCCACATGTGCATCTTATGTGCTAGAATCTGGTAAGATCAGCATAAAAAGAAACAACTGAAAGAAACACTAGACAATGAGTGCTGTACATGTAAGTAGTTTTCTTCAAAATGGGGAAGACAGGTACGGTCCCATATAAACCTCTCCTCCCTATTCTGAGCATAGTTCTTTACCTGTGTAAATTTCAGGAACAGGACCAGCATCAGTTGCAGCATGCCCGGCCAGGGTTTGGTTGTGTCCTATCACGGATGTCCAATTTTGAGGGAAAAAGATGGTCAGGACTCTGAGCAGCCACCGTGTGCCAAGCCTAGCCTTCATTTTCATTTCCCACCATGCCTACAGCATCACTATACAGTATTAGGAGAAATTAAGAAATGGCTGAATCCACCCAGCAGCAACAACAACAGGGGCTTCCTCTTTTCATTGCCCCTTTCACTCTACCATCGGCATCTTGCCTGTCCACTGCCACTCTTCTTTCATTTATATGGTGAGTGGTAGCAAACAAAACCTTTTACTTCTCTTCCTTGTCCCCTGCTGGTATGGTAGCAGTTATCTCAGCATGTGCAAAAAACTGCTCTGCCTGCCACTCGCCTTGGCCTGTAGCCATATTGCCTTTGAGAACAGATATCCATTTAGGACAGTGGAATGGCTGCTGGTCCAGGATCCTCACTGGCTGATTCCCAAACTTTAATCTAACTGGTTCAGCATGCTGCTCACTACTGGACTGGGGGAAAATATTGAACTAGCTAGTTAGCACTTGTTTTTGGTACAGCATGGCCACAACTGAGTTACACATATTGTCTCCTATTGGAATGAGAACATTTGGGAAATTCCTGGATTGTGGAACCCAGATCTACCCCACATGGTTCAACTCTGATGGTACAAACAGACCCAGCCCCCAGGGCTGCCAACATTTCCATGAAGGTACAATAGGAGAAGAGGCCACTTTGCCAGAAGGCCACTCAAACCTAGCATTGATCCTGTCCAGAAACGTTTTGCAAATTATAGAGCTGCTATCTTTTTCATCATGAGTATGGGATTAATGTGATTTAGCCTCCTAAAATTCTTTCTCCTCGGCCTATTCAGATGGGTTGGAAATGGTGTACAAGTACTCGAAAGTCCTAGATTTATCACTCTACCTACCCAGTGAATACAGTATCAGACACTGGCAAAGCCACATTCAAATAGATGTGATACAGTTCTTTGGAATGTATCTCCAATCTTGTCAGATTCTGAAGAGTGGCTTAGAAACTTGACAGTGGCTAAGTTCATACATCAAACTAAGTTAGTTTCTCAAATCAAGACTTAATGAATTAACCATAATGATCTGGATTTTCACAGCACATTAAGCCAAATACCACATTATGATTTAGCACATTAAATAAATGAGACACATCATACATAGCCACTGGCTTAGGCACAGTTTATTGAACAAGCCACAGTTGCCTGGTTCTTGCATAAAAATAATATGTTTACGTTTATAAGCTATAATGGCTGATTTCAGAATCACATTTAAAAAAAAAAATAACACTATGGCTTAGGCAGTATGTAAACCCTGTAAGAAACCTGATCACTATGTTCACTATGTTTTATCTATACATTTTATTTATACCAGTTCTCTATGTTTTTTATATATATAGCATTTTGTTTATGGAATTTCCTCCCCAAATCCATCTGCTAAGCAACCAACCGAATCAGTATTTTACCATTAGATAATAAAGTTGTTGCTGTTTTTAACTAGGACTATCCTTCCTTCCTTCCTTCCTTCCTTCCTTCCTTCCTTCCTTCCTTCCTTCCTTCCTTCCTTCCTTCCTTCCTTCCTTCCTTCCTTCCTTCCTTCCTTCCTTCCTTCCTTCCTTCCTTCCTTCCTTCCTTCCTTCCTTGCTTTGATTGTATCTTATTGTAAGTTTTTAGTTAAGATTGCTTTATTTTATGCTAAACCTTGGGGACCACATAGCCAAAGGGTGGGGTAGAATTATTTTTAAAGTGTTCAAGCATTTTCTATATATCGTCTCAGTAATATAACCTAAATAATAATTCCTGTAAGATAGGCCAGTACAATTCTAGGATTCATTCACACAAATTATTTATCTGCTATTACAGGACAACTAGGCGTCAAATTGGCATACATCATGAAGGACCATGCTTCAAAAAGGTATATCCAGTTCTTCATATTGTGTAAATCTCCACTGAATCTGCCTAGGATAGGAAAATTCTTATTTTGCCTGGCAGAATACCAGCTTTGATCACAGGTTTAAAAATTTACTCATATACCATGAGTTTCTAAATTTTTAGTAGTATTGATCTGAGACAGTCAGTTTGGTGTAGTGGTTAAGGCACCAGGCTAGAAAGCAGGAGACTGGGAGTTCTAGTCCTGCCTTAGGCACCAAGCCAACTGTGGGTGACCTTCGCCAGTCACCTTCTTGCAGCCCTAGGAAGTAGGCAATGGCAAACCACTTCTGAAATCTTGCCAAGAAAACTGCAGAGACTAGTCCAGGCAGTTATGAAAAATCAAGATTGACTCAAAGGCATGCATAAATAAATATGGTAAATATATGCCTGAGAAGTCATGTTTATATGAAAAATGGGGATGGGGGTAGAAATCACATTAATGGGATGTTGAGCATATTTACTCAAAACTACTACATAATGGGTCTATTTCTATTGAAAGGCTATTATTTGCAAGTATTGAGGAAGGTAGATGAAAGCATAAATGCAAATGCAATTTTTTAATCAAAATATTTGGTTTCTTGATAATGAGATGATTTATAATAGTTTCTCTTTTATTTTCCTTTCTATATTTAGCAGTAGAAGAGTAAGTGCTAAGTTGAATGGATCATGTTTAAAGAACAAAGAAGGATTTGGAAACAACTCTTGGTCCAGTGTCTGTGTCTATTCAATTGGCAATAAAAAGCTGTTGCCTTGCAAATTCAAATACAGTGGTACCTTGGGTTACGAACGCCCCCCCTTACGAAATTTTCGCGCTACAATCAGCTCCGGCCCCAAAAATTTGCCTCGCCGTGCGACCTCCGCCCCGCGCTACGAACCGGATCCGCGGCCATTTGCCCTGCTGCCACGCGGTTGCGGCTTCCTGTGGGCGAGATCACAGTAGCAAGGAGATGTTCGGTGAGGCTTATGGTGTGTTTTGTGGCATTTGGAAGGTTTTTGGTGTGCTTGTCAGCATTGCCCCAAAGAAAATGCAGAGCCGTATGTATTTACACTGAACCTTATGGGGAAATTTGCCTCGCGGCGCGACCAAATTCGGAGGGCGGATTAGCCATATTTACATTGAACCTTATGGGGAAATTTGCCTTGCCGCGCGACCAAATTCAGAGGGCGGATTAGCCATATTTACATTGAACCTTATGGGGAAATTTGCCTCGCGGCGCGACCAAATTCGGAAGGCGGAACGGATTAACTGTATTTACATTGAACCTTATGGGAAAATTTGCCTCACAGTGCGACCAAATCAAGTTGCGATCAGAGTCACGGAACAGATTAAATTCGTAACCCGAGGTACCACTGTATATCTATATCTAGTATCTCTCATTTCTCTGAATAAAAAAATGAAACCTAAGTTATCAACTAATGTTTCACATTGCCACAACTAACATAAATGTCTGCAGGAGGAGGGTTAGCAACAAAATGTGAGTCGCAACATAAATTCTGTCCTTTATGTACTAATGTGTGATGCTCTGATGCAAATATGGAAGAGAGAAGCTTGCATTGCGATCTCACACATTTCATCATTTTGGCTTCATCAAGGTTAGAAACAGGCAACTATGACAAGAAACACATGGTTTGGAGACATGTCATCCAAACTGCCCATGTCAGATATTGGTAGCTCACAAATGTTTCTTCTTGGCAGTTGCCCCTATGTCAAATGTATATTTTACAGGGAGCCTTAATAACATGATTTTGTATTTGTAACCTTCCCAGGTTTTCCTAAATATTCCACAACAAATAAATAAACATTGGAAGAGGAATAGACTGAACAAAATGTTTGATAGGCTTTTTAAATCTCATGCTTAAAGTGCTTATCATCTCAGGATTCAGGATTCTCCCATGCCACTGTCCGGAGCCAGCATTACCAAAAATAGCATCTTTTGTTGACATACATTATTAGGAGCAATTTGGAACAACTTGCCTTTTTTTTTTCTTCATGATGTCTTCCAAAATCACAAACCCTATGCCAATGCATTTCAGGCTTATTTTTAACATTTTTTTTTTTTAAGTTTTAAATCTATGATTTTAATTTAGACCAATCCAAAAAGGGCAAAAATGAGGAAGAAAAAATGGGTTTTACCTTATATTGAGAGTTAACATTGGTGTCAGAAAGACTTCAGGGTTTTTTTCTTCAAATAATTTTATTAAAAATTATAAATGAAAATAAAAGTAAATACTAAGTACAAAAACTACAATCAGAAAAATATGAAAGAAAAAAAGGGGGGTGTGGAAAAGAAAAAAGAAAGAAAAGAGAAAAAGGAAAAAGAAGAGCTTCCCCTTTCATCCCAGTAACTAAAGACAATTGTAATTGCTTATCACCATATCTAAATACAGCAACAGCAACATAATAATAATAATCTCATCTCTTAAGTAAAAAAACAAAATCTAAATGCTTCATCAATAATTCTTTGTCAGCAAAAGTCCAGTAAGGACAACCAGATATGACTATTTTCCTCTTAGCCCTGATCGAACAAATCAACCTTGTATCCCTTCCCTAAGTTTTTAAAAATATTCTTTAACCCCTTCAAAGAAAGTCCCAGAGGTAGTTTGCTAGTTGTCTGTGTCTCAAGGCAAAAATATTTCAAAACTTTAACAAATTTCTTTTGTATATCCACTAAGTAAAGTTTATCCTTTTGCTTGTCACTTATAATAAAGTCCTTCAAAACCAAATTATCCAAATCAGTTTCCTGGTTTGATATCTGTATATCTCCTTTAGGGAATAAGTCATCCATCAGATCCAGTTGTGTTACATTTAAGTCACCCTTCAAACTAATTTCATAAACATCCACTGCAACTTGTTCTATAACTTCATTACAATACGCACTGTCCATTTTGTCAAGAATTGATCCATTTTATCAAGAAGCTTGGTACAGAGATATTTTTAAAAATGGAGTATAAATCTCTGCTCCATATTCTTTATCTTCTAGTGTCCAAACTTCAAGGTCTCCTAATCCTGAAATAGCCAAAACATTTGAAAGCAATTGCCATTTTCCCACGAGAAAATATCTTCTAATTAATTCAAAGCTATCATTATAAATCCCCTGGCCCCTTAATCCATTGTTAACTTTCCCAAATCCATATACTAGGCACCCTTTTGCTGCATAGTCCAGAAAATCATAGATTTTCAAAGCTTTCAAAATCAAATTTACACCATCATCTAAGGAGGAGGAAACACACCCGATGAACAGAATAAAACCATGCTGGTCCAAAGAGTCTTAATCTCTCCAGTAAAGAATATATATATATATATATATAATAAAAAAAGATAATTAAGAAATGAGGCTCGGTCGAGCTTAACGTCCATAAAAGGCTGCTTTAAGAGTGTGAGCTTGATGAAATCCTGGCTCCCGGCCACCCCACTCACAAGACTACCGCGAAATGGCAGTTTCCACAGTCTACTCATGAGAAGCAGCTGCCCAGAGTCACATGGATAATCTCAACCATCTCCTTTTTCCAGAGAGATTTTGCGGGTCCAGATCCAACATCCAGCTGTGATTCACCTCACAAACGCTGTCCTGCTAACCAGCAGGATGTAAGCAAGCTATGGTGCTTATAGAAAGTCTCAAGACTTCAGGTTATAATATTCTACAGTATGGAAGCAAAATGGCCTATTTAAGTTTGGACAGCAGCCTGACTTCAGGATATACATATGAGGAGTGGGAATGTGTATCAATGGAGAGCCTAACTATATTCTTATGGTCTGGATAGATTCACATGAGAATAGATGGTCTATTAATACTTCTTTCCCCCAAAATTAGATTAGCTCCATCCCTTTTGACATTCCAGAAGTCCCTCAAGACCTGGTCATGTCACCAGACCTGGGGCTCCCAGGGACCAGGAGACATGCTCAGATGGCTCCATTGCTGAGGTGGCTATTCTTGTTCTCTTTTTGCCTAGGATTTATATATTTTGTTTTTATATTATCTTTTAATATTGATTCTTATATTTTTATACTGAGAATTTTATGTATGTGTTGTTTTATCAGACTGTTTATGCCACCCGCAGTAGCTTTTTTTGAGATGAGCGGTCATACAAATTTGATTAATAAATAATAAAAATAAAATAATGGGATGAAGGACTTAATTAACATAATTGAGCATTATAGAGTACCAAGAAACAGTCATCCAGCCATCAATAATACCCCTTTTACAAGAAGGGCCTGAATTCATGCCATCGCTCAGGAAATCCTGAGGAAAAGCAAGGTCTTAATGGCCTTCCAAATGTTTGCAAGGTTGGACCAGGGGTAAGTTGTTCAGAGAAAGTGCAACACCCTGATGCTAATACTCCTAGGAATCAAACCCAGAGTAAGCCCTCCCTTCCAGCTCATCTTGGGTGGGCAATGCTACCTGGAATAGGTTGTCAGATATCCAGATGTTGTCAGAACCAGGTCCTGAGATACATACGGTTTTAAAGTTGACAACTGGCACCTTGAATTGTACCCAGAAGCTAACTAGCAACCAATGCAGCTCTTGCTGTAGAGGTGTCATTCAGACAAATCAGGTTATGCCCCTAACTGCTGAGGCTAGTCTCTCTGTACCAGATGTAGCTTTCAAGTGGTCTTCAGGGGCAGCCCCACAAATGTAAAGTGCAGTGCAGCTAGTCCAACTGACAGTTCACCAAGGCATAACTGACCATGAGCAGGGCCTCCCAATCCAGAACCTGATTGCCTTCTGATCCAGAAATGGCCTACAAATGGCTTTGCAAACTAAAACACATTACCAGGTGTTATGGGTAACAGATTACTCCTAAAATTCTGGGGTAAAGAAGCAATGGCTTGACACTCTAGTCCTGAAATAGAGAAACTGTGCCTCAGTTCTATTAGCTACCTTGAGCAAAAGACACAGCTTTTAAGAGCAGAAGTAAAGAGAAATGTGATGGTCACTATTGGAGGAGTAAGCAACTCCTCTTTAACCTCAGAGTTACTCCTGAATATATCTGAATAAAACTGTTTGTTAAAAAAAGAGGAGATGAAAAGCAGAGTGGGCAAGGGATACAATCTATTTATGTCATTTTATTAAAATTATTTATTGCAATCAAGAAATCAATGGAATACATGAGAATACTTCTATATCTTTTTTCTTTTTTCATTATGAAGTGCTTCCACCAAGCTATGTTTGTTGCACCAGCATATTCTTGGCTAGAACTAAGCTTATGGACTTTTTAACTACACGCAATCACACAAGATGTGCCTTGTTCTATAGCTTATTTGGGATAGCAGGAGCTAAAGCTCAGATTTATCACCAAGATAACAGAATTCAGCAGGCACACTGGTATATGATTCTGGACAGATAAACCAATCCACACTTGCCAAATTTCTGCCAAAGCAACTAGAGTCAACCAAGAAGAATAGCATTAACACACTTTCTTTCACTCACCCTATTATGGAGGTTGTGAAACCTGAAGTGGAGGGAGAGGTTTAAAGTCCTATGTGTGCCCGCTGGTGCATAGAAAACATTCCTTTCACCTTGTATATCTGACCATTTACTGTGGACGCAAAAGCTTTGACTTTTATGCAATCCAAGGACCTCCTATATGGGAAATTGGGACAATTTTATTCTCAATTACTATCTTGTCAAAGAAATTGATTTTTGCACACCATGATGCCAATAACTATGAGCTGTGACCACTTTCTGGCAAGGAGATGGCTGACTGTTGCAATCCAGGGATTGCAAATCAAGGCCTCTTGTGGCAAAGTGTAACCGTATTCCTAGCCCGCCATCCGTCACCATGTCCCCCACCCCACCCCAAAGGGTACGGGTGGGAGAATTAATGGTCCTTAAACTTGGCTTTTCTCTTCTCCACAAAGGCACTCATCCCCTCTTTCCGGTCCTCCGTGGCAAAGGTGGAGTGGAACAGCCTCTTTTCCAGCCGGTTGCCCTCAGTTAGGCTCAGCTCGAAGGTGGCGTTGACCGCTTCCTTGGCCATGGCGGCCACCAGCTTCGAGTGGCGGGCGATCTTCTCCCCGCAGCTGACGGCCTCATCCAGCAGCTTCTCCACCGGGCAGACTTTACTGACGAGGCCGGCCAGCTTGGCCTCCTGGGCCGAGATCCGCTCCCCGGTCAGGATCATCTCCATGGCCAGCGACTTGCCCACCGCCCGGGTCAGCCGCTGCGTCCCGCCGGAGCCGGGGATGGTGCCTAGGAGGATCTCCGGCTGCCCGAACTGAGCCTTCTCGCCCGCGTAGATGATGTCGCACATCATGGCCAGCTCGCAGCCGCCGCCCAGCGCGTAGCCATTGACGGCGGCGATGACCGGCTTTCGGACGCTGGCCAGGCGGTTCCAGTGGCCGAGGAAGTTGCCGCCGTAGCACTCCTGGAAGGTCCGGTGCTGCATCTCCTTGATGTCGGCGCCGGCGGCGAAGGCCTTCTCGCTGCCGGTGAGCACGATGGCGCGCACGCCCGGGTCCCGCTCCAGGGCGTCCAGCGCCTCGCTCAGCTCCGCCATCAGCTCGTCGCACAGCGCGTTCAGGGCCTTCGGGCGGTTCAGCTGGACCACCCCCACGCTCTCCCCGGCCCCCTTCTTCTCCACCAGCAGGTGCTGGAACTGCGCTGCCGCCGCGCCCAGGAAGCGGCGGGGCGGCCGAGCGGCTGCAGGGGCCGCCGCCGAAGCCAGGCAGCGAAGGAGCAGCGCGGCGGCCATGCTGGCGACAGAGCGGCAGGGCGCAGGGCTCCGGTCCAAGAGTCCCGCGGAAGGACTTCCGGCTCCCGGGTGGTGTGGTCCTCCATGTGCGGGGAGAGAGAGTTTCGCAGGGCATCGCTGCACCCACTTGCTCTCGATTGGATGTTCTCAGGAAGAACCGTTGTTGTTAGGAGGACGTTATCCTAACCCATTATTCATCTTAATAAAAACAAAAAGAAAAGCAAACGGAACGAGGCTTCCTTTGACATAAACCCCAATGTCCAATTCCCTCTGCAAGTTTTTTTTTTTTTAATTAAAGGTTTTTTTTTTTAAATGACGTTTTGACAATTAGTTTGACGGTTTAAAATCCAGTACTTAAACTGGAATCCGCTGTCCAGATTTAAAGGACCAAGAGTAAAAGTTATATACGCTTTTTTTGTTGCAATGCGATTAAGTTTCAAGTCTTTTCGGAGTAAAAGCAAACATGATTTAAGATACAAACAGCTGCAATAGCTAAGAGAAAAAGACGGGAATTTTTCTCCTTTAAGGCTACAGTAATCAGCGCAAATGTGAAAGCTGGATTTCTTTACGACTGAAAAAAAAGGTGCTCAATTTTCTAACAACCAGGTTGAAACTAATGAGAAGAGCCAGTTTAAAGAGAAAATGCACGAAGGGAAAGAAAACCTCCCACCGACGGCTTTTATAAATCTCTTCCCCTCCGGACCTAATGTCTGGTATTCCGTGCCGGAAGTGAGGGTTGTGAAGCACGCGTCACTTTTTTTAGTCTCTCTGAAGGGGAAGGGCACGACGTTTCCGGAAGTGGTGAGTGACGGGCAGGAAGCGGAAGTGTTGTGAGGCGGTGGGAGGAAGCGTCTCCTGAGCTCCTCGGATTAGAGCCTCAATGAGGGAAGGTAGCCGGCCGGGGGAGAGGTTGGGGATCGGTCGGTGGGTGCTGGGACCCTGGGAGGGGCAGTTGAGGGTCCGGCAGTCAGGGCTGTTTTTGCCGTTCCCTTCGAGGAGTCTTACGGCGGACCTGCTTTTTGGGGTCAGCGCTGATTTCTGACCTTCCCCCTTAGGTTCTCCCGGGCAGGCTGGCGATAGACCTAGAGGTGGCAACCGAGGGGAGCAGCCCCTCCGGGGATGGGTGGAAAACGACGCTTTTGAATAGCCAGCCCAGCCTTTCTTTCCGTTTCTTGTTGGCCTGGGCACCTGCGGCCTACTTATTGCCGGGCTGAGGAGCTGTCTCATTGACTTGCTTAGGCTTATACAGTTATGGTTTAAGGTTGGACTTTGTCTTCCTGTTGACTTCCAGACTTGACAAACAGCTCTTTTCTTCTCCCCCACTCCTGTTGTCTTATTCTTGAGAACCGAAATGGGGGTCAGCTTTATTATGATTTCCAGTGTTGCCCATGGACACCAGATCAGTCTTTATTTTCACTTCTTCCCCTTTCGCTTCATAGAGTGACTTCTACAGCCTGGTGCTCTTCAAAGGCTTGGGATTATAGCACCCACAATAGTGGAAATTATAATACTAGCACATGGAAGATGCCAATTTATAGAAATAATGATAATGAATAGCCTGGATTTCTTTCTTTTTTTCTTTTTAATAATGGATTCACACAACACAATAAATTATAATTACATGTTAACAAAATACAATTACTGACTTCACGTAGCAAGCTGGAATTCATCTGAGCATAGTCTACTTTGTTGTGTAAACTCAGCCAATACAAAGAGGAAAGTAATTAATTTCTTGGATCATAAATGAAAAAAAAAACTGGTATATTCTATAGTAGAACTGTTAGTTCCTCTGAATAATGCATTTCTTTACTCCATTGAGTCTTTGTTAAATTGTGGTTAAGGCACAAATGCAAAGTCTTGCATGCTAATGAACTTGTTATACAGTATTTGCTTTTTAAATTATAGGCTACTTTATGAGAGGCATGATGTGTTATCTGAATTGCACAGTGCACAGTTGCAGGATGATTATAAATAGGGAGTCTGGTGGGAAATGATATACAGAAAGTCTGATTACTAACAATAACAGTTATTAAAAGTGGTCAGTTACACTTCTAAGTCAGTTCTATAACTACCTTATAGAACAGACGTAACTACCCTTTCCCAAATTCAGTGAGATTTATTTCTAAGACAGTTAGCAAAAGAGTTGGTATATAATTTTCTTATAAAAACAAATATTTCTTGAAATTTGCTATCCATTTTTTAATCCTCCAATACTTAGGTTAGCGATTCTGTCTTAGTTTGAGATAAGTCCCATTGAAATCAGAGGTGATTATGACTGAATATGAATGCATGACATTATTTGTTAAGAACGCAAGAGGAGTCATGGACTAGGCTAACCAAAAAATCCTTTCCTTTGCCTTTCTAGAAATGGACTGCTAATACTAATGGTAATTTTTTACTAATACTAATGGTGATTTTTCACAAGAGATGTGAGTTGGGTTCCATTTACGAATTGGTTTCTCCTAATCAGAAAGTTTCTTCCATCTTTATATTCAAATGGAAGATACAGTGTGTAGTGGAAAGTATAACCCATCTTTCCAGAAGCTGCTTATATTTTTTGCATAGTGTTTTCTAAACTTCATGCAAATGATAAGGCTTACATAGATCTTATATATCTTAATTTGAGTTACCATCAATATTCTTCATTTATTATAACATTCTCTTTCAGTTTCGTTATATCTTCTTAGAAGCACAGAACACTATAATCTGCAAACCCTATCAAAATGGGGCCTAGACGGAAAAATGTGAAAGTATATTCCACAAGCCGGGAAAGCCCTGTATGCATCAAAGCTGCTGAGCAGAAAGACTACATGAACCAGCTTTCACATGAAGTGCTTTGCCATATCTTTAGGTAAGTTAGAAAACAAATTTTGTTTTGGTTTTAATATCTCATACCATTCAGTTTAATAGTCAGTGATAACAATTATCTGCCTAATGTTGACATTTCACTAGTTCCTGATAGAAGTTTGGATAACATGCAGTACCAAGCCATTTTTTCTCCCAAATTTATACTTATCGGCAGTTCTGGAAATCCTGGTGCATGTAAGTAATTAGAAATAATAATTTGCTAAATATGCCTTAGTATAATCAATAAATCAAAATATCAGCAATAGAGATGTAATGAAATGGATGCAGAAAAAATAAGTATTTGTTTCTGTAACACTGATTTGACCTTAAAAACCTTGATGTCAAAGTGTTAGTTTTTAAAATATATTGTAGTAATGTGTATATTTGAAGGATTTTTCCCCACGTGTTAAGTAGGAATGCTTATGCCTTAATAGATAAACATCCCAGTGCTATGGAACATGTGCATTAATACGTATTCTTACCTGCAGTTAATCAGTTCCTCCTCTTTCCATCAGTTCGTCCTTGCTTAATGGGGACTGGAAAATTGGTTGTTAAGCAGGGTGGTTTTTAAGTGAATTGGATCCGATTTTATGACCTTTTTTTGTGGCAGTCGTTAAGTGAATCATTGTGGTTGTTAAGCGAATCACATGGTTGTTAAGCAAATCATGTGGTTCCCCATTGATTTTGCTTGCTGGAAGCCAGCTGGGAAGGTTGCAAATGGCGATCACGTAATCCCGGGTCGCTGCAACTGTCGTAAGTGTGAGCTGGCTGCCAAGCGCCTGGATCACGATCACATGACTGCAGGAGTGCTGGGACAGTAGTAAGTCATTTTTTAGTACTGTCGTAACTTTGAATGGTCACTAAACAAATGGTTGTTAAGCAAGGACTACCTGTATTCATCCAGAATGTATCTTTTGCCTGAAGTTCACTGTACAGTTGCCTTTGAGTGCAAAAGGAATTAGTTGTTTGCAGAACATCATGATCTATTCTAGTGTTCCATGGTAAGATCAATCCAAATATTCCACAGATGGCTTGTCAGTTTCTGAAAGTGCTTTGTGGTATTACTTTGCAAACCACTTTGTGTTTCAGAAAAAATAAACACAGTATCATAACTATCCACACATTGCTCGGTGCCACTTCTTTAGAATGTTACTCTTCAGGAACAAGTCAACCATACTCACCATCCCCAAAGACCCTCTGAAAGAGCCAGGTCTTAAACACTTTCCAAAAACAGGAGCTGCCCTTATCTGTGGGGTAAGCTGTTCCAGAGAAGGGGATCTTTTGAATTGTATTAAATGTTACCTTTCAAAAGAAGACTCAGGTTAACTTTATTGGTCTAGAAATGATTCATCGTTGCATAGAATATCATTGGCCATGAAATAAAATATTTTGTACTATAGAGTGAGTTCTTTCTTGGCTGTGCTCTCCTAATGGGAATTTTCCTCCTAAAGCTTTTTAATTGTGGTTTAAAAGCTTCTCCTGTAGCATGCAGAACCATAACAGAATAAATGTTTAATGATTGCAGATTTGTTACTATTTTTTTACAAATTATTTTGCTGGGATTCTTTTTATCAGGTAGGGTTTCCATTTTATTAAGCTGATCTTTGTGTAATGTTGAATTGTACTTTTCAAAATCAAAGAGGTAACCTTGAAATCATGAATTGGAGATAGTAATTGTTGAGACTTGAAAGCATCACGGAAAAGAGATGCTTGTAGTTAACTTACCTAAAAGATAAATAGTAAAAAAAGCCTATTTTAATAAGCATCCAATTACATTTTCTGTTGCAATAAAAATCAGTGTTAATTTGAATTGCATTGTCTGCTTTGAAATTGTGCTTTACTGCTGCTTATTTGATTGTTATATTACAGTGAACAGATGAGAGCCAATTAATTCAAGCTTAAGCCAAGATGGAGGTAGTACTGGTGAATGGGATGTCTGCTCAGCTGAGTTTGACCAACATGTTTTGGAGTGAATTGCATTTCCCTTGAAGAATCAGCTTATAGATGGTCTCAGGCTGGTGTTAGGAAAGCCTTTTGTTGATTTAGGCTGGTGTTGTGGCTGCAAATCTTTTTGAACTTTGACAAGTATTTATTCATGCCCAGGTATTGCATTGTACATGGGGTTATTTTAAAGATGGTTGGAAACCAGTTAGTCCAAAATAGAGCATCTAGCTTACTAACTGAACTGGTGATACCACCACTATTGGATCCTCTCCTTTGTTAACTATACTGGCTCTCGGCTTAACTTAGTGTTGATGGTGACTAAAGCCCTGAGAGTTTGAATTATAGTTTCTAATGGAATTATTCCTCCCAAATGCATATGTTTGGACTTCTTGTCATCTTCAGAGGCCTCCCTCTGTGCATCTTTGAAGGTAATGGGTGACTGTAAGGTGCAGGGCCTACTTATCAAATGTCCTCTCCAAGAAAGGTTGTCTGGTAGCTTACGTTGTTTTTTCATTGCCTGACAAATACACTCCTCTGTTTCCAGCTATTTAAACCAAATTCAATCTGGTAATTTTGAAGTCCTGGTATCATGACAGAATACCAGTTTTTACACACATGATATCCTTATTAATTTTGTCTTTTAAATTTTTCAGTATGTGCTTTTCCCAAAGGAACTATTGTTACTAGATGAATTTAGAAAGAATAACTAAATCACATGTCCTGGTTTATTGCAGTTCTGTTTTCCTTTACTGTTGAATTTCTTGCTATGTTTGTGAGTAGATGAATGCAGCACTATTCAAATTACTGTTTAGTGTAATAGTAGAGGAAAGAAACCATCCAAAAATTAATCCCATTTTATTCTCTTCCTGAAGGTATCTTCCCCTGCAAGATATCATGTGCATGGAATGCCTCTCCCGGAAGTTAAAGGAAGCTGTGATCCTGTACCTAAGAGTAGTAAAAGTTGTGGATCTCTGTGCAAGTCGCTGGTGGGAATACATGCCTACTGGTAAGTGGTGCTGTTAATCTTGACAGTGTTGACTATATTTTCTGCTTAGCTATAGCATTTTATTTAAAAAACAACAACAGGGAATTACCACAAATGGCAAAGACTTGTTATGCCTGGGAAGCTTCCCAGAATAATGAAGAGATGGCAAAAGCTTTCAGTATCTTTCACATCTCTGTATTTTAAGAGAAAGCAACTTTTGATTAGGCAGCCAGCTAGGCAGAAGTGATGGAATAGGAATATTCTGAAATGGAACTGAGTCAATTTAATCTTTGTCCTGAATCACTGGGGATTTGTTCTAGATTGCTGGGGAAAGTGTCTGAAATTGCCAAGTGTTTTGCAGACATTCTAAATGGTCAGAAAAATGTAGGAACACTTACAAATTCAGAAAGGGCAAGTTAAGTACTTCCCTTTAAAGTGGGGAATAAGGAAGCTTTGTGTAACAATGAATCAAATGGCTTTTCTTCCTTTTTAAGGAAAATTAAAATTGGGACTACATGAGTAATAACATAATGTATTCAATTACAAATAAAAACTCATCAAGAAAAAAAAAAACCAAGATAGATCTGTGATGAAAAAATTAGTCAAACTGTACAACACAATCCATTATAACATAGATCTGTGATACCACTTACCAAATTATACTTTGGGAGAATTAAACATTTATTTGATTAAGTCTACATTTAACATCCTCTGTTTGTAATTATTATTTCAATGAAATCAGTCTTATTATCATCTTACATGCAGTTCAATTTTTTTTCAATAGTAGTAGAATATTTCTTTAGTGTTGTCTTTGAAGTCTAAAATTACCAAAAAAATATGCCAAAATACAAATGGCAGTGTATGTATGATAAAATAAAGACAGTTGCTTGACTTTGTGCATCGAAATACCTATTTTTTTTTTTAAAAAGATAAAATATGGATTGTTTCTGCAGGATTCACAGATTCCAGCTTCCTAACCTTGCTGAAGAAAATGCCAGACATTGAGCAGCTATACGGGCTTCATCCCAGGCACCTTGACAGACGTAGGGTTCGCGGTTATGAAGCTTTCAGCATTCCCGGGGTGCTAGAAGCTTTGCAAGCTTGCCCAAATCTCTTAGTATGTGTTCAAAACATAAATATATAATTTCATTTGACAGCTGTCATTCTGGATAAGAACTAAGGAGACAAATTTAGAAGATGTGGGAGACAGTTTGGAAGAAGGACGGGTGGCTTTGTATTTTATGGATCTAATTCAGTTCCATGTCCTTAAATCTGTGTTTCATCATCACACCTGAAACAACTGTAATTAAAAACTCTCATGGAGTTTTCTGTTTCAATAAAATCTGCAAGTCTGCTCTTAAAACTCAACTATAAGAAGTCAGCAATCGATGATGAAACATGGCATAGAAAGAACAATGTATATCTACATAAGATCACATGATTTGTATACTAATTATGCTTGCTATGTATGTGGATTATTTGCACAATGAGGAAAAAGTAATTTGGCAATGGAGTCACAAAGTTTGGCAAGTTTAATGTGTCTAGTTCTGATGTACAGTACTGTGCAAAAGTTTTAGACGGGTGTGAAAAAATGCTATAAAGTAAGAATGCTTTCAAAAATTTATATTGTAATTGTTTATGTTTATCAATTTATAAAGTGAGCAAACAGAAAAGATATCCAAATCAAATCAATATTTGGTGTGACCACCCTTTGCCTTCAAAACAGCATCAATTCTTCTAGGTACACTTGCACACAGTTTTTGAAGGAACTCGGCAGGTAGGTTGTTCCAAACATCTTGGAGAACTAACCACAGATCTCCTGTGAATGTAGGCTGCCTCAAATCCTTCTGTCTCTTCATGTAATCCCAGACAGACTCGATGATGTTGAGATCAGGCCTCTGTGGGGGCCAAACCATCACTTCCAGGACTCCTTGTTCTTCTTGACACTGAAGATAGTCCTTAATGACATTGGCTGTATGTTTGGGGTCGTCGTGCTGCTGCAGAATAAATTTGGAGCCAGTCACACACCTCCCTGATGGTATGGCATGATGGATAAGTATCTGCCTGTATTTCTCAGCATTGAGGACACCATTGATCCTGACCAAATCTCCAACTCCATTTGCAGAAATGCAGCCCCAAACTTGCAAGGAACCTCCACCATGCTTCACTGTTGCCTGCAGACACTCATTATTGTACCGCTCTCCAGCCCTTCGGCAAACAAACTGCCTCCTGCTACAGCCAAATCTTTCAAATTTTGACTCATCAGTCCACTACTGCCATTTTTCTGCACCCCAATTCCTATGTTTTCATGCATAGTTGAGTCGCTTAGGCTTGTTTCCACATCGGAGGTATGGCTTTTTGGCCGCAATTCTTCCATGAAGACCACTTCTGGCCAGACTTCTCCAGACAGTAGATGAGTGTACCTGGGTCCCACTGGTTTCCACCAGTTCTGTGCTGATGGCACTGCTGGACATCTTCTGATGTCAAAGGGAAGTAAGCATCATGTGTCTTCCATCTGCTGCATTAAGTTTCCTTGGCCGACCACTGCGTCTGCGGTCTTCAACGTTGCCTGTTTCTTTGTGCTTCTTCAAAGGAGCTTGAACACATCTTGAAAGCCCAGTCTGCTTTGAAATTTTTGCCTGGGAAAGACCTTGCTGATGCAGTATAACTCCCTTGTTGCTGTGCTCAGTCTTGCCATGGTATATGACCTGTAACATGAAACTGTCCTCCACAACCTCACCTTAGTAGCAGAGTTTGGCTGTTCCTCACCCAGTTTTAAGCCTCCTACACAGCTGTTTCTGTTTCAGTGAATGACTGTGTTTCAGCCTACATATGAAATTGGTGATCATTAGCACCTGCTTGGTATAATTGATTAATCATACACCTGACTCTAACTCTACAAGATCCCTGACTGTGCAAGTGTACGAAGTGCAAGTGTAAGAATTGATGCTGGTTTGAAGCCAAAGGGTAGTCGCACCAAATATTGATTTGATTTAGATTTCTCTTCTGTTAGTTCACTTTGCATTTTGTAAATTGATAAACAAATACAATATATATTTTTGAAATTGATAAACAAATACAATATATATTATATTCTTTACAGCATTTTTTCACACTTGCCTAAAACTTTTGCACAGTACTATATATTTAGAGAGGAAATCATATCATATACCCATTCTGCCTCTGACAACTAGGAATTCTTTTCAGTACTTTTGCGTTTTGAACATCAGCGGATACTAGCTGCAAATTTGTATGTGTCTAAATTCATTCATAACAATGAGTTTAAAGCCTAACCATTTAAGTTCCATTTTTCTATATTATGCAGGATCTGAGTGTTTGTCATACTCTGCTTCCTATAGTGTGATTTATTCCATGTAACTTTTTAAATGCTGATAGGATTACTGGAGCCCTAATCCATAGATTAAAAAAAGGTAGTTGAAATATTTATTTGATCTTTTGGACTAGACCAGTTGTTTATGGTTTCATATAACAATCTGATGGAAGAATTGTTTTATGGATTTGTATCAGTGAATTTATATTCTTAAATGATAATTTTAGTGGTTGCAATACTATTGCTGGTTTCTTAGAAGTCTGGATTTATAGAAAGGCCAGCTATAAATCTTAGCAAAGACATTTAGATCTGCTATGTTTAGTACATATTCTATACTTGGAGTACAACTAATAATTGCCAGTGAAATTGGCTAAATAAATACTAATACAGAATTATAAGTTCGCAATAGCGTTCATGTAATACTAGTACTTAATTAAGATACATATTGTTTTGCCTATGATGATGCTTGACTGTGTATTCTGGATTTTTTTCTCTACTACTTAGGGTGTTGAGACTTCCCATTTAGAACTAGTAGAAGCCATTTGGACATACATGCCCCAAGTTCACATTCTAGGGAAGTTTCGTAATCGTAATGGTGCCTTCCCAATTCCACCTGAAAATAAACTGAAGATAACAATAGGAGCTAAAATTCAGACTTTGCACTTAGTAGGTAAGAACTGTTATGATGTATTTGTGATATCGGAGCAATTAAGCTTTTTGAAGAGCTATGAAATCAGAACATATATACAAACTTGCTGTTGCTGAATAGTAGGATGGTCACTGTTCATGTTAGTAGATGAAACAAATAAATTCTCACTTTCAACATTGTAAAATACATGCTCAATTTCAACATTGTATCACTGGATTAGTATTAGTCTGATAAATCAAGTCATTTGTATTCACAGTGTTTGTCTCTGGAATGTCTGGTTTTAACTTCAACTTGCTGCTTTGTGTATTTTTCTTTTTTTTTTAGGAGTTAATGTCCCTGACATTCCTTGTATTCCAATGCTGAGGCATCTGTACCTGAAGTGGGTGAGGCTCACCAAACCACAGCCTTTTAAGGATTTTCTTTGCATCAGCTTACGCACTTTTGTCATGAGAAATTGTGCAGGTAAAAGAGCAAAGGATAGATTTACTGCATGAAACATTATCTAGGACAGAAAGTGTCATGGTACAACTTCCTAAACCTTTCAAGCATTTGGAAGGAAGTGGAAGATAATTGTCCATAGTGCTGTAATGTCAGTGTCAGTCTGGGCTCCAAGTCTGACTAATACTGATTCACTTCTTAAAATTGCTGTTCCCTGTTTACAGTATGAAAATTGAAATAAACTTTTTCTGACAAGTTGTATCAGCTGAGGCTGGTGTGGGTCTTCCAGGCTGTGTGGCCGTGTTCTGGAAGTTTTGTTTCCTAACGTTTCGCCAGCATCTGTGACCGGCATCTTCAGAGGGCAGGAGCACAGACAGGAGCAGTTATCTCTGTGCCCAGGATGATGTGACCCTTTTGTGGGTATTTATAGAGATCTGAAGGGGGGTGGGGGGGTTAGGGGAGGTTAGGGGGGTGGTGTCAGGATTAGCCCAGGAAACTCCAGGAGACAGTACAGACTCAATTCAGCAAGGTTTATTGGCTTCAGTCCCGTTACAGAAATCTTCTCAGAGTGAGAGTAAATTCCAGGGTCACCGTCTCAACCTCCCTTGCATTCCTTAGGGAGGGGCCAGTCTCATCTTCTTAACTCCTCCCCATTGCTCTGGTGATAAGAGCACGTTCTTGATCCCTCTTGTCCTGACTCTCACAGGTGGGGACACAATTAGGACACAAAGTTTACAGAAAACCCACCCACACAGACCGGTACCTACAGAAAAACTCCAACCACCACCCACGTCAGAAAAGAGGCATTATCAAAACCCTGATGGATCGTGCCAGTCGGATCTGTGAAACCCAATTCCTAAACTCTGAACTTAACCACCTTAATTGGGTCCTACAAGCGAATGGCTACTCCAAGAATGACATAAAAAGAGCCATCAAACCAAGAAAACAACATGCGACTGAAGAAGAAAAACAGCCACCCACCAACAAAGTATTTCTGCCCTACATCAAAGGGGTCACAGACCGCATGGGAAAACTGATGGAAAAACACAATTTCCAAACAATCTTCAGACCCACCAGAAAAATACAACAAGTGCTAAAATCAGCAAAAGACAAAAGGGATCCCCTCACCGCCGCAGGAGTATACCGCATACCATGCAGCTGTGGGCAAGTATACATTGGGACCACAAAATGCAGCATCCATACCAGGATAAAAGAACACGAAAGACACTGCAGACTACAGCAACCAGAAAAATCTGCAGTAGCTGAACATGCTCTCAAGCACACTGGACACAAAATCCTATTTGAAAACACAGAGATACTGGACAACACCAACAGCCACTATACCAGGCTATACCAGGAAGCCATTGAGATTCACAAACACCAGCACAGTTTCAATAAAAAAGAGGAGAGTCTAAAAATCAGCAAAACCTGGCTACCAATCCTGAAAAATACAGCCTGCAAAAGGTCAATGAACTCAGCTCAACCACCAGGACGTGTGAACAGTTCACACAATGAACATGCTAATCACCCTCAGCAGCCACTCGTTAACAACTCAATAGAAGAAAAAACCCTGCCTAACCCCCAGGAAGATACACACATATTCTGACACCAAAACAAGCAGCCACTCGTTAACCCAAATCCCCCCACCCCCCTAACCCCCCCCCTTCAGATCTCTATAAATACCCACAAAAGGGTCACACCATCCTGGGCACAGAGAGAACTGCTCCTGTCTGTGCTCCTGCCCTTGAAGATGCCGGTAACGTTAGGAAACAAAACTTCCAGAACACGGCCACACAGCCCAGAAGACCCACACCAGCCACTGTATTCAGGCCGTGAAAGCCTTCGACAATACATTGTATCAGCTGATTTTTCCTGCATGATGCAAGGCTGATAAAGATTAATTAAATCTTTATGTCCTTTGGAGATAAATGAGGAATGTTCTCCTATATGTTAGGAATCATTTTCTATCATGGCTCTGCAGAATTACAGGAATGTAGAGATGTAGGCAAAATATCTTTGTATATATACATTTTCTGCATTTACATTCTTTACTGAGAAAGTAACAGTTTTGTCACATGAATACAAATGCTTGAAATCTTATCTAGGATGGAAAGTGTTATGGTACATCCTAAAATTTCTGTGCTTCTATTTAGCTGCCTTTGAATGTGAATTATAATTTTTCTTTCTTCTGTAGGACCCACAAACTCATTGAAGTATGTTCCCCTGGTCACTGGCTTGGCTTCTGCTCGAAATTTGGAACATCTAGAATTGGTTCGAGTTCCTTTTCTTGGAGGTCTTATCCAGCATGTTGTAGAAGACAGCTGGAGATCTGGTCTGTAAATTCTTTGGAACTGAAAACAACTTTTACTTTTTCCCATTATTTCTTCATCTTCTCCTTTATAGAAGTGAATATTGCTAGTATGTTCAAAGATACAAGTTGCTTTTAATGTAAAAAGAGGACACTAGGTACACTTGAATAATACAGATATATTTTTTAAAAAAGCTCTTTTAGAGTTAATACTTTCCCTTGGGCTGTGTGAAAGATAAAATGTTCCCTTGGAGAACATATGTTTGTGTGGGGTTCCAATTATGCTGAAGTTCCTGAAATTGCTGCTAACTATTGAAGTGGAGAAACCTGGCTGACAATAAAGGCAACATGTTGTTGGAGAACAGTGCAGATGTAGGGATTGAGAAGGATATGGGAGATCTGTAGAAATAAGTCCTCCCATCAAAGCTTTCCTCAGCAGTGCATGTTCTTTATCCTCCTTAGTCTAGGGCAGTGTTTCTCAATCTTGACAACTTTAAGATGTGTGGATTTGCAATAAAGTCCAGACATCTTAAGGTTGTCAAGGTTGAGAAACACTGGTTTAGGGGTATGATTTGGCTTTGGACCAACCCCATGCTCCTGGAGTGTGAACCAAAACTTTAAGAATGTTTGGTTAAGTTAACATATTAGAAAAGAAGTTTCAGAATGGTATGCAGAGATTGTAGTGAAGTACAGTATGTATGCGGTGATTGCTTGACATGCTAGGGAAAAAATATATACTTGTCAACATTTGACTGTTCAATTTAGTTTTTCAGGAATAATCCCAAGTGCTTCATATATTCCAAAGCCACATCTTTTCCAATACTGAGATTCTTATCTGTTAAGTAATAGCAGTCATACACTATGCTGAAATAGAAATAAAAAGGTTTGGGTTTCCAATTTTGCTTCCAACATCACTTCTGTGAATACTGCTCCTGAAACACAGTGGGAATTATTGTTTTCTTGATTATTCTCTTGATTTTCAGGGGGCTTCAGAAATTTGCACACTATAGTTCTCGGAGCTTGCAAGAATGCTTTGGAAGTTGATCTTGGCTACCTCATCATAACTGCTGCTCGAAGGTAATTGTTGTCTGGCAATGGTCCTTTTAGTCTGTCAATAAATCACCACTATGTCTACATATTCACACATACAGTTTTGTTTCTGCTTTCTTAAATTCTGTGCATTGCTGTTTTCCCATGGCCTGTTTTGTATTTAACCTAATTCATATGGTAAATATCATAGTAGATGTTTCCAAGAAATAATATTGTTGTGCAATTTATAAATATATGAAATTAGCAAGCATTTACTCATAAACAAATGTGCATTTATCTGTTACACTTTCTCCTGACGTAATAAAAGTGCTCTATTGTTGCTTTGATTTGAACCATGGTTCTAATATTAATGTGTTATATTAGGAACTCACACTAACATTTACTTCCTACTTTGGTTTTCATTTTTTCAGGTTGCATGAAGTACGAATCCAGCCTTCCCTAACCAAAGATGGAGTATTCTCTGCACTAAAAATGGCAGAATTGGAATTTCCTCAGTTTGAAACACTACATCTTGGATATGTTGATGAGTTTTTGTTACAGTGTATGAAATCCTTTAATTTTTCTTTTGGTTATCAGCAGTTTGGGTGAATTTTATTTACTTATTTGCCTAAAGGGAGTACAAATGTTATGATACATTCTTGTGTAATCTATAGGCAACACTTAAGTCTTGGCTGATCCTCAAACTTGCTTGGGACTTATAGAAGGAGTCTTGATTATAATAGCATGTACACATGGCCTGGACAGCATCACATTTCTTGAGATTAGCTATGAAAACTCTTTACATCATTGGGAGTTTCCCTGTGGGAATTAAACCTTGGTCCGAAGAGACCATAGAACTGGATAATGTACATGGGCCTTATTGCAAATAAACATTGGACGTATTCCCTTCCTGAAGAAGAGTAAATCAAGCATGTGCAGGGGAAATAACCAAAGCACATATCGGTGTTTTCCTAGCAATAGCAATATGGTAGAGCAGGCCTGCACAACTTGTAGAGGGGAAAGGAACAGATTGATATCTTAAAGATAATCATGGGTTCCAAAGGAATAGCCGGTGAGACGATCAGCTCTTTGGCAGCTAGCAGCACAATGGCAGCAGTGTAGCTGACAGTATTCATGAAGCCTGGAGGCACTCACTAATGTGTCTTTTGGAGTGGAAGTGGATGTGAAAACTTAGGCAGCAGCTGTGGATCCTTCCTGGTGGCAGCAACATTTGGTGGCAATGGATTTTTCAAAAAATGCTGGTGAGCCACACACAGGTGCTTGGCAGGCCTTATGGGGCCCACTGATGGTACATTGTGCAGGTCTGTGGTAGAGTTTCATGCCTAGCTCTGTTCCTGTGTGTCTGCCAAGAGAGTAAGAGAATGACAAATTTGCTAAAGATCTTAAAAACTTCATGTCAAGTCTTCATAGACTCCATATCTATAGTTGTAATCGGAGATTGGTGTTTCATCTTACTGTTTTTTTATATCTCCAACTCTGCAGCCCAATGTTCCTGTCATATTCTTTAAAATTAAGAGCATAACTAATTATGCCAAACTTGATTTGTGTTGAGCTTCTTATAAAACTGGGAAATCAAGGAGGAGCTGGGTAGAATTTAACCTCAGCACAGTTTGTTAAGTTAGCTCTTATAGATCAATGCCTAGGTTTGTGACTATTAGAAAACATTTTTTCCTTTATTTTGCTATTTTTGTTTTCTAAGACCAAGAGGTGAATAGTTAATATAGCTGTGGCCAATAATCAGACTGCATAGCTGTAGAGATTCATGGAAATATCATGTTCCTTTTTTTTCTCTCTGTGTCTAGGTAAAATGATCAACGCAGATCTAGTGAAGTATGGATTAGCTGATGTGGTTGAAAATCCAGGCATTATCACAGACATAGGAATGAAAGCAGTAAATGAAGTCTTCTCTTCAATTAAATATCTTGTCATATACAACTGCCCTCATCTACATAATCCAAGTAGCTGGATCACAGGTATTGTACTCACCAACTGACATCTGGTAAAGTCCTTCAGTAAGTTGAATACATCCCCTCCTTAAATAAATTGATTATTCTTAGGGATTGTTTCTGTTGTGTATATGAGACCTTTGATGTCTGTATGCTTCTATTATGTCAGCCTATGTGGCTGATCTAAGAATGTCATTTTATCCTGATTCATATGTTGTTGAAAGAAAGTGTTACTATTCTGTTTCATGCTGAGTGTTGAGTAATACTGGAACATTATTAATACTGTTATTATATACCTCTTGTTCTTTTTTGTGAAGCCCAAAGTGGCTTACAATAAAAGTATCAAAAATAGAATAATGCAATATGATAAATTAGTCAGAAATTAAAACCATGAAATCACAACTATTTGGGGATGAGCAATTGAACCATTATTTTTCAATGGAACCTTGCCCCATAGTGATTGTAATGAGCATTCATCTAATTATTTTTATGAGAACTAGGGGGGTTGTTACTTTTATTTATTTATTTATTTATTTTGCTGTGTACTGCTCAGATTCTGTAGTGATTGCGATGGTGCAAAAATATTTTGAAATAAATATCCAAACAATTTTTAAAATTTCTGTGGAGTTGGTCCACACAGAGCCCTCATCTCAGTGATGAGGTAATTCTACACAGTGGATTCCATAGCAAAAAATTCCCTCTTCTACACTAAATTATCTTCAGCTGCCCATAGCACTATTGTAATCATAAGGATGGCATCTTCCATAGAATGAAAAGACCATGTAAGCCTAGGTGGAAACATTAAAAGAGGCAGTTCCTCAGATAAGCTAGTTTCAGACTGTTTAGGGCGTTATAAACTGTTAATAACTTAATGAATATGGCTTAGTAACTAACTGGTAGTCAGTGCAGTTTTTAGCATAAGCATCATATATAAACCATGAGGAGCTGTGTTGAGCAGTTTAGTTCCTAAATTCTAGTTCTAGGTTCTAAACCACTCCAGAGTAGCCTCACATAAAGTGTGTTTAAATAATGCATGTGAAATCATTGTATGAAAGTTCTATATAAACCTGCCTTTACCATGAACCCCTGACTACAAAGCTAGCAGGATGTTAAATACTTTCCTTGGACATCAAAAGGATACCCACTGATGGTTCAGTGGGTGGTATTACTCAATCCATGAGTAGAGAAAATTTGTTTCCATGAGATGAAAGCTGTGCTAATGGAAGGAATTCTTCCATTGAAACCTGTAGATTTTATAATCTTTGTGGTCAGTCACAAAAAATCTTCATTTTTCAGTGCTCCCACTCAAGGCTTCTGAAATATAAATAAATTAGTATTAGTTTCCAAGATGATTGATTTGGTATTCTTCTCTATTTCATCTGTATCATAACAAAAGGAATGTATTTTAGAAAGATTTTTTTTAGTCTTACTAATATTTTTTATTCTGTGTGACTCGCTACCTGTGAAAATGGTGGCTTTCAGCAAAACAGATGCATTAGAATAACTGGGAATCCACCTTTGGAATGGTGGCAGTGAGGAAGAAAACTCAAATTGACATGGTAGAAGAGTAATTATTTATTCAAACTTGGAAGGTACATTTAGGAAGAAATACTATGATAAGCCCATTTGCTTTTTCTGTAGATCATTCAAGATGGACTCGGCTTTTTGATCTCACCCTGGTGAGATGCCATGCAATAAAACTAGACTCTTTTAGTCAGTTTATTGAATTACTGCCAAGCCTGGAGTTTATCTCTCTGGACCAGATGTTTCGGGAACCACCCAAGGTGAGTATAAAAAATAATCGTGTGTTTTGAAATGTGTACTAAAACCTACTATGTTAAGCTTCTACCAAGTGCCTTTAAACAGATAAATCATATTTGGTTTATGTATGGAATTAAAAGTCCTGTGCAAGCAATCACCTGCTCACACAAAGGGTTAACCTGAGTTGGAAATATAAGCATTCCCATAAGCTTCACCTTCATTTTCCTGGGTTCTGAACTTTTTTGGTAGATTTTCATGCACTATATGTGTTCATTTGAAAGAAAGTGTTTAAAGTAGCAAGGATGGTGGGAATCTGAGAACAGGACTTGTGTGCACATCCACATCTCCAAGTCAGATTAATTTTGCATAATGATAAAACATAAGTATTGAAAGCTAATTCGGTATTGCAACTTACAATAGTAATCTTAGGCAAGAGGCTGATTATAAAAATAGTATATGTTTGAAAGAATATTTGTTGTTGTAATTTTTACAAGGAGCTTTGCTGTTCTTTGTATTTCTGTTTCCCCATTCTTAAGAAGTTGGAGGTTATACTAAGGGAACTTATATTTTCTTGAGATGGCATTTTATCAAGAGTGAACAATACTGGAAGCACAGAATAAACCACCTGTATACCTCTCATATTTTTGGCATTGTGTCTGTCTTCCTTTGCATAACAGGTTGAAATGGGTGGGATCAAAGTAGAGATGAACTAATGAACTCCTTTTCATGCCCTTTCATTCCTCAGAACTGGAGGCATAGCATTGCTGTTTCCTGTTTAAAAAGTCAAAGGAAAAAATCTCTGCTTCTATATTATCTCTGCTGTTCCAATTTGCAGCCTTATCTCAGATGTTTTTGTTTGCCTAGCAACCAATACATAGATAGAAAATGAAGCAGATGTTGCCCTACTTAACTAATTAAGAAATCAAAGGGCCAAGAATAAATGTGGCTGTAGAGAGATGAGTGATAGCCAGCATAACAACTATCTCCTAGCATAACTGAATGGCAGTAGGGAAAAGGGGAATAGAGATGACAGCCCAAAGAATAGAGAGGAAGAGAAAGTAGAATGCAAGGGAAATAATGGTAAGATGCAGGGGAAGGTTGGGGCTAGGCCTGTTTTCAAGTGGCATTCCTTGGTTTTGCAGTCTGGTGCATGTTAATTCAGAAAGAAATGCTGTTATATTAATGGGGCTCAGTTCCTAGTAATTATGGCCTTTCCTATCAACTAGCCTCAGAGCCATTTGTTCATAAAGGTTCCTACCATTTTTGGTCTCGGTATAAAATATTCTGTAAAAGATATATTTCCTTATCCTAATATGGTAGTTAATGGCCCTTTTCCTAATACCGAAAAACATTATTTATCCTCATATTAAACCAATAGATAAAATAGCAGTATTTATAGGATTAAAGGCATCAGTGTTTATACAGCCTGTCATCAAAAAGTGCTTACTGCCATGATATTTGGAAAGTGTTCGGTCTTCTCTGGAGAAGAGCACTGAAATATCCATGAAGGATAGGAAACACTAATTTGGTGTTCAGATATCACAATTTCCTGTAATCTTGTGATATTTGATTAATACCGTTCTGGAAACTCTTGTGAGTTGCCTTTAGTAATCCTTTAATGTATTTCAGGGTTGTGCTCGTGTAGGTCTGAGTGCAGGTACAGGAATTGGAGTTTCCTCTGCTTTGGTGAGCAACCAGAACTCCAACAATGAAAATGACAACAATAATAATCACCAGAACAATAATGCCAATATACACCATAACAACCACCAGCAACCAAATGATCAAAATGAGGAGAATGAGTTGCGACAGGAGGAACAGATTGAAGAACAGCAGAATGCAGCAGATGGTAAGTTTTACTGAATAATTTTTAATAACTGACTAATAATGTGATTGTGTGTATATATATGAGGAGGCTCTGTTGGGAAATGGTACAGACCACCAACAAGGAGAATAGTATTGTCCTCCCCTTCCAGGGAAGAAGAGCATTAACAAACTTTTTCTTCACTCTTAATTTAATTCTTATCACTAAACCTATTCTTTATGTTATACTAAACCTGTACTATATATGTGTTTTTTCTTATGTGTGTTGTGTATCTAAATCCTAAAGAGTCCTATATACAGTTTCTTTCTCCTTTGTTATACAAGTGTGCTTGCCTGAGCTATAATAAGCCACCATTTAGACACCTTACAATTAGTTGGCATCTGTTGTCATCTGCTATTCTGAACTGCTGCTGAAGCGTTGGCTTTGCAGTCTTTCAGTATTTGTTTCTTTGTGTGTGTGTGCCTGCACGCTTTCAAGTCAGTGTTAATTTCTGGTGATTGCCATCCCTACAGTTTTCTTGGCAAGATTTTTGGAAGTGGTTTGCCATTGCCTTTTTCCTAGGGCTGAGAGAAAGTGACTGGCCCAAGGTCACCCTGCTGGCTTCATGCTCACAGTTTCCTGCTTTCTAGCCTGCACCACACTGGCTCTCCTTTCCATATTATGACATCTATTCAGTGATTGAAGATAGAAACAAAGAGAAAAATAAGGAGAAAACATCTCCAGACTCAGAAGGAGGTTCCAGTTTTGAACTGGTATGCTGAAGGATGCCAATGAACACATAGTAACCAGTTCAAAGAAAATAGGAGTATACTGCAATTCTGTACAGTAGAATTGTCAACATCCAAGATACCTTAGAAGATATTCCTTACTTACAAGAACCTCTAGCATTAGAAGATGGTTAGATCAGCACTCCAGTTATTACCAAGTTGGAAGGCTACAGGAATTGATGGAATATCTACAGAAATATGGTAAGCACCAGAAGAAGTACCAGTAAAGGTTCTAACTAAGCTATGCCATAAAACTGGAGAACGACACAGTGGCCAACAAATTGAAAGAAGTCAGTCTGCATACCAATACCAAATAAAGGAGACCAACAGGGTGTGCAAACTATTCTGCAATACCTTTACTTTCACATGCTAGCAAAACAACGCTTAAGATCATGGAAAGGGAGACGTTCAAGATAGTTTTAGAAAGTGCCGAGAAACATGAGGCATTATTGCTGATGCATGCTGGATAAGCCAAAGAATACTAAAAAGCAGTCATTATGTGTTTCATTGATAATAGAAAGGTCTTTGATTGTGTCAGTCATGTCAAGCATGTTGGCATGTCCTTAGGAAAATTGAAATTCCAGGACATCTCATTGTCCTCATGAGAAACCTATACACAGGATAGAAATCCACAGTCCAAACAGAAAATGGCAAGACAGACTGGCTCTGAATCAACAAAAAGAGTAAAACAAGGCCATATACTCTCTTAAATAAATAACATATATGCTGAATCAAGGCTAGATTAAAGATGAGTGTGATTTTCAAATTGGAGGAAGAAACATACCACAACAACCTGTGGTTTGCTAATGACATTATTTTGATACTTGAAAATGCAAATGATCTGGAAGCTCTAGTAATGAAAGTGAAGGAGCACATTGAAAAAAAATGGGATTAAGGTTAAATATAAAGATCAGACTAATGACATGAGGCACAGCAACCAGTTTCAGAATTAAGAATAAAGATACTGAAACAGTAGTTAGCTTCTGCCTTTTAGGATTGACTCCAACAGTAAAGGAACAAGCAGTTAAGAAATACACCACAGACTAGCCCTTCGTAGGGTAGCAGTGAAGGCCTTAGAAAAGATACTCAGTTTTCATGATGGGTCTATACTTAAAGAGATCAAAATAGTGCAGGCAATGGTTTTCCGTGTGACACTTTCCAGAATCAAAAGTTGGACTTTGAAGAAGCAGAATAGAAAGAGTGATGATGGTTTTAAACTTTGATGTTGAGAAGATTCCAAGAATATCACAGATAGCCAAGAAAACAAGTCGATTATAGACAAAATCAGCCCAGAGTTCTCATTCAAGGTACAAATGATCAGGCTCAAATTATCATATCTAGGATATGACCTAGATTTCTTGAGAAGTCTATAATATTGGGGATAGTGTGAGGAAACAGAAGAAGAGGACAACCAGAGGCAAGATGGATGGACTCGGTTGCAACAGCAGTGGAATTACTGAGGCTCGATATTGACTTGATGGCACATAATCATACACACTAATGGCTATTAACATTCCCTATTACGTCTCTTAAATATTGAAGAACATATTAATTTGCTTCATCACACAAAATGTTGTAAAACTATCCCTTTTATGTTGTATCAATGATTTTTCTTATTTTTGACAGATAAAATAAAACCACTGAAATAAAACTTAATACAAACATTTTATTTTTGCTTAGTAGGTATAAGATATTTTAATATTGCATTTAGACTACTGTAAGACTTTTAGAATTATTGGGGGGAGAGGAGTTGATTGTAAGCATTCTTATCTTTTAGTCTGAAAGCCACATTTTCTCCCTCAGATTCTCTTGCACAACATGGAAAGCCTACATCAAAATTTAGAATTTAAAAGTGAATCATAAATTATCTTTTAAAGTTTTTCTGGACCAAGAGTGATGCTGTTCCCCTTGGAAGGTTTCCTAGAATCATAGTACAGTTATATGCAAATAGCATCTACCTTCTCATGGACAGAGATGTTCTTGTCTTTATCTGGATCATTATCTCTTTTCGCAGCACTGAATGATATGGAGGAGATGGCACAGGAAGATGGAGTGGCTTTGGTAGAGAGCCACAGTGAAGCAATTGCAACTAATCAAGCACTTCTTCCCATGGAAATTGATGAAGAACAAGCAGGTAATTTTCTTGTCAGCATCCTATTCTTATTAACTTGTTTCGCTGGCTGCATGCAAATAAGTTTATTGCTTCTTAAAGTTCACCAAGATAGTGTTTTTATTAGAATTAATTGTACAATTTAAAATGGTATAGCTTGAAATTAAACACTTAATATTGATATTATTGATTTCAAATATTAAATCAATTTTCTGTACAGAACCTCAGTAACATTTAGATTACTTTTGTAAATAGGCCATTGATTGATTGATTGATTGATTGATTATGTGCCATCAAGTCATTTTCAACTCCTAATGACCACATAGATAGATTGTCCTGTATTGCACATGTGGAGATTGAAACTGATTGCTAAAACACATAATGAATTAATAGCTCCAGCAAGATCTGAACTTTGGATTTCAAGCTTGCATTGTGTTACCTGGTATACCACACTTGCCCTGTTCTGACTGCCAAAACACTTTTTACTTACTAGTTTGCTGTTCAGTTGAGAGATGATTATGCACCTCTTTCCTTGAGAGTTTGTGTTGTGCAGGGAGACCTTACAAGTGTAGTTCCCTGGCCAAGAGAAGATTACTTCTGACCATTGAAGAGTCTTTTAGTCATCTCTAGTTGTCACTGCAACATCTTGTAGCTTTAATTTTTCTGGTTTTTTCTTCTTTTTCTTTTGCTATACTTATGCAAAACATTACATTTTCAACATTTTACAAATATACAAATGGATTAGTCAATTTGCATTATATTGTGTGGTGCAAATTGATTGGACAAGAAGGAGCTAGTAGAAGGTTTGGAGAACATATCATCAAAACACAAAATCTAATTTGCCTAAACACGTGAAGGACTCAGACTAGATAGAGACTGGAGTCATGTATGCAGTGCCACCTTTCTTTGTCCTCCATGTGGGAGGTCTGAAGGATTACTACCCTTGTATGTGCAGCTCTGAATATCAGTCAGGGCCTGAAGAAAGCAAGGACCCCGATCACACCAACAGTTGCATTTGCATTCATGTGAACGTGCACATAGCTCCCTTCAGACCTCCCATCTGAATGTTTAGAAGCAGTGGCGAGTCTGCTTTTCTTTGAGCTCTCAATATGCTCAGTTGAATGTCTAAAGGAGGATTGTGAAGCATTCCAAATTGGTGCAAAACAGAGTACACACTGTGTTTTGTTTTGTTTTTTATTCCTCTCTGTGTTGTTTGAGGGGAGCTTGAAGAAGAGAAAAACAGAGAGATATGGACTGCAGAAACTCCTCTGGGTAGGTATTCTAAACCATAATACAAATCCCAGCTGGTTTGGACACATGTTTAATATCCGGTGGAATTACACGCTCAGTCAAGGTGAGTCATGACCTAAGGAAGATGAATAATGTATTGTTGACTTTCTTGTCGTTTTCAGGGCCTAGTGGTCTTCAGCCTAATGTAAACCTAGCACCTATTACTGTCCATGATTCAGACAGTGAAGATGAAGATGAAAACATGGCAAGCTCAAGATCCTGTATCACAAACAGCATTGCACAAAGTTATTCAGATGGAGAGGAAAGAGTCAGAGATCCAGTGGAAATCCAGGAACCCTTAGGTGAGAGTTTTCATTTTCTTGGGTATCTAGTAAAAATGGCCTCTGTGTTACAAAGTAGGTCTGTATAGTGCTTAAAATTTTGTTGAGAAGAGGAGCTTTGGAACATTGCAAATGTGAACATAGAATCAGTTGGAAATGTGTTAAAACTGCCACACCTTTTCTTGGATCATGCAGCTGCTGCTGCTGGGAGGTTTCCACTGCAGCAGCAGGATCATGGAAACAGTGTCAGATTGAAACTTCTTTGAAACAATGGCAGCTGTAATTCTGTTATCAGATCACATTTAGTTTACTAGGATTGTGCAACAATCCAGATTCTAAGACAAAAAGGGGAGATAGGGTGAGCAGGGACATACAGATCATACTTGTCTGCAACTCCTTAAAGAAGCTGTGTCTTTTCCTGGAGCTGCAAGACGTGCTCATGTTTTAAGGAGATGAAGGACGTGTGTGTTTCTGAGGTTTATACAGGCTCACTTGCAATCATCTGATCTAAGCCAGTAGCTTTGTTGAATTTGTAAAATGCTAGATATGTTCAAATTTGTTTCAGAATGATAATGTGACATAAATGATTCCTTGCAGAATTCCAGTTATTTTAATATCAAGTATCTTTGTTTGCTTCACTTTTTTTGTGAAATAACACATACAGCGCACTTTGTATTTTTGTTGTGTAAACTATAATAGCAATAGAAAAGGATGATGGAATCGGTAATTTTAGGTGTTTCCGGGCATTTCAAACCCTCACGATTAATATTTAGTAATTTTAGAAATGCCTTAACATTTAAACTTTAGGTGGGTATATTGGGGGTGAGGGGAGAGAGATTCTATTAATACTCTACTAATTTCAGGAAGTTTGAAAATTAAGAGAAAATTAAAATTCTTTTAAAATCAGGAGTTCTTAATCTGGGGTCTGTGGACCCCTTAGGATCTGTGGATCGATTTCCAGGGGTCCGTGAACTTGGATGGGGGAAAAAAATTACAGCTTTACTTTCTCTAACCTCTAATTGAAATCTAGTCTTTCCAACAGAGAATTTATGGCCTTTAGATTCCAAAAACCATTTGTTAATTTCAGTAAATCTCACAATCTAAAATTATTTCAATTTTTAAAAAATGTTTTGATAACTGTATTTGAGCATAATTGGTTTCCTTTGTAATACAATGTGCATGTATTTTATTTTATACATTTAAATATATTTTTCTGAGAAGGGTCTGTAGATTTCACCAAATTCTCCAAGGGGTCCATGGCACAAAAAAATGTAAGAACCTCTAATTTAAATTCATGTTCTTTATAAGAAAAAAAAAAATCTAAACTGACTACCTTGAGACATCTCAGCTGTTTGACTGTGTGCAATAACATTTATTTAGACATACACGTAGCCCTTAGGTTAAGACCCTTAATGGGACCAGAATTTCTGTTGCTAAATGAAGCGGTTGATAAGCAAAACTTCACGTGACTGTGTCGCTTAGCAATAGTAGTTCTGGCAGTCCAGGCTGTAGTAGTTAAGCAAGGACCTCATACATCTCCTGCCCTGCATGAACTGCCTCGGCTTCAGCTCCCCCTACCTGCCTATCTACCACCCATCTCTGCCCTTTTGGCCTCCCTGCACTCTGCCACCTACCCTGCCACCCCCAGCTGACCTTCACCACCTTGTTCCTCCCACTGCTGGCCCAGGATCCAGGCTTGAGACGAGGGTGTGGCCCCGGGACACACGTGGCAGGGCAGCAGAGCTTTATCTGCCAAAGGGAACTTGCCAGGCCCGGCTGGGCAGAAGGCAGCAGGAGGAAGAAAATGGCAGAAGAGGCAGAGTGGCAATGTGGGCGAAGGAGCCCTATCTTCGGTTGCTGTTTTGGGGCAAGTTAGGAGAGGCAGCAGTGGCTCCTTGGGTGAAGGTGGTGGCTGCGCAGGAGGCACTTTTTGGGGTTGTGGTGGAACTGGAGGAAGGAGAGGGACAAGGGTTTCCTGGAGGCCCAGCACGTGCTCTGCAGCTCGCATTGGAAGCTGCTGGCCCTTGGCGAGGTTTTGCAGGAGGAAGGCTGGGCTGAGCGAACAGAGAGCCTGGAGGTAGGCTCCGTCTGCACTGGGCTCACCTCCACCCCTAGCTGGTTCTCCAGGACTCCTTCCAATGTGAGCTGCAGAGTGCACTATACCTCATCCCTCCATTTTCTCCAATTCCGCTGCTACCCCAAACAGCACCTCCCATGCAGCTGCCACCTTCATCCATGGAACTGCCACCGCTCCACCTGCCTCACCTGGCAACAGAGCATGCTGCACCTCGCCGGCCTGTCCTGCTGCACGCTCCACAGTCTACAGACTATTGTTCCTTATGTTGGCAGCAGAAGAGGAGGCTCTTCTGCCTGCACCACTGCCCTGCATCCTCCACCGGTTCCATCCCACTGCCTCCTCCCTGGCTGGGCCCAACAAACTCCCTTTGGCAGACAAGGCTCCGCTGTCCTGCAATGCTTGCTATGCACATCCCAGGGCTGTGCCCTCACCCAGCGCCTGGAAGCAGAGGAAATTTGCACAAGAGAGGGGAGAACATGATCTTGGGACACTGTGATGGTTGTAAACACAGGTCGGTTGCCAAGTGCCCAAATTTTGATCATGTGACTACAGGGGTGCCGCAATAGCTGGAATTTCAAGGACTAGTTGAAATTACCATTCATTCAGCAACGTCGTAACTTTGAACGGTAGCTGAAGAAATGGACATAATTCGAGGACTACCTTTTTATCCTCAGCTTTTCACTAGAGATCCTAAGAGTTACTCCTATGTGTACTGTGTGCTGTAATTGTGTGTGCTACAGGCTTTGTGTTACTTTATATTGCTCTTCTGCTTTCCCCAATATTGCAGCAGTGAGTGGTAAAGGCAAAGCTCCACTGCGGAAAAGATGCAGTGCCAGCCGGGTGAAGCTTTTTCTTTCTGAGGAGAGCAGCTGTGAAAAGGGCTGCCAAGTCACCAGTGAGCAGATTAAAGCAGATATGAAAGCAGCCAGTGATGTGACAACAGAAAGAAATAAACACAAAGATTGTAACCCAAGCTGTGGTGGGGACACTGGACCTCCAGGAAACTCGTCCACTGCTGCTTCTCAAAGCCTTGAAGATGTCAGGAAAGCAGATAGCTCTAATGAGTCTCTTTCCACAGCTGCAGAGGATTCTGGGAAGTGTCTCTGTAGGAATGAAGATTCCAGTGAAAGAGATGATGAGGATAATTCTTTATGCTCCAGGTGTTCCTGTTACGTGCCGCAGAGCCAGCAAAAGAGAACTAATGGAGTTTCTGATGGTGAATGTCCATCTACCAGTGGAGCCTGTGGTACAAATGGGCCATCTGTGGGAGGAGCAGAATTTTCTCTGAGAACATTACCAAACTGTGATTCCTCAGGGGAAGCCAGCAATGAGAGGACTAATGAGGGAGTCTGTGGGACTGCTAATGAGGAGAGCAGTAGTTCCCAACAAGCAAGGTTAGAAATGGAATACAATGAAGATTATCCCCGTAGACCTTTAACAAGAGCCAGAAGTAGACTTTCCCATGTGCCTTTGGTGTCTCAGCCAGGTAAGATTACATTTACATTATGTAAATGTACATTACATTAGTCTTTGTCTTGTATGACTTGTCTTGCTTTGTCACCCTGGCTCCAGAGGAGTATAGAATACAAAAGGGATAAATTATTATCACAGCAGAAATGCCTTCTTAAAATTATTATCCCAATTCTTGTATTAACAGATCTGCATATGAATAGAAATGGAAGAATGGTAGCTATTTTGGGGTGAGATAGTTAGGCTCTTTATCTTTGAGAAGACTCTTCTTGGGATATATTTCTTTGAAATATAAACTCTGAAAATCTGATTGAAAACTGTTTTAAAAATGTAAAAGCAGGATTGCTGAAAGGTTGAGTTCAACTGACTTGGGTCAAATTAAAAAATTAAATGGTTACTCAACCCAGTATTTCAGGTAAATGCAGAGAGTTTACAGGTAGTCCCCGCTTAACAATCACAATAGGGACTGGAAAATTGGTTAAGTGGGTTGGTCATTAAGCGAGTCACCAAGTGACTGGACCCCATTTGCAACCTTTTTTACAATGGCTGTAAAGCAAATCACCATGGTTGTTAAGCAAATCATGTGGTTGTTAAGTGAATACAGCTATCCCAATGGATGTTTTTTGCCAGAATTCATTTAATGACCACATGATTTGCTTAACTGTAGTGATTTACTTTATGATCGTCAGAAAAAAGGTTGCAAATCGCGATCACGTGACTGCGGGGGGTGGTGCGATGGCTTGTGACAGTTGTAAGGGCAAGTACACGTCATAAAGCACTTTTTCCAAGGTCGTTGTAACTTTGAACCATTGTTAAATGAATGGTCATTAAGTGAGGACTACCTGTATATGCAGGCTGAGGTCAAAATCATGGCAAGTCAACCAAGTTCTGATGGTTGAGATGAAGATAGTTGTTTCTTCCAAGGCTGTATCAGTGACCACCCATTTCCCAGCTTAAACATTAATAGGATATAATTTGATTTTGTTCTGCATTCCCTATATGTAAATAGAGACCATAAACAAGCTTTTACATTCTCCCCCTGGAGGGAGATGATGCAGATGCAGAAACTTATTTCTGTACCTATCAGGCATTTAGTTCTTAATTTGTGGCACTCACTAAATTAGGAAAGCTTGTATCTGAACATCCTGGATGACTGGCATTTTCATGCCTTCAAAGACCAAGACAATTCTCTGTGGTTTCCCCCAGTTCTGCATAGGAGGGAACTATTCAGAAAGAATGTTGGCCTATTTTTGTGACTGCCAAGGAGTTGAGACTTCAGCTGTATGAAATACATGGAGGTAGAGATAGCCAGCACATTTCTACTATCCTCACCAACTCCAAGTTGAAGGGAAACAAGCTAAAGTACAAGAAGACACTCTTCTTGTGTTCCATCTCAAAGATGCAGCGTAAGTCACAATTCCACAGATAAGGGATTTTTAAAAATTGATTATGTGCCATCAGATCAGTGTCAACTCTCAGCAACCATATAGATAGATTTCCTCATGATGATTCATCCATAACCTAGTCCTTCAGGTCTTCCAGTGGTGCTGCTGATCATCCTCTTCTCTTTCCTTCCACTTTTCCCAGCACTAGAGCCTTCTCCAGAGAGCCAAGGCTTCACGTAATGTGCCCAAAGTATGATAGCTTGAATTTGGTCATTTGTGCTTCAAGTGAGAACTCTGGGTTGTTGATTTGTTTAATAATCCACTTTTTTGTTTTGTCTGTCCTTGTATGCTTCAAAAGTTTTCTCCACTATCAAGTTTCAAAAGTGTCAATACTCTTTCTATTCTACTTCTTTGAAGTCTAATTTCCACTTCCATAGTGTCACAGGGAATACTATTGCCTGCACTATTCTGATATTTGTAGACAGACACATCACAGCATTTGAATATCTTTTTCCAAGGCCTTCTTGGCAAGTGCTAACAAATGCTAATTTGCAGTGTATTTCTTGACTGCTTTTCCCTTTACTGTTGATGGTTGATCCTAAAAGGCAGAAGCTATCTACCACTTCAGTATCCTCATTGTCAATGGATATAAATGTCAAAGTATATAAATGATCATATGTTAGTTGTCAGCAAAAAAATGGGAAGAATCGTCTTTGGCATTGGGAGCACATTCTACCAAACTATAAGCTAATACAAGGATATAATACTTGAGCAATAATAAACATGTCAATAAGGATTAGGGGGGGGTTGTAATGCACTTTGTTCATTCAATTAAACTGAAAGATTGTGTTACCAATTCTTTTAGTTTACTAGTGAAATATTGACCCTACTGCATATCTGCTTAATTGTAGAGTTGTAATCTCAAAATATACCTTGTCATAGTTATACTTTCAGAGGTATTCTTAGATTTTTTTCAGAAGTACAGTAGTTTGGGGGGAAAAAATGTGAGAAGTTAGTTATTCTCATTAAATATTCACTACTGTTTCATATGGTGGGAGTAAGTATTACCTATTCTGTTAGAGCATGTGGAATGGGCAGAAACAATTAGTACAAATCCCTCCAGAACTAACATTGGAGAATTTAAAGTTCTGGGATCAGAGGGGCTTCACATCCACAGCCCCTTGACCTTGCTAGGGTTAAGATGAAATTTGTTCTTCCCCATCCAAGACTCCACTGTCTCCAGACATTGGGATAGAAAATTAACAGTGTCATTTTGTTGGCCTAGGCTGTAAATGTACAATTGAGTACATTTACCCTGTGCCAACAAATGATCTCATCTAGCAGCTTCAGGTAGATGTTAAACAAGAGTGAGGAGAGGGTAGAGCCCTGAGGCATCCTGTAAAGCAGGGATCTAAAGCTATGCTACTCCCCACACCAAGGGGAACTGATCTCAGAACAAGGAGAACCACTGCAACGTTGTGCCTCTGATTCCCAACCCCCTGAGAATGTCCAGAAACTTGCTATAGGTCATCAACAAGTCCCATCAATGTCTTGTTACTCTATCCTGGCCTTAACCCAGAATGAAAGAGTTCACCCAGATAATCTATTTCATCCCTTGAAGCTCCAGGCCAACCACCACTTTGGCAACCTTCTTTACAAAGATTAGATTGGAAACAAGGTGAAAATTATCCAGCTTTGTTGGATACAGTGATGGCTTCTTGAGGAGAGGACAGGCCACTGATTTGTTAAGAGCCAGCAGAACTACCCTGTCTCTCAAGGATGCATTTACCAGTGCATGGATCCAACCACACAACCCTTCCCTGGAGGCCTTAGCCAACCTGGAAGGGTATAGACTCTGTCTACTTCCTCAGCACTGATAGAATCTTGCAGTTCTGCTAGGTAACATTCTCTGTGGTGCAATAAATACATTTGTAATCTTCATCCAGAAGCATTTTTTCAAGTTTTAAAAAAGTATTCCATTGTATTCTGTATTTCTATGATTAGTTTTTCCTGACATTTTGAGTTTATCTCATATAGAAGTCCTATAATGGTATTATAGGTAGTCCTCGGTTAACAACCATTCATTCAGTGTCTGTTCAAAATTACAACAGTGCTGAAAAATGGACTTATGACTCATGCCCAAAGTTATGGCCATTGCAGCATCTCTGCATTCACATGATCAAAATCTGGGAACTTGGCAGCCTGCTCACACTTACAACCGCAGGGGCGCTGTAACTCCCACCACCTGCTTATCTGCCCTCCATCTATGCACTTTTGGCTACCCTGCACCCTGCCTTGCGGGGTGGCAAGCCTCAGCAAGTGGCAGCATTTGCTCACGCAGGAGCATTCATTTACTCCCCCCAAGTGGCAGCATTCGCTCACACCCCACCATTCATTCACTCTCCCCAAGCAGCAGCATTCACTCGTGCCCCACCATTCATTCACTCCCCAGCTGCTTTCTCTCCCAGTTCCCCACACCAACCTTTCTCCTTTTGTGTCCAGCCACCTGCGGCCGAAGCAGAAGCACCTGGCTCCCTTTGCCATCTTCTTTTCAGAACCAACATTTCCAGCAAACACGTGGCTCCCTGAGCTTTCCAATTTAGTAGCATTGCCTTTTTAAAACATTTCTTCCCAAATGGGATAAAACCAAAGAAGAAGACTTAGTTTCAAAACCTCAGTCAGTCCTAAAGCATAAACCCAGCTTCTCTGGTGAACAAAAACAATGCTACTGAATTGGCAGGCTCAGAGAGCCATGTGTTCACCAGAGAAGCTGAGTCTGAAAAAGAAGATGGCAAAGGGAGCCAGGCGCTTCTGCTTCGGCTGCAGTGGTTGGGCTCAAAAGGAGAAAGGTTGGAGTGGGGAACTGGGAGAGTAGGCAGCTGGGGAGTGAATTAATGATGGGGTGCAAGTGAATGCTGCCGCTTGGGGGGAGCAAATGAATGCTGGCACGCAAGCAAATGCTGCTGCTTGCTGAGGCTCGCCGCCCTGCAAGGTAGGGTGCAGGGTGGCCCAAAGGGCATAGATTGGGAGGGGAGATAGGCAGGTGGGGGAAGTTGGCTCAGGGCTGGGAGGGACCAAGCTCGGAATGGCTTGGATTGGGGTAGGTACTTGTTTAACAACCCGTGATTCTCTATTAACAACCATAATGGGGAGAAACAGGAATGCAGTTGCTAAGCAATGCAGTCATGTGACATCTCACTTTATGACTGCATTGCTTTAGCAACCAAAATTCCGGTCCTGATTGTGGTCATTAACCGAGGACTACCTGTACATTGTAGTTGTATACATTTGTTTTTCCCTCAGTATAGTTCTTTCAATGTTACTCTCAGACTACTTTAATACGACTCCCACAGAATTTGTACTGTAAGTTGCCTGAGAATTTTAACAATGCTGAACACCTTCCCAATAAGATGAACCGAGAAATAGTATTGGCACATAAGAAATATTGTTAACCATGTTCTGTAGCCAAGTTCTTCAATTTAAAATATATGCTCAAGGAAATAAATGGCTAAATGTAATTCTTGCATGTTTCATCTCTCTTATGTGCTTACTCATTATCCAAAGTAAGAGTATTTCTTAATTTTAATGAGAGTAGGAATTCTGAATGGCTCCGTCATTGTTTTTATGTGGTACAGTACTCAAATGATTTCTTCTACACTGATTGTCATCCTCACATCTTTGCTTCATTGCAAAATACAGACAGTAAAATAACATTTATGCCATATGCATAAAAAAAGTTACTAAAATCTCTTGGGAAGTGCTACTTCCAACACCTTTGGCTGCTAATTATCACTCTATTGTGAAGTAAATATTTGTTAATTATTAGTGATGCTGTATTCCTTATGTTATCTGTGGTCTGATATGGCAGTTTCATATTCTCTAATCCATGAACAGATTTAAATATTCCATTATGAGAAGTCTGCATTACCTACCTTACACCTGGAATCATATCATTTTATTTAACTGTTCAGTGCACATCTAATCCCATTTGTGCAAGTCATAATATGTATGGAAAATACTATGTAGAACTTTTCCTGTTTTCTTCAATAGACTAAATGGATTTTGGTAAAACTTCAGCCTATTATTTTTGTCATCTTTCAACAGTCTTTGTGTTTTTCAAACATTTTCAGTGATAGACCAATTTTAAAATAATTATGCCCAATGTTTAGTAATGCTGGAATTGTAGTTCAGTAACATCTAAAGAGTCATATATTCCTCATCCTTGCTGTACTTAGATTATACAAAACTAGAAATTTAATACTACTTAGTTCCTCTTAAGGCAGAGTCACAGTGGGTGGCATCACCTATCAGACCTTGCTGATCTTGAAAAATTTAAGCAGGGTCAGGTCTGGTTAGTCTCTCCTCCAAGTACTGTTGGGATAACCTGGGGTTGTGAGCTAGACTGAAATGTTGAAAAAACATTCCAAAAAAATCAGTTCTTATTTTTTTGTCACATTGACTGGCCACTGTTCACCATTCTGAAGTTGATTTTAGAATCTTAATTCTGTCTAGCAGTTTCTAAGAAAATCTTCAGGATATGTTGTTACTGTGAGTGTTTTTAAAACTATCACAATTATATCTGATCATTTATTTATTTTATTTTGTCTTCTCAGAAGCAGCCAAACCAAAATCTCGACATTCAGTGAAGAGAAAACGGACAGCTGACAAGTCCACAAGCACCAGTGATCCTGTGATTGAGGATGACCACATCCAGGTGAGTACCTTGGGCCAGATTTATGGACAATCAGTCACTTTCAAGATGATTGAAACTTGTCTTTTCTAAATATATTTTCTTGCTAAGTTGTTTGCATATAATTTATACAGGTGAAACTCGAAAAATTAGAATATCGTGCAAATGTTCATTTATGTCAGTATGGCAACTCAAAAGGTGAAACCAATATATGAGATAGACGCATTACATGCAAAGCGAGATATGTCAAGCCTTACTTTGGTATAATTGTGATGATTATGGCATACAGCTTATGAAAACCCCAAATTTACAATCTCAGAAAATTAGAATATTACATGACATCAATAACACAAGGATTGGAAATACCTCTGCAAAGTATAAGCATGCATATGTACTCAGTACTTGGTTTGGGCCCCTTTTGCAGCAATGACTGCCGCAATGCGGTGTGGCATGGATGCTATCAGCCTGTGGCACTGCTGAGGTGTTATGGAAGACCAGGATGCTTCAATAGCGGCCTTCAGCTCCGCTGCATTGTTCGGTCTCATGTCCCTCATCTTTCTCTTGGCAATGCCCCATAGATTCTCTATGGGGTTCAGGTCAGGCGAGTTTGCTGGCCAATCAAGCACAGTAATCCCATGGTCATTGAACCAGGTTTTGGTACTTTTGGCAGTGTGGGCAGGTGCCACGTCCTGCTGGAAAATGAAGTCAGCATCCCCATAAAGCTCGTCTGCGGAAGGAAGCATGAAGTGCTCCAAAATCTCCTGGTAGACGGCTGCATTGACCCTGGACTTAATGAAGCACAGTGGACCAACACCAGCAGATGACATGGCTCCCCAAATCAACACAGACTGTGGAAACTTCACACTGGACTTCAAGCATCGTGCATTGTGTGCCTCTCCATTCTTCCTCCAGACTCTGGGTCCTTGGTTCCCAAATGAGATGCAAAAGTTGCTCTCATCAGAAAAGAGGACTTTGGACCACTGGGCAACAGACCAGTTCTTTTTTTCTGTAGCCCAGGTAAGACGCTTGTGACGTTGTTTGTTGTTCAGGAGCGGCTTGACAAGAGGAATACGACATTTGAAGCCCATGTCCAGGATCCGTCTGTGTGTGGTGGCTCTTGATGCACTAACTCCAGCCTCAGTCCACTCCTTGTGAAAGTCCCCAACACTTTTGAATGGCCTTTTCCTGACAATCCTCTCCAGGCTGCGGTCATCCCTGCTGCTTGTGCACCTTTTTCTACCACACTTTTCCCTTCCACATAACCTTCTATTGATGTGCTTTGATACAGCACTTTGGGAACATCCAACTTCTTTTACAATTACCTTTTGGGGCTTTCCCTCCTTATGGAGGGTGTCAGTGATGGTTTTCTGCACAACTGTCAGGTCAGCAGTCTCTCCCATGCTTGTGATTCCTACTGAACCAGCCTGAGAGACCATTGAAAGGCTCAGGAACCCTTTGCAGGTGTTATGGATTCATTAGCTGATTAGAATGGGACACTTTGAGCTTAGAATATTGAACCTTTTCACACTCTTCTAATTTTCTGAGATTGTGAATTTGGGGTTTTCATAAGCTGTACGCCATAATCATCACAATTATACCAAAGTAAGGCTTGACATATCTCACTTTGCATGTAATGCATCTATCTCATATATTGGTTTCACCTTTTGAGTTGCCATACTGACATAAATGAACATTTGCACGATATTATAATTTTTCGAGTTTCACCTGTAGCCAGTGTTTTACATACTGTTAAGAATGTTGCAGATACCAAGAGAGAAGGAGAAAGATGTTCTAAGAGAAGAGAATTTCAGATACAGATTCCCGTTTTCAGTTCTCCCCATATTTTCTCACACAACATTAGATGTTTGATTAATTGATTTGGCACGATCCTTGTAGTAGTCTTTAATTCTAAAAATAAATTCTCTAGGTTTTGACACTAAAATCTAAAAACCTTGTTGGGATCACCTTGACTAACTGCGGCATAACAGACCTGGTGCTGAAAGACTGCCCTAAAATGATGTTCATTCACGGTATGTACATTTTGTTCGTTGAAGCTTGAGAAATGTTCTTGAAAATTTAGCAGAATTAATGGATTCTTCATCTTAACAAGCTAATCATACAAGTCTTTTAAATAAATAAACAAAATGAATGAATATGGTTACTCATTCCTATAAGCATAATCTCTTGGAGGAAATCAACAGTTCAGTAATAAAATATAGAATCATAGAGTAGGAAGGGATCATTTAGGTCATTACATTCAGTCTCCTCAGTGCAAGAGTCCAAATTCATCCACCTGCTTGAACACATTTATTTCTTTATTTTTCAGATTTATATATGCTGCTCATCTCACTATATATGTGATTCTAGGCAGCATTATAGATAAAAACTATAAAACCATACACACATGCACGCACGCACACACACACATATATCCCATGAAGGGGCATCTACTGCTTCTCTGGATAATTGGTTCCACCGTGATGGAATAAAGGCAGTTAAAGTGTCACCTGTTACCTCTATCCCTAGATAAATAAATAAGACAGGCTCATGACATATTAAGATTCAAAGCATTCTTACACTTGCCTTGGCTTCCAACTTGATGACTCCCAATTTTGCCCTTTCAAACCAAGGTCATGCAAACTAAGTCAACAGTCCATGCTAACGTGTTTCATAAAAGATGAAATTGGCAATCTGAGGTCAGTTTTTGCATTGTTCCTCCACTGCTATAATATTCAATGACTAAACTTGTATGCATGACGTTTTCATACTTGGTTGGTTTTCCTTTTTAGCCACCAGGTGCCGGGTTCTTAAGCACTTAAAAGTAGAGAATGCACCCATTGTCAATCGATTTGACTATGCTCAGTGCAAGAAATTAAATATGGATCAGGTCCTAGATCAGATACTCCGGATGCCTCCTGAGAGAAACCGGATTATTTACCTTCGTCCAATGCAGCAGGTATCCAGCAAGCTTTTATTTAAGCAAGAGAGTTTGTGTATTTTTCTATGCTCTGCCATTTTTTTTTTGTTTTTAGCATGAAAGCTACTAGTATAAATTTATCTTAAAGGCATATTTTAATTGAGTTTTTATTCATCTTGATGTTTGTCACACTCTTCTTTAGAATATGTTACATGCTTGGCATTCTTGGAATAAAACTGAGAATAAATGTCTATAAGCATTCTGTTCCCTCAGGAAAATTTTCAGTAGCTGTTCAACTAATATTAAATGGAGTGGAAAGCATAGTGTTGTTTGCACATAGAGGCCCTAAATTAATAATACTTCTCATCCTAACACATATAGTTTACTCCAGATTTTCCTAGGATGGCATTACAGTGAGATTAATTTCTTTATCATTTTTGTGTCTCTGGAAATTATTCACTGTTATTGTTGACAGGATAGTAGCTCAGCTAGTAAAGTACTACACACGTTGAATGTTCTACATTTTCTATGTGCTGTAGCTAATGACAGTTTTCCTGGCTTTCAGTGACTGTCATGTTGACATGGCAACTCACAAAATAGAAAAACTACCCTATAAATGTTTACTACAAATTCTAAAAATTTCACTAGTTACATCACTGATACAAAATGAGAATCAGTACTGAAAGATATGCAAAAATCAACTAACTAAAATATACTACAGTATCTGAATACAATGAATGTGGTATGATTTTAATTTACCAAATATTCTATGAAAGAATGGAAGAAAAAGAATGAAAGATTTTTAAAAACTGGCTTTTTTCCTTGTTTTTTTAACTTGTGAAGACTTAGAGAGACTTAAATTGTCTGTTGTGTTCCTATCATTTTGCTTTTCATTTCTTTCACTAAAGAGAGAAGTGTAATGCATTGACAGCAAACTAGGGCTGATAAGACACTGCAGAAATGTATTTTGCTGTTTTCTGTTGTTACAAGCATGCTGTGCCCTTTTCTACAGGTTGACACGCTGACTCTTGAACAAAAAATATTTAGTGGTCCTTACCCATATCATATCTGTGTTATTCACGAATTTAGTAACCCTCCAAATGTTCGCAATAAGGTGCGCATTCGCAGCTGGATGGACACGATAGCAAACATTAATCAGTAAGTCAGCTAAACACATATTCTTTCTTGCTGAATACAGGTAGTCCTCATTTAACAACCACAAGAGGGACCAGAAAATTTGTTGTTAAGTGAAGTGGCGGTTAAGTGAATCGCACCTGATTTTATGACCTCTTTTACAGCGGTCATTAAGCAAATCACCACAGCCATTAATGGAATCATGCAGTCATTAAGCAAAATAACGTGATTTTGCTTGCCGGAAGCCATTGGGCGGAAGGTCATAAATGGTGATCATGTGACCCTGGGACACTGCACCCGTTATAAGTGTGAGGTGGTTGCCAAGCACTACCATGTGACCATGGGGGCGCTGTGATGGTTGTTAAGTGCAAGGACTGGTTGTAAATCCCTTTGTTCAGCACTGTTGTAACTTTGAACGGTCGCTAAAGAAATGGTTGTTAAGTGAAGATTATCTGTATATTTTTGTATGTGTGTGTGCACTGCTCAGAATGGTCTTGTGATTCAATTGAGTGGGGCAGAAGACTTCCAGCTTTTCAAATAAAGCAGTTGCCTGGCTGCTCTGATTTGGCTCAGGTACTATGTAAAGGATACCTTGAAAAATATGATAAGAGGCCTGAAATATTAATGGTAATCTCTCCAGTCAGAGCTTTAGAAAGATTTGGTTCCTTTGGAGTTTTACAAAAAGTAGTAGTGGTAGTACAGTAGTTGTTGGTGGTGGTGGTGGTCACATAGTCAGCCAGTTGTTTACACTGAATTTGGCATTTTTATCCACCTATGGAGTCCTTCCCAATGACCTGGGATAGGCAGATGTTGTTTGATGGTGTGAAAGGTATCGTCGCAGGGTGTAAGCTGTTCCAAGTAAAGCTGCCTTTTGCAATTGACTGATGGTGATTTTGTCAATGCCGATGGTCTTCAAGTAGTGCTCCAGATGTTCCAGGCACCTATTAGTTCTATCTTTGCTTTCTTTTGCCACGGTCATTCAATTTCTGTTTGCAGGTCTTTGTATTTTGTGATTTTCTCCAGCTCTTTCTCTTCTATTCTGCTGTTTCCAGGTATTGCAATGTCCATTATCCAGACTTTTTTTTTCTTTCTTATCAACAATTATAAAGTCTGGGGTGTTATGTGGCAGGTACTTGTCTGTTTGAATTCTAAAATCCCAGAGCATGTTAGCTTCTTCATTTTCTATTACTTGGCCTGTTTTGTGGTCCCACCAGTTCTTGCTTGCAGGCAAATGGTATCTCTTGCAGATATTCCAATGCACCATTGTTGCTACTTTGTCATGCCTTTTTTTGTAGTCAGTCTGTGCAATCGTCTTGCAGCAGCTGACTAGGTGGTCCACTGTTTCTTCATCTTCTTTGCAGAGGCAGCATTTGCTGTCTGTTGCACTCTTCTTGATTCTGGCTTCACATGCATTTGTTCTTAAGGCTTGGTCTTGTGCAGCCAGAATTAGTCCCTCGGTTTCTTTCTTCAACTTTCCTGCTCTTAGCCATTGCCAGGTCTTGTTGTTATCTGCTTTGCCTGCTAGTTTTTTTGTGTACTGGCCATGTAATACTTTGCCTTGCCATGTCTCTTTTCTATTCCTCATTTGGCCTGTCTTATAGGCCAGTTTGGTTTCTTTGATATTCAGTAAGCCTTCACAGTGTACTAGCTTCAGTGCATCTTCTTCACTGTCCTTCAGATATTCTTCCAATACCCCTTTTTCTTCTTCAACTGTCTGGTGTACTTGCAACATTCCATGTCCACCAATGTTCCTTGGTAAGTAGAGTCTGTTAACTTCTATGTGTGGATGAAGGGCATGATTCATTATCATTATTTTTCTGGTCTTCCTATCCAGGGCTTCTTGTTCTGCTTGAGTCCAGTCCATTACTCCAGCTGTATATCTAATGACTGGAATTGCCCAGGTGTTAATTGCTTTGATGGTATTTTCTCCACTGAGTTTGGAATTTAAGATCTTCTTTACTCTCATGATGCATTGGCTGCTAATCTTCTTGATTCAATATGCTTGATGTTGTCAGCTTGAAGGATGCCTAGGTATTTGTAGTTATCTTCTTCATCCAGATTCTTGATGTTATTTCCATAGGGCATCTTGATTCCTTCAGTTTTCACTATTTTACCCCTGTTGCTGGTCAGGGTGGCACATTTGTCCAGTCCAAACTCCATTGCAGTATCTTGGCTGTATATTCAGACAGTGTTGAGCAACAATTCTATTTCAGATGGTGTTTTTCCATATAGCTTCAGATCATCCATGTAAAGGAGGTGGGATAACCTGGCAGATGTTTTTGATGTTTGATAGCCATGGCCTGACTTGTTCAGTATTGTTGACAGAGGAATCAATGCAATGACAAACAGTAGTGGTGATAGTGAGTCTCCTTGAAAGATCCCTCTCTTGATATCAACCTCTCCCAGTCTATCGCCATTGACCAGCAACTGTGCCTTCCATTGTGCCATTGATCTTTGCACAAAGCTTCTGATGTTTCTATTGACTCCTGTTATTTCAAGGCACTTGATTATCCAGTCATGTGGCAGGGAGTCAAATGCCTCTTGTAATCAGTCCAAGCTATATTCAAGTTGGTCTTCCTTCTCTTGCAGTTTTCCAAAATCATCTTGTCAATTAAGAGCTGATCTTTTGTTCCTCTGCTGTTTGGGCAGTTTCCTTTCTCCTCAGGTGGAAAGAGCTTGTTTTCAACTAGATGTTGTTGGACTACATCAGCTACAACACCAGTTAGCAATTTGAAAGTTGTTGGTAAGCAGGTTATTAGCCTGTAGTTGCCCGGTGCTGCCCCTTTTGTTGGACCTTTCATTATCAGGTAGGCTTTGCCAGATGTTAACCAATCTTACAATCTGTTTATTATTGTTAGTCGCACAGTCAGCCTGATGTTTAGACTGGGTTTGGCATTTTTATCCACTATTGAGTCCTTCCCAAGGACCTGGGATAGTATTATTATTGTTGTTATTGTTGTTGTTGTTATTGCTACTATTTAAGCTTGTATGCTGCCTGACTCAATGACTCTGGGAACTCACAAAATCAAATAAATTACAATGAAATTGATAAAAGATAAAAATAAAAAGATGGCAAGCATGATGACACGAAGGGTCTCACTCTTCCTTGCCAAAGGCCTGGGTGAAGAGCCAGCATACACATACATATATAGTATGTGTGTGTATGTGTATATCTTTATCTATATTTATAGATAGATAGATCCGTATTAGTAATTAGCAGGCTTCCTTCAATTTTTATAATGATGTGTGTTTTCTTTCTTAGTGGCATGCTATAATTCCCTTAGGCAGCAGATAGCGTAGCCAGTAGTCAGATTATGGGAAATGTCCAGAATTTATGGCAATATCAGCTTAACACGTCCAGGGTATAGAGTGGTGCTGAAGTCATTTCACAGCTTTCTTTGGGGGAATCTTGTTTTTATTTTAATAATGTATCCTTGTCTTCATATGTAAAGTACATCACAATTGAATCTCAATTTTAAAATAGGGTTTTAAATAACATTTTGCCTAATTCTTTCAGCTTATATTTTACACATGGACACTCTAGTACAGCTGTCTGCATTACTTTATTGTCTGTAACAGTATTCCACAAGCTGATTCCCTTATATGTTCAGTAATTACCTTGAATATTTACTTGAGTAATGAAGCAGGAACTAAATTGAATAAGTAAATAAAATATATGGGAGTTGAAGACCAATAATTGCCAACAAACATGGCCAAAGGCTGGGAATTACAGGAGTTAGATACATCTAGAGAGTGTCAGATTGGGAAAGTCCAGTCTATAATTTCAACATCCCAGGTTGTTTTCTATAGATATGTCATTTATTTTCATATTTTTTCTTCATTCGGTCCTTCAGAGAGCTTATTAAATATGAATTCTTTCCTGAAGCCACACGAACAGAAGATGATCTAAAAAGATATACAAAATATCCCTGGGGGAGAGATATTTATACTCTAGAAGGTAAGTATTACAGAGACCTTGAAAGCAACAATATAAACTTCTTAAGAAAATATTCTGAAATTATAGCCTATAATTTAGACAAACAAAAAATAGCTCATTCTGGCTGTAGAATTATGTTTGTTTTTTTTTAAATAAAGTAATATATTTTTCATGACGAAAACATGAGCATATCTGCAAGAAGAGAGATTTCAGTATAGACATATGGATAATCCCACAATTTTTATTAATAAAATAGGTAAATGAAAAACAGTGTGTTGTTTTTAATGACAGAAAAAAGACTTCTTGTTGCATAGGTATTGCAAAAGGAGGTGCAACTAGTGTATCTCCTCATCATACTGTGTATATCTTGCAAATAATCAAATATCTGCAGAGGATTTTATTTTCTGAATCTTCTTTACCAAAGATCATAAGACAGTTGTAGGCTAGAAGAGATTATTTCACCTGAAAAAAGAAGTGCAGAAACCTATTTTCTGGCTGTTCTGTTGTAGGTGTTGTGGATGGGGCTCCCTATTCAATGATAACAGACTTTCCTTGGTTGAGGTCACTGAGGACAGCTGATCCTAATGGCTATGCAAGATACGATTTTGAAGATGATGAAAAGAGTAAGTAAACATTTGAGTGCCTGTGTTTACCAGGGAACCTGAAGCATTATGCAGCAATGTAGCTTCAGCTTAAACAAAAATGTAATACATTTACAATGTTACAGGGAATGTCTTTACCCGTGTGTTCCTCATAGGTCTGTTGATATATTTGTTTCACATACTTCTATACAGCCCAACTCTTTAGGCATCACAGAGTTTGAAGTGGTCACTTAGGCTATCGAATCCTTGTATTTAGAAATCCAGATTAAAGCATCCACATCCACAGTATATGATTGTCTAAGCTTGGTTTGAGCGTATCCAATGAAGGGGAGCTCATCACTTCTCTGGTAAATGGCTCCATTGTGAATTGCTCTTAGGGTGCTCTGCCTACAGGAACTGCCTTCCTGTAACTTATATCCATTATTCCATAACCTGACCTTTGGAATGATAGAGGACATTTGCTCTTCATTATCAATCAGGTGAGCTCATTTGTGAAGGAATTGGATAGGACATGTACCCATGTTCTAGAACGCCATCCTCACTGAAGTTCACTAACTTTAAAGCATCCATTTAAAGCAATTTTTTGGAATAGCATTTCCAGACTGCTGATATATTTATGTGCCTTTCTCTGCTTGGCTATTGGGTTATCTGTTGACCTTCCTAGAGAAGTCAAATCTGGCTGCAGCAATCCATGCCTTAGATAAATTTGGGCATTTTATATAGGAGTGTCTATAGCTGGTGCAATGTGAAGTCCAGACTATGAAGATTGTTAGTTTTGGATGAAGAACACAGCTTAGATTTTGTTTTTGAGTTCAACACAATATCCTATTTTTTTTTCTTTTAACAATTAGGTCCAAAAAACTGCCTTCTTTCATATCAGCTTATTTAAAAGCTACAGTATTCTTAAGTTTTTTTCTGTAGCAGTGTGCCAGTTGTGAATTTTCCTACCAAGGTTGGTTGAGAAAGGAGTTGGGGATTTAGAATACTTTCCAAAATGATCATTGTAAACTGTAGTTGTATCTTTTCAAATTCTGTGTACGAGCTATGTATGAAAACATTTTATATGGTAAATGGCATTGAAGGTTAACAAAAAGGTCTTCAGGGAAGGTCTAATCAAGCTGAGCCTTGAAAGGACATTTATATATTTCATGCTTGCATCAGCTGCTTCAACCCATAATGTTATTAGTTTGTTAGTAGGATAGCCATTTTTGTATGGTAGATCCTTAAATATGAATGTTTATGCCTGAGATAACATTTATTATGTATTTGTTTAAAAGGAAGGCATACATTCCAGTGACAGTTATTTTTGTTTCCATTCTCTTTTTCTTTGCATTCTAATATTAGCTACTATTTATGCACCCCGGAGAAAAGGACAACTGTCAGCAGATATCTGCATGGAAACAATAGGTGAAGAGATCTCTGAACTCCGTCAGATGAAGAAAGGGGTATTCCAGCGGGTGGTAGCTATCTTCATCCATTATTGTGATGTTAATGGGGAGCCAGTAGAAGACGATTACATCTGAAGGGAGCCAGCTGCAAGCCCTCAACCCTTCCTGTGTTTTGACTGGCATTGCCAGCACAGAAAACAGATGGATTTCATCCACTGCTGTAGTGCACTGAGAAGTCTTGGAATTTGCGTGCTTCACAATTACCCCAACACCTACTGGAATACTGTGTAGTAAATCTACAAGGAGAAGTTGCAGTGAATGCTGAGGACTCTACATAAAAAAAAATCCTCATGCAGTTGACTTTCTTTCATATGTTTATATTATGAAACATAATTCAAATTCCATTTTAATGAAGGCAATTAATTATGGCAAGGCAAGTTTGAATTTCTTAGCTCATATAATTCATAGCAGTATTTTTGTTGGTTTACCAGACGCAAAACACTACATATGCTGTGTTCAGGAGCCACAGGAATCTTTTAAATCTGTGCCTTTTTTTTTTTTCCTCTTAAGCATCTAAGAGTCCATTCTGAGTAAATCTGCTGAACAGTCTTTGAGTCTTGTGCATTTTTCAAGGGGAAATGAAATTGGAAAAGCTAAACCAGTGACAAATGGCAGAAGTGGAAAGAGCAGCCATGCGAGTGATTTGCAGAAAACTATCCCAAAACCCAGATTAAGACTAGTCTGAGCGTTCAAATGAAAACACTAGTGGGCTTGAGGGTTCAAGGTTAATAAAAAGCAATAAACTAAGAATAAATGTCCTCTGCTGCAGTTTTCTTCTTCAGTGCATAGTGCTTTCAGTAAAGATGCAAGTGTATTCTGTTTAAAAAAAAAAAGAGAGACAAGTCCACTAGTTTTCTAGGTGTGGCTGCTCATGTTACTTTTGCCTGAATTGTACAATGTTAATTTTGCTTCTAAGTGATTGGATTTACCCAGAGCACATTTCATGAGTCCATTGGAAATCATACTCCTGCATAGGTTTTTCAACATCTTCTGATAGGGACTGAAAAGTCATAAAGAATAATGGGAATAACTATGTCACAACTTGTATGCTTATAACTAGAATCATAGAAGTGGGCTAAACCAAATAATATTGCCAGTAGCTATTGTCCTGTCAGGATATTTAATTCAGCTGAACTCCATAGTAATTTACTGTATACTAAGTAGATTAACATCTTGTTGAATTTGTTCCTATTATGTTAATGGATGTGAGATATATTTATTTTCTATTATAAGAACAGTCAAAAAAGAGGAATTGCATTTCAGTTCCATTGTTTATGTGCTATTTTGTGAACAAAAGGAGCAGGATGTTATAAACTCTAAAAATGGCAACATATTCCTCTCTTCTCTGGATGGCCTTGAGATAGCTAGAATAATTGCATAACTAGGCATTTCAAAAACAAGATTGCAGTTCTATTGACTTATATATTGACACTGAAAGGTTACGTAATCAAGGTTCAAATAAAACATCCATTGCTTAATAGCAGTTAGATATGAACAGGTTTCCTGCTCAGCAAGTGGAAATGTATAGTGATTGGTGTCCAATCGTGTTTTTCTATTATGTATGTCCCTAGAGAGCTTATCTCTCTGCTTTTTCATGCTGGTCTGAAGCAATAATTATACTTTTTGCATTCATTAGTGCCACTGAGAGAAGGGGTGTGAAAGGCAAGAGTGAAGAGCATATAATCAAGGATTTACGTGCTACATTAGTACAGAATTAAGCCCTGTGAGAAATTTGGCTTCATTTTATTTGTATTTTTTAAATTGTATAAACAATAGAAACTTGTATGTATGTATATTTATCTGTGGTTGGGTTGTGTTCAGTGTGAGTGAATGTGTGTCTGCACAAGTGCATATACATATAATGATGTCATCTGACTCCCCTCCTATTTCGCTTTTTATAAGAGCAATTAAAAGAGCATTGAAGTTTAACTTTTCAATGGTAACTTTGAAAGACTGAAGTAACAATTTCAAACCATAAAATCAACTGTATTTACTTCTTTTGAGGGCCTCTTGGACCTAATTTCATGGTTTGATATATTTACCTTCTCTTACGACTCCATTAGCAAGGGTTCATCCCTTGTGTTAGTACATTGGCTTTAGTGATAGAACAGAGAGAATGTCCTGAAGCCCAGCCAACCTAAGATGTTTTAATAATCATATTTATTGCTGAAAAGTAGTAGATCATTGTCACTTATAAAGTCTTTCACTTATAAGAGCTCCTCAATCTTCAACCGTTCAGATGTTTTCTGAAAGTTCTACTGACCAGGCGTGTTTCTGATTATTTCTTCTTCCTCATTTATATTTGTTTAGGATAAATAAGACCAGAAGTAGAATAAGCAGATAGGAAAAAGAATCAGGCGATAAAGAACTGGACATCCAATAAAAACATAGAATATCTTAAAAGAACATGTAGTTATAACCACATTATAAAATTAATGATACTCTCAGTTCAGCCTAGTTACCATTTGGTCGGTCGGTCTGTCTGTCGGTCTGTCTGTCTGTCTATCTCTCTATCTAAAATTGCACCACAACAGAGAAATGGATGCACAGATGGGTGAATAAGATGTCAGAGTCTCGTCTGCCATTCCAGTACAAAGGATACCTCATGGTTGTACTTTTTGTCAAATATAACATCAACCAAGGAAGGTAGTCTACTTGAAAAGCAGTTGTGTTTTTTTCTTTAAGTCATCTTTTACGCTGTCAAATGTCCCAAGTTGATTTGGAAAAGATGGAATCATTTCTAAGGGCAAGTGATATAGCACAATTTTAGTTTAAATGCTCAATCATTTACCCAGAAAGAAGTGTGTGTATGTATGTATGTATGTGTGTGTGTGTGTGTATGTATGTATGTGTATGTGTGTGTGTGTGTGTGTGTGTATATATATATACACACATACATACATACATACATACACACACACACACATACATACATACATACATACAAACATAGTCAAATTATGTGGCATTTAGAGCTCCAAATGTCTTTAAAATTTCCTCTATTTAAAGATTTTCGTGAAAAGATAAGCTAAACAACTTTTTACTTTGTTACCAAAGCTGAAAGTCTCTGTAGGTTGGAACACTTAAGATGTTCCTTGACATTTTTATACACAACCACCCTCCCAGTTAAAACCTTGCTTTGCCAGTTCTCAAGCAAGGAACCTGAAGGAACTTATGGAGCAGACACAATATTATAAACAAATATTTGTATAATTCCATCTAGCTACCTGTAAAAGGAAGCATGTCAGGGCCAGATGACAGCCTACTCCAAATCCTATCTCCCATTTAATGGAGGGGAAGTTTGCAGAACGGTCACAGAAGATGATTAGTACTGGAAGAACTTAGCATACCCAAGAAAGTGTGCCAAGATGAACTTTGCAAATGAACTAGGACAAATTAAATACAAAAAATGAAACTATAGCTCATATCTCTTAATATTTTCAGTCCGTCTGTGAAGGAATGTCTTGAAGTAATATGGAGATCAGCAGATTTTGATTTCCTGGAATATAGTTAGATGTATTCTAAAAGCAGTGATTCTTGCTTTTTGAGATTGAAAAATTTGATATTCTTAAGCTTTCTGATAATGGTTTACATTCCTCAGCGATTATTGAGAAAAGCAAATGATAGCTGGGAAAGATTAAGCATTATATATTGGATCTGATGTTACTATGTCTTCATTCTGCTGTACTTATTGCTATGATTTTAATATTGAGACTTTGTCCAAATATATTTGCTTCAGCAGTAATTACCCTTTGCCTGATGCTTTAATGCTTCAGTTTTGTTGATCCAAAAGAATTAATTATGGGAGGTAATGGCTGGCCTGAATGATCACTAAATTTGATCATTCTTAAACAGGTCTGTAGAAGAGGATCTTAAGAATTTTTAATTACAATAATAAAACCTAATACAAACTAAACTTGGAGAAAGGGAAAAGAATGAAAAGAAACAATAAAAAGTGCCGGGAAAAAGAAAGAAGAAAAAGAAAAGAGAAAATATAATAAAAAGAAAAGAAATATTGGAAGTGACTTCCAACCATCATCACAAGAAGAATAAAATTTAATAACTGTTCACCCCTTACAAGGTTAAACAGATCTCTTCATCCCATATCTCATTCCTTCCTTATAAGTGAATCCATAAAACATTACTTTTCAATCCTGGTGTCAGCAAAAAAAAAAAAGTCATTTTAACCTTGATCAAATAAACTAACTTTATATTCCTTCCTTTTACTTCTAACAGTATTAATCTTTAATTCAATCAAATACTATTGTACGATTTGATTTCTTTTCAATTCTTAATCCTATCAGAGAGGTTTCTTCAAGGCTTTAACAAGCCTATTTCACAAGAAAATATTTCTCAGGTCATTCTCTTGATTTATCATTTGTATTTCCCTTTTAATTTTTAAAACTTCAGCTAGTTTCTTTTGTATATCTGGTAAATCATCCTTTTCCAAATCATTCTCTTGGGCTGTCATTTGTAGTTCCACATTCTGTACTTTATCAGGTAAAAAATTGTTCCCCATCTGTCATTTCTTCATTAACATCTTTTAGACTGGTCTGTAGAAGAGGATCTTGAAGGGAGATAGATATATTGGGCTAGATAATGGTGTCAGCACTATTGTTTTCATTTTATTTCAGATGAAAGATATAAACCTTTGCTGAAAAAGAAAAAGCAGAATGCCTAATTGATCAATAGGCAGAAGAAGCCCAAATAGTCAAGGAAAACAACTTGGCTGCATTTTGTTATTTGATAGCCCATTATTTTCAAAAAGCTATAGTTGTATGCAAAAGTTTAGGCAGCTCAAGTCAAATTATATGCTTCAGTGAGTCCTTTAGTGAACAAAAGCTGACAAAACCTCTACATGGCACCAGAGCTTTCTGCAAATTTAAATGCATACTTACTCTTGATGTATAGTTTACAGATTCAAAATTTTAGCAGTGAATGTGGCAGGTAATAGGAGTTTGGACACCTTTCAGTCAGTACTTTGTAACACTTCCTTTGGCAGAAATAACAGCTTCAAAATGTTTTCTGTGGCATGCTGAGAGTCTTTTTATTCTAGTTTTGGATTTGTTTCCCACTCTTCTTCGGAGAACTCTTCTAGCTTGGAAACATTTTTAGGCCTTCTTACGGGTATTGCATGTTTGAGATCTGCCCACTACTCAAGTGTTGGTACTGTGAAAATCAGTAAACTTTTCATGGTTGTAGATCTAAAGCAAAGCCTTTAAGCCCTTGCCTGTTTGGGGATTATTGTGTTTAATTATTGTGTTTAATTTTATTTTCCCTTTCTTTTGATTGTCTTTCTGATTACATGTACTGTATAACTGACAGCTAATCTTTGACCATAAATAAAACATGTGCGTGTGCGTGTGTACATGCCTTTATATCACTTCCCCATATCACTTGTTTGCAAGCATTAGCTTGAAATTTTTCTGATGGGGGGATACAATTTCTAAGTGTAAATTACAACTTTCAACCAAAGATGCGGGTATTACTTCCCTGGCTGGGGGGCGGGGGCAGTGTTATTTACATAGTCATGATAGTTTCCCAAACCTGAAACTAATCTATAACTAAATGGCCTGTAAGTCTCTTTTCATATCTTAGTAATAAAGTATGTTAGACTTATTTTCATACTAGGGCAGTAGCTAGTATAATCGGTATGTCCCTGCAAATCTTATACTTTGGGAACGGAGGAATCTGGTTCTAAAGATGAGGTAGCAAAGGGATTAGTAATGGTGTGAATGAGCTGACTTTATAAGGCATTTTTGATGAATTCTAACTTTTGTGTATCTTCCATGTTTCATGTATTGTGCTCCAAAAAGTTTCCTGGTGCTTCTTACTCTTCAAGATTTGTATATGTACAGCTGTCTGATTCCCTGAAATTGTTTACAGATTTGTGAAGGAGTTTGTAGAGTCAATCCAAAGGCGCCAGACTTCTTGTACAGGCATCTCTCAGAGTTTTTAATTGGATAGAGTGGCAATGTAGGAGCAGTAAAGAATTAAGCCAACCAAGTTCAGTGCAAATCTAGTACATAGTTTGTAATAGAATAATGAGTAGGCAATATCCAAAAAAAATGACTACTGACCAAGAAATGGGAATGTCCAGATCATTAATTTAGTATGCATGATAGACAGCTTCTCTGTGGGCATCCCAATTCTGGATTCAAGTAGTTTGGATTTAAGCTTACTAATAAAATAATAATTAAAACAACATGCTGTATTGATATGGTTGCTTTGAATCCAGACTCTTGATAGACTGTACTGATTTAAGCTGTCAGATATTAAGAGCTGGTGATTAATACAGTTGTCATCCATTGTAAAATGGATTTCTGACTGTGAGTGCTATTTCTTGGTAAAAAGGCAGGGTATAAAATCAATATTTAAGTAAACAACTTAGTGTATTATGTTTAAGGTATTACCTGGAGATGCTTTCCTAAGTATACATTTGTAAATCTTTTTGATTAATTATATTTTCATCTTCATAGCTTTTTATGTTTTCTGTAAAAACGTAGATGTTAGCAGATGCATGCTTACTTTTTTAATAACTATAACTACTAAATTACTCTTTTCCCTGCCTGTCAACTCACAATCTCTTCTGGATTTATTTCCTTCCCTCTTGCCCTTCAGTTGTCCCTAAACCTGTAATTCTATTCTCACTTGCTTTCATATAAATCCTATTCAAATGAGTTGGCATGTATAAGAATTCATTGAGAATTTTATATATGCTTTAAGTCTTTATGGCTATGAAGCTCAAATATTGGTGATTTTCCTCAGAGTAAATCTTCAGTACTACACATAGCTCCTTTTGTAACTTAGTACTGTAAATCAGATTGCTTATATAGTATATATTAAATCATAATTGGAAGGGGCTATTTTGGCCACTGAGTCCAAGTCCTAACTCAGTGCAGGAATCCAAATTAACTTCTAAGTTAGATCACTGTCTAGTTTCTGCTTGAACTGTTTGAAAGTTTTTTCTAACATTTAGTCTGAATCTGCTTTTTGTAGTTTATTATTCCATATCCTATCATATAAAATGATGGAAGACAGATCTTCAGCACCTTCTGTGTGACAACTTTGCAAATATTGAAAGAATGCTATTGTATTCTCTCTTCAGTCTTCCCAATTTTTCCCCTAAATGAAGAACTTTGCATTTCTCTCTGTTAAAGTTGATTCTATTATCTTCAGACCATTTTCTAACCTACCCAAATCATTCTGAATTTTATTTCTATTGCACAGGATATAAGCTAGCCCACCAAATTTATTGATCATGCTTTTTCCTAAATATCAGGTCAAACTCTAATCATATCAAGTCGAGTTTTCCTCTTCTTATTAACCATGGCCTTTATTCTCTCTTTGAAAACAATTGGTAAATTTGTCAAGTACACCTTATCAAGCATGACAAAAAAACTGATTCAAGCTGGAGGTTTCTCTTCTCCATCTTGATACTGCACATCTGAGATGGGCTGCCTAAAGGCCGTTTGGCTGTCTCTTGATGTTGCAGGACCGGCCTAGGCTTTCTTTCAGGTGTCCTTGTGTTCAAAATATTCCACATCTCATGGAAGGTTTTTTCCATTCCAAGTACCATAGTGAGCTCTGTAAATCATTCCAATATTTTGAAACATTATTACCAATCACATAACTCACCTCACAGTGGTGCTGTTGTGGGGAAAATAGGAGGCGTAAGGAGTATTTGGTATGTTTGCTGCCTTGAGTTATTTATAAAAATAATAAAAGCAGGATAAAAAAGATCTAAAAACACATAAGTTTATTACTAGAGTAACAGATCTTAAAGAGCGAACATCAATGTGTGCTTTAAATACTTCGTTCTCTGCTTTTCATATATTAAATCCCCCCATCAGAGAACTATGGAATTCTGTCTGCAAACAGTTCAGCCACTAGATGTAGCTGTTTTACAAATCTAAAGGGTCTAAAAATAAAGTCACTTACCTGCACAACAGTCATACTAATCTCCCCATATTTTTTTTTGCTTGAGGTATAATATAAAAGTCACAATATTTGTCAAAGCACTGTTTTATCACCTATCTGCTAACATTGACTACTAAGGTGTTACTTAAGACTACTAAGATTACTTATTTAAGTGATGCTGATTAGATTCTATAAATTGCTCACTGGCAATTTTGGGGACATTTTTATAAACAATAAAAATATATTGTCGGAGCCCACACGCTGTTCATTTAGTAGTTGTCTATCATTGGAACCAGCTCTGAAAGTCATTACAGTGGAACCTTGTTTGAATAGATCGTTTTGTGTGGGGGGGAGGGGGAGATACAAAAGTATGTCATCATGGCAATTTATGCTATTTGTGTAATGGCACCATTATACAAATGATGCAAATTACATCATTTCCTTCCATTAATGTCATTTGCATAATGAAGACAAAAATTCACATAAATGATGCCATAAAGTTAAGGTAAAATTATCATACATTTCAGTGCCTCGTGTGGACTTCTTCGCATTCAGTGACTTGTCCATTATTTCAAGGGATGTCCAGATGGAAATTTGGTGCATTGCATCCAAAGACCACTAAATGGAGTTCTGTTAAATCAAAGTTTCACTGTACTGCCAATCAGACAATTTTGGGGATGTATGTGTGTGTGTATGTGTGTCTTTCTCCTCAAAATATTTAGATATTTTGTGCTATAGTACCTCAATATTCTCTTTGTATTACTTCAGCAGATATTGATTTCTTTCTTCCTGAACCCCTTCACTGGCATACCTTGAAGAATTAGTAAACTGAATGGGAAAGATAAGGGAACAGGCTATGTTCAGGGAAATCAGCTCTTTCAGTAAGCAGCCCTCACCTGAGAAATCTTCTTCCCTCTAGACATCTCAGCAGAGAAAACTCTAAGGTTCTCAAGTGTTTTCTTGAGATTAATAACAATACCGCTATCTCTCAAATTCCAGTAAGTAGCATAGGACTAAAAGGATAAGAAGCCCAGAAAATGCAATCTACAGAGCAGCACTTCCTCAACTGGGGTCCCTCAGGATGAGGTCTGAATTAGGGAGGGCTGGAAGAACAGGCTGCCTAGATAAGGAATGGTAGAAGCAGCAGAATCTAAAAGAAGGGACCATATAGAGAGAGGACCTGATGAAGGAAGTGCAGTTGAGGCTTTAAAAGACATGACAAGTAATAGAAGTAAGAAAAATTAATGGAGGATTTGGGGTCAAGTCTATAGTATAAAATGAAAATATATTATGTTTTCTACAATATGCCCAATATTCAGGGAGAGAATCTGGTAAAGGTAATACTTGCCCTATGGCTGTCTTTACAGGAACAGGTCTGCTTAAGATTTACCTAGGAGAAGATATTGCAGATATTCTGCTTCCTGGTTGTACAGTAAAAGGAATGCTGCTCCAAGATAGTGGAACAACATCAAATAGATTTGCTCTTTTAGGAGTCCTAATGGTTGAGCCAACCTGTGAGTCTTGGGAAAGAGTTGGGACTTAAACAAGGCAGGAGTTTGTTTCTCTTTGCTGGCTTTATTAATTGTAGTTTGGTATTATGTGCCAGGGGAATAGGGAATGGAGAATGGAGCTTGGCCTGGGAGCAAATATTGAAGTAGTAAATGGGAGGGAAACACATGGTGACAGTCTGCAACCTGATGTTGCAGGGAAAGGAGAGTAGGCTGATGTTAGGCCTCCTTTCGTTTCAGATTGCTGAAGTCAAAGTTCTAATGAAGGTGAGGGCCATCCTATTTATTAATACCAAGTCTGTTGATGGTAAAATATCTGTTATCCAAGATTTAATCCTGGAGGAAAGTACCCTTGGTGTATTGCAAAGGCCTGCTTGAGAGATGAGATAAGAGTTAATCTGTTCCAGCTTTGTTTCCCTGGATGATTTCACCTGACCTCTGTTCTGAGAGCTGCCCAGTTAGGAATGGCTCAGGATTTCATATCTATATATCTGGCCCCATTGCATGCAAAACACATGGCTAGATTTGGAATTCTATTCAGCTGGATGTGGTGATCTGAAAGTGAAGGCGTTTTCATGAATATATTGTCATGAATAGATTACTCTCTGATCAATATTTTGCATGTGGAGAAATAATTAAAATGGATTGCCCCAGGCATGTGATGGATCCAAACAGTTTCCTCAATGCACCTGAAAATTTCCCACCTCATCTCTTGGCAATTCTGTGGATGAGATTGATACTATCACTCCTAAGGACTGTCTTCCCTCTAGCAGAGCTCAGTCAACTTCTTGGTTTATCTGGAAGCTGAGAGCAATGCAGCAGGTATCATAGGTAGTTAAAATACAAATGGAGGAACTCTTGGGATGAATCAGATCAAATACAGCATGAGGACCTTTTGGAGGCTCATCCAAAATTCTACTCTCTGCCACTGGATGCAGTAGTGTATGCATCCATTGTGGCTGTACAGAACAGGCCAATGATGGGTTTTTGTTTTTGATTTTGTTTGTTTTTGTTCAAACTTTCATGCAGAAGGGAGTATTGTGGTAGATCATAGGGAGCTAACCTCAGCAACTGCTTGCCTTGTTCCTGTAGTTCCTTTTCAGCCTGTAGATCTTGATGATACAGACAACATATCTAGAGAGATAAAGGCCACTACCTGCTTCAGTCTAGGACAAGCTGACTAAGCTGGAATAACCCATGGTTAAGTAAGTTGATTAATTCCTCCTTGACTGCAAGATGTGTTTCTGTTTGCTTAAAAATTATTGTATTGGTGGGGGAACCTCTCTCTGTAATTATAGACATGTCTCAAATTCACCAATTTTTTGGTAAGGTAATTGAGAGAATGATGACCTTGCAGCTCCAGATACATCAGAATGAAACTGTTTATCTGCACTCATATCAATCACAATTTTGTCAGGATATGGTTCTTTGGTCAACTTAGTAGATGACCTATACTGGAAACTAGATGGGGTGGGGGGAGGGAAATGATCCAACTAAAATTTTTTAGACATCTCCATAGCTGTTAATATCATTGGTCATGACATTCTCTGGGCTATCTGGCAGTGCTAGACCTTGTGGACACTATTTTATGTTCTGGCCCTTTCTTTTGAAATATGTCCAGAAGGAGGTACTAGGGGACTATTGTTCAACACCTAGACTGTTGACCTAGCCTATCCCACAGAATTATATTTTGTCCCCTATGCTCTTTAACACTGACATAAGACTGCTGGGAAGGTCATTTGAAGTTTTGTAGTGGGGTGCAAGGTGTACGACATCCAGCTCTATTGCTCTTTTCCATTCAATTTCAAGGAAGCTACCAATAATCTTGATGTCTCCAAATCTCTACAATGGGTCAGATGAAAGAAAACAAGCTTAAATGCAATCCATACAAGCCAGGGTTGCTAGTAGTAAGGAGAAAAGTAGGCTTGAAGATTGAGGTGAAGCTTGCCTTGGACAGGTTGCACTCCTCTGGATAGAGAAGGTTCAGAGTTTGGGGGTGCTCTTTGACCCTGAGCTGTCACTGGATTTACAAATGGTGGCTGGAGCCCAGAGAGGTTTTGCACCACGATGGTTAGTGCATTAACTTCAATCCTGCTACAGGAATTTGCTCTCACTCTGTCTGGACAAGATGGCAGCCAAGTCAGAATTTTCTACAGTTGCCATTACAAAGAGCAAATACCAATCTAAACCATGGAAAGAGAAATGAGAACAGCTATCTAAAAATAAAACCCAGATTTCAGGAATTAAGCAGAACTAAGCAAATTCCTATTTCCCATTGAAGTATGATTTTAGATGTGATCAATTTATTATTTCCAGTGAAAAAGGTTTAATTTTATAAAGTTTCTGTTATTTCTATTCTTGTTTTATTTGCTGTGTAAATTATGATTACTGAAAGTAAGTAGTATATTTATTTCTGTTCCAGCCCTAACCCCAATGAAATAATTTGTTTTATTTATAGGAGAGGGTCCACACAAATTCATTTATCATCCTAGGGCTTACAGCACAGCAACCTTTGATAACTCCTGATCTATGGATCTTCATTCACTGTTATATATTGAGGCTTACGAGACCTGGAAAGGGTAAGCAAGCTGTCTAAAGACGAAACCAACATAATGAGATCATCCATCTCTCTTCCATCTTTTTCATTTTTAGAAAGTAGAAGGCCAGGCTGTTGAGAAGGTGGCTCCTTATTACAGCAATATGTATCTTTTGCCTTCTCTCACAACACTGTGGGGCAGGAATTGTACTGTTTTTATCTCAAAAGTCCAGAAGTTAGTGGGGAATTGATTTTAGATGAAACCCATCCTCAGAAGCTAATTGTCTAAGCCTTGAGCAGGGGTTCTGCTGTGGCCTTTCTTTGAAGATCTTTGAAGAGATGAAATACAAGTAAATGGATAGATGGAACAAACATTTCCTTTATTTGTCCAAACTTCTCTCCCCCAGCTTTTCCAAAGGTAGTCAGAAGCCCTTAACTATAAATTAAATTGCTTTTTTGCTTCCTTTAAACTTGAAAGACACCAGCCACATTCCATCTAGTGGTAGAGAATGGTCTTGAAATAGTCCTGTCTCTTACATCAAATGAGGAAGTTTATTATTTATTATGAGGAAATCTAGAAATGCAAGTTTTATGCAATTACTTCTGTACAGAAGTCTTGCTTGTGGTACAATCAGAGAAATAAAAAATCTCCTTCATTTTATGGACATTTTCATTAAAATTAAACAATATTTGAAATTAATTGAGAACAATATACAATAGTATTGTAACACTGAGAAAGTAACTTTATATTTTTGTTTTGCTTTTTGTTTTGCTTTTGTCCCAAGTGTGGCTTGAATTCCTAAACTTATTTTCATATTTGTTGACTCAAAAGATGCTGGTAACATATTTCAGCTTAAATATTGGCCTCCAAGGAGTTCTTGATAAATGGCTGTCAGCATTTGGGAGAACTAGTGGATGAGATGCATCTTGAATAGGATTGCAGAATCCACCCACAGAGCTACATTTTTAATCAGTAGAAGGATAAATATCTTGGTTGTGTGTCATGGTGTGCTATTTTCAGTCTTGCTTATTGCTCTCATTAGATATTTAATGTATTACTCTGCCGTTAGAATCTGTAAATGGATCTAGGACAAGGATAACCAGCTTGGGGTGCAACTAGAAAAGTGTCTGGCAATTTGATTGTTTTTCAAAATGTAATAGATTTGTTTCAAAGTAACATGAAAGAAAGGTCTCTCTCTCTCTCTCTCTCTCTCTCTCTCTCTCTCTCTCTCTCTCTCTCTCTCTCGTGTGGGTGGATGCACACTTGCACACAGCTTTGAAAATGTTTTTCCCCCATACAATTAAACCGGTAGGCAAAATTCTATCGCACTTTGCTTACAAATTAATAGGGATATCAGGAGGTAGATGAACAGTTTTATAAGCCTGACCTTCTAGCTATTTCTGATCTAGTGTATGAGCAATATTATGTACAGAAAATGAGTCATGTGGCTCTACTTTTCAGACTAGGAGTACTAAGGATACAAGGTGGATAGGAACTGCCAAGTAGGATTGATAGCAAGAATACTAAGATTACACAGTATTTCCTAATGTTAATGAAACTTCATATACTGTATGTTGTTATATGAACAAAATAATCCAGTTTGGTTAGAGGCATAGCTTAATGACAGTGTTTTACATGCAGGAACAATTCCTGGGATTTTTAGTTTGAGGGATAGAAAAGAACTCTCATTGCTTAAGACCTTAGAGAGTGCTACCATTAAAGTAGCCATATACAATGAAATAATACTGTCATTGAGAGCTGGTGTGATGTGATGGGTAAGGTGTGGGATTATTTCTAATTCTCTTTTAGGCATGGAAGCTGGCTGGCAAACATTGAAAAACATCTGTCTACCAACCTGCACTGGACCAATGTGGTAGACTATGGTCAATAACCTTCAGTGAAGAGGGCTTCATCTTGCAGTGGTTTGTTTCAGACTGATCATTAGCATGATCATTGGATACATATTTGGAATAAGAAAGGTTTTTTTAAAAAAAAATTACACAACCCATATTCATTTGCTCATATTAATTTGAGACGGCTATACTGTAAAATCTTGGATATGCTAAGACTGTTCAAAACACTTCAAAGTGGCACTTTATCATGAGTGAAACACTTCTCAAACTGTTCAGCCACATTTAATGGAAGACTTGTACAGCTGCTTCAAAGACTGTCCAGTGTTTGTACATACATAGACACTTTACTGGTGATTCTACAGGACATGTGATTCATGCTTGCAACTAGGATCAGCATTTGCCAGGCAAGCTTTTCAAATTATGCAGCTGCTTTAAAACCTTGGGGGATGAGCTTGGATCAATGAATGCACTTTGCAAAACACCAGCTTTGAACACCCTAATACATACCAGTTCCAAAGAACATCCCAATCCCAAGTGTACTTCCAGGAAACTGGATTTAAAGTTACAGTTGTACCTGAGTTATACCAGAGGCAGTACCTGAAACAGCAGGGAGAGTAGATTTCAAAGATATATTTGAGCTCCAACATGTTTCATAAGATGTTCCTTCAGGACAACTGACTCTTCAAAAATTACTTAAGTTATCCTTTCAAGAAGCTTGAGTATGTGTACTGTACTTACAGGTGAAACTCAAAAAGTTAGAATATCGTGCAAATGTTCATTTATGTCAGTATGGCAACTCAAAAGGTGAAACCAATATATGAGATAGACGCATTACATGCAAAGCGAGATATGTCAAGCCTTACTTTGGTATAATTGTGATGATTATGGCATACAGCTTATGAAAACCCCAAATTTACAATCTCAGAAAATTAGAATATTACATGACATCAATAACACAAGGATTGGAAATAGAACAATATCGGACCTCTGCAAAGTATAAGCACGCATATATACTCAGTACTTGGTTTGGGCCCCTTTTGCAGCAATGACTGCCGCAATGCTGCGTGGCATGGATGCTATCAGCCTGTGGCACTGCTGAGGTGTTATGGAAGACCAGGATGCTTCAATAGCGGCCTTCAGCTCCGCTGCATTGTTCGGTCTCATGTCCCTCATCTTTCTCTTGGCAATGCCCCATAGATTCTCTATGGGGTTCAGGTCAGGCGAGTTTGCTGGCCAATCAAGCACAGTAATCCCATGGTCATTGAACCAGGTTTTGGTACTTTTGGCAGTGTGGGCAGGTGCCACGTCCTGCTGGAAAATGAAGTCAGCATCCCCATAAAGCTCGTCTGCGGAAGGAAGCATGAAGTGCTCCAAAATCTCCTGGTAGACGGCTGCATTGACCCTGGACTTAATGAAGCACAGTGGACCAACACCAGCAGATGACATGGCTCCCCAAATCAACACAGACTGTGGAAACTTCACACTGGACTTCAAGCATCGTGCATTGTATGCCTCTCCATTCTTCCTCCAGACTCTGGGTCCTTGGTTCCCAAATGAGATGCAAAAGTTACTCTCATCAGAAAAGAGGACTTTGGACCACTGGGCAACAGACCAGTTCTTTTTTTCTGTAGCCCAGGTAAGACGCTTGTGACGTTGTTTGTTGTTCAGGAGCGGCTTGACAAGAGGAATACGACATTTGAAGCCCATGTCCAGGATCCGTCTGTGTGTGGTGGCTCTTGATGCACTAACTCCAGCCTCAGTCCACTCCTTGTGGAAGTCCCCAACACCTTTGAATGGCCTTTTCCTGACAATCCTCTCTAGGCTGCGGTCATCCCTGCTGCTTGTGCACCTTTTTCTACCACACTTTTCCCTTCCACATACCTTCTATTGATGTGCTTTGATACAGCACTTTGGGAACATCCAACTTCTTTTGCAATTACCTTTTGGGGCTTTCCCTCCTTATGGAGGGTGTCAGTGATGGTTTTCTGCACAACTGTCAGGTCAGCAGTCTTTCCCATGCTTGTGATTCCTACTGAACCGGCCTGAGAGACCATTTAAAGGCTCAGGAACCCATTGCAGGTGTTATGGATTCATTAGCTGATTAGAGTGGGACACTTTGAGCCTAGAATATTGAACCTTTTCACACTATTCTAATTCTCTGAGATTGTGAATTTGGGGTTTTCATAAGCTGTACGCCATAATCATCACAATTATACCAAAGTAAGGCTTGACATATCTCGCTTTGCATGTAATGCGTCTATCTCATATATTGGTTTCACCTTTTGAGTTGCCATACTGACATAAATGAACATTTGCACGATGTTCTAATTTTTCGAGTTTCACCTGTATTTCCAAAAATTTAATGAAAACCAGCCAATTGTCTACAAAACAATTATAGCACCAACATTCATTTCTTGTGGAATCTTCTCCCCACTTAAGTGAGATTAGTCCCATCCCTCTTAACATTCCGTAAGCCCCTCAAGACCTGGCTATGTCATCAGGCCTGGGGCTCCCAGGGGACCGGGGAGATTTTGCGATGGCTCCCTTATTAATTTTATCCCCCTCCTGTTTTGTGTGCTTTTATAGTTTTTTATTTGTAATTGTTTTTATGTATTTATTCCTTTTAATTGTTGTATGCTGCCCAGAGTCACTTTGTGTGAGATGGACAGCCATATAAATATGATAAATAAATAATAAATAAATAAATAAAAATTCACTGTATATGCCCAATCCTAAATAAATCCTAACTGTCCCCACCACCCCTTGTAATAAAAGTAGTCTATTTTTCTTACAAATTGGTGTCCTTATCCAGATACAGGGTGGGACACTTCAATCTTGGGGCCAAAGTCTGAATCTAAGGTACTCCTTTCCATTATCATGATTCTGGGTAATTAATATTGCACCAATCACAAAGCTGATGGAAAGAATCATGCACGGGTTGGAGAAGGACATAGCGTGAAGACAAATAAAGAGATTTGTGGCAGGTGTTCTCCTTCTCTAAGTTGGGTTCTTAACAAGGAAAACCTGGATCATGATGGTAAAAAAGGTTTCCTACACTGAAGCAATGTGAGGATGCATGTATATAAAGAGGCTGCACAAGTTTTTAATTAAGTACTGCCTTTGGTCAGGAAAAAAAGTGTGTTGGTTTGCTTTCTGGTTGGGAACTAAAGTTGGTTGCTGAAGATCTGGCTTGGCTATGTGCTTACTGTGGAAATGTGCTCCAGGTTAAGTGCTGGACGAGTAATCACTACACATACATATGAATTTATGTGTGACAATCTAGGTATATTAAGACAATAGTGTTGTAGGTAAGGAGACTTAGCAGAATATGCTCCATTATGTAATGGGCAAGCCAAGAGAACTATAGAATTTTATTTCAGGAATTGTTCCAAAATCTGAATGTATAGAAAGAACAGTGGCCTAGTTAGTCAATATGAAAAATGGAAGCATAAATTAGTAATGTTGATATATGGACGTCTAGTTATTACTGTGCAGTTCAGAAATAAAATCAATTCATTAAAGGTCATTTAGTATTAATCAGATTACAGTAGAGAGAAGCCAACAGTGGTGATCAAAAGCATTTGTCAGAAGTGAGATTCCTTTACCAATACTGAGTTTCACAATGCTGAAATCTTTGTGGGATCTACATTGAATTCAAGAGCACTGGTTTCACTTATACAGAATGAAGGCTCCTTAATCCAGTTGGCTTGATGATAGTTTTGGCTTTTGGCACTTGAAAAACTAAATTCCTTCCATTTTAGAATTAGTTCTTCCATCACATTTTGGGTAATGTGTTTAGTTTCTTCTTTAGTTTTTTTGTTTGCTTCCAGTATGAGTAACTGGAGAGTAAAAAACAAATTCCTTTTTTTTATCAGAGTTACGTGTGAATAATACAGATGTTACTCTGACCACTCTATGTTCAAATGCAATTTAGAAGAACAGATGGATTAACAAACTGCAAGGAATGTTATGTATTCATACGAAGAAGAGGTAACTGGCTTGTGTGTATGTGTTTGTGTATTGTGTTTGGCTAATACAGATCTGCAAAAGGTTATGTGCTTAAACTAATTTTTGGATGGTCTGTGTCGGAACTGAAACATGTATGTTAATCCTCTTCTCTCAGTTAGTATCCAAAGGGGTGATGGTGAAGGTTAGGAGGAAGAACGTTTTGTCCTCCCAAATCCTTGTCCATGGCACATGGCCATAGTGGTATCTGAGATATACCAGACCTCCCACCACCATCCAAGTGAGCACATTGCAGGCCTGAGGACAACATGATATGAAAGCACTTTAAGCTAGTGCTTGAAGAAAGATCTGCTTTCAGCAAAACATGCCATCTTTGGACCTTGAGAATGCTTAAGCAGCAATTTAGGCATTATCCAGATGTCTGTTCCATGTCTGGCAACACTAAGCAGCCTGTGTTGCCAACCAGTGCCAAGAGCAGAAATGGATGCCTTCCTAGTGGTTGAAACAGCTGTCATGAAGCAGAGGGCAGCATGGTTCAAAGGCATCAGACATGTATGGCTGATGATGGCTTTCTATGACCAGCCATTCAGTATGATAGAGGATGCCAGATTCTGGCTCCTCCTCCATCTGATTGCCCTCAAGGACTATACCTGATAACGTGCCTCTTCAGCAACAGTGATACAGGGAGAAGTATCAGGACTTATGTCTACTTCATTTCAGACATTCGGTATTGTCAAAGTAGAATGTATGCTGCTTACTCTTTCCTTGACGTCCAATGGTAGGGGTCAGGTGAGAAGGAAGGGACATCTGCTGCTGTAGGTTGCAGCACTGGTGTTGTTTCATGTCAAGGCGCTGGGCAAGATTCCCATGGTGAATGAGATGAGCATGGCTGTGAACTGCATGGTTCAGAGCTGGCATTCTGTCCAGTCAAACCTCAACCATAGCTTTGTGGTTATGGAGATACACTCACTATGAGAAGGGCAACCCTGCATCCGATTGGGCAAGATAGCCTTGCTCTGAACATTGCATTCCTGTGCTCTTTTGTTCATGGAGACTTGGAGACTTTAGGTAGTTGGCATGATATGCTTAGGTGTGCGCACTCTGTTCATGCTGTTGCATTCTGCATCACTTTTGATGCAGTCCATAATGCATTTTGCTGCAAAGCAATTTGAACGTACGTCTTCTATTTTTCTTTAGTACTTCAAGTGTAAAAGGAGAAGTTGTTTTGCTGACCAAGAGTATGTGCGTGACTCATGAGTACTCTTTTGTTCTGTGTGCTTCTGAGTACTGAATGTTAGTTTTAGGATGTAAATCCAGCAAGGATTTTAATTCTCTTTTCCTTTCCTTCCTTCCTTGTACAAACTATAATTCTTTTGTTTGGTTTTGGCAGTCAGCCAGGAAAAAAAAAACACAAACCAAATCTCCAGGGTAACCTTCAAAGATTGGTGTGCACGGAAGACAGATAATGCCCCCAAGAACAAGATTAGATTTAGGAGTAGATAACATAGATTAAAAGGTTTATTTTAAAAGATTTCTTAAAGTAACCTCTTAGCAGGCTGAGTTTAATTAAGTATCTTCTTCCAGGATGTTCTCCCTCCCAGGAGGAGGTAATTGAGTGAAAGAATTGTGTCTTGTGTGAGAGATCAGACACAATTGGGCATCGCCATCTGTCCTCATGCTCCTTGTTAGAATGCATATACCCCCACGTGTTATAGCCTGAGCTCAGAGAAGGGTAGGCCTTCTCTGACCTGGGCTGCGAAAATCCTGATGACCATTAGATTTCCCTTCTTTTCGTACCATTCTCTTTGACATTGTTGATGGTGATGTTGCCTGCCCTTTCTTCACTGTCTCTTTTCATTTCAATCTTCTTTTTATCCCACACGGAGGAAGTTGGGGTATGGAAACCCAATATTGTACAGCCTTTGGACCTCAAGAGGCTTTGATTTTGAAAAGGATTTAATTTTAAACATATAAAGCTTACAGACATAAATTTAAGTTTGGGCCGAGCTGTGTGAATGTCTCAATTTATGTAGTCTTTGACTTAGTTTCTCCTTCCCTGTCCCCCCTCTGCAGCTGCTGAAATCAATAGACCCATACAGTTTGTTTTTAAACAAGCCTTCTTAAAGATAAGCCCCACTTATTTCAGTGGTGATATGTGTCTGGAATTACAGTTAGTTTTCCTTTTAAAACATTTTCCCCTAGTATTCATGGAGAAAATTTGGAAAAAAAATGTTATGGCAGTGTAATATCATTTATCTATCACAAATTCAAACTCTAAAGCTGGGGCTACTAGAACTGGGTTGCAAATTCCTGGATGATCATTAGAGGGCAGAAAGAATTTTCTGTATATTTTGCTGCTGTATAATCCAGATTAGGCAGCTTGTTCTGAATCTCAATGTTCCATATGGCCTGAACTTTCAAAACTCTTTCAAGTTTTATTTTTCAGCTAAGTCCAGAAGAAACTTATCATTCCAGGTTTCGTTTCATTTAGATTGTTGCCAAATGGGTCAATAGAAACAATTCTTAAACAAAATGTAAAATATTCACATTTTCTGTAGAAACTCTTTAGCATGGAACTAGAGTTCTCAGGTTCCCTCAGTGACCTTAGAACTGGCTTGGATATTCTTCCTGGATTGCGGTTTCTCATTCAGGAGATTGTGCACAACATAAAAGGGGTGTATAAAGACTAACAGAGTAAAGAAAACATGCAGACCTACAGGCTATTTTCTTTTAATGGTGAACAATTGTTAGCTTTACCCAATTCCTCTAAAATTTGAACTCCCCAGCTGTATCTTCAATAGGTTTATTGTTTTACAAAAGCAGTGAAAGCAACCATATTTCCTCATCTGGAGCAATTGGGCCATATTGCATCCAAGGAAGAAAAGAAGGAAGGCAGGAAGCTAAATAATGCCTAAATGTCTGGGGTAAGAGGAGGAGGGCAGGGAGCTTCACTGTGTGCATGACAAGAATCGTGGCTGCCCAGCTGTATGATACAGGGAGGCCACGTTGTTCACTTGAATTGCTGAGGAGAAGAAAATGGCCTTGGACCAATAAACACCCTGTTGATTTTTCACATCACTAAAAGCTTTTCCTACCAGGTTTTGTAAGTAAAGGAAGCTGGGCACTTCCAGCCCAGACCAATAGAAGAAGGGAGTCTAGTTCCGCTGACCTTGCTCGTTTCCTTTAGTCCTAGGAAGAATTAGCTTCCTTCAGACGGATTGGGCTGCTTTTGCTGCCATCTTGACTTATTTGACAATGTCCCTTCCCTCTCCTCCACATACAGCCCTAGTCTACAGTCCTAAAAATCATGTCAGAATGGCCAAAATGAGTGAATCCCCACATCTTTCTAGGGCTCTTCGTTTTCCTGCTTAGTACTTTCCCATTTTATAGGAAAATGGTTCCTAATTAAAAATGTCATTGCCAATTCAGCTGGAACTGCACAAACGGTTATGTTTTTCTTCAGTAATACCCTTCCTGTTAGGCCTAGCCCAAGGAACTCCAAGAGACCATGCAAATTCAGTCCAGCTATGTTTATTAGCTACAACCTCTAGCAAGAATCTTCCAGCCCCAGTTCCCAAAGTCCTCCAGCCACAACAGCGTGAATTCCTCAGGGAAGTGCCAGTCTCATCCTCTTGTTCCTCCCACGTGGTTCCAGTGAGCTAAGAAAATGCTTATCTCCCTGAGCTTGGCATTCATAATTCCATTCCATCACACTTCCTAATTAAAAGACATATATTTACTACTGGTTTTTAAGGTTTAACGAGGGCAAATCTTCACTATATTTTTTTGCTATGCTTGATGATTCTGATTTCTTTCTTTAAGCATCCTCTTCCCACTTACCTGGCTCTGTTTCTCAAGGTGTCTGACCTAAATGGGATTATATTTCCAGTGTGAGCCCTGCCATAGGTAGAGGCCTCTGCTTTAGCCTATGGATGCTATGGGCTCATACCAGGATCAACAGGTTGGAGAGAAGGGTTGGTGTCTTGCCTTGTATCCCATCAAGGAGCCTGATATTTCCCAGTGCGGTGGAAGCCACTGGTCCATCACAAGTGCTGTAATAATATACAGGAAGTGCTTGATGGCATAGGCATTAGCATTTGGCTAAGAGTAATTTTTCCCATCATAACATCAAAATTAAAGAAAAGCCACATTAGGCAGAATATTTCCATATAGATTTCCTGTTGCAGTTAAGACCTTTCAGGGTATTTCTTTGCCTCTTTTTGCCTACAGCCTTTGAACTTCTCATACATGTCTGTTTTCTTCCTGCAGTCAACATGCTGTTTCTTCTGACCCTCAGCCTTAAATCATCTTACTTTTCAGCTTGCCATTTATTAGACTGATGTGCAGGTGCTTAAGACTTGCTGCAGTCACTTAGCTGAATCCCTCAAATAAGCTATGTAGCTTTACAATCCTGGCATTTAAGCTGCACACCTCATCTCTTTATTGCCTTCCAGCTTCCAGGCAGGGTTGAACATCTCTTAATTGAAGTATATAACCACTTCTCTTAGTTTTTAGCAGTTCCCAGGGTTTTTTCTTTTTATCTGTGAAATATATTTATTAAGTTTCCTTTATTCCATCTTTAAAAAGCAAACAGCTAATCGAGGCAGAAGAGGTCAGTTCTTGTGTACAGTGGATGCTTTTTCCATGAACATATTTCCATTTCAGAACATATTTTGTATGAGCTGTAGCACAATTCTTGGAAAAGTAGCAAGCTCCAATTGCAGTCCGTAGTACAGTCTATTGCAGGGGCAAGCCTGTTGCTCCATATAATGCTTGCAGATAGTAAGAAAAAATAAACCATCCAGCAGAATTCTCTTTGGGAAGAATGACCAGCACTCCATCAACCAAACACTGATTTATTCAACAAGAAAGCATACCCTCTAAAGAGGTCAGAAAAAGGAGCGTGCACAGAAATAATCTAAAGGCAACCAAGCTTACACAAGAACTTTTAAGGATATAAATATTGCTCCTGCTTGTTTATCAAATCTAATTTTCAGATTTATCAGCATTATATAAATAAATTCAGATGAAAACATAGAAAGTGATCAAGCAAGAATGGGGAATTTGTGTAATGTCCAATGGTGACAGATGTTTGGAACTGTCAGTTCAAGGTCTAAGTTCCCTAAAGTACTCTATAAGGTATTGAGAACCAAACTAATTCTAAAGTAGTTGTTCTTCCAGCCACATGAAAACTATTTTATGTGTGTGCAGGGCTGTATAAGTCGGTCTTTTACACATCACCTTATTGTAGTTAATTCTACTAAGAAACTGCAGAGTGATTGGACCCCACCCACCTTGTTAAATCATTTAAATGTTTTCTTAGCTACATGGAACTTGCCTATGGATGAGTAGCTGCCATGTGGTTTGGAGAACATCTGAAAAAGAGGGAAGAAATATTTGGAAGGAGGTGAGAATGGTTGGACATTCTTATGAGAAGAAGCTATTGGCTCTTACATGTGCTTCGTGCAGGTCAGCAGAACTCAGCCTCACCACATGAGCAGAGCTGCTTAGGAAATGGAGGGGAGAAGATTAAGAGGATTCCCAAGGCCCAAGAGAGGTGTGTATGTATGTATGTATGTATATAATGCATATATGTGGTGGTAGGGTAGTCTATTAATATGCCTATAAGCTCTCCCATGGCAAAAAGAATAGAATAGCAGCTGGTATATCATAGTGTCACACAACTGGTTCTTCCCAGGTTTCCTGATTGCTGGAAACAGAATAGGGATATATGTATATATGATGCATTATTTGGCCAACCAACTGGCCCATCTTAGCTCCAATGTACACTAAAACTCATAAATATTCCCCCACTTGGTACCCTCTACATAGTTTGCACTATAATTCTGGAGGTTGAAGAAACCTGGTTTAAAGCTTCCCTTTGGGAAATACATTGCAGATACTAGCTTAGCTAACCACAGTCTGACCTGGGGGTTGGGTGTGAGGGGTGGCCTGTAAGCTAGACAGGGAAGTTAAAAAAAAAAACCCTCAAAAAATAGTAATGGCAAATCACTGACATATTATTGCCAAGAAAACCATCCAGACGCAAAGACTTTACTTTTCTCCACCCATTAAAAGTGAAATCCAGGCATTTTTCTGCAGGACAGAAGTGTTCACCTCTAGAAAATACAGCTATATAGTGTCTGCAGAGCAGAGTAGAGGATCTTGTTGTGCAACTGGAATCGAGGAATGAACACATCAAAATAGCTGCAATCTGTCACACGCTCAGCTTGGACTAAATCTCACTGATGTTAGTGGGACTCTAAGAAAATGTGAATAGGGATTGTATTGTCAACTTCTGAAACTAGAGTCAGTTGCACTTATCCCAGGGGTTAACAGAAGGCTAGCATAAAAAGCTTGAAAGTCCCCTCACAACCATATCTCCAACCAAGACCAGGCCAATAACGCAGTCTTTGAAGTGCATTTGTTCTGCCACTTTAAAAAGGTAGTTTCTTCTTTTTATTATGAGTAGTTGACACATAACCAGAGAATAATAAAATAGCAAACCAAATAAAAAGTAACAATATTGTGTTAGCTCGTACACTTAGAATCCTTTAATGGGCAAATAGTTTTTCCCTTTAAAAATAATAATAAATAATGCAGAACTGTCTTCTGTATATTAAAAAAAAGTTTATATATAATTATACAATATAGCAAAGTACCTATCCATTTTTCTTGAACACAGCTCTCATTTTTTGGGTTAGATTTTCAGTCAAGGACAGGACAAATAAATGATTGAGACCCAATTCCCAAAAGGTGCTTCAGTGTTTGCAACGGTGCAAGCATAGCGCCTGTCAACAAGGATCATGCAACTGTTTTCATTAGTGTCAGACAGGTGCTACACTTGTGCCCCTGTGTCTCCAAAGCACCTTTGGGGAATCAATTCTAAAATGCTGCACAGCCCTAGTACAAATCTACACTTGATCTGTTTCTTTCCAAGAACATGAACATCAATCTTCCAGCATCCCTTAGTCTTCAGCCATGCCTGTCAACATAACATGAAAAAAGGGAATTTTTAATATAGAGAGTAACATCTGCATGCAGGACATAGCAGAAGGAACAGTGACATTCTTCTTTCATCCTTTGAAACAGACAGTCATGTTGAGAAATAACTCCACAAAGCACAAGAAGAGAAAAACACAGTAAAGGGACCAGGGATCTGAAAGCTTAGATTCCTAGCAACCAGGCTCCGATGTGTCTATGTCTACATGCCAAGCAAAGGAGCTGTAGGCTGAGCTGTTAATCCAGAGGGGCAACAACGCAGCTTTACTGTTCCAGGCAGGTGATGTGGTACTTCATCAAGTGTCTCAAGGTGCCACTGCACTTCTACTTAGCTCTATAAAGTCTCTGCTGCAGGTCTTCAGCCTGTTCAACTTCAGAGCTCACACAACATACTGATCCATAAAACACAGTTTACAAACCTTACTGGCCGAGTTCAACACTCTAAATCTCAAGCCCACGAGTCGCATTATGGTACAGAATGTTGTGGGAGTTCAGTCAATTAATCTTCTACTGAGAACCTGCCGACTAAACTTTTCCTTGCTATCCTGCCCTTCATCAGCCACTGTTCCTGTTGCCATTACCATTTCAACAGCTTGCTGCAGCTTATGCTATTGGCTTCCTCCCTGTTTATCTGATGGTCCTGATTCTCTGGGACACTGATCAGTGGCAAATCCTGACCAACTTAGACACTCGAGTTGCTATTATTATTAATTGTTCGCTGTCCCTGAGTGAATGTCCCAGTTGGTGACAAATTGGGGTGAGAAGTAAATGATTTAAGGAACACAGGTCGGTTGTTCTTCTAATACATTATCCAGCTATAGAGGTGATTTGAATGTACCTAACTAAACACACCATGAGATGGCAGTTAATTGGCTGTAACAGGTGAGCCATTCTTTTCCTAAATTTTTCAGCCTCTCAAACGATTTATCCAGTGGGCTCTAACTGATGAAAAATGTCTGTTATCTACTGACCACCATTCTCACTTTTCTTGATGGGGGTCGCAGGACATTATAGACTATCCTTTTGTATCACCGTCAATTCCCCTTCAAGGATAGTTATGTTCTTTGGCTTCTACAGACCAGGAGATACCCTAGGAAAAACAACACAGAGCAACTGTTCCTTTTTGTTGTTGTATCACTGGCAAAGCTCATGAATAAAAATAATTGAGAAAAAAGTCTCCGTTTTTGGTAAAGCAGAATTATAATTGGATCTTAGCACTTTCAGGTCAAATGTCAATGTCTAGGAAAAGATGTATATTGTGTGTATGACACATCACTTAGAACAAACACAAGGACAATCAAGTATGTTGCTTATGGTTTGTTCATCACATGCAAAGCATTATGACTCCCCAGCATCAGTCAGAAGCAACAGTTACTTTGTGCCACTCTATGTCACTCTACGCTATTGGTAAGCACACTTTAGCTGTTGTTGCCAATGTCAAGTCAGTACAAGACAGCATTATGGCAATGCAGACAATATCAATCTGGCATTTAAGTTCCTCTTGTATCTGTTCAGCATAGATCACTTTCGGGGAACCTTGTCAGAAGCAGGACTCTTGGGATTCTGGGTCATTATGGATTGGAAGCTTGTCATGTTCCAGGTGATGACCATTGTACAAGACTGTGTACCTATAAAAAGGGGGGAAATGACATTAGAAACCAATGAAAGAAATGTCCCGAGGGTCCCTCTGTGAAGCTCTAGGCTGGGCTTTCTTCATGAAGATCCTCTATGCTTCACTTTCCAGAAACCTGAAAATTCAAATTTAAAATTAAATAGGTGAGTGCTCTTCCCAAGAGCCACTGTTCCCATTACAAAGAAGTATTAAAGCCAATGAAATGGTGAATTTACTCTCATGCAATCTTTGAATATTTCTTTAATGAAAACTATGAGCTAAAATATCAAGAATATGTTTTTTAAAATAAACAGACTTGTTTAATTTCCTGCTTTACTAACATTACTAAATATACATGTCAGGGTTTCTTTGACAAGACTTTGTAGTATTAGTCAATATTTCCTTGTGCTTTTTTCCCAGAGCAAATGAATTTTCTCTTCTCTGAGAACTGCAGCTTATCGCAAATATACATAGGATTACATAATATGTTATAATCAGTGATGCTAGTATATCCATCCAGGATTTCTTTCCCACAGGCTGTAGATGAAAATGGATTGCCCTGTTATTCAGGAAAGCAAATTTAAGATGAAATATGCACTGAACATTTAAGTGTTTCTCACTGTTATCTCAGTTGCCCCCTTTTTCTCAGCACTGTCCACAGCATATAAAGATATACAAGTCCACAGTATTGTCCCCGGTATATAAAGGTAACCCCTTTCTGACCCAGAAATATTTTGTGACAAGTACTTGTGAAAACAATAGTTGACAAACCAAAAGTCTTGATTCCATCTGTAAGTGATCCTGATTTTCTTTTTTTTCTGTTCAGAAAATGTATGGGGTGGGAAGGGGCATCAGGAGGTTAACATTCAAAAATGGAATTCTTCAAAATGTTTGAAGCAGTATATATGGGCATTCTTGGACTCTGAGAAAGAAGGAGGAGATCCTCAAAACATGGCTAATGAGGACCAGATGGATTTTTCTGCCTTACTTCTTAAGCAAGACATCAGTTCACCTATTAGGAAGACTGAAAAAGAAGATTAAATAGCTCGCAGAGGCCCCCATCTTATATATTCACTGATAAACGAGGGCTGGGGTGTAATCTAATTTCCAAAATTATCTAACCTAACCTTTTTTTACTGGCATTACACCTGATCAATGACATTATGCGTGAGCCTAATTTTCTTGGCTGTATGTACACTGCTGCTAAATGCTTGACACCATGTGCTTTCAGGCCTCCCAAGTCTATACACCTTCTGGTCCAAAGGAAGATTATACAACAATAAGGTTTGGAAGAGAAAAAGGTGATTTGAGGTATTCAGTGGCACTCCCATGCTGCTTCCCCCCCACCCCCTTGATAGGCATGATCCCAGAAGACATGTGTGATTTAAGGAGGTGCTGATGGGTATGACGTGAGCATCTCCGTATGCTCGGAATCATCTTTCTCTCTTCTAGCTCAGATCAAAACACAGTTCTAGTCTTAAGAAATCCACTGTCTCCTAATATTATTAGTATCAGGATAAGGCCGCCAACTGGTTTTACACACTTAGTATCAAAACCCTGAGAGATTGCAAATACAGTACAATGAACGCTTTTGTTATATAGAACCTTGGTATTACTATTACACAGTATTGGAGTATCTTCAATAGTTGCACTGTGGCAAAAGGAGGGGGGTTGGTATGTGAGTCCTACATCTACACAACTTGCTGTATCCTTTCCTGGGATTCCCAACTATCCATACCCTGAGTTCCTGGGTGTCTAGATGTGACTATTTCACCTGGGCAGATAGTTACACTGTCACCACCACTTCTTGAGTGGAGGGGTGGCCCTGTCACTGGAATCTGGATATGGCAGAAGAAAGAAATTCCCCTTTTCTGGGAGTAAGAGTTTAAATAAATGGCTCTGCTTTTCCCTTTTGACCAGGCTTAAAAGGCCCAAGCAGTTTGGAAGTGCATTGGGCTAGTGCAAACACAACACTGGGAACAAAAAATAAAAGATTTTCATTTTCATTAAGGCAAATACAAGCAAAGACTTGAGGAAATAGCTTAGCTATACCAAGCTACACAAAGTGTAGAAGTACAAATCATTAATCTGTCAACGGAGTGGATGTAACACAAGACTCAAACTGAGCCCAAGCAGCACTGAAAATAAATAAAAGATCTCTGATGTGTTTGCCTATACTTTCTCTAGCAACTTTACCTTACTGGTCCCAGTTCTGCCAAACCCAATCAGGAAGAAAGAAAGGGTTTCTACAGTAATTTGCTGCTTGCAGGACCTTCCTGTCCACCTGATAAACACCTAAATCCCTGAATCCGTCCGCTTGCCCCTCAGCAGCTTTAGTGAAAGCATGCTCAGAGGGAGCAAAAGTGATCATATCTCTTCCCCACTTTCACCGCACATACAAAAGTACCATAGAATACCCATTTCACAAAAAGCAAATTGTTATTAATTAAAGACACACATTCTAGCTACAGTTAAACCTCAGGTGAAGCACACACATATTTTCAAGCCCAAGATGAGATGCACCCCACACAGGCAGAACTACTGTACAGGATACACACAGAGAAACTCTTTCACTTCAGTTTATCTCATCCTACCCAAATTATGTTTTGCTTTTGTTTTTTCCGAGAGTTGTGCATTCATTAAAAGTGAAGTACTCTAAAGTAAATGTAAATTCCCCTTTGAGTCAACTTAATACCTTGTGACTTTATGGACATGTGGTTTGCCTTCTACTGGGACTTTAAAAAAAAAAAAAAAACCTTCCCAGGCTAGCCCACAGCCCCAGGATTACTTGGTGCTTTCCCACTGAAGTGCTAAGTACACCCAACTTTGCTTTTTGAGATCAGTCAAGTTCAGTTAGATGTTGCCACCTGCTGAGCCTATAGCTGCTTGTAATTCTTATTTCCAGAGAATGCCCCTGCAGTCTCCGTGAGCCTCCCCATTAAAATGTCTTTAATATGGGCAAAAAACCCAACAACGTTAGAAAAGTAAACAAGAATAAGCAGCTTGAAAGTAAAAAGCAAATGTAATAAAATCTTTATTTTCCTTATTTAGTCACAGGGCGCTTCCAGCAAGCAGCATGCAGTAATCTTATAGAACTAAGTATCAGCCTTTCTCCCCAGGCATTTTCCCTAAGGAGAACCATACATTTTTAGACTAAATTGTTGCCTCAATGCCAGGTTTGCCACTAACATCAAGATATTCACAGCCACAATTCTGCAGCCAACAGAGCCTGTTTTCCATTGCATGAAATGTTCACAGTGCCCTCTGGCTTCCAGCCTGACTCCACTTTTAGTTTAACTATTTCTTAACTAATCAGAGCACATGCATCAATTGCAATTGGTTTCCGACCTTCTGATATTTGGGTATGATTTATTGAGGACTGATCTTCACTCTCCTCCTTACATTATTATGGTAATGTGTCATGGATCTCAGCCATTTCTAAAGTTGTTTAAATGCAACCACAGCACCACAACATCATTTCTGCATCTGCTCAAATTTTTCTACCTAGCTTTGCTTCTATGTTGCCATGGCAATGGAGCCTCTGCATTGGGAGGCATATATTTACATTGTTTACAATCATTCTTCTCCCATTTCTATACAGTCAGCTCTCAGAAGAGTTTGTTTTCACTGGACACAAAACAAATGATAGACACAAGGGTTGTGGGAACAGGGCTGCTAGCACATTCTTGTATTTTTGTGAGATAAATTGTTGTGTTGTCCTATTTTTCTTGAAGCCCAACTTCCTACTCATCCTACCCCAGCCCTAGTCCCAACCCTAATTCACTCCCAGCTCCCAAAAGATCCTAAAATACTGTCACCTTCATCAGCCCCTGACTTTAGGGTTGCCATAGGTTGTGGGGGTGTCATACATTTTGAGAAGAGGTATAGCATAATTTCTATGCCACATTGTATGTGACAGTGTTCATCATCTCTTGGAAGCAGGAAGCATCCAAGCTCAGCTCTGATTCACCTCCTACTCTGTTATGAATCCTAATTTCTATTACAGGAAAGGGGACACCATTCAGACTCTAGACATGTCTGTCTTTTCATTTTATAAATCGGCACAACAACTAAGATGGAAATACTCATAAGCTCATTCTCTAATTTTGGTTAATAAATGAAAAGCAGCATTTGATGACTGCAGTTGTTCCAAGCTAACCAACACAAATCTTATTAAACAAGAGATAACTCAGTATGGCGTAATCCCACCCACCCATTTCCCCCCCGGCCTGGATGGTGTCCAAGGCATCCCAGATGTTAAAGAAAGTTAAACATACCAGTGGCTTTCATCCAACTATTAGGAATAAGACAGATGTCAATAAACTTTTATTAAAAGGTGATCTGTGCATTTTCCATCTGGATTGGGGATAGAAATGCCTTTAGAATCATTGTAGCGAACACTCAACATTGAAAGTTAGAGAAAGGGAGAGTAGGATCAATTCTTAATTATATGTATGATACATATACATACAACTAAAACAACCTTAAGATATGTAAGTACAGCTAGAAATGCTTTGTACCTGTCCATTGTGGTGTTAAGTAGCACCCAACTATGGACCATTCTTCTGCACAATATCTGTCTCTCTATGCCATCCTACCTCAGTAAAAAACAGAGTATATAATCTTCCATTTAATGGATCAGGGTTGCAGTCACAATTGCTTGGGAACCCTGACTTGGTTATTTCAGTGGATGTCTTGCCTTGAAATAAATCGTCCTCCATCTGCTCAGTTCTTTAATTACAATGCAAACAAGATAATTCACAATTGCATCATAAAGACATAAAGCACAAAGATTAAGATGACTCTGTCTGTTAGTTATTACAGACTGTGAAGCATCTGTTCCCTCATTTTTAGAGCACAGGTGGGAATCCAGCAATTGTGTGTGTGTGTGTGTGTGTGTGTGTGTGTGTGTTTTCTTAGGCCAAGAGGAATTAGCTAAGTGTGGTACGGTTAAGTGTAGTTAATTGCAACACAATTGTAGCTACACTATAAACATTTCTGGAAAAATAGCTATGTGAAATCTCCTGAAGCAAAAAGAACAGTTGATTTTGTGGCACCTTGAGTACACTTATGGCGAGACTTTTATATGTGCAAAAATGGAAGGATTTACAAATATCTACTGCCGAAAAATGGATATTGAAATGAATGGAACTGGCAGAGATGGCAAAACTGACTACTTTGCTTAAAGAGAGGACATTGTCAAGTTTTGTTTCTAATTGGAAACCACTCTTTGACTTTTTGCTTGACGCTCAAAAAAATACAGTTTTGATTTTGGGATTTGATGATTGACATTATACCTATAGAAATATCTTGTACAAATCATACATATTGTTGAAATAGATTGATTCTATGATTTTTTTTTTAATGTTAGACTAAGAATTATTTTCTACTATGTAAATTTTTAGATACTAGAGTACAAGGGGAATATATTTTACATTTATACCTGTATCAAGGAAAGTCAGAAGCTACCTTTCTTTTTCTATGCCTTTCTTCACTGATCCATCCTTCCTTCCTCCCTCCCTCCCTTCCTTCCTTCCTTTCTTCCTTCCACCTTCTTGTATTTTAACCTTTTGGAAATTTAATAAAATTTATATATATATATAAAAAGTAAAATTATGGCATACTAGAAAATGCATACTTAGTCACTGAACAAGAGATGCATTTAGATTATCTATGAACTTTAATTAATGTGGGGAGAGGCAATCCTCACTTCTTTTTTTTTTTTGCAGCCACCAGACATTGTACCCTAGGGTTCGATGTAATGACTCTCCACTATTCCTCTTTTTAAAATAAGATGTATAAGTATTTCAGTAATATTTTCAACACATTTGGAGTAGTAATTTGATGATTGCACTGCATCAAGTTCAAAAAACAAATTTGCTTCAAACTTGGCAAACAGCATAATTTGTGTTGAATCCACTCTGTCCCCAGTGCACTCTGATAGCATCACTGGGAGCACAATAGGATCAATCTTTTCCATCGTTACTGAAAATTCTTCCTCCCAACGTCTTTTTGTACATCTGTCTTCTTCCTCTGAAATCTACTACTTGGCTTGCTCAGGAGGGCTTGGAGAGTTGAAGGAAGATGAGAGACTTTTCTCCCCTCTCTCCTTTGCTGCCTGCATCATTTGTATATCAGTCAGGAGAATTAGGAGAAAAAGGCCTCTACCAAGTAAGAAGGATGTATGTGGAAAAAGAAGAAGATTGACCTGGAATCAGCTAAATAGCAGGGATACAACCTCTTTGCCTTGCTTGGAGTCCTATGCATTATACAGGTACATCTTGATGGATACTTGATGAGGTAAACATGAAGATTTCCAAGTCAATCTTGACTTCTGAATAGTCCATGTAATTCTCTTGACCAAAATAAGGAAGCAGTATGCCTTTGCCTTTTCCAGGATAGTGGGTTTTTTAAAAAAAATTAAAAAATCCCAGTTTAGCCAACAGTCCTGGGATTTCCTGATGGTCTCCCATCTAAGTACCAATCAAACCCAACCCTTGAGATCAGCTAAGGCTGGCTAGGTGCTTTACCTATTGTAATGTCAGTCATATACAATAGGAAATTCAGTTTTTTCCACACACGCTTCATGGAATGGTCCCCATATTTCTAAAAATATTCACTAGGCACCAACTAGGGATATATCCAGATCAGTTATGGTTTGATCTACTATATAATATTCCTATGCAATTTTCTGTCTTAACTTGCCCTCTATTTTGGAGGGTTAGGGTTAGGGTTAGGGTTACCCTCTTAGAATTGTATATCACAAATAATATAAACTATTCCCCATTTTTTCTTAACACTAAGAACTCCAATCTTAATCTACAAAAACAGCAAAGGATTGGAAAAAAGTCGCCCTAGGATGATGATGATGATGATGATGATGATAAAAAATTAATACAGCCACCCACTCTAGTGGACTCCAGGAGGCTTACAAAATATAATACTAGATTAAAACAATTAAAAACATAAAACATAAAATATAAGGCAAAACAAGGCAGCCAGGACTAAAAACAACCATTAAAACAAAGCACAACGGGGCTTCTCCCAAACACATTAAACCCAAGCCTGGGACCAAAACCAGGTTTTAAGGGCTTTTTGGAACCCCAGGAGAGAGAGCACCATTCATAAATTGCAGAAAAAGAGAAAAGGAAATATATATATTTATTTATTTAAGAGATTTGTATGAGTGCCCATCTTAAATCACAACTCTGGGTAGCCCACAACAACAATAAAATGCAGTACCATAAAAACCATAAAACCATAAAATGAAAACTAAAAAAAAGGACCTCGGGCATCCCCCTGGGTCTGGGATGCCAGCAAACAGCCCCGCACACCATCACTCTACCCCAGTGCCTGAGTAAAAAAAAAAACAGGTTGTGGTGGTCTTCTGGAAGGCTAACAGGCTGGGGGCCTGCTCAGTCACTGGGGGAGGGTGTTCTGCAAGGTAGGGGCAGCCATGGAAAGGCATGCTTCTGGGGTCCTCTTGATGGCAACATTTCAGGGAAGGGACCTGGAGTATGGCTACCCTTGGTAGGACCGGCAGATACTCTCTGTGACAGGCAGTCCCACAAATAACCAAATGTCTCATGGGTATACTGAACAGATTAAATGACAACATAAAACATAATGATATCAGCTGAAATTTACTAAATGACTGACTGCACATAGACAGTTCAGGTAGAAATAATATTTAATTATGGATAATCTCTTTGATGACACATATGTCTTTCATTTTATTTAATCCTGAGGTAGTGGATGGCAATTGCAGGTTATTTGGGGGAGCATGCATGCTGAAACATGGCAGGAGAAAAGAGCTCTCCATATTTTGCAGAAGTGCAATAGTAAAAATAATAATTAATGTCTTGATAAATATCTAATATTGCAATTTAATTAGGGGAGAGGTTTGAAACTTTCCCAGGATTAAGAGATGCAGTTTACTCCCTTGAACAGCTGGAAGGCCACAGGCAAGAGCACAGGAAGGTTAATGAAAGAAGCCAATTTTTTCAGCCTCATTCATTCATTCATTCATTCATTCATTCATTCATTCATTCATCTTTTAAGGGTTGGATAAAAGAAGCCTCTGGAAGGCAAACCCATTTCTACTCTAAAAACTCATTAGGTACCCTACCTCCACGGCCCAAAATGCCTGAATTTCAGCAGCATAATTTTGGGCAGTCTGGATGAATATGTATGGGTTCAAATGTGGAAATGGAAACAGTCTATCTCCTAGAGGTTTTCTACTCTCATTTCTACTCTTTTGTAAAGAAAAAAAAAATCTGCCACGCAAAATGTGGAGATTTAGCTGCTGAATTTTATGCACCACCCACAGATTACTGACATCAGAGTGAAGGCCACTGATTAAGTGAAGAATTTATATCTAATTATCTTTATGGAGCCTCTGTTGGCATCTAGTCCCACTTTAAAAAAATATATATTTTCAATGTTTCCATAACTATCTGTATTTTCATTTTCTTAAAATCACAACTGTGTTTGGTTTTGATTTTTAAAATGCATTCATTTGTTTGAGGAGATCCAGTGACTAGGAAGGGAAGATTTAACACTGTCTGACAGTGAGTCAAGGTAATGAAAAATTTCATAGCACTTTTATATAGATGAGTGTCTGAGCCAAAACTATCATTTCCTAATGGGTTCCACATTATTCTTCTCCATTCCCTATTTGGATAAGGAAACTTTCATATCTTGATATTGACTTTAAAGCTTTCTGTACTTACATTTAGATATTAATTTTATTCTCTGCAACCTGACAAGTATTCATTTTATATTCTCAGAATCATTCATGCTAACAGAGAACCATTCACATCTGAAACTGAACATGCGTTAATCTTGTAAAATTAAACTTCACCATATTTTAAACAAAACTCTCTTAGAACTCTGTTTTTACTAATGGTCCCAAGAATGTATCATCCAGTAGGACTTATAGAAAGAGTACGCTAGTAATGAAAAGAAAGTACATATTATGCTACTCTTGGTCTAACAAAGCAAATTTCTTAATAATATATTTATTCTTCTTCCTATTCTGATAAAGGTTTATTGAACCTTTATTCAATATTTATTCATGCATTCATTCATTCAATAAAAATGAATGAAGATTCATTTCAGTCTTCAACCACAAAAAGAAAGAAAAGGACCAGGTACAGTTAATAAGTGTTTCCTTTACCATGATAACACTGAAGAAAGTCTAAGTGTAAGCTTACATTTTCATAATATATATATATGAAAATAACCATCTACCATCAGCTACCCTCCTCTATATGGATGATATTAAGCTAGGAGTGAATGAGACATTGACTCGCTGATCCACCTGACATGGATCTACAGTGAGGACATTGGGATGTCATTTGGAGAAGTGTGGCTGGATGGTACTAAAGAGAGGGAAGGTAGTTAAGACTGATGGGGTGGAACTACCAGTGGGCCACATAGCAGACACAGAGACCAGCTACAAGTACCTGGGTATCCCATAGTCACATGGGAACCACAATGAGGAGGCAAGGAAGACAGCAACATCCAAAAACCACCAAAGGATAAGACAGGTTCTGAAGAGCCAGCTCAATGGGAAGAACAAGATCCATGCCATCAACACATATGCCCCGCCAGTCATCAGATACCCTGCCAGTATAATGAGCTGGCCAAAGGAGGACATGGAAGCTGCTGCTGAGACCTGGAGGCTCCTTAGAATGTACAGAGATTTCCACCCCAAGTCCAATACCCAGAGACTATACACCAGCTGGAAAGAGGGCCAGCGGTGTCTGGAGAGTGTCAAAGCCACTGTCCTGGATGAAACCAGAGCATCCAGGAGTACATCAGTAAGACGGCATCCAAATATGAGCTGCTGAGAGAATGCCTGAGGCAGCAGCAGACATGGGAGGAAGTTCAAGCAGAGGAAGTGCCATGGCAAGACAAGACCCTGCATGGGATATACCATCAGCAGAGAGCTGAGGTGGCTGACACTGGGAAATCTTACCAGTGGCTGGAAAGGGCTGGACTGAAAGACAGCACTGAGGCACTGATCATAGCAGCACAAGAACAGGCACTAAGCACCAGGTCCATAGAAGCAGGGGTCTACCACACTAGACAGGACCCAAGGTGCAGACTGTGCAGAGAGGCCTCAGAGACAGTCCAACGCATAGTGGCAGGGTGTAAGATGCAGGCAGGGACAGCATACACTGAACAGCACAACCAAGTAGCTGGCATTGTGTACAGGAACATCTGCACAGAGTATGGGCTAGACCCTCCCACGTCCAGATGGGAGATTCCACAGAAGGTCATGGAGAATAACAGAGCTAAGATCCTGACAGACAGGCAGGTACTGGCCAATTGACCAGACATCGTGGTAGTAGATAAGGACCAGAAGACAACGGTGGTGATAGATGTAGTGATGCCAAGTGACAGCAACTTCAGGAAGGAGTATGAGAAGCTGCAGAAGTACCAGGGCCTGAAGGAGGAGCTAGAGAGGATGTGGAAAGTAAAGGCCAAAGTGGTCCCAGTGGTGGTAGAAGCACTCGGGGCTGTCACTCCTAAGCTGGGAGAGTGGCTCTAACACATCCCAGGAACATCAGAGCTCTCTATCTGGAAGAGTGCAGTCCTAGGAACAGCAAAGATACTGCATAGAACCCTCAAACTCCCAGGCCTCTGGCAGAGGACCTGAAATTGAGGAAGACACATATCACCTATAGGTGACTACGCTTATGATCTTACTTCAGCTTTCCTTTGCTTTACAGACCTGAGAAGGTTGTAAATGCGAGGACTGGTTGCAAGATACTTTTCCATTACTGTCAAAACTGTGAACAGTCACTAAATGAGTCAATCGCTAAATGAGGACTACTTGTATAATAAATAAACACTCTTTCAGAGATCTCCTATCTACCCATACTTGTCCATGTGTTTTGTTTATGAGAACTGAGCCTTTAAAGTCAGCCCAATTCTTTTAACATTGCCCTCGTAAGCCTAGTTCAAACATAATACATCTCCATTGCCAAATCCTATTCTGATGATTGGAAATGCTCAGTGAGTTTCCACACTGTTCTGTCTACTTGAATTCCACTTGTTTTTCTGGTTCATAAGGAACTTATTTTGGGGGAGATCTGGACCTGCAAACAAACCCATACTTTAGCTCAAGCCAGGTTCTGAAATCAGATGCGCTACAATTGCTGCTAGCTGGGCAGGCTAATCTTACTTTTAAGCAGAGCGAGGTCGGAGTGTCGAGTGGAAGATGTGGGAAGGTAGCAGCTCAGCATTGAAACAGAGAGCCTTATGCCCATTCACTTGCTTTGCAGAAAAAAATAGTACATTGGCTTTATGTGCGAGAGAGAACCTTCGCTAATGTGGAAGAAAATGGTCTATTACCTGTCCGATTGGTATTTGTACATAGAATGGCAAAAGTCACTCTTGGATTCAGGCAGCACAAGACTGATTGATTGCCTTGATTTAGCCCCTTTGTTAACTTTTTAAAAGAATGGATAAAAAGGATTAAAAATAAAAGGAGATTTGGGAAGTAATGTACAAGCCACAAACACTTCTACCGGCCAAACCCTGACTGTAACATCTAAAGCACAGAGCCATATCTTCTACCAGAAACTCTAGCTGTCCTCTTTACAGAACTTTTCCACATTCATTATTTCAGCCGAAACATGACTTTGTGAGAAGGAAAAGATATATCCTTGCATATGACATGAAATACTAGGCTGTTGATAAGCAGAATTCTATGTATTTCTGTGAACCATGGTGGTTTACTTATGCTGGCTCTTTGCTGCCAACATGAAGAATCCTCAAATCTTGTCTGTCATATGGAAGCATAGAGAGGTACTGTGGAGTTAAAAGATCAAGAATCAAAAGCATCTGATGCCCTTCTAGGTTCATATTATAGCTTGACAGTCAGGTTATTTAAACAAAATTAAATCCACTTCTTTCTTAATACTGATATAAAATAACCCAACATTAGCAAAATTAAATTTAACTAACTGAAAAAAATGTTTGCAATTCGTATGGATAATAAAATGTGAATCTGAAAGCTGTTAGTGGCAGAAAGAGAATGCTATCAGAGCAGTGATGTTATAAAAGAAAGCTATTTTCATAGTGCATTATAGATCTCAGTTTCTTCATCATCTAATGCAGTCATTAAAGCCTGCTTTTCAGGAGGTCAGAGATTACCTAACAGTTTATCTTGCATTACTATATCTGAGAAGCAGAAATAGCTGTGGAATTATGGCTGCTACTCTAAAGTGTTGAGTTATTTCTGGATTTAACAATACAAGAGAAGTATTTTTTTTCTTTCAAGTTGCCATATTTTAGAAATGAGACAATCCTAACAGAGTTCTAAATTGCTGCAGCATTATGGGTTAGGCATCAAAAATCACTTGTTTTTCCAAACCCAAAGATAGGTTTGAAATCTGCTGCATAATGCAATTGTTATCCTGAATATACAGCATAGCTTTTTAAAAAGGTTTTAATTTTTTTTTTTTTTTAGAATTTCTCTAAAAAAAAGCCTACAGCCTCCTGCAGAGTATGAATCATAGCAGAAAAAAACTCTCTTTGGAAAACAGCAACATGACCAAGCTCTGATGACTGTATTTCTAATTTTCATTATTTGATGCTTATACTTTTTTTTCCCTCTAAAATAAGCAATCCGGGGTTTCCGATTGTTCTGGACAAAACCCCCTGCAAAATACAGCCACTGTGGTCAATAATCAGGGCTTTAGATGGCCCAGAACTATCAAGTAAACACAATTCTGTGAGTCTTCATCCTTTAATGGTACACGTTTTACAGTGTCAACATATCAAATGACTTAAAATACACATACATACATACATACATACATGATACAGAAATAGTGCTAAATAAAAAGTACAGGCAATGAATTATTTAAACAGCCACTGTAACAAAACTTGCTTACATGCTATACTTGGGTTTTCAAAATGAGAAGAGAATAATCTTGTGGGGTTGGGGTTTTTTGGGGGGTGGTTGCCAGCACGGAGTTGTTTATGCTTATCAAGCGTATGACCAAGGCGGAAGATCAGATCAGCTGTGAAGATCAAAACTACTGCATCTTAGCTGTCCAACATCTTCGGTCCATACGTCATGATGCCTCTCCACTATTTATTTGTCCCATTTTTATGGGTCAGGGGTCCCCATCAAGTGTTCTTTACCTTGAAGTGAATGCACATCCAGTATTTCCAAATTAGGGGGGGAGAGTCCTGGGATTAGCAGCCAAAAGACTTTGTACAGCAATTCTTTCTTCTTTCTTCTCTTTAATAGAACTTCCCACTACAGAAAAGGGTAATAAATTTCCATTCAATAGGAAGGATACCTCTGTGACTCATTAATAGTGTGAAATCCAGGTTAATATACATCATGCCTCTGAATTTAAAAAAAAATCAGCATTTTTTAAAAGTTTATACCTACCTTTTACTTCCTCATGAGTAAATAAACTGCCTTCACCTGCATATGCATGTCCAGTGCTTTACATCTTTACAATTTGCAGGTCCCTTCAAGATTTGTTCATGACACCATCTAGAGAGTTCTTGGTGCCACAAGCAAGGGAGGAAGGGCCTTTTATTTCTCTCTCAGGATGGCGTGGCATTTCACAGTGTTCACTGGATGGCTCCCAATAAATATCTATAGATCAGCCCTGCCATGGCCCAACGCAGAGGGCATGGACAGGTTTTTAAAAAGTGGGGGGAGGGACCTTCACAGGTGCTGCTCATCACTCACACGGCTGTGTGCGGCAAAGAGAATCCCTCAGTGATCCAGGCAAGTTTCAAGGTTGACTTGGGGGGTGGGGAGACTTCTTCCATTTATTAAGATAGTTGCTTTGCTTTAAATGTTTTTATTATTATTATTTTGCAGTGGAGAGATTGTCAACAGTTCCCCTTCAACTAAAGACCACCCCAGATGCCAAAGCATGGTAATCAAAGCTACCTGGAGCAAGTAGCCACCTTAATCCCCTCCAGATAGGTATTGGGACTTAGTTTATGGTTTGGCTTGCCTGCTGGGTGACACCAAGTTACTGCCCAATATGAGCTGTGGGAAAATGTTGCTTCTTTTACTAGTGGCAAGTGTTTTCTTGTACTGCTTTATTGCTTAAATTCCTTTATCGCTGGTTTGTGTGGCTATTGTTCGCCACATGAACCATCTGGATGCCTCTGTGGGCTGTGTGCACATGTGCCCATCCATGCTAAGGAAGAATCTCCATGGTTGTTCACCCTTCTAAAGGCTTGGGGATGAAGGGTCCTGGGATGAAGGATTTATGGGCGAAGTACATCTGGGGAGTTGCTGGGAGGAATATTTCTGAGAGTTTTTTTTCCTCTCCCCCCGCTTTTGTCTGTCTCCAATGCAAGGCATTTGGTATGTTGTTTGGGGGGGGGGGGGGGTCTGTTTGTATGATCAAAACAGTGCCAAATTGGCAAGTAGCACTTTTGTCCCAGATGCCACCCCTACATATTAAAATATCCCCCTCCCCCAGATATTCCTTCATGCACGCCAGCACCTACAAGGAGTTTGCAGCTAAATTTGGCATTATTTTTGTTTGGGCCAATGGGCATAAAGGTTCCTCCCTACTAAATAGGCTGGCCTGGGACCAGGTACCTGGGGCCAGAGAGGTATGTGCACAGTAACTGATTCAGGATGTTGTACCATTTGCCCCTGACAAGAAGAAATTAATTCTGCCCAGCCCAAAATCCAGGAAACTGTACAAAATGAATATCTGGATGTCCTGGGGGTTATTGAATTGGGTAGGTACACAGGGTTATTTCTCTTTTGTACTACCTGCATTATAATCTACTTTGTTCTCCTGATTATGAAGTGTGTATTGAAGGGCTGTGTGGCTGGGGAATTCTGGGCATTGAACTCCACCCATCTGAAAGTTACCAATGTTGAGAAACACCGGTACAGAGTGAGAAGCATGTAAGACGGTGTCCCACAGAGTATTAGATTTGTTTTGTACATTTTTAGAAAGAGGAGGATTGTACAGGAATTTTTAAAATGAATGTTCTCTCTTTTTTCTCTTTGCCTGAACAGCCTAATTACAGTCTCTCTCTCTCTCTTTTTCCTTCTGCCTGAACTGGGCTTGACCTTTTCCCGGCTGCACCAAGGCCTTCAGTGTACCTGTTTCTACCTCTGCTGCTGAAGGAGGAAGCATCCAAATCCTGTCGAGCTCCTTTTGTTTTCTGCCTTGGAAATATACTCATGACTCACTCCTTTTGGTTTCTGTTTGGGGACTATGATCTAGTTACATCTGTCTGTCCAAGAACAGTACATAAATCACCTTTGGACTCTGCTATTTTAAGTAAGAAAGAGAAGACAGAAAATCTGTTCTTACTTCCTTGCAAGTAAATAAACTGCCTTAACCTGCAATTGTGTCCAGTGCCTTAAATCGTTTTGTCCTTAACACATTGATTGAGTGATGTCAGATTTGCTATTTAATGATTTTTCAAGCAATTCAGTTAGCTACACCTTTATCTCTACAAGAGAGTCCAATTATATCAATGAAACCAGATAAGGCTCTGGGCCCTGATGGTTTCCCTATAGATTTGTATAAGGCATTTATTGATGTTTTTGCAGCTCTACGAAGGTTTTTTTTCCCCAAAAAAAATCTCCCCTCTTTTCTTTAATGAAGCTTTTATACCTGTCATTTTGAAGCTAAGAAAAGGTCCTACAGAATGTGCAAGTTCCTGTTTCGTTTCTTTGTGGATGCAAAAATGTTAACAGCAACTTTGGTCTGAAGATTGCAAGCTATTTTACCACTGATAGTTCTTCCTGGACAATCTGGCCAAGTATCGGTCAATTCAAGAAAATTAGTTGATATTCTTGATAAACAATCTGATAAATTGGATTAGGGGCTGGTTGTCTTGAATGCCGAGAAAGCTGGTACAGATCAAATTTTTGGAACACAGATTTAGTTACATTTGCTTTTCCTCTTAATTTTATTGATTGGTTATCATAAACTGAATTATTTCTACACACCTATTAGGATGATTTACCTACTGAAGTAAAGATAAATATTTGAGGCAGTTCATCTCAGAGCTAATTCACATTTCTTAAGATGAGTATAATACCGTTTGTGTAGTTTTACAAATAGAGATGAATACAATTTTTCTCCATGGATGCTAATGACACAGAAAGATACTCTTCTGTGGCCATTTTTCTTACAGACAATACCTGGCTAAAAACCAAGAATGTGCATGTATATGATACTAAATTAATTATCTAAGCAGTGCTTTAGAGAACAAAAAGATTGCCTTTTCAAGTGAACCATTCCACAGTAACAGGTGGCCAGGCATTGTACTAATTATTAAATTTATGTTTTCCTATGTTCTGTTGTGTCTTATATTTCTTTTCCCTAATTTAAGAGTGGCTTTAAGTAAGTCATACATTTTAAACATTTTAGACTAACAAAAATCCCCTTTTACTGAATGCATTATGAATTTAGCTAATCTTTTTTTAAAAAGCCCTGTTTCCATGGTTGCATTCTGAATCAACATATTCTACAAGTGCCTCACTTGAAAGGAAGTATAATGCTAATTATCTGTGCTTTAATGTTAGCAGAGGATGATGTATGCATCTGGCACCATTTCCTGCTGAATAATTATTAAATACTATTTCAAGCAATTCTGTTTTCTGAGCATGAGGCTACTGAAGATGGATAGCTATAGAATTAGGGCATCTGCAAGGGGGAGTCAACAGCATCAAAATGGTGGAGGCGACCAGGTGATCAGAGCCCTGTCTTTTTGTACCTGCATGTGATGCATGTTCAAAAAGGGTGGGGCTTCAATTGCTCAATTCCACCTTTCATTTTAATACTACTGATCCTTCTGCAGACCCTTTCTCTATTCCAGTTTTTAAGATTTATTAGTTTTCTCCAACTATTTCTCCTGAATTTATGGGTTTTGTTTAATCAGCAGGAAGAGTCTCTGGCTATAGTCCTGGATGCCTTTGCACAACTTTATCTGGTGTACAAGTTGCAGTCCTTTTTGGAGTGGGAGGTCTTACTGAGAGTTACTCATGCCCCCACCACCCCAAGCTTGGATTAATGCAATATGCTGCACTTGGAAGATGATATGGAACTTCAGTTGATACAGCTTGCTGCTGGATGATAGCCACTTGAGCAGAGTGACACCAGTACTGCACCCACTGTGCTTCTTGCCAATATGTTTCTGAGAACAATTCAAATTGCTGGTTAAAACCAATGAAAACCTACATACTCATTGTTTCCTGCAGGACCATCTTTTTAAAATACATTCTCCCTGACTTGAGCAAGAAGTCCAGAAGGGAATGCTGTGGCTTCCTTCCCCTCTGCAGGTGATTGGAAGTCCACAAGCAGGCCTTTTAATGGTAGTCCCATCTTTTTGGAATAATTTACCTGCTGTCATTTGGATGGCCCCCACACTCTTGGTCTTCTGTCGTATGTTTGGGGCTTTGGGTGTTTTTGTGGAATTGCTTTTAAGATATTATGATTTTGAGTCTGTTGAACTGGGGTGGGATGTAAGTTATAAATAAAAATATTAATAGAACAGTGTGGTATCAAACATTGCTGTTGTTGCACTGGAAAATGTACCTTTTCCCCAATCTTATACACCTTCTTTCCTTGAGGTGGATATACAGATAGTCCTCATTTAGTGACCATCCACAGTTACAATGGTGATGAAAAAGTAACTTTATGACTAATCCTTGCATTTATGACCTTCCCAGGTCTGTAAATCAAAGGAAAGCTGAGGTAAGATCGTAAGCACAGTGGCTTAGCGACTGAGTTGCCAGTCCCAACTGTGGTCACTAAATGACGACCACCTGTAGTGCTTTATGACATAAATAATTTGGCACTTGGGCTTAAAAAAAGAAAAGTTGCCTCACCACCCAAGAACTTGATAAAGACTGGAATACAATTTAATTATGCAGTATTTCATAATGAGAAGGAAAGGACATAGTCTGGCCTGCCTTTGTGACAACAGTGGTGAAAAAGTCAGAGGAACAAATGCTACTTTAAATTCCTAAAACAGCTTTCTATACACTTGTCCCTGCCAGATTTGCTGGATTATAACTCCCATTATCCCAGTCTGAAGATAGGAATTAGAAGGGCAAATCTGAGGGAGGACAGAGTTTTCCAACAAAAGATAGGGAGGTCAGCATGTTATATGAGCAATGTTTTATTGTTATTGTTATTGTTATTGTTAAAATACTTAAGCAAACTGAATTGACAAAACTGACAAAAAAGATGGTGGTTGCTTTCAGATATGGGAACTCTAGTGAGCTGAAAACATTCCAAATGCTTGAAAAAGCTTTCAAACAGTAGCTGCAGAAGACATGCCTGAGGGTATTCCATAAGCTTCATCTGCTATGGGTCTCTTTCATGTCTGCTCCTGAAGCATATTTCACTGTGCACAGTGCCAGGGGAGAGACAGTCACCGCCCGTTCGCTAAAATTCAGGGGCAAAAATGAGAGCAGTGCAATTCCTAGCACTTGAAATGTGCTGCTAGCAAGTGGTCCTGAAGCCTAGTTTTGCATCTTTTAGGGTATGTTGGGGAAGCAGACATGCAAACTATATAAAGTTGTACTGTAGTCAATAAGCAAGCACAACAACAGCGTTCTGTTTATAAATCCACTGAAAAGAGTATAGTAATAGGAAGTTACTGGAAACTTTTTGGATATGCCAGAATCTTATTATACTGATTATTCTATTGTCTTGCTAATAAATAATTTTGTTCCTGACATCCTTTTGTTGCTTCACAGCATAGCACATTCATTTAAATGCTTTGCTAAAACCAATCTGAACTGATCTTTCCAAACTATACACACAAGACTTGTTGGAATACGTGAGGACTCAGCATAAGCTGCAAATATATATGACCTTTAAACTAATATTTTGGTTCCTGCTGATCAGATAGAAATCTTACTTTTCCCTCCCTCCCTCCCATTTATAATCATCACTTTGGACTTAGGGCAGTGTAATACACAAAACAAAAATACCTAACCACAAAACCCAAACATAAGTATGTTTAATGCTCCTGCTTGGGACCCCTAGGGGCCAAAACCTCATGGAGAAAATATAGCCTTGGCATGCTTACAGAAGATGAACAAAGACTGCATCTACCTCTGGGGGAAAGAGAGATCCATAAAGTAGGGGCTACCACTGAGAGAAGGCCTGTTGTCTAACCTGTACCTCACAACCTTAGGAGAGGAGGAGGAAGACTTTCAAGAATTCCTCTTTACATGATCAGACCAGATGGGCAGATTCAATTCTGAGAAGATACTGCCTGATACATTCCAGTGCTGTATTTTATATGGCTCTAAAAGGTCATGAGTAGTGCTCTGAATTGGTCCTGGCAGCCTAATGTCATCCACTGAAGCAATTTGAGTATAAGTGTTATTCTATATTGACAGGGTTGTCCCACCAACTGTCTTGCTACCACATTTACTTCTAGATTTGTTTGGAGTTGTTTCAGAAGACAGGACAAGAAACAACTCATTTAAATTAGAAAAACAAAACAAACCCTAGATTTCAGGTGGACATATGGAAGACTTTCAACAATGCATTTGAACAATGCTGTTCAACAATGGAATAGGCTGCCTCAGGAGGTGGTGGATTTTTATTCATTGAAGCGGGCATTAAACAGAAGCTGGATAGCTATTTGTTGATGATTCCTGCCCTGGACAGAAGCTTGGAGTAGATAATTTCAAAAGTCCATTCCAACTCTTATATTCTATAATTCTAAGAGGTTTAAAAAATATATTCTTAAATTATTTTACTGGACCAAATTCTGTTCCATTAAGTAAGGTTTTTAACTTAACATGTATCCTTTGGCTAAGTGATAGTGATGTTTAATAACATTTCTGAAATGATACAACAAACAATTCAATAAACTTCCCATCTTTGCTGTTCCATATTAATCAGTTCCTAATGGATCTGAAGAAAAAAAATCTCCTACTATTTGATACAAGCAACCAGTCTATTTGATTCTAGGCCTTATTAGCTTATCCCCTTCATGGATCACTGCCTTGTCGTGGCGAAGGGGTTTGCGTAACTCAGTGAAGCCATGAGCTATACCGTGCAGGGCCACCCAAGACGGACAGGTCATGACAGAGAGTTCTGACAAAATGTGGTCCACTGGAGAAGGAAATGGCAACCCACTCCAGTATTCTTGCCAAGAAAACCCCATGGACAATGTTAAAAGGCTAAAAGATATGACGCCGGAAGATGAGCCCCTCAGGTCGGAAGGTGTCCAATATGCTACTGGGGAAGAGCGGAGGGCAATTCCAAGTAGCTCCAGAAAGAGTGAAGCGGCTGGGCCAAAGCCGAAAGGACGTTCAGCTGTGGATGTATCTGGAAGCGAAAAGAAGGTCCGATGCTGTAAAGAACAATATTGTATAGGTACCTGGAATGTAAGATCTATGAACCAAGGCAAGCTGGATGTGGTCAAACATGAGATGACAAGATTGAACGTCGACATCTTGGGAATCAGCGAATTGAAATGGATGGGAATGGGTGAATTTAATTCAGGTGACCATTATATCTACTACTGTGGGCAAGAAACCCTTAGAAGAAATGGAGTTGCACTCATAGTCAATAAGAGAGTGGGAAAGGCAGTAATGGGTTACAACCTCAAAAACGACAGAATAATCTCAGTGCGTATCCAGGGCAAACCATTCAACATCACAGTAATCCAAGTCTATGCCCCAACCACTGATGCCAAAGAAGCTGAAGTTGACCAGTTCTATGAAGACCTACAACACCTTCTAGAACTAGCACCAAAAAAAGATGTCCTTTTCATCATAGGGGATTGGAATGCTAAAGTAGGAAGTCAAGGAGTAATCGGAATAACAGGCAAGTTTGGCCTTGGAGTACAAAATGAAGCAGGGCAAAGGCTAATAGAGTTCTGTCAAGAGAACAAGCTAGTCATAGCAAACACTCTTTTCCAACAACACAAGAGACGACTCTACACATGGACATCACCAGACGGTCAATACCGAAACCAGATTGATTATATACTTTGCAGTCAAAGATGGAGAAGCTCTATACAGACAGCAAAAACAAGACCAGGAGCTGACTGTGGCTCAGATCATGAGCTTCTTACTGCAAAATTTAGGCTTAAATTGAAGAACGTAGGGAAAACCACTAGACCACTCAGGTATGACTTAGATCATGTTCCTTATGAGTATACAGTGAAGGTGATGAATAGATTTAGAGGATTAGATTTGGTAGACAGAGTGCCTGAAGAACTATGGACGGAGGTCCGTAACATTGTACAGGAGGCAGCAACTAAAACCATCCCAAAGAAAAAGAAATGCAAGAAAGCAAAATGGCTATCTGATGAGGCTTTACAAATAGCTGTGGAAAGAAGGAATGCGAAAAGCAAGGGTGAAAGGGAAAGATATAAGCAACTGAATGCAGATTTCCAGAGAACAGCAAGAAGAGATAAAAAGGCCTTCTTAAATGAACAATGCAAAGAAATCGAGGAAAACAATAGAATGGGAAAGACTAGAGATCTGTTCAAGAAAATTGGAGATATCAAAGGAACGTTTAGTGCAAAGATGGGCATGATAAAGGACAAAAAAGGCAGGGACCTAACAGAAGCAGAAGATATTAAAAAGAGGTGGCAGGAATACACAGAAGAACTATACAAGAAAGATCTTAATGTCCCTGATGTCCATACTGGTGTGGTCACTGACCTTGAGCCAGACATCCTAGAGAGTGAAGTCAAGTGGGCCTTAGGAAGCATTGCTAACAACAAAGCTAGTGGAGATGACAGTATTCCAGCTGAGTTATTTAAAATACTAAAAGATGATGCTGTTAAAGTGCTGCACTCAATATGCCAGCAAGTTTGGAAAACGCAACAGTGGCCACAGGATTGGAAAAGATCAGTTTATGTTCCAATTCCAAAGAAGGGCAATGCCAAAGAATGCTCAAACTATCGCACAATTGCACTCATTTCACATGCTAGCAAGGTTATGCTCAAAATCCTACAAGCTAGGCTTCAGCAGTACGTGAACCAAGAACTACCGGATGTACAAGCTGGGTTTCGAAGAGGCAGAGGAACTAGAGATCAAATTGCCAACATTCGCTGGATCATGGAGAAAGCACGAGAGTTCCAGAAAAACATCTACTTCTGCTTCATTGACTATGCAAAAGCCTTTGATTGTGTGGATCACAACAAACTGTGGCAAATTCTTAAAGAGATGGGGGTACCAGACCACCTTACCTGTCTCCTGAGAAATCTGTACGCAGGCCAAGAAGCAACAGTTAGAACCGGTCATGGAACAACCGATTGGTTCAAAATAGGGAAAGGAGTACGACAAGGCTGTATACTGTCACCCTGCTTATTTAACCTATATGCAGAGTACATCATGAGAAATGCCAGGCTGGAAGAATCAAAAGCCGGAATAAAGATTGCAGGGAGAAATATCAACAACCTCAGATATGCAGATGATACCACCCTAATGGCAGAAAGTGAAGAAGAACTAAAGAGCCTCTTGATGAGGGTGAAAGAGGAGAGTGCAAAAGCTGGCTTGAAACTCAACATTAAAAAAACTAAGATCATGGCATCTGGGCCCATGAATTCCTGGCAAATAGAAGGGGTAGAAATGGAAGCAGTAACAGACTTCATTTATTTGGGCTCGAAGATCACCGCAGATGGAGACTGCAGCCATGAAATTAAGAGACGCTTGCTCCTTGGGAGGAAAGCTATGGCAAACCTAGATAGCATATTAAAAAGCAGAGATGTCACCTTGCCGACAAAGATCCGCATAGTCAAAGCTATGGTTTTTCCAGTAGTAATGTATGGCTGTGAGAGCTGGACCATAAAGAAGGCTGAGCGCCGAAGAATTGATGCCTTTGAACTGTGGTGCTGGAGAAGACTCTTAAGAGTCCCCTGGACTGCTAGGAGGTCAAACCAGTCAATCTTAAAGGAAATCAACCCTGATTGCTCATTGGAAGGATTGATAATGAAGCTCAAGCTCAGATACTTTGGTCACCTAATGCGAAGAGAAGACTCTTTGGAAAAGACCCTGATGCTGGGAAAGATTGAAGGCAAAAGGAGAAGAGGACGGCAGAGGATGAGATGGTTAGATAGCATCACTGAAGCAATGAGCATGAAACTGAGCAAACTCAGGGAGGCAGTGAAGGACAGGAAGGCCTGGCGCAATATGGTTCATGGGGTCACGAAGAGTCGGACACGACTTAACGACTGAACAACAACAACTTATTAGCTTATAATAATGCTTTAGACAGGCTAAAAAGTATCCATAGCCCACCTATAATTCTATGGTCAAAAAATCTATATGGTAAAAAGCAAGAAAATTTGCCAGCAGTTTTACTCATCCAAGGTAAGTTTCCCTTGGAGTGCAGAATCTAGAGTGGAAGATTTTACTGAGCAAAGAGAGGTCTGATTCTTTCTCAGAGCTGCTGTTCCTGCAAAGACTATACCTCTAAGAGCTCTCTGCTGGAATCTGTGGCTGAAGGGTCAAATCTTGCACTGAGCATTTTTCTTCACAGTGTATGGTGCTGAGTGGGAAAAGCATTTATTAGCAAAAGAACAGCACAGCAATCTCCTTAGTATAGCATCCCACATTGGGTCTATTGGGTTGTACTGCTATCAAAAACAGGATTTAGACCATATAGCAAAGATTGTCACCAAAACAAGATGAAGTATCTTTATGGAACATCACTCTTTAGAACTTGAAAGTGTTGGTCTCTTTCTTTCTTCTGGAAGTTATAGTATGGGCCAAGAGATTAAGAGAAAGAAAAGAAAAAAAGTCATTTGGTTTTGCTACCGAAGGGAATAAATAAGGAAAAGTATTTGGGTTTGCTAGTTTTCATTCATGTGCAGTTCATTATGCACATGAGGGGAACTTACTACCAATCTTAAGTACAGGTAATCCTCGCTTAACAACCATTTCATTAACGATGGGTCGAAGTTAAGTCAGCCTTGGCAAAAGTGCTTTATCACTTGTATTCACACGACCATCACAAACTGTCACACCACCCTCCACATTTACATAATCGCGATTTGCGACCTTTTTATGATAGTCGTTAAGCTGAATCACGTGGTCATTAAGCAAATTCCAGCAAAAAAGTCCATTGGGGAAGCTGGATTCACTTAATGACCATGTGATTTGCTTAATGACCATCATAAAAATGGTCATAAAATCGGGTCCGGTCACGTGGTGACTCACTTAATGACCACCCCAGCTAACGACCAATTTTCCAGTCCCTATTGTGGTCATTAAGCAAGGACTACCTGTACCATCTCATCTAAAATTCCATTTCAGATATACTGGTGGGATAAGCACATAAAGTTATGTTGCTGACAAGCATTTGTTACAAATGAATTGCAGCTATAGAGAACAGTATTTTTGTATGAAACACAAAAAACTTCTACAAACAAGGGTGTGCTGCTCTAGCTGATCCTTACACAAAAGAATCCCTAGGGAAGCAGTAGTACTACACAGTTATCAACCTGCTTTCCTACAGCTAAGAGCGGTAGAAGCCTCCAATTTTGTATGCATGTTATCCATGCTGGCACCTTACATTTCTTAAAGTGCATAACCATACAAAGGGTATCTTGTCTCTTTGCCTTAAAAAATGCTAGTATCCACCACGCTAGTTGCATCACATTTCTCTCTCTTTCTCTCTGTCACACACATACACATTCACACATCCAAGGCTTCTGTGACATCTGATGAATCCCAATGAACCACTTCAAATTCCATGTTTGACAGAATGGGCTTTGCTGTTTCCTCATTGTAAACTATTGCTTCAAATGCAAAGCCATGTTCTGCTTCCAGCAAACAAGCCAAGGAAAACATGAATTTATACTGAGACACCACCTTGAAAAATAAATAATTTTGGTTACCCTGCTATGCCTATCAGGGGAGCTATTAGCAACTTAATTTGATTTGTACTGCAATTAAATTCCAGCTTCCCAAAATTTACATGAGCAATTGAAACTTTATTATCGCCAAGGCTGCCTTATTGTTCTGATGCCAAATGGTTTAGAGTTGCATACTTGTCCCTATTTCTATAGATATCTCTGAAGGGCTTTTTTGAGTCAGAACACTTAACTTTATGAGGCAATTTAGCAATTGTATGTAATCATAAAATCTCCCTTATACCACTGGGCTGAGTTGCCATAATATTAAGAAAGATCTGAAAGAACTTGATTGCACACTTCTCACTTGGGGCCATTAAAGGGTGTTCCAAACCTTTATTTAAAATAATTTATATAATCTTGTCTGAGATGAACATACTCAAAAGATCTGGTCCTTTCTAGCTCCTTTAGCTGAAAACAGAGGTGCACAGCCAGATGCCCCTGAACCTCTTGTGGCCCTCAACCTCCTTGAAAGCACCATTGATCACAGTTGCTGAAAACAGTTGACAAGGTTTCCTGCTATGCTGAGCAGGGAAATATTCAGAATCACTACTGTATGCCTTAAAATAGGATTCACATTATTTGAAAAAAAGAAAAGGAGGGGAAAATACCCAAACTCCCCTTAAATTGAAGACCCGTCCCATCCTTGTCTTGCCCATTTGGTATCATCATCCTACCCACTAGGGCACCTATTAGGCACCCCCAATATAAAAATAAAAATAAAGGCTGGACATCAAACAAATGAAACTAACTCTATGATGCATTAGGACTGAATTTCTTAAACTTTTCAAGACGTCAGAACCCTAAACCATATTCCTTTTTAACGAGGAATACCTATGACATTATTTTTAAAAAAAGAGGGGTGGAATATTGAAATAAATATGTTTAACAATATTCTTTAATTTCCCTTACTTTTAATACATAGATTTGGGATATATGACCTTGCATATAGCATCATATTTCATCAAGTTCTGGAACAAGATAATGTAATATTCCACCTATTTCAAAACTTAATTTTGGCTATGGTGAGTGCTGAAAAAAGACTCTCACAAAGATTGTTCAGCCAGTGTGATCTTCAATGACTTTTCACTTAAAAGTTCCTTCCCTGTGAACTTTCTTCTAAAGTCTTCTGGTGATTATTTTTTTTCTCAAATTGCTTCAATGTCACATGAGAGGAAATAAATACCCATGGATATAGTATTTATTTGTTGGGTGAATGGTTTGAATGGATCCCAACTCTCCAAATATCCTTCTCTTGGATTTTGGGATCAGCTTATGGAATACTTTCAAGTTATTTGGGAAGCACTGGCCTTCTGTAGAACATAATTTAAGAAACTCTGCCTTAGGATGGCTAATGTTAATATTAATGCAGCTAATGCTAATTTTAATGCCTGCAAGAAATTGTGAAGGGGAACCTTACAGAGATCCAAAGGAGAACAGAAAAGTCATTACATAAACTGTGAATTAAAATGGAGATGATTATCTATGTAAGGATATTGGCTTGTACATTTCTTCCTTCCTGATTAATCCGTCTGTTTTCTGCTTCTGATTTTAGGTTGTAAGCTACTTAGGGGAATATAGTGTTGTGAACATATATATGCATGTGTGTGCATGGAAAAGAGGGGGATTCTTAAACTGCAATATTTTGAGTAATACCATAAATAACTCAGTGGTATCATTTTAAGGCAACTAGAGAAGTCTTTTCAGAAGTTGTTACTGATAGTGTTGTATCTTATGTCTGGGTTTTAGCAGCAAGCTGCAGACGCTATGCAGCTGCAAACAAAGTCAACTCCTAAGGATGGAAACTAAGAGGACAGCACTTTGCAGCTCTGGCTATTTTGTCTGCATTGTTGCATTAATGGAATGTATCCTGAGTTTACAACTGAAACTCCTTGTGCTCAAGTAAGCATTGCAGATCCACAGAAGAGGGAGGGAGGGACGGAGGTGAGGATTCACCCCCACTTTCTGCATCCAAGATTGTTTCACAAAATAAGATTGCTAGGATTTTAAAATCTCCTAGCAATGGGAAGTTTGTTAAGCAGCACTTTCAAGAGTTTTCTCCTTAGCCCAGTCTCTTACCCTTTGGAAAGAAAGTATGGCAATATCTTCAAAGATGAACAGAGTCAGAGAAACTGAGACAACAACACATGTGCTGTTCCACTGCCCCTGAAACGCTGCCTTTGGCACAGACCTCGTATCTCCTCTTCCAAATAGTTGTTCTGCTAGGACAGAAGATTATATGCTCCTCTTGTTCTCAGACCAGTGCATCAAGTTCACAAAAAAGGTTGCAAGATGTTTTCTATCACCATCATAATCCATTCCAAATTACAAGAAATTATCAAGGTAGAGCAACAAGAAAACGGTGTGCTTATGGAAAACATTATACCCTAGGTTGTATTTCTGGTCTCTCAATATTTAAAATGTTTTATATTCCCCCCCCCCCGCCCGCTTTTTTTTTCTGTTTTTCTTGTCTAGAATTCTGATCACTGACTGAAATATATTATGACCAAGAGTTGTTCAAAATAATATATTTATGAGGGAAGGGCAGAAAAAACAAATAATAATGAAGTAAATTGTTATAGCAAAATTAGTCTTCAAACTGTCCTTTGCCCTGTAAGGATAAAAATGTCTATTTTAGGTCCCAAGTTTCTGAAATATCATTGCATTGTTCTGGAGTGACACTGCAATTGACACTTTAAGTACCAGAAGAATATTAGCATTATCATTCACAATACTTTGTCCCCCATTCAGTTTATTCTAGTGTAACCAGAAAACAATCAGAGAGAATTACTCGAAATCAGAAGATAGTTGACTTTCCGCATCCTAATTTGCTACCAAAGTACCCACAGATACTTACTTTGGTGCTTACCAGTACCCTGCTTTAGTCAACCCGACTTGTTTACATTATATTTGTGTGTGTTTATTTATATATGAAATATATGCATACAAAGTGAAACTTCAATTTAGTGGACTTCAAGGAAGCTGGTCTGGGATGCAACAGATGAAATTCCTGTTGAATTTACATCATTCAATGCTATTTGCACAATGATATCACTGCAGAAATGATATACTTCCTTAACTGAATGGGTATAATGGACACCCCCTATTGATGTATTAAACAGAGGTTTCATTGTATACGGAATAAGCCTGGATACGTAATGCAAAGTAATAATGTCTATCACCACCCTTATTTCCAAGAATAACTTTTGGCTCCATAAGGGTCCCATATGTTTTCTTAGAAAATAAAAATTATGGGTGGCTACAGCCCTAAAGTGATTCCCACCTACCCAAGAAACAAGAGCAGAACAAGAAGCAACATGAGTCATTGTCAAAAATTACCAAGTTCTACAAAGATTATGAGTTCTTCCCAATAAGCGTACATTTATTGTATGCAATAAAACTCCTGAACCTTTTACTGCTGGCTATTAGCTACAATAAGAGTCAAAAGTCCTTCCAAATGACTATAGTAAATCTATTATCAGTAAATCAGTCTATTGGTAAAGTCCAGTGTACTTACTCATAGGCATGATATGCACTTAAGCATAAGATTGCCAATGTATTCCTTTGCTGACTGTGTAGCCAAAGTCAAGGCATTAAGCCTTGGTTTGTTTAAGCATGATTTACTAAGTAAACTATGGTTGGCTAGGTTTGTACAACATGCCAAGCCAACATCAAATAAATCACCTATTCCTTAGCATGGGACAAACTTTTTCCCCATTTAAGTGTAAAAAGAATGGATTAGAATGAACCAAGTATGGATAAATCCATACAACCATATAGTAACCATCAGTACAATGCCTTTCCTTCAATTTGAGGCAGAGTTTCTGTTTGGCAGAATAATATTCCCAGGAAAGCTTGTACAATGAGCCTGAAACAATGTTCTGGCATTAAATGGCTGTAACATCACTTTTAACATAGTACTATCTTTGACAGTGTGACAGGCACTTTGGAATGTGGCATTCCATATTGCCTACACTTAATTCTTCCTGTTTTGCAAAGCAAAAAAGCTCATCAAGTTTCAGCAATCAAGGCTTTTAGAAGAAATACCTCTTAGACACAACATTTACAGCCACCAAAGCATTTTCTATGTAGTTCATGATTAAACACAGCAGCCAAAAATTTAGAACCAATTAGTACATTAGAACAGTTTCTCATAGAAAATTATCTTTCATGCCCACTAAAGTGCATTAAACAGCAGCTGAGAAATACCTTCACTGAAAGTACTTTCTTTCACAGAGGGAGTCTAGAGGGAGCTAAGGAGAAGTCCTTGCAACCTGAAGCTTAGAATCTTAATACCAACATGACGTGTTTTACCTTTCAGGAACCTGCTATAGAATCCTGGATATGCAACTTTTGGAGAAATGTTACAAAATCCTTGTCTCTCAAGCAGCTGATAAAACAGAACATAGTTTCACTGTCCTATATGATAAGGGAGCATTCCCTTGTCCCAAAGTGGCCAGTATAAAGTCAACGCTTAGAGCTCAAGAAGGCATAGCCCATAGCCTGCTTTCCTGCAGGGTGACAAGGAGCAAATGTTAAAATCATCCACTGTATCCAACTTTCTCTCCTTCTCAGAGGTACAACAACCAACTTTCTCTTTTAAGATTAAAATGAAAAAAAGGTATATTACAAGAGAATGAGAAGCAGCAAGACAGAAATGGCTCTCATTCCCTCCAATAGAATGAGTTATGTGGGAGAGAAATCTTTTGAGGAAAAAACAACTCTTGATGGAAAAAGAATATCCAGTTCATTTTTGGCTTGGGATAATTAGCATAATCCTCATTCTTATTTTCTGTAAGCTTCAATTTTTTAGAAGATCATGGGGGACATAGATGGGGCTGAGCACAATCAGAGATGAGGAACTTCTGAGTAGGCCTCCAATTAAAGGAATGTGTTTTGGTTGTCTCTCATCTATTTCAATGGAAGAAAAATAGAAAATTCTGGTGGATTTTATCCCTTGCCTAAAAAGCCTAAGATCCTACGCTGGTCAATGACCAAAATAAAGAGACTTGAGCTGGCCTAAGCTCCACAGAGTCACGTACTCCCTCTGAACAAGAAGAGCATCAGTATTGATCAAAATATATTACACCACTATTGGTGGTGCTATTATATTATCTCAAGCAACATTTGATTTGCATTATATTTGGGAAATCCCAAATATTAGTATCTTTCTGTACAAATGTTTTCTTTTAGCTAACCTACAATATGATAGCTACTTATATTATTACCACAGCACATACTGTTGTTATAAGATCTATTCCATAATCCCTTTTAAAGGGAAATAAAATCAGCATCAGTGTGGAACAAGTCTTTTTTATCACCTGGAAATTTTGGAATAAGTTGCAAATGACATCAGAATGTTTGTTCTATGGGTAAATACCCCAAGATGAGATAAATATTATGCTCACAGGATATAGTTTTATTGTTACTGTAAGATATGGAATTTGGTTACAGCAAATTATTTTTGTTTCAGGATTGCATATTTAATGTGCATACAGTATGTTTTCTATAAACTATGATGAATACGTGGTATACGAACAAAAACACATCCACACATCTAATGGTCTTCTTACTGCTGAATAATTCTACTCTTAATTATCTTAGAGTACAATATGAATTTCTCTTCTAATTTAATTTTCTCCAATGCCAGATTCTAACATCCATCAGTCACTAGCAAATTTCCTACTAAGAAACTTGATAACTTGTACATTTTGAATTCCAGAAAGTCTGTTCAATAATTATTTTTTACAAGAATTTATTTTGAAAATTTAAGATTAACCTTCAGTAATAATATGTGTTACTGCACAAATTGTTCCAGTATATATTTGTATGAATCCATTTGCCACAGGTGTATCTTAGAGCCAATAAGAGGCTTCTGCTTTGCTCATTTCCATTCTTTGTTATAAATCACTTATCCTAATTAGTTCTAATTAAGTATTTCACAAAATCTCTTTATCTCAGTCATTTCTTCATTTTATTGTAGTAACACATTGTTCTATCTTTAGGCATTACACTTTACCCAATATCTGAATTCATCCTGCAACAAAAGGGGTTAATTGGTTCTCAAGAGTATAGAAAAGGACAAGATAAGAGCTAATGTGTTCGTCTTTTCAGCCTTAAATAACTGGCATTTATATTTCCATAGTTACTTTTCTTCACAGAAAAGTTTCATAGATGTATACAGGTGACAAAGAGACTGCGTAAGCCTTACAAGCTGCATCTATGTTCCAAGGATTTAATGACATGCCATGTTGTTTATCAACCCAAATGCATGAACGTCTGTTTCACCACTTTTCCTTCTGCAGAAAACCAACATGCTTCTCTCATGTAACAAAAACAAATGGACTGGAAGATCAAAACGATGCACATATATGTATAAATCCAGCACTGTGAACCAATTAGCATCCATTACTGGAGATAACTAATCCTGTCTTCTACATAATCTCATCTACCCTACCTGTGAGGCAAAACATTTTCTAGGCTTCTGATCAATTTGACTGAACATATACAAGTAAAAACACTGTGTAGCTTGCTTCATCCATCACTGCTTATCTGTCTCCCAAAGAAGTCATTGCTGGACCCAATTTCTGACTCATTTTCAACCTTCCCTTTCTGCAGAAGCTTGCTGAAAAGGTAGTTGGGCTGCAACTTCAGAAGGATCAGGAGGAAGCATATTATGCAGATCCCTTCCATCCGTGTTTCAGGCCTGGGTACAGTATTGAGATGGTACTGATTGTTGATGACCCATATTGGGACAAGGATGGAAGGTTGCTCCTGGCCCTCCTTGATCTCTTAGCAGCTTTTGGTACCATCAATGATGATATCCTTCTGGACTGGCTCAGAGGGTTGGGAGCAGGAGGCATGGTGTTGTGCTGGTTCTCTTCCTTCCTTATGCTCAATTCCTTCCTCATTCCTATTTAACTTCTAGATGAAGCTGCTGGATGAGATCATCTGTCAGCATGGGTAGGGATCATTAATATGGTGATGAAACCCAGTGAAATATCTCAACCCTAGCTGGCTAAGGAATGCCATTCCCTCTCATTGTCTGGAAGCTCTGAGGGGGTCAGGATAGGAAAGAAGAGACTTAGATTCATTCCTACCAAGACTGAGTACCAGTGGATTTTGGAGCCACCTAGATCTTGAGATCTTCCATTTTGGTTCTGGGTGAGGGTGTACTGCCCTAAACAGAACTGATATGCAATTTGGGGGTCCTTCTAAACTCACAGTTCTGCCTGAAGAGCAGGTGGCCCTAAACCTAACCCTGGAGTGCATTCTGTATGGGGCTCCCTTGGACCACTCAGAAGTTACAACTGATCCAAAATGCTGTTGTGCCAATAGTTATGAGTGTACCTTGATACATCCATGTAACACTGCTAATATGTGAGCTGTGCAGCTTGCCTGGGGGCTTCCAGGTGCAATTGAAGATGCTGATTGTTACCTATAAAACTCTTTGTGGCACAGAGTCTGGCTGTTTGCAAGTTTGTCTGCCTCCAATTACCTGTAGCCATCCAATAAGATCTGACAAGGTTGACATGCTCTGAGTCCCATCGTTCAAGCAGTGCCATTTTGTTGGATCTAGGAGATATGCCTTCTGCCTTACTGTGCCTTCCCTTTGGAACAGCATTCCCCTGAGATTTGGATGGTCCTGACCCTGCCTTCCTTTTGAAGGATCTCACTTTTCCCCCAGGCAATGTGTCAGGAGGTTATGTGATCCCATTGTTTGAATGTATTTGCTGTCCTTGGAGAGATATGTTTTAATTTTTTGTTTGCCATTCTGAGTGGCAAGTAGGCGGCTATATAAATTTATATAAGTACTAAACAAATAAGATCAACTTATCACACCAGAAAATTGTGGAATAAATTAAAAGTTGCTTCTTGAACTTGATGATTGGCTATTGAAGTTTAGATTGTAATCAATTCTTCACAGATACTGTATCCATAAATATTTCCATCCTGACAGTTAAAATAGTTTAGCTCTACTATCCTTTCACAACCTTCAGAGAACTCTGCAGAATGCTATAGACCTGATCATCATAAGATCTGTCAGGAAGAGACAGTCAGTTATAGAAAAACTTTAAGCACTGCTCAGTTTTGGAATTTGGATTTGGTTTTTTATCAGCAGCAGCTATTTCTGGCTAATATTAAACAGAAACTTGAACATGTTTCAAGGCAACGCTCAGGTTTTAATAGAACAAGTCAGTACTCTAATGATATTATCTGATAGATCTCTTTTTATTGCATAAGGACAGATTATTTAAACAGAAATTGCACAAGAATAAGGATACAAAAAACAAAGTGAAAGATAAACAACTACCAATAAAGCATAAGTAAAAACATTTTTTTTAAAAAAATGGTAGTGCATTCTCTCCTTTCCTTTCCTTTATTTTCCAGCTGCTAACCAGTGCCTAAATATTTACACCATGCTTTGAATGTTAAGCACTGGTGATTATTGCTAGTACAGTATCTGTTTAAGTCATTTCATCTGTTGTTTTTAATTGGCCTCTTAACTCTTTTCCTAAAACCCGTATTCTGAATGTCTGAATTTGCCTTGCTGTGTAATGTGTCATATATAAGGGAGCCATTCCTGCTTGAACTTAGTTAAGTTCTATTATGAATATATACTGATAGTTTTGCCATTCTTGCATATGCTCCAAATTTTGGTCTTTCAATCTTGTATTGCTGGCAAAGGTTCCCCTTTTTTCAATGGATATATCATATTTTTGAAGGGGGAAATTACAGTGTTAAAAAAAATGTTGTCCAAGCACAAAAGGACAGGAGGGAGTTATAAAACAAGCAGCAGGTAAAACACTTGACAGACCCATTTGCCAACCTCATTGGTTACTGCACTTCTTATCTGATCAACAAAATAACAAATAAAAACTAGGATATATTAAACCAAAGAAGAATTTTTGAGAAAATCACTAACTAAAGAAGAATATTTAGATGACACGAAAGGCTTGTTACATGCTTTCTGTGATGCATAATATGGTAAGAAGAAAAGCTAGATCAGAGAGGTCTGTATGTACATTAGAGAATATGAAATAGTTTAACATACTACAAGTTTCCTTATGTTCAGGTCACACTGCCCAACCAGCCTAAACGGCAAAGGGAGATTAAAGATTAACCTGTTTATTATTAATTTTTTGTGAATCACAGTCTACTTCCTCAGAAGCTTATGCAGTTATAATTTGCTGTTATTTGAGATGCTACAAGACCCTTTGTATATTTACTCCAAAAGATCAGTAGGGTTACTTCACTAGAAACCACTGCAGTGAAAGAAATCTGACACAATAGTTTCTACTCCAACTGGTGAGGATTCTGCAGGCTCTCAAAGTAATACTGTACCTTCCCTCATTATCTGCCACTAGACCTTTCTAAAACTGGAGCTGCTAGAACTGAACCTGGGACTATCTGCATGTAAAATTTGTGTTCTCCCACTATGCAAATGATTTTCTCCATTTCATTACAAGTATGAATGAATGTGATTGTCCTGAGCATACAGCAGTCCACTAGGATGTGCCTAAGCTACTTATTGAAATGGTCTATGAATTAACATGTTCATTCACTTTATCATATCATCTCATAAAGTAGCCAGTAGATTTACTAATGCTAATCAGATATTTTTCAAGTCCTGAAGTCTCACTTGAAAATTCCTGTCCTACTTTTTCAATGTTTAGCTGATATAGTTCCCTTAGCTTCTCCATTTCTACATCAGAGGTATATTAAAACTTTGTTCAGCTTTGGACTTTATCAAGTTAGGAAATATACTCCTTGAAAAGAGGCTTCCCAAGCTAAGCTTTAAAAAAATGTTTTATTTTAAAATATGCTTTATGCCATGATAATGGTTCAAGATATTTATCTTCAACTTTTATACCTGTTGAAAGCTATTATTTATTCTACCTATTTTCTGTATTCAGAAGAGATATTTAGTTTTCAACTTTTTTTCTGTCTTTCAAGCAGAGATTATATGCATTCTTATTCACCCAGGCAAGCAGACACCAGTCTTACTGGACAATAGATTTGGCCCATTGCTTTATTGAAAAGAATTATCTCACACATTTGCACATACACACCACAAAAAATGAGATAGATTATCCCATGGGCACAATAGTTCATGTAAGCTATCTCCTGCTATTTTCTTCTTGCTGCTGTTCTTTTCATGAACCAGAACGTATGTACTTGTCTGATAAGCTCTTCGTAACAGTCTTGGATTATGTTTAAACAAGTGAAAACATCCTTGGAGTATTTCCTGCAAAGCTTAATGGAGCGTTCAGTCCCACTTCAGGATTCCACATCATTTAGGAAGACAATCCAGCTGACCCAAGGCCCTTATGCATTTAAATGCCGCTTTTTCGGTACATACGGCAGTACCATTCAAAGAGCTATGACAATGATACTGTTTATAGCTCTGAAAATGGCGCTGCCATCTGCACCATGATTCACCAGGAAGACAAAGCTCAAGCAGATGGACAATCCTTTAGTCTGCTGCTCTAGCAAATTAAGTGTTTAGCTACTGATATAAACACACTAGCCTCTCCTTAACCAGACTGGAAGTAAAACAGAAACAAGCAAGCACAACATTGCTTGGATTGGAGAAATCAGCAGACTTCCAACTCTGTGAGAAAGTTGATTGTCCAAATTTCAGTGATTGGAGAAATTTCCATTCTGGTTGTCACATTGCAGAATCACAGAAATTATCTATCTATCTATCTATCTATCTATCTATCTATCTATCTATCTATCTATCAATCAATCATCTCCACCGGCATTAGTCTGTATGACACTTCTGATGGAGAACCAGTTCTTTTCAAATGCACTTCAGTGAAAAAGATATATTTGCTTGTCTACTGTTCTCTTTATACATATGCTTCACTTCTTTATCATTTCAATGCTTCAGTACAAAACAAAATATTCCTTTTGCATAAGAATGTGTGATTCTGTCCTGCTCCCACTTTTCCAGGTTTCTCTACAGAAATCATCACTTCATTTTTATTCATTTATGGTAAGAGAAAACAAGATACTGATTAAATAAGACACAGCAAGAGAAGAAAAATCACCCACCATCATCCCTGACTTTGTCCCCAAACACCAGAACCAAAATCTCATCCACTCAGTTGACTCTCACCTCTATATTTAGCCAGGAGGCAAGGAGACCAGAATGTGCAGTTGTATTAGGAGATATCTGACCCAGAATGATCTACTCAGGATTTGTCTGGTGCCTTGAGTAACCTAGTTTGGGGGCTCAGCAGTGAGAAATGCTGTGAAGATTGGGAGAATCCTGTATTTAGGTATCCATATGAATGCTGTATGATGCTGAAGTCTCTTTGGAATTCTCAACTTTTGCCTATAACTATAAGCATGTTACCTTGCCTTGAGCCCTGGTTGCTGGTAAGGCATCCATGTAATTTGAATTTGGACTGGACTTAATCTAAGAAGATGCACTTTTTCTGCTAACCAACAACTTTGAACATTTTGTTACCTTGCTCTAGCCTCAGAGGCAAGGCCACAAGGGTAAATATTACAAGTGTTTATAGGCCACAAGGTTCACTTTTTTTAGCATTCAGAAAATGTCCCAGTTCACATACAATTGATTTGGAAACTTTGAAATTCAACTTGTATCTGAATCTCTGAGGTTTTCATTGGGTATCAATAGATATCAAAACTAGATGTATTATCATACCAAGATAAAAAGCCTCAAGGAGATTTCTGGGATATAATTAAGAATATGAGGCACTAATGTTTCTGACTTATTTACTATATTTCTATTAAGATCAAAGCTTAGCATACAACATTATAACAATTAAAGCACATCTGATTCAAATTTTATCAACATATTCAGCAAAAGAACTGCACTTTACAAGTGAAAAAGAACAGCCACTATAAAGCAACAGCTTCTAAGAAGTGTTCAAGGGCAGTTCTGTGGAGGGGCATTGTATAAGGCAGTTTAAGAGATTATCACAGCTGAAGAATGGTAGCACATGAAGTTGTGCAGTCAGCAAAATAAATGTTATTTTTAAAAATCTTCTATGGTTGCCAAAAGTATTTAGGAGTAAACCAAAATCAAGAAGCTAATTCAATCATTGTATTTCTGGTCTTTAAAAAAATCATAAGTAGCTTTCCTAGATTTCAAGCTCAATCACCTATTAAAAGTTCATTATTATTTTGATTCAGTTATTTGTTATCCATGAACTAGTTCAGAATACCATCAGTTGTGGGTTGGATAACATTACATTGTCTAAGTTGTCATATTATTCATGACACATTATATACATTCTGATCTTCTCACCTTCTGGTTATATAAATATTTGAGATAATGTTCTGCTCATATACTTTGAACTACTGAAGTATGAACACCTTGAATTCCCAACAAGTCCTGCAGGTGATCTAGAGGAATTTATGATGAATTGCATCAAAAGCCAGAGGAATACAGGAGAATCCAGCATTCATACTTTCCTGTACATTTCCAACTGATTTGAAATAGAAGCAGAAGTCCTCTCACCACTCAGGAATATATGAAGCTGCCTTTCACTTTGTTAAATAATGATATACTTAGTTGGCTCCAAAGTGGATTCTTCACTATACTTCAATATTGATTAAAACACCCACTATTCCAATTGTCTAATTCTTGAAGAAGCCAGAGAAGATACCACTTATTCCAGTAAGAGATAATTAGCAGAGTTACAAATAGAAATAAAGGTGAGCATATTTATTTTTACAGAAGTGGCCAAAAGGAATTATACTTTCATTCAGCATAGTGGTAAAATGATAAAGCACTAATAAAAAGTATTCTTGAGAGATAAAATTCAACTGGTGCAAAGAGTGGCAGCCAGGTTGCTAATTAGTGAAAATATGGGGAACATGCCACCCATATGGAAACAACTGCAATGGCTTCCAATTGTTTGAAGGCACAATAAAGTGGTGTTTTGTTGTTTTACCCATTTATGAGTTCCTGAGAGAAGCAGGAAAAAGCGTGCCAACTAACCCGCATCTCCCTCTGCTGACCACTGGCAGCCTATCTTCAGGGAACCCTTAAAGGAGAGGAAAAATTGTGAGTTTTTCAAAGGCTATGGCATACTTAACTGTGAGGAGCCTCTCTGAAGTCAATAAAAGTCTTTGGTAGTAGTATTTCACACGGAAGTAGCAGCCTCAGATTATGGATAAATTTTATTGTAGCCTTCCACAGCCTTCCACTGATGCCTTATAGATATGATGGGAGTAAAAGGCTCAGAATTCCCGGACTGCATGCCTTCTAGAGGACGCCAAGAATGCCCAGATGGTATCCTACTGAGTGGAGATGGTGGAACTTATTCTAGCAAAAATCTCCACGTGTTTATCTGAGACATTTTTTCTCATCTCAATGTACTTCAAAACTGAACCTGTTTTAAAAGGCAGAGTATAAATTGAAGAAAGAGAGAATAATTTCTTGATATAGACCCATCTTGACCCTCAGGTCAACAGGACAGGCCTCTCAAATATACTTGTGAATTCTGAGGTTTCTTTCTCATGCACCTGAGAGAGGACCTTCTTTGGTTGCTCCCAAGCCTCAGAATGAACTTCCTCAGTTGTTATTCAGCACCAGTTTTTAGAAAAGAAGTTAAGACTTTCCTCTTTAGCCAGCTATTTTTTTCCTGTTTGAATTAGTAGTGATCTTAATTGTTTTTTTCCCCTGATTATTAGCTGCCTTCAGTGTCCTTCGAGATAATAATAACTACAACCACCTGCAAAACATTTTTCCATGTGACTTAACAATTATAACTAAAACAAATAATTTTCATGGCCAAGAAGAAGCAGGACATGGTTATTTGCCTTTAGAAAACAATGCACTGTTAAACTTTCTGTAATGTAAACATTGCTCAGAATAAAACCCCTTAGAACAATACTTTTGCATGGATGTGCACGTAAGTTCTATGGGTTTGTTTTCATTTTAAGTCAGTTAAATAAAATGTGAAGTTTTGGAATAATTTATATGTTCAGCATGTTTTAGAAGTTTCAATATATAATGGAAACAAAGATTGTCCCAAATTTAACATATTGCCATTACCTAAAACTTCCAAGGATTATTTATTTATTACAATTGTTTATAAGCTACCTAATGCAAGTTTGCAACTTGCATTCATTAAAACATCCATTAACTCAATAAAATAAGTCAATAAAGTATGTTATGACTCAAGATAGTAAATCCTCAACTGTTGGGGGCAGCAACTCCAAGAACACAAAATCAGTTTCTGGCTTCTTGACATCTTGGCTGTCCAAACTAGATCTCCCACCCAATCCCAGGAATCTAAAGGAAGTGCTGCTGCTTCCTCAAGGATACATCCAGTGTCTCAAAAGACCTGGAGAAGCATTCATCGGTAAAATCCTCATTCCTCTGACCTGCACCTCTCCAAAGAAGGCAATGATTAGAGACAATATGCTAAATTATAAAGATCTAAAGATATGGGGTTACTAAAAAGTCTCTCCTAGCCAGATTGTAGACACTGCCAGCTATTTCAGAAAGTGTTAGAGTAATACACTTTTTTATATCCAGACTGCAGGATCTCTCTCCATGGTCCTGAATACCAATTTCTCATGGTCCTGAATACCAATTTTTTTTTCCGGATTCCTTGTTCTGCATGTCTTAGGGTTCTGCCATCAGCTGGTTTCTATGCCACATCCTCTGATTGAACCGTCACTGAACAGGAACTGAGATGATGCAAGTAAATATCAAGCAGCACAACATTCTGTGCTGAATGAGTAGATTTCCATTCATGCAGCATAATCTTCCTGTACCTCCTACCCCAGGGCCACCACTCTCAAACTGTCCAGAAAAGATTTAAGGGTAAATATGGCAGGCAGTAAGAGAAGAATTAAAGTGTCCCATAGACAGAAGCTATGCTTCAGGAGGAAGCTATCAATGGATACCCATATAGTGCACTAACAGATAATTTACTAAATGTTTTGCAATAAATCTATAAGATTCTTGTTACATCTTTCCAATAAATTCAACTGATGCAATATCAACAAAACGTCATGTACACCTAAATACCTATTTACATTATCATACACATAGCAACTTTCTATCTTATAAATTAAAACTCAAACTTAATCTCTCCATATTTCCTTTTCTACTGAGAAAGTTTTCACAGGGATTCTGTCCTTTGGCTCATAACAATAATGAATTAGAATCAATCGATCTGTTTATCAGCCTTGAATGAGCTTGATGTTCCTTCACTTATGTACTTGGCAGTCTCCTACAACCACAACTCCCTTTATCCCTCCATCCATACTTCCTTTGCAGACTGTCTGCATTAATCATTTGATCATAATTGGTACTGCTAATTCCCTTCTAAGATGAATCACTCTGTTCTTAAATTGCCTTAGCAACATGAATGTATTTCTGCTGGAGTCTAATCAACACTCTGGCTTTGAAGTCTGACAAATATGATCTAGTCTTGTCAACGGCAAATTGTAGAATGTGTTTTTGATTCGAATCCATCATCCCATAAAGATGTTTTAACATGGAAATAACAGTGTGAGGAACACATGCCTAGTCTAGGGAGTATAACTGCAGATATCAGGCTATAGAATTTCAATTGACAGAATTGAATTGTCCAAGTGGAATTTATTCTAGTTTTCCAGATCTTAATTTTTTTTTTTTTTTAATGTGGATAAGATATGATTCTTAGTGGGAATGGGATTCTGCCTACAAAACACACATTTTGTAGAAGTTCTCCAGGAATTTTCCTAGAAATAATAGAGAAGAGATAAACTTGGTCCACATCTTTGCAATGAAACCACATATAGTCAGGATGAAAAACAGCGGTAGGAGTTTTCCCAAGTACCGTTTAACTCTTAACTATTCATTCCAGTCTTTAGGTTTTATCAACTGTAAAACAGCTGTATTTAATTTGCTGATACATTCTGCAGACTTATAGATACAGTAAAAATTAAAAATTCTTCTATAAATAAATATACTTAAATATCAGCCAGTAAATTCAAGGGAGCAAATATTTAGCTAGTTTAAAAGAAGGAATTGAGTATTGATCCAGACCAATAAAAAGATATGAGATAATGAGATGAAAAGATGCAACTTAAAAATAAAATAGTAAACACACCAAAACTGAAACATATAATTAAAATAATGTTCCAGAATATATATCAAATTATATCACAATAAAGCAATACTTGGACTTACCCCACCTGAAGCAATTGCTTATGTTCCATCACAGCCAGTATACAAAGCCCAGCTACACTACCTGAGATCTCAATGTTCTATCAGTTAGGAGGTTGTGATAGTCACCCTCAACCCTGCTGAAATATTGTGTTGTGATTGAGGAAATGTATGTACCCCAAATATCTCTATAAAAGAGGCAGTACAACAGTCCATGACCCACAGTTTCAATTTTCCCCCTCACTACTTGGGCAGAGAGGTTATCCTTTAGGAATGTTGCAGAACCTGCCCTCCAAAAAAGGAGATTACAGCATGCCAATGTAAACGCTCTTCTGGTATTTTTGGATGCAATATAATAATAAGGAGGTACCACACTTTTTTTTTCCTGGTTTCACTGGGATAAAGTAAGGTGGACCCTAGCTGAAATAATTTTGGAGGTCAGTATCTCTGGCACACTGCTGAAAGAATTATTTGACCTGTTTCAAACCCATTGAGATCAATGCATTAGGTGAAAGTCCACAATACTTTATTGTGGAACTAAGGAATTTCCACCAAGAAGTCTGGAATTTATCTTGAAGAGTGAAAGCAGCTAAACCATTTGAGATGAACATTAATTAAAGACAATAGCTATCCCATGCTGTCTGCACTCAAATTTTAATCCATGCCATTCCAGCCTCAGCCCAAAGGACTGAGTTTGGGGCACACTGTGGAATTAAAAATACGTCCCTTACAAAACCTGTTTGAACAGCTTCTAACAGTTCTGTGTCCTTATATGCACATATTTGAAAACAATAATATACCATCTGGATAATCACCTCCTTTCACAGATAAAAACCTTAAGACAGTGGGTACTTTCCTTTAACTTTTTCTTTTAAACACTGAATTTGGGTCCTCCAAGTGTTTGTAGCATAGAAAACAATTCTGAGATATTTAAAGATCTGAACCTACTCAATAACATTCCTGTTAATTTTCCATCTATGTTTATTGACCATAATTTTCATTTTTGATTGTATCTGTTCATTAGAAGGCAGTTGATCTTAAAGCTTTCTTAGCCCAATTAGTAAACTTCACATCATCTGCATATAAAAGTAAAGCAACATGTCAACCAGCCACACTTGGAGTGCTCTTCCAGTTTTGTGAGTTTTCACAGCATATCATTGATATAAAAATTAAATAGTAAAGGAGCTAAAATCCACCCTTGTTTAAAACCATTGGAAATAGGCACCACAGCAGAAAACTGTCCTTTGTTATCAAACATTATTTGAATATAGATATTATTGTACAACATTTTAATAAGTGGCAGCAGGCACCTATTACTGGGTGATGTTTCCAGTTTGTTCTACAACTGTTCTCTAGAAACAGAGTCGAAAGCTGTTTTGAAGTCAGTTTTGATCCAACACTTCTGCTATAGTCAAATACAATATTGCAAAGTATAATACAATAATCAGGTTTTGAGGTGTGGACCAGTTGTTTCAAAGATCCCTCTGAACTTCTTTTCAATAAAGCTTTATACTTCCTTTCTTTATAGGAAAGAAAAGAAGCTTTATAGAAAGCTTTATAGTTCCTTTTTTTGGTTGTGTTTCCTGTCTAGTCTACGTGGTAAGGCTGACAGTCATTCATTTCAAATGCAATAAAATTGGGGTGGGGGTGAGGCTCCATATTTTACCATTAAAACCACCCTGCATTTTTCATTTTGACGTCATTATGACATCGAGGTATTCCTAGAAACCAAAGATGCCTATGTGGTATGCAGCATGATACAAATAAAAATTCTTTCGATTCCCTTCTTGCTCAAAGTTGCCAAAAAGACCATTTTCAGCCTGAGAACGTAGGTCTGAGAAATCTCAAGATAGGCAAAATATTAAGTGGAGAAAACCAATTCCATAATAGGAAATGCTATATGGAGAATCTCATTGAATTAACTGCTTTCCATCATCCTTGGCAATGAAGTTGGCTTTTTTCAGATATCTCTTTTTTTTAATTTAAGGGCTCCTGTTGTACAACGTATATTGCAGAAATTTTCTCAAGTGTTAAAGACCATATAAAATAGGTCTCAGTAAAAATGAATGGTCCATGGACAATGTTTACATTACAAATAGCACTTAGTTACATCCCTGTACAAATGTCCTACCTTGAGTGGCATCTAGGAGCAGGGAAATCCATCCATCCATCCATCCATCCATCCATCCATCCATCCATCCATCCATCCATCCATCATCCTATCCAGGCATTCCAGCCAGATAATTAAGTTTAGGCTTACTGCTTTACTGAAACCTCATAAAATCCATCATCTTTCTTCTACTGAGCAGACAGGTAGAGAAACAAAATTATGAAAGATTCTGACCTACCTTCAGAACACAAGAAAATACCCTCCCTCCCTCCCTCCCTTTTGATGTGATAAAACTCTTTTTGTGCATGACTGGTGCGCATACTGCATCACAATATTTTATCCCTATCACCCTACTTGACAAAGCCATACTCAGGCTCAGAAATATCAAAAAAGCAATTGCCACTTGTCTTGTCCTTTGGATTTGCTAGAAACTGACACATGTGATAATTTGCAATCAATTCTACATAATTTCCTTATAATTTCCTGCCTCACTTTGTCAAGAATAGCCACTGAAAACCCAGAATAAGTTCTGGCATGGCAAAGCACATTTACTAAAGGCACAGCATTTTATTTCCAGAGTGGCCAACCAGGGTGTCTTTGGGAAGCCGCAAGCAGGGTATCTGGGCAAGCATATTTTCTAATTTATGTTCCTCAGCAAGCTATTTTTGCAGCCAATATTAGTGTCCTATAAAGCCATCATGATCAGTAATCATGACTAAAGTTAACTTCCATGAATCTAACATCTTTTAAAAGCCAACTACACTGGTGGTGTTACTTGGTGGTGAATCCCAAGCATCAGTTAAGGACTTCATTGTCATTATTCATTTATTTTTTCCTCCACCATTAAGATTCTTCTGATAGCCCTAGGTTCTAGTACAGCAAAGAAGAAAAAAAAATCCTTTTCCAGTTTCTTCATGGTATGCATAATTCTATAAAGACCAGCAATGACCCCTTTTATTACTCTTTTTTTTTTAAGCTATAAAGCCCAAATCATTGCAAGGTTTTCTTCCAGGAGAGTTGCTCTAGGTTCTTGATTATTTGGATTGATTTTTCTTTTTTCAGCTCAACAAGACATACTTTGATATGCAATGATCAGAACTGTATAGTACATCAGTAGGAACACATTACACATCAGTAGTTTTATTTTTTATTCTTTTCCTAATGATCCCATCACAAAATCTGCCTTTTTCACAGCAGCTGAACTTTGGACGGATGCTTTTATTGAGTTATCCAAGACCACTATCCCTAAGATCTCTTTTCTGGTTAATCAGTGCTAACTCAGAATTATCTGTTTTGGCTGCCATGTGTGTCACTATATAGTTGCCTACATTGAGGTTCACTGATTATTTTGATGCCATTTTCCCAGTTTGATACTCCAGCTGCTGCTATTGTATTTTCCTGTTTTCCTAGCACACCTTTAGGGCCACATATATGACCCAGAAAAATTGTGGTTCATGAAAATGCCATGGATATGGCTCATCCATCCCTTGCTTCAGTGTCACAAACACCCCCATCTCATTCCCCATAATCTTCCTGGTGAAACCATCAGAGGAACACTGGAGAGCAGAAAGCCTATAGGCCAACTTCTTTAGGCCCTTTTCCAACCAAATGCCAGATGGGATCCATGAAACAATGAAAAAGCTATGGAAGTGTATTAAAAATGATAAATACACATACATGCACATACATGTACAGAAACGTGTAATCCTACATAGTAAAATAAAAGACTTACAGGATATATTCAGGGTTAGACAGGAACTGGTCTATTGCAGAACAGCAGGAGGAACTTGGAGATAGTGGAACAGCCACTTTTAGTGCAGGAAGGAAGGACAGACAGAAACAGTGGGATGAGGGAGGAAAGGAAAGAAAAACACAAAACATGGTTAATGAGAGATATATCTCCAAATTATCAGATAATTAAACTCCTAACAAAGTTTGTCCAAATAACGTGGAAGGATTTTGCAACTCCACCACTCCAATGCATCAACTAATTCCTGAAAGAAAGCTTTAATGATGGCCCTTAGCATCGTATGTTGTTCATTACTCTGAAAGTGGTAACTAATTCAGTAAGAGGAGTTCTTTCTTCAGGGTGGTGAAAGAAAGAAGCACAACCTTGCTTTTTCTAATCCTTTGTCAAGACCTCATGTTTCATTTTGGTTGATATTGTAGGATTATCTAAGTTTTACTTAAGAATCCTCTCCTATTAACTTGTTATATTATCTCATTATTCTCAACTCCTTCTTTTACATGGGGCTACATTTAAGAGTGTAGATATTTGCAAGTTTACTGGTCTACCTAGCTCAGTTCCAGGGGTTGAGAGAAGTCATTCTTTCCTCTGGATTACAAGGAACTGGGTCTTTTGTATACAAAACATATGTTCTAGAGAGTTATATCCATTCTTCAGATAAAAATAACAGCTTAGTCCTTTCATTCATAAGCTTAGTGCCCATATGCAAAAATCTCCATAGAACCAAATGCGAGCTTTCTTTTCTTTCCTCCCATTTATTTGCTAAGGGCATACAGTATATACAAATACTAGTCCAAGTCACAGACTGCATGCCTTCCATACGTCCAGTTCTTTCTTTCCACTTCATCAGGTTGCCGGAATTCCAGACAGATTAACTCAAAATAAGGAAAAATGACTTTCCTTTACAGATAAGAGCCAGATGAACATCTGGGAAAGCCAGATGAACATTCTTCTCAACTGGCATAATATCTGGGATTTCTGCCTTTCATGCTGTTTGGTTTCCAGTTCCTTTAATATTATTTTCATTTTATTATTTTACTTCTAGAGAAAGAAAGAGACAAATTTAAGAGTACTACCTCTGAACTTCAGTTTAAAATAACTTATTTTTAACTTTAGGAAAGTAAGAAAGAGGGCTGTAATTGATTTGTTTGGAAAGAACAAAGATTATCAGAGTCCGCCCACCTTCAATGCTCTAAAAAGAGAGATTTGCAGTCATGCAGTGTGTTTGTTGCATAGTCTGTTCCAGACACTTTGGCGCTTGATCACCGTACAATCCCTTCACTATGAGTTATATATGGTCCAATCTTTCTAGCGGTATCACAACATCAAAGCTTCAGAGTAGCAGAGTTGCTTCCAAGCTGGAAAACTTGAGAGGTGACACTTTCCCGATCTTTCTGTTTAACCTTGTGACTGGGGGTGGATGGCAAAGAAAGAAGGGGTTTGCAGACAGGAAACCCACAATTTATTCCAGATTCTTTTTCACTGGACACCTACAAAGATGCATTATTGTGAGCAAGAACACAATTTATTTTTCAGTTTGCATTCTTCCATAGCCTGAGAGGTTTTCATACATTTATGAGACTGAATCGGAAGCACTAATATACAATTGTGCAATATACAATTGCACAATTATTAGGCAAGTGAATATTTTGACCATATCATCATTTTTATGCATATTTTCCACCTCCAAGCTGTATAAACCTGAATGCTTATTGGATATAAGCATATCAGGTGATGTGTATTTGTGTAATGAGGGAGGGTGTAGCCTAAGGAGATCAACACCCTATATCAAGGTATGCATAATTATTAGGCAGCTTCTTTTCCTCAGGCAAAATGGGCCAAAAAAGAGATGTAACTGACTCTGAAAAGTCAAAAATTGTAAAAAGTCTTTCAGAGGGATGCAGCACTCTTGAAATTGCTAAGATATTGGGGCGTGACCACAGAACCATCAAACATTTTGTTGCAAATAGTCAACAGGGTCACAAGAAACGTGTTGAGAAAAAAAGATGCAAATTAACTGCCAAAGATTTGAGAAGAATCAAACGTGAAGCTACCAGGAACCCATTATCCTCCAGTGCTGTCATATTCCAGAACTGCAACCTACCTAGAGTGCCCAGAAGTACAAGGTGTTCAGGGGTCAGAGACATGGCCAAGGTAAGGAAGGCTGAAATTCGACCACCACTGAACAAGACACATAAGTTGAAATGGCAAGACTGGGCCAAGAAATATCTGAAGACAGATTTTTCAAAGGTTTTATGGACTGATGAGATGAGAGTGACCCTTGAGGGACCAGATGGATGGGCCTGTGGCTGGATCAGTAATGGGCACAGAGCTCCATTTTGACTCAAATGCCAGCAAGGTGGAGGTGGGGTACTGCTATGGGCTGGTATTATTACAGATGAGCTAGTTGGACCTTTTCAGGTTGAAGATGGACTCAAAATCAACTCCCAAACTTACTGCCAGTTTTTAGAAGACACTTTCTTCAAGCAGTGGTACAGGAAAAAGTCTGCATCTTTCAAGAGGACCATGATGCTTATGCAGGACAATGCTCCCTTCCTCACCTGACCTAAACCCTATTGAGAACTTGTGGACCCTTCTCAAATGGGAGATTTACAGTGAAGGAAAACAGTACACCTCTCTGAACAGTGTCTGGGAGGCTGTGGTTGCTGCTGCACGAAAAGCGGATCGTCAACAGATCAAGAAACTGACAGACTCCATGAATGGAAGGCTTATGACTGTTATTGCAAAGAAGCGTGGTTATATTGGTCACTGATTTTTTGTTTGAAATGTCAGAAATGTTTATTTGTAAATTTTGAGTTGTTTGTTTATTATTCTCACTTTCACAGATGAAAATAAACGAGTGAGATGGGGGAATTTTCATTTTTCATTTAGTTGCATAATAATTCTGCACACTAATAGTTGCCCAATAATTGTGCACACATAGATATGCTCCTAAGAAAGCCAAAACCTCACTTTTACTTTCTTAAATATTCAGGTTTGAGGTGTATTAACATTTTGGATTGACCGAGAGCACTGTAGTTGTTCAATAATGAAATTCATCCTCAAAAATACAACTTGCCTAATAATTGTGCACGCAGTGTAGATAGACTAAAACTAAAGCAAATTTGGAGGTAAATGTGTGCTCCCATTCCTCATTCAATTGCACTGTTGTAAGTGACTCCAGGCAAATGCTTGTGCTTGTTGGGAGTAAAATAAATGCCATAGCTTGCTTGGGCCTCAGAAACATTTATATTAGTGGCTATTGAGAAACGTATCAGCATTTTACTTGCCCAGTAGGAAAAACCGTCAAAATCATTTGTCCCAAATAAAATTAATGCCAGAACTTTAAAAAACAGTTTAATTTGAAACTGACCAAAGGAAGAGAAAACAGTCTTGACTTTCAAAACTAGCAGGTAAAAGGTTGGCAAGTGGATTTTGGCTGGCAGAAACAAAAAACCAATAAAGATTTTGAGATGCCAGATGGTGTTTACTTTGGGGCTAACTTGCTTATGTACATTGCTTGCTTGCTAACAAGTCATTATGAACATTTGTAAACAAACCATTTATCACAAGAGGCAGAGAGATGGGAAGGGAGAACTAAGATGGAAGCAACTCAGAGATAATCTATTTCAACAGTACAGTGCCAAGTCCACTATCAAAGCATCTGTGACAGATGGCCATCCAGACTCCACTTAAACACTTCTAGAAAAGGAGGGTCCACTATCCCCTCCACCTTTATGAACAGCTCTATTTATTAGGAAATTCTTCCTGGCATCCAATCAGAATCTTTTTCCTTGTAATTTGAACCCATTGTTTCTTATTCTGTCTTCTGGAACAACTCTGTACAATTCTGTCCCATCTTTTATAATCTTCTTCAAAGACATTTGAAGACAGCTGTTAGGTTTCCCTAGTGTCTTTGCCAAGCTAAATGTATCCAGGGCCTCTTATTATTCCTTGTAAGTTTTTCTTTCCAGGCCCATTGTTATCTTGGTTGATCTCCTCTGGACATGCTTAAATTTGTGAATGTGCTTCCCAAAATGTTGCGCCTAGAACTGGATGTAATATTTTAGATGTAACCAATCTAACCAATGCAGAATAGTGAGATATGATGACACCTCATGATACTTCTAGTGATGCAGCTGAATACTGCATTTGCTTTTTTCCCAACTGCATCACACTGTTGGCTGTAAAGGGAAGAGGGAATGGCCTTGAGAGACAGCAGGAAAAACCACTACCAAGACAATGGTCAGATAAAAGATGCCTGAGTCCAGGACAGGAATGTAATCTGAGTCAACGTCTCAGACAAGCCCCTCCCTAGATCTCACCAAGATGAAGGAATGGCAAGAAAAATCAAAGGATGGGAAAGAACATGCTGGGCAGCAGCACATGTAAAAAGTTCTCTGTGTTTTAGTGGATCACAGGCTGGACAAGCAAACCAGCAGAGAAACAAAGGAACACGGGAAGACTGGAGTTTTTTGAACAGTCTATGGGTACATTTTTAGCTCTTGGTCATCAGGCTAAATGTTTTCATGATCCTGAGGCACTTGGTATCTTCTGTTTAACTGGTGTTCAGCTTGAAGACTGAAAGTATGGTAGGATTGAAGACAAAGTTGAAAGTTCTGTCATCACCATAACTGCAGACTGGCCCATTCAGATTTGCAAGATTCTGTTATTATAGCTTTACAATAAAAGTAGTACTGTCATACATGACATTGGATTCCTAGTCTGATCTAACTTGAAGGGCTGACATTACTCATATCAAGCCTGTGATCTTTTTCATGTGTACTGCTGCCCAGCATGCTCTTTCCCATCCTTTGATTTTTCTTGCCATTAATTTTTCCTATCCAATTCAGAACTTTGCATTTTTCCTGTTGAAATTCATCTTGCTGGTTTCTGCCAATTGTTCCAGCTTGTCAAAGTTCTTCTAAATTTTGATACTTCCTCTAAGGTGTTTGGTAGCCCCTCTATTTGCAAATGCGGTAGTAATATTTTTAAATGCTTGCCATCTTTTATCTTTTATTGATTGTACTGTAATTTCTTTGATTGTTTTGAGCCTCCCAGACGGGTTGAGAGTTTGGCAGCATACAAGTTTAATAAATTATTATTAAGTTAAATACCACAGAGCCCTGTAATATGTCACTCAAAACCTAACACAAAGCCATTGCTGTATACCTATTAGGTAACTTTTAGCTCACTGAGTACCATTCATCAAATGGTAGCACAGGTTAGGCCACATTTTTACCTGCTCTATTAGAGTTTAATGGGAGATTTATCAAATGCTTTGCTGAAGTAAAGGTATGGTCAACAAAACTGGTCACTCAGCTCAAAAGGGAGATCAGGCTGGTATGCCATGATTTATTTTTTTATAAACCTGTGTTGGCTTATGCATTATTTTCTAAATCCTCACAAACTAATTAATAATATGTTACATAGTTTTTCCTGGTATTAATATCAAGATGATTTGTTTGAAATTACTGGAGTTCTCTTTTTTCATCTTTTTGAAGGTACAAACAACATTTGCCATTTTCCAATCCTCTAGCACTAGGCTGATCATGAGACACACATGATGGAGCTCTGGGATGGCATCTCCAAATTACTTCAAGCCTCTTGGATATAACTGGTCTGCCTCAGGAGACTTAAACTTGTTCACAGTAGCCTGGTGCTCCATAACTATCTCTCTGTTGAGTTGCTACTCCCTCCTTCTATCAATTGTTCAGTTATGACTCACTTTCTATCATAACTTCCATATTTTAAATGTTCAGTAATCCAGTATGTGTGAGACAGTATTGTTTTATTAAAATAATGCACACTAAGCAAGTATGCATGGAAACGCCTTCATAACACTTTGGTAGTTTAATGCTCAGATCTGCAGGAATCCTGAAAGTGGGGAGGCAATAGTGAACTATTGTCCAGTGGAAACAGAGAATGGAAATCACAGACTCAATGATCTTCCACTGTCCAATCTAATTCTGGCAAGGAGAAGTCTACAGAGATCAGCAGGTCTTGTGTCACAGGTAATTGCTACTGTTATCACTTTCATGGGAAAGTTTTGAATGCATTCAACTGAATTTGATTATAACCCCCTGCAGATCTTCACAGTTAACGAAAGATCTACAGATGGGCCAGTCTGCAGGTAAGCTGATAAAAGCTTTCAGATTTGTCCTCAGTCCTATCATACTTTTAGCCTCTAAGCTGAATACCAAATAAACAGAAGACAACAGGAGCCTCAGGACCATAAAGACATTTAGCCTGCTGACCAAGAGCTAAAAATGTACACATAGCCTGTTTCAAAAAAACTTCAGTCTTCCCATGTTCCTTTGCTTCCCTGCATGTTTGCTTCAAAGAAAGCAAAGGGTAAGGAAGTAAGAGAAGATTTGCATGAGCAACCATGTCACCTCACTAGTTTTTGCTCTTATGTAACCTTCATAGATCTCATGAGATGTTAGAACCTAAATTTTACTTCCCTAAAATTCTATGCTCATTATTTTCTATGCATAGCTGCTGTGAAGTTTTCATGAAATGTAATCATAACTTTCTCTACCTTCACAGATGAATCTGGTCTCTAAGCAACCAGATCAGCTAGCAATGAAAAAAGAAAAAAAACCAAACCCACATACATTCATTCTATTTACAACAGTGTTCTCATGGGCTGCATGGTACAAACAAGTTTATACAATGGCAAGACTGGTTATAGATATTGTTTTAACCCTCAAGAAAAACGTTTGTACAAAAACCTGGCCTGGGGATTAACATTGCGAAATGTTTTCTTAAACTACACTATTCTGAATAAATTGTTAGTTATGGTTTGCCTGTCAAAGGGCTGTGCAAATGTGGATCAACATGGAAAACCTTGTTGTGACTAAGCTAATGAAAGAGATTGTATTCAAGGAGAAAGCAGGACATTTTCCAATGCAAAGAGGCTTTGAAATGGTTCGGCTACAACTGCCATAGACAAGAACAAGGCATACATATATAAATCCTAATCTGTGACAGTTTTACACTCAGATTAAAGATTATCTTTTCAGCAGGTGATTTATGAAAGTACATGGGATAAAGAAAGACATTCTCCTGTGATGGTGGATTGCTTAGGAGAGCTTCAAATTCTTTTAACCAGGTACTTCGTGTGCTTGCTCTTCCTCCCTCCCTCCTTCTTGCTTTCTTTCTGCTTTCAAATCAGTGTTGACTCCTGATGACTGCCTGGACAAGTCCCTGCAATTTTCTTGGCAAGGTTGAAAGTGGTTTGCCCTTGCCTGCTTCCTAGGGTTGAGAGAGTGAGTGGCTCAAAGTCACCCAGCTAGCTTTGTGCCCAAGACGGGACTAGAACTTACAGTCCCCCGGTTTCTAGCCTGGTGCCTTAACCACTACATCACACAGGCTCTCCACATCATGCTGCTCAGTTACAAATACTGCTTGGCAAATAGGAAGGACCACACAGGGAAGAGAAATGCTACATAAATCTCTTTTTGGAAGTTACCACAATTCCAGAGCAAGAGAAATTGTGGATTAAACTCCTCTGTTCTTTTACAATAGAAGCAACACCAATTAGATGTTAATATATGAGGATGAAAGGAGAGAGGAAAAGAGATGGATAGTCAAGAAATGACAGGTGATGATAAAAACTAATTTAGATTGTTTACATTTCTGTCTAAAAGAGCAACCAGTAAAGGCAAAGGAAACTTGCAAGGAGTCAGCAAAAGGTGTGGTTCCACAGCTAGCCCAACGTATGGGTAGTTTCTTTACAAAATATATTTGCTTTTATGGAAGCCAGACAAATACTACATAAGCACCACCAGAATGTCATTTCCCATTTTTTCTGCTTTCATTATCTTGCCCCCTGTGGTAATGTCTTATTATTGCCAATAAAATTAACTTAAACATCATCCTTGCTAGTTATGAAAAGAATTCCTGGGGACAGAGCTTTTTTGAGCTGACAAAATACATCTTTTGTATTTGTTTTTCATATTCTTAGAGTCATGCTTTAAGCACTTCACACTTTATCTAACTGCAGACCAGATCTCACCCACTGGATTGTAGATAGGTCTGTCTGTATATGCTAGGTATAGAAATGACCTGCTTTGGCTGTGGAAGCTCAATGGCAAGTAACCATCTAAAATTACCATGGAGGTATGCAATTACACAGGCATGATGTTTCATTCTGAAACATAATTTGCATAGCAAATAAAATGATTCCTCTTAAATATGCTTTGCAGTTCAATTTGTAAACTACTTTTTAACTCTTTGACATCTACTTGTAAAAATGAAGATTGCCTTCAGTAAATGTTTTGCCTCAAACCAGTATAAATTTCCCATGATAATCTTAAATTGTATTAATGTTCTTAACCAAATCCATTAATAATGTGATTTTGCATGATGATGATGATGATGATGATGATGATGATGATGATGTAGGTGCATGTTTTTCATACCATTATTAATAATTCTGGAAAGTAGTTGGGTCCCTGAGATTCACTCTCTCCTGGAGTCTTGCAAAGCTTTAAAAACAGGAACCACCATCAATAGCAGCTCACGTTAAAATCCTAGAACTTGCCTATTTTAGTGAAATATATACTTATTTATTCTCAGCAGGCCAAATATTCTGCTCTCAGGTAGTTGTGGAGATATCTTAAAATAGTATATACTTGGACAAACAAAATGCTTCCTTTTAAAAAGGGAAAAAAGCCTGTTTTTAAAAATAGGCCAAAGAATTTATTAAAGACTGTAAAAACAAATATTTTATTTATATATGTGTGTGTGTGTGTGTGTATATAAAAAAGAAAGATATATAAATATATTTTTATATTCATCACAAGTACAAACAATTACAGTAACTTATCACCTTCTCTGATACTACAACAAAAGATCTCTCCTTCCCGTATCTCATCTCTTATCTATAAACAAATTGTTAAAGCTTCATCATTCAGTCCTAGGCAGCCAAAATCTATTAAGAGTTACCAGAAATGACCACATATATATTTTAACCTTAATCAAATAAACCAACTTTATATTCCTTTACTTTACTTTTAATACAGTAACTTATCACTTTCTCTGAAAATACAACAAAAGATCTCTTCTTCCCATATCTCATCTCTTGTCTATAAACAAATCTTTAAAGACTCATCATTCAGTTCTGGTCAGCATTAAATCCATTAAGAGTTACGAGAACCAGCAACAGATATATTTTAAACTTGATCAAATAAACCAACTTCGTATTTCTTTCCTTTGCTTTTAACAATTATGATCTTTAATCCCTTGAAATAGTGTCCCAGAACTTGATTTCTTTTCATTTTCTCTTTGCCTCTTCTCAGAAGCTTCTTTAAAACTTTATCATGTCTCATTTGTAAATCCAAAATAAGAAAGTTATCCCAGTCACTCTTCTGATTTGTTACAGTGGTACCTCGGTTCACGAACAATTCGGTTCACGAACAGCTCCGGTCGCAAAATTTTGCCTCCGTTCGCGAACTCCGCATCAGGTTACGAACAGGATCTGCGGCCATTTTCCCTCCCATAACACGTGGTTGCGGCTTCCTGTAGGGAGGGGGACTCTCCCTCCAAGCAGTAACTGCCTCCCCACCCGCCTTCCTGTCCTCCACGCCAGAAGTCGCGTCGAGCAAGGTTAGCTTTCTCTCCCTTCGTACTGTACTTTGTGTCATATTTTTGCGGTTTAAAAAAAAACAACATATGGTTCAGAACGGATTAACCGTAATTACATTGAACCTTATAGGGAAATTTGATTTGGGACGCAATCAAAAATTGGTTGGTGACCAAATTCGTAGGGGTCAGAATGGATCAACCGTATTTACATCGAACCTTATGGGAAAATTTGATTCAGTTCACGACCAATTCGGTTCGCGACCAGAGTCGCGGAACGAATTAAGTTCATGAACTGAGGTACCACTGTATTTGTATATCCCTTTTAATTATTAAGACATCAGCCAGTTTCATTTGGAAATCCAGTGTAACATCTTTTTCCATATCATTCTTATAACCTGTCATTTTAAAATCTACATTGGAACCAGCCTCTCTCGCTGTCTTATCCAATAAAACCAGTTCCTCTTCTATAACCTCTTTTGAATCTAGTTTTATGATAGCAGACATCTTAAGAGTAATTTTTGAGTGCATTGTTCCCAAATATCCTTGAATTCTTCCGAAGTTAGATTATTTTGCTCCATTCCATATCAGTGGATCTCTTCTCCTTTAATTATAATCTTAAAGAAGAATTCTTGTAATTAATTTCAAAATCTTATTTCAAATCCATCTGGCTCCTTAGTCTGTTTATAGCTTTCCAATCAATGTTCTAATCACCCTTTTGCTGTTTATTCCAAAATAAGAAATTTTTAAGTCCTTAAACTTGCATAAAACTTCTTTCACCAAGGATTGAAGGAAGCTCACCTGGTGTAATGAAACTTGCCTTTCTGAAGGTTCTTAATATCCAAAAGACTGTTAACAAGCAATTTCCAGAAGTGATCAAGAAAGGAAGTATGCAAACTTAGTGTCCTTTCGAAAGTGCCGACTGCAACTTGGGCAAAGACGGCAATCCCTTGGCTCTCAGAGCTCTAAATCCACTGGAGACCACTGTCTTATGGTCTTCTTGCAGGGAACTTCTGTCTGGAATGGGTGTGGGTGATCCCAAGTCCTCTCCTTGTCCAGAGAGGAATTCTGAGAAGCCAGTCCATTCACCAGCTCCTCATTCCACTGTGGTTGTCAGCTTCACTCTCAGAAGAGCCATCTTCAGTTCATCATTGCTCCCCCAGAAGTCCAAGTGGTGCACATTTACAGTGGTCGCAACATTCCATTTGTCCCTTCACAGCCATCTTCTGACAAGCAAAATCAATGGGGAGGCCAGCAGGAAGTTGCAAGACATCATGTGATGGCTTGCTTAACAACCTGCGGTGATTCACTTCACCACCACAGAGGAACGGATGTCATAATTCTGGCATAGTCACATGACATTTCACTTTATGACATCACTTAATGATGGAGTTGCCAGTCCCAATTGTGGTTGGTAAGTGAGGACTACCTGTATTTTCCCAGGATTTTTCATTACTATATTAAAACTATTAAATTATTAACAAGTACTATTGAACTCATTTTCTAATCAGTATCCTTTTTTTCACCCAAAAGATTATATTTTCCAAGCAACAAAGAACATATTCTTATCAAATATTTTCTTGCTTAGATTATTATATACTTTGATCCCAGGCCAGCCAAGTATGGCTGTTGAGCTCCCTCTCCCAGTGCCTGGGCCTGGATAGGAAGAAACCAATTCCAACTCAATCTTAGCTAGACCAAGAAGTTGTGATCGATGGGACCATCTAGGCCCAGGAATCTTCCATCTTAACTTCTGAATGGGATTGCATTTCCCCATTCAGGAGCAGTGCACAATCTGGGGGTCCTCTTGGACTCACAGCTCCTCCTGAAAGAGCAGATGGAAGCTGTGACCAGGAAAGCATTTGCATAGTTTCATCTGGTACACCAGTTCTGTCCCTTCCCGGATTGGGTGGCCCTCGAAATAGTCACTCACGCCCTCATCAGCCCACGGCTAGACTACTGCAATGTTCTGTACATGGGGCTGCCCTTGAAGACCACTTGGAAACTTCAACTGGTCCAGAATGCAGTAGCATGAGCAGTGTGGGCCTGCCTCAGTATGGCCATATGGCATCTCTGCTTTGTGAGCTGCACTGATTGCCAGTGTGCTTCTGGGTGCGATTTAAGGTGCTGGTTATCACCTATAAATTCTTACATGGCATAGGGCCAGGTTGAGGGACACCTATTTCCCATGGTTTCTGCTCGGTCAGTACAAGTCAACAGAATGGGCATGCTCCAGGTCCCCGGAATTAAACAGTGTTATCTATCAAGACCCAGGAAGCATGCCTTCTCTGTCATGATGCCTGCCCTCTGGAATGACGTTCCCCCTGAGATCCAACCTTGATGGCATTATGGAAAGCCTTAAAGATGTAGCTGCTCTCCCAAGTCTTGGGCTAGAGTGAATGGGACTTGTTGGTTGCGTTTTGTGTGTGTGCATGTGTCTGTGAGTTGTTTGGCCAAACTTCTTGTCATGTTCATTGTTCTTGTGTATTGTATTTTTTATCTTGCTTTGTTATATTGTATTTACCCAGAGTTGTCTGGAGTTGGTCACTGCTGAAATCATCATCATCATCATCATCATCATCATCTCTTCCTATTATAGAATAATGTCTGTCACTCAAATTTGGTCAGAAAGCCATGGCTCTGTTTGGTGCACCCCTTTTGGATCCCTGGCTTGCACTAAGCAAAAGGGAAAACAAAGGTGGACTACAGCAGCCACATGGTCTGAAGGGCAACCCCTGCTGAAGCTTTTGAAACTTCTAATTAAATTTGAATGAAATATATCCATGTCTGTGTCTGTATCAATAAATAGATATCGCATATTATAAGATTTCTGATTCCAGTTATGGCATTAGATGTCCAAAATATACTAAGAAATATAATCAGTGAGTTTATTTCTTAAAATACACATGATATATTCTTAAGTGGGTTTGTCCTTTCCCATTTTAAACATTACTGAAATCCAGCAAAAAGGAAATGGCCTATCCTAAAGACCCCACTCCTGGCCTCTGTAAGAAAGTAAAACCCAGAGGAGGGCCTTTACAGCAATCTCAGAATGCAAATAGGTTCATATCTACATCAGTGATCCTTCAGATATTCCAATCCTATACCATTTAGCTGTTCAATAACATATGTACTTTAAAATAATTCTAAAAACCAGCATCTAAGTCCATTCTCCTTCCTGGTTCTGTTAACCCAGAATGAAGACCAACAAAGCACCGTAGAACAGTAGTGAAGCATGTTCACCAGCTTCAAGACAAAAGGGTCTTCTCCAGGCATGAGCGCTGAGAAATTGTGTGGTGCATTTTCAGGACTTCCCCATTTGAAACAAGGGGAAAATGTTTCAGAAAGTGTCATTGGTCTAACTTCTTTTGTTCGAGTTTGGGAAGTTCAAGTCACTCTGATGTCTGGTGACAGCCAGGACTAGTCCCTGCAGTTTTCTTGGCAAGATTTTTGGAAGTGGTTTGCCACCACCTTCTTATTAGGGCTGAAAGAGAGGCAGGACTAGGCAGGACTAGAACTCATGGTCTCCCAGTTTCTAGCCTGGCCTTTAACCACTATACCAAACTGGCTGTAATTTGCAAGGGGAGGTGATAATATGCACATATGTGTATGTCCCCCTGGCCCTTGTTTAAAAGATGACAGCTGACCAAATACAAGATGTTGTTAATCCAGCATTCAAACTGCTGTCATGACATAATTTGCACAGTGTAGTTGAAGAACTTGTGTTTTATTATTTACTTAATTGTTTATACATACACAATTAACAAGATAATCTTTAATTTTAAAGAAAACTAAAAAAGAAATAAAAATACAAACTAAGAAAGGAGAGAGAGAAAAAAAATATCTTATATTTTGTATTTAACACAAGTCACTGGATTATTAATGAATTTACTACCATAGTATGAACAATACAAAACACTATTGTAAGATATCACAAAATTTTTGCCATAGTAACTCAGATTGCTGCATCCTTTGATTAGTAGAAAATACTGCCTTTTCCAAAACAGATAAATCACACATTTCTGACAACCATTTCTTGACATCTGGAATAATATTATTTTTCCAACTTCAATATAATTCTTTTAGCCACCCGCCCCCCCCCCCCCCAAATGCTCAATATAACCATAATTCCTGAGAAGAACTTGTTGTTACTCTTCTTAATGGTTAAATTTACAAGGTAACTTAGGGCCAGTATTTATTGGCACTAGGGAAACCCAGGTTCAAGTCCACCCTCAGCCCTGGAAGCTGACTGGCTGACTTAGGGGCAGTCACTCTCTCTCAGCACAACCAAACTCACAGGGTTGTTGCTGTGAAGAAAAGTGGCAGGAGGATGAGCTATGTATGCCACCTTGAGTTCCTGAAAAAAAGGCAAGATATAAAGCTAATGAATGAATAAAATATATCTCAGCTCAATCTAGCTCACAGGGTTTTATAGGAATAAAATGAAGGAAGCTGTCTTGCTCCAATATCCTTGACTTCACTGTTCTCAGTATTGACCCCAGAGATAGTCTCATTCATTGTAAATGCATCAGTCCGACCAAGTTTATAAACTGGAAAAGTGATTTCTCAGGGTAGTGCATACATTATAGCTGGGCTGGGTGTGTGTGGGAAAATGGAAAGAAATAGGACCTCATCTAGAATCTGTTTTCTTTTCAGAAAAAAATATCCCTCTCCAGGAGGCACTGAAAGGGGGAAAACTATTTGAAAGCATCCTTTGTAACATCCTGATAGTGTAGAATAAACATGGATGAGTTCTTTCTGTGAAACCACAGGCCTGTTTCTTTATGAAAGCAGCTGCTGAAAGGCACTGACACCTTAGTTATTGTTTTGGTCATGCACGTTGTCAAAAGCATCCTTGTAACAGAAAAGGCTCAGAAGTGACTGCAAACTTAATAAAGGCACAGATATTAAGAAACAGACTTTGAATAAATTGCTTTGAATAAATTGCTGCAGTTGTTCTCTGTCAGAAGGGAATGGGAAGTTCCCTAAAAGGATTTCTTCAGTTAAATTGGCTATTCAGTGAGTTTTCAGTATGATGCTAATTGGGAACACATCTTTTTCCAGAGTACTCAGCTGTACAGAGATTCTCAGAGACAGAAAATGAAGTCTGTTACAGACAGTTGTCCTCTACATAGGAAAGACAAGCAGGTTGTCCCCATAACCACTGAATGTGCATTACTATCACCAGAGTCCCATAATGTCTGGACAGAGCTAGAATCTGTTGTACTGACTCAATTCAAGGTGGGGCTACTGTTAAGAGCTTCTTCCTTCTTGCTATGTTCTGATATCTGTATGACTATGTATCAGATTTAAGCACTGCATTTTATATTTCATAATTTCCCTCCAAATTTTTGATTAGCTATAGTGTATTCCACATTATTAAAATTACCTTCAGCTTCATAAAGATATATCTAAATAACTAAGTACAAAATTTCCATAACTTCTAGTGAACGTCAGCATTAAAGCTCTAACCACCATATTTGTTGGTTGTATATATAGTTGTCTTAAAGGAAAAAAAAACCACACAGAGAGAGGTGTCAGTCAGCTTAGAGTCTCCTTCTGGGCACACTGGAAGGACCTTATTAAAGATAAAATTATCAAGCATACAGAAAGACAAGTCCTGGACAGGAAACACCAGCATGACTTTTGCAAAAGTAACTCACTATACTAAGAGTTCTTTGAAGTGGTAGCAAATGTGCACACAGGGGTGATCCAGTAGACCTTTTTTAATTGCACTGTTAACACAGCTTCTGGTCAGTCCCTCACCAAAGACTCCTGAGCATTCCCAGAATATAAATGTGTGCATGCATATACATCTATACACAATAATTCATAACACAGTTGCATAAAGAAGAGAGATTCAAAATTAACCAGCTTAAGAATTCACAGTAATACTCTTGTGGTACTAGGGGGAGCTAAGGATTTGCACCAAGCAACCATTCTTTCCTATGGCTAGAATACTCAAAATGTTTTGAGTTTTGTCCTATCAGAATCCAGCCTGCTCAAGTCATTTTGAATTTTGTCTTGTCCACTGGAATGTGTTTAATAAGCTCATTTTGTCCTAAGCAAAACACAGAATGCATTTTTCATTTCATGCACATTCCTACTGCTCAGAGCCTAAGCCTGGTCATTCTGTTTTGAAAGTGCTGTTCTGCTCCTATCAACAGTGGCTAAACTACATTCATAATATAGTTGGCCTCTCAGGTATAGGATCAAATATATTCTACTGCTGTCAAAAGTTTAAGGTGGACTCAAGCAATTAAAAAATATATTTTAAAAGTCATATAATTATCAATGACTGCACCTATAAATGATATAACAATCATGTTCTTATGTGGTATGTACTCATACAGAGTCTAATTTTTGTTTACATTATTGCTCTGTTTTGCATTCTGTGACTTCAAACCACATTGTTGTTGTGTGTGTATACATCTACCAGGTACTCAGGCCAAAGAACAAGTAGTCTGGACTTGTATATGCAGAAATCAGGCAACCTACAGACGAATGGACTAAGGATGCACCCAAAGGATCTGACGATCTCAAGCAGTGACAGAGTGGCTAAGTACAGGATGAAAGATCTGGGAGATTTCTCTCAGTCAGTTCCAGTGGATTATGCACTGTGATGCAAAAGTCTGAGCTGGACCATCTTGCATTATGCAGGGATCCACCTTGGACAATACTCTCTTGTGTTGAACATCCTGGATCAAAGGAAATCACGCCAAACATTCTGATACAAGATCAGTGAACTACTGTCTGAAGTTTCTTCCTTATTCAAAAGAAATCTCTATCAAAAGTATCTAAAGCTGTCTGAAAATAAATCCAATGATGTATCCCATGCTATGATAATACCAGATGTCTAGAAAAATATACCATTGTCACATTCCAATTAAACAGCTTGAAGATAAGGACAGGTTGATTGGGATGTCTGTTCCTCCCAGAAAAGAATAGCAGGAACAGATGGGAAGGGTGAGCAGGCTTTTAATGTTCAACAAGAACAAATATTGATTCTGCACGTTATGCAGAGAGATTCCCCTTTGAAGCCAACAAACTTGGGCAAACTACAGGAAAGAGCAATACCCAAGTATCTGCAACTAAAGCTCTTAGCTTCTCTGAAGTCATTGGTGAGGGTCCGCAGTTGCTATTGAGCTTTCAGTTTCATCCCCAGATCCTCCTGATCTTAAACTTGCATGGTGCATGTCTTTTGGCAAAACCACTAAGATACTGAGACATGCAAGCCCATAGGATATTTCCACATGAGAATAAGCTACTAAAATGAGAATGGGAGAAAAATAAAGATGTGACTCAGCAGATGTGTTGGTACTAGTTGCAGGCATTCACTTACAGATTAGAATCCCAGGACAAGATCTTGGTTTAACAGCAAGCCTCTGTGCTAATTACAATCTTATTTCAATTTAACTAACACCGAATAACGATCACGTCTGCTACTGCCAAGCCCCAAAGAATCAAATATAATATCTGATAAGAAGGTAATGTCATAATGGAAGCATTTAGACTTTCAGTATCTTAGCTAATGTTATACTTCAATTAATAAGGTATAAGGAGAAAAAGAACATGGCAGAAAGGCTACAGCCTGTTCCATGGGATTCTTTATGCATGACAGCAATGCAGAAGAGATTAGAAACTGCCAAATGTGGATCCAGGCAGGCCCTTGGGAACAAGCTTCACTGCCAGTGCTTTATCTGTGAAGGAGGCATTAATGGAACACCTGGAAATTTGCTACCGATGGGCTCCAGCAACCCATAAGGAAATTATACTCCTATTTCATGCTAATGCTCCCAAACTGAAGAATTAATTCATTATGCAAGCTGGCTGGGCAAAGCATATTGAGATAGGAAACAATCATGCATATGAAATAGCAGAGAGATTTAATTTGCTGAAACACTATTTAAATTACTTAAAATGCATGCTCAAATCAGAAATGCCATTGTAGAGGACATACAACAAGGACTCTATAAACAAATTGTAGACATCCGGTGCAACCATAGCAGGACAGCAACTGTCATTTATTATCCTCCAAAGCAAAGATACCAGCTCATGGATGGGTTAATGGACAATGCAAACAAGGCTTTGCCTGTTTCTCCCTCTTCCCTATGGGTTGTAGGTATAACTGAACCACTGAGGTTGCAGACAGGTGAGGATATAGGCACAAAACTGTGCCTGCTTCTTTCAGTTCATTCTGGAGGGACTGAAAAGGCGTAGGATGGATTTCTTGGCTGTGATCCAATAACCCGACTGGTAACTGCTAGGGCTGTGCATGCTTTAGAAATGGCGTGGAAGAAGCCCGTGGGGTCTTGCATGAATGCAGATACCGGACCACTTTGATATTGGTTAAAGTAGCCCAATCTTCCATGTGAGCTTGAAAAAGTGACCCTGCTTTAGGGAATCCCTTCTTAAAGAACCAATGCCATTTTTTTTCAGGCTCATAGGGGAGCCTGATATAGGTTGGGCTTCGCTAAGAAATGAGAAACTGCTGCTGCACTTCTCCAAGATCCAGGGACTTCTTCCTAACCATTTTCAAAGAATGCACAGTCCTAGTAAACTTTAGATTGGCATCCCAAAACAACACTGATTGTTATCCATACTAGAGAGGCCACTTGTTAACAAATATGCACATGATGTTCTTTATGTTACTGAATAAGATAAAATGTATTTTAGATAGGAAATAATTATTCACATGACTTTCAGGAAGTGAAGCAAAAGAGCAGAACTCTATAAGACTATTGGATTGTCTCTGAAATACCCATATGAGCTATTACTGAAAACAACTTATGGATTGATGAACAACCCAATTGAAAGGCAGTGGATATAATGCAGTGTCCTAGGCATGCTACCTAGGATCAGCTGCTTCAGTTATTTTTATTATGGCAAATAATGCTTATCATATCATGTAACTGTGTTTTATTTTTGAGGAGTTAGTTGTCTGATGCTAATTTGTTCCTCTTTTTGCATTCCTTGTTGGTAAAGTTAAGGTTTTAAATTTTTAAATAAAGTTGAAAAATGACAGTCTCAATGTGTGACTGTCCCTAGCATTTATTATATTTATTCATTAGTGCATTTATTTTGAAGATTTGTATGCCAACTTTTAAATTCAAATTTCTCCAGTTTTTTTTCATGTTCAGCTTGTGATCCACTGTCACAGTGTGACGGGGCATTCTTTTTGAACTGGAGGTATATTTTGCTTTGCAAGGGTGGCAACTAACACAGAAAGTAAGACAGTGGAAGCTTTTATGCTTTTTTTACTATTTACGGTGAAGCTATTTACAACAGGTATTTATAAGAGGTGTATACAACACAATCACGGTTTTCACCCAATGTCAGGTTTCCTCCTAAGTCTCCTTACCAGAGACTATCCCCCTCTATCTCTCCTGCTTTCTTCCTCTTTTACTCTGTCTCCCTCCCCCATTTTTCTGGGCTTATCAAGAGAGAGTGAAAAGAAAGGAATGGGCTGGATTTATTGTAGTGTGTTCATCATGGCTTGATTTTCTCCTGTATCTGCTCAGCTGAACACCTACTGCTTCTCCGTTGGGGGAAGAACCTCTCTCAGGGTCTTCTGCCCAGTCCTTCCCCAGAGACCAGGGCTTCCCCGACAAACAATCCCCTCCCTCCCCTCTTGAGTCTTGGGTGAAGATGCCATCTGCAGCCAGTCATGTCCCTCCTTCCCATCTTGGGTCTTGGGTGAAGATATAATCTCTTTAGGTCTTCTCTTCCATTCTTCCAGGGAAGCCACCTGTGGATCTTTCTTCTCCCTTCTCCCTTCCCAACCAGGAATTGACAACTGCTCTACACACTCACATAACTTCACTCTCCAACTTTTCTCTCCAGCCTCTCTGTTTTGCAGAGTTTTTTTCTCTTCTTCTCTCTCTCTCTCTCTCTCTTCAATTTTGGGTCAGACCAGCAACATGTCCCCCAGCAACTGAGAAGGTGGGTGTCCCCCCACCTTTATACCCAACACATGGGACTGCTGTCTTTACATCTCCCCACAACAGCCCTAGCTAGCAGCCAGGTCAGCTCATCAGCCCTCATGATAGCACAGCTGCCCTTCAAGGCCAGAATTGAGCTGCTTCTCCTCTTTTCTCACTCCATTTGCTGACTCACAAAAGCACAACTGCAGTCATACCAGAACACTAAAAACCATATGCCACATCCACCAAAATGCCCAGCTGCCCAGTAAGGCCCCCTATGAAAAAGCAAAAAAAAAAAAAAGATCATCCAAGAATATATTTTTAGGTCAGTTACAACCCTAACAATACTTTTTTGTTCTTAATACGCAGTTTGTTCTTGCTCTTTGACCCTGACCTGAGTTTAGGACAGACACTGATATAAAAACTCATGGTTGACAATTCTACTCAATCTCAGCTTCTAATTTTTTAATGTTCTGCTTCAGAGCAATCTATACTCCTACAGAGTATATTTCAATTAATCCTAGAGAGTATAATTCAATTAAATTGTACATTCCAATCTACCTTGGTGGCCCATGGACTCTTTTCCTATGGTCTAAATCCTGGCTTTCCCTTCAACTTTGGCCCTGCTCATGGACCAATGTGTCAGCAGTTAGTTAAAGAAATAAATTGACTGCATTGGTGCATCAATAGAAACCCAACTTTCAAGATGTTTTGATTATAAATATATTCATTTCGAAAGTCAGACCATCACAAAAGGAAGGGTTTATCTCAAATCTTCTAACAAAAGGTTTTATTTTCAATGTTATCGCTTTATTTCAGAATAGATATTTACAAAAATACATTAATCTTACTTGTGCTGTTTTAGAGTCTAATTCTTCTTTCCTAGGCTTTCTTTGCCTTTTTGCAGCAGCAGAAGATAAATATCTAGATTTAATTCAATGCTGCCACAATAGACATTCTCTTTTACAGCATTTATAGGTTGGGTCCCCCCCACCCCCATGAGACTTTTAAAACTAAGTAACAGCAGTCCTCTCCGCAGCACAGGACAACCAAAGCTAACTGTGAAGATTAGAACCCAGTGGCTGAAGTTTCCAATACACACAAGAGACTGATTATTCACAGTTCAGAAGAAGTGCCCCAAGTGCATATGGAATTGTCAGATAAAGGTGACAGTTTCCAGTGGGTTCTATGGACAACATTGCAGGCATTAAAGGCAATGTACATTGCAGGTGCTGAAGGAAGTGTCTCTGCAGGTCCTATGTCCCTAACCAAGGTCTTTCAATAGACCAGCAACACATTTGTTTTCTTTAGATTACATATTGTTAAGTGACACTAGTACTGGTTTGGAACTGAAACAGCTTATTTGATGTTGGATGTTACATAGCACAAACAAAACAAGTGCAATTGGCCGGTGGTTTTTTTTCTTTTTTTCTTTTTGCAATTGCCCCATATAAGAATGATGATACATTCAACAAAAAAATAGTTAATATGCCCTATATTGCTAATCTCATTAATTACATAATAAATTGAAAATATTTGAAGAACTGCAGTTATTTTAAGATTAAAAATCTAGGTTGGCAAACTCTGGATTTAAATTTTTTTTTATTAAAATTAAGAAAATATATTTTAAGAAAATATTACAAAGAGAAAAACAATGGTTTAGCAATAGATATTGGGAGAAAAAAAATCTCAAGAGAAATCACTGAAATCCTAGTCAAAGTTTAAAGATTGTGCTTTCTTGTGATTATTTTTTGGGTTGATATAATTGCCACAGTGTTACCTTACCTAACAAGTGATAAAATGAACATACAAGTTGTTAGGCTTGTAAGTGATTCAGCTTAACTACAGTCACAAGATGCAGAAATCTCACTAGTTTTTTTCTGAGATACACCTGATTATCTCCCAGTAATTTCTCCCCCCTCCCCTGCAGATGTTACTGCCTTCTTTGCATTATGATATTTCTTCATCTGACTGTTGGATTAAAACAGCAGTATGAGCTACCTTGGCTAATGAACCAGCAGCAGTTTGCTGCTGCTGCTGCTTAATGAACTGGCAACGTCCAATGTCATCTACTGACCAAGCCAACATACTGGCTCATTTGGTAGCTGTATTTCTGCTGCTTTCATACTGGTGCAGGTTAACTAACAGGTTTGACAGTGTCTGCAGAAATGCCTGGTTTTAAATGTGAAAAACCAAAGAGCTTGGGGGAATGGATAATAACATTTCTAAAAATACTAGGGACGAGTATCAGTCAGACAGAAAAACAGCAGGAGATGTGAAAGAGACAAGGATCACTGCTAAGAGAGCTAGAGAGTTTCTCTACCAGTCTTTCATGCCCCAGCGTACGCTTTTACGTCTCCATTTATATTTCTCTCTTCTGAAGGCATACTGAATATTGTCTCACTCTTCAGGCACGGAGGCACTTTTGTGACAAGAGCTGCTGGCTATTTATCCAGAAATGACACACAGAGCATACACTTACAAGAACACTGTCTATACTACCTATAGTATAGGTATCTCTGAATTCTGTATTAGTCTGCCATCAAACTATAGGCATTTTCCCATCAAATAAAGAAAATGGTAAGATTATTTACGTTTCCAATGACAGCACCTTCCAGAGAGACATCAGACGACTTCTCATAAGCAGCAAAGCTGGGGGTTATCTGTTTCTGGTTTATATGATTTCAGCAGCTAAGTTGGCATGAGAGGCATCACTGAATACTCTGCATTTATACACAGAGTCCCTCTACACTGAACACTAGCAGTCTGGAGTAATGCCATCTTGAATTACTAATAAAAATGTCATTTCCAAAATATTCTTTTACTTGGGAAGCTAACCATGTCCAATGTCTTCTTGCCTTTTAAAGTTGGAGACACCGATTTGAACTTGCTAGTAATATTTAAAATGACTCCTTGGTATCTTTTAAAAAAGGGTAATTTCAAATCCAGTTTTGCACCATGTGCTTTGAAACATAAATGACAATTTTTATATGTTTCATACTATAATGCTTATTACTTGTGAAATTTACAGTTAACTTTTCTTCTCTTGTTGACAGATAAGATGCAAAGTCCAGAAAAATGCCAAGAATTCCTGAGATGCTGCAGCATGCACCAACCAATGCTGACAAATCCTCCTTTTAAAAATTAAAAAAAAATCTACAATATCTCCAAGGGAGCTCATTAAAGAAAACCTATATTATTGTTAACTATCATGGCATTTTAATAAAATTTTCAAAGTAGAAGCTAATGAAGGTTAATGTTCTAAATATGTTAGTCTTTTTATAAATGGGCTTAGATATTATGGTAATTATGTGAATAGCAGTGGTCCTAGAGAAGAAAAGTTCTTCCATTCCTTTGTATAACATTTATTCAAAGACAGGTTTATAAAACACTTTTCATTTCATTTTATGTTGCTAGCATACACTTCTTTCTGTACATCACTTACATCATCTTCTCCACCTCACCTTTTTCCTTGAAAGTCTTGCTTTCCACCAGAAGGACAATGTAACTACTTTTAACTTCACAGTGTAAAAAATATGCATACGAACACCCTACCCAGGTACAAAGATAGGTACTACTGCTCTAAATGAGACTACTAGTATTTAGACCATCCTGATGAAACAAGTACATTGTAATCTCTCTGAACTACTGTGCACTTTGCCAAGACCTGGACTTTGCCTCTCCTACATAAACCTGAGGGTTCTACCACCCCAGCTTTTCAAAATAAATAGAACAGGTTTTTCAAAAAGATATATTTGGCTATGGGAATTGGTGTTGCAGAGTTTCATTTTTTTAAAGAAAGATCCAGTTGCTATTACAACTCCTGGGTATATGAAATTGGTGCAGACTATTGCTGTCATAAATAATACTTGATGATCTTCTTAGCACGTGCCTCAATTACATATCATTCAAACTTTGAAAAGTGTTTAGAACACTATAGCAAGTTTATTGTTCAGGACTGCATTATATGTGACTCTCTTGTTACAACTGCTTTATTGGCAACTGTTCCATTTCATGGATCAGTTCAGTGTTCTGATGTATTAAGCCCTACACAAATTTGGGGGCAGACTATTTGTCAAATAATATCACATTCTTCTATACAGTATATACTTCCAGGGCCTATAGATCCTTGGGAAAGGTTATTTTCTCTTTGCCACCTTCTGAAGCATAACTCATGGCAATAGAAAAAAGGAACATTACTCTAGCTTTCCTCAAACTCTAGCATTTATTGCCAAGAAAGACCAAATTATTTCCATCCCTGTTACTCTTTCATTAGCAAGCAAAGATGTTTGGTGCTTCAAGTGTTGACTTTATTTGCTATATGTTTTAACTGATTTGCTTTTATGTTTTCAATTCAACTTGGACTTGTATCTTACATGTTTACATTTCAGACTGCTTGAGGAAAAGGAAAGATGAAACACAATTTAATATAGTAAATAAACAAGTAAATACCAGCAAACATTCACCATCTCCAATATTAATACAAAAATACTAACCGGTTTAAGGCCAAGTTATTATTGCTTAATGGCCACAAAATGTCAATTTCCCAACACAACCTATAAGATTTGGTATCTTTCTAATAAGATACAATAAAAATCCCACAATTTTCATACATCTTAAGAGAAATAATTTCAAGAAAAATTATTCCTAAGAGTTAGTGCATAAACAGACTGAAAGCAGACATACCAGTTGTCAGTTGTATTGAAATCTGAGAGCCAATTTGCACAATCAAATGAACATGTGACAAAATAAGTTACCCAGAACTAACAAAATGTGCTAGGACAAAGGACATCTGATAATATTACATTGCAGACAAAATTCAAAGCTTGACATATATTTACACCACTACCTCAAAGCCAGTAGACAGACTGACTGTTAGGATCAGATGCATCAGTCATACCTTTACAAAACAGATTCCATCATACAGTTTTGAGTCATCCCATCAACACACAAGCCTTTTTAAGCCATTCTTAGCATGCTCTAAATGTATATTATTGCAACACAGACTTGCTATAAATATAGATACACCTGAAAATATTTGGTTAAGTCAGGGATGGTTGAAAATTAATTCTTTAGACAAAGAGCAGAAGGCCACACTGCTTGCAGATGTAACTGATATGGCTGGAGATGAATTTAGTAATTTTCAGATTATTTTTTTTTTGTAGTTAATAAAAGTCCTGAAAGTTTCTATCATCCATTTCTAGTTAAAAGCTTTTCACAAAGAGAGATTAAAGAAAAACAGACATAAAAGAAGCAATGCACAGTGTCATTTGCATGAAAGGTTGCAAAGAAAAAAAAAATCCCTTCTAATATAAATATCACAATTAAACCAGATACCATTGTTCTGACAACATGTAATATCTATCAAAGTAGAATACATGAATATGATTAAACTCTTGAAACCTCAAACCTTTTCATCCTTTCAAAAAAAAATCCTTAATAGGCCCAAATTATGAAAATTAGCCAAATTGATTATTAAATGTGTGACCCTATTCCTTGCAAAGATAGAAATCCATTCCATTATCTCAAGTGAAATCCAGAATTATCATTAAATATGACCCATATGGCTTGGCCTTGTTCTATTTTTGTTGTATTTTTGGCTGATATCAACAGGAATGTTAATATGATTCTGGATCAATCACTGTAGGAAGACATGTATGTTCTTCTTGGCTATATGCCCAGTATCTGGAAATTATCAAAAGATCAAGAATTACGGATTTTTTGCAGCACTAGAAGAAGAATTTTGCATCTGATGTGCAGCAATGAATCAGTGATAAATGTTTTTTTCAACTCTTGAATTAGTCTTTTTTTTGACAAAGGGGCGTAGGAGACTTTCAAGCAAGATGGTCGGTTTTTGAAGTTCTCTGGTTGGTAAAAAAACATCCAGGCCTTCCCCCCTGCCCATTTTTTAAATATTGTATTGATCAGTTTTGAGATTGTTTCAATCATTTAATATTATTATATGCATTTGTGCTGATTATTTTGGAATAATACATTTTAAAGGAATATTTTAGATAAGGGCTCCTCATTGTAACTTTCCAGTACAATGGTTAGCATAGCAGTGTAAGACAAATAGGAATGAGCCACAGTTGCCAATCCATTTGTTTTTTCTGTGTCAGAATTAAATGCATCTTGCTCCAGGGTTTATTTGTGCATCAGAACAAAAGAGACAGAATAATGAGCCCAACAAGGACACGTCCCACAGTTACCTACTGGAGTTCAGCTAAGCTGAGTTTGTTCACTTTCTATCAAACAGCTGTTCTTTATACCTACCATAAACTAGGAAAACAACTGCCCAGTTGCTGGCATTCTAGGAGAGAGGTAAGAAAACAAGCCTGCTACAGATAACCGCATTTGAAAGATTCAGGCACCTTCCTTAACAGCTATGAACACATTTGGATATTGTGATTAATAGCCAGAGAAGCAGCTTTGAGGCTAGGCATTTTGGATAGCCAAGAATATATAAAATAAAAGAGCTGTCTTTTAAATACTGTCCAGATCCAGGAGTGCAAAAGCTATCTTTAGCTGAACTGGGAACGGGAAAAAATTGCCTCCTCCAATAGAGCACTTCCCCACCCCAAATGGCTAAGAACAATTTGCCTGAAAATATAATGAATGGTTTTATTCTTTAGACAGTTTCCTCTCCAGGTCTCTGTTAAATGTCCAAGGGAAAAAAATATAAATCAGAAAGAAAAGAAACATAGAAAAAAACAGCATACCTGTATTGAAATGAAGCCCTTAAAAGAAGCTTTCAGTTAAATGGAGGACAATATGACATACATTTTACAGCTAACTTTGCAATGGTAAAAATATTTACATATTAAATCAGTGTTGATATAATAAACTCTTCCTCAGTCTTATCTTTTCGTTTGATGTATTTGGATGTTGAATGGCTAGCAAACATTTAAAGAAATTGAGTTCATACATTGTACTAAGCAATGGTTTACTTCACCATGGTGCATTATTAAATAAAGTACAAGTGAATGGGTTTGCATAACAAATTAAGCCATAAAGTTTTATTTACAAACCCCATCAAGGGTAAGCTTACAAAATGCACTAAGCCACAAGCAAACCAACCATACTATGGTATAGCTTGATGTGTGAACCAAGTCACAATGAAGAATAAGGCAAACAAAATGTAAGTACTACCTCTGATTATTTATTTAAATAAAAAAATTAAGCCCACTTTACATAAAGTAATCTCAAAGTGGATACAGGTAGTCCCCAGTTTAAGAACGAGTTCTGTTCCCAAGGTCTGTCCTTAAGTCGAATTTTTATGTAAGCCAGAACAGTATTATTTTATATACTGTATAAGTGATATTGTGTAATGAACTCAAACCATTGCGTATTTAACTCAAATTTTGCTACAACAGGCTCCATTCTTAACTATGGGTCATCCGTAAACCGGGCGTTCTTAACCCAGGGACTACCTGTATATGAAAGTGAATTCTGCTTCATCACTGATGTTATATCTTGAGATCATCTTTGCATAATGAAAATAATATATTTAAAATTCACAAAATGAATCTATTCTAGCAACTGAAAATGTACATTCTGCATACATTCACTAAGGCTATGCCAATGACTGTGGCAGCTGCACCTCTTTGGGCTTTGCTAGGACACATCAACTTCCAACTAAAGCTTGAACAGAAACACCAAAGCAAACTCTGGCTGGAGCAAGTAGCATTTCTAAACCCATAACCCAGTGGATTCCTGCACTAGTGTAGACAGTAAGGAAGATTACCTTGGCAGAGATATGTAAGAACCATCACCTAGGCAAAAGGGGCTGAAACATTTTTTAAGTCTAGAGCAAAGAGATAACATTTAGAAGCAGCTCAGGCAGATGCCTCCCTAATTCACTGGAGTATAAGAAGGGAAAGGAGGTACAGCACAATCAAACTTGCAAGATTCTGTTATAGCCAATCTCAATAAAAATAGTTTTTAGCCTTCTTATAAAGTAGATTTCTGGTCAGGTCTACCTGGTGGGGCTGACAACTAGGTTGGGAATTAGACTAGATTATGCCCAGGATTCTTTCTAACTTTTATATTCATGGAATCTACCATTCTAATGGCATATGAGGCTCAGCAAAGGTTTTTTGGTGATGAAATAAATGAACAATATCATATATACCATGCTCCCTCTTATATCTTCCCGAAAAGGCAGCCACATTACACCGTTGCTACAGGAACAAAGCTGTGCAGCATCAACATTACCTTTCAAGGATTAGAGTCCATAGATATAGATATAATAGATATACGTGGAGAGAAAAACAAACAAAAGTTTATAAAAGATAGAGAGAAAAATCCATAGGAAAGAACAACTTGGTGGTGATACCAATGAATAGGGCCATCTTTGCTAGATGTGTTCAAGCTGGAAATATATTTTTCAGGGATGCTGCCATTTAATTTTGATTCCTGTACCAAGCACAGGATTGGCCTCAATGATCTAAATCGCCTCTTTCAACTTCATGCAGTTATTGAGTCTAGGAAGGAAATGAATGGCTGAGGTATTTATGCCTTCTTACCAACTTGCATTCAGTCAGTAAATATTTTTCATGATTGGTAAAGAAAAGAGCCTAAAGTCGGAAACCATTCTGGTCCTTTATGGAGTAAAGATAAAAGAACTGACTGGTTCTTGCTGGCTCTTGTTGCTGCAAAATCTATAAGACTTAACTATCCTCATGCTGTATGTCTGAAACAGAGAATCACTGTGCTTTACCACAGAAGTACTGTGCTGCAATTCCTATGAGCTGAAAACATGGGTTTCAAGCTACATTAACAGCTTATATATGATTCACCAATTCCTATGGATTTGGAGCTACCAGAACCAAAACATCTTTCTGATGCCAGTTGATAACTGGAACTTATAATAGGCTGTATTAGTTTGATGCTGAAGCGTCTTGCTAGAACAGAGTATTTTGCCATTCACAACTGAAACTGCAATTCAGTTTGCTATTGCCTCTTGCCAGAGAAAATACATTGGAAGACTGCATCTTCAGGAATTGCACAAGGAACTCTCTACTTGTTAAAGCCAAAGCACAAAGATTTCCCTTGATGCAAGTCCACATACACATATCCCCACACAAAAGATTTTAAATAGTGAAGGCAGGAGATATTTTGTACTCCATTCTTTTTTTCAGGGAAAAATCATCTCCTATTGCAGAGTATACAGCAATGCCATTTTGAGCGGGTGAATTAAGACAAACCTGAAATATATTCCTCTATAACCCCATTCATGCAGAACATTATACCCTCCTGCCATCGCTTAAATGGCACCCACACAGAAGAAAGCTCTTGTATTCCTACTGGCTTCCATGCAAGCTAAATCTCTTGATAATGTACCCCTTCATGCCATGTAGCTGACATCAGCACTAAATGATGTCTGATCATTCCAATGATTTGAAATTGCAAAAACCAATTTCATAAGGGCAATTATGAATTTGGCAATTATGAAGAGCAATTTCATAAGATCATGTAGAGGTATCATCACAGCAATTAGAATAATATAAAATCTGAACAGGACTTATATTGTATATTAGAAGACTGTAATACAGAGGTAAAATTGCTTGTCCATATAATATTACTCTCTTATTCTTGGGCCAGATTAAGGTTCCTAGGCATTTAAGCATGATGGTGGAAGAGAGCAAGAAAGCAGTATATGCCCTAGGGCTGTGCAGTGCTTTGGATTTAATTAGGAAGAGATGCCTTGGAATGAATGGAAAGGTCAACACAACTGTTGTCTACATTAAAGCAGCTGCTTCTTTTCCTAGAATTATGCAGCTGCTAAAGGGTGACTTGCACTGCAGCTGTGTGAACTTGGAAATAGATGTGGTTGTTTAATGATTTATAAACAGGTGCTAGGTTCATGCTCACATATATTTTAAAGTACTTCTTCCCCTTCGAATCAAAATCCTCTCGATCTCTAAAATACAATTTTTGAGAGCCAGTTTGGTGTAGTGGTTAAGGCATCAGGCTAGAAACAGCAAACTCTGAGTTCTAGTCCCACCTTAAACACAAAGCCAGCTGTCACCTTCTTTCAGCCCTAGGAAGTAGGCAATGGCAAATCACTTCTGAAATCCTGCCAAGAAAACTGCAGGGACTGATCCAGGCAGTTGCCAGGAGTCAACACTGACTCAAAGGCGGCAACAACAACAACAACAACACAATACAATACAATACAGCCAGTTAAAGAACAAGTTCTGATCCCAAGGTCTGTTCTTAAGTCGAATTTGTATGTAAGCTGGAACAGTATTATTGTATAATTCTGTATAAGTAGTATTGTGTAATGAACTCAAACCATTGCATATTTAATTTGAATCATTATGTATTTAACTCAAATTTTGTTACAATAGGCTCTGTTCTTAACTATTGGTCGTCTGTAACCTGGGCATTCTTAACCCAGGGACTACCTATACACCATAATGCCTCTTTCATCAAGCTCCTGCCCAGATTTAGGACTCAGAATGGCAAACAGCTTCATTATAAATATTAATTAGTATGCATCAGTGTTAGTCATCAAAAGACAGGAGACCATTTTTGTAATTGCAGTTGTTCTTTGCTGTGCCCTATCATACGTATGGGTGGGAGAGAGTGAGAGTGATTAGTCTATACTGCTCACAGGAATATCCACCTACATATTAGTCCTGCATAAAGGAGCAAGATTCATTCTGCTCTCACTGCAGTGGTATATACATCCATTTAAGCTAGGATTTTAGACTTAGAAATCCTGAAGTGTTCAGATGGTTTCAACAACAGCTTTCTTACCTAAAGAGACTGTGCCTCTTATGACAAATCCAAACATTTAGCAAAATTAGAAGTACCCAGAGCGAAAAGACCTTACTGGGGTAATATGGGAATGAGAGGAAAGGGGGAAGCAGGAAGGAATTATTCGCAAACCTGATGCGGTATTGGATATTATCCGAAAATATATTTTGAAGGCCAAGGTACTTTCAGCTTATTATGCAGGAGACAAAGCTAATACAAAGGAACCCAAAATCATGGCAGTCAAGAAAATTATGGCTGTGACTCACATAGCTTTTTAAAGGTCATTTCAAAAACAATGGAGGCGCCAGATTGAGTGGTCTTTATTCCCCTCCCCAACCACTGTCTGTTCTTGCATTATATAGGGAACATAATTTAATCATGCTGCACTGCAACTAGTGCTTTGCTTCACATATGGAGCTAGACTTTGCATTGGCTAGATTAGACCATTTGCAATAATCGTAAAGAGTCTGCCTAAATTGTCTAAAGACTCTGAATACTTAAATTAATCCAGCAATTTGACAGGAAGTCAAAAGAAAATCCATCCACACACAAATGTAATTTATCATTACTTTCCCCAATCTGGTGTCCTCTACAAGTGCTGGCCTACAATCCCCCTTCCCTAGTCAAGCTATGAAAGCCTCTTGGAAGTGGAAAATATTAACAATACACAAAACAGCTGGATTTCACGGAGGTTTAGAGTAATAAAACAACAGTAGATGGAGAGCTCTATCAGTAAGGCTAGAAACTCCTGAGCACTAGTGCTAGGAAGAGCAGCAGGTGGTACTGGGGAGTGTACTGTGTTTTTTTCCTCAGGTTTATTCAGCAGTCATGATAAGCCAATGTATAACTGCTTTTAGTAAGTCAAAGGAAGGTATATGCTCCTCTATGTGCACATCAAACAACCTAGAATTGTGGCAATAAAGTTGTGCTGGATTTATTCACCCATTGTGTTGCGGGGGCACCTTTATTTCATCCCATTCCCACAAAACTCCATTACACTTAAATCCCTTTCCTAAGTGATAGGCATCTCAGTTTTCTTTGGTGAGTCCTCAGCTGAAAATCACTGCAATGTAAGTAAGTTCATTTCTTTTTCATAGAAGGTCAGGGTTTGAAAGGACCTTGTAGACCATGTTACTCAACCCTTTGTAGTGCAGGAATCCACTACTACAGTATCCTTAGAGCCATCTTTAAACATCTCTCAAGACAGTATATTTTATTGTTTCAAGAGAGAATTCGTCCTGATGCCAATCAAAATTTGCTTTACTATAATTTAATCTCCCTATTTCTTATTTTGTCTTCTGGAAAAGGTCTAACCAGTCTTCCACAACCAGTTTGGATCCATTAAAAACCCAGTTCCTTTTTGCTTATATTACTGCCCAGTATGGTCTCTCCCATCCAGAACTCATGCATTTGATTTTTCCTACACAAATAAAGGATTTTGCGTTTTTCCATGCTGAAATTTATCTTATTAGCCCATTATTGTAAGCCGATTATTCCATCTTATTAAGACCCTCCTGAATCCCAAGATTGCCCTTTGAAGTGTTTGCCATCACTCTGTCTTCGTGTTGCATAAAAATTTCTAAGCCCTCATTAAAATTATTTATAAATATGTTGAACAGCACAAGGCCTAGAATGGAGCTCAGTGGTACAGCATACAACATCTCCTTCCAGCCTTATACAGAGTCATTTGTGTGCACTCAGGTACTGTAATGGAATGTATCTAGGAGGAGGAAAGTGATGTGGGAGATCAAGGCTATCGGGAAGGAGGGGGTGCATTCCAGGAGGGGGGAGGAGGCTACACAGTCTAGTCTGCAGGAGGAACGTGGGAAGCGAAAGAGGTTCAGCATAGCCACTCCCTAGAATCTCACAGGGTATATCCACTAGTTGGTGTAGTATAGATTTAGTTTGGCAAGATTCTGTCTATAAGGTGTAAGCTAATAAAGGAACTGGACTGGACTGTTTCATCATTGTTCTTGGGCTGGGCCTGACAGGTACAGTTGTTCAATCAGCTCTGTATCCATCTAATGGTAGCATAGTCCAGCCTACTTTTTGGCATCTGCTCTACTAGATTTAATGGGAGACTTTGTCAAATGCTCTGCTGAATGTAAGTCGCACTACATCCACCACATTCCCACAGCCACCTAAGCCAATCACTGTCTCAAAAAAAGAGATCAGGCCAGTCTGACATGATTCTTGATAAACCCATGCTGGCTTCTTGCCAAGCAATGCATTCTTTTCCAAATGTTTACAAATTAACTGCTTAAGAACCTCTTCCAGACTTAATTTTCCATGAGACATACATGTGTCACCATTTCCTTTACTGAGTCGTTCCTGAATTTATATGTCTCTTCACTACAACTTAATTGCATCTGACAGCTAGGTAACTGCTCAGAGTTTCATTTCTTTCCCAATATATAAAGAATGTGTGCAGGACTATCATAGCATATTTTGGGACTCAAGGTGAGCCTATTCAGGTTGCATTCACTTACAATGCATGAAGCAACTTTTTCCCAAAGATAATAAAAACAGGGGAAAGTAAATTATTATATTAATTAGTACAGAAGGTATGACTCACCATATTTTACAGTCAGAATGCAGCAGTTACTTTAAACCCTCCCCCCCCCCAAAAAAAAAAGATCAAAATGACAATGTTTTCAAATAATACTAGGCACCATAAAGCACATGAAATTCAGGTCATCTTGGAATCCTCTAGTGACAACCTATCAAGCTTCTACAGCAGGAATAACTTTATGGGCAAAATCCCTTTTGCAGGAATACCATGGTGGCAACTGAAATGGGCAGGCAAAACCATAGCAGAAGATCTGGTCACACCACCTCTGCTGCCTCTCTTACACCTCTCAAATATATAGCTCAATGATGAGGTTTAAAGACTGTTGTCTTGAAAAAAAAGAGTAAGAAAAATACCATCTGATAACAGTAGATAACCAAACATAGGGGGAGGATATACTTTACCAGCAGGAAAGATTTTAGATACCTAGCTGCATGTTTCCTCTTAATTACAAATTTGTAATGAAGAGCTTTTTTTCACCCTTCTGAAGCAGAGAGCAGCTTTCTCTTTTACATGGGTGCATGCACACATGGACACAGACACACACAGACACAAACAGTAATGCAGCAGTAGCAAGAACTGCATGTATACTGATGAATGTAACAGTCACACAGTACAAAACATACAGAGCAAATTGTTCACAAAATAGAGCCTTAAAGGCTCTCAAAATGTAACATCTGTACACAAGTTCATTCCAAGGGCCACTGGCCATGCTGAGTAGATTGCTTGGAGTTGTGGTTCAGTAATATCTGGTGTCCCATCTAGTATTTTCTTTTCTCAGTCAAGTATTTTATATTCCATCCATTAAAGATGCAATAATTCTGAGGGGAAAACAAATCCTTGAACACAGTCTTTCAATTACAACTTGCTAATCCTTGTACCTATTCACCTGAACATTTGCAGATTACTTTTCTAACAATATCTGTACAATGTACTTCATTAATGCTTAAGTACATTGTACAGATATTGTACTTGGAGAGGGAAGTGATGTCATTAAACATACCAACATTTAAACAGTCTTTTGCATTAAATCTCAGGCGCCCGTTTTAGAGGGTTTCATCTATGTCTGCCTGCACTTACATTTCTGTATCAACAAGACTTCATTTTTTGTATTCTTATTTGATTTTGGAAAGCAGAGAGGGAGCTGGCTTTGACCCTAGAAACCTTTGCAACAGTTCAATCCACCCTTATGTATGCAGGCCCCAAGAAATTATCCCAAGGGACTACGGCCTTTAATGATCCCTCTCCAAACATGATTCTCTGTGGGTTCCCCTACTAGCAGGACCGTTTTGTAGTCAGTTTTGTCAAAGATAGCCCAACATCAACAATTTTGTACAGGTAGGAGAACATTTTTAGTGTGCTGACGATTTAAGTTGGATAGATATGGGAGTGCAGAAACTTCTACAGATGGGATTTTAGAGTGGAGTCCTTGGTGCTCTCTGAGCTTGGTTGTTTTCTTGCAGACATTTCATTACCCAATTAGGTAACGTCATCAGTGCTCATGGGAGATGGGATTTCAATTTGAACTGATGTGAATGCAATTGCATGAGAAATTTGGCTTTCCTTTGAGACAAGCTTCTATCAACCCCTAAATTCTGATCTTGAGCTTAGAGAAGTTTTCTACAACCTTAAGGAACACCTACTTAGTCATATGTCTAGATATTGTAGTTTGACGTAACCACTCAAAGATTGAATTCTACTGTACCTACTAGTTACATGCAACTCTTAGAATGGCATAATTCTCCAAAATTCATAACTTCTACAAAATTCAGTTCAGTATAACTTTAAAAATTTAAGCCCAACTGTGCACTCTTTTAATTTATGTATCTGACAGTACATCCTTTTCAATTTATGTATCTGTCCCTGACTGCAATAAAAGCTCTCTTGCTTCATCAGATTCATGTTTCAATAAATAAACCTGCCACTTTAATGTTGGAAGGAGCTGAAATGTAAATCTATCATTAGTATTTGTAAAAAGGAGAAGTCAATCCAGATTTCAAGGCACCCACTTGAATTCTATATTGTCTAGAGTACACTCAAGCATGCCATTTAGCACAGTGCTGCTTTTGGCTTAACAATTCAATACTTATAGCTAGCAAATACATAATGCTTGCAAATGTGATCAAATACATATTTTTGAATTTTCCAAAAATATTCCCCACTTATAACAAACTTATATTTGTTTCCAACTTTGAAAACAAATATAAGTTATAGCTCTATGGAGGTGTATAACCAGTTCTGTATTCCCACAAAAAACTCAATTTTACAGTTTGTGGAAGTCTGCCTGCCTTGTGTTGTTAGCACAACTGCAGGTAACTGCACAACTAGTGCTAGTTCACCAGTGTTTGGGGTTGGGACAAATCTGGAATGTTCAGAGTAGAGTAGTCCTACTATAAATAACTCCTATGGGAGATCTGTCTGTTATCAAAATGGCTGCCACAATGGGCATGACCTGTCATAAAATGCTCATTTATTAGAATGCAAATTAGTCTCCTAGGACGTTTTTACTATTTCAGTGAGACTGTTGCAAGGCATAAAGGCTCTCCTAAAAATAAATATTAGGACAAACAATGCTTTGGTTTCTATTCAGGAAGGGAGGGATGGAGGGAGATGGTCAGACAGAGACAGGGCAAATGGTGGATACTAAGAGAAGTGGTTATGGGCACCATCACGTTTATGATTTCGCAGTGTGTAATGGTGTGTGGGAAAGACTCTGGGAGATGGGAGAAAGAGATGCTACCTAGGGAATGGTCAGATAAGAGACAGCATAGCTCACAGCTGCATAATGGGCAGAGCAAAAGCCTTGGAAGGGACCCTCCCTAAGTTCTCAGGCTGTAAAGGTGAAGGTGGGAGAATTGTACTTGCAGACTTGCAAGATTGATGTCAGCCTTACCAGATAGACCAGACAGGGAACAAGACTAGATAAACTAATTCTACTTTAATGTAAGCAAAGAATCTTTTGGATGATCTCAGGCATGGGCGGGATGGGTGTTATGCATCCATCCTTGCCCTACTTGACCTCTTGGTGGCTTTCAATACCATCAACCATGGTATCCTTCTGGATTGGCTCAGAGGATTCAGGGTGGATGGCATGGTGTTGTGCTGTTCACCTTCTTTCTCCAGGGTTGATTCCAGTCAGTGGTAATCTGGAAGGGGAGATCCCGCCTTCGGCCCCTACTGTGTGCAGTGCAGGGGTTGGTGCTCTCTCCACTCCTATTCAACATCTACATGAGGCAGCTGGGTGAGCTCATCTGTTGCCATAGGGTGAGGTATCATCAGTATGCTGATGATACCCAATTATACCTCTCTGCCCCTGGCAAATGAAGCCATGCTGTGAACATCTTATCCTAATGAGGCTGTAAGGGTCTGGATGGGGTAGAACAGACTTTGGCTCAATCCTGACAAGACCGGGTAGCTCTGGGCTTTGGGGCCCACTGGTTCTAGAACTGTGCCATTTTGGTTCTGGATGGGGTTGCACTGCCCCAGACAGACCCCGTGAGCAATCTGGGGACTTATGACTCCTGCTTGAAGACCAGGTGGCAGTTGTGGCTAGGAGGGCCTTTGCACAACTTCGTATTGTGTGCCAATTACTCCTGTTCCTAGATCGAGGGACTCTCCTCACAGTCATTCAGTCCCTAGTCACCTTCAGGTTGGACTACTGTAATGTGCTCTACATAGGGCTTCCCTTGAAGAGTATCTGGAACTGGTGCAAAATGCAGCAGCGCAGGCAGTTATGTGTGTTCCTAGTAGAACACATGTTACAGCTCTGCTCCGCAAGCTGCATTGGTTACCAGTTTGTTTCTGGGTCCAATTCAAGGTGCTGATTTTGACCTTTAAAGCCTTATGTGGCATGGGACCAGGTTATCTGAGGGACCGTTTCTCCCTGATTACAACTGCCCTTCCCACCAGATCCAGCAGAGAGGGCATGCTACAGGTCCCGTCACTAGGGAGCTACATTTGGCGGGCCCTAGGTGGCGGACCTTCTCTGCTGTGGCACCCACCCTATGGAATGTCCTTCCCCCCCAAAGTGAGGCTGACTTCATCACTTTTGACTTTTCAGAGTTCCCTCAATCCTGGTTGTGCCATCAGGCCTGGTGAATTATTAAGGTGGCTACATTATTATTAACATCTCTTCACCTAATATTCCTTTTTTTAGTTTTTTATAGTTTTTAATGTTTTTTTAATAATTATTATAATATTATTTAGTATTTAATAAACTACCTGTTTTTAGCTTTGTTGTATGCCATCCAGAGTCACTTGCCATAAGATGGGCGGCTATAAAATTTGATAGATAGATAGATAGATAGATAGATAGATAGATAGATAGATAGATTGATTGATTGATTGATTGATTCAAAACTTTTAGGAAGCTTTCCTTCCTAAAACTTAGTTTCTCTTCAAATAGTAGCTCTGGACTCAGTTTAAAATAGCTAATAGTGGCCTTTAAAGCCTTAAATTGTATGGAGCAAAGTTATCAAGGACTGACTTTGTTTCTGCCATTTCCTTAGGTACACACTGAAAGGCCTTACACATAGGTCTACCATTAAAATTAGTTATGTTAGTGGTTATGAGAGAAAGTCTTTTTACTAGTGGCCTATATTTGCTTCCTTCTGAATTCAAAGTTCCTCTTTCCTTTGAACTGGCCTTCAAGGATTTTTTTTAAAAAAGCAATCAGTTTTAAAAGGATTTCCTGAACTTTAAAGTATTTTCTCTGATTTTAGTGATAACATGATTTTTATTGTTCTGATTGAAGCTTTGTGCTACTATTTTGGTCAATGTCACATATTGATTTTAAATTCAGTGATAACATGATTTGATACTGATGTTTGATATTGATTTTAAATTCAATGATAACATGATTTTTATTATTCTGACTGAAGCTTTGTGCTACTATTTTGGCCAATGTCACATATTGATTTTAAATTCAATCTTTTTGAAATCTTTCACAACATTTATTGTAATCTAACTTGAGAAAGCTTTCAGTCATCTTTATTCTGCAGCATATTGGTGCCTCGGTTATCGTATCATGTCTCAGAGAAATCTTGAAATGGCCACATTTTAACAGAATGGTAGGTCAGAATTCTGGAGACTTTTACATATTGGTATACATAGCCCAACTGTTGCCACTTAACTCCTTCTGTAATGAGAAAGATATTTGAGACAGAAACTGAAAGTTTGTCATTAAATGTGAACTGAGATTTCTCAAATATTACTCCCACACAAGCTAGGAATCATGGTATGCAGTTCTGGCTTATAAAAGATACATAACCTTGCTTCTGACAACATGCACAAGACATCACTGATGAAAAGAAGCTAGCATCTTCTGGAATTCTGGTTTGTCGGTTACATACTAATATGTGTAATTTCTGACTGAAATACATTTGTTCTGATTTCCTCGGAGCATTTAAGACAGCAGTGTCTTAAAAATCTTCAAGTTTTTATTGAATCAGTTTCAGAGAAGCATACAAAGAGGTGTACAGTGACTTCGTTAATCAATGTTTAGAGTTAATGTAAATATTACCTTTGAATCTGCCTAGTTCTTTTTTCTTATAAGAGTTTGGGTTGTTTTTTTTTTAATAAATACATTTTCCACTACTGTATTGTATCCTTATACATTTGATTCCTTTCATTTGATACTTTTATTAAGAAATAAATTCAGCTTCTTTCTGAACCCATTTCAAAAGCTCTTCTCTTCCCATACTTGGATCCATTATTTCTAACAACATAATCAAATCTGTTAGATGTGTGTATGTCTACAAGAAAAATAAATAAATAAAAATCCATAACTGCAGCAGGATGCATAAATGTGTGAGTAAATACATACATAGATATATAGATATAAATATAGAGAATTAGAAAAAAGCATACAGAAAATAAACAGCACAAGAGTTACAGAAGATAAATGAAAAGCATCCCTCAATGCTGGCCTGAACATACCTTATATAACATCAAACAACAGGGATTGTCCTTAAATGTCTCCCTCAATTTGCTGATGAGCCTCATATGTTGTAACTACACCAAAGAGCTCAATATTCTTTTCTCTGCTAACCTAAATGTTCAGGAATGTAAGGAAATATTGCTGTCAACACAACACATTTTTCCCCATAGGGAAAATAAATTGCAAAGACAGAATTTGGTTTATATTCTACCTTTCCTCCAGGAACTCAAGGCAACATACGCAGCATTCCTTCCTCCCATTTTTTTCTGAAATCAACAAACCTGTGAGGTGCTTTGGGCTGATAGAGAGTGACTGGCCCAAAGTCAGCCATGAGCTTTACAGCTGCAGGTAGATTTGAACCCCATCTTCCGATGCTTAATGCAACACCTTAACCACTATGCTACACTGAATTTCCTTATATTCTCCCTCTTACCAAATGTGCATGTTCCTTTGGGTCTCGCATGTTAGAAAAACTAGCATTATGAGGTGCAACAGATATCCTACCCTTCAACAAAATAACAAGAGCGGGTATGGATTATTTCCAGGATCCCTGTAATCCTAACTTTCATTATACCCCAAATTGAGATATTAATTTCCTTTCCAGGGGGTCCAGTCTATATATCCACTGGAGTTAAGAGTATCACTGTAAAATTCTCCCTGCATGATAGATTATATTTAGGAAATTAGATTTGTTGGGAAAGCCTCAGGTGGCTGGTCAATCAATGAAGCACACGCCTTGCTTTCTTTTACAACTGAGATGATCATAGCTGGAGAGCCATACCTTTCCCCTGATTGAGTAGTATAGACTCTTTTCTCCAGCTCTAAGTAGCAGCTGTGACTTCAGAGAAGCTACTTGCTTGCAAAACTCCACCACCAAAACACAGGTATAAAGATGCAGGTATAAAGTAAGTCTCTTGGGGTGGGAGGAAGGCTCTCTGCTGCTACTGCTCCTAATACCATTAGTTGGCTGACTCCAATGGCATCTTTTTTTAAAAAAATTGGCTCACATAATGTAAGCCCAACTCTACAGAGAGCACAATGGACCACCAATCATAATCAGGATGAGTCTCCATCCTTAATTCCCAGGTAAAGTTTTTAGTCACACAGGAAGCTAACAAAATAGCTTCCTCATCAGTTCAGGAAGCTGAGGAAACAAAACATAATTGCTGCCTGATGAAGCGGGTGCACAGCACGCATTTCTGTGCAGTCACATTCGATCGTTAAGGGTCTCCAGCTGGGAGAGGATGGATACAAGCGAGCCGGCATGATGATGAAGCAAGTTTTCACGGTTAAGTAGAGTCTGGAAAATGTCGAGGCATTAAGATTTATTTAACATGAACCAGCGAAAGAAACATAAACTACCTGGCTCCCTTGAAACATTTATGTATTATCCGTCACAGCAACTAAGTAAAAGTTAAAGGTCACAAGTCCACATGACCTTTACAAAAAACAGCAATCTCAAACAAATGATGGCTGGGAGATACCTAAGCAATTCCATAAACCAAATAAACATTTTGTGAGCCATAGTGACAAATCCTTAAGCTTTCTTTCAGGGGTAAGCAACCTGCATCTCCAGAATCCCCCTCTGTGCAGGTCAATAATCCACCATCATTCTGAGGCAGAAAAAAAAAAAAAAAAGCTGGAGCATAAACCCTAAAATATTTTAATATATTTTAAAAAGAAAAAACTACTTTTTAAAATATTATCATGATTATTATTTAGATTATTTATATAACTGCCTTTTCAAAATGAGTTGGGGCAATAATTAAAAAATACCCCCCCCCCAAAAAAAACACCCTACTCAGGGCAATAAACAAAAGCTAACAGAAAATACAGAACATATCCTCCAACTTGAATATATGCCTTTTTCATCCCAAGCAAACTGCCAAAATATTACCAAGATACCAAACAGCTGCCTATCTCTGGACTATGTAACACATACCACAAAATCACAGACCTCCACATTTTTTAGAAGGCCCTGCTTCTACTTTAAAGCACGAACCTCCTAAGGTTAATTTTCTCCGGATGAAACAACTTCCAACCCACAAATAGCAGGGGGAAACAATACATACCATGTGCCAGTAAGAAAAAAGGTCACTCTAACATGACTCGTATCAATTGCTATACATATGATCCTGTCCATTATTAAGCTCCTTCATATACAGAGAAAAAGATTCTGGGATTGCAGGCCCCACCAACAGTCTGCTGTCATATGAATCTACCCATCTGTTGAGTTCTTTTGAGACTCTGCTTTACAGATGTTTCCACAGAAATCAGTTCAGTTCCATCTGATTTTTAAATGATTTCCCCAAACTGCATCTCTCCATATCCATGTGCACTGAAACTGACATCTTTGGAAATTTGGTGATGTGGTTTGCACCTCATAAAATACTCATAAATTGCATATATTAGGGAAAAATAAGTACAAATAATATATTACATTATGGGAACTTTTTTTCCAACTGTACAGAAAAACTGTATACCATAGATATTAGGAGTAGCACACATGAAAATCCACACAAGGTTTCATGTAGTGTTTGCTGAATTTGTAAATCAATGTGGAAACAAAATATATTTATAGTCAAGAAAATAAGAAACTGAGCAAAAACAAAATTGAGGGATTTGCCCTAAAATACAAATTTATTTTCACTTACTTAAAGATATTAATGTAGTATTGACTTTCCCCCTTCTAGCTTTAAATCAAGAGTATTCTATTTTCCCCCTTCATGGATCACTGCCTTGTCGTGGCGAAGGGGCTTGTGTAACTCAGTGAAGCCATGAGCTATACCGTGCAGGGCCACCCAAGACGGACAGGTCATGACAGAGAGTTCTGACAAAATGTGGTCCACTGGAGAAGGAAATGGCAACCCACTCCAGTATCCTTGCCAAGAAAACCCCATGGACAATGTTAAAAGGCTAAAAGATATGACGCCGGAAGATGAGCCCCTCAGGTCGGAAGGTGTCCAATATGCTACTGGGGAAGAGCGGAGGGCAATTCCAAGTAGCTCCAGAAAGAGTGAAGCGGCTGGGCCAAAGCCGAAAGGACGTTCAGCTGTGGATGTATCTGGAAGCGAAAAGAAGGTCCGATGCTGTAAAGAACAATATTGTATAGGTACGTGGAATGTAAGATCCATGAACCAAGGCAAGCTGGATGTGGTCAAACATGAGATGACAAGATTGAACGTCGACATCTTGGGAATCAGCAAATTGAAATGGACGGGAATGGGTGAATTTAATTCAGGTGACCATTATATCTACTACTGTGGGCAAGAAACCCTTAGAAGAAATGGAGTTGCACTCATAGTCAATAAGAGAGTGGGAAAGGCAGGAATGGGGTACAACCTCAAAAACGACAGAATGATCTCAGTGCGTATCCAAGGAAAACCATTTAACATCACGGTAATCCAAGTCTATGCCCCAACCACTGATGCCGAAGAAGCTGAAGTTGACCGGTTCTATGAAGACCTACAAGACCTTCTAGAACTAGCACCAAAAAAAAGATGTCCTTTTCATCATAGGGGATTGGAATGCTAAAGTAGGAAGTCAAGGAGTAATCGGAATAACAGGCAAGTTTGGCCTTGGAGTACAAAATGAAGCAGGGCAAAGGCTAATAGAGTTCTGTCAAGAGAACAAGCTAGTCATAGCAAACACCCTTTTCCAACAACACAAGAGACGACTCTACACATGGACATCACCAGATGGTCAATACCGAAACCAGATTGATTACATACTTTGCAGCCAAAGATGGAGAAGCTCTATACAGATGGCAAAAACAAGACCAGGAGCTGACTGTGGCTCAAATCATGAGCTTCTTACTGCAAAATTTAGGCTTAAATTGAAGAATGTAGGGAAAACCACTAGACCACTCAGGTATGACTTAGATCATATTCCATGTGAGTACACAGTGAAGGTGATGAATAGATTTAGAGGATTAGATTTGGTAGACAGAGTGCCTGAAGAACTATGGACGGAGGTCTGTAACATTGTACAAGAGGCAGCAACTAAAACCATCCCAAAGAAAAAGAAATGCAAGAAAGCAAAATGGCTGTCTGATGAGGCTTTACAAATAGCTGTGGAAAGAAGGAATGCGAAAAGCAAGGGTGAAAGGGAAAGATATAAGCAACTGAATGCAGATTTCCAGAGAATAGCAAGGAGAGATAAGAAGGCCTTCTTAAATGAACAGTGCAAAGAAATTGAAGAAAACAATAGAATGGGGAAGACTAGAGATCTCTTCAAGAAAATTGGAGATATCAAAGGAACGTTTAGGGCAAAGATGGGCATGATAAAGGACAAAAAAAGCAGGGACCTCACAGAAGCAGAAGAGATTAAGAAGAGATGGCAAGAATACACAGAAGAACTATACAAGAAAGATCTTAATGTCCCTGATGTCCATGCTGATGTGGTCACTGACCCTGAGCCAGACATCCTAGAGAGTGAAGTCAAATGGGCCTTAGGAAGCATTGCTAACAACAAAGCTAGTGGAGATGACAGTATTCCAGTTGAGTTATTTAAAATACTAAAAGACGATGCTGTTAAAGTGCTGCACTCAATATGCCAGCAAGTTTGGAAAACGCAACAGTGGCCACGGGATTGGAAAAGGTCAGTTTACGTTCCAATTCCAAAGAAGGGCAATGCCAAAGAATGCTCAAACTATCGCACAATTGCACTCATTTCACATTCTAGCAAGGTTATGCTCAAAATCCTACAAGCTAGGCTTCAGCAGTACGTGAACCGAGAACTACCGGATGTACAAGCTGGGTTTCGAAGAGGCAGAGGAACTAGAGATCAAATTGCCAACATTCGCTGGATCATGGAGAAAGCACGAGAGTTCCAGAAAAGCATCTACTTCTGCTTCATTGACTATGCAAAAGCCTTTGACTGTGTGGATCACAACAAACTGTGGCAAATTCTTAAAGAGATGGGGATACCAGACCACCTTACCTGTCTCCTGAGAAATCTGTATGCGGGCCAAGAAGCAACAGTTAGAACCGGTCATGGAACAACCGATTGGTTCAAAATAGGGAAAGGAGTACGACAAGGCTGTATACTGTCACCCTGCTTATTTAACCTATATGCAGAGTACATCATGAGAAATGCCAGGCTGGAAGAATCACAAGCCGGAATTAAGATTGCAGGGAGAAACATCAATAACCTCAGATATGCAGACGATACCACCCTAATGGCAGAAAGTGAAGAAGAACTAAAGAGCCTCTTGATGAGGGTGAAAGAGGAGAGTGCGAAAGCTGGCTTGAAACTCAACGTTAAAAAAACTAAGATCATGGCATCTGGACCCATCAATCCCTGGCAAATAGAAGGGGTAGAAATGGAAGCAGTAACAGACTTCATTTATTTGGGCTCCAAGATCACTGCAGACGGAGACTGCAGCCATGAAATTAAAAGACGCTTGCTCCTTGGGAGGAAAGCTATGGCAAACCTAGATAGCATATTAAAAAGCAGAGATGTCACCTTGCCGACAAAGATCCGCGTAGTCAAAGCTATGGTTTTTCCAGTAGTAATGTATGGCTGTGAGAGCTGGACCATAAAGAAGGCTGAACGCCGAAGAATTGATGCCTTTGAACTGTGGTGCTGGAGAAGACTCTTAAGAGTCCCCTGGACTGCTAGGAGGTCAAACCAGTCAATCTTAAAGGAAATCAACTCTGATTGCTCATTGGAAGGATTGATAATGAAGCTCAAGCTCAGATACTTTGGTCACCTAATGCGAAGAGAGGACTCTTTGGAAAAGACCCTGATGCTGGGAAAGATGGAAGGCAAAAGGAGAAGAGGACGGCAGAGGATGAGATGGCTAGATAGCATCACTGAAGCAATGAGCATGAAATTGAGCAAACTCAGGGAGGCAGTGAAAGATAGGAAGGCCTGGCGCAATATGGTTCATGGGGTCACGAAGAGTCGGACACGACTTAACGACTAAACAACAACAAAATTCTATTTTCCCAAGCCTTTGAGAGAGAACTTTTTTGCTGTTTTTTTTTAAATATGGTTTTCTTTAAAACCATACACCCTGTTTTAAGAGTAATTGTATTTTAATGTTGGAGAGCAACTTTGAATAGTAGGCAGTGAAATATGGAATATAAATAATTCAAATGAACAAATAAGGTTCAGGGTTATTCAACACATGCTCCTTATTTGGTTGAAATTACTAGTATAACCTGCAAAGAACTATCACAGATTTCTCATGTTCCCTAGACGTACCATTTGATTCTATCTATCTATCTATCCATCCATACAAGGGATTTATGCTACTCCAAGATCAGATCACCACCCTTGTCATCCCACACCACCGCCTCTGCTCAACAGCTGAACGGATTTACTTCCAGCTCAACTGTGGTGCAAAAAGAACCATTCTCAGCTGGAAATGCAGAAGTTTGGTGGAGTTTGCAGGCAGGCATCTCCACGGGAGGGAGAACTTTTGCTTCAGCCCTCCTGAACATCAGCTGCCCACCAGGTCCTCTAAAGGAAAGGTTGCCTTGACAGTTTTGCAAATCCCACTTTCTGTAACAGGCAAAGCAGGAAAAGGTGAAATGTTTAAGATGCTGTCAGTTTCCCCATTCTCTTACGGAAGGGGCAAGCAATGTAAAGCAACAGGCTGCTTAATTTTTCCCCATTTTTTTCTTCTTTCTCTTTTCTATGGAATGGATTAAAAGGATTTTTGTTATTGCAGAACCTGCAGCAGATGAGGTACTGAAGTGATTTTCGCTAATTTAATCTGCTTGAATTAGAAGAAAATTTTCAAACTATTGTTGAGGGACTGGGGAATGAAAATAGCAGCAGCAAGAAAGTGCCCACTGTTTACCTATCAATACTTTTTTTCTTTTTCTCTTAATAGCAAAACTATCCACCCTACAGCATTATCAGCAAGAAAAATTAACAACTTGATGCTACCTTGGGGAAACCCTTAAAAATAACTGTAATCATGACCAAATATCTATTTGTTTTGCAGGAAGCATTCCATTACACAGAGATTAGATTATGTAGAGATGAGAAGCTTACTGGAAGTTAGGAAATGTTTCATGTGTTATGAACATGCCTCTTAGCTGAGATCTAAGGGAGATATCTTGAAGATACTGCAACTGCCAGAGATTTACTGTGCAATGACCCAGGAGTGTGTGCTTTGTACAGAAGCGGCCCACTTGGAATTCATTCCTTCTTTAGTTGTGGTTGTTGCTCAACCTTTTGGGCCTTCAGCACGAGTTTAGGATATATCTCTTGACCTAGGCTTTTCAGTGAACCATGTTCTTATTTAACACAATATAATTTTGTTCACACAAACACCATTGTCTTTGTCTGTAGTTTCACCTCAACCAGTCTCACACAAAACTGAAATTTTACTCATTAATGGCCTCTCTGCAAATTTAAAGGTAACAAAGAAGAGAAGTTTAAACACACACACACACACACACACTGAAATTTTACTGTACTGCAAAAGTTTCATGAAATTTCTGTCCCTCCACCTGAAAATGTATATATAGGCATTTAGAAAATTATAAATTAGGATATGCCACTAATTAAAGTAAAAATCTCAGCTTTCCTTTATGAATTCATAAACTAACAGCTAAAACATACTCAGGAAAAAATATTTTCTCAAACATTTATTTAAACAAGAAGTATGTCATTCTTTTAGCTTCCATCAAAGTAGATACAGTCTTGAACTCACCTCAATACATGAGTTGATCCATTGATAGTAGTTGTAGAACAAGGTACAGTTTGTTCCAAGATGGAAGGCCTTCGATACCGTTCATCACCACAACACAAGATGATAAGGAAGGCACGTCTGAAAGACTTGTTCAAGAATGCATAAAGGAAGGGATTCAGTCCTGAATTGATGTATCCCAGCCACAAGAAAGCAGTCCATATCTGACCAGGAACTGCATAATGTATGAAAGGGTCTATTATGTTTGTGATAAAGAAAGGTGCCCAGCATAAGCAGAAACAACCCATGATGATACAGAGGGTCTTTGCAGCTTTAGTCTCAGTCTTCATACGGTGTGTGCTGTGCTGATCTGGATGGTGGGGCCGCCCATCAGTTGGTGCCCCTGCACGCTGTAAGATTCGTATCTGGTGAGCATGCTCCCTAGCTGTAACATATATTCGGTAGTAGGCTAGAACCATTAGCAGAAATGGAATGTAGAATGCTACAACTGAGCAGGTGATGGCATACGGCTTGTTGACCATAAATATGCAGTAAGTTGAGTTGGACACATTGTTGAACTGCCTTTTTTCTATCTGAGGAGGTGAACAAAAAGGCAGAGAAAGGTTAGAGACCTACTGAAATGTCCCTGATAATAAAACATTCTTTCTTAGTTTCATTTGCCCATGCGTACAAATGAAGTTAGCATCACCAATCTTTCTTCAGCAACCTCTAATCCATTTTTTTCCTCACACTTAGCAAATTTTTCTTTCATAATTATGATTTGTCCTATTAATTGTATTTTTCCATTGTTGTTAACTCTCTTGAATGTTTCCTCTATATTCAGCAACTCTTGAATTACTTCAAAAAGAAAATATGGTATTGAAATATCAGAATGGGGAACAAATAAAATGCAATTAATAATAATGATAATTTATTAAATTTTTATGGCGCCCAACTCTGAGCAACTCTGGGCAGTTACTTTTTGAGTGTGTAAAAATCTGTTCTGTTGTCCAGTATATATATGTTTTGGTGAAGGGTGGGGATGGGAAGAGAAAGAAAATTAAACATTACTAAGTTTCTGAGAAAAATATTGTATTTATTATAATGAATGCCACTGATTGATGTTGTAAACTCCAGATCTGGAAATTGTGGTTCCAAAGTACCTGGAGGGTATTTTGCAGGATTCCATGCTGGGAAAGACTATTCTATGCATGGAACCAGTGACAACCATTACAGTAGAGATGATGCCAAATATTAGTATTATTTCATTCAGCTCTGTGGGAAGGGGATTTCAGGAGTTGTGATTTCATTACATTTGAAAGGCCCAGAGTGAGAAACCGGCTCAGAACTTTTCTCCATCTGCTCATGACTCCCTGTGATAGTTAGGGTGAGTTAAAAAAAAAAAAACAACCTCAAATGCTATAGAATCTGCATGGTTACTATGAACTGTACAGGTAGCCCTCACTTAATGACCACAGTAAGCAAATCACTACAGTCATTAAGCAAATCACGTGGTTATTAAGTGAATCCAACTTCCCCAATTGATGTTTTTTGCTGCAATTTGCTTAACAACCACAGTGATTTGCTTAAGAACCATCGTAAAAAAGATCACAAATCACGTGGTGCGACAGTTTGTGACAGTTGTAAGTGCAAGTACAGGTCATAAAGCACTTTTGCTGAGGCCATTGTAACTTCAAGCCATTGTTAAATGAATGGTCGTCAAGCGAGGACTACCTGTATGAATTAAAAACAAAGTTTGCATCAGATCCATATTTCATGGAAATAATATTTATTTATTTATTTATTTATTTAAATTTGTATAGCTGCCAATCTCAAACCAGTGACTTTGGGTGGTGAACAATCATAAAAACAGTTAAAACAGTTAAAACAGAATACAAAAAGGAAATTAAACACAGATAGCAGCCAAGAGATATTATATTCCATCGATGTCAATGTAACCAGGAAATGGGGCCCTTCACACACTTGGGACCCCAGGCCTGGGCACATAGCCAGATGTTCAAGGCCTTCCGAAAGGCCAGCAGGGTCAGGGTCATCCTAATCTCAGGAGGGAGGATGTTCCAGAGGACAGGCACTATGGCAGAAAAGGCACACTACCTGGTCATTCCTTGGCCAACGGGACCTGTAGCATGCCCATCCTGCCAGCCCGGATTGGATGGGTAGAAACAACAGGGAGAAGACGGTCCCTCAGGTAACCTGGTCCCAAGCCATGAAGGGCTTTAAAGGTGACAACCAGCACCTTGAATTGCACCCGGAAACACACTGGCAACCAATGCAGCCCCCAAAGCAGTGGTGTTACATGTGCCAAACAGTTGACACCATTTACAACTCATAAACAGTGCCTCTCGTGTTACTGACAGCAAACTTTGTAATGGATAAGGAAGCTCCATTTAAAGAACTATTATCATGAGAGTGGGAATAATGTCAGTATAAGGCAATAAATACAGAAAAACAAACTTTCAGAAAGGAAGTCAATGGAGAGTAGGGATGGGATTAATTAAGCAAACATTTTATTGGAACAATACATCTACTGAAGTGTTCTGGAAAGCATTCTAAATGCTGTTGTGCATTGTCAATCATCCAGTATGCCTAATAGAAGACAAAAGATATCCAGAGTATATGTAAGAATGAATGTCTCTTCCATGAGCTGTATACTGTGTGACTCAGCATACAAAGCCCTGATCACTCAACTGTTGTTTTCTTTTCTGTCTAATAGTAAAAATGGCTGTCTCTCATCCTTCTATAATACTTCTGAATTAAAAGACAAATTGACTGGGAAAATAGATTATTAAGAGCAAAATAAGCATTTTTTTTCCTATCATATTCTTCTAGGATTCTGGGATTGTAAAACCAGAAATCTCAGGTTAGGATGATTCCAAAGGGATCAATACTATGGAGAGAGGCAGACTTGGTAATTGATTCAAAACATCTACTTCTGGGTCTTACTGTAGATGATTGGTTATACTTATCTGTAGCTGTCTATAAGGCATGAAGATTTATACTGCTATGCAAGTCTCTACTGGAAGTTGCAAATTTTCTTAAAATAACAGGAATCTTAGGAAGTAGAGTTGATTAACAACATTGAGTGAAAAACAATATAAAACTGCAAATCCTGAAAGGAAGCAAAATTAAATGATATGACGTAGAATAAAATCTGTTCCATCTTTATGAGTTCTCACTGAGAATTCCTGGAAAAGGCTTATCTTCTTTTTAAAGCTCTGTTTGCATAGCCTTTTACTTTTGTTTTCACTTGTAATTGTTAAAAAAAAAAAAAATCTAGGTTCTGTAGTGAGTTCTGGTACCTCTCAAAACTTCATATATATTTTTTTCTTCCAAAACCTTGAAGTTCATCACAGCTCAGAGAGGCCTTTCCAATGCAAAAGCTTCCAAATACTTATTTTTAGAAGCTCCTGGATCTGTGTGGTTACAGAACTGTAGAAACATGACACACAGCTTAGAAAAGTTCCCAACAGCCTTGGGGACAAGAGAATGGCCCAAAATTTGATGTTATTTGGCTGATTCCACCCCCAACCTTCTAGGCTACATGAGTCAAAGAATAAGTAGAACCATAAATACTTCCTCCATGTTCTCCCATGTGGTCAGTAGCTCAAATGAAAATCAAATATGCTGGGCAGACTGGCAGAGACTATCTAAAGGTTTTTAATACCCCCAGAGCCCCTGGATCATATCACCAGATTCTACTTTTGTACTGTTCAGTGCTACACTTTAAAAAAAGGTGTACTACAACTACAACTTCAATCAAAGAGAAAGCTAAAAGTGCAGGAAAGGAAAAAAGTAGAAGAAAAATAGAAAAGAAAGAAAAAAGATAACAAAGAAGTAGCTTCTGATCTTCTTTACAGCAGTTCTAAGTGCAATTATAAATTTATCTTTTACTCTATGGTTACAACATAGCTCTCTTCTTTCTATAATCTATTCTATCTAATCATCAAAACCATAAATCATGAGTTCATTTTTTTCTGTTTCATGCAAAAAGTCTATAAGGGGTTTCCAGTAAATGCAGATATTGTTTTTTCTCTGATTAAAGAAGTCAATTTAGCCATCTCAACAAGTTCCATCATCTTTACCAACCATTCCTCCATTGTAGGTATTGCTGAATCTTTCCATCTTTGTGCTTACAATAATCTCACTGCAGTTATTGTGTACAAAAACAAAGTTCTGTGATTTTTTTTCCAAAAGGTATACTATAACTTCAGATAGTCTGGGCACACCCAAAAAAAGTGGAAAGATTGCCTATCCTTGAACTATAGGGATTCCCTTAAGGAAATAACTCTTCCAGAAAGCATCCTCAGATCTACCTCTGTTCAAATAGACATGTATTGTCTTATGTAACCAAGATCTCCCCCATCAGAAGTACAATATGAATACAATATGAACGTATTCACTTGGACAAGGCCAGGCTTTTCTATTGTTTCCACCTGGGTCTTGGAGGGTTGCTTGAGAAAGAAATGATACTTTTAGCCTATTTTAGAAGTTAACTATTATTATTTTTGTGTGCTTTTGACTGCAGAATTATGGGATACCACTCTAACTGCTGTGGCCAAAGAGAATACCGGGGCTTATAACAATAGATCTAAAGGCAGTAAAGGGGCTCTGGGGTAATGACTGTCCCAGCCCTGTTTTAACTCTTTTACTTTTAATCAAACATTTTAAAATAAACGAACACAGAGTACTGGAATGGACTAAATATAACCTTAACTTTACAGACATTTCCAGTTCTAGGATTCAGTGAGCAAACTTTCCATTGCCATATAAATCTCTAACAACTAAGGACTCAAGTTTATAATAACCATCCAAATCACAGTGAGCCACAAATAGAAGAGAACAGCAAGTTGAAGAGTTTGCCTGATAGTTAAAGCCATTTTGAAAATGCAAGTAACATACGTTTTGGATGGTACATTTACTCAGCCCTATGATATGGAGAAAAAATTAGCTTCCTGATCCCAAATGTGATGGTGTACGTTCTCTGGAAACATTTTGAAATATTTGGACTGGAGTGTCACAGTATCCATTTGTTATTTTTTTGTTTTATTTATGAAATTTATAGGCTGCCCTAATCTGTTATGACTCTGGGTGGCTTACACAGTAAAAATACAATAAAAATACTGCAACCATAAAAAATATAGAAAGAAGCAACAATTATTTAGAAAAGCCAGAGTATCACACAAGAGGTCCATCACCTGTTCTTACTCAAGGCCTGTGCTAGTTTCCATTTAGACAGCAACAAACATGGACTAAGTGGAGTTGTCCTTAAAAAGTTTGGATGCAACCCCCTCCCCTCAGAGGTCAGGCTAGCTCAAATCTGACTGGGTTGTAGTTTAACTAATCTAGGATCATATACAGCAACGAATCAATTTTAACATTATTTTGGCTTACTTCAAAAATATTTATTTTTATTGTTTTTTTTCTTGCAACTTTCTTTCATTACAATAGAATTTTAAACTGTTCAAAATATTGAGGGCCTAGTGTAGCATTTCACAACTGGGATTCTGTGGAATTCTAGACTTCCACAAGAGGTCATTTATAGGTTCCATGAGAGATCATCACTGAAAAATGAACTTTGTGCATTGCACAATGCTAGCACTCACAGTGGTGGGAATTTTTACGCACCATGGCTCAGCTGCTGGCCTGCTGCTTTGCTGTTGTGGTAAAAATTGCAAAAAGGGGATTGCGTAGATTAGAAGTGAATGTGAATTGTTGCCATTTTTATGGGACCTGAACATTATTTCAAGGGTTCCTCCAAGGAAAAAAGGTTGAGAAAGGCTGGCCTAGAGGGGAAAAATACACATTTATAATTTATATAATCTATACTTTAAATCCATTATAATAGAACATGATCTTTCAAAGCTAAACAGTGTTGTAGGCAAAGAAAAAAAAAAGGTCTTTTGATTTTGACCTGGAATAGGTTTCACATCAGGCAACTGAGATCTACTCACCAAGTCCATGATGCCAATGCTATTCCAGCCTTGCATTATAGGGAGAAAAGAAATAAACATTGGGATTACCCAGCAGCCACCCAGCATTAAAGCAATGCGTAGTGGAGTCATCTTATTCCTGTAAACCAATGGCTGGCAGCAGATAGCATAGTACCTGAAAAGGCAAGAAAAGAAAATTATCTTAAATAATGGGCAAAGGCAACATCAATATTGCTGGCATCTATATCCCTTCTCCTTTAGAATGCTGCACTATTTTATCTGAGGGCATGAAGGTTCAAATAGCCCGAAACTTAAAGCACCTATTCAGATTTACAAATGAGAAAATTTGCCAAATGTCTGAATCAAACCTGGTTTCCCTTGCTCTCTCCGTTACCTTTCACATATAGCATAGCCTTTTCTTTTTTTTTTTTGCTCTTAAATACATTCACAGCGATTTTCTAACAAGAGGGAAATAATTATCATCTTTATGAATTTCCCAATTTCCTTCCATATTTAGCGGGGGGGGGGGGGAATCCTGAAGTGGATGAAAGTTACTGCAGCATTTTCTATTCAGAAGAAAGTCTTCATTAACTCCTCATTCTTCAAAAATCATAAAATCTCAATCTCAGGTTGGGTTTCTTACAAAGAAATACATTGATTTTAGATTGGACACTTTCAATGACAATATGAAACAGACTGTTAAGGTTTGTATGTATCTGTCCAAGTCTTCAGGCTGGGATGTTGCTCACAAGCCCACGATTAAGGTAGTCATGCTTGGTACCAAGAGTGTTCTCCTCTCTGTGAAACTCCCACCCACAAACTGAACATTTGGCTCTCTTTCCAGCTAAAGAGTGTTAAAAATTGTTCTTCTGTTTTCTTCCAATGTGCTTTTTTTAATTAACAGTGTCTGACTAAATTTTTAAACTGCCACTGATTATTGTTTTATATTCTTATTTTCCCCTGTGACATGCTGCTCCGAGCTGGTGAGGCTTTATGCTGCCCTATTAATTCATACACACACACACACACACTGTAAGCAGCCTTGAAATAATCTTTTTGCCCTGAAGTATAACACAACAGGATCTAAATAAAGAGATTGGGACAGTTTTGGCAACTTGTACGTGTGTGTGTGTGCGCCTATCTATCTATCTTAGCTAATTTTTATAGCCCTTAGAGTTTTCCTTCCTCATTTTTGTGGACTGTTATCCCTTCCTTCTTTGTACGTTGGTTTATCATTTGGCTAGCAGTAAGACATCTAAAATATCCTGTGCTGTACAAACAGAACTTGCATATTTGTGAGCTTAACGGCAGCCTTTTTCTTCTTTCTTTCTGGTTCAACCTGGTCTCCCCACTCTGCTTTTGATTTAACCCAGTCTGAAGGGTTAGATGACTAAAGGCCCCTGGAATTTCCAAGAAGAGCAACTCTGAGGAAAGAGAGAAAAATCCACATAACAGAAATAACTAAAATTGTCTTCCAGCAGTTTCCCCAAATACCTGTGGGCTGCTGCTACTTTAAGCACACAGGTCCAGAGCACGCACATCCTTTGTACATTCAGAAGGAGCCAACCAATTCTGTGGATCCCACCTCTTGTTATTTTCATCATGCAAACAACCTTGAGATATGCAAGAAATCTGAAGCAGCATCTAACTCACCTCTGTAGCAGACACTCTGTGGTAGCATTAAAAATGTAAATATTTGGTGAATAGGGAGGCAACTGTCATTATTTGAACCACAGGAAAGCATTATTGAGGAACATCCTAATGACTCTTGTCTCAGAAAGAGTTTTCCCCTCCTGCTGATGTTTATGCTAAATGAGCCGAAAGGTCTGCACAGGTGGTCATATGCTAGCAAGAAGGAAAAGCACTGCACTATTGTTAACACTGAGGACAGCTTAGTACTTAACTTATTGGTAGAGCAAAAAGAAAGAGAGGAAAAGTTGCTTTCCACATGGGGAGTCTACTCAAAGGTAAAGTCCTTTTAGAACTCAAAGGTAAAGTATCCAAAGGTAAAGGAGATGGATGTTGTTTTAAAGCAGTCTCTGTATACCATTAGAAGATGTGATGAGATCATTAAAATACCAAAAGTTGTGTTAATTTAACATGTGCCAGGGCTGGAGTCCCCAACAAAAGATCTGGAAATGCCTGCTGACCTTGATGCCCCCAGGGCTTTCATCTACTTGACCTTCACATCTTTGAGAGAGGGAGGGAGGGAGAATTGCATGCTGCTAAGCAATACATGAGCTTCCAGCTTTACTTTTATTTCTATCAATGGTTCCCAGATGGACTCCATCAACTAACAGCATCCCCAGGAAAGTGTCTGTGTGTGTGTGTGTGTGATTATAGCATGGTTGCAACACTGTACCACAAGTTCCACCTTCCACTACATGTGTTGCAATGTTGCCTGCAATTCCAAAGGAGTTTGTGCTGTGATGCTGCTTTAGTCATTCTGATTAAAGTAGCAAAAACCTGCAAAAGCTACTTCTGTCAGCTTTCTTGGAAAATAAAGCTGTGCAGACTTGCGGTGAGGATATGATGAACTGAAGATGTCCCTGAAAAACTGTGACATAAACAGATTTATAAAAATTTGTTTTTTGGAAAAGGGTGGAGTGTTGTTTTAGGAAGTTATAAATGGACTAAGGGTCCAGATGGATTTAATATAAATTGGAAATTAAATAGAAGAATCCTTCCTGTGGGAAACTAGACAAATTTTTCCATTCAGAAGAAAAACAATATAAGATGGGACTTTGAAGGTTGGACACTAGAGGTCACCAGAAGCAAATAAAACAATGGATGTATTGAGAGACATGTGTGAACAAATGACTCAGAAGTTACTTTTAAAGATTTCTACCATTACTGATAGAGTAAATGATGCTATGGAAGAGGAACAAGTTTTACTGGACAAGAATGAAATTGATTCAAATGTGGACTTAAAAATGACAGACTACAAGAAGGATATGGAACAAGATGAAACATTGAATTTACAAACGACACTGGCCTATGTTTTAATAACTAAAAAGGACATACAAATAATAGACCAAAAGAGTGACTTGGACAACATTTTTATATTGGATCTACAAAATGGACTTGTTAATGTTGTCAGTGACTTTGTGTCAGAATCTGCAGCGATCAAGATATATATCAACTAGAGGACTGCTTTGTTAGTATAGCTAATGCTATGGTATACTTTGATTTTAGGGAATGTTTTCTTAGCTTGCTTTGATTCTGCCATTCTCACTGGTGGGGTGGGGTGGGGGGGAGTGAAAGCAGACAGAACCTGAGGAAGATTGAAGGCCAGGAGGAAGATGTGTTATCAGTAATTGGAATGCACTGTGAAAACCAAAAGTGGCACCTAGACTGAAGGGGGGTAAAAGTAGAGGGAAAATTATGCGGGCTTTAGTTTTAGCAATGCTTGGCTTAGAGCTGCATGTATCCTCCAATAAATGAAGTCTTTTTTTAATCTGCTTTGGATTTCAATAGATTTGTCTGTACTGGGGCTTGAACATCGTAGACCTGACACTTTGTGAGAAGAGACAAAGTGAAAATGAAAAGAAACCAAGTGTAGGGACACTATTTGAAGGGACTAAAGATTCAGATTGTTGGGAGCAAGGGGAAGGAATATAAAGTGGGTTTATTTTACCAAGGTTAAAATAGATATGTTGCTATTTCTGGAACTTTTTAATGATTTTTTGCTGACCAGGACTGGATGATGAGGTTTTAGGGTTTTGTTTATAGATAAGAGTTATATGGGAAAGAGTTTATTTGCTGTATTTTAAATTTATCTGATTAAGGTTTAAAAAGTCATGTTATTATCTCTAGTAACTTGTACTGGATTTTTATTGATTGTATTTGAATGATGAGCTTTGGGGGATTTGTTTAAGAATAGAAAATGAGATATAAATGTAAAAGGAATGAATTCAAGTGGATTTATTCAATTACGTTTATAATAGATATGTGTTTATTTCTGGTAACCCTTAATGGACTTTTCTGATTAGGATAGATGATGAGGCTTTAAAGATTTGTTTATAGAGAATGAGGTGAGATATGGGGTGAAGAGATTGCTTCTTGTATTTCAAGAGATAATGATAAGTTGTTAAAGTTGTTTATACTTGCTGGGACGAAAGGGGAAGTTACCTGTTTTTTTCTTTTTAATTTTTTTATTTTTCTGCACTTTTTACTTTTTCTTCTTTCTTTTTTAACTTTTATAGTTTGCATTGGTTTTATCTGTACAATGTAATCTTTCATAAAACTGTTACAAAAAAAGAAAGAAAGAAAAGAAATTTTAGAAGTAAGGCCCCTCCCCAGGGAAAAAAACCCACGAATGAATGAAGGATGAAGGGTAGTTCTCCAAAGGGGTGAGCAGAGGTGCAGCAGATTGCATTCTGCCAAACTGATACTTTGTAATGGGATACATCCCACTTACAGAGGAAGTAAACTTTATTTAGCCAATTCTATATGGCAGGGAAACCATTCTTTCTTAGGGATGTGGGTTTCACTATTTACAGTAATTCAAAGGGTGCAGAAAAACTCTTCAGGGCTGTCCACAAATCCTTCCAAAAAGAACACAAGCATTTGGCTATACTCATAGCACACTCATCTAAAGTAAGACGTCTTGCAGCCATTTCCAAAAGATGCTGCATATAGTATCCTAGATGTTTCTCCCATTAAGTATTAATTTTCCCCAGTAAGAGTAAATATAAGGACGTCTTAAATGGGATGAGTGGTAGGAGAGTAGAAATATCCCTTTTCTTTTTGTGATTTCCAGCCATTTTTATTGGAATTTTTCTATCTCTATGCAAGAACATGTGCTTGATGTATGAAAGTAAAAAAGTGGTAACATGAAGCCCATTAGCAATGTTTCCACATTATTAACCAAAGAATGGAGATGAATCATAAAAGTTCAGTGATATATGGAGATATTACATTATCACATCATGAACAGAAGTTGTGAAGATTCTGAAGATAGTTCCAAAAGCCATTCTGAATATGTAAGTCACAGTAATGCTTCTCTTTTTCAAGAAGATACAGGAAGATAAGTAGATTTTCCTACTATTTCCTACTATGACCATACCTGCTAATAGTGGATGATGGTACCCATCCAGCCCGAGGCAACAGATAACACACATGCACGCATGTGCACGCACACTCACTTTCTGCTGTCAAAGTGCTTAGCACCCAAAGCTTTATGTCTGATAGCACAGGAGCATATTAAGCTGCACTTCTTAGGAGCATACTAAGCTGTACTCTTTGAGAGCAAAGTAAAAGCATAGAAGTCACAGCATTTGGTATCAACAAAGAACTCCCTCACTTAAAGTGTCACAACAACATCAAGTCAGAGTACACTAAGACAGTTCAAGAGAGACAGCTTGGACCACTTAATCTGACAATCACAAGTCTTCTTCTGAAAAGAACCCTTGTGTTTTTGTTCTGTACAATTTTATGGCCTGGTGGGCCACAATCCTATAGGCTTGTCTGCTTCTGTGGTATGCTACTCAGAGGAATGGAGCTGGTGAAGATACAGCCTGTAAGGACTGCTCCTGTTAAGGATGTCAAATCATTAATTTTTTTTTACATTTGAAGAGACCCGTTCTGGACAGCATTGGATAATGGCTTTGGGATAATTTTGCATTGAATATTTTTACATAGCACACAGAGTGCTTTCCTTTGGTTAGCAAGACAGGAAGAAAACATGATTAAGTAGACAGAGAAATGAGGAAATGAAAGGACTAGAAATTCCCCTGGCTCTGAATTCACTGAATCCAAATCTGCAAAAGGATATAGAAACCATTTGAAAATGCTACTAGTTTAACCACAGTGAAGAGACCATTCAGTCAGATTGTTCTGCTTTATAGGTTTATGAATTTTTGGTCATCTGCAACCGACAGCATCAGGTTCTGCTAACTAATAAAAGCAAAGTCAATTGCTATAAAAGTGTCATCCTCGAATGCCCTGTTTGTTGGGGGCTCCCACTTTAATAGATGTATTTCTCCACAAATTTACACACATATGGGCACAAATAAGGGTTCAAAATATCCTCTAGATATTTAGTTATCTAGTAATAATAAAATTCTAATAATACACTGAGTAAAGTTGTAGTACTATTTTACTGAAACAATATATATTTTTTATCATTGCTATAGAAATCTATGAAACCAGAACTTACAAAAGCTATGTTACAAAAGCTATGTTACAAAAAATCTATGAAACCAGAACTTACAAACTTACAAAAAATATTTTAATGCCTGCAGCCAAATTCTAGCTTGATGCTCTGCTACAATTTACCTATAACTGAAATATCTAAGTTTCAAAAGCAGTTTGTGACATACCTTTAAGGGTTGACTATTCTCAGAAAGAAAAGAAGAGAGACAGAATTCTACTGTCTGTACAAGCTGCATTAAGTCCTCAGATTTATAACAAATAATATTTGAAACTGCTTAATGAATTCCATGAAATAACTAGGACAAAATGCATTCATTCTCCAAGAAGTCTCCAGGAAGTGAATTCAATTTGAAGGGAGTTTTACATAACCTTACCTTCTAAATGAAGAGAATAAAAGGACATACTTCATAATTCACACTGAAATAGTACGCACATTCATGAAACTTAATGTTAATTATATATAACTAACTACAATAACATGGTGGCTTCAACATTTAGCATCAAAGATTGGGCTTTATCTCTACCTAGAGATTTCCAGTTCAGACATGTATCTGTTCTGTCCATGTGTCCCAGGTCTAAAAAATGTAAAGGTCTAAGAAAAACCATTCCCATGTTTTGATTTCCCCTGGGGATTAACTCCACTGAGTTTTATGATACTGTTGAAGTTCAGTATATGTGGGAGATATGCACCCTTCCTAGGCAGCAATCCACTATCCCCTCTAACAGACCCTCGGTGATAAAGTTTCTGCAGTCTCTCCACCTAAAAATCCATAGACGTGCATTAGCTTGCAAACCTAAGCTACTGCCTCTATTATTTATCTATGGAAGGGCAAATCACCATCTCCAAATGTCAAAAGCCTACTCAGATATAAGGAATTCTTCTCAAAACTGATTGACCATTATGGATTACTAAGCAGCAGTTTCATTTAATCAAAGAAATTGTGTTGGGCAGCTTTGTTGTTGTTGTTGTTCAGTCGTTAAGTCGTGTCCGACTCTTCGTGACCCCATGAACCATATTGCGCCAGGCCTTCCTATCTTTCACTGCCTCCCTGCGTTTGCTCAATTTCATGCTCATTGCTTCAGTGATGCTATCTAGCCATCTCATCCTCTGCCGTCCTCTTCTCCTTTTGCCTTCCATCTTTCCCAGCATCAGGGTCTTTTCCAAAGAGTCCTCTCTTCGCATTAGGTGACCAAAGTATCTGAGCTTGAGCTTCATTATCAATCCTTCCAATGAGCAATCAGAGTTGATTTCCTTTAAGATTGACTGGTTTGACCTCCTAGCAGTCCAGGGGACTCTTAAGAGTCTTCTCCAGCACCACAGTTCAAAGGCATCAATTCTTCGGCGTTCAGCCTTCTTTATGGTCCAGCTCTCACAGCCATACATTACTACTGGAAAAACCATAGCTTTGACTATGCGGATCTTTGTCGGCAAGGTGACGTCTCTGCTTTTTAATATGCTATCTAGGTTTGCCATAGCTTTCCTCCCAAGGAGCAAGCGTCTTTTAATTTCATGGCTGCAGTCTCCGTCTGCAGTGATCTTGGAGCCCAAATAAATGAAGTCTGTTACTGCTTCCATTTCTACCCCTTCTATTTGCCAGGGATTGATGGGTCCAGATGCCATGATCTTAGTTTTTTTAACGTTGAGTTTCAAGCCAGCTTTTGCACTCTCCTCTTTCACCCTCATCGAGAGGCTCTTTAGTTCTTCTTCACTTTCTGCCATTAGGGTGGTATCGTCTGCATATCTGAGGTTATTGATGTTTCTCCCTGCAATCTTAATTCCGGCTTGTGATTCTTCCAGCCTGGCATTTCTCATGATGTACTCTGCATATAGGTTAAATAAGCAGGGTGACAGTATACAGCCTTGTCGTACTCCTTTCCTTATTTTGAACCAATCGGTTGTTCCATGACCCGTTCTAACTGTTGCTTCTTGGCCCGCATACAGATTTCTCAGGAGACAGGTAAGGTGGTCTGGTATCCCCATCTCTTTCAGAATTTGCCACAGTTTGTTGTGATCCACACAATCAAAGGCTTTTGCATAGTCAATGAAGCAGAAGTAGATGCTTTTCTGGAACTCTCGTGCTTTCTCCATGATCCAGCGAATGTTGGCAATTTGATCTCTAGTTCCTCTGCCTCTTCGAAACCCAGCTTGTACATCCGGTAGTTCTCGGTTCACGTACTGCTGAAGCCTAGCTTGTAGGATTTTGAGCATAACCTTGCTAGCATGTGAAATGAGTGCAATTGTGCGATAGTTTGAGCATTCTTTGGCATTGCCCTTCTTTGGAATTGGAACGTAAACTGACCTTTTCCAATCCCGTGGCCACTGTTGCGTTTTCCAAACTTGCTGGCATATTGAGTGCAGCACTTTAACAGCATCGTCTTTTAGTATTTTCAATAGCTCAGCTGGAATACTGTCATCTCCACTAGCTTTGTTGTTAGCAATGCTTCCTAAGGCCCACTTGACTTCACTCTCTAGGATGTCTGGCTCAGGGTCAGTGACCACACCAGCATGGACATCAGGGACATTAAGATCTTTCTTGTATAGTTCTTCTGTGTATTCTTGCCACCTCTTCTTAATCTCTTCTGCTTCTGTTAAGTCCCTGCCTTTTTTGTCCTTTATCATGCCCATCTTTGCACTAAACGTTCCTTTGATATCTCCAATTTTCTTCAAGAGATCTCTAGTCTTCCCCATTCTATTGTTTTCTTCAATTTCTTTGCATTGTTCATTTAAGAAGGCCTACTTATCTCTCCTTGCTATTCTCTGGAAATCTGCATTCAGTTGCTTATATCTTTCCCTTTCACCCTTGCTTTTCGCATTCCTTCTTTCCACAGCTATTTGTAAAGCCTCATCAGACAGCCATTTTGCTTTCTTGCATTTCTTTTTCTTTGGGATGGTTTTAGTTGCTGCCTCTTGTACAATATTACAGACCTCCGTCCATAGTTCTTCAGGCACTCTGTCTACCAAATCTAATCCTCTAAATCTATTCATCACCTTCACTGTGTACTCACATGGAATATGATCTAAGTCATACCTGAGTGGTCTAGTGGTTTTCCCTACATTCTTCAATTTAAGCCTAAATTTTGCAGTAAGAAGCTCATGATCTGAGCCACAGTCAGCTCCTGGTCTTGTTTTTGCCGTCTGTATAGAGCTTCTCCATCTTTGGCTGCAAAGTATGTAATCAATCTGGTTTCGGTATTGACCATCTGGTGATGTCCATGTGTAGAGTCGTCTCTTGTGTTGTTGGAAAAGAGTGTTTGCTATGACTAGCTTGTTCTCTTGACAGAACTCTATTAGCCTTTGCCCTGCTTCATTTTGTACTCCAAGGCCAAACTTGCCTGTTATTCCGATTATTCCTTGACTTCCTACTTTAGCATTCCAATCCCCTATGATGAAAAGGACATCTTTTTTTGGTGCTAGTTCTAGAAGGTCTTGTAGGTCTTCATAGAACCGGTCAACTTCAGCTTCTTCGGCATCAGTGGTTGGGGCATAGACTTGGATTACCGTGATGTTGAATGGTTTTCCTTGGATTCGCACTGAGATCATTCTGTAGTTTTTGAGGTTGCACCCATTACTGCCTTTCCCACTCTCTTATTGACTATGAGTGCAACTCCATTTCTTCTAAGGGTTTCTTGTCCACAGTAGTAGATATAATGGTCACCTGAATTAAATTCACCCATTCCCGTCCATTTCAATTCGCTGATTCCCAAGATGTCGACGTTCAATCTTGTCATCTCATGTTTGACCACATCCAGCTTGCCTTGGTTCATGGATCTTACATTCCATGTACCTATACAATATTGTTCTTTACAGCATCGGACCTTCTTTTTGCTTCCAGATACATCCACAGCTGAACGTCCTTTCGGCTTTGGCCCAGCCGCTTCACTCTTTCTGGAGCTACTTGGAATTGCCCTCCGCTCTTCCCCAGTAGCATATTGGACACCTTCCGACCTGAGGGGCTCATCTTCCGGCGTCATATCTTTTAGCCTTTTAACATTGTCCATGGGGTTTTCTTGGCAAGGATACTGGAGTGGGTTGCCATTTCCTTCTCCAGTGGACCACATTTTGTCAGAACTCTCTGTCATGACCTGTCCGTCTTGGGTGGCCCTGCACGGTATAGCTCATGGCTTCACTGAGTTACACAAGCCCCTTCGCCACAACAAGGCAGTGATCCATGAAGGGGTTGGGCAGCTACAAGAGTATAAAAGATTGCACTCCATATAGTTTGGCTTGTGGAATTCAAAGGGAGCCACCAGGAACTGAGCTGTGTTGGATCCTGAGCATATTAGACTTTGGTGGAAGAATGTTCAAACTGGCCTTTGATAGATAATATTGAAATAAACCAGACTGAGGAACAGATGTGTATTTTGGAATAGTGATTTCTAGCCTGCCATATCAACCTGTGTGAGTAAAATATCCCAGTCCTAAATATTGTGGCAATAATTTCCACATACTGAATTAAGAGCTAGGAGTGAGCAGTAATCTGGCCAAGTTTGCTGATGCCATCAGAGAGATACAAAGCAAACAAGTTTGTGAAGATCTCTAATATGCAATAAAATAGCCAGCACAGTCAAACAGGAACTCACAGGAACAACATTTCTAACTTGACATATACAGAGATGTAATCTGAGCTGGTGGTAACTGATTAGGAAATAGATCTTGAGAATGTAGTGCATAAAAACACTCTGGCAAAGCAGGATCTAAACCAAGCTAGCACCACTCCCAAGCATCCTGAAATAGTTGGAATGGTCATAGTTGAGAAAGGCATTATTTCCCCTGAAAGCCCTGCCCCAGGAAGCCTTGCTTTCAGCAAAGAGATCATCTGTAGTAGATCAAGAGAGCAAGTATTCCCCAGTAGGCTGGGCACATATTGCAAATTTTGTGTGTAACGTAGAACAGAATAGCAGCTGGTTGCAGATCTCTGGCAGGAGCTGGGAGATAATTGATTAGGGCTGGTTGGCTGAATGAAATGGCAACATTGGGCTGCTCCTTCTGCAAAGGAAAAGCCAGCCAGATGGAAAGAGAAGTAGACATGCCTTGCTTGCCAGCTGCTGCCACACAGACCCTATGTACCAAAGGTTACTTTTGGGGCACCCAGCTTGGAATTTAACTATGGGAGAGTTTACAGCTTAGGGGTGGGATGGAAGAATGTGAGGGAGGCTCAGATGTCTCCTTGATGTCTCTGAGGGTTACTCTCCTACCATATCAGAGCAGAATATCTGAGGGTTCCAGGTGCAGTTCACATGCATGTTTTTTGTGATTGGCTTGAGCATGTAGTGCACGCACTTTATGCATGACATAAATATTGTAGACCTTGATCCACATCTCCCACCCTTGTAAAGGATTGAGTACTATGCTTATTATTGGTTTTGGCACAGCATGTCTGAAGTTCTTCTTTACTCCATACCTATATGTGCATGGTTTTTACTAGTAGTGCTTACATACAGAGTATATTGGCTGAAAGAGAATATAAATAGGTGTATTCACAGACATACACACAAACAGTTAACCTAATGAATCTACAGGTCATGAGATACTTCAAGATGCAGTGTGCTTTTGATGGTTGCAGAAGAAACTTTGTGAGTGCCTGACACAGTCGCTCAAGTAAATAAGGGATTTCATGATCAAATCTTGCATTTTATTTTTAAAAACTGCCTAAGTGCTTCAGGCAAGCTCTTTCCTTATTCAAACAATGCGTTTATTACCTTCAGAAACTGCTTAAGAGCTCAAATAAGAGTCTATGGGAGTGGGCAGCTATAATAAAGTTAAATAAATAATAATAAATAAGGGCCCTTGCTTACCCAAAAGAGTATTTTACTTCACAGCTGAAATTAAACTCTATTCTTATTCTAAACAATATTTTATTTCCAAAATCTACTTAAGTGATGAAGGCTTTACTTATCCCAAATTGTATTATTTAGATGTATTTCTTGGTTTGGGCGTTGAGGAAATTGCTCCCAGAGTGGCAGACTCAGTTCCTAATGTCTTGCTTTGTTGGATCTATTTCTTTACGGCTTAAGAGACAAAATATATGCTTGAGGGAGGAGCAAAAATCAATGAGTGTAACTTTGCACATCATGGATTGCATAATGTGTTCAAATCACAACCCTATTTCTGATCCTGATGTGTTGGCAGGTATGAGTTAAGAAAATCTAATCACTAATGCATACAAATGTTTTGCCAAAGGCTTCCACTAAAGTATTTTGGGAAGCCGCCAGTGACAATAGCAGAATTAATTATTGTTTTTCATAGATTTCAAAAAAAAAGTTTAGTAAAACACTGTTGGACTGAGCAGGACTGAGATGTTTCAAAAGCAACTTACTGCATTTCTTGTCCCAATTACAAGGATTCATTTATTCCCCCTCAATCTTAATCCTGTTCCTTTCACTTCCTTTTTGCAGCAACTCTCCTTCATTACATCTGAACAACCAAAATACCTTAGGAAGAGAAATAAGTTCATTTGTAGTTGGGGGACTGAGAATTAATTAACTCCAACTTTTATCTGTTTTAATTCCAGCTTCTCAAAAGCCTCTTGGTTTGTTTTCATCTGTATAGGAATTCAGCAGGCTTGTCTGGAATGGAATTCATATTAGAGACTCTGTAAAGGTATTTACAAAGAGTACTTGAATTCCATCTACTCTATTTCTAATTTGACAATTACTTTCTCATAAGAAATGCTTGCTCAGTATTTAGAATTCCTTCAAAATATTACCATCAGGGCTCAAATAGTTGCTGAAAGATTCCAACCTAACATGAGGGACTTATGTGCATTATTATTTATTAAATTTATACGCTGTCTGATTCCCAGTGATTCAGTGCATGGGAAAGCAGGAATGTAGAGTATATAAACCACTGCCACTATGAGGGCTAGAGATAAAAGGAAATACAAATTTCTTCTTTTGAGAAGGCAGCACTACATGAAGGATTTGAGATCTGGCCAGGTATAAATTCTTAACTTTCATTCCTCTTATTCAGAAACTGTTGAATATTTTATCTGACTACTGTTTTCTGGAATACAATAGTTTCTAGCTACTATGGAAGCCCAACTACAAAAGGCACATTCCTCCTTTGTATAAGACCTAGCATACCACCCAGAACTGGGCAAAGGCCTCCATGGTCATGGTTCCCACCTGCTGTTTCAGCAGGAGTCTAAAGTCCAGGAGGACACCTGTTACAAATGTCTGCTTTAGGGGGAAATGAGACTTTCTCTAGAGTAACTGTTAGAAGTAATGTTGTCAGGTTTCCAGATGTTTATGGATAAATAACAAGTCTGTCATGGTAGGGTTTAATCTGAATTTGTTTTGCCCCATCCAGATCCTAACAACCTCAAGGCACTGGTTTAAGATTTCTATGGCATCTCCACAGCAGCCCAGTATGCCAGGTACAACTGGGTATCATCAGTATATTGATTAACATCTCACCCCAAACCAATGCATGACTTCTCCCAAAGGTTCCATGTAAATGTTAAGTAATATAGGAGAAAGCCTTGTGCCCTATGTATCCCACACTGGATATGTCCCATAACTACCAACTGGACCTGCCCACTCAGAGGAATGGAACATGGCGTTTCCAACTTGAACTCTTGCAGGTGGCCTAGAAGGACATCACGGTCAATGGCATGAAACACCTCTGGGAAGTCTAATAAGACAGGGGCATGCACTCTTTCCATCTATATCTTGACAAAGATTATTCACCAGAATGACCAATGTTGTTTCTGTATCCTGATGGGCCTGAACCCTAACCAGAACAGATCCAGATAGGCATCTGAAGATCTCTCCCTTGATCACAGATGGATCACAGAGGACCTAGACAGATACCTTCTAAATAGTGACTACTCATATACATATTTACCCATAAGTAATTCCAAGGCAAAGTACATGTGAAGGAAATATAGCTCAATATAGCACAGCTGCATATCTATAGACACAATGTTTGTTTTGGATTTCTACACATTCAAAAAGATTTATTACCAGAGGGGAAAAAATGTATGTCTTTGCAGAAGGCTGCTGAACCTTTCAATCATACAATGACAGTCATACGAATATAAGGGCATCTTTATGTAGATCAGAAGAAAGGCCTATTTTTTCTAACATCGTATTTCCCAGAGAGGGGAACTAGATGTCAATAAAATCTTAAACTGATTTTATAATACAGAAGCATGAAACTATTGATGTTCTTTCATTAAATAATACACAATTCTTCTCTTAGAATTTTCCAGGGCTGTGCTATAGAATTGCTTTACATTCTTAAGCTAATGTCAATGCTTCTCAAACATGAGCAACTGTTTCTAAGCTTAGTCATTATCTCCCTTGCCCACCTAAATTGCTAAATGTCTTTCAGACATTACCGGGGATTAAATGAACATGCAAGATTGGGTAGAAGGAGAGCAAAAGGTATTTATTCTTTACAAAGAGTCCTCCCAGGTTGTGGAAGGTTGACTGCAGTGCTCTCATCTTTCCCATCACAAACATATGATGCAGAATTGAAAATAGCTGGAAAAGTCTATGCCCCAAATTCTTAGTCTGAGAGTTCAGCTACTAGATTTGGTCACAAAATACCTCTCAGGGTCAAAGTCCAGACTTCATTGTCCCAAGTGAATCCTCTTCCCCTGACTCTTTATTAGCCAACCAGGCTGATGAAACTAAGAAAGAATGACTGCATTTCACATTACACAATCCCAAAAACAAAACAGAAAGCCTCCAAAGAAAATAAAGTAAGGAAACAACACTTGCAAGGGAAAATAGGCAAAGAGCAGCAGGGCTTCTGATAAGCAACTCCTGGGACAGTCCATGTGGCACACACTCACATCTTATTCTTAGGCAGAATATTTCTGTGAGGTCCACAGCGTTGCCAGTAATGAACTGTGCCTTAGATGCATCCATGAATCAAACTCCTCTGGGCAGAAAAAGCCTGCCTTGCCATCATTTACTGCTTCTCCTTTTTTTGTGGACTTCACACAGAGTTTCAGGACTAAGCTCTTGAGTTTTGACAGAGCAAAAATGCAAACTAATGTATTTCCTGCTAAGTAAATTTGCAACTGAAAGAACTAGGCCACATTTTCATTAGTTTTTTTTTTTTCTTACAGAGCTGTCCTATAACTGATTTCTATCAACATATGATTGATATGCAGGAAAACGGACACTCCTAATATCTTATTTATTATTAAAAAGTGTATGCTGCCCTTCAAAATAGCGTTCCCAAGGTAGCTTACAGAAAATAAAAAGCACTAAATAGAACACCACAACATGTTAGCAATAAAGGCATGAACAGTAGGCAACTTGGTTAAAAAATGTCATTATGGTATATATTCACAGATTAATATATCCAAAGGTTTGGGGCATCCATGGCCAATACGCCTTACTAGTGCCAATCCACAAAGCCAGAAAGTATAACAAGAGACTGGGTGCAGAGACTTTGACCCATTATATTGTTCCTTCATTTATTGTCCTATAAAATAGATCCCAGGAAGCCTAAAATCAGCCATTAGGTCTCTTCCACTGGCTGAGAGCAACAGAAGCTTCTGCCTGTTAAAGAAACCAGAGGTCAGTTCCGGTCAATAGATGCATGAGAACCCAGATGGCCAGCACTGATGAAATGAAGCTCTCTCTAATTTAGGAGGCAAGCCATTAATAAGTTAATCACATAGCTTAATGAAGTAATGACTCTAGCCCTGGTTCTCATGAGGCTGTTATTCCATGTGGACAAATGGACTTGGGGTTTAATATGCAAAGCATCCTTCCTGTGTTTTATATATTGAAATGTAATCACATACATATATTACTATCAATGTGTCAACAGCAAGGAGCATTTAGTGAATTAATAAAGGTGTTATCAGATTAAATCACATCCCCAAATATTCAAAGAAAATAACTAGATACATGTGCTTGTTTTATGTGCTTGTCTATAATATTTCAAGAACAATATTATTTCTGTTCTACTGTCATTGGAGGGGAGGGTGCAGCAGTATTTATCCATATTATGCCAAATACAAGAATTCTGTTGCAACTCTTATTTTTGTATCCCAGAAATTCTAGCATCATACATAGAAGTCTCATAAAAAATATCAGCTGCTACCATGTACCAAATTGTCATTTATCACTGCCACAGCTGCTTCCTGTCATTGCTGAACAAATTGGTGCAATTCCAAAGATCAACTCATATTTTTGCATTTTCAGGCCAAAGAATCAGAATATGGGGATGCAGATGTATTCCTCTCCATCACCACTTTTCATTCTGCAAATCCCCCCTCTCCACTACTGATTCAGGGAAATGTGACGCAGCAGGCCAGGAACTGGATCTCTGAAGATTCTTCCTTGGGAGAAACCTTAGAAGCTTTCCCCAGAAGAGGACAAATCAGGTTCAGGGGGAGCACTGAAAATCAGGAAATATCACCTGGCAGAAAAGAATTACATTCTTCCTCTTTTAACTCTGTGCTACTTTTAAATGTACTTTTAAATAAAATGTGTTAGTTGGAAAAGCTGCTACAAGACTCATCCTGATTTGTTGTCACCATAGATTAACATGGCTCTCCTCCTACAATGTCTTAAATGTACATGAATCTCTTGTGACTTCGTTAACAGGGTTTTTTTTTTTTTGTCTGCGCTCAGTCATTACTGACCCTGCAGTGACTGCCTGGACGAATCCTTGCAGTTTTCAAGGCAATTGTTTTTCGGAAGTGGTTTGCCAGAGCCTCCTTCCTAGAGCAGAGCCCAGCTGGCAAGCGCAGGAGGCGGGGTTTCCGTTGCTTCGCGCCCTTTTCGGGCAAGTGCGGTTTCGCGCTTACCGGCAACTGGTCCCGTCTCTCTGTGCAAGGCGCTGCCAGCATTTTTCCTCCCACCAGAGTAAGAGTACCCATTTATCTACTCACATGAGTTTTCGACCTGTTGGGTTGACAGGAGCTGGGGAGGAAACAGGAGCTCACCCTGTTAACGCGAAGGCTGGACTCGAACCGCCGAAGCGTCAGCCATTTCTGGCCGGCAACTTTCAGCGTCATTGTGACTTCGTTAACAGGGTTACTTTGCCTCAAATGGAAGGTTTTCACAAAAATGAGATATTTACCTCTACGGGAACCATCAATTGACAAATTTATTAGTAGAGTAGCTCTCTAATGGTAGGAAAAGGATCTATATATCTATATCTATATCTCCAGCATCAAAATCTGTGTTTCAGTAATATTTTAGCCATAGTAAAATATTAGAAAATTGGTTCCTTATGCTGAATTTTAGCATTCCTTTTGAGACTGTTTTCAGAATTAGAAGACATTTGCTGAAAACAGGGATGGCCTTTCAAATGGAAGTCAGCACCGAAAAAGAACACAAGGAAAGGAAGCATGAAGCCCATAACAGAAAGCCCTTGACACACAGAGCAGATAAGTCCCACTGAAGCAGCAGACGTTCTCCAGTATCCAATTACAGTTTTGGAGGAATAAATCACTGTTTTTGGCAAACTGGTACTGTGAATTTCAATTACATAGTTCAGTGCTTAAGAAAGGTTTGACAATTAGTTAAAATGGCTTGTCAGCTCTTACTCAGAAACAAGCCACAGAGTTATTGTAACAGACTACTTTCACAAGTAACATTTGCCTAGGCCAGCGAGGCAGAGGTGAAAGACAGAAGGAAAGCAAGGAGATCCTGTTAAAACTTTAAATTTAGTCTTAAAATCAGTCACAAACTTCTAATTCTACTTTGGGGAATGGGGTGGTTACTGTCAGTGACAAGCCTGCAGGCATGTCACACTGTATATGTACCCAGGTGAAGTATCTAATGCAAATTTCCTGCCACAGTAAAATCATAGAAGCATAGAGTTGGAAGGAGCCATTTAGATTCCTGAGCCTAACCCCAGCTGAGTAATGGATCACTTTTCCATTGTTAATCAAAATTCAGCACTTGCCGTAGGATGAAAGCTTGTATGTCTTCCTTTTCATAAAAATGATTTCTCTGTACTGAAGGCTATTGTACCTGTCACCTTCTCATTTAGCAGCCTTTGATATGCAAAGACTGCTTGAAGTTAGTCCTTGGAGAAGGAAACACATTCTTTGCTGAAGAATGTTGTTTCTTCTAGTTCTGCTTCCTATAGTCTGCCAAGCAGACGTGGAAAAGAAATGGGGCCTGTTGGGAACTGATAGGCAGTCTGGGTATTCCTAAAGAAAGAATGGGAAATATCTTCCTCTCTTGGTAGTGCTGCCTTCACCATTTTTTCTCTCATTTGGAACTCTTCCATTTATTGCAGTAATGTGACTTAGTGCTATATGGGAAGAATACTGATAGGCCCACAGCATACAGTATTATGTTTAGAAGGTCATCTGAGCTATGTTTTTATTGCGGTCAACAACCATCCCTGTGTGACAATGATACATGAAACAACATAAAAAGCACAATTTTTTTACATAGTTATAAGATCCTAAAATTAAGACAATACTTTTCTGCATTAAGCAATGGCAGCTCTAAGAAATTTGTAGAAGAGCTACAGCTCATGAAAGCTTGCTTTTAATAGCATTTGCTAGTTGGAAAAGGTGCTACCTGCCTGTGGCCATTGAGGGTTGGCACCTCATGATGTTACTTGTAATAAACAACAGCAAACATGTTGGCCTTTTTCATGTTTTGGACATCAGGAGGTTTTAAGAGGCCAAAAAGGAAACACAGTATGTGTTTTCGACATCAGTATGTCTAAAACATCAGTATGATGTTTTCGATGTTTGGAGATTTTAAGGTTATACCAGGTACCTTGAGCTTTTGCAATGATTAATACTCTCAAGCTTTCCCCAAAAACAAAAAAGGAAAACAAAATCCCCCACCACCACCAGCCAACTGTGGGGAATCCAGATCACAACTTTCACTCCTTATGCAGAATTAACACCTACTAATGAAGACAGGCAGAGCTGATTCTTAGCACAGAATAAGCATTGCATATAGAACAGTTCTCTATAGCCTCCTTTTAAATTTCTTTTCACTGGAATGTATGGATTGAAACAAACAAACAGAACAACAGAATACACATTTCTTTGCTCCTACCTGTCTAATGAGATACAGCACAGATGAAGAATTGACGCAGTTGTGAGGAGGACGTCGAGGGAGGTGCGAACCAAACAGAACATCCTTCCATAAACCCAGTTATCCTGAACCAGCTCAATAGCTCCAAACGGCATCACCAAAACAGATACTAGCAAGTCAGCAAAGGCGAGAGAGACTATGAAATAATTGGTCTTGATTTTCCTGTAAAATGAGATATACAAGTATTGATTCACAAGCATTAGGCAATAGTTAGCAGGATCTCTTTCTGAATTTAAAAATGTCCACCCATTTACTGTATTATTTCTATATTAATCAAATGCCTGTTTTGAGTATATATAGTCCTATGGACAATATTTGTTTATTCAGAGAAGTTGCTCCAAAAGGAATCCATTCTCCTGCATGTGAAAATTATCTAATCTGTTGATATACATATTACCCTAATCATCCATACAGAACTGATTTCTATTTTAGTAGTTTTTCAAATTTAACAAGTTCGTTTTAGGTGCTTTTTCCATTTTTAAAACAATTTTCATTAGCAACCATGGTCAGCAAATACATTATGTAAAGCTATAATTTATCCATAAAAATGATGTATTTTTTATTAATAATATTCTGATAGTAACTTGATTTCATACCTTTTGGAGCACCCTATTTTATTTGATTTTTTAAAAAGCATTTATGAATACAGCATTTTCTAAAACTGGGGCATAAAACTCCCACTGTTTCCTGGCTCTGAGAAAGTTTTCATTTCAATATTTGCCAAGCATTACAATCAATATATTGCAGGTTCTTTAGAATGCATATATTTAAACTGCAAGATAAAGTGAAGTTTGCAGACTCAGAAGCTTTAGCTGGCATCAAAAGATGTGTAGGTTCATGCCAAGAAGAGAATGATATCTCAACAAAGAACTTTGTTGTTTTCTCAGCAACTGTCAGAGCTACAAATTGAGAACCTGTTTGTTTTGCAATCTGATCTGCTAGAAACCAGGAAAAGAAATGGTAAGAGTTTCTCCTAAGTTCCCTTACCACTGAAGCTTTCGAAATATGTAATAAAGCTTTCCTTCTACATCAGTACACAATGGACTTCTCATTTCTTTATTATATTTATTATAGCAGTTTATAATATTAACTGCTGCCTTGGAGGCTTCGAATGTTAGACTATACTACACAAAACAAGAAAAAAATCTGATACAAGTTTTTCCTCCATAGCAGCTACATAATTCAGTTCTAAGAGCACCATTTGCTTTGGATGTAACTTTCCAAGAAAGAAAGGGTTATTAAATTGCCAACTTAATTAAATAAAAATACTAAACACAAATAACACATCTACATAGAAATAATTGTTTGTTGTTAAATTTGCTTGTGTCTCTGTGTGTGTAAAGAGTAAAAAGAGATATCCTCATTCAATCTGTACTTGTCTGAAGAACTGTCATCATTGTTTTACAATTTACTCTACATTGCTGACTAATATTTATCGTTTCATATTTTAAAATGCTTTACACATTGGTTATACAGTGGTACCTCAAGATACGAATTTAATCCATTCCGTGACTCTGATCGCAAGTCGAATTGGTCGCATCCTGAAGCACGTTTTCCCATAGGGTTCAATGTAAATACGGTTAATCCGTTCCACCCTCTGAATTCGCATCCTGAAGCAAATTTCCCCATAAGGTTCAATGTAAATGCGGCTAATCCACCCTCCGAATTTGGTCGCATCCTGAAGCACATGTCCCCATAAGGTTCAATGTGTCAGCCGGCGTTGCACGGCTAGGAAATTCCCCAGGCGCGCTTTAGTCAGCCCTAGCGCAGAAAAAGGAAGTGCTAATGAAATCTGAGAAAGGCTCCCGCGTGCACAGCCGGGAGCGGAAGCTTTCCCCCCCACCCCCCGCGCTGATTCCTCTTAATTCTGCGCTCTTTCCTTTGTGCATAGCCCTTGGCGTGTGTGCGACAAAAGCACAGTGAAAGCAATGGGGGGGAAGGCTTATGTAGTGCGCACAGCGGAGCGGGAGCTTCCCCACCCCCGCGCTGATTCCTCTTAATTCCGCGCTCTTTCCTTTGTGCATACCCCTTGGCGTGTGCGCGACAAAAGCACAGTGAAAGCAATATCAGCGCGCTGGGGGGAAAGGCTTATGTCGCGTGTACGCACAGCCGGGAGCGGGAGCTTCCCCCCCCCCACTGATTCCTCCACACTCTTTCCTTTCTCCATAGCGACAAAAGCACAGTGAAAGCAATATCAGCGCGCTGGGGGGAAAGGCTTATGTCGCGCACACGCACAGCCGGGAGCGGGAGCTTCCCCCCCCCCCACTGATTCCTCCACGCTCTTTCCTTTCTCCATAGCGACAAAAGCACAGTGAAAGCAATATCAGCACGCTGGGGGAAAAGGCTTATGTCGCGCGTGCGCACAGCCGGGAGCGGGAACTTCCCCCCCCCCGCGCGCTCAGATTTCATTAGCACTTCCTCTTGGAAGCCGCGACCACGTGGCAGCAGGGCAAATGGCCGCGGATCCGGTTCGTAGCTTGAGGCGGAGTTCGCATGTTGAGGTAAATTTTTGCGGCCGGAGCTGGTCACATCTCGAAATTTTCGTAAGGTGGGGCGTTCGTATCTTGAGGTACCACTGTATATTAAATAGCTTTAATAAACAGCATGTTCTTCAAATACTTGAGATCAAAAACAGCAAGCAAAGCATATAGATTGCACAATTTATTCAAGTGAAACAAAACTCCTTTTTGCTATGAAGATATGTGGGGCAGAATAGAAGCAAAATAAAAACAAAAACTGAACACATATATTACTGATAAATAATGGTTATTATTATCTATTATAATGCTTTATCAAGCTTGGAAACAAGGTTTGAAAAAAAAGAAAATCTGTGTTTCAACAAACAATAATGGTTGGTTTTCAAGCTTTTTGTTTTTTCTTTTCTTTCAATTAAGAAATCTTTCTTTTAAACCCTTTCTAAAATGCTTATCTTATCTGAAGGATTTAAAGTTCTGGGAACTATCACAAAATACCTATTTCCTGGCAGGTATCAATGAGATCCTAGCTTCTCTCTAAATTATTTTTAAATAAAAGTATCTAAAATATAATCAAATTAAATGGGGCATGGAACCTGGTAGGTACCAAGGCAAGTGTTGCTCAGAACACTGACTTCCATGGATGTTAAAGACTCAGGAATTAAGCTCTTCCAATTACTTTATTTTCCCTGTTTTTAAATGTCTGAAATCTACCCTGAATGTATTATCTGCATCTTTAAAACCTTCATAATTTTCTCTTAATTCTATATATTCTGGGAAAATCCTTATACATACAGTAGAACTCAAAGTGAACACTCTAACCCAGATGAGATCATAGAATCTTTACTAAAGGATTTCATCTTAAGAATAGTATTACACCACTGTACAGCACATTCATACATCAATCACTTTCCCCCCTTTTACAGTTATTAAACAGTTTTTTAAAAATCGAAAATGGAAACTAATCAGTGAATCACCACTAACCCATAACTTGTCAATTCACCAATAGAATGGTAAGAAGAATGATAAAAATGAAGACCTGTTTCAGTGCAGTTCTATAAGCCTTTGTTATTTTGACATTCTATGAATTCTGTATAACAATGTTGATAAGATCTAGAAAGGTAAATACTAGATTTCCGGGTGAGGACAATGGTGGACTAAGACATTTCTGAGGGAGAGAAGATGGCATTGAGGTGGAGACCGATGGCTGGGTGACAGGCCCACACCAATGGAGACTCTCGAGAGAAGAGGCTGTTCCTCGCAAGGAGACCATAGGATTGCAGTCAACTCATGAGTCAAAGTGCCGGGAGCCACAGGAAAAAAACATGAAGGTCACATCTACAGTGAAGCCTGTAAGAACACTGGGTTCACGAAAACCTCACTTTCTTAAGCACATTTGAATTACAATTACTTCAAAGCTAAAAGAGATCTTTGGAACAGCAGTTTAAAAAAAAAAAAAACCTTCCAGTGAGTGACACTTCATTCCAGATTAAAGAAAAGAGTAAAATAACAATTTAAAGGATTTAAGATCAATGGCAAAAAGCTTAACAAGAATTTAACCTAAGAAAGTTTAAACTGGATTAAGGGACCAGTTAAATTTGTAATATTAGGATTTTCACTAAAGTGTTTTTAAAATAACTAATAGAATAATACCTTCATTGGAACATAGACTGTAGAGTTCTAGTGGAAAGACAACTGGTGGACTTTGCAAAACAAAGAGAGAAAAGGAATATGAGACAAACTATGTGACAATAGAATTATGGAATGCCAGAAGGGATCAAAGACTTAAGGACTAGAGAAAGGTGAAAAAGAAGAGGAGGAGGAGGAGGAGGAGGAGGAGGAGGAGGAAGAGGAGGAGGAGGAGGAGAGATCTCCCTTTTACTTTGATTTTTCTATCTGATGAAATGGCTGTCACTTTTCTAAAGTAGTGAAACCTGTTACTTTTCTAAAGTAGTGAAAGCTATAGAAATGAGAAAAATGGCTTCACACTTGAGACATTTCAAAAGATCTTTGAGGAATTGGGAAAGAATGTTATAGCTACAATAACAGCTTCAATAATTGCCTATGTGAATGCATCATTTAAAAGAGATCTGAAAGAAGAGATAAAAATAGAGACAAAAATAATTTTGAAGAATGTGCAGGACAACTGAATAGAAAGGTAATTAATTCAAAGTGAAGTCAAGGTGGAAATTTTGGAAAACAAGACAGAAATTTTGGAAAACAAAAAAGAGATAACAAACAGAGGAGAGATACACACATTAAATGGATTACACGGATGATGGACTACTATTGAATTTACAAGAGAACGGGGGATTTACAGAACAACTTGGTGAAAATAGTAAGGAGAGGTCTGTTGAAGCCTCAAAAGCATTTTTAGGATGGGCAAAAGAAGATATGGATGGAGAATATCCATATTGGAGAACAATATTTCAATGTCAAGTTAAGGATTAACAATGTCAGAATACTACATAAGAGCAAAGAAAATAAAGTTGAGTTGTTTGATCAGGTATAAAGGTAATAAGTACTTTTATAAAATACTGGAAACCCTTTATTGACTTTTTCATGAACCTAGACAGAACTGTCACTGAATTTTGGATCTGAGGGTTGAAATGGGGTGGGATATGGAAAGAAATGATATATGCAAAGTAATTTCAAAGGGGGAGGAGATATATCACGTTTGCTGGTACCTTCTGTAAGATCAGAAGTCACTTCTTTAAATATCTTTTCTTTTCTTTTTGTCTTTGTCTTTTCTCTTTCTCTCTTTAATTTAATTTTCTATTAGCTTTTATTACTGATAAAAATATTCAATAAAATCATTTAAAAATAGAAATGTAAATACTAGATATTTATACACCAACTACATAAATTCCAATCTCAAACATAGTGCAAGAGTCATAAATTTGATATGACACTAATAGCCAGGAATAGAAAGAATGTTCTTTATCATACTGTTGATGTTCAGTGTTATTTTTCATCTTTCTCTTTCACTTTGAACCTCTTTGAAGCAAAGAGATTGATGTTAACATATGCAAAGACTCACCTCAGTTGCCTGTCCCTGCATACAGCAACCATCACCAGCAGATTCCCCAGGATAGCCATAAGAATAACTGCTGAAATAAAAGTGAGCAGCGTAATCTTCTCTGCCACGCCAAATCCCTCAGTTGAGCTGTAAAGGAAAGATATAGATGTGAACCCTTGGGAATATAAAGAAGTAGTGCCAGATTGGTTTGGTTATTCTAAATCTCTGTGCAAAATTTAGCCTCCCCATCTGCAGAAACTGCACTAATTTCCAACAGCTCATGGTTGTAAATAAACATTATAATTTACAGGGAAAGCTTATTTATTTATTTATTTATTTATTTATTTATTTATTTGGTAGATTTCTAAGAGTGCCCAGTCACCCAATGAAACTGGGCTGCTTACAGGATTGAAAGCAATACCACACACATTCTGACGTTGAAAATATCAGGACCAATTTTAGGACATTTTTCTTGATTGATTTCCCAACCACTTACTTGGATTTCAATATTCAAAATTGCTCTTCAATTAATTAATTACCCAGAAATTAAGTTTATATATCTTTCATTTTATCAGAACAGGTTGCTCAGATATGCAATTCTTTGACCAAAAAGGTGGAACTGAGAACACCTGACAGATATTATCTGGGTTGGAAAACTACTGTAAGGTAATTTCCTATTTAGTTTGCACTTAGCACACTCCCAGTCAATCCCTACATCAGTCAGAGCAAGCACAGACACCATGAAACATTCCCCTCATTTTTTTTTTTTCATCTGAACCCATTTCTTGTGGTGCTGGGACAACTAGCTAAGGCTAATATGGGAGCTTATAAAAACAAAACATGCAACCTATAAAAGGTCATTACCAGCATGTTGGATTGGGTCTCAACACAAACCCAGAAAATCAGGCCAGTTGTTTCAACAAAACAATGCTTTGTATGAACTCTCTTCAAAAGGAAACAATATGCAGAGAAGTGGTGCAGCAAACCAGTTGCAATCACCATGCCTACACAGGCATTTTCCAGGAATGAGCTCTAGCCTAAAATGGGAATGTCAGTCACAGTCAAAGTCTGGACATTCATGGTAATGGCTACATTACAACAAACTACAACTTGTATTTAAGAGAACTGCCAATCCATCCCATACAGGTTGAACTCCAATTCTCATCCTGCTTAACTGATCATAAATTCCTCTGTCTTTTTTGGATTAAGCTTCAATTTTCTTCCCCAGGATCTCCATAGCGTTCTTGGAATAAGATGGAAAAGGGAGAGACCCTGTAGGTATATTCTGTGTGATCCAGCTGTGTTGTGGTATACTAGGATATGAACGTTCTGTTGAAGTCTGGTCAATAGAAATCTTTGAAGCAAGAGATTCAGCTTGACAGTCTTGGATCCCCTATAGCCAAGGCAGAATGTAATTCAAACTACACTTGTCTTTTCCATCTTAACAACAGTCTTCAATGTTTTTTGCTTGGTAAGCAAAAGGAAAAAATGGTATATGTTGTATGGGGGAAGTCACCTTGACATGAAAAAAAATCAAGAGAGAACCAACTTGAATTCTGGGATAATAGATGGAATTCCTATTCAAGAAGAGTTCCCTTGCACCAGAACTGAATCAATTACTGAATCTTTAGGTAAGAGGAAACTGGGACATATTAATCCAGAATTATTGGGTAAGCATTAATGAATTATTATAGACTATGTTTAATAAGATAAATATGTTAAATATGGTCTGCTATATTTCTGCTATAGACAATTATATTTATATCATAAAAACATATATTCCAATTAATATCTGAACTAATCATAGTGATCATACCCTTTGAGATGTTACTAACAACTTTGGCTTCTCCTTCACAAAATATTGGGTTCTTCCAACCGTTCAGTGATCCATTCATAAGCTTTCACAAGAACAACTCATAAACCTTATTTTGATCATCTGTATTTAGTTGCAATGAACTTAAAGGTTTTTTTATTCTTAGCGTCAAAGCAATTTAAACAGTTAATTTTACAACATGGTACGTTACTTCTACTATTTCCTCTCTAACACAAAATTACATAATGTGAATTTACATATATTTTCAGCAGCAACCCAACTCATACTAGCAAATATTTATGCAAGTCTACATTGCAACAGATTATTTTCCAGAAAGAAAGTAAGTTAAGGTCCAAAGTAATATTTTAAATCAATATCTTGAGAGTTTAAATGCAGAGCAAAATCCTACCCTATGCAAGCACAAGTGTAGCATATTTAAAAATATTATCTTTGAACCTGGGAGATCCAAATTAAATTGCCCACACAACTACAAAGTATATTGAATAGTCATGTGAAGTACAGTATGTAGGTTTTCTGTCTGTATTTTAGAATGCTTAAATTGTACACATTATTAAGCCATGCATCCAAGAACTTTAATTGCACATGGTTTGCAAAAAAGGATGAAATGATGAAAATGGTGAGTATATACTTATGATGTTATAATGGAAACTGTTTGGCTTCCTTCTGCTGCTTTAGTTTCTTTCTTGAGCAGTTTGTGATCTGTTCTACAGTCAGCCCTGTAGTCTTTTGTTGTGATAATTGAGTTCTTCTCCCTCCTTGTACCAATAAAAAAGGTCAAATTGATTTCTGTATACTCCATCTGGTAATGTCCAAGTATATAGGCACTGTTTGGTTGTTAGAAGAATTTGTTACCTACTTATTTATTACATTTGGAGGCTATTTGACTCATAGATGACTCTGGATGGTTTACGTCCAAGGACAGGAAACAATAAAGTAGAAAACAAGCATACAGTCGCGCAGCAGCTTCAGAGGATCCTGGAGGAAATGGATTATCTGGACCCCTATCAGTCAGGATTCAGGCCCAGTTATGGACCAGAAACAGCATTGGTCGCACTTTTAGATGATCTCTGGCGAGAGCGGGATGGGGGGAGTGCATCCATCCTTGCTCTTCTTGACCTCTCAGCGGCTTTCGATACCATCGACCATGGTATCCTTTTGGGTCGGCTGCAGGAGTTGGGGTTGGGTGGCACAGTGTTGTGCTGGTTCAGCTCCTTTCTCCAAGGCCGAACCCAATCAGTGTTGATAGGGAGCGAGAGGTCCAGCCCCCGGCCCCTACTTTGTGGGGTGCCTCAGGGGTCAGTGCTCTCACCGCTCCTATTTAATATCTACATGAAACCGCTGGGCGAGATCATCCGGCACCATGGGGTGAGGTATCATCAGTATGCTGATGATACCCAACTATACATCTCCATCCCAGGTGACCTAAGTGATGCTGTGACTGCCCTCTTGCGGTGCCTGGAGGCTGTGGGGGCCTGGATGGGGGACAACAGGCTTCAGCTGAACCCTGGTAAGACGGAGTGGCTGTGGATACGGGGAGCCTCAAGATCTAGGACTTTGTCATCTTTGGTTCTTGACAGGGTTGCACTACCCCAGACAGACCCGGTGCATAATCTGGGGTTCTCCTGGACTCACGACTCCTGCTCGAAGAGCAGGTGGCAGTCATGGCTAGGAGGGCCTTTGCACGACTTCGTGTGGTGCGGCAGTTATGCCCCTTCCTGGATCAGGGGGACCTCCGCACGGTCACTCATGCCCTGGTCACCTCTGAGTTGGACTACTGTAATGCGCTCTACATGGGGCTACCCTTGAAGAGTATCCGGAAACTACAGCTGGTGCAGAATGCGGCAGCGCGGACAGTTCTTAATGCCCCTAGGAGGGCACATATAACACCGCTGTTGCGTGAGCTGCATTGGTTACTGATTTGTTTCCGGGTCCAATTCAAGGTGTTGGTTATTACCTTTAAAGCCCTTTATGGCATGGGACCAGGTTATCTGAGGAACCGCCTCACCCTGGTCACTTCAGCCCGTCCCACTCGGTCCAGCAGAAGGGGCAGGTTGCAGACCCCACCAGTCAGGGAATTTCGATTGGTGGGGTCTAGGCAGAGAGCCTTTTCTGCTGTAGCACCTGCCCTATGGAACATCCTGCCTCCTGAGGTCTGGTGTGCCCCCTCCCTCATGGCCTTCAGGAAAGGTATTAAATCCTGGCTCTGCCAGAAGGCCTGGGGGCCAGAGGTGGGCCCGCACCTGTGGAGATGGCTGGTGGGATGATGGGTTGTCCCCCCCCCCCCCCCAGCATTTTTTAGGGCCAAAAATCAGAGGAGGTTTTTTAGGGCATTTTTAATATGTTTTTAATTATTTATAGATTATTATAAATTATTTATAGATTTTAACCATCTTTGGAGAAAACTGTGTTTTTTATTGTGAGCCACCCAGAGTCACCCATTGGGGGAGATGGGCGGCATACAAGCCGAATAAAGAAATAAAGAAATAAATACATATCCAGAAAAATCACAACTTACCAAGAAACCACTAACTATCAGGGGCTCAACCTCCACCCTGACCCTAGGTCTGGGAGCAAAGCCAGATCTTCAAAGTCTTCTGAAATAACGGAAAGGGTGGATCTTAGGGGGATAGCATCACAGAGGGCAGGTACCGCAAAATCATTAGGTTGGCAGAAACTGATGAGCCATTCTCATTTCTGTTTCTTAGGTCATACGGCTGAACTATGTTTTTTTCTTATTATGTCCATCTTCCGCATTCCAATCTTCAATTCCAAGCAACATAACTTGTTTGAATGTTCTGTTGATTTCAGACTGAAGTAGACCATAAAACTCATCAAGCTGGTGAACATAAACTTGGATAAATATCATATTAAAGAGTTGTCCACAAAATCTAATTGGTATTATTTGGCCATTGACTGCATTGTATCTCAGTATTGTCTTTTCTGTAGACTTCCTGACTATGAAAACAATACCAATCCTTCTTTTGATCTTTGTGTCCTAAGTAGTAAACAATATGATCTTCTGACTGAAAGTGTCCAAATCCAATCCATTACAATTTGCTGATGCATAAGATGTCAATATGTAATTGATTCTTTTTACCTTACACTGTGTTCAGCTTTCCTTTGTTCATGCTTCTTATGTTCCATGTTCCCACAGTAGTTCTATCTTTGCAGCTTCAGATTTTCTTTTTCAGCATGGCAACATCAGCAACTAGACATTCTGAAGGCTTTTAATCCAGCTTTATCATAAATATTAATACTCCAAAAGATCCTCAGCATTTCCTCAGTAACATGTTGAATGCCATTTGACCTGAGAGGCCCATCATTTGGCATTACATCATCAATTACTTTCTAACTTTCTGTTCATGTGGTTTTCTTGGTAATGTATGAAGCGTTAACAGCCTGTTGCTTCTTTGCTTCTGTACCTCAAGCTTTTGCTGACCTAGTGACTGTGTGGCTAAGGGTCAGTCTAGATGCTATTAAAGAAACTAGGAATGCTTTTGCAAGTAGGAATTTTAGAAAAGTTATAAGATGCTAAGCATATAAAAGTTATGCTGATTGTAAAGGGACATTTTAACAGTTTGCAGAGTTGCAAAAAGAAATGGGAAGATGTGGTTAAGCTAAAGGCCAAATGTCTTGCTCACTCGTATCAGAGGTCCTGAAAAGGGGAAATGTCTGCAGTTTTCCCTTTTCCTCCTCCCAGCTCCTAGACACATGAACTTTTGCACCTACTCTTGCTTCTAACCACACAATGCAACCACATCCTCTGCACGATTTGGGCAAGCTAGATAGCAATGCCTTATATGACGAACCCCTGGAACAAGTAAGGACTAGAGACTTGACTATTAGTTTATGCTGCTTAAGCTAATGTTATGTCAACCTTAGAAGGCGGGCACACTTGTGTGTGTGGCCCTCCTCCTAGATGCTTCCTGATGACAAAAAGGTATAAAAGCTGTTGTAAACTGTTTTAGGGTGTGGCTGTTCTCTGTCTTCCCTCTGCCAGTTGGACAGAGAGTGGTCCACCCTGCTTTTCTCTTGGCCAAAATAAAAGCTGAATTTTCTTTGGAAAAACCTCGGTCTAGAGTCTCATTGGAAAGTATAGATTCTGGGCTATAAAACCTTACAGTAATATACACAAATGGTTTACCATTGCCTTTTCCCACATACCATGAAATGATGCTTTTGTCATTGTTAATCAGATAATCATCCACCCCCAGCATTTTCCTATATTGCTGATGCCCAACATAGGTGTCTGCTTGCTTTAGTTGGGCAGTTGGGATAACTTTCATGCCTTGGATGACCCTGTTGGGAGTATATACTCTTGGCATTCTTCACTCATCTCCACAGATGCAAGCCTCCCCCACCCCCACCCCCAATGATGAGACAGCATAGCAGGACTTTGGGAGGAATTTTCTTTTACTGTACTACTACAAATCTTCAGGATAAGATGTTCTTGCAGTTCTTCAGGGCTTTGGTGCTCTTTAGGAGCTCATCACCTTTTAGTAGCTTCTATTCATAGTCCCCTCCATTAAAATATGGAACACTTTGAAAGGAACAGCATGGCCTTACAATTAGTCCACACCAACCTTTGTAATTCCTAGTCCTACTAGCACTGCATTCAGCATAACAATTAAATTTCCTGAACCAATGGAGGATTTCCTCCCACAATTTTAAATTACGCATAATTAGCATTCCCAATCCTATGATAAGGGCTTCCCAATTTATTTATCCATGCAAATAGCACATTAATATTGCTTATGTTCTTGAATCAACAAGTTTAACAAGAGCTAAGCTCAAATTTATTAACAGAGATTTTCAGAGAAAATACAAGCATTTTATTTCTTCCAGCTGCAATAAAGAGACATTTTGTGGACATATTGTATTGCTAATATTATTTCTCTTTCCAGAAACAGTTGAAGAGCTTTAACCCTCTAACACACAGGGGATATTCAGCAAAGACTGCCCTCTTCATCCCCTGCAAGTAGGATCAGACTGTGGGGATGTTACCTGGAATTTTAGGTTTCATTATTAGCCTATTAATAAAGATGATTTTAGCATTTCAGCATGGCATCCACCCCTCCTTTTGAAGTTCAGGAAATCATGTTTTCTTTTTAACCAAAGCCAGTTCTTTTGATATGCAATAACTAGCCTTTTCAGCAACTAAACATTAGGAAGCGTATGCTGGAAGTCCTTGAATACACTTGTAAGTATTACAAAAGATACAAACTCGACTGGGAAAATAGGTGACGTAACCCATAAATTTGCCACTTGTGGAATGTCTAGGATCAATGTTTTCTATTGTTTAATTCTCATGTCTAATTAATGTCTTTTATTGTTTGATTTGTTGCTTTCTGATGCATCATATACTGTATGTATGTATGTATCATTTGTTTCTGTACCCTATAAAAAGACTTCAGCCCCCTTAATAAAAGCTTTTTGCTTTGCCTGAAGTACTCCTGATTCATGCTGTCAGGAGGGGGGAAAAAGCCACTTTGCAAAGTAAGTCTCTCTCCCAAATTCAGGGATTAAGTTTTTATCAACTCTGCGCCAAACTTGGGTTTTAAAGTTTTAAAGGCAATAGGGACTCAAAGGTCATTCTGAATGTCAACTCATAGGCCTTTCCATTTAATCTGCCTTTCTGTTGACAACTGAATCTACCATCCCACATCTATTTGTGTCTGGTAATCCATATAACAAATTATGATAAAGTAACATGAATATTTTATCCATGAGAGATTTCAGTTCCATTGGTAAGGCAGTATTAGAGCTTCAAATAAAATGAGAAATGGTTCCATTTGGGGAAATGGTACACTTAATTAGGCAGTTCTGTCCCACTGAGCATACTTTAACTTAACTGAAAATGTAATTATGGCTTCAGCAAGTAATACACAAGAGACCTATCAGGCTGTCTGCTAGAGCCTGAATAGTTTCTAGCCTTTGCTGTAATTGCACCTCCAACTTTCAGATGCCTGCCCCAAGCTTTGGGTCACTGCATCTTGGTCAGTTCATGAAACAAGTTGGTTTGATTTTGTGGTGATCAAAAGTATCTTAAGCTGAGTATAACTAAGAAGTCACAGTTTGGCTCTCCAGTCCTTTCTCTTCCTGTCTTTACATCAGTGATTTTCATAATTACACTTCATAAAATTCCCTATAAATGCAAATGCAAAATAATCATACAAGAATTTTTTAAACTTCTTATAATATACTCCTATACAAACCATAAAAAATATGACATTAAAAAAAACCCAATCTTCCAGGGACTCAAACTAAGAGACAACTTTTAGGAGTGCCATACTTCAGAAAAAGTTTCAAAATATAAAGAAAGTATTCCTGTTGTAAAAAGAAGGAAATGCTTAATTGATAACTTGATTGCTTTGAATTTTAACTACATTCTTAATTCTGTGCTTTTAATTTTGTTTTCTTATTTTATGTTGTTACTAGAAGTTGCCTTGATTACTCTTTTCAGATAGAAGAAATGAATACATATTCAGTAAATACTAATTTGGGGAAACTTTCCATATTTGGGGAAGAAGAGGGCTTGGTAGAATAATGATGACGGCTGCCTATCTTATTCAAGATAATTCTAGGAGGCTCACAATAATACTAATAAAAGCAGAATAAATAAAACAAGCCCATCCCAGCCCTCAACACCACATATCCCAAGCACAGCACAGCTATGTCACACAGACTGCCCAGGCTCTTACATTTGCTGAGCTCACTTCTATCCTAGCCCAAGGAATGGGTGGACAGCCAAGTCTTCACAGACCTCCAAAAGGGTGGGTGCCCTCTGAATCTGAGGGGGGAGGCTGTTCCAAAGAGTCAGGGCAGCCACAGAAAAGAGATGTCTCTAAGGTGCCACCAGATGACAACATTTAAGGAAGGGGACCTGGTGCACATCCACCCTATCCGATGTGGAGGGATGGGCAGATACCCTCAGGGATAGGCAGTCCCACAAATAACCTGGCCTCATGCCATTTAGGGCTTTAAATATGTTAACCAGCACTTGGAATTGCACCTGGAAGGAAACTGGGAGTCAGTGCAGCTTGTGTAGCAGTGGTTGAACATGGGCAAACCATTAAGCACCCAGAACTGCATGTACCTCCATGCAGGTATTTTTTTTCCTCTTGGTTTGCTAGGTCCTTTTTTTTTTTTTTTTTTGCAGCCATATGGAAACATAGATTTTAAGTAAAAAAAAGTTAGATTATTTTTTAATCTAACTATTGATTTCATTTGGGTTCAGTGCCAAGATACTAGTCTCGTGATAATTTAATCGTCATTACAACAGCTTCCTAAGAAAGGAGAACACAGAAGTATGGAGTTAAGAGCCTATCTGACATGAATTATGCAGAGCTAAGAGCATAAGGTAACTTTCCTTTTTGGAACTATACAACATTTTCTCCCCCCATTGTTCTCTATAGCTCTGGGGAGGGGTGATGCACAGCTTGGGAAGGTTGTGTGCTTGCCAAACAGACCTATGTTGAGGGGGAAAATGCCACTTGGAACCCATTTCACTAACTCGTTCATCTTTCCAACCTATACAACAGAGGGGATTTTGCAGCTGTAAGTTTGTTCTCTGAATAGAACTGGAAAGAAGCCAGGATCATAGACTGTTGTGGTCTGGTGCTTTGATGTCAGAGATACATTTCTCCTTGAACATGGGACACTAGCTATTTTCATTATGGAAACAACAATTACCCAAATCATACCGAATGCCAGTTTCTGCGAAAACAGCGTAAGACACAGCTACTGCCCTTGGGCCAGGGTTTTGCTTTCTCAGAGGCGTCTGGTTTGCTGCTATGGGAAGCAGGATGCTGGAACGGATAGGCTGCTAGTCCGCACCATCAAAACTCTTTTTAGAAAGAGCAAAGGGGAATAATCTGCAGTAATCAGGTTGGATTTATCAAGCTGGGATCTTAAAACAGGAAAGCAGAGAACAGTTGCCATTTTCTAATAATTTGTTTGAGCTGGATTGTTTCACAATGTTTTGCAAAACTTTTAAAGATGTGTGGATTGAGCTACAGTTAGCAGGGAACATTAGTACAAATGACAGATATTTGCCAACATATCTGGAAGGCACTCTGGTGGAAAAGCTGTTCTAAACAGTGATTAGGGACTATATAAAAATTATCTTTAAGTGTTCTTAAAGATATAAGTATTATAATTATTTGTAGATATAAACTATGCAGGTATTTAGTGATTAAAAATTTCCTGCCTGGCTTGGTGGATTTCCTAACACATAGTAGATAAACATACTGTACAGCTGTGGGATGTCCTAGTTTCCCATCTATGTACTAACAAGGTCTGACTATGCTTAGCTCTTTTAAAAATCAGCCAAAGCAGGCTAGGTGCAGCCACCTGAATTGGGACAACATACAATATAATATTTCCATCTAGTCTGTGTTAGTTGTCATCCATCCCAATACTGGCCTCAGATACCTGCCACCTTAGCGGAGAAGTAAAACTACATCATTTTCATACACTGGTGTATACAGCCAAATCCTTCAATATTACTTTTCTCAGTGATTTCTGGTAGTTACTGAAAAATGTACAAGATTAACACTCAAAGCATTTCAAATGTTAGTGGTCAAAGTTGCAGCCAGCACCATACTATGGGTCTTTACTTCCAAAGGAGACTGGAACTATTATAACATCTTGGCTCTGGGTCTGATCCCAGGCATAGTCCGGAAGCATACCATGGTCAGTGAGAACCACCAAGACATCATAGATTTCCTATCAACTCATGCTCCCTCTACTTATTCCTTATCATAGGTCATCTATTAGGCTACAATTGTTCTTGAACTAAGCAGAAGACAGAGTGGAATCATCTAAATGGGAAGGAGGCTGTCTAGAACATCTCTCTCTCTGCCACCTCCTATACTCTGTCCTTCAGTCATTGAAACAAACAGCCAGGTTGCATTAGCTATATTCAAACTAGCCCATCTAGCAATTTCTAAGGACTATTTGTTGCTTGATATTATTGTACCAGATTTGTCTAACACATAGCTGAACAGGCAGAACAGTATATAAATTGATCTACTGATTGCTGTCTCTTTATTTCCTTGTGTTTGGTATGTATACCACCCAGCCCCTGTGACTGGAGTGTACCTATCTGCATATTTCCATAGCTAGTACATAATATGTAAGACATTATTTATTCTGTAAATCTTTTTCTTAATGGCAGGACCTGAAAGGCACTAAGACTAAATAAATCAGCTTATTTATACAGGTATATGATGTAATTTCATTTGAGCGACTTTATCTCAAGCCTGGATAAAAGACAAATATGTTCTCCATACGTTGGTAGGTACAACTAACCAAGAGGGGACCATTTGTAAAGGATGAAAATTAAAAGATACTATCTAGAGACAAGTTCCAAAGAGACAGAAAATTTAAGAATACAATAGTAAAGGCCAAAGTAAGTAGGAAATACTGAAAGCAGAAACAAAACGAAAGAGTTTGAAAAAGAAAATGTAATTAGTATTTATACTTCTTATGGGAAACATATTCCATTTCAAAAATAGAGGAGGTTATACAAACCTTTCTTTGCTTTAGATTAAAATCTAGTTCCTGAAATGCCTGTATTGCAGGGCAATGTTATTTCATACCAAATAGGGTTTTTATCAGTTAATTGCTCACTTGGAGTATTGTGAGAAATTCAGGTACTGTTAGAGACATGACATGGTACTCATTAATTTTCTTCCAATACCAAGAAATAAGCAACTGGATAAACGTAACAACCAAATGGATAATATTATTTTAAGTTTCCTTGAAAGCAAGATTTTGTTAAAAAAAGGTCATTACTTTATCTGGACATCACCTCTCCCCCCCTCCTCCCTCAATATGTCAGTGAAGATATTATAGTTTGTAGAGTATTTTAAAATAAATAATTAACGCTCCCTGTTTCAGCTACTTGGCACACTATATTTTTGGATATAAGAATTGATAATGGAATTACTATACCTATGAGGGTTTTTTTCCCCCTTAAAAATAGTTACTTGTCAGTTGGAGGGGGGATTGTCTTACATTTCACTGGTGAGAATAGAAGAAGCTGTTAAAAAAAAAAAAGAATGAACAAGAGGAGCAAAAGGCTTCAGACATCACTGCTGAAAAGTGTGGGTGTCTTTGAAGATCCATGAAAAATTAGCTGCTGTGTGAGAGACACTGTTTGCTTACGGAATTTAACTGTGTGTGTAATGACTTCCTTATCTAATTCTCTTTCCCTTTTGCTCCCCCAAATGTCATTATCCTGTTCTGTTCCCTCTCTTCTTTTTCCTTCCCTCCTCATTGCAGCTAACCCTTCCCTTTATCCCATCTCTATCCTCCATGTGTGTGTGCATGCGTGCACTTGTGCATGCATTCATGTTTCTATGTATGCTATGTTTTATATATTAAATTTGTCTGACCTTTCCTTGGCACTCCTGTAATATAAGGCAGCTTACTTGTCATTCATTCCTGTTTCTGAGAAACAGCGCATTCAACAAGGAGTTGTTTCAACAGTCAGACAGGCTCCATAGCAAGCATAGCAACAACAAAACTAGTAAGCCTGAACCATATTTTAGAGTAGATCCAACACTGTGGATCTAAAACAAGCATGATGTAGTCCTTTGACTAGGAAGACCCAGGCTGAAATCAACAACCTGCCTTTAAAGCTGACCAGGTGATCCTAGCCATCTTTTCCTTCAGTCAAACTCACTTTCTAGGCTATCGAAAGAGAGAATATATAAATACATAAAGGATATTGCAACATATAGCCAATTCTATTTAATTTGCCTGTGATGTATAATTTCAGAGGTTTGTATTAATTCATTTAAAGAGTTGTGTGTTGTTGTTTTTTTACATTTCCCTATATAAAACCTGCATTAACTCAATTATGCAATATGTATATAATTCTGTCAGCAAAGAATGGATTTCAGATGGTTAGTAATGCTAAGTGACAGCGACACAATGATATCGAACTGGTAACTCTGCATATTGTTGAATTTCCTTGTCAGTTTCTAAGGATACATTCTATAGCACTATATTTATCAAGACGTCTTTCCAAACATCTCCGCCAACACTTAATTAATCAAATTGTACAACGGTTTCTTTCCCATGATTACAAGTTAATAGCAAGCTTATGTACAACTATAAAGAGAATGAGGAAGATGGAGACACCAGTACAAGCCAGTCATTTGAAAACTTGTATCTTTTCCAAATCTACCACTTCATATTGTACAACTTTCATTTTTACTTCTATGAAAAGCAAACCACTTCTATGAACCATAAACCATAAAGCGCTATCAAATGATCAACAAGATTCGAAGGAAATATCCTGAAGGAGAGAGATTTTGTAGATTCATTTTATATGCTCATATAATAAGCCTAGCTTGAGGTGCACACACACAAATGCATATAGATTAATGGAAAGCTAAATTGCAGCCTAAAATTATTTACTTTAATCTTTATTAAAATGCAGTTATGAAGTCGGTAATGTTTAATACTATATTTTCATGGAAGACTCGGGTTTTATGTAATCTAGAGTTTTGAAAGCTAAAATGAATTTTTTTAAAAAAAATCAACATTATCTAAGTTAAGATTGAAGAGCATAGAGACAGAAGAAGACTTAGGCAACGTAAGGAGATAATGTTTAAGCAAATAACCAAAGTAGCACTGTGCCATTACAATACAAGCTCCACCCCTTTTTATAAGCACCACGATGTCACACACACATGCAAACGAGATGGAACTTGTGGCAAATTGTCACAATGCTGCTGCCATAATTTTGATGAAAGCTTTCAACCTTCAGAAACCTCTGGTTTAAGCTATATTGAAGAACCAGGAACTATTACAGCAACATTATGGAGGCCAACAGAAATACCAACTCCACAAGAGTGAAGAGAAGCAAATGTGACTTTTAAAACATTTCTTTCAATGTGTAGAAGCTTCATCGCATCCTTAGAGCTACATTTTGCCTACTGGTTGAGAAGAGCTCAACTTTACCTATGAGATTTTTTTTTAAAAGGACAATTATATACAAATACATCTGTATACAAATTTTGGATACTTCCCATATAAAAGCTTTCTGCTAGGAGGGAAAAGCACAGTAGTTCCCTCTTTTGAATATTTTGTGATGAATTATCTAAATACACATGACATAAAGTTACTTTTATGCACCCTCAACTTGGATTGAGAACATCAGCCCTCTTTTCCAGACATTACTACTTCTATCATGCTCCATAATAATCTTGCATCTCATTAACACCCCATACCTAGTCACTATAGATTAAAATGGTAGCATTACATAGGCACATGTAAATTAAATGTGCATTCACATTCTTTAGCCCACCCTAGTTCAGAATTTCAAAGAAGAAAAAAAGGCAATGAGCCACTGCTGCTGACTTATATCAAGTCCACCGCAAAGTTTATCTTATGAAAGCATCAGTCTCTTTGGAGAGCTGCTATATTTGGCTAGGCAGGAATGGTTAGCTTTACAGAATAAGGAAACTGATTGTACTGGTATGTGGGAATGACCTTGGGAGACAGGAAGAAGAGCCACAACCTAGACAACAGTCAGATAAGAGGCAGCTGAACCTCCAGAAGGAATGGGGGGGAGGGCATGGCAAATGTCTCAGAAGGGACCCTCCCTAGTTTCTTGAACTGTAAAGGTGAGGGGGGAGAGACATACTTTCAGACTTAGAGCTAGTACTCCTGGGTGTATTTCTTGTCTGGACTACCTCGGAGGGCTGACAACAATCTTGGAATTCTGAAAGCAGATCTCTTCCCCCTCAACTCTTCCTCCTGCCTCCCAAGGTCATTCCCACATACCATCACTGGCTGACTGACTAACTGGCTGATTGATTTTGTGCCATCAAATCAGTGTTGAATCTTAGCAACCACATACAATGGATTTTCTCCACTATGATCTATCTTCAACCTGGTCCTTCAGTTCTTCCAACAGCACACCCATTGCCACAGTAATTGAGTCCATCCATCAGGCTGGAGGTTGTCCTCTTCTTCTCTTTCCTTCCACATTTCCCACCATTATAGGCTTCTCATGAAAGCTAGGTCTTTGCATAATGTGTCCAAAACAAGGTAATTTGAGCTTGCTGATTTGTGCCTTGAGTGAGAACTCTGGACTTATTTTGTCTCTAATCTATTTGTTTGATGTTTTTGTTTTTGTTTTTTTTGGCTATCCGTGGTATTCTCTGGAATCTTAGACAACCAAAGCCCAAAAGCAGCAACATTTTTCTATTCTGCTTCTTCAAAGCCTAACATTCACTTTCATGGAATGTCACAAGAAAAAACATTGCCTGCATGATTCTGATCTCTGTAGGCATAGACATGTCACAGCATCTGAACACTTTTTCCATAGAATAAGGAAATATTGTCTGACAAAATTTCTTCCTTTTCTTAATATTTCCAAAGTAGAAAAGTTCTGTCTGTGCATTTTACATGATTATTCAGAGCAGTTGTTGTGTAATTCTTATGATTAGCCTGGATGTCAGGCAGAGTCATACCACCCTAAACCTGTGGATTAAATTTTAAATACCCATAAAATCATCATGGAGAGGAAGACAGAATTTTGTGATCGTACTCTTTTCTAATGGAAATATTATGAACTGAATGTGGGCACTTCACATAAAAATGTTATTGAAATCATCATATTATTCCACTCTTGCCAAATCTTCCATTAGCAATAGTTAGAAGTGAGAACCACTTTTGTTCCCCATAACTCAAATATGGGAGTCCATCCTGAAAATATTAAAGCCGGGGGCCAGTCTCTATGTTTGTCCCATATCCAGACTGTGAATGAGAAAACTACACAGAGCAGATTTCTTACAAGGCAAGTTGACACACAGACAACCTGTTATTTTCTTTAGCAATCGCTTTTTGCATATGATGTGTCTGAACTGTACGCAGCTGCCATAGATAAAATTCTGTTTCTCTGGAAATCATAAAGACTTCTATTGTGGTCTGATACAAACCTAAAATTGGACATGGATGACTTATGTACCAGAACTCATTTACCTCAGCTGTGTACCCGATAGTCAGTTTTGTTGTACTAACATTTATACAATAGATAAATAAGAATAGGTATAAGTATTTTTGTGTCCTAGGGAAAGCAAACTGTATGTCTGGGGTCCTTGCAAGAAGAACAAAGAGGCCAGCAGAAGGACGAAATCAATACTGATGGACGTACCACTGAGGGGCTTCTCTCCTGCCATTAAGAAGCAGGATGGGAGATCACTAGCTTGGAGCTGCTCATGCTTAAACAGCTTGTTGCTGTGTTTCAGAATTTTGCCACCTTTAACTTCCTGTACTCCAATTCTTTAAGGACAGCCACTGAATCAATAATTAAAGAAGAGAGGCAAGCTGCTCCCTTTGCAAAATTTTGTCTGCTCTTGATCTGTTATTTTTCAAACCCACGGGTGATGCCTTTAGGTTGCATATAGCCCTTTGAGGATTTCAGTAAGGTCAACGCAATGGCCATGTTTTGCTGTCCTTCCAATAAGCCAGCAGGTCCCCAGTCACAATGCAATTATGATATAACAGGCAACATTGTGTTTTCCAGTGGGAAGACTAGCACAGCAAACATCAAAGTGGCAGGCTGTGGGGACATGATTTACAATGACATTTAATGCTTTATAAGCTGTGCACCAACTCTCTCCCTAAACATAAGGCAGAAGATGAGAGTCAGATGTGGAAGTACATATGTGGGGCAGAGGCAACTGACTCAGAGTCCATACTTGGAGGGCATCCCAATTACAACTCAGCCTTTGAAATAATCCACTGGATCATTCAGGGTAGTCAAACGAATTGGGTAAAACTTTAAAAGCCCAGTGATCATTCTGTGTCAGCCCTTTGAGGTAGTTCAGGCAGGAAACCACAACCATGAGTACTAACACTACCTTTACTGTAAGATTACAGTAACAGAATCTTGCAAGTCTGAAAGCACTTTCACCCTCCCCTACATTACTTTCCAGAGAACTAGGGAGGGCCCCTTCTGAGACACTTTCTCCATCCCCCTTCCTTCTGTGGACTGAGATATCTTATTCAGATTGTTGTCTAGGCTGTGACTCTTCCTCCTGCTTCCTAAAGTTATTCTCACAGTCCATTACATTCTGGCAAGCTGTCTTTAATCTTTCTCTCCTATACTGTAATGTGGGAAAGACCTTGGGAGACATGGGGAAGAGATGCTGCCTAGGGAACGGTCAGAGAAGAGACAGCATAGCCCACAGCTGCATAGTGGGTGGAACAAAAGGCTCAGAATGGACCCTCCCTAAGTTCTTGGGCTGTAAAGATGAAGGCAGGAGAATTGTATTTCCAGACTTACAAGAGTCTGTTAATGTAGTTTCCCAGTGAAGTAGAATTAGAGTATCTGCTCATGTTGCCTGTCTGGTCTACCTGGGAAGGCTGACATATACTCCTATTACTAAGGCACAATACTTCAAATACTGCATTTAGATAAGCATCCAAGAAACTGAGCATCCTGTTTCTAACAATGAACCACAGCCGAGAACTACACCTGTTTCAAGTTAGTTTTCTGTTCTTGTTTGGCTAATTTTTAGAAATATCCTGCTTCTGGCTTTAAAATGCCAGTAAGCCATCAAACCTATCAACCATTGTTAGACCTAACTTCCATCAATTTGTCCAACTCTTTTAAAAGTATACTGTATACAACATACAATGCAATAACGCATACACTTCTGTCACTATATAACAGAGTTATAGTTTACATAAAGATGGCTGGCAGTTTATCTGAAAGGGCCTCCCAGGACACTTGGCCTTGACTGCCAACCATATTACCTGAGAGGTGACTGGGAGACCAAAATGTTTTCCAGACAAACTCCTGCCTTAGAAAGCAATTAGGGGTCTGCAAGCAGTCATGCTGCAAAGCGTCTCCACGGCTGCAGTCACCCACTACTCAACATTTTTTCCCAGAGAAATGGAAACATATTTAACCTATACTCTGGGCAGCTCACTAGAATAAAACCACAAATAAACAATTTAAACCACCCATTAAAATATGCCACTGCACCAAAAAACAGCAATATTATAAACAATTCCCCTACCTCTCCGTGGAATCAATTTGGTGTAGTGATTAAGGCACCAGGCTAGAAACCAGGAGACCATGAGTTCTAGTCCTGTTTTAGGTGCAAAGCCAGCTAGGTGATCTTGGGCCAGCACTCTCTCTCAGCCCTAGAAAAGAGGCAATGGCAAACCACTTCCGAAATACCTTGCCAAGAAGACTGCAGGGACCAGTCCAGGCAGTTGCCAGGAGTCAAAAACTGACTTGGGCACACACACACTTCCCTCTCTACGTGACTTCTATCCATCTGAATGCTACTGCTGACTCTGTCAACCTACTAAAGGAAATGCACATGCTGACTAACTCAGAAGCAACCTAGTTTACATTCTGAATTGGGGGGGGAAGGTAGCGTAGCTGATTTCCAAGCCATATCAGTACGAATTGGGTAATGGGGTTCATCTAACTTTTAATAATGTCTCTTTTCAGTCATCTTTTTATATAAAAAAGGAGCAAATACTATATTCTTTCCTAGATAGTGGACAACCTCTTTATTGTTTTTCTTATTTTTTTTTTAATTTTTCAAATCCAAATAATCTTTGAGATAGAACATTGAAAAATCCACAATATTTTACACAGACCTTACGTACAAATACTAGCATGGTAGACATATTTTCAATCCTTTCCCTAAAATTCCTTAATCAAAAATGTCTTTTTCTTTCCTCATTTCCTACTTCCTTTGCACACTCAACTGAATTTGCAGAAAGCTTGCTACCGTTATTATTGATATTTCTTGGTCCACCATATTGCCACGCCAGAAAATTTGTTAACTTAGGAGTGTTTTTGTCCAATGTGCTCCATTCTCTACTTTGAATACTACCATTCTGAATAATTTAGTGTTATCTACAAAACTGGCTAAGAATGATAATAGACACAAAATGTTTTGTTTATCTGGTAAAGTAACCTCAGCCCTGGTCAACAATGCAGATTTATCACAAGAATAAATGAAAAATAGATGCACACATACAACATCAAACCAACAGGCAAAAGAATCAATGTATAACCTGACCCTGTGTATATGTACTCCACTATGTTCAGTGGGGCTTATTCTGAGTTATGTATAGACCTGCAATCTAAACATAAGTATTAATAGCTGAATACCTTTAATTAGAATTCTTTAACTCAGTCCTAGAACTGACATCTCCAGAATGGTCCAAATTTAAAAGCTTTTGCTTCCTTTCAGACATTTATCTAAATTTTGGGTACCTGTTCCTCAGAGAAACAGAACCTGCAATAAGTCATGTTCAGATCATTTGGGATGAATAACACTTATTTGATGGCAAAATAAAAGTGTAATACAAGTGTATTTGGAGAACATCTAGCACGTTTGAAGGTATAATCCAGAGCTCCAGCTCCAACCTGATCCAGCCCAGATCACAGTGTGAATAATCCAAATAAGAGTTGGAATGAAAGAATTATCCACAGTCTAGCACAGATACTTACAGATAATGAAAGTGATGCATGCTCTCAGAAGTAGGAGTTTTCAACATCTGCTTCCAGGCTTGATCAAAATGTCATCATATCGAATGTCACTCAGGAATGACTAGTTTATTTAGCACGTGTATCAGCACTGACTGTCTTAGGAGATCTGGGATGATGGAACTAAACTGCCTTTGCAATTCATTAAAACCAATACACAGTCTGTTTCCAACGCCTGTATCAAGAATTACAATTTTTTTTTCTCTTGCAGGTAATAAATTGGGGTAAATTGCCAGTTACAGATAAGCAATATACTGAAGCCTAGGTATTAAGTAAATAAAACTATGGTTATTAGCACATTCTTCCCAGTATTTTAAAAGCATGTAATTGTTTTTTTTTCTTTCTCTTTTTGCTTTTGTGATCACCTCTAACAAATACCATCTAGCAATTTAAGACTTCCATTTTAAACGTTATATTGGCTTTTGCAACAATTATCCTATTACATGTTACTAGGATATTCAAACAAATACAAAACAAAATATCTCAAACTGCTTGTGTACTGCTGCATGTTATTCTTCCCCATCTCCTGCCCAAAAACAACAACAACATAAACGTTCTAATTCAATGAAAACACTGTAAGCAATAATGCTGAAGTAGCATCTCTCGCTATTATCACATTTTGAAATTGCCCTGCAGTGCCGCATATGGAAAAATTATACATTGTGAGTATAAAATATGAAACCCTATGATTAGAAAGAGTAAAACAACACTATAACATACACACACAAACTCAATGATACACTAAATTGGTATTAACTGTTCAGCACTTAGGATAGAGTTGGCCAACCTTATGGCTCCGTGCGTGTGTGTGTGTGTGTATGTGTGTACTTTAAAAAAAGTATCTGAGCATTGTAAGGGCTATAACTTGATAGGAGGAGGCATTTTGTTTTTGAGGGTTTTAAAATGGCAAGACAGGTGGTTTTAGCTCCTTGAGCTATTTAAAACCAGCCCAGAAAACTATGCAACCGAAACTAGGTGATTTGCTGCCAATGTTGGAAATGCTTTTGGGGGGGCCTTTGGAAGGAATCAGCTGAAAGAAAGGGCTGTAAGCTATGGATTGCTTAATTGAGGCTAACAGAGTATGGTCCAATATTTATCAGGTGGGCCTCTGCAGCTTCCCCAAATTCATTGGCTAGAGCCCACTCAGGGCCTCAACCCTGTTCTATTATACCTGCCAACAGTCAGCTGGTAAGAAGGGAGTTCCAGCCTCAGTCCCCTTTTTTTTTTTTTTGTCTGCGCTCAGTCATTACTGACCCTGCAGTGACTGCCTGGACGAATCCTTGCAGTTTTCAAGGCAATTGTTTTTCGGAAGTGGTTTGCCAGAGCCTCCTTCCTAGAGCATAGCCCAGCTGGTGAGCGCAGGAGGCGGGGTTTCCGTTGCTTCGCGCCCTTTTCGGGCAAGCGCAGTTTCATGCTTACCGGCAACTGGTCCCGTCTCTCTGTGCAAGGCGCTGCCAGCATTTTTCCTCCCTCCGGAGTGAGAGTACCCATTTATCTACTCACGTGAGTTTTCGACCTGTTGGGTTGACAGGAGCTGGGGAGGAAACAGGAGCTCACCCTGTTAACGCGAAGGCTGGACTCGAACTGCCGAAGCGTCAGCCATTTCTGGCTGGCAACTTTCAGCGTCATTAAGCCGCTGCACCACCGTGTCCCTCAGCCTCAGTCCCTGTTTTCCCACAAATACTGACAAGCCCACTCACCACATCATTCCGCACCTTCTTGCAAGTGCTGACAGTCAGCTGACCTCAGCCCTGCCTCCCAGTACACCAAGAGCCCCCTGGTTTGTAAGAATAGATTTGTGCCTGAAAACTGGTTTGCTGAAGAGTACAAACGATTTTTTGTTTAATTATTATTGTGTCTTTGAGTCAGTTTTTGACTCCTGATGACTGCCTGGATGAGTCCCTGTAGTTTTCTTGACAAGGTTTTTCAGAAGTGGTTTGCACTGCCTCCTTCCTAGGGCTGAGAGAGAGTGTTTGGCCCAAGGTCACCTAGCTGGCTTTGTGCCTTAGGCTTTGTGCCTAAGGCAGGACTAGAGCTCACGGTCTCCCAGTTTCTAGCCTGATGCCTTAACCGTTACACCAAAGTGCTCTCTACAAATGCTAATACAAGTGACAGGAGTACTATTCATAAAAGTGACAGGTGGACAGGTCTCAAGTGCTGTTACCAAATGTGAGGCTGTTTGTACTGTGCTAAACAAACCCACTCACCAAAAGAAAAGTGTAAATAGGAGGGTGTTTTTGTTTTTGGTTTTTGTTTTGGTGCTTTCAAGTCAGTGTTGATTCCTGGCAACTGCCTGGACTGGTCCCTGCAGTTTTCTTGGCAAGTTTTTGGAAGTGGTTTGTCATTGCTTCTTTCCTAGGGCTGAGAGAGAATGACTGGCCCAAGGTCACCTAGCTGGCTTTGTGCCTAAGGTGGGACTAGAACTCATGGTCTCTGGATTTCTAGCCTGGTGCCTTAACCACTACGCCAAACTGGCTTTCATAAATAGTAAATACAGTGATGAATATCTAAACATGGGAATTCCATTGGAATGGAACTCTACTTGCCCTCAGTGGTTTCTAGGAAAGAACATTCTTGACCACATGTTTCTGCTCTGTGTTGTTATTATTACGGCATGAAGCACAAAAAATAAATTGTAGTTGTACAATAAGATTTAGTTGGGCAATCTTAAAGATGAAAGCATAGGGTGATGATGTGGAGTGGTTCCAACATTGTCCAAATGTTTATTTAGTGGTCTGAGACAGCAAAAAGTTTGAAAAGGACTTGTAACATCTTCCCTGGGGCTGAAATTATATTGAAATTGGCCATTTGTGAACCTTCTCTGGAAAGAAATTGTGTAAAAGGGGTTGCTGTGGTTAAAAATGCTATAAGCGTGCTTGGTTTGTTATTTCATTTAGCAAGACAGTGTCTTGCAACCACTGTCATTAAGTATGACTCAGGCACTAAAACAAGCTGTTTGGTTTTGAGGTCTCAACAGGACTGCTGGGAGGACAAAGACTTTTTTTACACACTGGCATCTTCCAACATGTGAAAGATGTTGTAGACAGCTGTTCTGTTCATGCTGTTATGCACTCAGAAGCATTTGGGAGGTCAAAGGCGAAGCACTACATAACTCTAATATTCATCCTTTAGCAGTGTTTTGTTATTACTGTTGCTTTTCATTGATTGCAAACTGCTTTGACATCCTTTATGGGAAGTGGTTGATAAATGTTTCACATGCATATAAGGCCTAATACTGCAACTGCCATCCAATCTCTTCTCTCCTAACTTACTGTCACAACCAACACATTTGGCCACAGTCATGGAAAAGCCACACCCAAAAAAGTTCGGAGAACTACCACTACCACCTCCAAAAACCTAATAAGTGGTGAATTTTGGTGAACCTCTCTCTTTTCTCCCCTCCACCTGCCCAGAAGACTGGGCAGGAGAGCAAAGAATACAAGCAGTGAAGGGGAGCTTTTAAGATGTGGAGTCCTTGGTGCTCTCTGAGCTTGGTTGTTTGCTTGCAGATGTTTCATTACCTGACTAGGTAGCATCATCAGTGCTCTGATTATGTTACCTAGTCAGGTAATTAAATATCTGCAAGCAAGCAACCAAGCTCAGAGAGCACCAAGGACTCCACAGTTCAACCCTGAGCTACATATATTCTCTCCTATTGGAGTTTTTAAGATGGCACAGGTCTCTGCTGCTTTGTCTGCAATGCATTGTGAACTGATGATGAACACTATAAATAAGCCAACTTCAACCACACCTAGGGATTAGCCCGTCCCCAATCAAAACCGCTTTAAGAGTATAATTAAAGTGTATAATTTGTACTGAAATTGATATCCAATCTTATAAAAAAGTGTGTTTCCTCTAAAGCAAATTGAACATTGCAGCTCATCCTTGGCAGCTGTCCTGTGATCTCGACAACATTGCTCCTGTTTTCCTTTGACTGGAACGATCATGCAACAATTACACTTGTCAGTCGCCACAGCAAGCATGAGCGGCAGCATAAAGCACTGAGTGAAAGTTGCATTTTCCCTACCTTTTCTTGTAAGAAAGAGAAGCAATCCTGGGGGTGCCTTCTCCTGCTATTTGTCACTGAGACTCTGAGCCTACCTGTCAAAGAGTGTTTGCCCCTCCTTGTCAATCTCTTCTGCAGCCAGGTTTGATGGGTTCATTCTACTACTATAGGGCACAGATCTTTATCCCCAATAAAGAGGGTGGGGGACTTGACTGACAACCACAATTTTTGGCTTTGGCAATCAAACCAGATCATGCGGACTTCTAGAGATACGGCCATTCATTTTCTAAATATTATTAGAAAATAATTGTTTTAATATGATACATCTTTTTCAGGCTGAAATTCTTTGCGTACTTACATAGAAATAAACCGTACTGCATTAAATAGACCATATCCATAGAAGCTTAGTATCATACCTATAGCTCTCAATATCCACTTGTTTTAAAAAACTAAATGCCATACCTTTTAATTCATTAAAATTAACATTCTAACAAACATCTAAAAATTAAAAATGATCAAGAAGTATGCAACCAACCTACTGTACCAACAAAGTTTTAACCCGGCACTGAAAAGAATACAATGCTGGCACCAGATATATCTCCTCTGCAAAACCATGCCATATTAGGGTGCTACAACAAAGAAACTCTTCTCTTTTTTATGGCAAATGAATTTCTCTAAAAGAAGAAGCAGAAAGAAGGACTTCCTTTGTTTATCTTAATGCACGGCAGAATGATAGGGAAAGAAATGTATCGTGAGATATTTAGGTGCCAGGTATGTTCAAACGAGGGGACACGGTGGCGCAGCGGCTTAATGACGCTGAAAGTTGCCGGCCAGAAATGGCTGACGGCTTCGGTGGTTCGAGTCCAGCCTTCGCGTTAACAGGGTGAGCTCCTGTTTCCTCCCCCACCAGCTCCTGTCAACCCAACAGGTCGAAAACTCACGTGAGTAGATAAATGGGGACTCTCACTCCGGTGGGAGGAAAAATGCTGGCAGCGCCTTGCACAGAGAGATGGGAGCAGTTGCCGGTAAGTGCGAAACCGCGCTCACTCGAAAAGGGCGCGAAGCAACGGAAACCCCGCCTCCTGCGCTTGCCAGCTGGGCTCTGCTCTAGGAAGGAGGCTCTGGCAAACCACTTCCGAAATACATTGCCTTGAAAACTGCAAGGATTCATCCAGGCAGTCACTGCAGGGTCAGTAATGACTGAGCGCAGACAAAAAAAAAATGTTCAAACGTAATCCTGAAATGGGCTTCAAACAAAAAGTCACTGATGTAGCTCCTTCAGAATTGGTTCTAGCTTAAGACCAACTAGAATTTTTAGAGTTGAATTTTTATATTTTATAACTGAATTCTCTACCAGATAAATTGTCTAAACTGGTTTCAAAAGCAGCCTCAACTATAACACAATAGAGTAACCAAGGCTGGAGGTTACTCATGCATCAATCTCTGTGATCAAGCTACTTCTGTTTAGGAAAGGGCACAGCTGGTGCACCAGACAAACCCGCTATGTTCACTACTATAAGAAATGAAGCAGCTATTATGGAAATGAAAGGACAGAACAGAGTAAAAGAGTTAATCAGTCACCAATTAAACTTCTATATAATAGACCTCTTGCTAACCAGATAAAGAAAAAGCATTACCAGCTAAAGAATGAATCATTTGGTTGCTCCAAAATAAAAATAAAGCTCCAGCATCATTCCACAAAAGACCTCAAAAATTTAGGCATAATTGAACATGACTGCTTTTCATCAAATTAAAATTTATAAACAATATTACACTTCATTTTTTCTCTTTTGAAAATACAACTCAAGCAACAGAATGCCTTTTGTTCTGTAGGGATCTTCCACTTCCACAACAGACACAACCTTTCATCTACTTTTTATATTATATATGATTTTACTGAAAATTACATTGATTCATATAGAAAAGGACATGGCTTTGTAATATATACTGCTTTTATGTTAATGTTGCCAGGCAACAAGCGGTCCATTCTAAGCTTCATGATGGACAAGTCTTTGAATTTAAGGGGAAAAAATAGTAACTTAAGCAAACAGATGGACTTGTACAGCTAGGAGGAATATGAAGATGGTTCCTCAAGCAGTTCTTACAGGCTAGTTTTTATTTGTGTATGAATGGAGTCGATGACAATAATGTTGCATCAAATGTGAAATATCACGTGTAACATTGGCCAGGAAGGGACAAAATATAATAAAAATGGGCAGCAGGAAGATAAAATGCAGAATTAGAAGATTATAGACCATCCTACAAGTGGAAATACAGCAGGTGGCAGGACCTAGTTGATCTTGACAGCTCTTGAAAAAGCTAAATAGGATTGGACCTGGTTAGTAGTTGGATGGGAGTTCACTAGAAAATCCCAAAGATGTAGATTTGGCTTGTAAAGAAGACAATGCCAAACCACTCCTTTGCCAAGAAAACAACATGGATATGTCCATGTAATCACCAAGAGCTGAGCTCAACTAAGTAGCAGTTCCTAAACTGCTGTAATTTAATGTTATGTGAAAAAATAGAGTGATTAAAACTTTCAAACATTTTGGGGCAATTTGAGTATATTGTTTAAATTGGTAAAGCAACTACACTGATTACTCAGACATCCTATGTTTCTCTTTTTCCCTTTCAGTGACTGCTAAACTGTAAAAAACAATATATCAAGATAGTATTATTTATTTGAAAACTACATTAGAATATAAACATTATGCCCTATATAAGCTAAATGTTCTTTATATGGCTGTTCAGCAAATTTGTATTGTTGAATTTTCATGCCTATATATTATCTAGTGTGTGAACACAGGTTCTTGCACGTATACTACAACGTTATGTAGTACTGGCCCTTGAACTTAATCCACTTTGCAAAAGGTAGCTTTGTAAGAAAATTGATATCTCACATTTCAAAAGGAATCAAAATGTCTGAAGAAATATAATCCAGTCTTGGGAGCAGCACTTTATCTCCAAAGTTTTACCTTTAATTATTCTGAATTCTATACTGGCTTGTGCACATGCAGTAATTCCTTCTATCTATCATCTATCTATCATCTATCTATCTATCTATCTATCTATCTATCTATCTATCTATCTATCTATCTATTAAATTTGTATGCCGCGCATCTCGATTCATTAAGCCACAGTTTGATTCTCCCCCCCCCCCCATCTTAAAAGCATTGTTAACTGCACCCTTTTGGAATGTGAGCTTATGTGGAAGTAGCCCACAAGTTTCTAATGATGTGAAAAAAAATCTCTCATTTACTCTTCTTTGATTCTTTTATCCACATTATAACAGACTTTGACCAGTCCTTTCTATTTTTGTAAGGCTAGTGCAGGTGAACGTATCACTGTATTCATTCTTTTTAAAACATGATTTCAGAGTCTCACCGTACTAGTTTGGATTTTTTGAAGAAATTTATAATTTGCTCCCTCCTTCCTCCAACATTTTCTTCTTCTACCCAGTGTGCCTTTTATTCCCTTCTTCCCTAAAACTTCAATGCTAAAAGCTTTTCCTCCCTGTCAGCTGACATTGGCAGAAGAACCTCTATTCAGAACTGTTGTCTGATTATCTGTATCTAGCTTGGGTATTTATGAAATAATCTAGATAAAATGTTTTGAACATTATACTCATTATATAAAATGTTACTATAATATTTGGCACATGTATACTTCTCTGTTTTTACTGCATGGAACAAAGTGGCAAACAGCAGTCCCTTAAGTAATTCCTGTGGCCAACCACATTCCGATCTGCTTAGATTCAGCCAGGTAGTTTTATCAAGTAGCCATGGGTCAAATCCTGGGCTTTTCTCAACTGCTCTTAAAAAGGGCCATAAGTACCTGTTGTTCAAACTATCTTCTCAATTCTATTGTTCCTGGCAGCAAAGATGCCTTTTCACTACACCAGATAATATTTGCATCTCATTTTCTCACATTGCTAGAAATCCTTCCTGATGTGGCGATAATTTTACCTAAGTGTACTGGATCCTGTCATCAAAGCTGTCACTCATTTCTGTACATGCACTACATGGAAGCTGGGGTTTAATTACTCTTCTATAAACCAGCTGTCTAATTTACATGCAGACTGATTCATGTTGGTCATTAAAATGCTATAAATGCACACAGATGTGATCAATACAAAAGCATATAAAGCTGTCTATTAACTGTTCAGATATCAAGTGGATTCATTTGCTTTCTTTTGTCCCTCTTAATGTCATAATAATTGCTGTTAAACATAAAGTAGCCAACAAGAGAGACAACTCTGTTTAAAAGAGTTTTTTAAAGCTATGTTTTAAAGAATTGTGGATTCACATTTTTGTGAATAAGTTTAACATACAAAGAAGTTAATTTCCCAAATGTTTAAACAGCATCACAGGTGATTACAAGGGTTTTATTTTATGGCAAAATATACAAGACTAAATTCAGAAAATATTAACACTCAATTGTTGGGATTGCATATTACTGTCTTCCCATAGTATTTGACAATTTGACAAATATTGTTTGTTTTTCTTGGCAATTGTTAATAGGAACACATATTTATGTAGCATCTAACTGATTCTTAACAGAGCAGAAGTCAACACTTATTTATTTTATATCCAGCCTTTCCATCAGAAACTCAAGGCAGCATATATACCACTCTCTACTCCCATTTTTCCTCACAACACCACTGTGAGATAAGTTGGGCTGATAGACTGAGACTAGACCACAGTCACCCACTGAGTTTCTGTGGCTGAGGGTGGACTAGGGTAGACTAGGTCTCCTTGCTCTCAGTCCAACACCATAAAAACTGCACTGAACTGGGAAGTTGATAATCACAAATCGCATATGTAGCCTATTTCCACATGGAATAGAAGGTGGGGAGCAGAACAGACTGTATAACTTCAGGCTGCAACTTTTTTTTTAAAAAAAGTCATCCATATTTTAAAAAACCCTGCAAATTAACAAGAAGTGTATTGGTCTAGTCTATTTTCTTATCTCTTGCTCAGAATCTAATTTTCATTTAAGGGAACATTAAAATATTGTGTGTCTTCACTCTTATTTGCAGTCTGATGTGGTATATTTCTACAATTTCAGCAATTATAATTTGATTCGGATTTCTCAGTCAATTCAACAGGGATGCACACACTAAATGCATGCACTAAATGTAGAGCTAAGACTTATCTTTGGATCAGATACACCTAGTCTTGTGGCAATTCCAGGCTGGAAGTATTGTATTTTAGAACTGTTAATTCAACTCTAGATTTGCCCGGATGAACACCATCAGGTCTATTTACTCATTACTGAGGCTAAGCCAATTAACTGCAGTTAGAAGAGGTTGTTATGAAAGAGTCTGTAGGAGCAAAAGTATCTTTATAGGATGATGAGCCCCTAGGCTAAAATTCCTGTTGGCTGGAATCAAAAAATGTTCATCTTTATCACCTGAAATCAGTAATAGGATGGGAAACAATGAGTTACAGGCAGTCCCCAGGTTAAGAATGCCCAGTTTACAGATGACCCATAGTTAAGAATGGAGCCTACTATAGCAAAATTTGAGTTAAATACACAATTATTTGAGTTAAATACACAATGGTTCGAGATCATCACACAATACTACTTATACAGTATGCTACTATAATACTGTTCCAGCTCACATACGGACAGACCCTGGGAACAGAACTCGTTCTTAAACTGGGGACTACCTATATACTAGAAGTTGGGTCTCACACTGCAATTTATCATAGTTTGAAGGTGCAGAAACCAAAAACTAGTGGAGACCTTTTGCTGCCATCTGCCGTTAGGAATCTGTACCACCTGTTTGCTGCTGTCCCCATTGGAAAAACATGTATTGCAATGGCCTCATTTATCTCAGATACATACAGTATGTCAGAGGAGAAAGACTGCTATCCAAATGTCCAGAGTAAGGTAGAAGCAGAATGAATGAATGAATGAATGAATGAATGAATGAATGAATGAATGAATACACACACACACACACACACACACACACACACACACAGAAAGTCTTCCCTAGATCTCAGTATTATATATGATGTTTATCCTTTTGATCTTTGTAATATTTTAGGACCAGCTAGCTTTTCTTTTTCTTTACAGGCATACATTTATTTTAACTTAAATATGGCATATCTCTGAACAAGAAAATATACCTACTGTCAAGAGACTTCTTACGATGTAGCTCATGCATCGTAATCATATAATGGGCTTTATTCTCACCTTCATTCACACAATCTGTTTTTCAATCATACAAGTCATACAATGGGCTTTATTCTCATTTTTGCAGTGTAGATGTTTAAAGAGTTCTGAATTAGAAATAGCAGTGGACACTCCACAGTCTTAAGGTCCTAGCAACTGTTCCTTCTCCCTACCCCACCCCACCCCACCCCATCCTTACAAAACTATTAGTGAGGTAGTGAAATCCTAAGTCAAACCAAACAGCTGGTGTATATTTCAGACTGATATGAGTAGTTCTCAAAATCAATGGTAAAATGAAATGACAGAAATATCTTTATCAGTCTATTATTTTACTTCAATCACTAGCTAAAAGGCTGAAAATTGCAATTAATACATAATTCCCCCCTCCATCTCAGATTATACAACTAAAAGTATATACAAACTAGCCTTCTTAAACCACATATTACCTTTTTCTTTTCATAAAAGAAAAAGGGATCAGTTTGTAGCATTTTCATTTCAATACATTTTGTTCAATACATTTTGTTTTAAACTATACCTATAGATAAAAATAAATTGGGACTGAAATTTAGTTTTGTTATTAGTGCCTGTTTTGCTGGAGTGTAACTATATAATATGTTTGCAGTGGCATATTTCAGCAAAAGTTAATTTCAAACAAGTTGAATTAATCAAGAAGTAATCGTTTCAGTATTTTTCTCCTGCATATGTGGATTGCCCAACATATAGGCTAATTTTCAGCTCGATCTCACCAATTACCCAAGTTATCAATTTTCCAGATTTACTAGGAAAGTCAGAGTTCTTCAGGCTGTGCCCATTTTTCCCTTCTAGTTCATTTTCTTCTCCTTCCTATTACCTTGTAAACAGTGAGCAACATATCAGTGCTTCTCAGAATAGCAGAAGCTATGTCTTTAAGTTCACTGTTCTATTACCAATGTTTCTCAACTTCAGCAGCTTTAAGATGTGTGGACTTCAACTCCTAGAATTCTGCAATCAGCCCCACCCATGCTGGCTAGGGAATTCTGGGAGTTGAAATCTACATCTTAAAGTTGCTGAGGTTAAGAAATACTGACCTATACTATAGTGGAAACCGAGCTGCAGAAGCAGCAGATATAATTGAAGGAACAAACAGACTAGAGTGCTGCATTGATAAACTGAATATAAAGCTTAGGGAGGATATGGAACGTGCCTTGTGTTTAGTCAATGATACTATGAAGAAAATGCCAAATGTCTTTCTGTATTTTGCATGGTACAGAATTTCTACGGTTGGGACAGAGCCATCTTTGCTTGGCACATGCTCTATGACTGAACTTGGGCTTCTTAAATTGTCCTCTTGAATAACCCTAAACAACAAGACTTGAAAGAAATTCCAATTTTCTGATCTATTCTGCCCTGAGCTCCATTACAGGAGAACAGGAGAAGATGGAAGGTGCATTGCACAAATTCTATTACCATTTTGTTATTGATCTCCTATGCAAAAACAAAACAAAATAAAATTGCACAGTATTACCTACCTCACATCCATCACAGGCAACAGGCATGAAAAACTGGGATCTCAGCATCCACAGAAGAAGTATAGTCCTAAGAGAGAGAGTTATTATTAAGGAGATGGTATTTCATATACATTTATCCAGTATCTCTTTTTCAAGCATCTTTAAGGAGATCCTGCTTTAAAATGGCAAGGTAAATAACATTATTTTAAAGAAACTTCTGGGGTAGTTTCCTTCTATCATAAACAAAAGAGATGATCCACTTCTTGAGCTTCAGCAACGATAGGCTTAATAGTAAAATTCAAAATTGAAATTTAATGGAAGTATTCTTCTCATATTTTTAATCCCCTCTTGGTCACAGGTGTGTGGAATGCAAATCAGATATTCTTGAATGAATGCACTTTAGGCATCTGATTAGGTATTCTAAAGAGAGAATGATGGCCTATCAAACATTTTATGTAATATTTTTACAGAACTCAGTGTGTGTACATTGGAGTTGGGCAGCTACAATAAATTTAAATAAATAATAACATATTTCAGTATAAATATCCCATATGTATAGGTCAATAAGATTTTCCCAGGTAAGCAGTAAAGGTGAAGCATGGCAATATAGAACTTACAAACACAATATATAGAGAGAGACTAAGCAGTGTTAGAAAGAACCTGATAAATACATAGGACCTGTTCTGGCATATAAAGTTAGATGTGCTCACCATGTCAATGTTCCTGAAAAGCATGTCAATGTCATTCAAATAACATCAGGATATCCTCTGCACATCCACAGACGCAGCACAAACAATTGCAGGGGGAAAGCTTTTCAGTGAATTGCATACTCATTAATCTCCGTGCCAATTTGCATACAGTTGTATACATGGCTTGTGTAAAGACAAAGTCTTCCTTGAGTTGAGCATGACACTTGGTGACTTCATGGATACATCCATGTAGTTTTCTTAGCAACAATATGGCCATGTACCTGGTTTCCATAAATAGGTATCTATGAAAGATATCTATGAGAAGGCTGTTGTCATTTGAGTCACGTTGATGGGGCAGGTATAATGGGAATATTTGTGTTGTGAATTCCCCCTATTTTTCAATGCCTGAAACATAACGTTCTGCAAAGCATGATGATACTCTACCCGTGATAATTTCATGGCTTCAAAACTGTAGATACAATATGCAATGGATGTGTGAAAAGGCCCTAACTTGATCAGCTGATTCATTATATTTATTTATTTAATAAATATCCCATCTTTATTTTGTACAACTCAAGGTAATGTACATCATGCTCCCTCTTCCTATTTTCCCCACAATAAGAACCCTGTGATATGCTACAATTAAATAATTTAAAAAAACACATTTCATTCTCCTCTACAATTGTTTTCCACTCCACCACCTTTGTAAAGATAAATTGGATGGAGAGGTATAATTGGCCCAGATCCTCCCAGTCAGCTTCATGAGGACATAATCCTGGACTTTCCCAGTCCTAGTCCAGAATCCTGCTCATTGCACCATACTAGCTGCAGCATAAATCAAATATGTTTATTATTTTGCTCCTACAAACTGAAAAGCACACACAGAAGCTGGGAGGATAATTGTATATTGCATGAGAATCTACTTCAGTACTCCTTTACTAAGATCAAGTCAGCCTACACTATTTTAGTTTATAGTTCCAGACTCATCCATATTTATTAAATGATCCATTGGTTGCCATAAAAACTCAACAATACTGTTGAATTCAATGACTACTAAAAATAGGATTACAAGATGATTCACAGTGGTAGGCTTGGTGAAGGTATAGGTTAGTACAGTGCCTACAGATACTCTAAATAATGTGGCTAGTAATAACTAAAGGGGCATAATATAAAACTATATCCAAAATAGGATTATGCTACTTTCTTTTAGCTGTTCTTGCCCAGAAGGTACATAAAATAATGATCTTTCCCTTTGTATTTCTCTGTGTGTTAAGGCAAAGACTACTTATTTCTTTCCATTTCTTTCCCATGCTCATTTCCCCACAATCTCCTGCTTTTATTATATTCACGTTGGATCACACTGATCATTATATTTATTTAGTTTAATAGCTTATTAAAAACAAAATTGCAGAGACATATTGAAGAAACAATCCCCAACAAACTCTCTGTAGCGTGGAAATAATAAATATCTTAGGTGTCTAGTTGAATATCTAGCTGACTATGTCTGGGCTCAGAAGCTAAGAAGGATCAAGCCAGGTCAGTACTTGGATAGGAGACCACCAGAAAATCTCAAGGCTATATTGGGAAGATAGAAAAATACCCTGAAAGAAGGCAGTAGAAAAACATTTGCATATTGCTGCCAAGAAACCATGGAGGTGTCCATGATGTTATAAGTGAACTCAAAATAAACAATGGAGTCTGTTTAATGTACAGTTGATCATCTCAGAGCTCCCTCTGGCCCATTATTTAAAGTTTAAGTCTCATGAATTGCATATGATCTTTAACCAAAAATACCAGTCTACCAAGGTACAAAATATTGACTCTAGAAATCCATGACAAGCTCTTCTGGGCCAATGAATTTTTGTTTCATATACTCTAATTGGATAATTTCTTACCTAAGGGAAAATGCAAGTGTTACCTGCTATCCCAAAAACTTGAATAAAGAAATTTGTTAACTTATGTTTTATTTCACATGAATCATATATTTTAAGCCCTCTTCTAAATTTTAAGAAGATAGATCTATAATATGGGCCCCACCAAGGAACAAGCAAAATTAACTGCTTTTTGAAGACTGTTTACATATTCTTTTCCAGAAAGAGTTTTCTAGCTTCAGTTCAGCTGGGTAGCATAGCATAACTTCATTGGCATCAACTGCTAGGAAGGAAGAGAACCCTACCTGAGTCAAATATAAAATTGCATTACAAAATATGAGAGTGTTAGCTGGCAACTTAGGCGGCATTCTGCCCAAGAACATTTATTCATGTCTATTGGACCATGTCTATTGGAACGTTTATTCATGTCTACTGTAACTTAGTTACTAAAATACCATTACTGCTTAATGGTATTGCCTGAACACATTGGCTTCCGCAATCTCGTTTGTACAAGATAAAATTAAACTAAAAAAAAAAAATGAAGATGGCCTGTGATGTCAGATTAAGCAGAAAGAATAACTCTGTTCCCTCTTCTGACATGTTCCAATTTGTTGCAGAATGAATGAATGAATGCTGATTGTTTAATACTTGCACCTCCTGAATCTGGGTACACTATTAGAATGTCATCACATTTATGAAAAATGGCCTTATTTGTGCAGTGACAGCCGATGATTCACCTAATAGGAAACTATCTCTGATATAAGAATCTAACAGTCCCATTTGAAGATGTTTTCAAATCAGTTCATTTAGCTCAGTACTGTCCATACGGTATTACCCGAGGACCAGGTTAGATGTGACCACATCCTCATAATTCAATGTTTTTTTATAAGTAAATTGTAATAGGAGTGAGAGATTAGAATCCTGATTAGAATCCTAACATGGGATAAGGGGATTTACACTTCCCCTTATGATCCCAGTCTGGGCCAGACACAATATCTTATTAATGGGGGTTGGTGAGAGAGAGAGAGAGAGAGAGAGAGAAAGAGAGAAAGAGAGAGAGGAGGGGCTCCCAGTGTAAAAAATAGTGAAGCGTACAAATTCGCAACCACATGCACTGGAATTTATATCACAGAAAATTTGTTTGATTCAGCAATGTGGTATGAAACTTGGGGATAAGATATTCATTGATTTTAAATAGTCCTGCAGTAGCATGCTGAAGCTTCCATCATGACTCATTATAAACATGTCTCTAAGCCATTTAAATAAAATATGAAAACACTATGAAGAGTGGCTTTTTAAAAAAAAAATCCATTCAGTCGGGTCTGATTCTCAAATACTACCTGGACAAGTCCCTGCAGTTTTCTTGGCAAGATTTTTCTTGCCCTTGCCTGCTTCCTAGAGCTGAGAGAAAGGCAGGACTAGAACTCACCATCTCCTGGTTTCTAGCCTGATGCCTCAGCCTCTACACATCAAGCTGGCTGTCATGAAGAGCTGATAACAACAAGCTTGTATTTTACCAGAAGGAACATTCCTCTCTTATAACTGCAGGGTCTAGGGCTTAATAGAAGTTTTATATGAAATAAAAAAGAAAAGCAAAAGTGTTATGCTCCCTTGTATTATAGAAAGATTGTTAGGCTTTACAGAACATATTGTTTAAATGCTGGATGCCACCACTCAGAATGCCCTAGTTTATAGCTAGGAGCTTCCCATGGGTGGCAAAATGCTATTACAGTCTCTGCTATGGAGTTTGAGGAATAGTGTCCTAGGATTAGTGGATGTGCCTAAGAGAATGTAAGTTGTATAATTCAACTGTTGGGGGACTGATTTAGTTATGTATGTGGGAGGGAAGAGAGATAGAAGAGAGAACAAGGATGCTTTTATAATAGCAACTACAGGTGAAGGCTGGCAGGAGGAATGAGAATCAAAAAGTTGGGAAATGCAGAAGATTAAAGGCAATCATTTCTCTTAGGTTTTTTTTTTTCCTGCAAGTTACCTGTAATATGGCTGCAGATCCCTATCTCATCGGTAATCTTGCCAATAAATATCAAGTTTTATTCATAACAAAACCTCAAACATACCAAGATTCTTGAATAAGGGGCCTGAGTGATGGTATATTACTGGGACTTAAAATACAAGAGATTTAAGATTCATCATGAGGTATTGGAATGCAACATTTATCAGGATTGCAAAGAATCCTCAATTAATCTTCCAGGAAAGCTTGGAAGATGTCAAGTATATTCTATGCTGGAGCCCTCAAACACTGCTATGGCAAGTTTGCAAGGCAAGTGCAAGGATGAATATACCTGTCTTCATGCTGAACTGAATATTTCTACTGAACTGTCCACTATATCATTTGGTCCAACTCTTCAAGATTAGGTTCAGGTTTTCTGATTTGAAATATAGGCCAGTCATTTTTTGCTATCACAAGCTCCCTTGACATATTCATGCTAGCTGAGAAAAAATCACTGGCTGGATCTCAGAATGATGCATCTACGTTCTAGTGTTGTACCCACTACTGAAAAATTCTTCCCTGGATCCACCAAAATGCCAACTAGGCTTAAAATACATTTATGCTTATAAATACAACTTTCTTGAACAAGATCTTATGAGGCTAGAAGATATAATAAGCATTTTTAATTTTTTATTTTGGTTCAGGCCAGGTCTTGGGACAGTGTTGACCTCACTTACTCTGATAGAGGAGAGTAGTAATCCTGTTTGACATTTCACTGGGCTTTGATAGCGTTCATCATGGTAATCATCTCCATGGGCCGGGGATTATAGCTCTATTCCACAGTCCTACTTGTGAGGAAACTTCATCTTATGGAGCAGTTTCAGAGAGAAATCCTAAGTGACTGTGCCCCATCCTTTGGCAGCTATGCTCCAGGGTACAATTTGAAGAGTTGCTTCAATTTTACAAAGCTTTGCATAACTCTGCTGAAGCAGATTTACAAAGTGCTTTGCAGATTCAGTGGTTTTTCTGATGAGTTTGGATTTGTTACAGACAGTACTTAGTTATGCATCTTCATTTTAATATACCAAGAACAATGACAGCAGCAGATGAATTATGTGATGGGCTCTCTGACTTTGACATGAGTTGCCATCACCTCATTAAATCTCTGTCAGAGCTCTTTTGCCAGGCTTTCATCTGGGCTTTACCTTCTCAGTTTTCAACATGTGGCCAGCCATAAGACTCAACTTGGTTCTTTCTTATACTAATGGAATGGTACAGTTCTTTGCTAGTCCTGCCAATGCTCCTGAGGGTTTAAGCTCTTACCACTCTGAATATGAACTCAAGCCTGACCATTCCAGTACATGCTGTGAGGTCAAATCTCACTTCTACAGTCTGTGTGAGTAGGCAGGTTGAAGATTCTCCACAACGAGTAAATGGACATGAAGCTATACTTATAGGCAGTGGGCCAAACATTTACTGTTTATAAAAGACGGGGCAAGGCTTGTCGAATGCAACCCCTTTCTTGGTGGCCTGCCTATTTCTTTGCACTGTATCTCACTGTGCCAGCATGCCTCTGCTAGCTAACATTACCAGAAAACGCCACTGCTGCCACTACTACCTAGAGAAGACCTAACTTCACCAATGTGCCCCTCTCAGCTTGGTGTCCCACTGAAACCACTGAAAAGGGCATCCATCCAAGAAGGAAACAACTTGCCCACCAACTAATTGTCATAATAGTCCACAAAACCCAGCAAACAGAGAAAGCAAAGCTACATTATCTCAAAAGGGCAAATCAATAGGTATTTTTCAGTATTATAACATGACTTACCTTCCAGAAATGCAAGTGGATAACAACTTTTTTTAATATAGTTTCTGAAGCCTTTATTTGAAAAGAATTTTTCCTGCATTGGTTCAGTCAGCATCACCTGGGGCTCTTTGTTGAAAGCTTTTGTGCTGTCCTTTCCTCAAACCTGCTATAACTGTCTTTCAACAAGTTCAGAAGGAATATATTTGAAGAACACCTATCCTGATATGAATCTGCAGGAACACCAAAATCAGTACAAGATACCTTCTCAAACATGTCTTCATTTTTGAGAATATGTTTATCAAGAAGATGGAAAAAAGCCACTCCTTGTATTGCTCCCAGGTTTTGAGGAGCATTCCCTCAGGAGCTGCACTCAGTCCCCTCTCCTCTGCTGTGAAGAAAAGGAGGAAGAACCTCTTCTTCCACCAGGCCTTTTCATTCTGAGTAAGCTGACACTGAGTTTCAACTGTGTTTATTTATTTATTTGTGTTTTCTTTTTTTAAATTCTTGTTCGCCATCTTGAGGGCTCTATAGGCAGAAAGATGAGAAGAAGAAAGAAGCAGCAGCAGCGTTCCCAACCTGACATTTGAATTACTGTATTGTACTTCAAGGTGGCTAAATTTTATTTTTTCTGTTAAAAGAAAAAACTTTATTTATTTGAATTTATTTATTCATTTAAATTTATTGGCTGCCCAACTCCAGTGGACTCAATTATTTAACAATGATACAGCATATACAAAGAGATATATATTCATTTCTCTCTTTTAAGAAATACATTAACAGTGCTCTTAATAAAACAGCTTGTATTATTATTATGTAAAATACAGGTATATTTTCAAAACATGTATTATCTATGAATAAAGGTAGATAAATTGTCTGTATGTGATCCAGAAACTTCAGCTAGCACAGATGTGGGAGTCAGGATGAGCAGAGTTCTTGGTTACGCATACATTACACAGAGCAGAAGCAATTGTCCAGGCTGCCTATTAGCTTCTGTGCCAGGTTCAATATTGTGTTAGTATATAGATACTCTGACAAGTCAAAGTAGGTCTTACTGGTAGTTGGCAAAATGTCACCCAGCAGTTAGTGAGAATCAGTCAGAGAGACCTTCTCTGGAGAAGTGATTATTTTTGGGAGCAACCTACATATTGACATTTCAGGAAGTGCTACCAGTGAGATGTATTAGATGCTTATTAATGATCCATCCCTCCAACTACACCTTCCCATCATAAATACTGAATGTTTATCCTAACTCTGTGGTACTTTGTGTTTGACAAAGAAAGATGTATACAAGGTGGCTATATAATAACAGTAAGAACTATAAACATAACTGACTACTGATACAAAACAGACAATTAATTGGAAGCCCCTAATTAATCTGGTAGATAGTCTTTAAAATCTTTCAGGCCATTCCCCTTGATTCAATTAATGTAAAACATGCAGCACTGATAGATCTGGCAGTCTCAGTCAGCTCTCCAGAGTATTTGCAACCTCCAAAGTATCTTTTTGTGGAAAGGTGAGGAGGCGGCTACCAAAGCCAGGTGCAAAATCTAGATATATGTACTGTAATGATAACAACACAGTCATTCCAAATCTGTGCTGGCAATAACAATTATTTGTTTAACTCTTCCCTTGTATCTTCAACTAAGAAATGAGTAAAATGTCAAGAAATATATAGAAACACCCTAATTATCTAACCCCAGAAATATATTCAAGAAATAAAGCTGACAAGTTTATACTTGAAATCATTGAGGGTGATTTGTCTTCTAATAAACAGGTTTTCCATCTATTGTTTGCAGACTCATTTTTCTTTTCCTTGTAAGCAAAATTACTGTTGTAAGTTTGTTGTTCATACAAAGCTTAATCTGAAGTTTCAAATTTTATCATCTGAAGCAGAGCCCCATTCTCATAAACTGCATTATTTGTTTCTAAATAAGTTGGGTGAGATGTTTCCATCCAAAGAAATAAAACTCCCTAAAGGTTGGGAGAGCCAATTAAATAGTTGCATTAGCTTTCTCAGTTTATTTTTGAAACTTAAGTTTCAAAAATATACTGTATTAGCCTGCAACATCAGCAGGTCAGAACTGGAAATGGAAGCATTAACATTTAGGGCTACAGTCAACAGAGATATACTTCAGAGAGCTGGGAATATAAAGTGGATGGGTCATTATTCCCATTTCTTCCAGGTCTGAGTTAATAGTGTTCAGGTTTCCTGTGTCCATCTGTTCTCATATCCTCTTATCAGTGACAAGCTTAAGATACAGTATGCCTTCTTTTGTTAAAATGTTGTAAAAACTCGGGGCGATGTTCCACTCATATTTGCTTTTCAATAAAACAGAGTGGAACTGTGTCGTATGACTATGACAACAGAAATATGGAAATAAACTGATGTCTAAATCTATGGAATGAGTTACTATTCCAAAGAACCAGAAGCATGCCATCCCAAGCCTATTTTGAATGGCATTTATATCATCTTTGATCAAAACAATATAAACATTAGTTATGTCAGTAGATGAGGCATTAATTTCAAGGATTTGGAGCCTGTAGGGGTATCTATCAAAAGTGTGAATATTCCACTTTCAAACATAACATAAAAACTATTTCTCAGTTTCAGGATATTCAGGACTTACGTTGGAGTCAGGAAACACATCTCATTTTCAAACTGAAGTCCTTTCTTCGTGGAAGACTTTCTAGAAAAGTAGTGCTGTGAAATTCGTAAACTTCCAAATAAACCAGGGACAGCTTTGTTTTAGTGAGAAGCATTTTTCTAGGCAGAAATGCAAGTGTGTTCACAGTAACTTGGATATCTGGAATAACCTAGCTTTACTATTCCTAAAAATCCTCTCCTCCTTGTTTGAAAGCAGTAATGGGGTCCATGAAGAGACCAAGAACTTCAGTGGCTCTGATGGCTTTCAAAAAAAGATACTGACTGAATTCACAGAATGGCAATTGATTCATAGTTCTGCAGGTTAAATAGAATTTTTCTGATCAAACACATACTGGGTGCTGTGCAGCAACACTGGAAAACTGTTCTTGCTTTAAATTTAGTTTCCTGGTTGCCTAAAAGCATTGGCTGACCATTATAGGAGCAAGATATTAGACTGGTTGGATATTTGGTCCATTTCAGAAAGCCTTTTCTTCCTGCTTTTAAGAAAAGGTTGAATGGAGTTAGGAGGGAAGACAGATGTAGGCTGAATACAGATAGCAAATAAATTAAAGCTCTTACATCAAGAATTGGAGGAAAGATATATCCCTGGATTTGAAAAGACTGAAAGTATCAATTTGGAAACACTGTACATACAAACAGATTGTTGGCCTTTTTTATGGAGATAAGCAAATCTGCAAATGTATCTTCCAATGCTCACCTTAACTTGCCATATAACATACATAAACATTTATTGGGAGGTAAAGGTAAAATCCATAGATCTGGGGATAAACCCCATTAAACTTGAATTGATACACCATTCAATTTCACTGCTGTTACTGAAGGCTATATCTTACTACCCCATATTTTGGTTAATATATGGGTCTATAAATATAAGAGTTTGCTAGTTAATAAACTTCCCTGAGTTTCAGAAGTATCCTACCTAAACCTGCAACACAAGGAATTATGGGAATTATAGCTCAACGCATTTGAGAGTCAACAGAATAAAAAAGGCAAAGTGAGACCCATATGTCTGAGCATAGTTACAACTCCTATATCAGAACCTTTTAATAAGAAACACTATCATTATTTTGACTGAAGTAACTTATTGGTATATCTTATGCATCATGCTTCCCAACAATCAACATTTAAAAGTGCATTTACCAAAGTTGTCAAGTCTCTCCTGTTATATTTTTTTAAAAAGCATGAACTATAAATTTATCTACAGAAACTGAAAGTAGCTTAAGGAACATGTTTCTACTCAGAGAAATTAAAAAACCCTTCATAGTTATAAAAACAATTTCTCCAAATAATCCAACCTGCCACCATTTTTCTACTGAATAAAATCTATTTTTACTAAATTAAATACATCTTTAATAAATTCATCTCTAGTTATAAAACAAATGGAATCCAACATCAGCCTCAACAATCTAAAAATTCTTTGAAATTCACTAAATCTTAACATTTAAAAAAAATGTATTGCCACTGTTTTCAAGACTAAAAAACCAAATTTATAACTGTGACAGGCATTTGGTCAAAGTCCCAATTTTAATTTCTTAAAAATGAATTATTCAAGAAAGAATGTGACAGACGTCACATAAAAAAGCTAAGAAAATAATTGAGAGAGTCAACATAAATTTAATGTGGTGCATTAGAATACAGAGCCACCACACATAAAATGATGCCTGTTGAATCACCAGGTCAACATTTATTTATATATATACACACACACAGACACACACAGACACACACATACATATACTCACATATACATACATACATACATACATACATACATACATATATATATATATACTATATATATAAAAATAATTTTATTAAAGGTTTTTTAAAAGAATGTAAAAACTAATACAGTAAGAAAGTAAGAAAAAGAAAAGAAGGAGAAAAAAGAAGTGCAAGAAAAGGAAAAAAGTGGAGAGGAAATAGGAAAAAAAAGGGGGGGGCGAAGCTTCCAATATTCTTCACAGCAGTTATAAGTACGAATCACCAGGCCAACATGACAGTTAGAACTCTCTATTATTAACCTAGGGTCAAAGAGATCCTTCCAATATTATCACTGAAAAGGAGGTTGGGAGGAAAATTCCATCACCGGCAGAGCTTTCCAGATTTTTATGCAGCTGAAGGATGCCTCCCCCACACGCCATCTGTCCCCAAATCAAACATATCAGGTACTCTGTTCTGAAACATCTTGTTCCTCTTCTCTCACACATGCACACTCACCTTTTTCCTCTCTTCTTATGTATTTTGGTATCAAATTAGGATGCCTATATACTAATGAAAATTGTATATTGCATAGCGTAGTCTCAAAAGCCTATAATGGTACATATGTTAATGGCTAGAAATGAAAAGAGATGAAAAGGAATGATAAGAACAAAAATGAGGAGAAAGAAAAGTTTTCTATAGGTCCTGTATGCACATGTGCTTATGTGAGAAGGGGGAGAGGGATTCTCTAACTGCATACAGAACCCTTTTAGCATAAATTAATTAGCCAGTCGTGAGTCTGTCAACACAAACACTGCCTTTCAGAGTTAAGCATTCTTTAATAATATTTTAGTTGGATTACTCTTATGAATTATACCTGGATCTGCCTATGAAAATGGTCCAGCGATTTCATTTGATCTTCTGGAACAGCAAGCTTATAGTATGCCAGTCTTTTGCTTTCTGTATTAGCTATCAATCCATTTCTGGACCAAAGGGAAAGTTCTGGAACAGCTAGGCACTGGTCACATAAAGAACTGATCCTCCCATACCTACAATCCAGACTCTAAGATCAGGTAAATCTGTCTCAGGCTGTCCTGCCAATAGAGGTACAACAGGTGGAACCTGCCTGGTGCATACATTATATTCTTTGGGGCCCAAGGTGAAGAGACTTTCTGTTTTTCATAGATTTTGTTACTGGTATTGGTGGTTCTTAATGTTGTGCAGTTCCTGGTTTCATTTTAATAATGTATTAAAATTACAGTTTTAATGTATCAATTTAGTTTATGTTTATAATATTTACTGTTATTTGCCCAGAGAATATTAATGGGCCATAGAATATTTTGTTTAAAAAATAGTTTAAATAATACTTCAATTACAAACATGTGTAAGCTTTCTATTAATAGTATATTAAAATTTCTTTGCATTTGATTGGGCCAATATTCATATTAAAATTTACGGGTTGCTTTTTAGTCCAGTTGCCACCCAAAACAAGCAGCATGGAAATCATATTTTAAAAATTAAAAAGGAGTAAATTGCTCAATTTAAATGGAAGGCCTATCTAAGCAAGATTTTATTTACACATATCCTGATGGAGTTCCATTTTCTGGATCTTCTCACCAAGAAGAACCTCTCCTATATGTATCTAACAAATGCATTTCAGATAATGATGAATCATGGAGAAGAATTTCAGTGCATGAAGGAATTAAATGCCAGCAGTAGTTCTTAAATAATTTGACCCCAAACCATTTAAAGCTTTGGGTCTGATAAAGGTAAAGCTGAAGAGTTGAACTCAGTTCCAGGTGATCTCATGAGCACACTCATGTAGCTTTCTTAGCAACAACATGGTGGCCTAGCAAAACCTACTTCTGGTTAGGATTTTTAGCTTCCCAATCAAGTCAACAGTCCAGGGTTTTCCTGGTGGTTTTCATTCCCGGTACTAACCACACCCAACACTGCTTAGCCTTCTCACAACTGGTTAGTGTAATAACCGACACTTTAATTCAGAACAATTTAAGGATATTAACGTAGATCAACTAATAGTGAAACATGGTGAAAACAACACACTGCTGATATAAAGGTATGCACAACGCTAGTGTACAGCTAATTCAACTTTCTTCTTCTTTATCCTTCCCCTCCTCCTCCATGTGAATGCTGACAGATACAACTTGGAAATGACAGAATGAGTTTTTTCATAAACTTTTTTCTCTCAATGCAGAAATTTAATAGCCAAAGTGTATCTTGATGACAGACCATTTTGCGAGCACAACTCAACACAGAATGCAAAGTTCTGAGACTGAAACTTGACAATTGTTTTCTGCATTCTTTTGCAAAGCCCAGAATTATCCTGAAAATGCCATTCAAGCTGATATAACTGTTATTTAAGTCATAAAGTGGTCTTGACATATCATGTTGTTTGAACCAATCTACTGTTCATTACAAATCATGGTTTATCTTGTGAATTGAGCCAGTTGTAATTTATAAGAAAGTCACCATGGCTTGTTATAATATGTGAACCCATCTGCTATTGATTGTTGTATTCTGGTCAATGACCATAATAAAGATAGAAAATAGAAATATATGAACCCACCACTTTGCCATCCTTATCTGCAAAAGTATATGATGTTACTATATTATTAGCTGGGATTATAACCAGCACCTATTCATTTATTTACAATATTTATGGACTTCCAGAAGTTTGCAATGTATCCATAAACCATAAAATCAGTTACAATCATACTATAAAATAAAATATCTGTACAATAAATTATCAGCCCCAGTGACCATCACATTATAATTAATAATTAAGGATATAAATTAAAGTTCTACAGGACAGTTCTGTTTTTACCACTTTCCTGAAAACCATCAGAGACGGCACCATCCAATTATCCAGGGATGGACGGAACATAAACAGAAAAACATTGTCTCCTGGCTCCCTACCCCAAATCTCACATGGAGAATGGGGGGCTTGATATCCCAGTTTGGGATGCAAGCACTAGACAGATCAGTTCTATTTGAAGCTGGTGATCCTGAATGTACATGCCAAGCCATGTAGGACTTAACAGATGATAACTGGTACCGTTAACTTCTTTATTGACAATTAATGCAGCACCCACAACATCGGCATTATGTGATTATAGCACCTTTCACTCCACAAATAGATGGCCTACTATATTTTGGTACCAATTGCCACTTCCATGTAGTCTTCAAAGGCAGCTCGATGTGGAACACATTGCAGCAGTCTAACCTAACGTTCATAAGGGCATGGGTAATGAATGTCAGTCAAGGCATGAATTCTATCAGTTGTCTGATTCTCACAGAATTTATCCAGAGTCTTAAAACTGAGTAAGTTTCTCCATCTGACTTAATTTTCCTCCTATAAATTTCCAAGTAAAACACTTAACTCTCCCATTTAAAGAATTATCTGGAGTTTAAGGTACATCATTTTGCTGTACTATGTCCAAAATTTTCTCCCTTCTTATATACTATTTGAATAAGAGTGATGCTATTCCATTTCATGTTGGGCACAAGCCATACACTGCTTGTCTTACTTTCATGACCATTCAAGAAATATGCACAAGTGCAGGTTATCGGAGGAGCTGACAATAGACAGACTACACATTTAGGATGCCAGAATCTTATCATCCCTCTTGGCTATAACTTTCAGACCTAGTTCAAGCAATTAAAGAACAATATGTTCTTCAAGACTTTTAAAAAAAAAAAAAGGTAAGAGTTAAAGAAAATCACATATTATTTTTTGCTATTTTTTTAAAAAATGAATGAAATATTTCTAATCTCTTACTATTTTCATACACATATGCATTATGATTTACTCTTAATTAAACAATATAGGAAAATGAAACAATGGATATTTGAATGTTGCTTAATTATGTTCTTTTAATGATGTGTTATAGAAGGCTAGTGGAAAAAATATAAAGTATGCAGCAATGAATTTACTGATTGTGAAAATCGCATCACAGGTGTCACTGAAAATGTTCAGTCAAGAGTTATATCTGTACTTTTGCATTATGTCCACTCCTGCTTTAAACAAACTAGCTGATGGTTAGATCTTTCTCATGTAGAAAACTTAGATCTTACGTGATTCTTACCCAAAATCTCTTGAAATATCAACATATTGAAACAAATGGCCGATTCACATCAAAAAATCAGCTTCAAGTTCCCACAGAATTCCTATTGTGACATTCCACCACAACCTAAGATATTCTTTCCCATAAAAGTATTTTACTATTTTTTAAGAATAGGCTCACTCAGAGTAGTAAGTAATCATAGTCTGTGCTACATAGTGGGCATGCTTCTTTACTCTTATTTAGTCTAAGCAGCATGTTCTCATTAAAAATCCAAATAAATACTTTATGCCACGGAAAGGTACTGGGGCTGAAACAGAATAAAATAAAGCAAAAGCAAAGGGTCGTGTATAAGTAGCCAGGATTATCCTAGTTTCCCTCAGCAATCCAACAGGGATTTGTTTGTTTGTTTGTTTGATTTGATTTGGTTTGTGTGCTGTTTCCCCTTCAGTCCAGAGTGGCAGAGTAGGATAAACTGAGGGAGACTGGCCCAAAATCACAAAGCAGCTACATATTCATATCATTGCATTTCTGTTAGAAAAACATGAGCTCAACCCAGGAAAATGTGAGAAAGAAAACTTAAGATTGTCTTGCCTTAACTCTCTTTAGTATAAGAGGGAAGGAAGGGGAAATACTGTCAGGTTTTCAAAACTTATATTACAGCCAAATCAATAAACTAGACTTTTAGTATTTCTTTTGTGTCTGTTGGCTGACCTAATCTACCTCAAAGGACTGACAATTTCTGAAAACTACACCTAGACAGTCTTATTTGGGTTTTCCTAACAAGACATCCCTTCTGGCTCCCCCAAGAGCTACATTATCAGGGAAACAGGAGCATGTCTAGCTGTTTAATAAACAATAAAGATGTCCTTGTTTCCGAGCCTGCCAAAGATAGGCTAGCTCAATACTATTCTATTTTTTTAATGATGATGATTGAACATTTAATATCTATAGATTTCTAGGGACTATTCACCCAATCTCTTGACATGCAGCTTCAAATGGAAGTGAGAAATTCTTTACAGGTCAAAAGATTCAGTTTAGCGAAAGAGTTCATGCTTTTCTCATGAGAGATCCCAATGGTAGACATAACTTCATAAAGAATCCTACTTTGTCTTGACCCATATAAACTATATTAAGGCCTGCCTTTTGTCCCTGGTAAGACAAACAGGAGCCAGGAATTGTGTTGATGGGAATGGACATTGGGACTGAATCTGATAGTGTACCTGAGTATGTGGAAGTTGTACCTGCATATGAAGACATGGGTGGGGGACTAGCATATGAGAATGTGTGCATCTGTGATAGAAACTGTGTTCAGTGTTCTTGTCAAGAGTGATATATTCCTTCCCAATGACATTCTTGTCGAGAGTGATGTATTTCTTCCCAATGACATGCCCATGCAATTTCTAAAGATAGTTAGGTGCTTCATGGCTTCCTTGTAACCCCTTGCTTGTTTTTGTAATCTTTAAGCTTTAAACATAACTATATTATTTAGTGATTTCATTGTATCCTTGAAGATAAGAATGGTTGTATGATTTGTGATTTCCTTGATCCTATAGCAGAGATGGGAGAGACCAGCTGTGGTCAGTCTGAGAAGGGGCCATGGTTGGGGCAACTGACAGGACAGACAAGATCCATAAGGCTGTAATGTTATTATCCTGATAGGGTAAGGGGAAGAGAGTTGGGGTTAAGATAAGTTTAAGATAGATAATGAGTAATAATTAACGTATAGCCAGAAGGATGTCCATCTTTGGTTGAAGTCACTGTGACCTGGTGAAACAGATGTAAGAAGTTAACCAGTTTCTTTGTTTAAGCTGTCACGTGGATCCTGCGAAGAAAAAGTATATAAGCTATGTAAAATCTGTAATCAGGACTCCCTCCATTAGCTGGGAGTCTCCAATTTATTTAGAGCTCTAAAATAAAGTGGATAAAAAGTCTAATTTTTGCCTTGATGTTCTGTTCACCTCACACCAAGTCCCGAACCTGGTAATTAGGGTCAATTGGCTGGACCCAAATAGTGTCTTTGAAAATCCATATTTGGGTTTTCAGCTGTCTGAGCGTTTTTTATCATGAGCATGTGAGATGTCTTGGGCTGAACAAGCAATCTTCTTAAGAAAAGAATCTTCCTCCTTATAACAGAATTTGAGATATGAAAACATCAAGAAAAATGTATGCAGATTGTGAGAGGAAAATTATTAGTACCCATTAATATGTTTTAATTTTAATTTTGATTGCATTTAATAAAGCCAAGTTAGCTAAAAAGTGGCCTGTAGGGCAATAACAGGAAATAACTTGCAAGACTAAGCAAACTGCTGATGGGAAAAGACGTGACAAGGGAAGTATGGTAAAGTATGGTAAAATTAGCACCAAGGAAGTTATGATTCAGTTGCAAATCCTGGGAGTCATGTCTGTGGTTTGTGGTTTTTGAGGATAAAAGGGATTGCAACTAAGGGGTCGGTACCACTTGGTCAAGCTGTCTTACCTGACAGCTCGGTCAAGCTGGTCTGCATTACAATGTGAATCTAAGTGAGTACCTTGTATGCTATTGGTTGAATTTTACTTGCTTATTGAACTAACATTTAATAAAGCTTTTGGAACTTTGAAGTGACTTATGTTATGATGTGTCTGTCTCCTGTGTTTAACGTGGTTTTTCCCTGACAAGATGTACATTTTTCACCCCTATCCTGAAGCAGGTCCCAGGCTTTTGCATCAGAATACTTTGCATTTATCTGAATATGGTATGACCTTCACCCTGCAATCTGGAGTCCACTGATTATACATACACAAAGATGAAAGGAACAATTTGCCTCCTACAAGTCGTCTGTTGGCAATAAAGGCTCTAACAAAATTTGACATTCCAATTACACAACTCTCAAGTGAGACCAATGAAGGGTTTTCTGCAACATGTCTTTATCACCCAGTGGCACGCAACCATGCATGCCAAAAATATGGTCAAATCCATGTAAAGTTGCCTTTGTTAAGAACTGTAACTTAAGATTGTGAGGGAGATATAGCGAAATGTGTTCCTAGGAAGGGAAATGAAGGAGGGGAGCCAATACTTTTTATGGCAAGGAAGAACCTAGGAAAAAAAGCAGGAATTAGCACAGAATTAGGTTTTCACTAAGAAACGTAGACTAAGGACAGTAAGCGGTTTACATAAATTTGTTACTGTAAATAAACAGTTGCCCAACCACTAGTCTGAAGCCAGTTTAGAAAGGTGTGAGAAGTCTGAGTTACCTTGCCCTTTAGAGATCACTATACTGCAAATAAGCATAACTTGTATCTGAAACCTAAAGTGAAAAGAAAAACTTCCTGACGGTTAGATCTGTACAACAGTGGAACAGTCTACCTATGGAGGTTGTGAGTTCTCCATCTCTGGAGGTTTTTAAGAAGAGGCTGGACAGTCACCTCTCGGGGATGGTTTAATTGGTTTCCTGCATATTGCAGGGGGTTGGACTAGATGATCCATGTGGTCCCTTCCAACTCCAAAATTCTATGATTCTATGATTCTCAACCTTGGCAACTTTAAAATGTGTGGACTTCAACTCTCAGAATGGCTGGCTGGGGAATTCTGGGCGTTGAAGTCCATACATCTTAAAGTTGCCAAGGTTGAGAAACACTGTCCTAAGGTTTGGAGGCTGAGAGTGGCAATATTTTCCCCACTAGAGGCCTTGATCTGAGTGGGCCTACTGAAAAATCTCCTTGGGATGAAAAAAAAACTCAATTTCATATTCTCTCAGGGTCTTCTTTTTTTCTACCTAACCTGTGGAATGTTCTGTTTCTGTAACACTGATAGATTTTTTTTTACATTTAGATTACATTTTAATTCATTTTTTGTATATTTCATGGAGTGTTTTTTTCTGATATGCATATTTTAGAGGTAATTTTCTTAATTTAATGCATTTTATGATTTTTTTTTAAACACACACATTTCTACATATGTTTTTCAGTTGGAGAACTGGAACAATGACTATATTTCAGTTCATGTATCACTTTGTAAATGTGAAATTTGGCATGTTTGCATTAAAAATTGAACCAAACACATTTCTCTTCTGTTTGCTGCCCACTTTCTGCCCCCATCTCCCAAAACCTAAATCTGTAACTTTAAAAGGCTTCTTCATTTTAACAAGTTCCAGAAAATTACCAAATGTTTTCTTTATGACATAAATCTTTCATAAGTTTTCATTTCGTTTTTTAAAATACATGTGCACAAAATTTAGCATATTCTTTCAGTAGGTTTTACTTTCATTCATAGAACAGATTTTTAGTTTTATTCATAAACTGCATACATAATTTTAACATTTCTCACATTGCTTACCATCTGCACAGGAATACCTACCGTCTCCCCTTATTTTCAGAATTTTCAGTTTTTTAGTCCACAGTAGCAAAGAGCAAATAGACAAAAAAAAACCAAACATTTAAAAGCAAAGCTAAACAAAACTTTACACTATATTATATGCCTGGAGTGAAAGATCCACTGCCATACTATAAGAAATAAAGTACTATAAAGTAAAATAAAGGATCAAAAATTACCCTGAGAATTCTCAGCTTCTACGCAATAGAAAATTGGCTGGTGGCAACCATGCTGCTGATTTTATCAAACTGACAATACGTTGACTTCATGGTTTTATTATGTACTTTAATTAAAAATCAAAGCAATGTGATTACTTTGTTTTAAATGGATTTGGATAAATATTTAAAAGAATCCAGCACCCAATTTTTCTGTGGGAGATAATTACTTTTCATCTCTGCAGGAAGTGGATAATTTAGTTTCTCCTAATTCATTTAATTGCAAACAAAAGAAGTTTGATTATACACAAAAATCTGCATAGCTCAGATGCCTAGCTCTTTTCCGTAATTTTTATTAAAGATTTTAGTTACAATAATAAAAGCAAATACCAACTAAACTCAGAAAAAGGAGAAATAGGAAGAAAGAATAAAAAGCCTGAAAAAAGAAAAAAAAGATAAAGAAAAAGAAAAATACGTAAAGAAGTGACTTCTGATCTTTATCACAAGTGAAACAAATTTGATAACTATTCACCCCCTATAACATTATAAACAAAAATCTCTTCTTCCCATAACCCATCTCTTGTCTATCTGCAAATCCATAAATCATCAACTTTTCAGTCCTAATGTCAGCAAAAAGTCCATAAAGGATTACCAGAGCTTTGTAAAAACATATCTCATTTTAAATTTGATCAAACAAACCAACTTTACATTCCTTCCTTTTACTTCTAACAATCTTGATCTTTGATTCATTCAGTGTTGTTGTAGGATTTGGTCTCTGATTTTTATTTTTCCCATTACAAAGGCTTCTTCGATGCTTGAGCTAACCTCTTTCGTAAATCCAGTAAAAAGTCATTATCCAGATCATTCTTTTGGTCTATCATCTGTATTTCTACTTTGATTTTCAAAACCTTAACCAACGTCTTTTATATATCCAGTGAAAAGTCCTTATTCTCTTGACTTATCATTTGTAATTCCACTCTAAATGCCTTCTCTACCTTGTAATCCACACTTTTTTATTATCCAGTATTTCTGGTTCTGGTATTTCTGCATCAGATTTAACATCTTTTGGACATAGTCTATCCATAAAAGCAGATATCATTACTGACATTTCTGATATTGTAGCTACTAATGTCTGGTCCCACTCTTCAAAAATATCCTGAAGTGTTCCAAATATTATAGTGTTTTGTGCCATTTTGTAAATCCCCATACTAAGAACCAAAGGCAAGTTTACACTTCTTTTTTTCCTTTTCCTTTTCGTTTTCTGCCTGGAATCTTTAGTCCCCTCTAATGTCCAATTTCTGAAATCATAAATTCTCAAGGTTCTATTTTGACTTAATATAGACAAAGCAATTTGGTTCCCACGAGATGCCATTTATTTTACTTATTTCCAAAATCTTATAGTAAAAGTTTCAATGTTCCAAATTTGTCTTATAACTTTCTTAGATCAAAATCTTATTTGTTTTTTTTTTATCATTTATTTCCAATTCTTTAAATTCTTAAACTTACAGTTAATTTTTCTTTTGTTCAAGAAAGAAGGTAGATTCACCAGGTGGCTTTTCAAACTTGTCACTCCAAAGACTTTTAATAGCCTTAGAATAATAAATAAGCAATTTCTGAAAGTAATTAGAAAGTAAGGTTAGCAAACTCAGTGTCCTTTAAAAAGGCTCTGCTGCAGTGGTAAGCATGATGGATGATCCTTTTGTCTCCCAATGCCATGCAGAGCACAAGTGGGCAATCTCCCATCCTCTCCTTGTCCAGAGAGGTTCCAGAGAACTGGACTACCCGTCAGTTCTTTGGTCTTTGCCATGATCAAAGTTTAGTTTGCCATGCCTCCCCAAGACGTCCTTAGCTCTTTATAGATAGCACCTTTTCACTTCTAGGAATACTTGTTTCTCTTTTTCCTGGACCTAAACAAATGCCCAGGTGAAACCTGAAAATAGGTGCAGTAGCAACAGTGATGGTAGGCAAGTCATGACAGAGAAAAGCAGAAAGGGTACCCTGGATTCTGAGCAATATGTGGCCCATAAAGATGGAAACAAAGAGATTCTTCATTAAATGGGCATAAAAAGTAGAGGTTGTTTTAGCCTAACAAATAATTTCAGTATTACCACCTGTGGACCACGGGTACTGTTTTTAACACTTGGATGATAGACATTTGCTTATTATGGAAAGCTGGATTCTTCTCCTTTCTGTTATGAGATGGCCAATTTAAGAAAGATATGTGGTATACCTTCCTGGAATTCTGCCACATCATATTTATAGACCTTCTCTCTGCTCTCTACTTTTTGAAAGCGAGCCTGAGCAGATTTCTAGCCTAGTTCTTCCCAACACTTTCTAACCTTATAAGTTTGGAAGGGCTGTTTTGTTTTGTTTTGAACGAATGTGTCCTTTTAAGCCTGTGACTCCTGCATTCACCAGTCTCATGTGGCAATCATAAATGTGGAGATCAACTTACAACCTTCCCAAGTTTGCTGAGTATGGCCATGATTTAAAAAGTATTAAAGTAGATGTTCAAACAAATGAAGTGACTACATCTCATGAGTGGGGAAGACCAAAGAATTCTCTGTGCAACTGAATCCCTCCTACAATCCATTTTAAGAAGAGCCCCCCACAAATTGAAAAAAAAATAATTCTGCAGGTCACTTTTACTATTTTGCAATAGATACTGAATAGGTGTTCAAAAGGTATAAAATCTCTTTTAAATATCTACTGTTAAATTGTTCATTATGTCCTATAATTTATAAAAATATATCACAAAGCAGCTCCTTGGTACTGTTGCTTTCTTGGTTCTTCATCAACTGGATCTGCAATTCATTAAAATTTTGCTCACCTTAAAAATAACTTTGCCCATTTTAACCACATTCCTTGGAATAGCAAGAACAGCCAGACAGATGAATGTGGAGACATTTTAAACAAAGCCTAGCTAGCTATTTATAAATTGCTCAACTACAGCCAACTAACAGTACTGAACATCATGGCCAAAGCAGGAAATGCTTGCAAAATATGAATTTTTAAAAAAGAAACAAAAGTAAACAAAAATGGGGGAGTGGATGAAAAATCTATGGCTAGATTTTGAATCCTTTTGGTCAAAAACATTTGCCAGCCATGTTATTTTTGTTATCTATTATCTATTATCTATTAATTTCCATTATTAAGGGTTAGCTGCTAGGCAACTAGGTCAAATCTGGCCAGCTGAAAACCATCTCCAATGTAAGACTGAAGATACTATTTTAGATCATGAGTTGCTTCCTCCTGGGTTTTAATAATCTTGACAAGATGAAAGAAACAACTCTGGTAAAAAAATATATATTTTCATTCAGTTATTCCCCCCTTGAAATTGTGATGTGGTGCCTCACTTATCCTCTTTCATGCATTTTATGTTTCACCCAATTTTTAAAAGACAAAAACACTAAATAGTTTATAAACCCTGTCTTGGAATGTGATTCACTGTGTTTATAGCAGATACATGGAAGAAATGGAAAGACATGGAACTTTATTTGTTTCATTATGTAAATATGCTAATCTATGTAATTCTTGCGTATTGTCTTCAGCTGGATCCAAACCACCATCCTCTAGCTTCCTAACAGCAAATGCTGTAGTCTTCTGCAGAAGGTATGAAACCATTTCTTCCTCTACAGCACCTGCAATCATGATAACATTAGCTGGGTTTGTTATGTGTTTTTGTATCTTTATTTCAGACTACCAGTCATTCTGAAAAATGTTCCCAGCCAATAAAATTAAGCCATTTATTTTTATCGGGAAACTGTCAGTGTGTTATCCGCTTCTTGCCACCAAAGTGAGTGCATTCAGCAAGTACGATGGTGGCATCATTTTCGGTTGCTAGTAAAGTGGATGCCTTTTAACAAACCCATCTATTGTAACACTTTAAGGGATTGCTTTACCATAGTGAAAATAATGAGCTAGCAATTCAACAGAAATGAGCAATGGAGGTTTAGCATCAAAAAGAGAAAGCATCTGCATGAGAATGGATAAATCTAAAGTATTTGGAAAATTTATTCATTTATTTCATGAGATTTAGATGCTGCCTGGCTCCAAGGTGACTCTGGGTGGCTCACAATCTAACACAAATGAAAGTATACAAAATATATACAGCAACATCTATCTGGACAATCCAAAGACCCATCTGACAAGGGGACCACATCCACTATACTCCAAGGCCTGAGAGAACAGGCAGGTTTTCAAGGTCTTCTGGAACACTATCAAGGTGGGAGCCACATGAATCTTGGGAGAATCTCATTCCAGAGAGCAGGCACCATGAGAAAGAAGAGATGCTTCCTTGGTCCTGAAAGATGGCACTGTTTAATCAAAGGGATCCACAGCACGCCAGCTCTTATCAGACAGCCAGAAATCATAGGAGATGGAGGTCCCTCAAAAAACCTGGCCCTATTCTATGTAGGACTTTAACCTGCACCTTGAACAGCACCTGGAAGCACACTGGCAGCCAGTGCAGCTTGCAAAGCAATGGTGTCACACAGGCATGCTGAGGCATGTCCATCACTGCCATGCCACTGCATTCTGGTTGGTCTTCAAGGGTAGCCCCACAAACAGCACATTGCAGTAGTTGAGCTGCAAGGTGACTAGAGCATGAGTGACTGTCTGAAGGACATCTCAGTCCAGGAAAGGGCATAATTGGTATACAAAATTAAGTTGTGCAGAGGCTCTCTTGGCCATAGCTGCCATCTGTCTTCAAGCAGGAGCTGTGAGTCCGCCCAGATTGTGCACCAGTCTGGAATGGGAAGTGCTACCCCATCCAAGACTAAAGGTGGAACATCCCCAGATCTGAGGGGGAGATGGCACTAAAATCTACAACAATTCAGTCTTGGTAGGATTAAGCCAGAATCAATTTCTCCCCATTCAGACCTGCACAGCTCCCAGGCACTGCCGCAGGACATCAACATATAACTGGCCAGCAAGATGTATAATTTGATATCATCAGTATATGATACTGAACCCCAAACTGAAGAATGATCTCACTCAGCAGCTTCAAATAGATGTTAAACAGGAGAGGAGAAAGCATCAAATCCTATGGCACCACATACTGGAGGGGCCAAAGGAGCAACCTCTGTCCCCATCAACACCTACTGGAACATGCCATGAAGGAAAGAGAAGAACCACCATAAAATGGTGTCCCCAATTCCCAAATTTCACAGCAGGTCCAGAAGGATACAATAATCGACAGTACTGAAAGCTGCAGTGCACGGAGTCTATGAATGAGGTGCAGTTATAAAACAGAAAAGGACAAAAAGCAACAATGTTGACTTCCTGCAAAGAAGTATGGCAAAGGGATAGTATGTTCACTCACTGCAATCTCTTTGTCTGAACTAGAAAGAAAAAGGACCACCAGTGCACACATGTTCTTCCTAGGACCAGGTTGTTTTACTTCATTGCCTTCCAAGACCATGTCATCATAATTATCTTTTTGCATACTGCAAAGGTGTGAGATCTCAATCTCAAAGGACAGGGCTAAATAGTTTACAACAGCCTTCTCTAACTGGGATGCATTCCAGAGCAATGGCTACACTGGCTGGAGAATTCAAAGTCCATATGTCTGGAGAGACCCAGACTGAAGATGGTTAAAGAAAAAAGTGAAAGAACTGGTACACTGCTGTAGCATGGAAAGCCTAACATGTAGGGTCCTTCAGTTCAGAAAAACAAAGCTGCCATTCAGAAAACATGGATTCCACTGAAAAGACAGTTCAATTTATTCATTTTTAAAAGTGACAGATTATAAAAATGAACTGTTTCATTTCTGAATACAAAATACTTGGTAGGAAATTCCTAAATTGCAAAGACTTAGTTACTTGGCCTGATCTAGCAGCCTCCTATATTCTTAGTTCATAACTACTTCGTAAAATTAACACTGAATTGGGTAAAGGTTGAGTTTCCTTTGACCCAAACTAGTGATTTCATGGATAGTTCAGAAACAGTTTATCACTGCCTTCTTGGATTTTTTTTTTTTAACTTACCCATCTAATTTATAGCCCTGGTATTTCTTGGTAATCTTCTATACAGCTACTAACCAGGTCTGACTCTACTTAGGCTTTTTTTTTTTTTTAAGATCAACCAACTTCAGCTATGCAATGTCTTCTGTTGAAGACTAATGCTGGGTCTTGATGCTGAAATCAGGGGTTGGAAGGGAATGTGGCCTGAAATACTGCCCACATAGAAACCAGGCCATGAAGAAGTGATAGAGAGGCAAAAATGGTTCTGAACATTATCTTCATGGGAATATTTAAAGATTTAAAATACAGGGAATTTATCCAACACAAAACATTACTTTATAAAAACACAGAGTACCGTTTATTAAAAATGTTAAAAACAAAATCAGAGAGAGTAGTAATAGTGGATGAACCTTTCATTTAAAATACAAATCTAAAGACTGGAGAACAGTTAATACCTACAGTGCTGTGGGGTCAGGTGTTCATCAAGGAGAACTGTCACTTTAATCTGAAGCCCCTTATTCCAATACTAGCAGAACCAGCTTTCTTCCCCAAATGTTTAAAGTTCATCTATTCCTCAAGGGTGCCCTGTAAGCTATAATACAAACCTTACTAACCAGCCTCCATAGAAGATTCCACCAGGCCTTAAGAAACCACCAACTCAGAGCTTGTCTTCCAAGCTTCACAGCTCATCTCCCTTGGGAGGACCCTACCAGGTCTCCTTCCCCCATGGAACTTGTTCTATTGTTTACCCTGGATTAGGTTACCTGCTTACCTGTCAATGTGGGTTTTTCAAAAAGTTGTTTTGGTTTTGGCAATTGACTTCTTAATGCCTGAGGTCTGCACCATTGCCCCTGCTGGACAACTGCATACGCACACAGAGATCAGGACACTCTTTTTGCCAACATTAGATGGCATTCTACCAAGTTCCCATTTCAAAGTGCTGTGGTTTATTCAAAACTTCTTAATAGCATTTATCAAAATTAAGGTTCTGGCATTTTTTAAAATTTGTTGGGAGCCCATTTTTAAAATTTTAGAGCTACAGGGCTATAGGGGACAAATTCAGGCCGGTTTTAGGGGAGGCTGAATTCAAGCAAACAAAAATATGCCATCAAAAATAAGTTGGGCATGATACCATAGGGGGATATAATTTGGAGGTGGGGACCAAACGTGGCTGTAACTTACCCATCCATAGCTGAGTCCTTAAGCAGGAAAGCAACAACTAGTCAAAGGATGAAAGACTATTCTGCTGCTATTTGCCTTTGCAACTGCAAACAGTCTTGATGTCTACAACAACAATCTCAACTGTGGTATAAATGTGTGTTTTGTGGGATGCCTTTAGTAACAAGGGATTTTGAAATGGAAAATTTAGTCCCTCGGTTATGCAGATTATTCCTGATGACAGGAACAAGGGCAACACTGAAGCAGCCATTATCATATATTCCCAAGTACTTTAGCACAGCTATGAGGAATTGAAAATTATCTAAACTATAATTTGAATGAAGCACTTTCTGCCCTTGATAGCACCCATACTAGTTAGGAGTGATGGGAATTATGGTCCGATGTAATTGGAGATTTGCTACCTAGTAAATGTTGTGATACTTTTTCATAGCCTTTAAAAGGCAAGAAAACATCTGACTTTCAGCCTGGCAAAATTGCAAAGCAAGTGTAGTCCTCATCTAATCAATTTGGAAATGCATGTAAAGCACACACAAACATGAGTGAACAAGAGTTAGGCTTTTTTTCTTTTTTTCTTTTTTTTTTTTTTGCCCTTCTACCTGTATATTGTAACTAGTTTAACACAACAAAAAGGAAAAAAGATTGTACAACTTTTGAAAAGAGGTCTTAATCTTTCTTGAGAAAGCTCTAGGGAGCGCTTTTCAAGGTTCAATACATTTCAGTAAGACTCAATCAAGCCTATTACAATTTTTTTGTAATAAATATAACTGCCTGCATAAAGCAGAGAAAACAAATCAGCATTTCATTCCATCAGAATACGCTTGGCTTGTTTTGTTCCTTAAACCAACATTCCATGTATTCATGGACTTCACACTTTGTCTTAAGAAGAAATAGCCAACTGCAAATCAGCTCTCTAATTACAGTATGACCGGTTGCAAAATTACTGTTTATTTAACCCCACTGTTGTTCTCTTATTATAAGAAGAAAAAAAATCACTTCTTTCCCTGCAATGTTTGCCAGCTCTAATTGGCTAATCACCCAAGCTTGTCAGTGGTATATAATCTTGCACTGAAATAGGAGCTGGGTCCAGATTTGTACACTTTTAAACCTCAGCTAGAAGAGTATAATTCCATGTGATAAATATAACCCAAAGCACTCAGCTACCACATACAAAGAAAAAGTATTTTTGTTTGTAACTGTGGATTTTCCAACCTTGCTCTTGTTGGAGCATGAAGCTACAACACTGGCATGAAGTAATATATTTTACAGTACATACCTGTAAAACCATAAAGCAGATACAAGACAAATTGGAAAAAAAAATGTGCAGATAAGACACTGAAACACATTAAGGGAAGTGAGCACCAGCCATAAAGGTGAGCCACATTTCATTTGGATGCTGGTCAACTGCTTCTCAGAAGGTTTCCCAATTCGAGCAATTCTAATGTGATCCTCATATTTACAACACTTTAATCCACTGATAAATTATCACTTGCTTATTGCTGATTAGTGTAGCTCTAGACAAATCTCCCCCCCCCCTTTTTTTTTTGGCCAGGTCTGCAAAAATTGCAGCGACTAGTCCAGGCAGTTGCCAGAAGTCAAGACTGACTAGAAGGTACAACAAAACAAAACAAAACCAGTGTCTTGGACATCAAGGCTACAAATCAGAATTAGTTCTTCTGACATACATACCACACAAACGTCTCCAATAGAATTAGAACTTAGATTCCCCTCGAAAACAAACATCCTTTCCATGGGAACACATCCAGGAGGAAGCACATAAGATTGGGTGGAGGAAAAAAAGGGAAGAACATATCAGGAACATCATGGATCATTCAAAAAAAGGGAATAACATATCAGGAACATCACTACAACAGATGATGGAACTTGAGATAAAAGAACAAAGGACTAGTTACTGGAAGTCTAGTAGTTTATTGATCACTGGGTTTTTGTTTTGTTTTTCATTTTTTATTTGAAAAGGTATTTTTCACAGAAAATTTCAAACTCTAATGTGCTCTTTAAATAAGGTTAGGAAATCCATGTATAGCATCAGTAGATCTGACTATTAAAATGTTTTTTAATCTCCAGCTCTAAGCAAGGATGGGTTTAATGAAGTTTTAGGTCTGTATCTAATACCATCCCTACCCTAATCATCATTCTACACTCCCCCAATTACAATTTTACAATTGGTCCTGAGTTACAAAAACTGTGGTAGCAAGCTTCAGCTGACTCAAGGAAGTTTCCTATGGTTCTATTAATGTGGTCAAAGCAGCCATCTGTTTATCCTCCAATTTCTTTGTATCATCAATCCAGTACAAAGACAAGCTCATAGGTGGTAACACATGCACGTCAGACACATTCAGTATTGCTGGTGTCCATATAATGAGCACACGTTGGAGCATGCTTTCTTCCCGGTCGTTTTGAGTCAGCTGTTGGTGGACACTTACTCAGACCCATGCAGAGCTCTCTGCTCAGTTGCTATATAAGAATTTGACTTTCTGGTAAAAGCTGCATCTTTGGCAGATTTCAAATTTCAAGGATTAGCAGAGAGAAATAGAAAATTAAAGGCCTTACTCTCTGAGATACAAACTACCAATTAAATGAACAAAGATTTTCAGAATCCTCAATCTAGTCCAATTTTTGACCATCTGGCAACATCAATTGGCTAGCCCATTTTGAGACTAACCTTATATGCCCACCCACTCATGGCTACAATGTCTAACATAATTTGAGTTCTCTTTCATACCGCTGTCCCATCCCCCCATCCCCTTACATTCAAAATGTTACTATTTGTGGTTTTGGGAAAGAGGGGTTGAGTTCTAACAATGGTACTTCCCTACTAGGAACTTTGGATTATTTTTCTTATGAACTTATTTTTCTTATGCTATTATTTTTTTAATGAGGAAAGTATATTACATTTATGAAGAAGGAATACAGTGGTACCTCAGTTCACAAACGCTTTTGTTCACGAACAATTCGGTTCACGAACAGCTCCGGTTGCAAAATTTTGCCTCTGTTTGCGAACTCTGCATCGGGTTACGAACAGGATCCGCGGCCATTTTCCCTCCCGTGACACGTGGTCATGGCTTCCTGTAGGGAGGGGGACTCTCCCTCCAAGCAGTAACCGCCTCCCCACCCGCCTTCCTGTCCTCCACGCCAGAAGCCGCGTTGAGCAAGGTTAGCTTTCTCTCTCTTCGTACTGTACTTTGTGTCATATTTTTGCGGTTTAAAAAAAAAAAAAACATATGGTTCAGAACGGATTAACCGTAATTACATTGAACCTTATGGGGAAATTTGATTCGGGATGCGATCAAAAATCGGTTGGCGACCAAATTCGTAGGGGTCAGAACGGATTAACCATATTTACATTGAATCTTATGGGAAAATTTGATTCGGTTCACGACCAATTTGGTTCGCGACCAGAGTCGCGGAACGAAGTTCGTGAACCAAGGTACCACTGTATTATTTTGAGCTCATAGTATACCATTATTTACCAATAGCAGACAGAACTATCCTGGTGATGTAAAATATAAAACAAATTAAGCTGCCCGTATTGAAATACTCAGTACCCACCCAGTAACGCAGGCAGTCCAATCTTGGTATTAAAGGATTTTCTTTTTTTAAAAAAATACTAATTATTCTAGTAAAGTGACCTTGGGCCAGTTACTCTCTCTCAGCCCTAGGAAGGAGGCAATGGCAAACCACTTTTGATAAACCTTGTCCAGAAAACTGCAGGGACTAGTCCAGGCAGTTGCCAGGAGTCAAGACTGACTTGAAGGTACACACACACAAACACAAAGTAAAACATCTAAAAGTTAAAAGCATTAAAATACAAGTTTTTTTTTTAAATATATGTAACACAATGTGGTCAGAAATTCAGCCGTCTAATAGTAGCATCCAACACAAAATTCAAAATACTCTTAACACTCTTAGAACAGTCTGACACTATAAATATCCTAGAACCTATTTGACATGCTATTTCGAAATATACATGGAAAAGATATTTCTTGTTCATTGGCTCTTAACTGAATGTTCCATATCCTCAGACTACTTGGTCATCAGCTTATCACTAGATTTTTTTTTTTTTTTTTGGCGAGGGGGGAGGAATGGAAAAAGCCACTAAATTAAAGAAGGCCAAATACAGCTTTGTTTAATAACGTCATCCTGGATGAGCTTTTAAAAAATCTTTATAACTTCCACATAAAAGGAGACACACCCAAACCTTTTCCTGGTACTTTCCAAATGTAATATACTATACATACATACATACATACATACATACATACATAAAATTCTCTGGAAATAAAACTGATGCAAGATACTATTTAATTGTTTCAATGCAGCACTATTATCTTTATGAAAGAAAAAATAACAAACCATACATGGATGAGACAAGGAATTGACGGAATGCTACTATAACAGTAGACCTCATGAGAGGAAATATGTGAAATATATGCAGGACAAGAGACCTACTAACATCCACACTAACTGAGAAACAACTAGTTACCAACGGTTCAACACAGTGAAGACGAAGCTACTCTCACAACTTGAGATAGACCAACTCCACATTATATCCCAGACTCAAGCAGACCTGGAAGAACAACTGGATGTGCAGCCAACACCTGAAGCTGGAACATCACTAACAACTCCTCCATTACAGAGCACAGCAGCTGATATGTGGCATAAGATCATGGATAAACTAGCTACGGTCAACCCTCGAGACCGATTACCAAGGCTCAGTGGAGAAGTACCATCACATAGTATGCCAAAAGATGCCAATAGAGCCCTTACAACAATCCCTATTACCACCATAGGTCAAACCAATGAATTGGTATAAACTACAGCCACTGTAATCCTGGAGATGTTTGGCTACATATTCAAGAACAGCAATACATACCCCCACTGGAAAATGAGGTTGGAGGCTAAGATCAAGGTGGTCTTGGAGAGAAGTTAGTCAGCTGGTGGAACTACAGAAGGGTGTGGAGATTAAGGATGAGACTCAGCCAATGAAAAAATACAAGGGCCTGATTCCATTTGAAACCCTAGAGACTGCTAAACAAAGGCTCGCAGCACTGACTACCAGGCTAAGGAGATACACTAGAGAAGCAGAGGCCAAGAAGATAAATACCCTGTTCTCCAAAGAACCATCCAAGGTATAGTCCCAACTGCAGTGCAACAACATTAGTAACAGCAGAGCCACCAGCAGCAGAAACTGAACGGTACTGGAAGAACATATGGGAGAAAGAGAAGACACATAACACCAGTGCAAAGTTGCTATAAGACCTGAGAGCAGACCACAGCAATCTCCCAGAACAGGAACCAGTCACCATCACAGTAGCAGACATCCAATAGCAGGTCAAGAACATGAAGAGCTAGACTGGACATGATTCGCACCTACTGGCTAAAGAAACTAACAGCAGTGCATGAACGCCTAGCAGCACAGATGAACCAGTTGCTAACAGCAGGCTCCAACCCAGACTGGCTAACAAAGGAAGGACAGTGCTGATCATGAAAGACCCCACAAGGGAACAGCACTATCCAACTACGAGCCAATAACCTGCCTCCCCACAACATGGAAAGTCCTATCAGGCATCATAGCCACCAAGCTACAGGACAATATGGTCCAGTACATGAGTATACCTCAGAAGGGCATTGGAAACAACACCAGAGGCTCAAAACCAGTTGCTCATAGATAGAGCAGTTGCCTGAGAGTCAAGGTCTAGACAGACCAATCAGAGCACAGCCTGGATTGACTACAAGAAAGCCTACGACTCAGTGCCACACACAAGGATCTGTGAATTCCTGGCACTATACAAAGTCAACAGGACACTAAGCACCTTCCTCAAGAACTCAATGGGACTGTGGAGGACAACACTAGAAGTGAACTCAAGACAGCTCACACAAGTGGCCATCAAGTGCTTTTTATTCTATTCTAGTTTTGTAAATTTCTAGTTTTATAACTTTTATAATTTTTAAACTTTTTATAATTTAACTAGGTATTGTGATTTTAGTGAGTGTAAGCCGCCCAGAGTCCCCCATTGTAGGGGAGATGGGCGGGGACAAATTAAATAAATAAATAAATAAATAAATAAATAAAATAAATGTGGCACATACCAAGGTGGTGCACTGTCCCCACTGCTGTTCTGCACAGGCTTGAAACCCCTCAGCTAGATATTCACAAGGATTGGATATGGATACAAGTTCAAGAGTGGAACTACCATCAGCTACCTCCTCTACATGGATGACATCAAGCTGTATGCTAAGAGTGAATGAGACATCGACTCACTGATCCACCTGACATGGATCTACAGTGAGGACATTGGGATGTAATTTGGACTGGAGAAGTGTGGCTGGATGGTAGTAAAGAGAGGGAAGGTAGTTAAGACTGATGGGGTGGAACTACCAGTGGGCCACATAGCAGACATAAAGACCAGCTACAAATACCTTGGTATCCCACAGTCACATGGGATTCATGATGAAGATGCAAAGAAGACAGCAACATCTAAGTACCACAAAAGGATAAGACAGGTTCTGAAGAGCCAGCTCAATGAGAAGAACAAGATCCACACCATCAATGTATGCCCTGCCAGTCATCAGATACCCTGCCAGTATAGTGAACTGGGCAAAGGAGGACATAGAGGCTGCTGATGTGAAGACTCAGAAGCTCCTCACAATGTATGAAAGTTTACACCCCAAGTCCAACATCCGGAGACTGTACACCAGCCAGAAAGAGGGCAGGTAGGGTCTGGTGAGTATCAAAGTTACTGTCCTGGATGAAACCCAGAGTATCCAGAAGTACATCAGCAAGATGGCACCCAAAGATAAGCTTCTGAGAGAATGCCTGAGGCAGCAGCAGACATGGGAGGAAGTTCAAGCAGAGGAAGTGCCATGGCAAGATAAGCCCCTGCATGGGATGTACCATTGACAGATAGCTGAGGTGGCTGACACTGGGAAATCCTACCAGTGGCTGGAAAAGGCTGGACTAAAAGACAGCACTGAGGCACTGGTCATAGCAGCATAAGAAGAGGCATTAAGCACCAAATCCACAGAAGCAGGGGTTTACCACACTAGACAGGACCCAAGGTGCAGACTGCGCAGAGAGGCCTCAGAAACAGTCCAACAGATACTGGCAGGGTGTAAGATGCAGGCAGGAGCAGCGTACACTGAATGGCACAACCAAGTAGCTGGCATTGTGGACAGGAACATCTGCAGAATATATGGGCTAGACCCTCCCAAGTCCAGATGGGAGATTCCACAGAAGGTCATGGAGAATAACAGGGCTAAGATCCTGTGGAACTTCCAGATTCAGATGGATAGGTCAGTACTGGCCAATCAGCCAGACATTGTGATAGTAGACAAGGACCAGAAGACAGCAGTGGTGATAGATGTAGCAATGCCAAGTGACAGCAAAATGAGGAAGAACGAGTAAGAAAAGCTGGAGAAGTACCAGGGCCTGAAGGAGGAAGTAGAGAAGATGTGGAAAGTAAAGGCCAAAGTGGTCCCAGTGATGGTAGGAGCACTCGGGGCTGTGACTCCTAACCTGAGAGAATGGCTCCAACAGATCCCAGAGCTCTCTGCCCAGAAGAGTGCAGTGCTAGAAACAGCCAAGATACTGCCCAGAACTCTCAAACTCCCAGGCCTCTGGTAGAGGACCCAAGATTGAGGAAGACACATACCAGCCATAGGGGTGAGAGGGGATTTTCTTATTACCAGAGAATAAAAATATTTTTTTCTGGTAATAAAACTGACGCAAGATACATTTAATTTTTTTCAATGTAGCACTATTAACTTTACGACAGAAAAAATAAACTTGTTTAATAGGCCAATATGTTTAATAGGCCAATTCAAGTAGGCCCACACAGGAAAAGACCGGAAAGCAAGAAATAAAGTGATATTAATTCTGTATATCTAACTAAATTTTGAAAGTAGATAAAATTGAGTATCATGTATGTGGTCTTCCACTTCAATGGAATCACTCTTTCTCTGTCCTTCTGATAGAAGATGCTTCACGAGCAGAAGGTTTAACTGGAAACAATGCAAAACATTGAGCTAGCTAGGCCTTCGATCTTAATAGTTTTCCTATTTAGTGAACTAGAATACTCCAGAGCACAGGTTCACTTTTTCCAGACATCATGTAAATAGACAAAGAACAAAAGAGAAACTCAACTACAGAGGAAAAAAACTGAGATCATATTTGCTCCACTGTTACAAATGAACTGTCCTCTAAAGACATATGAAATAACACCAAGACTTCAATTATGTCTACAGGCTGCAAAACAACTAAGGCTGAAACTTTAACATTTTTTTTTAATGTCTACAAAACATTGAAGATATTCTAAAAACAAAGCAGTAGATAAATGTGATAAGCTAAGGAGTCAGTCATGCCGAAACTGAACTACATACAATCTATTGAAATCAGTGAGATTATATCCAGGGCAAGTACATGTTTGGGAATTGTACTACTTTAGCTCTGAATGTTTTTACTATCTGAAACAGTGAACAAATAAAAACAAAATATAAAGTAAATGTTGTATAATACAAACCCCTAATTTTATTCTCACTTGTGACTGTTTCTCTCTTTTTCTTTATCATTTTAAGCAAAATTGCTTTCATGTTTTAAGAAAGCAAAGCCATTACTTCAATACATAGCACATATATTGACATGTAGCACAAGCAGTTCAAACATGACAGAGGCAAGGATAATGGCAAGGAGGTACTTGGGAAAGGTCAGAAAGTGGATTTCTGTAAAGTGAGTTCAGAATGAGGTGGAAGGATGAAAAGTCCAACCTTCCTTGATAGGACAGCCTTACATATAATGTTATTACATTTATCTGATCAACAGAAAAAATTAACTGCTATATTGCACTATGATAGAATTGAAGCAATTGCATTACAGGCTGTCAGTCCAGAATCATGATTAGCCTCATGCATTTGGTCCACCATAAATCACAGATCAACCCAACAAACAGACCAATAAAAATAATCGGGTCCTCTTGTAAGAGCCCCATTACAAAAAAACAAACTAGGTTCACTGATTTAATTTCACATTATGGGCAGCATGATAGAAAACCCAGACATAAAGCATCAGTCTTCTTGTCTCTTTAGCTATTGTCATGTAGCATTTCAGAGGCACCAGTTCCCAAATGGTAGAAACAGGAGAGATCAATTCAGACCTCTTAATCTGAATCAATGTAGTCAAAGCGAAATGCCCACTGAAGTTCAGTTCCTTGAAAAAAAAATGTTCCCACCCAGTGAAAATGAGGTAGCTCACAGAGGGAAAAAATCATGTAATGAACTCCAACTGAGCCCAAATTATGTAAGTTATTTCAGAGGCATTGCATGGCAGGGTTCCTAAAGCTATGAATAGCTGCCTTTGAATTTAATAGGATACAAGTCCCTTGCAGTGAATATCATATTAAATACTGTATCAGGTCTTAGCTCTTCAGATAAGGAAACACTTTTAAAGTTTTGTATTTCTCCTTGGGATTTCAAATGTATTATACATTTCAAAAGTACAAACATTTTAAAATATTTCCTCATCTGTAGTTTATTTTTATTACTCTGTTGTTTATTTTCAAAATTTTGTTGATCACTACCTGTTCATATAAAAACTTAAAAAAGAAAAGAAAAGATATGAAACAGTATTTTCCTGATTCAGTAAACATATTGAAACATTTTAAGGAATGTGGTTTTCTAATGTCCCAGTAACAAACTTATAAAGAACACTTAGCAATTAATCTTTTCCATATATAGATAGGTAATTGGGTCAGGTGTTTATTCATTAAATGTTTAGTTCTTTCACTCTTTTTTAAAAGTACCAAATGAGCATAATTTAGCTACCAAAATTCTAGTATAAAAATAATATATGACTCATGAAAAGGTAAATTAAAGAATATTTAAATCCTTTCCCTCTCACACATGCACAGCTCAGTCCCAATTCTACCACGAAAGCCTTCTAAGAAAGCAAGTCAAATATGCTCAATTTAATCCTCAAAGAGAGAGAGAGAGAGAGAGAGTTTTATGTAAATTGATTCAGTGTTTGTTCTATGAGATTCTCCAAAATGGAAAGCAGGCTTGAATATATGATAAAATTTAAAATTCCACTGACAAGAAAGTTGCAGGATTAAGCTGTCTGCAAAACGTCTTGGGGCAAACAATGACTCTATGTTATAATTGCTTAAAATGGAGTTGCTTCAGCTCCAACTTAAGAGCAAAGAGTTCTGCAATCTTGCAAAAAAAGTTGAGTCATGTGTTCATACAAATATTATGTTCATATGTATACTGAAGTCCGTTCTTTATAGAATGGACTGAGACTTTCAATTACAGCATTTAACCTAATTTACGAGAGAGAGAGAGAGAGAGAGACCTAAACACTGCTTATAATCCTTGATTTTTCTAAGTAGAGGGCTTTACTCTCCCACATTACCTATTTAGGTAGTTTCTAGGATCTTCTTTAACCATATAATGCATTGCCTCTTTCTCCTATTCATTGATGATGTCATATTTCTTTACAGAGTCCAGGGAGAAAGACTTGTTTATAGCAAATCAGTGCTGCAGAGCAACATTTATCAAACTTGAAAAGATGATACAGCATATATGTCACATGCTTGTTTCTTATAGATTAATCTCTGGGCACATAGTGAGTTATGTGATGAATTTATCTAAATAGCATTCCACATGTCCAACATAAAGATTAGTAGTAGTAAACAAACTGTTTTTCAGGGAAGTTTGCCTGCTATTACTAAATGTCTCACTGATACCCTCTAGGAATCGAAAGTTGTTCTAGTGATTGTCTGAGAGCTACTGATTATCACACTTGACATAATTTAATAGCTAACATGTAATGTCTTTTCTGTTATGCCATTTAATAGATCATATGCATATTGCTTTAACAACTTATTTTTGAAGTTTACTACAACTCAGAAACCATCAAGAAGCCACTAAATATAACATATCTGAATTTGGGGGAAAATCTATGAATTGGGTTTTAAAGTCCGCATTCAATGTTTTAAAAGCAACTGTAATAAGCCTATTATGTTTCAAATATTTGCAAATATTCATTCCAACAGTATTAGAATTATAGCTTAATGAATTTAGAGTTGTCTGGAAAACATATTTTATTAGTTCCTTTAGATAATACAAACTGTTTTTAATTTATTAACTTAATTATCCAAGTTTATTATGACTTTCCCATCTTATTTGTTACTCTTCTCTTACATAAACTGCACTTTAGTCAGCCAAAGCTCTTGTAAAAGTTATTCAGTTTTAATTAGTTCATAAACGTTTTTTTATTTATCCAAATCTGGAAAAAAGTTTATAAAATTTATTTGCAGAAATTGTTAGTCATGCCACATATGAAATGTTAGCAACCCAAAAACTGTATTATGTGTGCAAGGCATATCTTTATCAAGCAGGTAAAAAAAAAATCTTGGACTTCAACTTGCTTAGTTACTTTAAAATTACCATGCTGCATGCTGCACAAATTTGTGATTATTCTGGAGTGCTAAGAATTTGCTGTCACCGGAAAAAATGTTGAGAAATGTGTACAAAAGATAAATTAGGGCCACTTAAAATAATACTGTTATAGATGTTCGAAATACTCTTTCCTAGTAATATCCTGAATGATTAAAATCTCCATTCCCATCTAACTTCATAGAAGGGCTGAAACATAAGCAGGCTTCATTATTAAAGCTTTTTTACTACCAGTGATACACCCTTATTCCACTAGTAAATACTATTATGTAATCACCATATGTTCATGTTTGTATGAAGGGTTATAAATAGAACTGTGAAAGTACACTCCATGAGACATTATACAGTTTTTAAAAATCTGAAGCAAGATTGCCTTACATCTGCATTTCTGAAAAGTAAACTAAGCATGTTGAACAATCTAAAGCTTAATGTATTGCATAGCTAAAAGGTAGCACTGTTACAGGGTCAGGGAAACAAAGTTATCCTCTTGCCTGTTTGAAAATTCCCTGATTCCCATTTTGTGTCCCAGATGTGACAGTTTTAAGAAGACCCCTTTAATAATCCATCTATTCAGAAGTACAGAAGCTCCTTTTCTCACACATCCTCACATACCCTTTTTTATCTCTTATTTAGAATTATTTTTAAACTATTCCATTAGATGATGGCCATCCAAAATATATCATATTTTTTCAGATCTGGAGGGTTACAATGAGTGAGCTAACAAATTTGATATTGGCAGATTCTTCAAAAAAGTTAATTGAGATAAATTAAATGAAGATGTTTATTCATTTGATATCATCTGTTTGGGTGGGGGAAGTAAAACATTAAGAAATTATTTGGATTGCAAATGTCCTTGCCTTCAGTGAAGGTTCAATAAATTCTATTTTTTTCCTTAATCAGTAACTGTATATACATTTTAGCATTTTCAACCAGAAAATTGAATTGTATGTTATAACCATAACTTACAACAGAATAAAAAATGAAACAAAAAACAAAATATTCATAATTTTTAAATGTAACTTATTGACTAGAATGTTGGAATGATAAAAAATTATCCCAGACTAAGAGTGCTAAATCTACCACTACTAATAATGTTATCCAATTATGGAAACTTATAGAAAATCCATCTTCTGCATATCAGAAACAAGGTCAGTTCTGTTCAAGAGCTAATGCTAAAAAAAAAAAAAAGAATGGTAGAAAAGATAGGACAATGAAATCAATAATGGAGCGTGTCAATACCAAATCTTCATCCTATGGGCACTGTGGAGTGTGGAGTCACATACTGTATTTTCTTAAAACAGCCTTCTAAAACTACTGACAGCATCTCCTATAATATTCCAATAGAAGAGGTATCTAAAGCTCAGGGTTGAAATGTGGAGTTCTTAGCACTCTCTAAGCTTGATTGTTTTCTAGTAGACATTTCATTACCCAATCCACTGAAGATGTTACCTAGCTGGGTAAAGAAATGTTATTATATTTAATCAGGTTATAGAAGTTCTAAAAATGGATTTAAATTTAAGCTTCTAATACCATTCACATTCAGGTACATGTTTGATCATTACATCCAAAGAGACAATCCTGTTATTTGTAGTAGAATGTAAATCAGATTGGATGGATAGATTGTAGATTGAGTCTCAAAGAAAAGGAAGAAGAGTTTAAGAAAAAAAAGAAAAGAAAAATTTGGAAAAAAACATAATGCTGAAATTGGATGAATATTTCACTGGCTTATTTTTTTATTGTATTTATCTTATATTTATTTATATATCAAATTTGTCACCGCCCATCTTGTTTAAAAAATGACTCATTCATTAGCATTTTAGTCTTCCTAGTTTTTAATTTCTGCAAAACACTATCCCAAAAAGGACAGATCTATGGCCCATTCCACAAACCGTTTAAATATTAAACAATATTTCTGTCTTCACCATATGATCGACTAATTTGTCAACTCTCTTTTCAAACTGTTACTAATCAATCTCTGGCTCACATATGATTTAATAAACTCAGTCTACACCAGGCTACTATCTTCAGTTCCATGGTTATTTTAAGCATTTACATATTGGCAATGCCTTGTGTGTTCCCTGCTATACCAGCCTAACAGTGAACTAAATGAATTCAAACAAAGAAATATTCAAGGAAAGTGACTTAGCACATTCAGCGCCTTGGCAACAATGAAAAAAAGCAACACAGAGAGAAATGCCTCCCTGAAGCTGAAAACTCAAATGATGTCTCAGCCAACTCAAGGAACTATATTGCTCCAAAACTGTATATGTCACAACTGTGAAAACTAAGCATTTGTTATATTAAGCAATACAGGAGGATGTTCTAGAAGTAAGCTATAAAAGTAAGTAAAAAGCAAAAATGTTTCTCAGCAAACTTCAGGCATATGAAACGATTTCATACCCTCAGTGGAGTCATGCGCAGTCTAGGTGACTAATTGTCCTTCTTGATTCTAGGACATGTTTCATTCAAATGGCCCAAGTGCTACCTCATTCTTTCATAGCCTCTTCTCTATCTGAAACTGCAAACTAACACAGTAACTTTGCACTCATTTGTCCTATTAAAAGTGCAAGCAAAGTTTACATCAGATGATAAATGGATGTTACACTCACAACATGCTCTAGCAAGGAACAGCAACAATACAGTGAAGGAACATCACCTTCACTGCTCCAGCACATCTTAAGGATGTGGTTAACACTGTGAGGATCTTACATGATGTACCAAAGCAGCAGAATAGGTATCTGTTCCCAGTCTACACTTCAGTAAATGTAGTGAATGGACCACATATTGGCCAATATGCAGATGTACCCCTAGTGAAAAAATTACTGATGGGGGATATGATAGCACTCTTCAAATACCTGAAAGGATATCATGAAGAAGATGTTCAAGATCTATTCTCTCTCATTCCAGAGTGCAGGATATGGATTTAAGTTCCAGGAAGGCAGATTCTGATTCTGTGTTAGAAAAATCTTCTTAACAGTAAGAGCAGTTCAGCAGCGGAACCAATAAGCCACAGACTTGGTAGCTTTCCTTCACTGGAGATATTAAATGGAGACTAGGCAGTCATCAGTGCTTTCACTGAGATTGCTGCACTGAGCAGGGGTTATTACTAATGGCCTAAAATGGCTGACTGATCTTTTAAGTAATTATATAACAGACTTGTCTGCCTCAATGGCATGATAAAATACTATGATCCTTTAAACATTAAACTAACATAACTACTACACTGTGTATGCTTTGAAAATGATTAAGAATAAGTTTTCAGAACATATGGGAGCATGAATATAGCACCTCTTTAAAGCAGTTGTGTCTCTTTTTTCAGACTTCTCTACAAGCCTCAAAAAAGACACAGCTGCTTTGATGTGTTTAGGCTCATATGGAAATCTAAAAACAGAGAGAGCTAGTATAAAACAACAATGTACTTGCATTCTCACATGTTCTGAAGCATCTCTTCTGAACCATTTTTGAAGCATGTACAGCCCTGATAACTGCCTCAAACCCTGTTGAATTTTCTGTTATTACGAACATTTTTTTTTTTTTTTTGGCCTATTCCAGGAACTGCATCTCCCTAACACAACCCTGAAAAACACTGACTACACCTGGCACCATTGTCTTTCCTAGTACTGCTTCCCAGGACTTTTCTTCTGATGAAGATGAATTATGGCTAAATGCAATTCACAAGAAAGTCATGTTTTTTCCCCCCTAGGAAATATTACAGGAAACAATCTATAAAAGGAAAGGGAACAGGAGAGTCAAAAAAGAGGGTAAATATATTTTCTGGAAAGCATTTCTGAGAATCTTCTAGCCCCATAAGAGCAAGAGGCCCCTTTATGCAAGGCCAGATATTTAATATGGATGCATTGGCACACAGTAACAATACTCTCAGCAAGAGAAGCTGGGACATTCTGGATGAAGGATGTTCCTCAGGACGATTAGTATAAGCAGCTGCTGCTGGCACAAAGCCTTCAGATTACTGCCGGGAATATGTCACAACAATGTTCCCTACTCAATTCAGTACCAACAGTATTCAGAAATATCCTGAATGCTATTATCATTGAGGAATGATAATCACAGAAGAGGGTGTTTGGAAATTTTCTTTTTGGAATTCCTTAGACTTTTGTTAAAACTTGCCTTTCTTCTTCTTCTAATTTTAGCTAAGCATGTTATATTGAACCAAACTCCAGTGTCTCACCTTTGAGGGTTTCTAATTTTAAACTGCTTTACCTTCCTAATCACCAACACCACCAATGTCAGCCCTGAGGATCATAAAAATACTATACAGTTTGCAGCAAAATGGAATTAAATAGCTCCAATAGAAAATTAAAGGTTGGGTGATAACACAGAGTAGCTACAAAGCCAAAGACACCACCAAATTACAAGTGTGTCTTAGGAAAATGTAGACAACTCTTCAGAAAATTCCTTTAAAATACAGTACTTAAGTGAGCTCTCTACATATGGGATTAATATCCTATAGTGTCCTTCATTTACCTTTTAACAGTCTTGTCTAGCTCCATTTTCAGTGTCATAGGAAGGGAACATTATTACATCAGCCTGGAGTGCTGGAAGAGGAATTATGTTTACAAAGAGATGACAAAAAGAACGCTAAGAGCAGCAGATCTATATTGGATTTGCAATGCTGTTTGCAGTTCAGAGCAGCCTATGGCCATGATGTACAAATCATTATACAGCAGAGGTAGGAGGTAGGGCTACACTTGGGCTTTGAATGACATAGTGGAGGTCCCACACTGTCAAAAGATATGTTGGAGGTGCCCTTAATTCAAGAGCATTCAAATTAGACGTCAACCAAATGCATTTAAAATATGAAATATTGCAAAAAAAAAAAAAGCTGCCTAATTTGCTGCCTAATTGCACCAGAAAATTCCAAAAGCAAGTAAAGGAAAGGCACAGAAAAGTTTGCATGGTCTGCAATTTCCTCATTTTGTCATATGTGAGCTGATAAGAATAGGAACTGAGATTCATATTACTGGAAATTCAGCAATTGTGCTTGATTATGAAATCTTTATTTTCAGAAGGAACATGCTGTTTTATGAATATTATATTAAGCCATGCCAAAAATGCCTCCTGGCCAATGTACCTGTTATTTTTACCTTCTATACTATCAAGAAACTGCCACTTACTTTAGGCATTGCATATGATGATGTGATCATTTCAAATCTTCGTTTTATGGGACCGCTAAGGACGGTCTGATAATACATCAGCCCTCCCTTCCTAAATCAACAGCAAGAACAAAGATCTGAAATATAATTCAGCAAGAAGGAAAGTGGGCTTATTATTAAGGAAGCTCCATATCATTACAATGGTATAAGGCAGAAAGTTCACTTCCACTTTATCACACATTTCCTAGAATGATCTAATAGAAAACTTCAACAAGGCTAACTAATATAAGATGGAACATACCATATCCCAAGTTAAAAATATAATCACAAATAGGGTTGTACTCTAGGCTTTGCCTTTGGTCAAAAACTCAAGCAATTCAGGGCTATTCAATTCCATTTTTCCTTAATCGACACAGGACAGATGGCTCAAAGCCACCCTTTCCCAGTACAAATATTTTCTGGAGCCCAGACCCTGATTTGTCAATTTGGATGACCACAACAGCCACATAAAACAGGGGAAAAAATCAAAAGCTTTTGGTGCCTAACTGCATAAATTCCTTGGTGGCTTAAGGGAGGTAGAAAAGGGACATATCTATCATCACATTAGAGTGACCACTACATATGGACCACAGTCAGTTGCCCTATCACAGGCAGGAGTGGTTCTTATTCAGATTATGCTCTAAAAGGATTGCCAGGAGCTTCTAAGAATTCTGAGGAAGATAATAAACAAGAGGACAGGACAAGATCCCACTTACAACAGGTTATGCCAGATTCAGAATAAAAATTCTGAAAAATTCTTCTCCCAGTTGTTTCTACCTGTCCAATCCAGTCCAGCACGATCAGCACACTCCAGAATATTGTCAGCGAAGGAATATCGGCTGGCAGGGACCAGGAGACGTAACCTCTCTGCCATAGGGCCTGCCTTCTGGAACATTCTCCCTCCAGGGCTTAGGATGACCCTGACCCTGTTGGCCTTTTGTAAGGCCTTGAAGACCTGGTTATGTGCCTGGCCCTGGGATCCCGAGTGTGTGAAGGGCCCTGGTTCCTGGTTATGCTAACACCTATGGACTATAATATTTCTCAGCTGCTATATGTATTTAATTCTTCTTTTTATATCATGTTTTTAATTGATTTTATGATTGTTCACCGCCTAGAGTCATTTGTTTGAGATGGGTGGCTATACAAATTGAATGAATGAATGAATGAATGAATGAATGAATGAATGAATGAATGAATGAATATAAACCGCAATCTGGCTTAGAAGATCCTATGATTAGTATTGCCTAACCGGTGGCGGGTGGGGGGCGGTCAGACAGTGTTAAGATGAGTTCTTGGAGTAATGATGTCACTGCTTTCTCCCTCCTTACACCATCAGCATATTCTACCTTTCTCTAGAGACATGAAGCCAGCATAACCTGGCTGTATGGCAGAGTCTGAGTGTTAATTACTTTTTCGTTAAAGAATCAAGAAAAGAAACAGAGACATTACAGAAGCAAGCCTCCTGGAAAAACAGTTCTGCTTTTCCTAAATAATATTCATACTTCCTGTCCTCTACCCCTAACTGATGGAGGACAAATTGGACTGTTACCAGAGGAATAGATCTGGCCCACAAAGCAGGTCATGTAGTCTCTATGCAGCCCTAAATCACACCTTATGTCAATCAATCAAATCTTTATTATAGTCATAGACCAGCATATTTGATATTATTAGAGGTACTCAAGTCATATTAAGGTACAAGAATAAAACATAAAGAACCATAAAGAATATGCCCTGTACTAAAGGGAAGAACTGAGGTGTTCTGAAGATTGTAACTGCAAGGAACTCTCACTTTTCTGTGAACAATATAAAGATTGTGGATTACAGGTAGAAAAATCAGCCAAGCAAACTACAAAAAGACTTAAACATTTGGCATCATTCTTTCAGAAGTTTCTCTTCTAAAAATTGCCATCAAGCAACCTTCACATGTCTTCACAGTCTTAATGGAATTACTCAGAACAGTAGTAGTAAGTAATGGAATTACTCAGAATACATCTTTCTGCAAGGGTGGTAAGTTCATGTTTTATTTTAAGGGACACAACCTTTTCTGAACCCAGGACATATTATGAAAATTTGAGTGAAAAAGAACATAAGCAAATGATTATGTTTGCCAGCAATCAAAAAGTTATCAGAGCATATGATTAATCTCATTTTTTCCCTTGAACTAATAGCATATAATTAGAGCCTCACTGGTTCAGGAAAAGCTTATGCCTACCAAGTCTACCCACCTTATTGCAATGTCAATACTAAGACTCTATAAAGACTAATGTCCTTCCTAGAACCACATACTAATAAACAGAGTTCAGGGTGCTGTGATTTAAAGACAACAAAAGAAAGACAGATGACTCAGGCAGGAAAACCAAGGAATGTGCACCTGGGGAAGGCGAAGGGGGGCAGGGGGAAGCAAAAGCAAATATAAAAAAAGAAAAGGATGCAATATTCAGGGTATTCATAAATATCATGTTCATATCAGCAAAGTGCTAAATAAGAGGGGGGGGAATGCAAATGCCCAAGGCTTGACAGAATACAAAGCTGGTGTCAAGTCCTTCATGCACAGATTAATCAATCAATAAGACAGAAGGAAATGTTTTCCTGCTTCACTGCTTCCTGCTCTTATTGAGAGAATATGTCTTGAAACTATCAAACAAGATGCAAGTTCCTGGATATTGCTTTTTTTAAAAAAGTACATAAACTGTACCTAACCCTGAGAAAAATAGAAATTTTATAAACCTGTAGGCAATTCATAAACTGATACTTCCTTAGGCCATGCATTCCTCAGAAGCAGTTCAGAGGAATTGGTTCAGATTTTGTGCAAGTGTGAACACAGCATCTCTCTGCTACCAATAAAAAAAAAAAAAGCCATCTTGGCCAAAGATGCTGCTGATTTAATGAGTTATTAAGTGACTGTGTCTTCAGTGAGACTCTTAATGTGGCTGTTTCTTTTTTGTAAGATCACAGAGAAGCTCATGTGCATGTTTTGATGAATAGCAGAGGGAGGCTATGCAGATGTGAGTTCTGAAACACTTCCTCCAAATTAGTTTCTGGGCATGCACAGCCTAATGGTTACCAACAGAACCAACCACCAGACTACAAAAGCAGCATTATAACTTTTATTTCTTCCCCAGGGAAGGTATTAGAGATATACAGGTGAAACTCGAAAAATTAGAATATCGTGCAAATGTTCATTTATGTCAGTATGGCAACTCAAAAGGTGAAACCAATATATGAGATAGACGCATTACATGCAAAGCGAGATATGTCAAGCCTTACTTTGGTATAATTGTGATGATTATGGCGTACAGCTTATGAAAACCCCAAATTCACAATCTCAGAAAATTAGAATAGTGTGAAAAGGTTCAATATTCTAGGCTCAAAGTGTCCCACTCTAATCAGCTAATGAATCCATAACACCTGCAAAGGGTTCCTGAGCCTTTCAATGGTCTCTCAGGCTGGTTCAGTAGGAATCACAAGCATGGGAAAGACTGCTGACCTGACAGTTGTGCAGAAAACCATCACTGACACCCTCCATAAGGAGGGAAAGCCCCAAAAGGTAATTGTAAAAGAAGTTGGATGTTCCCAAAGTGCTGTATCAAAGCACATCAATAGAAGGTTATGTGGAAGGGAAAAGTGTGGTAGAAAAAGGTGCACAAGCAGCAGGGATGACCGCAGCCTGGAGAGGATTGTCAGGAAAAGGCCATTCAAAAGTGTTGGGGACTTTCCCAAGGAGTGGACTGAGGCCGGAGTTAGTGCATCAAGAGCCACCATACACAGACAGATCCTGGACATGGGCTTCAAATGTCATATTCCTCTTGTCAAGCCACTCCTGAACAACAAACAACGTCAGAAGCGTCTTACCTGGGCTACAGAAAAAAAGAACTGGTCTGTTGCCCAGTGGGCCAAAGTCCTCTTTTCTGATGAGAGCAACTTTTGCATCTCATTTGGGAACCAAGGACCCAGAGTCTGGAGGAAGAATGGAGAGGCACACAATGCATGATGCTTGAAGTCCAGTGTAAAGTTTCCACAGTCTGTGTTGATTTGGGGAGCCATGTCATCTGCTGGTGTTGGTCCACTGTGCTTCATTAAGTCCAGGGTCAACGCAGCCGTCTACCAGGAGATTTTGGAGCACTTCATGCTTCCTTCCGCAGACGAGCTTTATGGGGATGCTGACTTCATTTTCCAGCAGGACTTGGCACCTGCCCACACTGCCAAAAGTACCAAAACCTGGTTCAGTGACCATGGGATTACTGTGCTTGATTGGCCAGCAAACTCGCCTGACCTGAACCCCATAGAGAATCTATGGGGCATTGCCAAGAGAAAGATGAGGGACATGAGACCGAACAATGCAGCGGAGCTGAAGGCCGCTATTGAAGCATCCTGGTCTTCCATAACACCTCAGCAGTGCCACAGGCTGATAGCATCCATGCCACACCGCATTGTGGCAGTCATTACTGCAAAAGGGGCCCAAACCAAGTACTGAGTACATATGCATGCTTATACTTTGCAGAGGTCCGATATTGTTCTATTTCCAATCCTTGTGTTATTGATGTCATGTAATATTCTAATTTTCTGAGATTGTGAATTTGGGGTTTTCATAAGCTGTATGCCATAATCATCACAATTATACCAAAGTAAGGCTTGACATATCTCGCTTTGCATGTAATGCGTCTATCTCATATATTGGTTTCACCTTTTGAGTTGCCATACTGACATAAATGAACATTTGCACGATATTCTAATTTTTCGAGTTTCACCTGTATCTTTGTCAGTGTGGCACAGCAGTATTAGCATCAGTTTAAGATTGGGAAAGGGGACGCGGTGGCGCAGCGGCTTAATGACGCTGAAAGTGCCGGCCAGAAATGGCTGAAAGCTTCAGCGGTTCGAGTCCAGCCTCGCGTTAACAAGGTGAGCTCTTGTTTCTATACCCGCAGCTTCTGCCAACTCAGCAGATCAAAAACGTACGTGAGTAGATAAATGAGCACTCTCACTCCGGTGGGAGGAAAATGCTGGCAGCGACTCCACAGAGAGACGGGACAGTTGCCGGTAAAAAGCGCGAAAATCGCGCTCGTCCGAAAAAGGGGCGCGAAGCAACGGAAATCCCGCCTCCTGTGCTGCCAGCTGGGCTGACGCTCTAGGAATTAGGCTCTGGCAAAGTCTAATTCCGAAACTAGAAAGATGCAATTGCCTTGAAAACCGCTAGGGGGCGGTCACTGCAGGGTCAGTAATGACTGTTAAGCAGATAAAAAAAAAAAGATTGGGAAGGACTTAAGATGATACCCTTATTCGATTATTAAGTTCACTGCATGACATTGAGCCAGTCACTATCTCACTTCCCGCACAGAAAAAAATGGGAAAAGGGACTATGTGAGTCTCCTTAAGTTTTAGCGGAATAGCCAATTATAGATGTAATAAAGGAAACTAATGGCAAAATGTACATTGGCTAAATTTTCAGAGCCACAATGCATTCCCCAAACCTTTTCTTCTATTCTAACATTTTAGGAAGCAATATGAACACACTAGCCTGTATGTACAGAATGTTGGTTTAAGATTGCAAAACTGCATCTGGGTCTCCCCACTTAACTGTGGAAGTCACTGGATGTCTATGGGTCAGTCACAATCTCTCAGGGCAGAGATCAATGGCAGAAGGTGGGATTTTGCTTCTGAATGTTTCAAATAAATATAATAAATAGCTAATAAAGACCCAATTGAATTCTATTCATTGTCAGCACTTCAGGGCAGACTAGACTAGGAAGCCAAAGTCACGTAGACCAATATTACTTTTATTGTAAAGATATGCACCTCCTCCCTCTCACCCTTTATCTTCATGCAAACTAGGGAGGGGCTTGTCTGAGACATTTACAAATATTACAGTTCTGACCCAGACTCAGGTTTCTCTTACCTGACCATTGCCTTGCAGTAGCTCTTCCTCCTGTCTCTCAAGGCCATTCCCTCTTTCCTCTACATACATCTATACACATTCAGGTATCTAACCTGGCCATCGTTTTAAGTACTGTAGGAATCAACTTCACCAAAGATTCCAAGAGTCTTCCATATCCTCCCAAGCATTCTTCAGTTTTTCCATTTACTCTCATTTTTTTTTTTATAAAAAGAATAGTGGTATAGATGGCATAAGCAACTGCTTTACGTTAGCTGAAAGAATTCAACCGCTGAGAAAGATCTGAGTCCATGCATGTTTAGAAGACAGATAACATGAACATTACTTGAAGAATATTCCCAGCTCATTAAGAGTGATTTCCGCTGTCTTTTGGCACTATATTTCTACTTCTAAATTTCTCTCACTTCAAGTCAAATCATTTCATCATTTTCCATCCCATTCACTCTACCAGAGACTCTTGTTTAGCACTCTTCATCCAATTCCAAAACAATTTTTACTGCTTTTTTTTACTCTGTTTAACTGTAACAATAATTATATTTGGTTTTCAATTAAATATAATTAACTATTTCTTTTGGAAGGAGAATTGGCAGAAGAGGAGAAAGTGATAAAATATGTATAGTTCTGTTTAACTGTGTTCATACTATTTTTTTCTCAAGACAAATTTAAAAATATTAGTATTTTATTGTACATGTGTAAGGGCTATGCCTTGCCAGCATCTGCAGCCCCTTAAAGCAGCTGTTTGGTTTTTTTTAACCTGAGATTATGAGACTGCCCTCCATAGCTGCTACTTAATATGGAGAAAAGGCAAGAAGGCCACTCATGAACGTGATGTAAATCTTAAATCAGCCACAACTTCTTCAAAGCCTAAAAAACACAGGGCTTTTTTTAATGAATAGCACATAGGTCTTGGGGTCACCTACATCCAAATAACCTTTTCCAAAAGACTTCCAAAGTGTGCATCAGCTTGTCATGCTATACTGAAGGAATTTATCCTGGAAGGATAAACTGGAAGCAGTGATTAATCTCCATGCATTGTTATAAAGAGAATAACTTAAATCAAATGTTGACATAGGAGCAAGGAAGGAGACTTAAGTCAATCTTTTTGGACTTGTTCTCTTTTATAACAGAATATTCCAGGTGGCAGCTGCTTCATTTTCTCCTCATCTTACTTACTTACTTATTTTGGAAGTTGGATTATTTCAATACTACTGTTCTGTGTATGTATGAGTTCAGCACAATAAAGTTTGAAATAAGAATGAGACATGTCTAGTTAAACTGGTAGATCAATGTCATTATAATATTCAGGTTAGGCTAAGAGGCTCAATTTCATTACATAAATATATATCTATAGCGGATTAGTTTTGTTAATTGGAGAAAAATGTTGGAACTCAAAGCACTGATCTACTGTATCATTAATATCTACTCTTTGTGTGTGTTTTTCTCTGGAGGCAATTGAAATATTTAATTGAACTGAATAACAATTTTTATATTATATGTAAGAGATAATTTCAACATGCAATTTAATAGACCTCCTACAGCTATAGTAATCTATTAACCCAGTTGTTTTAACACAAGGTGGAACAGACAGGCCATAATACCTTCCCACTAACTACACTGATAACTAGTAATTAATTAATAACAGCAAAGAGAATGATCAAATTAAAGCAGTTAAAGCTGGGATGAACTATGTGGAGATTTCAACAAACATGCATTAGCTGAGAAAGAAATCTTGTATTTATTTTATCTGCTTTCAACAATATAGCTATTGTATACTTTGATTTGAAAAAGTTGGGAAGAGGTATTGATACTCTATATATACTTTGCTCCTATATACCTCCTCCTAAGTAAAAGAGCCCCTTCATGGATCACTGCCTTGTCGTGGCGAAGGGGCTTGTGTAACTCAGTGAAGCCATGAGCTATACCGTGCAGGGCCACCCAAGACGGACAGGTCATGACAGAGAGTTCTGACAAAATGTGGTCCACTGGAGAAGGAAATGGCAACCCACTCCAGTATCCTTGCCAAGAAAACCCCATGGACAATGTAAAAAGGCTAAAAGATATGACGCCGGAAGATGAGCCCCTCAGGTCGGAAGGTGTCCAATATGCTACTGGGGAAGAGCGGAGGGCAATTCCAAGTAGCTCCAGAAAGAGTGAAGCGGCTGGGCCAAAGCCGAAAGGACGTTCAGCTGTGGATGTATCTGGAAGCGAAAAGAAGGTCCGATGCTGTAAAGAACAATATTGTATAGGTACGTGGAATGTAAGATCCATGAACCAAGGCAAGCTGGATGTGGTCAAACATGAGATGACAAGATTGAACGTCGACATCTTGGGAATCAGCGAATTGAAATGGACGGGAATGGGTGAATTTAATTCAGGTGACCATTATATCTACTACTGTGGGCAAGAAACCCTTAGAAGAAATGGAGTTGCACTCATAGTCAATAAGAGAGTGGGAAAGGCAGTAATGGGGTACAACCTCAAAAACGACAGAATGATCTCAGTGCGTATCCAAGGAAAACCATTCAACATCACGGTAATCCAAGTCTATGCCCCAACCACTGATGCCAAAGAAGCTGAAGTTGACCGGTTCTATGAAGACCTACAAGACCTTCTAGAACTAGCACCAAAAAAAGATGTCCTTTTCATCATAGGGGATTGGAATGCTAAAGTAGGAAGTCAAGGAGTAATCGGAATAACAGGCAAGTTTGGCCTTGGAGTACAAAATGAAGCAGGGCAAAGGCTAATAGAGTTCTGTCAAGAGAACAAGCTAGTCATAGCAAACACTCTTTTCCAACAACACAAGAGACGACTCTACACATGGACATCACCAGATGGTCAATACCAAAACCAGATTGATTACATACTTTGCAGCCAAAGATGGAGAAGCTCTATACAGACGGCAAAAACAAGACCAGGAGCTGACTGTGGCTCAGATCATGAGCTTCTTACTGCAAAATTTAGGCTTAAATTGAAGAATGTAGGGAAAACCACTAGACCACTCAGGTATGACTTAGATCATATTCCATGTGAGTACACAGTGAAGGTGATGAATAGATTTAGAGGATTAGATTTGGTAGACAGAGTGCCTGAAGAACTATGGACGGAGGTCTGTAACATTGTACAGGACGCAGCAACTAAAACCATCCCAAAGAAAAAGAAATGCAAGAAAGCAAAATGGCTGTCTGATGAGGCTTTACAAATAGCTGTGGAAAGAAGGAATGCGAAAAGCAAGGGTGAAAGGGAAAGATATAAGCAACTGAATGCAGATTTCCAGAGAATAGCAAGGAGAGATAAGAAGGCCTTCTTAAATGAACAATGCAAAGAAATTGAAGAAAACAATAGAATGGGGAAGACTAGAGATCTCTTCAAGAAAATTGGAGATATCAAAGGAACGTTTAGGGCAAAGATGGGCATGATAAAAGACAAAAAAGGCAGGGACCTAACAGAAGCAGAAGAGATTAAGAAGAGGTGGCAAGAATACACAGAAGAACTATACAAGAAAGATCTTAATGTCCCTGATGTCCATGCTGGTGTGGTCACTGACCCTGAGCCAGACATCCTAGAGAGTGAAGTCAAGTGGGCCTTAGGAAGCATTGCTAACAACAAAGCTAGTGGAGATGACAGTATTCCAGCTGAGTTATTTAAAATACTAAAAGACGATGCTGTTAAAGTGCTGCACTCAATATGCCAGCAAGTTTGGAAAACGCAACAGTGGCCACGGGATTGAAAAAGGTCAGTTTACGTTCCAATTCCAAAGAAGGGCAATGCCAAAGAATGCTCAAACTATCGCACAATTGCACTCATTTCACATGCTAGCAAGGTTATGCTCAAAATCCTACAAGCTAGGCTTCAGCAGTACGTGAACCGAGAACTACCGGATGTACAAGCTGGGTTTCGAAGAGGCAGAGGAACTAGAGATCAAATTGCCAACATTCGCTGGATCATGGAGAAAGCACGAGAGTTCCAGAAAAGCATCTACTTCTGCTTCATTGACTATGCAAAAGCCTTTGATTGTGTGGATCACAACAAACTGTGGCAAATTCTGAAAGAGATGGGGATACCAGACCACCTTACCTGTCTCCTGAGAAATCTGTATGCGGGCCAAGAAGCAACAGTGAGAACCGGTCACGGAACAACCGATTGGTTCAAAATAGGGAAAGGAGTACGACAAGGCTGTATACTGTCACCCTGCTTATTTAACCTATATGCAGAGTACATCATGAGAAATGCCAGGCTGGAAGAATCACAAGCCGGAATTAAGATTGCAGGGAGAAACATCAATAACCTCAGATATGCAGACGATACCACCCTAATGACAGAAAGTGAAGAAGAACTAAAGAGCCTCTTGATGAGGGTGAAAGAGGAGAGTGCGAAAGCTGGCTTGAAACTCAACATTAAAAAAACTAAGATCATGGCATCTGGACCCATCAATCCCTGGCAAATAGAAGGGGTAGAAATGGAAGCAGTAACAGACTTCATTTATTTGGGCTCCAAGATCACCGCAGACGGAGACTGCAGCCATGAAATTAAAAGACGCTTGCTCCTTGGGAGGAAAGCTATGGCAAACCTAGATAGCATATTAAAAAGCAGAGACGTCACCTTGCCGACAAAGATCCGCATAGTCAAAGCTATGGTTTTTCCAGTAGTAATGTATGGCTGTGAGAGCTGGACCATAAAGAAGGCTGAACGCCGAAGAATTGATGCCTTTGAACTGTGGTGCTGGAGAAGACTCTTAAGAGTCCCCTGGACTGCTAGGAGGTCAAACCAGTCAATCTTAAAGGAAATCAACTCTGATTGCTCATTGGAAGGATTGATAATGAAGCTCAAGCTCAGATACTTTGGTCACCTAATGCGAAGAGAGGACTCTTTGGAAAAGACCCTGATGCTGGGAAAGATGGAAGGCAAAAGGAGAAGAGGACAGCAGAGGATGAGATGGCTAGATAGCATCACTGAAGCAATGAGCATGAAATTGAGCAAACTCAGGGAGGCAGTGAAAGATAGGAAGGCCTGGCGCAATATGGTTCATGGGGTCACGAAGAGTCGGACACGACTTAACGACTGAACAACAACAAAGTAAAAGAGAAAAAGACAAAGAGATGGGTTTTAAGAGCAACAACTTGTTTAAACTTAAAGCAGACAAACAGCCTTAATATCAATAGTTTCCTCCCTTAAGTGTGTACTCAAATAAATTATGGTAAGATGATTTCTTCCTCCCTCCCCCCCACTGCCCCCACCATCTTTTGCACAAACTCACCAGGCTTCTCTCCAAGGCAGCCGACACCTTAAAGTGCCCATAACGTTCATTCCTTGCAGCTTCTTTGGGTGACCAAGTCACACCTCAGGTGGAAGGTCTCTCCCCACCCCACCACTCCAGCTTTCTAAGTTTGCAGGCCTGAACTGAATAAATCTGAAGAAACCGCTCTCCATCTTAAAAAATTCATCCAGATGCTCACAAAACAAGCATACTGTTTTATGTTTCTGAACAAGCACTGCACCTTCTAACCTCTCTTAAACTAACCGGACACCACCATGAGTTTAGCATTTTTGACTTAACTAATTAATTTTATATTTGGAACTACTTGGATATAGGATTATGCCACTTTTCTTGTTGCCATCATAAAGTGCAGCTGTTTTGGACTCAGTTTCCGAATACGATCAAATTGATTTGTGGAACCAGATTCTATTCAGTTGCTTTCATAACATTAAATTCTAAAACGGAGGTCTTGAACCTTAAAGAGTTAAATATATTTAATCTCCAGGTGGAGGGATGATGTAAAGATAATTTTGGCAAGATATTCTATATGGGTAAAAATCTCAAGTATGAGAGAGTTTAAAATACTGGGATTGGCTTTGATGGAAGGTCTTTTTGACATTATATTTTGGAAACGGCTTCTGTTTCAGGTAATTTGGTTATGATATCCTTGGACTACAGATGTACAGGTAGAAGTTTGTATAGGTAAAGTACTTTGAAAATTAAAATAGTCTGCATTTGTAACAGTTTCTGTAATTGGTATGGGAATGGAAGAAAGACAGTTGCTGTACTAATCCAGACAAGCACAGTGACATAACAGAGAATAGGAAGAATGGATACTTCGGCGATGTGTCTATAGTTGTATCCGTATGTGGAACTGGACACAAATATGGAAAAGGCAGGATCTTTTCATCTTCAAAGCTTAACAAAACTGAAGATGCCATTACAGAGTAGGGAAAGTGGTCCAAGAAATAGCTCAAATTACTTAGGCAGTTGTAACTGCTTAATACATTGCAGGTCTGACAAATAAATGAAAAATTAAAGTGACATCAGTGTGCTTTGCTCCAAAGGCAAAATCAAACCAGATACTTACTGAAATTGGCAAACCACGAATATGCATAGACTAGCTAAGGTGGACTTTAATTACATTTTTTAAGTTCACATTTATTTTTTTTTCTAATTAACTTCTGTCTTCTAGCTTATCCAGTTTACGTACAGTCTTTGTAATCTTTGACTTTCATCTTGGTTATTTTTGTGTAACTAATTTGATTTATTTCTCTAAACTGTAACATTTTGTGACTTTCTAGCTCCAAAGGATTATCCAAAGAACTATTAATTTCATGGTACAATTATCTGCATATTGAAAACACTAAACTTTGATAAATTCTAAAGGAATATGATTAATCTGGCTTGTTTAACACCAGAATAGCCTGGAATGATAGCATCAAATTCAAACCTGAAAAACAAGGAGCCTATCAAAAAGACAAAAGCAACCCCTCAAATCTTTAAATCAGCTTTACGAAAGAAGAACTGTGAAATTAAATCATACTTCCTTGATTACTATTTTATTTCTAATTTCAGTGCTGTTACTTTAATAAATTAAAAAGGAACAAATGAATTAATGCAGAATGAACACTGAAATAATACACACATGCCTAATTCCAATACCGAATTGACTTTAAAATCCAGAGTGAATTTTTATGTGACCACATGATTCTAATAGTTGATGATTAAGCATATTGATCAGGTATTGGTATCTGCAACTTCATGATGCAACACACTTATAAACCTGTTTGTTTTAAGCGTTTTCAACTGAGTTTCTGCATTACAAAATTGTCTTGGAGCTGCCAACACCTCCATTAAATATGCAGTTGAAGGCCTGCCACTTGTCTATCTCTTATCTCTGCATATGAAATTCCACCTTTCGAAAAAAACGTAAGCTACCCATAACAGTTCCTCTCCTTCAGCCTACCTCCTCTCCAGTGCTGCTGTTCAGAGATCAAATGAACTACTCCATTGATCAAAATAACAAATCCCTTGAAGTGCAGTTTCATTTCCCCTTTCTTTCTACTAATTTAGTCATTATCTTCACATTAAAAAATCATTAGGGAATAACACATAGGAACAATGAAGAAAGGCAGACCCACTTGTCTATTATTCTGGAAACTTTCTGTCATCATGACAAGTCTGGAAATGCAGAAACAGAAGGATCAGGGCATTTAGCTGTGAACTAACAAATAGCACATACAATTGCACTGCCAGCATCTCCAACTTTCCAGTATCAACCAAGTGTGTAAGTCAAACATCTCCCTCCATGGAGACAGGAGGGATCACTGCTCAAGACACAGAAGCCGGGAATTACACGTGGGTATTATTCATCTAACTGGCAAATACGCTAAATAAGGCATGAGGTACTTATTGCTAGATTTCAGCAGCAGCTTCATTAGGGCTACAAAAATCTTGATGACCGCTAGATAGTATCAACATTCTCTTTACTGCCATCTAGTGGTTATCTGGATTTTTATCCAAAAAACCAATAGCAGCCCTCTGCTTCATTCTACCATAAAAGGGACTGATGAGCACTATCAAAACGCTGCTTATATGGATACCACTAGAAACTAGATTCTAATTTAAAAAGCAAGTTGTGAGTTAATTAGATTTATTGCAATATTTTTCATTGGGAGGGAGAGGAAATGCTGATCGGAATCTCAGGTTCCAAAGTAGCTTCGCTCACTGCATGAAGAGGTAAGCTATGGTTTATAAAGAACAGTGGCAAGATTCACACAGTATCCTAATTCACAACCAAACCACATTATACCAATATGTAAACTTAGTCTTATCCTTGCAGTCTACATCCTGGGTTTCTGATAAAGGGTGTATTTATGCACTGTAATGCTAGGGAGAAGGAAATCATTTAGATACAGCACCACTATCACCCATGCAGAGTAGAAGCACAGCCCAGCATTACCACTGAAATTGAAACAAAAGATGAGGAACCTCTGTCAGGCTTTCGTTATGCTTGGCTTTAAGTCTGAAAGCAACAAAGGAACACCGAAGCTGGAGACTAAACTAGAAAAGTTACAAAGTATAGAAAGAGGAATTTTAATCCTTTTATTTCATATTGTTATTCTGCTAATAATCTCATTATTCCCTTTGAAAAGGAAAACAAAAATAATTGTATCCTCTTCCTTCAGCAGCCAAAAGCAGCCAGATAACTTGTGGAGTTGTGTGTGTGTGTATAAAACTTTAGAAGGCTTCCTTTCTCACATACACAGCTGCCTTCCATCTTTAGTTTGCAGTTTCTATGACTACATTTTATAAAACTGAAAATATTGGCGATAAACTATACATGACTGAGCATCAGTTTGGACCCAATTTACTTCTAAATACAAGCACTCCATTAGAGTAACAATCTGTTTCTGATCATTATGATAAGTTCTACTGTCTGTCTTAAATTCTTTCTCATTCAGATTAATACTTCTAGGAAGTTGCCATTTTAGCATCCAAGTCCTCACGGAATGGAAACATTCAAGAGAAAGATACTCTAGAGAACTGCTACTTTCCCAAAATGCAGCAGTTATCCAGCAAGAAATATCAGTTAACCTTATACTCTGGTAGGTTATTTGCCTACTCTAACAGAGCAGTCAAGCTTGGGGATCAGGAGGCGAAGAAACTAGACTATGATATCAATCAATCCAGCACTTGCCTTATTTTGTTCAAAATATTACTCCATCCATATTTTTCTTCTCCTCTTTCCTGAGCAAGCCCAAGACCACAAGTATCAACTATCTTCCAGATCAATCTCAAGAACCGAAGCTCTTCTGTTTCAGTACAATTCATCTGATACCCTATATGTTCAAACTAAGATCTGCAGGCCCCTGATACGTTTTTTGCTTAGGTTCTGTCATAAGTCTGAACTAGGTGAGACCCTGCAAGCATTGAAAAAACTGTTATCTCATACAAATGTCCCTGGAGAAAGAGCGATATGCAAATATCACACATTTATGTTCTTAATGTGCTACATGATGACACTCTGGAGCAGCCAGTGGCAGAATACTGCACTTTCAGATGAGCACAGGTAGTCATAGGCAGTGGCAATTCTAAAAGAGGAGATTGGTTTGAAGCCCCCTTTTAGAAACTATATTCATGGTTACAAAATGCACTTTTCTGTACTTACAAAACACATAAATCATCCAATGCTTTGTAACAATCAAAATCCAAAATGTATTTAGCGTGCTAGTCTTTTTCATCTAAAAATAACCCCTCCTATTCAAGGAAGATATTTTTCTTAAATGGCAGAATTAATGCATTTCCTTTTCTACTGTTGCACATGTGAAGTGGAACTGGAAGTGGCGCACACAGTTTTTCCACAGCTCAAGACAGACTGCAGATTCCTGTCTGCTTCCTTAATTCTTGCTTTAATCGTGGTCACAGTAATTGTTCATGGCTTATTTCACTAAATGTAAACAGGACTATTGACACTGAAAGGAAGTTCTTAAGTGTAGGACTTTATTAGTAGGAGAAATGGTAAAATGGGGACACAGAGTAAAGCTGTACTAAGAATTGCACTTTATCTACACAGTATTTCATTTTTTGTCCTATACTTTGCAATAATATTTTATATCTCAGGGATTATCAGATACATACATAATGTAACAAAAAAGCCTAAGAAATTTTGATAGAACGCTGCAACTAAGCTATCCTAAAAATGGGTCAGGGAGTTCTAAAACTTATTTGTTTTTCAACCTGGGTAGCTATGTGTGTAAGTCAATCACATTTTCTGCTGTTTCTCCTCCCTCCAATTAAAAATAGTGGTATCCAACCAAAACTAACATTTTACTTAGTGTACCTCCATTCTCCACTTTTGCACTCAATACCTGTGATCCAGAAGGCTGTGGAAGACAGGATGAACTAAGGAGACTTATAGATAAATTTTTCTTCTTTTCTCTTTTACAACCGGTTTTCACACTCTAATATAAAACACCTTTTAATCTCCCCAGTTTCAGAGGTAAACTATCAGCAATGTACAGCATTACTAGAAGGAGATTGTCATTCAGTCCTTTTGGTCACAACATTTCTTGACAGCCACAACAAATTAAATGTCTACTGGCATACAATTGAGATGTTAATTTATATATAGCAGGCAGGCATGCTATTGAAGTACCTGGTGAATAAATTAACATTTGGCACAATCATATATGATTAATGATTAGAAATAACCATTATAATGCAATGTTGCTCAAACAGATAATTCTCTAATCCCTTCTACAATCTGGATCTGAAACAGGATTGTACAAACAGTAAAGAACCACCCTCATGTCCCCTTACACAAATGCTATTCCTGTGACTTTATTTCAAATTATGCAGATTTAATCTAGCACAGAAAATGGAAAAGGAACTGTTTCCTGAACAACTAATGGTTTTATCGTATCATAGTGAACTTTTTTAGTGAGGTCCCATAATATTGTTGCAACCTTCTAGCCATTTAAGTTAGAAGTGTGCTAAAAATTAAGTGTAAATTTTTGTAGTTCTTTTCATGCTGCTGCTGTTGCTGCTGGTAGTTGTGTCACGTTTACCCACCTTAAGAACCCCGAGAAAGCTAGATTTCTTTTGCTGGACTTTCATAACAGGAAAGCTGACCTTGCCTGCCTTCCAATGCAATCTAATAGCCGAAGTGCCAGATATCCATTGCATTGCTCCTCTGCCATTGAACAGTGCTCTCGCGCAGGCTGCCGGCATCCTTCCCAATCTGAAGCTGTACCACACCATGTGTTGAGTCTGCAGGAACCAACAACAATAGGCTAGAGTGACAGCACAGTCCAACTTTTGTCACCTTTTCATGAAAGCATCAAGTTTTTGAGGTTCAATATAAAGCTATCATTTTTAAAATATTGAGACTGTGATATCGCAATATTTTCTTCTGAGAATGGTGTAATATGCTCAGATCAATACCCAGTGATGTGTATGAGAAAAGATTGAAATTCATAAAGTTGTTTAAAAAACACAAGGTAACTTTGAGAAATCGCACACATAGTTTTTATAAAAGTTGGACACAGGCAGTTATTCATTCACTATAATATGCCATAATTAGACATATAGCTCAGTTTAATATTTAAATTATGCTGATCAAGAACATTTCAGTTTATTAAACTTCATTACTGATTGAGTTTAATAAGGGCACAGAAATTAGCTTTGTTCAGGCTGCTTTCTCAGAGGAATGATAGTTCATTCCTTGTTCAGGGCTTTTCCAGTTAGAAAGCACAGCCTTACTTCCAGCACAGAAGATGAGCCCCTAGCAAAATCTCATTTTTTTCCACTCCTGCAAGAATTCTGTGATTGCAGAAAGACAGAATATAAAACAAATAAACAATAAAATCAGGGTACTTGTGTTTAAACTGTCACGAGAGGTTCTCCAGAAGGGCTAATGTTAAGCATATACAGTACAAGACCTTACTTGCCTAAGAGTTCAACGTAGAGCAAGTATTAAGCTCTCTGCTATTGCTGACATACAACTTCCAGCAGCCTAAACCATAGTGAGGGATGCTGGGAATTGCAGTTCAGCAATGTGAGACAGAAGGTTCTGTTTTCCTTTTCATCTTTCTCCTGATTTTGCCAAGCACTTTGATCAGACTTTTCCTGTTAGAACTGAACACCATGGAATTCTTCCATATGGCTCAGACATGATAATGGGACAGAAAGCAGATATCTGGATGACTTCATGGAATATTACACAGAGAGATTCATATTTATTCATCTTAAGCCAGTCCTGGCCTGTAGAAACAATATCTGAACTGATATTTCCTGATCTCTGCATTCTGCTTAGTATGCTTTATATTTACAGAAATCTTTCCAGAGAGTTTTTCTTGGTAATCAGCTTTGTTTGCTCTTCCCTGCATCAGTTCATATATTTGCTCATAAAGCAATACTATAATCCTCTTAAGCATCAGGAAATGTTACACGGAAAATGCCAAATTTAGTAGTGCATCCATAAAACTAGTCAGAGCATTCTATGTAGACTGGACAATGAACTTCCTATGCTCACCAAACTATAATTTGTTTTACTGAAGTATCTGAAACATTGGACTAGCGCATGACTGAGGCCAAAATCAAGCAGTTATTTCATGAACCATTGTTCATTCTTGCTTTCCTCTGCAAACAAAACTACCACATCCTCCACCGTTCTGAAGGGTACCTCAAACTTCCAAAAAAGAGTCGGGAGCCATGGGGATTATAAACAAAACTAGGAATCAACAAAAACTATATTCCCCTTCCCTTCTCCAAACTCTTTGCACCAGTGATATACCTTTCTAGTTCAGAAGCTTACCATCTTCATGAGGTTTAGACTGGTTCCAAACCAATTCAGAAAAAAAAATTCTGTGTAACAATTTTGTTGGATACTGTGAGAGAAAGCAAATCAAGCCTTTCTTAGACAAACAACACTACCTGATAATCAACCAGTAATTAGGTTTGGTAACCAAGAATTTGTCCCTGACACTGTATTTATATAAGCCTGATATTATGTTGTGTTTTTCCTAACTAAACCTTATGATTAAGATTACTCATCTAGTTCTGGATTATTTAACAGCTGTGTCCCACCAAAGTAAAGCAAAATAAATTTTGAACTACACAATTTGGATGCATTACACAATTGTCTCATTCCCATTTGATTATGATCTTCTAAGTGCCAAGGGCCAGATTCCTGTAATCTAGGCCCAAATATTTCATTTAAAAATGGATCTTGTGAGCATTCTTCAAACAATGTTACCCATATAATGTAAGGGATTTATAGTGACGAAACTCTAAACATAAAAATCAGTCATGAATATTTATTTAGCTGTTGACTTGAAAAAAACTTTTGTCTAAAAGGAAAAATACCTAGAAAACTTTGAGCCTATTTCCTATTCAGCACAATTAAAATAAAGTGAATTGTTTATTATTTCCCAGAGGAAAGCAGTATGGATTGGAACTTTCTAATCTTATGTGAAAATAATGTAAATTACTTAGAACTACCGTCCAGAAAGTGCTGCTTATGCATGAACTCCAGGAAGAGGATATAAACGGTTTTATTTATAATTGTCACTGCAAGCTGATTAAAGAAAGGACCAACACTAGTCAGTTCAGTTGTGGGCTGCATAGGACTGCCGGTCCCTTTTTATTATAGCACATACGCAGCTAAATCCTGGCACTGACTTGAAAGGATTCGCTGTTCTTCCAAAATGTTCCCTTTGCCTGTAACAATGTGTAGAGCCTAGGCAGAGGGGAGAGAACAGCATCAAGCAGCTATGCTGCAAAGCTATTCTTTCCTAGGATTGAATTGGTGATTTGCTGCCAATCAACAGCAAATCTTGCACAATCACTAACCCTTAGGAATAGTGCTCAGGCCATTAGGAGACGAAGCCTTTGAGCAGCAAAAGATTTGAGGAGTGCCCTATCGGAACCTGGAAGGTTCTGATATTCTTGCATGTGTAGATCCAATATCTGGCTCAATTTCAGCTTGAGAGGTGAAGGAGATGTTTTACGCTACAGCAGCAACTAGGGTAGATCACTGCTCAAGCATACCTTCTCTCAGCTATCAGGTTCCTGAAGCTTTTATAAAATGAACTGCCAAACTATGGTCTTTGGCCTGCCTTAAAAACAACAGGCAAGAAAGCCTAGGTTCTGCCTGTCATTTTCTAAGCCAATTCATATTGGAGGTAACTAACTCATTTGGGGGCAAGGTCTTATGCCTTTTGTGATTTGTTCAGTGCTAGAGAGATATTGTTCACTTTCTCTCCTTTTATCACTTTGCCCTCAGAGTATTACATATGAAAATTGTAGAAAGCAAGTAGAAGCATGTGGAAAGAAAGGGAAACAACTAATATTTTTCAACAGTTCTCTTTTGACAATTTTCTCAATCAAGCCACATTGTAAGGGTCTGGTTATCAGTCCACAACCCAGCAATCTTTTGGGCAGACAACATAATGTATAAAGAATTGCCTCAGGTGAACGACAGCATTTAGAAACACGTCAAGACTCATTATTGTATTTAAATCCTCATAACAACTTCTTCTAGCAATGATACATCTTTTGCTATTCACTTTTAATTCTCTAGCGATAATCAAATGTCAAAGAGTTTCAGTTGAGTGGGATGCTGCCTGACAAATTCTTCCCACCGGAAGTACAAAGACAGTAGAATGAAGAATTTCATATGGTTTGGATGGAGTCAATGCCAAAGTGTATTTAATATCCTTTCCAGAAAATATAGTTGCTGTTCAGCCAGAGGCTGAAACTATACATTCAGTGTTGTAATTCTGGAAAGACTTATCAAAATAATATAAATCCAATACCATTTATTTGGAGTTTCTGATCATAAATGAATTTTAGCTATTTAATGTTGTCTACTTAGGCTGAGAAATGCTGCTTGGTCTCCTCCCTATCGCACTGAACGTATCTATTCCCTTTCGATGCATGCCATGTACTTGCACATCTCTTCCTCCGATTACACAGCTGTATCCAGGGCCTTTAAAGGCTCTGAGGAATCCAGGGGCGGAACGTTCATTGGGATATTCCTTGCTATTACACTGTTCTTCTTCTTCCATCCGATGTAATTTTGTATCTGTGTGTGTGCGCTCTGAAGTCAATGCAATCAGGATAATGTGGGGAATCCGAAATTATAACTCTTATCATTATACTTTAAGGATTAGTTTTGTTGCCTTGAATAAGAATATTGACCCATCTGATTACTTCAAATGCTAAATTACACTTCAGGTGAGGTCCAGGGCAACTAGCCCTATTGTAAAAAGCTCTGGATATACACTAATTACATCGGGAAAGGCATAAAACAGGCTTTAAATTGCATTAATCCATTTACAAAATGGGTGAGTCAGTATTTCTATGTAGAGACTTGTTTAGGCAAAAGATGAGGAGGCTACAGCTTTTAGTCACTACAAAACGTGTTGGCATTGCACCTTGTGGAATTCTATGTGTGTTGAACTTCATATACATACCAGTATTTACTCAAGATGCCCAGAATGAAACTATATGCCAGAAGAACATAAACTTTAGTACTCTGTCTTTCATTCATAGCAGTAATGTGAGGAAGAAAATTTATACCAAAGACTGTTTCTGCTTTTTGTGCTCACCAATTTTTCTGGCAATGGCTCTCACTCCCCCATCCCCATGCAAGGATTTTATGTTTCCCCATCCCAGCTGCTACATCATGAGTTAAAAGAGAACTAGCCAAAGGGGAAAATATGGTGTGGGAATTTGCAGTGGACATGAGAAGGTTAACTTTTCCTATTAGTCATCTATGTGAATTTTTATCTTTCAAAAATAATTTTGACTTTGTTATACTCGGAAAAGGTCAGAACAACTAAAGTATCAGGACAATAATCAGGGATTTGCATTTGGATGAAGTTGGAAAAACAAGAAACATACAATAAAAACATAGCCAAAGTGTATTAAAAAAAAAACAGTAAGAAAATAATTCTGTGGTTCCATGATATTAAATGCATCAGAAGCCACCTCCAAGTTTATTAATAGTAGAAAGAGCATTGATTCATATTATTTTAGTATACACAACATCTACTCATCAGGCATTGAATGCTTATGGGATCCATCTAAGAGGACTGCTTCGTGTATCAGAAAGAAGCAAGCCAGTTAAAGATCATAATGCCTGCTCAATAAATCTTTTCCCTAAGCATCAATTAAATCTGTTTCTCCACAAAACGCTATCTGTGCAAATATATACAGCAGCAAATTTCTTGCAATTTTACTGTAATTTCTGTGCAACAGTTAATTTTTATATTTATTTAGAGACACAAGGCTAATCTTGTAGCTTTATTTCAGAATACTACAGTAGTGAAACTATATCTAAAACACCGTGCAAATTATTAACTTTCAACTCTAATCTTTATAGAAGTTTAACAGTTTATCATGATACAATGCACAGGAGAGCACAGAGATTTCAATTGAACACCATAATGTTGTTTCCTATTTACAAACATTACACAATTCAACAAATCCATCTCTGTCATGCATTACAATTACCAGACTATGTACAGAAAGTAAGAAACTGGTTACAAAAGATTAAATGTTGTTCTTGTATGTTTCTTTGAATCTCAGGAACCTGTTATTTTCCAATAAAAGCTATCGTGTTGTAAGGCTTATAAAAATAAAGAGGAGGCACTGTAGAACATTAGATAGCTGGACTGGAAGCTTTTGCATTTATCAAATGAAACTTTGTAAACTGTGTTTTTATGAAGACAGCCATCCCTAAACTGATAAAAATGTAAATAGCAAGGGCTGAATATTGCAAAAACATGAGTAAGTTCAGCTCGAACCACTACAGTAAGGAAATACACTTTTGTATTTCTTGCTTAATCTGAATTTACATGAACGATTTACCTTACTGGTTTACAAAAATGAGCATGAACTCTAACTTTCTCTGTACCTAACGCTGCTACTACAGCATGACCAATCATACAAACATCTTTGTTCTCACCAGCTATAACATTAACTTTATGTTGCTTGCATGGGGCATATCTTCACTCTAACCAGGTGTGGAATAGGCTGGATAAGTGCTGGGGGGAAGGAGGAAAGGATTTACTCCATTAAACATGGAGACACAACAGAAGGAGACAAAAATGCATCTGCTAAGAACCTTATGAAATATAGAGCTAGACCCAAGTCACTAAAATCAAGAGTGAAACATATTCCTGACAGTAAAATCTGCTGTCATCTCCCATTTATGAGTAGTTCATTATTGGAAAAAGGCTTCTCTTCTGTTATTAATAAAATAAACCTTCTTGCTATGTTAACTTTGCAACATGAACTGCAGTCATATTGAAAAACCAAAATATCAGGAGGGCTCCTTGCTACAGTTATGCTGGCTGGGAATTCTGGGAAATGTAGTCTTTGCACATCCATAGGGCCACCACTGAACACAAGTTTCAAAAAATGAGATTTAAGACATAGCAAATAAGGACAAAAGCTGAATTTCCACCCTGTACTAAGCCATGACTTGTTTAGCCATAGCTTGTTAAATAAGCCACGATTACTGGAGCCATGTATATCATGCTGAGTCATCAACCACAGGTTACAAATCATGATGTCTCAACTCACACAATATGTTAATCCAAAAGAAACCACATCCCATTAGTGCAATATAGCTTGAGGTAATACCATGCCAAATCCTCCTTACAGCTTCCTTCTATTTTTCCACCTCATTCTCAGATAAGAGAACAGTATGGAAAGCGGGAAGAATATTGGCAAGGTGTAAACTTAATAAAGAGGCTGATATGTTAATAGATCTCTGGTCCTTTCCTACACATGCACACCTCCAAAAATAGCCTCACCTGTAAAATCTGAAATATATGTCCATTCAGAACTCACATATTTTCTTTAAAATAGTAACACCTTGAATCTAGTATCTGCAAATTAGACTTGTTCTCCGGCTCTAAAATTCTATTTCTCATGCCCATGTATTTCTGAGGACTTACTTCCATGGTAGGACTTACCTCTGAATAAACATGCATAGAAAGCACAGCTCAATTGAGGTATGACCAGAAGCATAGTCCATACTGAAATTCTGCACTGCTGAACTGTTTAATAAGTATGGTTTTGCTACCATAACACCTAATCATAGTGCAAGCTGGGTAGTGATTACATTTCCCATTATTTTCAATAATTCTTCACCTAATTATATAAACTGGCTAAGCTCAATTTGTCTTCTCTCACGTTAATTTACTTTCCACTACATATTACTAGATGCATCTCCCTCCGCTACTTGTAATATCTGCAGCCACTCTTATTCATTTAGGACTATTTTCTCATTTAAATGAAATTATGTATTATAACAATAAGGATAATGGAATTACATAATGTGAGCAGATTAGAGGCAGCTGCAGTGAACGAAGGCAATCCCTTCAATTTTGCTTCCCCCGCCCCCTTCATCAGATCATACGTCTCAGATTGCAAAGTGTCTCGGGACAGAAGACTCTCCTACTTTGTACTTTTTCCCACCACTACAAAATGTTACATCCAAAGGAGATCAATAAATACCTTCCTGAGTACTATAAACCAGGGAGAATCCCCTGGGATGTTCCCTTCATAGAAGCTACCAGGAATGAATGCCAAAACTTACAACTGACTAACACAGCTATCACTTCAGCAATTTATTCTGAAGTTAATTTACTTCACTCAAATCAACCTTTTCACTGAAAGGAAAACATCAGAATATTCCTCCCAACTTTCTAAAGGAAGCGATGCCTTCTGTATTGAGAAACAGGTATTCTAAAGGGGAGGATAATCAAGGGCAAATCACCCCGAAACGTTCTGCAAAGGCTCTAAAGACAGATTGTGCACAATGAGTGGTTGGAAATACAGAATCATGTGATGATAGCAGCAAAGTCTCTGGTGATAGTGCCAGCTTTGGTGGGCAGTTGCCTTCTGGAATGAGGGGGCAGCTTTAGACTTTAACGAAGATGGTGCCTGAGTGGCCTCTTCTTGTTCACCAGTCCAGTAGTTATAGGCACTACATGATCCCCCTATGTAACCCCATTGCTTTGAGAGTCACACTGGTACCAGTTTGCTTTAACTCAAGGTGATGGTTATGGCTCAGGATCTGGATATCTCCAGGACCACTTTCTTCCATTATTGCTGCCTACGTGATACAGTCTTTTGGGTCCCTACAGTCAGGGAATGCCATCAAGAGAGGTCTCGGAGGTGGGCTTTTCAAGGTCATTAAAACCTGGCCTTTTTGGCAGGCCTTAGAGGCCCATATGCTATGGACTATTTTCTCTTGTAATGTGGAAGAACTCACATTCTCTCTTAGATAATTCTCCGGCAAAATCACTAGCACTTGAAAGTCTAGGTAAAGAAACTGCAAGGTGAACAAGGATTTATGTCAAGTACAGAAGGAACAACATCTCAAAATCTCTTCAGACATTTATCTACCCAACATTATCTCAACATTCACTATAATCCAAACCCAGGGAGAGAAAAGCAATTTGAGTATTACCAAGTTTGGAAAAAACACTAGAGGGGGGAATCTATCTAAGTGTTTTCATCTTGAGAGATGGTGCAGGGAATATTAGCTGAAGGCTCCCTTAATCCAACATTGTGGCACTGCACAAATTGTACTTATTCTGGATTTCTTGGCGTTTTGCAGCCCACAGCAGAATGCAGGGTTTGTTTTTTTTTAATTAAAGACAAGCACTCAGACAAAGCTGCAGTCAATTCTATGGAAGTATTCTGGAGGCTTGCCATCAGCTTCATAATACCTTCACCAGCTCCAAAAGCTTTAGCAAAGCCATTAAACAGCTTCTACATTTCCAAGGAACCACTGTAACTGATATACCAGGAATTTCCAAACAATGGGCTACAACACTTTGAATTGTTCACATTCTGGAGAGAGAGTTGATAACGAGTATTGGGGATTATATAATGAACCTTTTTTTAGCCACCCATCTAAAGAAAATGACTTACATGCTCCAAGAAATGTACTCTGAATAGCTACTGGAGTTTGTTCAGGTATCCATGCTTAAACAGATCAGGATTTCTCTAGTATTAGCTACAAAGTAGTAAAATATACAGCTGTTGAATTTCAGTGACTCAGACTTTCATGGAGTTCACTGTAAAATGTTTACTTTGGAGCCATTTAAAATATACCTAAAATGAAATAAAATCAAGATGCCCCTCAAGATACTTTGAAGTGCACTAGTACTCAAAGACAGAGGAAAGGTTGGAGATAATGAAAATTTTAATCCAACACATCTGGAGGCCACAGAGGTAGAGTAAGCTAACATATAGGTATGTTTGTTAATTATTAATGTCAATGAAAAAATTGCCTCATTGTTTTATTTCACATATCCTAGTCCTCCCATTAAAGCTTACTTGCTCCAAAATTGGTTACCATAAATTGGCATAGGGATTCTTAGAATGACTATATAGCTCAGAAGTTCAAGTGTCTTCAGAAAAATGGTATATAAAATATAAGAGAACATCTAGTAGATATCAATATATGTATATAAGATAGCTATAGTCACAATAGCTACCTTGGTACCAAGTTGCTTCTTACTGAATTGGTTTATACCTTGTTGCCATGCATTATGGACTCAACTAGAATTGAATGGATTCACACAACACACTGACCATAAACCATGTTTACAAGTCACAGTGGCTAGGTACTAAAGGCATGCATGAAATGGAAAATGTGCTTTGTTTTGAGCTTGAAACAAACATTGTATACCAAAAGTTCTGTCAATTTTCAAATCAATTTTTGGGGGGTTCACTGAAGTTTGACAGAATTCAGCTTAAATCAGTTTTGGTGTTCTGTATTTCAACAAAACCAAATTCAAAACAGTTTGGAGTGCTTGGCAATGGTACTCAAAATAACTCTCTAGAGCAGCAAAACTCTGGACATCCGGAAAAGAAATACATAAAACTATAAAGCTTTGCTGTCATCTAGTGGGCTGGCTGCTGCCATCAAACTGAAGAATGAGGCAAGGGGCTAGACTTCAATTCCCCCTCCAGTAGCAGGTCTGGGAAGTCCAGCAAGGGGAACTTCATCTTACAGAAGATGAATTACTGCAGGTCAGTATTTAAGCATGAGCAATAGGATGTTACTACGTCATCTGTCTTGGAGAATACCTTCTTGCTCAGGATGTTAGGTTGATGGGCAAGAGAAGTACTGCCAGACAACCAAGTGCCAAGTCAGGCCAGACTTTGTTGTTAGTTGCCAAAAACTGAAGCATACATATCCCTTCACCTCCCTCTGGTTTACTCAAACTCAATGATACAGATAGAGCATTCTGTACAATTGGCCATGTCTAAAGACAACATTTCTCTTCTCTCTGATATCAGAGTAAGGACTCTGGCTTCTGTGGCTGTTAGAAAAAGACAACCACTGGGCAGCCTTACTCTTTCCCTCCTGGATGCAGCCCAATTCTCTCTCCTCCATTTTGGCTACTTCCACAACCAGAGCCCTTCCTACTAGGTGAGACTGTCAGCATGGAACTCTTGGGGCAAGCTGGCAAGCATGAATGCTAGGCTGGAAACAGGGCTTCAGCTACTGCATAACTCAGGGTGAAATTAGGCTGCCAAGGCTCTGCTGTCCTTGGAGTTCAGCTTCTTAAGTTCACACAAGGCTTTTACCTTCTAAGAAAAGAGCCAAGAGCAAGAACCAACCTGGCTCAGCATGGTTATCTCTGTACTTAAGAGGCCTCAACCATGGGTCTCCACTCCCTTGGTTGAGGAGACACATGGTCAAGTAGCTTAACATGCTACGCACAACCACTTGCTCTTAAGCAGCCACTTGAAGGATAGGTTGGTGAAGTTCCCCCAGATGGGGATATCCTAAGTGATCAGATGTAGGGATTCAATCTGGCACTGGTCTAGCATCTGCCTTCCCTTTACACTCACAGTAAAAAATAACAGCAATCCTATGGCATTGGTTCATGACAGCCCTTGTGGCAAATTTGGTGCCAGCCAGGATGATCCTGATGTTGGCCCATCCTGCACAGTCAGATGTAGTGTGTGAGCAATGCAGTAAATGTCAACAAGTTGTGCCTGATGAGCTGCCCTTCTAATGCTTTGTCCATTGTCCATAACCATGAAGCTATGGTTGAGATGAAGCTGTGGTTGAGCCAGCTGTCAGTCATAAAGTTAATGGCTGCACTCATCTCATTCCATGTGAGTCTTGCCCAGCACCTTGTCATGAAACAACACCCACCTGTTGTCTATAGCATGAGTAGTACTTACAGCTGCAGACATCCCCCCTTTTTCACCTTATCCCCACCAGTGTATCATGAGGGGATGGTAATAAGCATATATCCCACCTTGATGGGGCCAAATGCTTAAGATGAAATAGATACAGAGTAAGCACCACAGTCTTCTATTCGCATCATTCCCAACATTTCCTCTCTCCGCTGGTGATACAGGGAGGGTACCACACACCTTCTGGTGTATGAGGGGATAGTCACAAGCCATCAGATGAAGGTGCTGGAATCGAGCATCCTCCATCACGCCGAATGCCTGATCATCCAAAGCAATTATCTGCATGATAGCACATATTACATTTGATGCCTCTGGATAACCATTCTGCAAGCATCTTGCTCTGCTTGAAAGCAGGTGCCTTGCTGCTAATCAGCAACCTAGGCTACCTACCAAGCACTGCCAGTGGTGAGAAAAGCATCTGGATGATGCCTACATAGGATGCCCAAGGTAAAAGATGCATTCTGTCCTTCTCCCTGATGACACGTGCTTTGCATACAACATGGATGGGTCTTCAAGTACAAACTTAAAGTAGTCCCATAACATGCTGTCCCTCAGGCCAACAACATTCTCACTGGTGATTATGGACAGTGCCAGTGCATCTGGGACACCAATATTACTAAGTGCCATGAACTCAGATATATTGGGCGGGGAGGGGGTGATCTTCTCTTGATCTTTGTCATCAGCCCCTTGGTTGCTAACAGAGATGAAGCTGACTCCCAGAATCATCAATACCTCTTCTAGTTATATGAGGGTGAAAGCTCTTCCTCTAGTACTGGACCCTATCTCAGCCTTACCTATCATGATGCCAGCTGGTGCCATCACTGCTGCCCCAGAAGAATGCCCCAGAAGAAGTGATGTAGTACTAAAATCCAGCCTCCTGACAATAGTTGCCCTCCCTTTTGTTCCCTCAATCAGCAAATCTTATGAAACTGTGTCTCCCTAGTGATATCTACCTGCCCCATTAGATCGGCAGGAGAGGCAGGCCCCATCTACGAGGGAATGTCATCTGGCAAGATCAGGGAAGAGAGCCTTTTCTGTTGTGGTGCCTGCCCTCTGAAATATCATCCCCTGAATATCAGACTGGCCCCAAGCCTACTGGCTTTTCACAAGGTTTTGAAGACCTGGTTTTACAATCAAGCTTGGGGCCCTGGTTCTATGGGTGAGCTCGTTTCTTGGCTGTATTGATTGTAAATGTCTAATTGGTGTCATTGTTCAGCTGCTATTTTATATTATATATGATTTTGTTTATTGTTTTACTGTTTTTGTTAGCTGCCCAGAGTCATATAATTGAGATAGGCAGCCATATAAATTTAATGAATGAATGAATAAATAAACATTCTTGCTCGGGCCTTCCTCTGACTAGCCCTCTAACTGGCCTGATTCTCCCAGGCATGAGTTGTTTAGGGTTTTTTTTAAAAAAAAAAAAAGTTGGGAGGATAAAATTGTGGGAATGTACCTGGCTAGCTCTAAACTGGGGATTAGGGTTAGGCTTTCAAGGCAGGCAAGCCTTTTTAAAAAATAGACAAAGGGAGGGATTTATTTATTATCAGGCTTTAGTTCAGGGGCTCAAGAGAGTGTACGCGTACTGCCTTCCCTCAGCAACATGCCCTGTGAGAGAGTGTGTCTGGCCCAAAGTGACCCAGTGAGCTTCCATGGCTGGAAGCAGACTTGAACCTAAGAATCTCCAGTGCCAATCCAGCACCTTAACCACTGCAGTCCATTTAATGTGTGCACATATGTCTAGCAAGCAGCAAAGCTAACAATACCAGCTTTGCCCAAAGAAGCAAGAAGGCCTAATTTGGGGGTAAAGGGAGTTTTGTGGAAGAAATCTTATTTTAAACCAGAAGGGAGCTGATTTCAAAAGCATGAGAATGGGAAGGGGGAATCCCCCTGTCTCTCTGAGTAAAATCACCATCTATCCCACCACACTGAATCGAAGTTGAAACTAAAAGAAAAATATGTTGGCATTCGGGCTGTGGAGGCTGTTTCAGGAACAGGCAAGCAACCAGATACTCTCCACAACAGAGCACCACACCAGCAGAAGCGACAATCCAGCACTGAGCCCAATGGTCTCTCGCAGCAATTTTTTCCTCCAACTTTTCTACAGTTATTCTTTAACTTTTCGACAGGCCTTCTTCAATGGCCCTTTGATCCAGAACACCTCCTTCCCTATGCCGTGTGCTCGTGAAATGCCTGCCGCTTTGCTCCAACACTTCATAGAGCTCCACCAACCCGAAGCCAAGAGCAGCAGGGATACGACCAAACTTTTCCAACCACATCCTTTAAAATAGAACACTCAAAATACTTTCTACCTGAAACAACCATGGTTTTTCCTGTTTTATCCAAAACAAACGACAAGAAAAAAACCCTCCAAAATATGTGATTTTCTAATGCATAAACTACACAAAACAGCTGTTTCATGCTCAAAGCAGCTCATGCTTGAAATGTTTTTCACCCAACCTTAAGGCTGCAATTCCAGCCTTTCCCTTCCTCCTGCTAACTGACCGTTCCATACATGACAAAAGGTGGTAATTCATTCAAACGAGTTTGTTTCTCCGTTCATTTCTTTATTATTGAGTACCTATAAATCACTTGATGGTCCACTGAGACTTTCAAATATAATATAATAAAGTACATCAAATTAAAGGCAAACAGCTTCAAAACAAAAACCAGAGCAAAAAAATATTAACATTAATCACTGTTCATCCAAACCCCAGTGAAACAATGTGTTTTTCTGCATTTCTTAATTTCAGTAGGGATTGGAGCAACTTTCAAAAGCCCCACAGTTGCCACAGAAAAGTTTCTTCATACTCATTAACCTAATCTCTCTTAGTGATAGGTCACAGCACAGCGATTATGATAAAGAAGGTATATAAGGGCAGATTTATACAAGCAGTAACATCTTCTCTGATATTCTACCACTAACCTGTTTAGGACTTCCAAAACCAGAACAGAGACTTAGGCTCAGAAACTAATGGGAAGCAAGTATAGTTGGTTCAAGACTGGTGATATATTTTCTCTAAACCTTGCATCTATCTACAAATCTCTGGTCTGAACTGAACCCGTGTGTCTATCTAATCCCTCCCTGTGGCCAGAATCAGGGTTTCTATAATTTCCAAATCATCAGTTATTAAAGACTGCTGGGTATTATCTCCATAGGGATGTCCTCTTTTCCTAGGCGTGGATACAGTACAGGATCCTGAGGACCTCCATAAACCAAGGACATGAGGCTAAGCAATAATCTCACACGATTATCTTGTGAGACTTTACGGTCACATAGAACTGAAAGCATCACAAACAGTATCCAAAAACCCATACAGCCAAATGTCCTAGAAAGGTACCATGATCTAGAACAGGAACAGACCATATCTTTAAAAAAAAATCCCCAGGTGTCCAGATGTAAAGTCAAATAACGAACGAGGGCCACAAACACGCAGTTCTCTTTGCACAGAGAAACATCTCTTCACCCCAGAAAGGAAAGACTGTGTGCCTCCCCCTCTGCCAAACCACTGTTTAGCCAACTGAGAGGAATATGATGATTCTGAGTATGGGGGAAGGAGCTTCCTCCCCCAGCAATCTTGGTTATATCAGATCACAACACAAGAGCAGCAGCTTTTAAAGCAGCTTACGTGAGAGGCATTTCAAGCAATATCTTCTCCTTCCTCCACTCTCTTATACCTTCCTCACTAAGGGCACATCCACTCAAGGGCTCTGCCAGTCTGAAAGCAGCTCCAGAGCTCTGGATTCCAGCTGGGTCAGCAGTGCTATGGGAGAGCTGAGACCATTCATTTCCAGCTCACCTATACTGGAAATCCATGTTATGGTTTTAAAGCTCCACTTCCCACAGAAGAAAAATCTTGCCTTACCCTATAGCATTAGGACCTATAAAGATACTGCTAGTTTGACAGCTTTGCAGCTCCCCTTCAGTAGCCCAGACAAAATGAGCAAAGCTAAACAGCGGTTTGTCAATTCTACTTGTCTCTTCTGCCCAGAGAAACCATCTTATTTTTTTTCCTCCTTCCCCTTCTTGTGGAGTTGGATAAGGAGATTTTGTGCCTGCAAGTCTTTACTGCTGGTTCTCAGTATTATAAACTGAGATGTTGCTTCAAATTGCTGCTGAGGGTACAGGAATGGAAACGGGAAGAATGGAAGTTCATCATGAAGTCCTGGAGCCTGGTTCATCCTCGGACTTCCCTCTTTCAGCCAGGTTCCAATTAGCATTCAAGGGGGAAAGGCTAAGTCTCTCCCCCATCCCCCCCACCCCACCTTCTAACAAAGCATTGCAAATGGCCCCTCCTTAAAAAGACCCTTAAGGACTGTTCTAGAATACCAGATGCTGCTAACATGGTTATCTGACCCACTTCCTGCTACAGCTTACTCACAAAAGGTGGACTTTCTTCCAATCCTGCTTGACACCAAATAGGAATGAATCCAAAGCAAGCTTGAAGTGGTCCTGCTGCTACATTCATTTTGATATGACAGGTAACAGGAAAATTGGGAAAACGCCAATGCTGAGCATAGGAAAGAGGCTGACCATGCCATCTATTCACCAGATGGCTTTATTGCTCCTCTCTATAAGATAGGAAAAATAATGACCTCCCAATTTTTAAAAAAATCTCATTTACATACTACTGTGTTATGATGAACACAAAACATCATCCTTGCCTTCACTGGTCTTCATCCATGAAGGAAATAAAGTCTTCCCAGAATTATTTGGAACAGTACAAGAGAGAAACTTCTAAAAGAAGTAATCTGGAAACAGCCTTTCAATGGATCCTCTGCTGTGAAAAAACAAGGCTCAAGTCTAATTTAGCAGCTACTCAAGGAGCAATGAAGAACCAGTGGCCCTCTGGATGGGGCTGAACTGCCAGCATCCCTCACGCTTTGCCACACTGGCTAGGGCTGCTGGAAGCTGTTGTTCAGCAACTTCTGGCAGTCCACAGGATCAACAAGCTTGGCAATATAGAGTAAAATAGTTCTTGAGCCAACACTTCACTGATCTGATAACATTCAGTTGCAATTTTTTGGAGTGGGGAGGGGGTGGGAGAACTGCAGAAGCTCCTTTGGATACAACAGAGAATTTCTCCTTTTATTAACAGCAACAACAAAAGAAAATGAAGTTGACACAGAAGAAATACATAACCTTTCTGCATCTACTAACCCATTGGAAGACAGAAATTCAGCATGTCTCCACTGAATATTCCTTACCAGCACATGTCCAACTTTGTTTTTTTCTGATTCCATCACCCTCTGCCAGTGACTGGCAGCTCATTAGAGAACCGGTCCCTGTTACTTGTCCATGGATCATCAAAATGTCACCAACATTAGCCAATTCATTCCTATAAGAAAGCAACAACCAAGTTAATCTTTGTGGTTTTTATAGCTCGCTGATGCTGGGGATAAAACTATGTATTCTAAAAATGCACATGGATTTTTACTGCAATTATGTAATAGTTATCTTTTGATTATATGACAAAAATGTATCTTAATGTGCATTCAAGACATGACCCATTATTTCACGCAAGGCTTGCAATACGAAGTATGAAGTATACTGGCTGGCAAAGTGTTCCCCAGTATTGCAAACAAAATACCTTCACATGCTCACTAGCTTGGGTAACCCAGCATATCACACACACGCTACAACTGCTGATGAAATGCTTAAACAAGGCAAGGAAAGAAGTGTGCACGTGGAATTTTCAAGTTCAGTAGATCTCTCTCTTGGATCATACACTGGATTCCCTCCCGCATCCACATATATTGTTTTAGTGCTTGACAAAAGGCAGAACTGCTCTGCAAAAGCAGTCTATCTTTAAAAATGTATCTTACCATTATTTTTCCTCGCATTGGGAATCCCGGGAGGATGAAAAATACATATAGAAGAGAAGGGTAGTTTTCATTGGAAGCACCTTCCAATGACTGTACTTGGCTTAAGACTGCTAGACATTTTGGACCCTTTAATTTTATTCTGACCTTTGCATCAGTCCTTACCTCCTTAGGAATCATATTTTGCTCTCATAATCTTCAGATCTCTTCTCTCCATCCCAGACCTCAAAGAGGTGATACCACCTTACCTTTCCCTCTTCAAGGCAGTCTCTATATACATTCCCTTCCTTTCCACATTAAAATAAACTGCCAACTATTTACATCTTCTTTTGAATTTCATCTATGTTTTTCTTTTGCTGCTGCTGCAGTATATATATCTGTGAATGAACACTTACTCAGTGGTGCTGAAATAACTCAGGAAGACACTTAAGAGGTTCTCTAATGTACGTCAGAGAGGTGGGGGGGTTGTTTGATGGGGGGGGGTTGGTAGCACTTGAGCCATGCCTTGTCAATGCAAATATAAATAAAACAGTCCTCTGACCTGGTAAGAGTCTACAAAAGGACATAAACCATCAATGTAGCAAAGTTCCAAGTTGTTTTGTGTTTCTCCTTACAGACTTTTGGTTCACACACAACAGAAAGATACTGCAGCAACACTTAGTTAATACAAAGCACGGGTTTTCATTGCAGGATATATGGTACCACATTCTCATTTAATGCTTTCGGTATCTTACATTCAGGTTTTACTCTGGTATGAACTGCTTTCCTGAGGTAGCTCTGTTTACAGTCATACTTTTCTAACAGGTTGATGCAGCAAGTGAATGGTGTTAGTTTTCTACTCTAATAAACTACATTAAAGCTTTACTTAGAGGTGGGCTATCTAGAGCAATTTTCTGAACCAAGCCTCCTCCAAATGTGATGGCCTACAACTCCCATAATCCTGATTGTCTGAAGATGATGGACTGCCAGCCTCCTCTCAATATGAAAAGTGCAGGTTGAGAGGGGCTATAAAAATCTAGATACCACTCAGTGGCAAGGAAGAGACCCAGAAAACTCTAAATTCTCTGCTGCTGTTTGGTAGACTTGGATTTCAGCAGTCCACATCAGGCAGCCCTAATGGACTGCCAGGAGATTATATATTAAAGAGAAAAATCTCACTAACACACAGATCAGGCACGAATTATCTCTGGCTAGCCTTGAGCTAGGAAATACCTTCCCCAAATTTCCAACTGCTTTGCCTTAGAATTCTGGTATCTGATAGTCTCCAGATCTCAAACTAACTGGAAGTAGCAAAAGGCTGCCCTCAGACTTCATTTCAGTCCTTTTTTAAATTGTAGGATCAGGTACCGTTAAACAAAAGCGTACCCCTGAACACATACAGAGTATTTCTCACCATGAGGTGAGAAAAGACTAACAAATATGCATCTCCCCTGCGGCGTGGGAAATCTCAGCTCCTTTTCTTTGGGGGAGTGGGGGGAGAACGGAGGACAATGATTATTAGTAACTCAACAGATTAGACGGAGCGAACCGAATACCAACATCCCTCATGATCAGCTCAGAAGGAATACTAATTCTGTATCTTACCACTGCAGGAAGAGAAGCCCGGGCGCCCACATTCAGGGTGCGGCTGACCACTTAGTGACTGGCTGCATCTTGTCCGCCGTGCCTCGTAACTATAGAAGCGACCGCGCTAGAAAGGAGCACGCTACCTTGACCGTCCGCTTTCGCCCTTTGGGGCGCCCCGTCCCTTACAAGTCTCGTGTGCGGCTTGGCGCTGCTTGGCGAAGTTACCGTCCCGGGAGCAGCGAGCGAAAAGCGAGGAAGGCGAGAAGTCCAAAGGCACGAACTCAGCCAGCCCAGGTTCCCGGCTGCAGGGCCACCGGCTTCGATCCCTCCCGCTGCGCTGCTTCTCCCCGGGAGGAAACGCCGCGCGCTCTGCCTGCTTTTCGCCCCGCGCGGCCAATCACAGCGCGCTCGCTGCCGGGAGCCTTCCTCCGCTCCAGAAGGAAAGAGGCGGAGGAGGAGGAAGACGAAGAAGCAGCGGGAGCGAAGCGCTCTGCACCTGGAGGCGCGCGCGGCCCCCCGCCCGCGCTGCCTTCTCACGCCTCCGGAGCGGCGGGGCCTCTGATGACTCCTTGTCCCGGGTCGGCCGCTCTGCAGGCGATCGGGAGCCGGTCTTGCGGAGCGCCCTCCTCGCCCGCCGACACTAAACTGACAGCTGGCTGGGCTGGCGCCGAAGGGGTGCGCGCTCTTCGGTTCCCTTCGCGCAAACGCTGCTCCCAACTTACCCGGAGCCGACGCTACCCGCAGTAATCCTGTAGGCTACAGGAAGAAATGCAACAGGTGCGGACTCTCTGGCTCGTCCTTCGCAGCTTAGTTCCCGGGCAGGTTTACTCCAAAGCTCGCCTCGCTGTGTCTCTTTCCCAAGCAGAAAAGGACACTCGTGAAAGTGAAACGGGACAGCTCAAAAGCTAATTGCCCTGAATTCATATCATATTATTAAAGGGGAGAGAACCTGTGTCCTTCCAGAAGTTGTGGAAACATAACTCCCAGCTTTCTGAGTTAACCTAACTGGGAATGGTGGTTCAGTTACATATAGAGGGCTGTACTTCTCGTGCCTAGTGCTAAAGAAAGCTAGTTCATAATTCAGCACAAGGGGTATACGTTGTTTTTAAAACAAGGGTTTTCATTTCCCATGGGCCTGTGTAAGCCTGACATGAGGGACCTCGCGATATACACAAGACCACTTAACACCCCTTTTTTTCCTGGGCAGGGAGCTTTGTGGTAGCATGCTTTCTTTGGTCTACTTTTAAGCAGCAAAAGACTCTCCTGAATGCCAGGAACTCATGACTAGCACTTAGCAGTCTTGCCTTCTTTTTGGAAAGAAATCTCCAGAGTTCAGTCGTTTTTTTTTAACAGACATGCAAGCAAGGGTAACAAGCTTCATAACAGTTTTATAAGCCGCTTATCTTTGCCTTGATCAGGTCCAATAATTCATCACAGTCTCCAGTTAATTCCCTTCCTCTCTCATTTGGTGTACTGTTTTCTGTCTTAAGTAGCAAAGTGTTTTTTGTTGTTCTTTCAGCCTCTCTTCCTGTCAGGGACAGCACCTTTACAAACCAATGGTTTTCATACTCCAAGTTAACCTCTATAAAGAGAGCTAGTCTACCCTCCACCACAGAAGCTTGCTGGATGATTTGGGGCCACTTCCTCTCAGCCCAGCCTACCTTATAGGTTCGTTGTGGGGAAAAACACACTTTGTCATGCACTGAGTTATAAGTGCATATGTGTGTGTGCTTTCTTGGCTATATTTCGGAAGTGGTTTGCCATTGCATCCTTCCTAAGGCTGAGAGAGAGTGACTGGCCCAAGGTCACCCAGCTGGCTTTGTGCCTAGGCAGGACTAGAACTCACGATCTCCCCATTTCTAGCCTGATGCTTTAACCACTACACCAAACTGGCTTTCATTAAGTGCATACCAAGTACTAAATGTATTGCCTAATTTCCTACCGTGCTTCCTCAGTTGTACCCTCAGTTTCGCTCACAGTTTGCACAACCTCAGAGCTTTGGTCAAGAATGGAAGCGAAAATGCTATTGGCAGAAAGCAGCCAACACTTATGATAGAGCTGGCACCCTCATGCTGTAAGAAGAAGCTTAACAGGTCTTGCAAAAGAGTCCTAGCCTGGCAGAAAAGCAGGGCAATCTCAGGAAACCCTCCAGTGACCCATTATTTCAGCATATTTTGGAAGTAATAGGGAATAAAGTGATGCTAACATGATTCAAAGGTGACCTTCCAAAGGAGCTAGGTGCCTGAAGTTGTGCAAACATTCTTCCCCATTTGCACTTCTGATTGCTGGATCTTGGCAGGACAATGACAGATGTAGCAGAAAGATATTGGCATCAGGTATGTTTGGCAAATTCTTTCGACAGTTAAATAAGAAACCAAATTGTAATCCTTTGCAATGTCTTTGTTCCTGTTGACAGGAAGGCCATTAACCAATCAAGCCATTAACTCTACTAGATGTACTCTCAGGCATGGGACCATTCAGCTGATGCTTTTCTTCATTACTCACTGCTTTTGTGGTTTCAGTTTCATATTAGAATATGACATATTTTTTTAAATACAGCCTTTTCCTGTCCTTTCCAAACTGTCTCTCTCTCTCTCTCTCTCTCTCTCTCTCTCGCCCACAATTTTTAAAATATCAAACTGTTATAGAAAATACGTAAACAAGTACAATAAAAAATATGAAAAAGAATGATAATGCCCCCGCCCTATGGAATACTCTCCCCCCAGATTTGAGGCAGGACCTCACTGTCCTGGCCTTCTGGAAAGGGGTGAAGACATGGCTTTGCCGACTCACATGGGGCGTGAGGAAGGGTAACCTACCATGGGGGTGGTTCGTACCCTGAAGACACTCCTGTAGGTTGATAACCTATTATACCATCAATTCCTTGGATTTATTTATTTATTTATTTATTTATTTAATGTATATGCTTCCCATCTCCCCCAGAGGGTGACTCTGGGTGGCTCACAATTAAACTCAAACAGTAAAAACAGTAAAAATATAAATATCCATATTAAATTAGCTAAGAAATAATACATATTATTTAATAATACATAATATAAATAAATATTTTATTTATTTATGAACACTGTTTTTATCGTATTTTAATTGGTTTTTATTCTTATTTTTATTGTAACCCACCCAGAGTTGCTCTCTGAGTGAGATGGGTGGCGACTAAATTTGAAATATAAATAAATAAATAAATATAAATAAAATATAATACAAATAAATAAACCAGGGGTTTAAACATGTCATACAAGTTATATCTTTCTAATATACAATTGTAAATAGTCAAATATATATTATATCACATTAAAGAATCTCTATTAAATGGAACTAAAATTTTATATCAGGAATCATACTTAACACAATATAAACCAGTGAATGAAATCATACGTTATAATAAACTCAATCCATACTACTAAGAATTTAATCTGATTTAAGTATCTTGTAAAATTGAAATATAAATTCTATGCATGGTTAAGCCCCAATTTGGGGTGTGATACCAATTTATGTATTAGAGTATAGTCTAAGAGTGGTTTGCAGTTTTTGTTGAAATCTTCATGGATCACTGCCTTGTCATGGCGAAGGGGCTTGTGTAACTCAGTGAAGCCATGAGCTATACCGTGCAGGGCCACCCAAGACGGACAGGTCATGACAGAGAGTTCTGACAAAATGTGGTCTACTGGAAAAGGAAATGGCAACCCACTCCAGTGTCCTTGCCAAGAAAACCCCATGGACAATGTAAAAAGGCTAAAAGATATGACGCCGGAAGATGAGCCCCTCAGGTCGGAAGGTGTCCAATATGCTACTGGGGAAGAGCGGAGGGCAATTCCAAGTAGCTCCAGAAAGAGTGAAGCGGCTGGGCCAAAGCCGAAAGGACGTTCAGCTGTGGATGTATCTGGAAGTGAAAAGAAGGTCCGATGCTGTAAAGAACAATATTGTATAGGTACGTGGAATGTAAGATCCATGAACCAAGGCAAGCTGGATGTGGTCAAACATGAGATGACAAGATTGAACGTCGACATCTTGGGAATCAGCGAATTGAAATGGACGGGAATGGGTGAATTTAATTCAGGTGACCATTATATCTACTACTGTGGGCAAGAAACCCTTAGAAGAAATGGAGTTGCACTCATAGTCAATAAGAGAGTGGGAAAGGCAGTAATGGGGTACAACCTCAAAAACGACAGAATGATCTCAGTGCGTATCCAAGGAAAACCATTCAACATCACGGTAATCCAAGTCTATGCCCCAACCACTGATGCCGAAGAAGCTGAAGTTGACCGGTTCTATGAAGACCTACAAGACCTTCTAGAACTAGCACCAAAAAAAGATGTCCTTTTCATCATAGGGGATTGGAATGCTAAAGTAGGAAGTCAAGGAGTAATCGGAATAACAGGCAAGTTTGGCCTTGGAGTACAAAATGAAGCAGGGCAAAGGCTAATAGAGTTCTGTCAAGAGAACAAGCTAGTCATAGCAAACACTCTTTTCCAACAACACAAGAGACGACTCTACACATGGACATCACCAGATGGTCAATACCGAAACCAGATTGATTACATACTTTGCAGCCAAAGATGGAGAAGCTCTATACAGATGGCAAAAACAAGACCAGGAGCTGACTGTGGCTCAGATCATGAGCTTCTTACTGCAAAATTTAGGCTTAAATTGAAGAATGTAGGGAAAACCACTAGACCACTCAGGTATGACTTAGATCAAATTCCATGTGAGTACACAGTGAAGGTGATGAATAGATTTAGAGGATTAGATTTGGTAGACAGAGTGCCTGAAGAACTATGGACGGAGGTCTGTAACATTGTACAGGACGCAGCAACTAAAACCATCCCAAAGAAAAAGAAATGCAAAAAAGCAAAATGGCTGTCTGATGAGGCTTTACAAATAGCTGTGGAAAGAAGGAATGCGAAAAGCAAGGGTGAAAGGGAAAGATATAAGCAACTGAATGCAGATTTCCAGAGAATAGCAAGGAGAGATAAGAAGGCCTTCTTAAATGAACAATGCAAAGAAATTGAAGAAAACAATAGAATGGGGAAGACTAGAGATCTCTTCAAGAAAATTGGAGATATCAAAGGAACGTTTAGTGCAAAGATGGGCATGATAAAGGACAAAAAAGGCAGGGACTTAACAGAAGCAGAAGAGATTAAGAAGAGGTGGCAAGAATACACAGAAGAACTATACAAGAAAGATCTTAATGTCCCTGATGTCCATGCTGGTGTGGTCACTGACCCTGAGCCAGACATCCTAGAGAGTGAAGTCAAGTGGGCCTTAGGAAGCATTGCTAACAACAAAGCTAGTGGAGATGACAGTATTCCAGCTGAGTTATTTAAAATACTAAAAGACGATGCTGTTAAAGTACTGCACTCAATATGCCAGCAAGTTTGGAAAACGCAACAGTGGCCATGGGATTGGAAAAGGTCAGTTTACGTTCCAATTCCAAAGAAGGGCAATGCCAAAGAATGCTCAAACTATCGCACAATTGCACTCATTTCACATGCTAGCAAGGTTATGCTCAAAATCCTACAAGCTAGGCTTCAGCAGTACGTGAACCGAGAACTACCGGATGTACAAGCTGGGTTTTGAAGAGGCAGAGGAACTAGAGATCAAATTGCCAACATTCGCTGGATCATGGAGAAAGCATGAGAGTTCCAGAAAAGCATCTACTTCCGCTTCATTGACTATGCAAAAGCCTTTGATTGTGTGGATCACAACAAACTGTGGCAAATTCTGAAAGAGATGGGGATACCAGACCACCTTACCTGTCTCCTGAGAAATCTGTATGCGGGCCAAGAAGCAACAGTTAGAACCGGTCATGGAACAACCGATTGGTTCAAAATAGGGAAAGAAGTACGACAAGGCTGTATACTGTCACCCTGCTTATTTAACCTATATGCAGAGTACATCATGAGAAATGCCAGGCTGGAAGAATCACAAGCCGGAATTAAGATTGCAGGGAGAAACATCAATAACCTCAGATATGCAGACGATACCACCCTAATGGCAGAAAGTGAAGAAGAACTAAAGAGCCTCTTGATGAGGGTGAAAGAGGAGAGTGCGAAAGCTGGCTTGAAACTCAACATTAAAAAAACTAAGATCATGGCATCTGGACCCATCAATCCCTGGCAAATAGAAGGGGTAGAAATGGAAGCAGTAACAGACTTCATTTATTTGGGCTCCGAGATCACCGCAGACGGAGACTGCAGCCATGAAATTAAAAGACGCTTGCTCCTTGGGAGGAAAGCTATGGCAAACCTAGATAGCATATTAAAAAGCAGAGACGTCACCTTGCCGACAAAGATCCGCATAGTCAAAGCTATGGTTTTTCCAGTAGTAATGTATGGCTGTGAGAGCTGGACCATAAAGAAGGCTGGACGCCGAAGAATTGATGCCTTTGAACTGTGGAGCTGGAGAAGACTCCTAAGAGTCCCCTGGACTGCTAGGAGGTCAAACCAGTCAATCTTAAAGGAAATCAACTCTGATTGCTCATTGGAAGGATTGATAATGAAGCTCAAGCTCAGATACTTTGGTCACCTAATGTGAAGAGAGGACTCTTTGGAAAAGACCCTGATGCTGGGAAAGATGGAAGGCAAAAGGAGAAGAGGACAGCAGAGGATGAGATGGCTAGATAGCATCACTGAAGCAATGAGCATGAAATTGAGCAAACTCAGGGAGGCAGTGAAAGATAGGAAGGCCTGGCGCAATATGGTTCATGGGGTCACGAAGAGTCGGACACGACTTAACGACTAAACAACAACATGAAGTTATTCTGAACATCATAGCCTTCTCCCACAACTTGGTTAGCTATTCTTCTATTGAAGAGATCGGGCAACCTTTTCAGTAAGAAGCATGTACGGTCACTTTGTGTGAGATGGGTGGCTACATAAATAAATAAATAAATAAATAAATAAATAAATAAAATATCCTTACAGCAGTTGTCATAAGGCTAATTCAGTATATTTTGAAGAGATATGTGGTTTGGTAACTTTAACAAAAATATGGTAGGTTGAAATGGGAATTCAACTTTTAAGATTTGTTTCATTCTAAATGGGAATCATTTTCCAGATTCGTTGAGCTTTACAGCATTACCACCAAATATAAATGAATGATCTAACCTGCTCACTACATTTCCAGCATTTTATTTTGAAAATGAATTGTCCATTTTAGCAATCAAAACTAGAGTAATATACCAACAATAGAACATCTTATACCAATTTTCTTAAATCCAACATAGAAATTAATTCTCAATGGAAAACATTCTTGAATTACAATCTTATACATAGAAGCATGACACATTCAAAATCTGGGTTTTAGAGTTCATATCTTTACTTGATACATAATTCATAATATTGATTTAAGATATTACTTACTATCTACAGTCTTTTTTTTAGTGATTTGAACTATGTTAACCAAACACTTTTAGCTTCATGTTCAGCAGGGACACATGGATTAGGAAATGGATATGAGATATCTTATAGTATCATAAACCTCTAATGATGCATTGGAATATATTTTATGATATCTTAGATGTGTTGTTTATCTATCTGTATTTCACTGCCTGTACCTAGTTATTCTATTTATATCATTTGCTTTTTATATACTTTCAAAAATATATAATGATAAAACTTTTTAAAAAGCTAAACAAACAAACCAAACATCTTATACCAATTTTCTCTGTGTATAATGTTTGGAGTAAATTTAATATTCTTCTCCAATTGAAATCCCCATTGTTGCATCTCTGTTATTGCATTCAAATTCCACATCCAGGTAATCATATAATTTTTTATCTGTTTAGATTCTGTATCATACTTCACCAGCAGTCTATAAATAAGATTCAGCAAATGTTCCAAGTTAAGTATTGTAAGATTTTAAATTTCAGTCCAGTTCTTCAGTATTCCCCCGTGTTTCTGTAGTTATTTTAAGACTATATTACATATGAAGATACTGAAATGAATCAGGTAAACTGGACCATTGTGAGGTAAGAATTTCAAAGGTTTTATCTTCATCTTGTTAATAATTAGATCTTAGAAACTGAACAAATTTTTATCTCTTCCCCAAACAAATTTCTTGGAACCTTCTTCTTCATAAAAATAAATATTTAGTAATGATACAACAGGGGAGAGATCTGGACTGATTATTTTTCTGTATTTAACCCAGATATTCAGTATATTACTTATTATTACATGATCTCTTAAAATTTTGTGTCATCCCTGAGATATTTATGCAAACCATCTGGAAGTCCTGCCCTTTCATAGATGTAACCAAGCCATAAGGAGATACAATCCACTCTGAAATCCATGTTAAGCCACTGGTATGGTAATACAATATGAAATTTGGAACTGCTAATCCACCTCACAGTTTTGAGTCTTGTTTTTGAGTTGTTAATTTAATTCCTGAAATCTTATTTTCCTGACATGTTTTCATTGCTAATGATTGTAATGCCAAAAATAAAGGAAATGGGAAAAGGCACCCTTGTTTTGTCCCCTTAAATACAGTGCATTGCTATGATAAAAATCCATTTATTATTATCTTGGCTTTTTGCTCTTTATAAATGCTCTGTATTCAAGTAAAAAAAAAAAATTGAAGCCACAACTCATCTTTTTCAAAACTACAAGTGTGAAAGGCCATTCCAAATTGTCAAAAGCTTTTTCTGCATCAAGAAAAAAAAAAATCACAGCTGCTTTTTACTTTGTTTTAATTTATCTTATCAATAATATTCAGAATGTGTCTAATATTGTCTCTCATGTATCTCTTTGGAAAAAATCCAGTCTAGTCAAGATGCATCATTTTAATTGAAAAGCCATTTGTCGTCTTTGCAAGCATTGCTATAAAAAGATGGGGTAACTGGCAACCACCTTACAGATATAACTACAGTATGTAATGCCAATGTCCCAACAATATGAGAAATTTTAGGAAGGTCCCATACTTTTTCACAAAGATCACCTGCAAAAAATCCCAGCAGAAGCCTCTCCATTATTAAAATTCAGCCAAGACTCTTGCAAGCTATGAACATGAGTTTCTGCAAACATCCACCAGAGTGAACTCTCTTAATGCTTCTCCTTCTTTGTTAACACTTCTAAAATTGTAGGCATTGTCCCAGGGCAAGAACCATACATTCAGTCAACAGATAAAATTGATTTTGATTTGAACATTCCCATTTAAATCAAAAGGGAAGGGTAGGGTAGACTTATGTATGGGTGTATGTGTCTGAGTATGTGTATACAATTTTTTTTTTTTCTTGTCTTTCTGATGTTGATTGTGAAAGACTAAATTTTGAGACATTGGAATAGTTTTAATCCTGGTGTTCAAAATTTATCATGTCCTGTGGCTGTGGCCAAACCTGATCACCTCACTAAAGCCTTTTGCGTAAAATAATGATTAAGAGATCCTGTCTATCACTGCTCATTCTGCTAAAAAAATCTTATTCCCCTCCCCTCAGTCGAGGAAGGGGAAAGAAGAACCAGTTTTCTTTTTCTTCTGTTTCACAACTTATTAATGATTTCCCAACTTCCTGAAATGAAACTTGGTTTTCTTTTCATTTGCTAAATTCCTCCAGGAAAGGATAAAAATGTCCATCACCCATCCACCCGGTCAAAGGAGAAAAATGCTCTTCTCTCACTATCATTTTCTCTCTAGCTCTTTCACTCACATATCCAAGTGCTGCCAGGAAAGGTGATATTCTCTCTTTCTCTCTCCTTCTTTGTCTCCCTCCTCAGACCAAAATCCCCTTTCTTTTTTCTTCCCCCAAATGATATGTTCTCTTTTTTTATTCTCCATTCTTGAGCTAAACTATGCCCAATGCCTTCCCCCCGCCTCATTCAGCACATTTAGATATGTCTGAATGGTGCATCTTTAAACCTCCTACACATCTTTAAATTTCTTGTTCTCTTCCCTTTGCTGAGAATCTCTATTTTTGGTTTCTGCTTTCTCTGCCTGTACCTGCTCTCGGTGTTTGTTTCATTAAAGTGAATAGCTTCTCAAAATTCCCTGTTTCCCCTGCATTTTTAAAAAAGTTGCTCTTTGTCTTTCTCTCACTGAACTGAATGTATTAAATTCCCCATAGAATGTTAACTTTGTACGGAAGATTGTTGGGAAAGTGGTGAGGCAGCAGTTACCAAGGCCACTGGACAGAGCAGATTGGATTCAGGCCTGGGTGTAGGACAAAAATTGTATTGGTTGCTGTTGATAAACTCAATGGGATTTAAATTAAGAAAGTGTGCCCCTTATTGTCCTGCTTGATCTCTTGGTAGGGCTCAATACCATTGACCATAATAATCTTTTGGACAACCTGCAGGGATTGGAAGTCAGGAACACTGTTTCCAGTGGCTCCACACCTTCCTTATTGGGCAGATCCAATCAGTTCTGGTGGTGCAAATGAGGTTGAACCCTTGGTCACTTCAATGTAGGGTGCTTCAAAGCTTGGCCCTATCCCCCATTTTGTTTAACATCTACATGAAACTGTTGGGAAAGATCATCTTTCAATCAAGATGAGGTATCATCAATATGTTGATGATATCCCTCTTTATATCTCTATCCTGGGTCAAATAAGAAGTGTGACAGAAGTCTTGACTGGGGCTATGAGGAGTTAATGGGACAGAACAAACTTGGGATGAATTCCAGCATGTCAGAGATGCTGTTTGTTCAGAAGCCTTCATACTGCAGAATGCTTGTACCTTTAGCTTTGGTTGGGGTATCATTACCTATGAAAGAGCAGGTCCACAATTTGTGGATCCTTCTGTACTCATATCTCCTGTTGGTACAGCAGGCAGAGGCTGTGATCTGGAAGGCTTTTGACCCACTGTGGTGAATGTGCCAGTTGCAGTCTTTTCTGGAGCAGGAAGCTCTGGCAACAATAATCGATGCCCTTGTCAACTCACAAATTGGATAACCGCAACTGCATTGTTCTACATGGGGCTGCCTTTGAAGGCAACTCAGATGCTTCAGCTGGCTTAGAATGCCATTGGCTTCTTGCTGACTGGTCAATATCAATACCATACTAATTTTGTGGGAGCTGCAGTAGGTAGCAATATGACTCCGGATCCAGTTCAAGGAGCTGGTTATTCCCTCTAAAACCCTGTGTAGCTTGGTTCCTCATTACCTTCAGGACTGTCTGACCCAGATATAATCTGAACAGCCACTCTGTACAGTCTAAGAGGTTAGGCTGAGATTCTCAGTAGCACCTCCTGAGGTGAAGATGGCCCCATTTCTTGTTGTCTTCTGAAAGGCACTCAAACTAATGTTTTTCCAATGGGATTTTGGGAGAGAGGGTGCAATGTAGTTGGAATCAGCCAGATTGTGGGGCAAGTAATGGGACTGCCTGATTGGTTTATACTTTTGTTCATGTTGCTTTTAATACTATGGTGTAATGTTCATAGCTGATGTTATTGTGAGCTGCCTTGAGTCCTAGGAGATGACACAGATGAATCAATATAAGAAGTGCATTAAAAGTACAGCTGCTTAAGGCTCTGTTATTTGATGTCAGTTTCCTTTAACAGAATTTACAATGAGAATAAAAAGTTTACAATTGACACTAAAAGTTTCAATAGAGGTGAATATGTGTAGCTCAGGGTTGAACTGTGGAGTCGTTGGTATTCTCTGAGCTTAGTTCTTTTCTTGCAAATGTTTCATTACCCGGCTAGGTGACATCTTCATGCTAAAATGGAATGGGGTTTGCTCTCTATTTATATGCTGTGGCCTGCCTAGACTCAACCACAGTTTTAACTGGGAAACTGTCAGCATTTTAGACCAAGCTAAATCGAGATATGCAAGAGAATTCTTGGAAGCCTGGTATTCAGACAAGGCAGCAGTTAACAGACACATAGAGATAAACAGCATCTCCACGCTATTCAAAAGAGACAAAAGATCAGAAGATCGCCTCACCAGCAATCAATCACCAGCAATCATCAGCCAGATAAGCAAAGGTTACCACCAGGCACACAATCAAGCAGTCAACATATGCTAATCAAAGAACTACAAGAGGAGCAAAACAAAACCCCCACCCCCACCAGCAGTGGCAAGGCAGGCCACAGTACATAAATAGAGAGCAAACCCCATCCCATTTTAGCACTGAAGATGTTACCTAGCCGGGTAATGAAATGTTTGCAGGAAAAGAGCGAAGCTCAGAGAACCCCAAGGACTCCACACTAAAAGTTTCTGATTATTATAAATTCAGTGGGAGCAGTTATTGTCCGTAACTCCCATCTGAGCAATTTATTTATTTATTTGTTCAATTTATATAGCCACCTATCTCACATATGTGACTCTGGGCAGCTCACAAAATTAAAAACACAAAAGCAATACAAAATAACCAAAAAACATAACCACAAGAACATTACCTGGTTCCGTACCCAGGCCTGAAACCTGACTGAAAGGGTTTCAGATAATTTGCTTCATGCAGGATCCTCTGAAGCTGCTGCATGACCACCTTCTCAACAACCTTCTCCGAAAAGGGAAAGTTGGATACTGGATGAAAATTGTCCAGTCAGGTTGGGTCTAGCAATGGCTTTTTGAGGAGAGGGTGGATCAGTGGATTGGCACTGCAATTTCTTAGCCATCATTTGTTCCTGAACATTATTTTTGCATTTGGGAGGGTTGTCAATTTATACCAAAAACTAAATAGTAAGATGAGCCAAGGAGCTGTCAAAATGAACCCCTCTTGAGGGTATATGTTATCCATGGCTTTCAAACTGGGAGTCCCTGTACTAGAGCTATACCATTGGCTTTCAAAAGAAAGTAGAAGATCTACAATCAGCTTGTAAATCTTCTGACAGTACTGTGCTATATCTAGCTCATTAGAGGAGGACTCCAGAGGCTGAGATTTGCATGTATGCCTCAAATGCCACCTCTCAATGTGAAGACTCCATAAGCATCAAGCAAGAGTCTTCAATCTTCCTGGCAAAACAGCAAACCATCCAGTTCTTCTAAATATGAGTTGAAAACCCAACAGGAAAGATTGTTCCACTTGATATCATGGATTTGGACACATTTTTAATTAACCGAAATTCACTAGTCACCCACTGAGCTACGTGTATAATTCTCAAGTGCCATTAACAAGAGAGAGAGCTAAAAAACAGTTTCCTAGAAAATATTTAACTTTTGATGAGGCTTAAAGCTGGAATTGGTCCCCCCCCCCACCCCCAGACTAAGAGAAGAAAAAGAGGACATTTTAAAAATCAGCACCTTGACTTAATTGACACACCCTAACTCAGGGGTTCTCAAACTACGGCCCGCAGGCCAGATACGGCCCGCCAGGGTCATTTATCCGGCCTGCCCACCTGATTGGCCCCCGCTGCTGTCTCTCAGAAGCAGAAGCATCAGGGCTGTGTCGGGAGCTGCAGGAGATGCACAAGGAGGGAGACTGCAGAGCCAGACTCTTCTACATTACAGGTATACCGGGTCCGGCGGCTCTCCTCCTCGTACTCCGCAGGAGGGATCCTCTGTGCAGGGTGATCGGTGTGTCATTCTCCAAGCTGCTTGTGTCATTCTTTCTCCCAATTGCCCACCCCGTTCTTGCAATCCCTCGGAAACCATCTGGTCTTCCCCAGGTCTCATGAGTACAGGCGCCCTATTTGGAGAACGGCAGGAGCCCCGTTCTCATGATGCTTCGCGTTTGCATTTTATGTTCCTTCCTGTTTTACCCACACAATGGATTTCTTTGGGAATGTCTTTAAAATATTCCCAATAACCTGCTGCCATGACTAGGTTTTAGTCAACAGAAGGCACTATCAGTGCCTGAAACTTATTTCCAAGATTAAATTCCAGTTTTACAGGGACAGTCCTGATTTTGGGGAAGGCATCCTCGAACTAATGGGAGGGCTCAAGGTAGAGCAGGCAGAACAGTATGGGAACAAGTAGCCAAAGAAATCATGTATTTCCATTACTCATCAAGTCTCGGGGTACCTTATGGTGGAAGGAAACATGGGAATGAAGCTATTCCATTATCCATTTTACTGGCTGATTGATTAGTACTAGTCTGCAGAAATCCAGAATAAGAAGCAAAGTTAGTGTTTCCTGTATCTCTTTGCTGACAACTAATGGATTTTTGCAGATCAGGTCTGATAGCCTTATGATGGAGAGAGTGGTCAATTGATTGTTAGTCATTTATTAAATTAATCTGGCCTGGAAATAATCTTTCACAGAATGTAAAAGCACAACAGGGGACAGGAATGTTTGGAACTACTTAAAGTTGCTTCATTCCAGAGAAGCTCTTCTAAACATCTTTGTCTCCTTTTTTTTCTGGTAATTTTTGCCTGTGACTTTGGGGAAATTGACTTGTAGATTTGTATACATGTATGCATTTTTTAATATTCGTATATCCAAGTTTTTATTCTTGGAAATCAGGTCAGCCTACTTCTTTGCAAATTATCAGGACGGCAGAAAGCATTGTACTCAGTTTCTGTTTCACTTTTTCTTCTCTTCTGTTCCTTGCATTTATATCCAAACTCCTCTTCCTTGCCCAGACCTGTTCCATCATCTCAAATTCTTTGTTAAGCCATCGCTTAACAACCATTCATTTAGTAGTTATGCTCAGTCCCCAAAGTTACAGCTGTTGCAGCACCCCTGCAGTCACATGATCAAAATTCGGGCACTTGGCAGCCCATCCACACTTACAACCACAGGGGCACTTCAACTCATACTTCCTCATACTCTGCGGGAGGGATCCTCTGTGCAGGGTGATCGGTGGGGTCCAGGGCGCCCTATTACTTTCTCCATTTGGGTTGTGTGGTTGCCCCTCAAGTAGAATGGCCACTGGCACTGACCAATAATGTGGGGGGCAGGGGGCGGGGGGAGGATAACATTTACTGACACTGACCACCAATGCAGGGTGGGGTTTATGTTGGTTAAAATTGTTCTTTATTTTAATTATTGTATTTTTTTTCCTGGTTTTTTTTTGTACTACAAATAAAATATGTGCAGTGTGCATAAGAATTCATTCATGTTTTTTTCAAACTATTATTGTGAGCCCCCAGAGTCACCCGTTGGGGGAGATGGGTGGCATACAAGTTTAATAATAGAGAGAGAGAGAGAGAGAGAGAGAGAGAGAGAGAGAGAGAGAGAGAGTCCGGCCCCCCAACATTCTGAGGGACTGTGAACTGGCCCCCTGTTTAAACAGTTTGAGGACCCCTGCCCTAACTCATGGTCTTCCATTAGAAATTAGTCTAAATACTTTCTAGTACATCTATCTGCAAAACTTTCATGATTTATAGGTGATATAAAAGAATGCAAGGGCAGTGAATAAGAATATGGATCCAGTCATGGATGAAGAAACTAAACTGGTATGTATTACAGATATTTGATTAGAAAAGGGAAGTAGAGTATACTGTCCCAGGTTTCCTGTTCAGCATCTGAGACAAGAAACTGTGATTCTAGCATGTTGACAGTATGATTCCATCCCCAGATCCCTGTCAAGAACTCAAACATTTTGAGTTTAATTCTTGAGTCTGGATGGCAAAACAGAATAAGGATTTCTTTAGCTCCTACTCAAGCTATCAAGAGGGGATTTAATGTAGTGTTGGAATCTTCCAGACTAATGGTGCTCCTTTAGTTTTAATAGACAATTTTCCTTTTCCCTGGAAACAGGCCATAGAGCAGAAGTTGGCTTTATGTGGGTTTTCTGTACCATTCTTAATTTCTTTAGGATATGACCAAGCCAAACAACTGCTCACCCAAAGAATAAGGGATATGGAGTTTCTGACTAAAGTTAATAGGTTGCCCCAACATGGCAGAAATTGGATTAATAAGGGTACTTGGGAACCAGCAAGATACCTACAAAATCTAACTTTCCCCAAGCCGAGGATAGCATTTTTCAAAGCCAGGCATAACATCTTACCATCCACGCTGCTGCAAGGCAGATACTCCAAAACCCCATTAACCAAGCGTACCTACCCATGTGGTGACAAGGAGATTGAAACTATTCCACATGTAATTGTAAACTCTACAGGGATATCTGTTCTGCTTATATTCTGCCCCTAATATGTAAATTTCCTGGAAGGCCAGACAATTTCTGTGTGAACCATCTTCTAGAAGATTCAAAACCCTATATCACTTGTGCAGTAGCTAAATTCTGTTTTGCTGTGATGAAAATAAGGCATAACTGGTTACGGAAATAATCACTTCTGTTTTATTTATTATCTTAGGTTTAACATATACTAGCTATCTTGTTTTAGATTATATATATTTTACTTCATAGATTGTAAAATGTTAGATTTACACTTGCACAGATAATTAATGCACCATTATAGTAGTGTATGTCACATGGTAATGTTATTTTATCTTATGCTAGTATTTATCTCATCTATTTGATTTTACTTTGGTGTTGTATTTTTTTTTTTTTTTTTTTTGCTGGTCATTGACCAAATAAACAGTATTACATTTCATTTCAGACCAAGGGTGATGGGCAACTTCAGGACCCATCTGTTTTGGAAATGCCATCTAAGGGCTTCATGGTCACTGTGGCAAACATGAGGCTATCCCAGGGATAGCAATAGATGTAGACTCTCCAGAAGCCTTCTGAAGCTTCACAGGCTTTTCATGAATAAAGGGATTCCTTTGCAGTAGACAAGAAAGGCATTAAACACAGAAGATCTACCTATTCCTAAACATAGGAAGCAAGCCCTGTATATATTTCAGCCAAGGTATAAATTCTAGGCTTTTTCCTCCTGCCCTTTGAGTCTATGGACTTTGGGCCATTATTTTCCTGGCCTTGAGAGTCAGAGACATATATTCATTCTTTATGTAACTCTTTTGTCTGGCCTGAGAATCATTTATTCCCTTTTATGCTAGCTCCAGTCCTTATGCCACCTCCCTCCCTTTCTTCTCGTTCACTTCCTTCCTTCAAATCCAGAGGTGTCAGATGCATCTCTTTCTCCATCTTTTAGTTGTGGGAGCTTAGATGGTATAGTGTCCCTCCTTCTGTTCCCATTTTTTTATGAGTGCAGCTGAGAGAGTGCTGCCCTTCCATCATATTTAACCCTTCCTTCTACCATCTAGGCACCTGAAAATTCCCACTTCATCTGAAATTGGAGAGATTTTCTTCTTTTCAGTTCCTTCTATCCCCTTCCTCCTGGCACCAGATAGCTATAAAGGAGGCATTTCCATCTCTTCTACTTCTTTATTAGGAAATTCCACCCCTCCACCCTCAGTCCATTCCAGAACTCTCCCACTGGGCTTTGTGCAGGGCAGTCTCTAGCTCTCTTTCATCAGGTCTACTGATGTCTCCCTACTCTTCCCCAAACCAGTCTCTATTTCCCTCAATGTCAGAATTGCTGGCAACTGCCAACGCCCAAATGTGTGGTCACTCATGTGGAACTGTTGAAGGAGGCAAGAGGTGTGTACATCACCTGCTGCTCTCCATGCTCATTCCATGTCTGGGTAACCCTTCCAGTTCACCAAATACTTCCATGTGCCATCCTGAGTCTAATTTCATCTTGAATTATTTGATCAAGAATTATGGATTTTTAGGTCATGGGGGTTTGGCTAAAAGAATAATTCCACACTGGAAGGAAATATCTATGTCTGATTTGCAGAAAGATTGTCATGTGTTCTTTGTCAATATTTGAATTAATCTTTTTTGATAAAGGGGTAAGTAAGGTTTTTGATCAATGCAGTTAAAGTTTTTGGATGTTTTTTTTTATTGTACCATAAGTTCAAGACTTTCCTCCCCACTCCCCCCATGATTTTTCCCCTTTACATTGTTCTGTTTGTCACTTCTGAGGTTGTGTTGATTCTTTAATGCTATTATATATAATTATACTTTTTTGTTGATTAGTTTAGCATAATAAAAATATACACTATTTTAAAAAAATACTCTATTGCTCTTTGAATGAAATCAGGTACATAACTCGAGAAACCAGAAAACTCATGAAGACATGAGGATATTTTAACTTTAAATAATTTATTATAATCAACAATTAGGGTTAGGTGTATGTAAACAACCCTAGGACTGAATTATGAAAAGAAATGTAGGGTTGTCTATAGGGATTGACAAATACAAACAAAGTAAGGTTGCAATTCTGTGTTTACCTGGGAATAAGTCCCACTGCATTCAAAGTCTGTCTGTCTGTCTGTCTGTCTGTCTGTCTGTCTGTCTATCTATCTATCTGCATATTTGATTTGAGGAGCTATTAAGGGCTACTAATTACTGCATCTAAATACTGTACTTTGCAGTCAATCAGCATTTTTAATTCAGAGATACCATCGCTAATCTACTGCAACTCCCAAAATCCCAGGCAACATGGCTATTGAAGAGGCTTTACCAGCCCAACTGGGGAAGGCTAATCCAATAATAATATTAGTTAGAGATGTCAGGGAGACAGATTTGGAGAGCCCACTGACTCTGCAGACAAAGGAAAAGTGTTGATCCTTATGCTACATTCTATTACACCCACTCCTTTTTTAGTAACTACCTCAGTTATCAACCATTCGCAAATAGGATGGTATTTAAAAATTCATTTTCTGACCAATGCACACATTTACAATGAAATTTCATGCACCTGACAACAACACATGCTGGACTAAGAGTAACACTAGCATAGCTGTATGGAAGAGCTTTATCTGAATGAGATGGCAGCAACCAGTGATCTTTGCAGCATCTCTCTCTCTCTCTCTCTCTCTAACTCACATGTTCACTTAGTGACCATTTTGCTTAATGACCTGGTCATTGGAACAGAACTCAGTCACTAAATGAGGAGTGGGTGTAGTTCAGAGACATGACTGTGCTTAATGTGAAAGCATCCAAATTCTCCTCATTTCTAAACATGGATGTTAGCTATGGGAGTTTGAGCTAATTCTCTGCAATCAAATGGACCTGATTAACACTTTTTTCTGGTGCTGCTTCAAATTCCTTGTTTAATGCTACAACTACTGTTGAGAGTGCATCAAGGATTTTGGTGTGGCAAGCCATTTGTATAAGAAAGCTAAGTGCTAGGGAAAGAAAGCTTTCAGTAAAGCTTCTTCCCTGTCATCCATTCCTTTTTAAAAGAAGGAGTGCTCCATCAAAACGAAAATGCTTAACATGGTGAAGTTTGTCTATATCATGATTGATGAGCCAGTAGGAAGGAATCACTCTGTTTTGTAGAGTACCCTGAGCATTTCTATGCATGTGCAGAGGCACACACACAGTCCTACTGATCTGCCTATCTGCTAGCATGTGCAGTTAAGGTATGCTCATGCATGCCTTCATAAAGTAGGTCATTAAGTATATTGTCTGAGAATGAGGCCCAGGTAATAAAAAATGTACATTGATTACAGGATGTGATCAAAGGAAAACACCAGCCTCCTTGTGAGGAAGCCACAGTTCCTGACTGTAAGTTTCTGTAGACTCCGTGCTTGCTAAGCATTAAGGCTGCTCTGAAGAAAGGGCAGGTGTGGGGGCTGGTTGAGGGCAGATGTTGGAGGATAACATAAAGAAGGCTTTGGAGGAAGCACCTGCTGGATTACTCTTATCAGACCTGAATAAACAGACATCCCAACCCTTTTATGCTTCCGGGTTGTGATTCACCTCATTGTCCTGACAGAGAAAAGAGTTGGTTCCTCATATTGGGAAGCCTCAGTCAGAGGGAAGGAAGGGGTCAGAGACTACACAAGGAAAGAGTTGCCTGCGTGCTCACAGCTGAGGCTGGAAGGCCTGTTAAGACTGTTGGTGCAAAAGCAGGAGAACAAGTCTGAAACTGCTGCTGCCAGACCCATTTGCTTCCTTAGTTTGATATTTTATTTTTAGAATACACAATCCATGTAATGTTATTGAGTATTGGACTTATAAATGTTTAACTGTTTTATCTATCACTGAGACCCTTGTCCCATTAATCCTAAGAAAGCATGTTCAGCTAAATATAGCTTGGTTTATTTTATTCTGGACCAAGAAGAATAATATAGCAAAGAAATAGAAGGGAGGGAGACTGTATAGTGCTATGGAAGTGCCCAAGAGGCCCACCAATATCCAGGATTCTCTTTTTGCATTATATTAGCTGCACTGGAAGATATGATGGAACATAACTGCTTGTCCTTTTCAGGATAAGCATGCATTGCAGACAGCCCAAGGAAGGTCCTATTTCCATTTGAGTGTTTCAAAGTACCTAGTAGGCTTATCTCACAGTAGATGGCAGTACCTGGCTGACTTTGGCTGATGTTGAAAAAGCTAAACAAGGCCACATGGGTTAAAATGGGAGACTACCAAGACATCCCAGGGCTGCAAGCTATGTTGGTAAATTGGGGGGAAAAACATGCTCGAAGATGGCAAACCTCCTTATTCTCAAGAAAATGACATAAATGTATCCATGTAGTAAGAGCAAACTCAAGGAAAAGATTACTTATTTCCTTACTTCGCACTGCTCAGTTTGCCTTTAAAATACCTCAGCCCTTAGGACCAGAATGTTTAAGGATCACCCACCATATTCCATGTCTGTAAGCAGGGTTTACCCCAACACACTAGATTAGGCTAAAATCACATTGGGTAGTTTGTGCTTCAGAGTTTGTGACAACACAGCTATTGCTTTAGCATCTTATATTAGCCAGGCCATCACATTCAGTCATGATAAAGATTGGTTTGTGTATAGCATGCTATGCCTATACTGCAATCGTGTTTTGTTAACCTATATATATGGTTCAGCATGTTTATATTAAAATCTTCAATGAAGTAGCTCCTGGGTCCGCTCTGCCACTTGTGGGTACCAAAGAGAGGGCCTAAGTTATGGAAAACTGTTCCCAAAGAGTTCTGACACCTGCTTTATTGACCTTTCAACATAAAGCAATGATGTTGTTGTTTTCCCCCAGTTGTTTAAATCTGTCACATGGAACAGAGTAAAAGTCTTTAAAACACCACCAGTGCTACTTGTTGTTATTTATCTAGAGACTCAGATATAAAAATAAATTTGGGTTTACAATTTTTATTGTTTATTCTTCACTTTCTGAATGAAAAACTTTCATTTCTCTCTCTCTTTCTGTCTCTCTCTCACACACACACACCCAGGGAGGGGGGAGAAAGAGGCAAGAGGATGGATAATGGATGGATAGATAGATACCAGAATCTAGGTGGCAAGGCTAGATTTGAGTTCCAGAAGAATCCAGGAGGAATACCCACCATGTACTGTGCATATAGTACTCCATTCTCTGTGAGGGCTTCAAAGTATAAGTTGCCATCCATTTTTATAACTTTTGACAATCTCAGTTTAATACTCTTCTCATATCTCCTGGTGTTTTTTCACTTGAGTGCCATCATCATCTGGTGCCGTTCACATGGAAACCATCTCTTATTCTGAGTAGTCCTTTGTGGTTTGAGAACCATTCTGGTATTTTTCTACAAGTTGCAGAAGCTGAACTCTTCCAGAACTTCTTTTCTATGCATGTGCAGAGGCACACACACAGTCACACCAATCTGCCTATCTGCTAGCTTGTGCAGTTAAGGTATGCTCATGCATGCCTTCATAAAGTAGGTCATTAAGTATATTGTCTCAGAATGAGGCCCAAGTAATAAAAAATGTACATTGATTACAGGATGTGATCAAGGGAAAACACCAGCCTTCTTGTGAGGAAGCCACAGTTCCTGACTGTAAGTTTCTGTAGACTCCGTGCTTGCTAAGCATTAAGGCTGCTCTGAAGAAAGGGCAGGTGTGGGGGGTGCATGTTTGTGGAACAAACTACCCAATGTGATTTTAGCCCAATCTAGTATATTGGGGTAAACCCTGCCTATAGACATGGAATACAGTGGGTGGTCCTTAAACATTCTGGTCCTAAGGTATTTTAAAGGCAAACTGAGCAGTGTGAAATAAAAGAAGAACAAATCTCCTTCATGGCTTGCTTTGAGTGGGTCTGACATACTCCAACTTTTATACTTGTCTTTTATACCCTACCACATTGATATATGCTACAAGATACTACAGGAGCCAAACAGCTCTCAACCAATATTTGGTAAATACACATTATTTCTGATAACAGTATGGTGGCTTATGCTCCCTCTTTATACCTTTATATATGAATGATCTGACATGCAAGGTAATATGTGCTGCTTTTCTCATGGATGCTCATCCAGGTATGCCTCAAAAGCAAAACCGAATAGCATCTCACCATTCATGTTCCTTAGCAGCTGTTAATGAGGGATATTTTGCCACTGATTCCTGAATCTCCCACGTAAAAACATCATTGCTTACTTTGCTGGGCTATTTTTAAGAGTTTGTTTTAATAGGCCATGGCAATATATTCTTTTTTTAAAGCTGTATTTTAAAAAAAAAAGGGGGGGGGGGATTAGCCAAACAGTGTTTGACATGAGAGTGTTTCAGACATTCATTTTGGCAGTTCTGATGTCAAAATCATAAAAATGTTCAGTAACTGCTTGGCAGACTAACTCTCTTTTTGTTTGATTTATCTCTTTTCGAACCCTTTGGATAGGTTGGACTTGAATACAAGTAGTCCTCACTTAAAGACAATAACTGGGACCAGAATTTTGTTTGCTAACCAAGCTGGCAGTCCCTGGTTATCATTGTTAAACGAGGACCTCATGTGATCATGACTTCCAACTTCCTGCCAGCTTCCCCACTGACTTTACTTGTGGCAAGCTGGCAGGGAAGGTTGCAGGTCGCAATCATGTGACCATGGGACACCACGATGGTCAGAAATCCAGGCTGGTTGCTGAGTGCCCAGATCGTGATCACATGATTACCGGGTGCTGCGATGGCCGGAACTTCAAGGACCAGTTGTAAGTACCACTTGTTCAGCACCGTCACAAGTTCAAATGGTTGCTGGTTGTTAACCAAGGACTACCTGTATGGTGGTAGAAAATATTAGCAACAGTTATAAATACCCAGAAGAAAAGATCCCCTTTATTACCCCACAATTTGTTCCTGTGTACGACAACTTTCTCTCTTCCTTCTCTGTTTCTTTATAAAATAGTCAATACATATCCATATAAAAAATAATACTACAGTTCTAACAACTATCAATACATATTTTCAGCACAAATAAAACTCTATCCCAGTCTCCTGGTGTTAGATGGATCTGTACTTTTTTGTTGGCCTTTGAGCCAGTCTTGAGTCTCAGGAACTTCATACACAAGTCCATGAAGTTTTCTCAGCAAGATTTTCAGAAGTGGGTTGCCAGTTTTCTTCCTAGGGCTGAGAGAGAGGGAGTGGCCCAAGGTCACTCTCTCTAAGAAGGCGGCAAGGGCAAACCACTTCCAAAAATGCTACCTAGTGTCAACCTTTGAGGAAGACCAGGTCAGGAATTAGACTCCACAAGGACTACTGGAACAATATTGTTGCAGAGTATAATACCCAAATGTTGAAAACGTGACAACATCTCCCCACTCTTATACCAAAGAGAATCAAGGTAGGGCCATCCCTGCCTTTTTCCCTCCTCCCTTCCTGCGCTAAGCTGCTGATTACATTATGGCTGTTGAACATCTTCTTCAAAGCCATCTCTGTATTCCTTTAAACCTTGAAAACTGTGTGGATTGTCCATGTAGTCACCACAAGTCAAGACTGACTCAAAGGAATCATTTGAGTAAATGATAAATACATGGTAATGTTAATTCAGCTTTTCTTTAAATGCTCATTTAGTACAAATATAATACATATTGTTTTAAATTTTTAAATTGTGAACATACAAGATTCCTTGTTAAGTGCAAAATGACAATTTTATTTGGTCCATAAATAGCAGGATTTTCTCTGATCATCCTCTTGATTAGTAATCAGTAATTCAACCCTCTTCCAATAGTGGTATTATCTTGTAATTTATTTGTATGACTGGCATTGCTTTTTACCTGATAAGATTAAAAGTATTAAAACTAATGGTAACACCTTCTTTTGTACCACATTGTTTTTTCTATCTCCTATTCTGGTAGTCGTGCTTCCTTACAAAGTTTCTGTTTCTAATATCTTGTTCTATCGGAGCTGCACTTCACAAATCTGGCCTTTCAGGGGCCGTGTCTTGTTTTAGGAACGGCTTTGCATTTTGAGAACCATCTTGTGTATTGCATTCTCAGAAGTTTTTTTCGGGTTTTTTTTCAACATTCTGCATTAATTGAATTTTCCAGAACAAGCCCTTTTGCTTCTTTAACCTGTTTTGAATGGATCTCATATATCCACTTTTATATATCTCCCTTCATACCTTCACACAAATATATAGCACAAGGTACATATAGTAACCACACAGCAACATTGATAGCAATATAGTGACAAATATAATTTTAATCCTGCTATGCTGACTTTGTAACCAGGGGGTGGGGGGCATTAAAGTTTATTTTCATCTTTACATTTTAATTGTGATATTATTTCTGGTAAACTGTCCAGAGAATACAACTGAAAAGAGGGAATAACAATACTTCTAAGGAATACATCCAACTCACAATTTGATGGAATCTGAGCCCAGTCCAAGGAGAGAGATGTTGATTTGATTTTCCTCACTGCTCTCCTTATGCAGAACTGAAGAGCTGAGCAGGTGCTATTGCTTCAAATATTAGGGACCATGTGTGCGTGTACAGAGTCAAAATGTTTTCAGTCTTCAATCCAGCTATCACAGACTGGAAAAAGAGGTAAGGGAGGTTAGCTAAAGAGTGAAGAAAAAAAGAAAGTTCCCCTCCTCTTATCTTTATGGAAAAACTCAAACAGCACTTTTAATGATGAGAACATTCTGCTCATTCTAAAACATCTCGAGTGCTTTACCACATCATGAATTCTCCTTGGGCAGCACTGCCATCATGCAGAAAAAAACAATAAGGAGAAAAATAAAGACCAAAAAGCGGGAATGGAAGGGAGGGGGGTAACCAAGCTTACACTCATTATTCTCTGCCGGCTGCTAGTGCCTTGTTAAGTAGCTTGTATGCTGGATTATCTGAGTCATGCAGCCCAGCAAATGGGGTCTCTTACATGCTGAAGCTGTGAAAACTCCAAGTTGGTTTGGGCTGTGTCTTCCTGTAGTACCAAGGGCTTTGTTTGGGAGATGAGTTGCTTGCATAAGGCATAGAGCTGGGGAGTAGAGAGGCCTGCAAAGATCTACTTCCAGCAGCACAGTTTGCATTAATCTTCTCATTCTGAGCAGAGGTGGATTATCATTAGGAAACTTCTGGTCTGTCCTTTCTTTCTTTCTTTCTTTCTTTCTTTCTTTCTTTCTTTCTTTCTTTCTTTCTTTCTTTCTCTCCTTCCTTCCTTCCTTCCTTCCTTCCTTCCTTCCTTCCTTCCTTCCTTCCTTCCTTCCTTCCTTCCTTCCTTCCTTCCTTCTTTCTTTCTTTCTTTCTTTCTTTCTTTCTTTCTTTCTTTCTTTCTTTCTTTCTTTCTTTCTTTCTCCTTTTTCCCCTTCTTTGAAGGATGTTCTCAAAGATTTCAGCCTTTTAGGCTAAACAAGACAAAGCAAAAGAGAGAGCAGAAAGCAAAAGAGAAAAAAGAAAAGAGGAATAAAGGGATGACAATAAAGACAGATGGAAAAATGGGAAAGATATATTTATTTTAGAAAAGTCAGAGAAGATTAGTGGAAGGGGTCAAAGGTGTCAGGGCTGTCAAAAAGAACTAGAATGGGAAAAGGCCTCTTAATCACATGAACAATGTCGATAAAAGGACATCATTTTAAGGAAGTAGAAAATTAAATTATTCTATGAAGAAGAGAAGAAGGAACCAAAAGACAGGAAAGAAGCATGAACTTTCAAAAAGGAAATGTGCATGTGGTCATATCAGCACTCCAGCTGTATTTCTATGCATTCAGTTTTTCTATTCCTCATTCTATATGTACACAGTTTCCTCCTCCTGAATTTATATGGATTTGCCTCCCTAAACTAATGATAGTATTGTATAATGGCATCCCCTACTGTATGTAAGAACACAGAGCTTGGTAGAGTCAAGACAAACAACCCAGGTTTATTCCTGCTTTTAGTGATCATGAGTCACTTCAGCTTGTTTCTTTTCAATGTCTCTGCTCTAAATGTGAGAAATGATAAAACCATTACATTGTCTCTGTCACTGGAAATAGGTATGATAGTGTTGAGAAGCTGCAGTTAGGAGGGTGAAAAGACACCAAAAAGATGGCAACACTGTGTATTGATGTTCCTAAGGCTTAAGAATTAAGTAAATGGTGTACTCTGAATGAGGTTGTCTTCCTTCGATGAGGCAAATATATAACTAGGAAGCCCTATCACATACCAAGATTCCTTGCAGAATAGCCAGTTGTTTGCAGTCTGCTAAGTTCCCATCTTGTTCTTCCTCCAGAGGTAAAAGAGGGAAGAAAGTCAATTAAACGCTGTTGCAGTGATAAGATTAATAAATATTTATCACAAGATAGTTTCAGTGTACTGATACACCAGGATGCTCAACAATATATAAGGAGCCAATGTTTAGTCTCCGTATTGTTTTACAAGAGAAGATGAACCACATATTGCAGGTCCTTCCTTATATTCTTAAGCAAGGATGCCTAATTGGGACTTTAACTGTTCAATTAAGCCTTCAATATCTAGATTCCCTGAGTGATACTTTACTTAGTAAATGTAAGCAAGGCAGCCAGGTTTCTGATTTTACCAGGTAGATCAGAGATCTAAATCACAAATCTTATGCATAAATAGTTGTATCAGTCTAACACATATCTTTCATGAAGAGAGCACAATCTGTAATCCAGTTAATCAGATCAGGAAGAATTAAAGTTTATCTAATCTGCTTGGTTCTGATTGTGATCTCCCCTCTTTCCTTCATAGGCTGAACCTTCCAGCTGTGAGAGGCCAAGCTGTTCTAGATTTCAGCTATGCTTGCTGCCACTATGCCCACGCAATGGCTGCCATATCCTCATTCGGCCCAGGAGGAAAAGGAAAACACACAAGGCAGAAGCAACAGCAGGCTTGCGCCAATATCCCTGAAAATTCCACCAAAGCCACTGATAAGGCTGATAATGTGTTCCATGCCTTCCCATCAGCTCAGTACTGAGGACGCACTGTCACCACACCTACCTGCATCTTAAGGCACCCTCCCTCAGGCAGGAGGATAGGATCAGCCCAGGAAGGAAAATACTATTCTGCCAACTTCATATGAGAAGAGCACAAGACACACATGGGGCTTCAATCTGGTAAGCAGCAGTAGCCTCCCATGGTCTCTTGCCTAAAACTTGCAGATGGAAAGCAGGAATTAGAGCCCCATTAGAAGACAATGGAAAGACTTCCACACCAACCCTCCATGGCAAGGACACTGCTCCATGCTATTTAAAAAACAGATGGAGCACAGCATTCATACAAGGCAAAAGAAATATGGAGAAACAGTTGAGGCAATTCTGTTATGGCAAGTATGCCCATTTCTCTTTTCTTCCCTGGATGGGGGGTTCTCTATCATGGCACCCCTAGTTATTAGAGTAGATTCAATGTTGGGTTTTGTATCTTGAGCCACAGAGGAAGGGAGCAGAGAAATTTCATCATTGTATCTTGTTTTGGATGTCACTTCTTATGCAAACATGCACTTATGTTGAGGGTGTGGCTTTGATCATGGCCTGGAGGAGTAAAAGATATAGCGTATGGTCCTTTTCTATCTGGTTTCCACCATTCCCATGGCTGCCTGTTTTTACAATTCTGGTGCTAAACTTTTCCATTTTGCTAATATTCTGGAGGTATCGTAACTTTCATGGAATTGGTATTTTTTATCTTCTTCCAGCTTAGCAGAACATCCACCAATCCTGTAAACCCTCAGCCAGTGTACCTAATTAGGATTTTATTGAAAACTGGACTTAAAATCACAGTTACAGACATTATAGTGTGGCTCTGTAGTTTCAAAATAGTTGCCTAGTACAGTTGATGAAGAGGGAACAGGGAAGAATAGTAAGTAGAACAAAAGAAGTGTTGTAATCACTGACCAAACATGGAGAATTTAGACATTTGTTGTGCTACTCAGTTATGGAACCAGAGGAACCCTGCACGTTTCTTAACACATGTATGCCACAGTTGGTAAAACAAAATCCACTGAGGACAAACTGTTCTGCCTTCCTTCTCCCACTCATAAGATGGCACAAGAAATGTGTTTAAAAACTGAAGTATCACTATATGCAAAAGAAAAATATTTTACAATGAAGGTAATACCATAAGAGCCATTCTGGATCACAGAAAAACCCAAACTAGTTTTGCAGGTAGTAAGCAGCTCAATAGCCATTACAGGTAGCCGTCAATTACCAACTGCAATTGGGACCGGTAACTTTGTCATTAAGCAATGTGGTCATAAAGTGAAATGACACGTGACTGTGCCAACTTATGTCAATTCTGGCTGTGGTTGTTAAGTGAATCACCTGTGGTTAACTGTGATGTCACACGACCGTGACTTGCAACCTCCTGCTGGCTTCCCCATTGACTTTGCTTGTCGGAAGCCAGCTGTGAAGCTCGCAAATGGCAATCATGTGACTGCAGGATGCAATGATCATCGTAAATGCGTGCCGGTTGCCAAGCACCCGAATTTTGATCATGTGACACAGGGATGCTGCAACGGCCACAACTTCAAAGACCAATCATAAATTTCCTTTTTAATGAGTGGTCATTAAGCGAGTTCTATCTGTAGTTACTATTAACATGCCAAAGAGATAAGAGTTATTGTATACCCCATAACTTTGATAGGTGCAACATAGCATATAAGAATTGTATTTTTCCTTTGCACATGTGTTACATATTCAGGAGTGCTTAGCTCTCTAATTACCTATTTTTGGGTAATGTGCCTAGCAACATCATGACTTCTGATATAAGTAGCTATAATAAATTCCCACCAAGTCTTTTCTCACATTCACAGTTTGGGACTGGGATTCATACCAAAAGAAAATTGTCACTAGAGTGAAGTCTTACTCTCTCTCTAGAGTTAGAACCACTTGAATCTTCAGAATGGATGTTAACTTGCATAACAAAATGCTTTCTTTTCTTCTGCAGCATAACTAATAATATTTCCTATTAGGGAACTCCTATCTGGTTCTTTCTGGGCGGTCTAACCCTGTGAATAAGAATCTTGCCCAGAATTCTTTTTGCTGGTATCACAGATGTCCATTAGAGACAACAATGATGTAAGGCACATCACAATGTTCTTATGCAAAGGATGCAAATTGTGTAATTTACATCACTTATGTCATGACACAAATGGCCTTTATACATAATTCATATTACTTGGTGATGAGGAGGACATGGCACACATGATGTCACTTGCCTTTCCTTGTTCCCTAATGGATGCTCATCCACATATGCCTCAAAAGCAAAACCGAATAGCACCTCACCATTCACATTCCTTAACAACTGTTAATAAGAGATATATTGCCATTGATTCCTGAATCTCCCACTATTTAGTTTCATTGGGTGATACCTTATGACAGGCAGAGAGAATATCTCTCTACCATTTTCTTCACTTACAAATGTATACACTTCTATCTTGTTCCCTGTCTTTACCTTTTTAATAAGATGCCAATTTAGAAATAATTACTATGATTTTTAAAAAATATACAACTCATCTCACTGTTATAAAGAAGACTGACCATCCAAGTACTGGACAAGTACTTGATGGGCAACCTCAAGATTCTTCTTCATCCTTCTTATGGGTCTCTTAGCCAATGGACAAAGTTGAGGACACCTCCAAATAAAGAGCTGTCCTTTAATAGCCCTTCAAATAGGATATTCATTCTATTGCTCTTTTGAAAACAAGTTAGAGCATTAAAATATTCAACCATGTTTGAGTCAGCAGAAAACTAAACTAGCATAAAATTTGCTCTCCTGATTGCTGAACCCTAGAATGCATCTGTTGTCACCTGATTTCCCTCTGTGATACTAGGTGACAAAACCTAATAGATTTTGCACATCTTGAAGCTGCTCTTGGAGACCAGCCAGATTTAGGGGAAGAATACTACTTTAACACTGGTACAGCTAAGATTGATTCATTCATGGGCTGGAGATGCAAGGAAGGCAGTGTGACGTGGACAGTGGTCAGCCTGACACACAGCAAGATTTGTGACTGAACCAGCAGCAAATTTACTGGGTAAGTATACATGTGATTCTGCTTGCAAAGTCAGGAGAAAGCCAGGCCAGTCCCACAGCTGTGGAAACGTAAGATAAAGATAAGGAACAAGTAGTTAGATTCCAACTTCCACCAATTCCAAAGATAAAGATTGCTAGTATCTAATGGTATTTGAAAGGCCACAAATTCCCCATCCCATTCTTTTTATATGCACATTAATCCATATAATTAAAAGTCAATACGCCATTTTTAAAAGAAAGCCTTTTAAATGCATCTCCCTCTGTCCTCCTGTATTTGACATTTAGGCTGAAATCCCAAACTAACTTAGTTGGCATTATAATCCATCATATTCTATAGAACCTGTTTGAATCATAGGATTGTGCTATAAAGGTATTTTGGGGACATCACTTTTTGCAAGTTCTGTGGTGAATGTTTCAAATGGAATTTGATTTCTCCATATTTACAATCCTTTCAGCAAATGGTGCGTCTGATGGTATCACAGGTCTTGCACGGAAACCACAATTTCTCTTCAATATGCTTTTGGGATTACCAAATTCTATACCTCCTCCTCTGTCTTTAATTGTCCCTGGTTTGGAAGAGATTGCTAAATGATAGGGCTTATGTCAATGCTGTGAAAAACTCTACTTTCTGGTTCTTATAATCAGGTTGGGGCAACGGGCTGCTAGACATAATCTCTCACTACTGGTTCAGTTGATGAGAGCCTAATGGATGGTGTAGATCAGGCAAAGGAACAGTTCCTAAGTATTTCTATTGGCATTCCACAATCACTGTGGTGTTTCTTTCCTGCATGTAGAATATAAATCCTGAATCAAAACTGTTCAATGTATCCTGGCGCTAACATGGAAATGGTATATGGAGAGTCTCTACAAGTTATTGGGAACTGTGTAAAATGAAGCACAGTTTGATTCAGTCCATGATCCAACTGAATTTTCATCCACATCTAAGCTATAAAAGACAGAGAGAGAAAAAGATGACTTTCTATTGGGATGAAAAATGACAGCCGAATCCGTAAGTCACTTAGACCAAAATATTAGAATGTATGCTTTAGGCTACAATCCTCTTATTAAAATCAGAGGAACCTCTGAATAAGCATTGGGGAGGAAAAGGGCTGCTAATCCCTTTGAAGCAAACAGAGGTTAAAATGCTTTCACTTAATCAGGATTTAAACTGCTTTGTTTTCCACCATCAGTATCAACCTGTATATTTGTCAGTGCCGATGGGCTACCCTCTTGGCCTTAGCTCAGCTGATGCTGACTCTTAGGCAAAGGTCTGTATCTATAATTCTGGCTCAGGATGCAGGTTCAAGCATATATAGATATATAAATGGTTAAATAGATGAAAACTGACAAATATGATCATTGAAGGCCCATCAACAGTAGCAGCACAGGATGGTGCTCGACTTAGTTCAAAACGGTTATCTTTAAACCCTAAGCAGCTTTGGGCTTGAAGGTCCGAAGAACATCACCTTAGGGATGTAAGCCTGCCTCCGAGCGTCCCTCCAAATTAAACTAGGCTGGTGGATACAAAATAGGGCATCCTAAGTTGTGGCCTGGCATTTCTGGAACTCCTTGCCTTCCCCGTGGAGATTTTCCTGGTGCCTCCTATGGTAGTTATCCATCAGCAGGCATTTCTCTTCCCTCAGGCATTTTAGATTAGATATCAGTAATATCTAGGGTATCTCACAAATGACCTACAAGCAAGCTGTTAGGTAGATTAGTTTCAACCTTGGGATTATCCAGTAAAAATAAGCTACTGTTTTTGTTCTGTTCTTTGTTGGCATGTGTAATAGTATACACAGAGAGAGAGAGAGACAGACAAACACAATGTACAGTATGTGTGTGGGCAATTGTTTGATCAGTAGTTTAAAAATCTGGTACTGAGAAAGTTGCTGTAAAAAGGGAGCTCCATCACCTCCAACGAAACTGTAACTAAAATGAATTACTCATTAAAAGTAAATAGACTATTTACAGTATGTGTACAAAGAGGGAGCGAGAGACTTTTACTATGTAAGTTTTATTATGACTGAATCACAAGATGAATAAAACATTCAAAATATGTAGCTAGGCAATAGTTTTATTAGAAATATACACAGAATGGTAGGCAAGCTTTGAAGATCTCCTGATCTCTTCATCATTTTTTCTTCAGGGCGAGGTAAAGCTGACTTGATTTTGAAGTCAAGAAATGTATATGATCAAAAGTCCAACAATGGAATGGTGGAAAAGCTACAATTTTAAATAGTTGAGGCCCTACCATACTTCATGAGGATGTCAGGCTATACCTACAATTACTGGAGTAAAAAGACACACAATGCTTGATTTCTTCCTTTTTCAAAACATTTCCAGTATTTATTTGAATTTGTCCTCAAATGTTACCAAACATGTAGATTCCTTGGCAGTTTTGACTAGAGAAATGGCACACTTAGCAAAATAAAAGAGATTAATTTTGTGTTCCCCTAGATTAAAAAAAATATACCATGTCAATAGTGATAGGTATTAGTCAGAAGAAATGAAGCGATTGTTATTTAGAGGTTGGAGATAAGTAAACCTTTTTATTCTCTGGTACTAGATGTTGGAAAATCACTAACTTCCAGTTGAGTGTGCACTCAGCACACTCCAAGTCAGTCCCTATATCCGGATCAGAACAAGCACACGTCACTCAGTTCAGCAAGCCAAAATATAGTTTGATGTTTACTTATTAAACATCAGCAAACCTCAAAGACAGTTAACTGATAAAAGGGGACAAAAGACAGGTGAAATCAAGGACAGAGAAAGACATAAACAACAATTATCTGCATGTATATCTGTATCTATCCAAGGGACAGAACTTTCCTGAGCCACTGGAAACAATACATTGGCTAATTAGCAGGGAGAGGTCCAAAGGGAGTGGTCTTTGTTCCAGCTTTAACCCTTTTAGGTACAGAATAGCAGCAGAAGAGAGATGGAAAGTAGGACACCAGGTGACCCTCCTCTATCCTGCACCATTAAAGAAACAATTTGGTGGGCAAGGATGAGGCTTGTACAGCTAAATTTTTTTTTTCAAGTGACACATGAAATAAGTAAGCCAAGTTTACCCATATATTTCTGCTTATTTGATTTGAATTAATATTACCAGTGTTGCTTTATAAAGTCAAAAGCCTAACTACTGTGCAAACAATAAGGTGTTTTTCAAAAACCCATTGATATCTGGTAAAAGTCACCACAAAGTTGTCTAGATTGTTACTACATCAGAGAAGCTTACTCTTACACACACCTATTCAAAATAAATATTTCTGTTTCCAGTAGGGTTTACTTTCAGGTATGGGATTGCAAATTAATTCAAGGGAGACTATTATTTCAACTCTGTTATTCATAAGTAATTCTACCAGAGGATTATAAAATGCAGAAGGAACATTCCAACAGAAATTCCAAATAACATGGACATGATGGAAAAAAACAAAAGAATTTAACCATACCAGAAATGGCTGATGGGTACAGACGTTTATATGTAACTATACAAACCATCACAATAAATAAAAACATCCCATTGATGGCACTTCAGATAACAGGATGAAAATTGGGTTCCAGTTTCAATACAGTTGATAAATATTATAGGTACCGTAGCTTGACTTTTTTAAAAGGTGGGTTCTTGTTTTGCTTTTGTCCTCATTCCTGGAAATAATTCTTTGGAAAAAGGCTGACTTTTTGATAAACTCTCCAGAGGTAGGTTGCACTCTGCAAGTTGACGTCTAGAAACCTGCAGACTCAAAGGGGAGACAACCTGTTCTACCATTAGGAACTTTGCGCTAAGAATATGCCCTTTTTTCCTTCACAGTCTGACATCCTGCAAATCTCAACTTTAACTTTTGAAGAAAAAGTTTCTAATCCTTCTACTGGAACACATCTCCATGGTTTTTATTTAAATTTAAAACAATATTTATTTTAAAATATATTTAGAAGCAGTGGTTTCAGTCTGACTGTCTCCCTCTACTACTACTTTTTAACAGCTCACAGCAGACACAACACCAGTTGCTAAGGGTTATTGAAATAATGCTATGAATCGATGACAAACATAATGTGTCACACAAAGGTCTGCAATTTGTTGCACTGTTATCATAAGTACCATGGAGGATGAAGAGAAAGAAAGAAAGAGAAAGACAGATAGACAGACAGACAGACAGACAGACAGACTCCGGCAACAGTACACAACTTGTATACTGAACTCTTTTCTTACGCTGCTTCACAACTGCATGAGCAGCTTTATATTTTCAGTTAACAATGTAAACCAATGTTTTGTAATAGTTTCTACCTTTTGTTTTATACTAGGATGAAAAATGAATTTTTATTTTATGGGAAAAAAGCCCTGAGCTTCCAACAGTAGCTTGCTCCTTCCTGCCTACCTGCCTGCCTGCCTTCCAAAATTTGGGGATCTATTTATTTTCTGCTGTAATAATGTGGGGAAAGCCAAAGTCATCCTGATCAGAAAACACCTAATAGCAATTCATTTTTTTAAAAAATCATCTGAAAATGTATATGCATAGCCCACCAAGAAATATAAGCATTCAGTTTCAGTTAATTTTTCATTGGTCTAAATGTTAATTTAGAGGCACGGGAGCAGTAGAGAGGAGGGAAAAAGCTGGCTTGAAATAGCCACCAAGCATGTATATTTTTCCTCTCCTATTGCATCCGCAGAATGCCGCCCGGCGGCCCTGTTTAAGATCACCTAATCTCTTTTGGGAAAGGAGGCCCCAGTGGCCCACCTGCAGGGCCACATTGAGGAGTTTTCTGGCCATCTGGAGGATAAAATTGCTCAGATCAGTTCCCAGTTGGATACCAAGTGTGGGGCATAACCTGTGGAGAAGCCTGGGGATCGTGCTTACCCTATTATCTGGGAAAAGTTTGATCCTGTTGGGCCTGAGGATGTGAACAGGGTCCTCTGGTCTGTAAATGCCACCACTTGCCAATTAGATCCATGCCCCACCTGGCTGGTTAAGGCCGCTCAGGAGGTGACGTGGGCGGGTCCAGGCAATGGTGAACTCATCCTTGAGAGAGGGAGTGTTTCTGGCTGCCTTTAAAGAGGTGCTGGTGCATCCCCTCCTCTAGAAACCATCGCTGGATCCCAACATACTGAACAATTTTCGTCCAGTCTCCCACCTCCCCTTTTTAGGGAAAGGTGGTTGAGAAAGTCGTGGCACTGCAGCTCCAGAGGATCCAGGATGAAACAGATTATTTGGATCTTTTTCAATCAGGTTTCAGGCCCAAATATGGGATGGAAACAGCATTGGTCTCACTCCTGGATTATCTCTGGCGGGAGTGGGACAGGTGCATCCATCCTTGCTCTTCTTGACTTCTCAGCGGCTTTCGATACCATTGACTGTGGTATCCTTTTGGGTCAGCTTGGGGAGTAGGGATGGGTGGTGCAGTTTTGCGCGGGTTCACTTCCATCCTTCAAGGCTGGTCCATTGGTGTTGATAGGGAGCAAGAGGTCCAGCCCACGGCCCCTTCTTTGTGGGGTGCCAAAGGGTTCAGTACTCTCTCCGCTCCACTTCCATCTACATGAAACCACTGGGTGAGATCATCTGCCACTATGAGATGAGGTATCATCAATATGCAGACAATACCCAATTATACATCTCCATCCTGGGTGATTTGAGTGATACTGTGACCACCCTTTTGAGGTGCCTGGAGGCTGTGGGGGTCTGGATGGGGTGCAACAGGCTTCAGCTGAACCTGGTAAGATGGAGTGGCTGTGGATTGGGGGCTCCTCTGTATCCAGGAGTTTACCATCTTTGGTTCTGGATGAGGTGTCACTGCCCCAGACAGACCTGGTGCGGAATCTGGGGGTCCTCCTGGACTCACGACTCCTGGTAAAGGAGCAGGTGGCAGTCATGGCCAGGAGGACCTTTGCTCAACTTTGTGTTGTGCGCCAGTTATGCCTTTTCCTGGATCGGAAGTCTGTACAGTCAGTCACTCATTGTGATGGAATGGTTTGGTGAAGGCCGCGCTCAGGGAGATAAGCATTTCCTTAGCCCCCAGCGAAAGCATGGGAAGGTTAAGAGGATGAGACTGGCACCACCCTAAGGAATTCGCAGTGTTTGCTTGCTGGCTTGGGAAGTTTAGATTCAGTCTGGCAAGATTCTGTCTTGTGGATGAAAGCTATCAAACTATACCTGTACCGTCTCATGGAGTTCTTTGGGCTGAACCTGACACTCATGCCCTCATCATCTCCCATATAGACTATTGCAACTCTACATGGAGCTACTCTTGAAGAGTATCCAGAAGCTACAGCTGGTGCAAAATGCGGCCATGCAGGCAATTTTGGGCGCCCCAAGGATGGCACATGTAACACCTTTGCTGCAGGAGCTGCATTGGGTGCCAGTTTGCTTCCAGGTCCAATTCAAGGTGTTGGTTATCACCTTTAAAGCCCTACATGGCTTGGGACCAGGTTACCTGAGGGACCATCTCATCCCCATTATATTGACCTGTCCCACCCAGTCAGGCAGAGAAGGTATGTTACAGACCCTATGAAAAAATGTCAACTGACAGGGCCCAGGAGGAGAGCCTTCTCTGCTGTTTCCCCCACCCGATGGAACACTCTTCCCCCAGAGGAGAGGCAGGCCCCCACTCTCCCAGCCTTCCGGAAAGGACTGAAGACCTGGCTCTGCCAATTCACGTGGGGTGAGAGGGGATATAACCAATCCTGCAGGTGGCTAGCACCTTCAAGATGCTCCCCAAGCCTAATAACTCTTTGGAAGATATTTATTATTTATATAGGAAGTCTTCTTGTAATGTATTTTAATTCATATTTATTCTATTTTAATTCATGTTTATTCTTTTTACTGTAAACCACCCAGAGTTGCTCTGCAGTGAGATGGGCGGTGACAAGTTTGAAATATAAACAAATAAATAAAAAAATAAGTGCTCCAAGCAGATTCTTTCTGGATGTTTAACTGCATCTACCAGTTTACTGTCTGTGCTAGTACAGCTGTCTTCTGCTCCTTTGGTTCCATCTCAGATATTTTAATCCATCAAAAGTCTGTATCATATTTTATTCAAACCTGCTCCTATATAGAATTCTTTTAAAAAGGGCATGGAAGGAGATGCCTGGGATGGATGGACAGGGCTCTGGCAAGGAGCCAGAAGGGACAATGGGGATACGTGTTCCCGGCCAGAAGACAGAAGGGCCTTCAACAGTATGCAGGGAACAACGGGCCTGGTAACACTATTGAATTATATTGTCATTTCTTATGTAGTTTCTCTGGATGCAGGTTTCTTAATTTAAAGGGGAGGGGGGGGGTTGGAACTATGTAAGTATATAAAACTCTAACCCTTTTCAGATTGATCCAAGCAAATTTCTGTGCGGATTCTTTACTAAAGGACAGATACTAGTGCAGTGTTTTTCAAACCTGGCAGCTTTAAGATGTGGGTTCTGTTCAGTGCTGTTGCCTATGCTGTGAGCAAGTCAATTTCCAGGGCTCTTGCAAAACTATCCTCATAGAAGCTGTTATTAGAGGTTGTCATTCCTAACCAACACAGACACAAATTAACAGTGATGGGAGTCATAATCCAAAATATCCAAAGTGTGCCAGACCTGAGAAAGACTAAAAAGAGACTACAGATTTACAGAACTTTCCTATATGCCCGATTGGTTGGATCTGAAGGTAGATTCGCCACTATCGAAAGCTCTGGAGTGTTTGTTTTCTCTCCTCTCTAATCAAACCAATACAAGGACATTTATTAACACCAGCACCAAACGGAGTGGGTCCAGCAACTGGAAGGGGCTGTAGATCCTGTCACATTCTCCTGCCTCTAATACCAGAGAAGAGCCAATCTCAGTGCCTTCCAAGAGAAATGGATATATCAGGGACCTTAAACACAAATCACCATGAGCGCCACGTGATTTATTGAATTTTTTAAAAAAAGTGTATGTACGTATGTATGTAATACATTTATATTGCCACCTGTCTCATGAAATATGACTCTGAGTGCCGTACAACATAGTCACAATTTATTGAAATATACAGCTACTTTTTGCCATTTCACTATGGCCACTTATCTGAAAGTTCCTTTTCTGAACCAGGACACCATTGTTTGGTTTGGTGGTTGTTGAATCACAGCATAAAATCCTTAAACCTATAATCCGAAACTGGCAGGTTTATCTGCTCAGGATCCCATCTCAGCCTTTTGGCTAGGAACCACTGGGTATCCCTCAGTAGAGGCAACTGTGCCTTAAATTTATTTCTGCCAAGAAATAAAAACTATACTGGCAGTTCTCAAAAGAAAAAAAATGTGTTTGGTCTTCAATGCGGCATAGGTCACTCTTTTACAAGAGGTTATATTTCTTGCAAATTTACCTCAGGTTTGGATTACTTTTAATGGCAAGTAGGCTAAAAACTGACCAGAGAAATACATTCTGTCACACACATTAAAAAAGCAATTGCCATTTGGCATTTTTCTGCTATGATGTATGAGGAAGCCTGAATGCTTATGGGGTTAAATCAGTTTTAAGATCTGAGCCTAAAGTGAGGGCTTGTACTCTAAATTTCCTCCCTCCAATTGCCTAACAGGGACCAAACCATTAATCATGCACTTTTTCAGATAACCATACTAGCCAGAAATTTTGATTTCTTGTCAATACATTATTTTGGTGCTCTTCCTGTTTGGCAGATCAAGGAAAACAAATGATCTAAAATTAAAATCTGAGCAACTGATGGCAACCAGGAGGGAGGGGAAAGGCTGGTTGACAGCTGAGAACAGCAGAAAACACCTCTCTCCCTGTACGTCTAGCAAAGAGTGCCTGCCGGAAGTGGGCACCAGCTCGCCATTCTTGTCAGGCACTACAGAAGCTAGGTTTAGAAGACATGGTTCTGCGCCCCATCAGAGAGGGCTGCTTGCGCTTCTAGACCTGTATCAAGGCACCATCAGAACTCAGGGCTTGCTCCCACCGCCATTGCCACCATCCCAGCTCCTCCTTTCTATGGCTTTAGGGTAAGAAGAATGGCACCATGCTCAGGCAGGGCATCCCAAAGCTCTGAGAAGGAGGAACTACCGCAGGGGTGGTAGATGCAAGCCCCATCCATGACTTAAGCTGTAATGGCACTTCATTGTGAAGCTTGGTGTATAGCTACCCCTTGACTTGCCCTGCCCAGACATGAAGTTGTACTTTCTTCCTGCCTAAGGGAAGATCCATAGCGCCATGCTGCAATGAGCCAGCTGCCGATCTACTTCTAGCTGTCACTCTCCTACTGTATGTGTGAATGAGGCCCAGGCAGCAAAAATTACCTGAGGAATTATAACCGGCCCATGAATTTGAGATCCGTGTACTATATGCTAAAGTACATTGGCAATTGTTTGAATATACGCTCATTGTATTCAACATCTTCATTTTTCTGGATAGAGAAACTAAAAGAAAGGGCAGAAGGCTCTTTGTTGATTTCAGTGATTCTTAAGCTCTGATCAGCATTATAAGAAAGCAAAGGAGGCGGACAGAATCAGAAGACCTCTACTCTACCCAGGTATTACAAGGTTTAAAAGAGGTTCTGGGCATTCTGCCACAGAGAAGCCATGCATGGAAGGAACCTTCAGACGTTTAAACTAAAACATGCCTATCAGGTGCAAGCAATTATTCTCTTCTCAGTTCTTTACATTCACATAATTTCTGAACAGGGCTATCAATAAGGCTTTTAAAGATCCAGCCTTATTATCATTTAGAAACATATTTCAATCTAATCCTAAAGCACTGGTCTGTTTACATGTTCAGCTTTCATTACATTACAAATATTTGCAGGCTCTGTATTTAATAACTAATCGGTAGGCAGTTTCATGATTACAGTTTACAGATCACTTCCTAGTTTTTACTTCATTTGTTTGCTTCATTGTGCAGCAACTGATTAAAGGTGAAGCAAAGGGCACAAAACAAGCAAAAAGCGAACAATTACACAATGATTTTTCTGTTTAGTTGCAAGTATTAGCAAAAACTTTGCAAAGCTATGCAGGATAAATGGGCTAGAGTCCCCAGTGTCTTTACTACAATCACTGGTCATCCGACTCTAGAAAGTTTTTCCAGGCTCAGGGGAATTAATATCTTCCAATGGCCAGTAGCATTACTTTAAGGCAGTGTTTCTCAACCTTAGCAACTTTAAGACCGGTGGACTTCATTTCCCAGAATGCTGGGAGTTGAAGTCCACCGGTCTTAAATTTGCCAAGGTTGAGAAACACTGCTTTAAGGTCTGCGAGTGCTCAAGTACTAGAGATAGGAACAGTTTGAAACAGTTCAGTGAGGAAGTACGTGTTGTCCTCCAAGGTTCTGTATTTAGCATATAATCCTATGTTCCATACTGATGCAAGGTTGTAATTTATGTAAGATAATATTGTTTTCATGTGGACTTTGGAGCAGAATATAATTCAACCTGGGTTTGGGGAAAAGAATCCAGTGTTTGCTCAACTAGAACTGGAATTTTATTTCAAGGAATACATGTTTCTTATCTTCATTGCTGGAAGCAGGGAGTTCACTGTTTTTACTCTACTGGTAATAGAATTGTCATTTTTTGGTATCAGTCACTACAATTTTTGCTTTAAAATGGAAACATTCCTCAATACAGCTATAGAGGCATATCTCAGTTTGGTTGAGTTTGACCATCAGGACCAAAATTATTCCACTGTAAAAAATCTAACTATGAATATGCAAGCACTAACAAATTTGCATACTATCTGCATACACTTTGCCTTGGGTACTTGGATGCCCATGGCAAGCGTTCCAAACTTCTACAGTGAAATCTGAATTTGATTCTAGTATATTTCACATTGATATTACAGAGTAACTAGTACTCCATACAGTAAGGGTAGCAAGAAACATGATTTTAAAAGTCCATAAGTAGCATCTCCTCCATTATATCTACCTGTTGCATAGTCTTCTGTTAAACAATGGACAGCTCCAGGCCACCCATCCTCTCCCAAATCCCTCAAAAACAATTTGAAGATGATCCACTGCTGTCTTCACATCTACTGATCTCAAGATGCTAAGAGCAAGGAACAAAACATTGCTACTTTACCTGGAGCTGCCTCAGACCCTGCAGTAATAAAAATCATCTGGTTCCCTCTTCATGCAAATGAAAATAAAATCAGTTGCTTGCTCACACCCCATTATTAATTTATGTTCTGTGCATTTGTCTGCTTGGGTACAAAATATTCTCATTGGATTAGGGGTAGATTTTTCCTCCTGGAAGATCTGAAACTGGAAAGCACAGTAAGGCAGGAGCTTCTGCAAAATGAACTGCTCGTAAACTCCCCACAGCCACACCCTCTTTCAAAGGTAAGTTTTACTGCAAAATAAAATCACATGACCATGCTAAGATCTATAAGCCAACAGAAAACTAGGCCTGTACAAATTGTGTATTATTAATTACCAATCCCTATTCTGTAACAGCAATGAAGCTAGTGAGTAGTAGTGTCTTTACTCTTTTAATGCTGAATAAGTTAAAGAAACTGATTGAAGGATTCCCCTGGTTTCATCTCCCCTCACCCCATGTGCCACCAGCTGGCAGGAAAAACAATCACCAGGCCTTAATTATAGTAAAGCAGGGATGTGTAAGGTAGGCAGGTGCTTAGAATGGCAGTTGGGCCACCTGTCAAGTTGCCCAACTAAAAGACCACAGGTATGGGGTGCTCCACCCCTGTAACTATCAGCTGGACTGTTTCTGAACATGTCTCAACACTCTTCTGAAACACTGCTAGACTCATGTCTAGTAATAGCCAGGCTGACGTTCGTGGAAGGCATGGAAGTAGAGTACAGAATGAAGTGGGAGGGAGGGATCAGTAATGAACAAGTTCCATTCTGCACTAGTGCTGCAAGAGCACGGCAGAGTTGGCAGTGAGTGGCAACAGTCAGAAGGAATCTGTAGTTTATGGTTCCCCCAAGGAATAAGAACAGTTACAAGCACATTTACACAAAACCCCTCATTGTAGAAGGAGGAGAAAACCTGTCATGGAAACCTGGTGTCTGATCTCTCTTGTGGCCCAAGCCAAAATGGAGGGCAGTGCCCAGTGACTGAAGGGGAGAAGGTGTGGCCACTGCGATCTAAAGTAGCCAATAGGAGTGTGGCAGATCCCAGCCTCTGGTATTTCATCAGCCACATTGTGCTAGATTGTGTCCTTGACAAAAATTGTGTTGGGAAAATAGAGGAAACAGTACTTGAAATCTGGAACAGCCCAAGATGACTTTAAGCTGCCATGGTTATGAGCTTGGGATGAGATGGAGGCAACATCGTCAAAACATGGAAAATGGTTACCAGATCATGCCCATGTCACAATTAGGAGGACAGGAGGAAGACCCAGCAGTTTCAAATCCATCACATCAGCTTTCAAACACAGTTCACATCATGGATCACAGAGTTTTGAAGTTCTTTTTTTAAAACTGGTACAAAGTCCTTATGCAAAAGGGAAGAATGTGCCTTATTAATAGAACAATTGCATTGTTCTCCCAGTAGAGAACGATCATCTTATGCAAACTGAAGAGTGTGAAGTTTTCCTAAAAAGTGGAGACTTGTTAACAAGGCCATGCTAGCTGCACTAAGCAGTGTTAATCATCTTTGGAACTTGCAGTCTGGAGCGAGCAGACAGGAGCAGCTTTTTATGAAGCTTGTAGTGGAAAGAGGAATGAAATCATGACGTTCTCCTTGAGGCTCTGTATGCTTGGAACTGTTTGGATATTGACTGGGTATCGATTTGTTTTGCTGCCATTTGTTTCCTGCTGTAGCTTTGCTGCATGCTCTGGCACATGGTTTCTGGTGGCAAGATCTGTTGCTGCTTGGAGTGAATCACTGATTTAGTTAAAAGAAGAGCCCAGCAACCACACAGCTTTCTACAAAGCCTGCTAATCCTGGGGAGTTTGCTATCCATGTAAGCATTTTCCTGCAAAATTTAAAGTCACTTGATATTAGGATTTCAGAGAGCCCAGTTATATGGGAGCAAGGGGGAATTTTCCCTTTGTGCCATTATTAACTTGACCATGGTTTATGAAAATCCAGTCATTTTCCAGGAATTTCACACATCAACCAACATGACTGGGTTTGCACAACATACTAGATTAAACTGTGGTTGGCTCATTTGTGGTTCAGTGTATAATTGAAGTCAGCCAAAATGTTAGGGCAATAAGAAGCTAAGCAGATTGTTCTCTTGGCAACAGAGCAAAGGGCTTAGAGCAAAGGGATTCAAACTCCCTCTTGCTGATAATAAATATTTTTGCCTTATGGGTAAATAAACACAGTAAGGAAAAAAGAGTTAGGAAAGTAGAGTATTAAGGCCATCCCATGTGTGGCACAGAATGTTACCTCTACCTGCTGAGAGATAGAAGTCAGGAAAGTATGCTGGCTACAAAGAACTCCTGATCTTCCAGCCAAGGTTACTGAGCTCAGGAAGCTCAAATATAGACAAGGCTTTCAGGGGCATGATGATAGCATTCCTCTCCCAGCCGTGGTAGCTCCTCTAGAAAATGTCTTGGGCAAGTAGTTACTAGACCTCCAACGAAAGGAAGAGAGGTCCTCCCTTTTGCCCTCATGTCCTCCATACAGCAGGTATAGCCTTAAAATCAAATATGGTCCAGCTTTTTGAGCATCTCCCCCTGAGTAGCTTTTCTCCACAGCAGCATTTCCCTAATAAGTGCTAAGGGATAGTTAACGAGCTCTGCTCTGTGACCTTGATGCGTGCCCTCTGGCTGGCTTGCACTGCTGCCTGAAATGGACAAGACCTTACTCAGTTACACACTGAAGGCTTTTGCCTCCTAGCTGGCTCCAGCACATTCCTGCCATTGAAAAAACAGTCTTTCTGATGCTGGAAAAAGTAATTTTATATGCATGTAGGCCTAAGTATTTTTTTATTTTTATTTTTGGCAGCTTTTCACTGCAATTTTTGTTGCAGATGCCAGGAAAATTAAACAGTTTGTGTCCTTCTTTTCTCCCCATTTGTCATCCTTTCCAAATGTCTGTGTCCTCCTTTGCCTGTCCATATATCTGGTAACCCTATGGGCAAGGAAGTCCTTATTTAGAGGAAGAAGGAAAGGGTCCCTTAAAAGGGACTATTCCTTGGTGGTCAAAGAGATATCTTCTTATCATGATCATATGACTTTGGGAAAGGCACTGGGACTTGCTTCCAGCTTATTCTATCTAAGCCCTCTATGGGCACTCAGGAAATTAATAACAGTTGTTTTCTTTAAAAAAAAAAAAAAAACAGAAATGAATGTGCTGCCTCATGTCACTCTCCATTTATAAAACAAAATTGTAGAAAATAACTATAGAAGATCTCCACTGGAAAAAATATGATCCTAAATTGCATGGAGAAATGAAGTTCTCTGCAACAGGCCCTTGCCCTCCGCACACGTGAATGGGCTGGGACAGGGCATTCATCTCCATTCTCCCTTAAAGCAAACATAATGTTGCCGTTTTGTGCAGGCCTGCACTGGGCTAGAGATAGCTGGGTTTGTGACAGGTGTATAGTCTGCACAATGACTTATCTGTCTGTTGCAAAGGTTGCACTGTGTAAATCAAGAGTATGCAGTTTTTATCCCCAGAGGTAACTGCAATTCTGTCTACTTTTACCACCCCTACCCAGGCAAGATAATAGTTCAGTTTCCCTTCTTTATGTCCTGTTGTTTGAGAGAGAAAGTGAAGAGTGTGTCATAAAGGCAGAAAGGAAAGTGCTTGAGAGAGAATGGGTATCTCCACAAACTTTTGGTTCTGATCCTACCCATAGCTTGCTTTAGCCCCACCCACTATATAGCCCCAGAGGGAATGTGGCTTTAATCCAGAAAAAAAAAAAGTTGCCTTCCCTGATCAAAATAGTCTGGTTGGTAGATAGTACTGGGAATTAGTGATGGTGGTACATCTTGCCCATGATGTGGTGATGAGTGAAGTATAGGTGTAAGATCCTGGGAAAGTTAGATGGCTCTTCAGGAGATTAACAGCAAGAATTATTCAGGTACTTTTTCCCCTAAAATTCTACTTGTTCCATATGGAAAGCCAGATAGATAGGCAAAATTGTAGGATTTCAAAGCATGGATTAGACCCTTGAGTTAGATAGAAAAAATCTGATTTGTTAGCCACTAAAATCCTTCAGAAACAAGACTGACCTGAGCAAAAGGAATAGGCTCCACTTGAAAGAGAATGGATGCAGTCAGGCTGCTGGTCTATAGCTCAAGAAGATGGAAGAGATGCTGTTTAACTCACCCCTGTGCAATCACCAGTGAAAGCCATGGAGTGCGTAGTTAGGGGTGAATCACCCCTAAAGAATGAAAGTGAAAATATGTTTGATCACCCAGGTGGGTAGAGTTAAAACAAATAGATTCCAAGGCTACACTAGAATTGCCAAGAGGGCCAAGCTGTTCTTCTTCAGTTCATTGGACTATTACTAATGATAATGATAATAATTTATTAAACTTGTATGCTGCCTGACTCTCAATGACTTCAGACAGCTATTGGATGATCTAGTAAAAGGGAACCACTTGCCTTGCATATATTAAGGTTTTGTATAGCCTTCAACAAGCAGGTACCTTCCAGATCTATTGGCCTTTCATCCCGCCGACTCAGGATTATGGGGAATGAACTCTTCCGAATGGTATAAAGGCTGGCCTAGCAGAATTACTGACTGTATTTTATACATCCACCTCAGATAAATTTTCTACTGCAACATTTTTGACTGGAGGATATTGCTTTTTTCTCATTAAAACCTGGAAGTTTTTTTTTTAAATAGAAGAGTGAGAAATGCAGTTCATTGGAAGCCAATAACCTCAGCAGGAAGCCCCAGATGCATAAAGAATTGTCAAGTAATTTATGCCTGATCATTCCCCTCAGAAACTTAATTAATTGGCCGGATAAGTCCCTGAGAAACTAAAGCTTTCAGGTGAAGAGCATACAAATATTTTCCTGTGCTGCAGCCCTGGGGCTCATTCCTGTGAAGAAATAACAGCAATTCTATGGTTCAGTTCATTCTTATAGATGATTGGTCTCACTATCATGAGTCTCCCTTCTTTTAAAGGGCAAAGAATGGACTATGCAAATCAAACACATCATTTGCACACATTTATATGAACACTTGATGCAAAAATGATATGAGGTGGGCCATGGCAAAGGGCTTGCATTCTGGGGGAACAATTAATAGGCTGAGGGACATGAGTTCAATATGCCCATGGATTCCTTTGCATGTTCCAGGTTCATTGCATTAGCCAACCCTTTCCCCCCAAGATTCTTTTAATTAAAAACAGATCAGTGAGGAACTGCTAGACAGCATAGGACCAGCCTCCAGTATTATCCTTTTTTCCAAGAAACTGGCATCCACAAAGAGCCCACATGCATTTTTAGAAAATGGTGGAAGTCCTGTACAGTACTTTGTAGAAAAGTGGCATATTGGCCCAGAAAAATTCAAAGGGAAACTGGGGTCATAGAGAGCATGGGGGGAGGCCCACTAGAGGAGTTACAGAGCTTGAACAACTTAACCACTTTACTATCTAGTAAATAAATGTTTTGATAAGGCCCACTGTAGGACCGCTTTTGCCTGCAACATCATTTCAAAATTTTCAGTTGGCCAACTGCTCCAAAAAGGCTGGTTATCCTGGATTACAGAAATATACCTTTCCTATATATACTTCCTTTGCAAATGCAGTCACATATTAAGGAAAATCGAACTAAACGTACTATAATTTAGCACAATATATGAACGGAATTTATGGTTTCAGGATCTTTTTAAATGTGTGGCTAAGAAGCAGCCTGTTCTCCACTAATTTAAAACTCACTCAGGAGGGCATTTAAAAAGAAAAGCAAAAGATACAATTATCTAATATGTCTGTATATGCTTTATACAGACCTCAGCAGCTACACCCTGCAAGAGTACTAGGTTTTGAAGAATGACGACATTAGCAGTTCAGACCTGCATAACTTTGATAAATCTTTTTCCACAGGCAAAACATAAATTAAGGGCAAATCCTGATAAGCTGGAGCATGTACAAGGACATCCTTTGTAGTTTCTGGCTTATTTAAAGTTTTTTTTTGGTTGTTGTTTTTTTGGCCTTTATTCTTCAGCCCTCCCAAAGTATCCCTTATCACCTTATAGAAGATAAAAATAAAATATCCCTTACAACAAGCTTATGTTCCCAAAAACATAATATAAATGGAAAATGTAGTTTGAAGAGGAGGAAAAGGAGAAAACAAACTCAGGTGCCAGTTTTTATAATCACAGTGAAACAGTGTTTTGCCAGACTTTGCAAACATTAAATCCAATTTCCAGAGTGATTTACACTATTTGGGTAGTGATGTTATGATGCAACTGATTCAAATGATGCGCGTTATATCACATGTGTCTATTTACATCATTTGCACAAATGACATAAACAGACATGAATACAGTAATACTTGACACCATTGCATCATCAGGCAAATGACATAAATCCCTCCTATTTGTTGAAGGGACTTTCCCCCTTCCACCAATGATTCCATTAAAATAAGGTTTCATAGCTATTTCTTACAATGCCATCAGGAATGAAATTGTTAAAGGAAAGGGGGAGGGAAAGAGCTGATCTCTCAGTAGAGGCTGTTTGGTATTGTTCCCTGATTTCTTCTGCTTGCAATATTAAACCTTTCCTGGGTTCTGGACCTGTGGCTAATGGAGGCCAATAGGCATGATTGCACATCACCACCCACATCAGATGTTAGCTGATGTGTGTTTGATGATAGTCTGCAGAGAGTGCCAACACAGACAGCACTGCAGCAAAGAGACTTAGAAAACCCTTTAATTAAAGGTTGGGGAACAATACTTTAATTGCATTAACAAATTACTCCATCTATACTATCCCTATTTGGAGACAAATAATAAATATGGATGGTTAAAATGTTGTATCTCTTCCTTATATTACAAATGTAATTCCATATACTCCAAACAATATGGTGTTTTACTTTTGTATAGTTTATGTTTTCTGGATTTGGGGGTTTTCTGTTTTTCTTTTTTCTTTTCCTTCCTTAGGCTATTGTTACTTCATTGATCCCTTGCAGTTGAAATAAAATGCTAAAACCATGGGGATATATATACATTTAGAGAAATGCTGCATGCCTAGAATTGGCCCCAGTGGATTGAAGCCAATCATACTTCACTTATCTTGGAAGTTGAAGATTATGGGGATGTGTGTGAGCATTCTTATGATTAGCACTTAGCTAATTACATCCTATCATAAATATGTGCCTGGGAACAAGAGCAGAAGGAAGTGACCAAGATTAGCAATCTCATAAAATAAAGACCAGGCAGAGTAATAGATGAAGAAAAGAGACAGAATACATCCATAACTCTCTATCAACACCCCACTGCCCTCTTGTGGTCAGTGGGTCTTGAGGTGCTGAAGAATTAGTGCCACTGAATCCACACTTCAACAATGCAGGGGGAATGGGTAGTTCACATCGCCATGGCAAAGGCAAATAGATGAGGTTGCTTCCATGGCTGACTGCTCTTCCCATCTAAGATTCTAAGACCGATGTTCCCTTGTATCAATACCCAGGGTGCAAAGATTGCAATATCCAGTATCTGTGTGACAGTCATATTTATTAAGCCTGTGCCTGAATTCTTTGAATCACAAAAGAAATGTATTCATCATTTAATTTTTGGTATGTTGTTTACTATCTAAGGCTTGAAGTTATTAAAACTTGCTGCCCATATCATATACCTCTAGACAATATTTTAGTTCCCCAAGTTTCATTCTTTTTCTAAGTGTGACTCACAGCTGATTTTTTATCTTTCAACCTGTAGCAGAAGGCTCAGATAAGAGATTCTCAGGAGAAGATTTCTCACATCCACCTTCAAGGCCCAGAGGACACTGCCACATCTTCTCATTCAAAGGAAGAACCCTGCATAACATCTCCATCTCCACAGCCTTGTGGAAGACTTGAGACTGCAAAACAACACTCTTTCAGAGGCCAAAAATATCTAGCCATGGACTGTCCCCTCATGATGTAATACCATTTTAAGCTTTTATTGTAGTGATGCCCCTCAAAAGGAACAGTGTTTTTATTCAGATGAATCCAGTGTAGAAAAAAGGATCCCATACCATAGAAGATCAACACCACTATCTTCCTGCTTATTTACTTCAGGAAAAATACATACAGTACAGCATAGGTTAGTAACTGTACTTTGTTCTGTCACTGTCCAATAAAACAATAAGTTAACTTTTCAGTGAAAGTGTGTCATTTAACTGAAAATGTATAATTCAGTGGTGTGGCAAGTCCTTGCTTCAAGAGATCTTGACTGTCGCTGTGTGTGTATGTATGTATGTATGTATGTATATGTGTGTGTCTGTGTGTGTGTATGAAGGTGCAGAACATTCCAGTTGCTTCAGCACAGTTGAATATGGCTGGCAAGCAACCATTTATTTGCATCGGGATATTGTTTGAGGAGGAGGCAATTAGAAGCTTTCTATTCTGTGATCTGCATGACCTCCCATGAACATTTACTGCAGGCAGCTTTGCTCAGACTTTTTCTTTTTAAAATCAATCTATCCCCCTACATTCTCCTCAGAAGGCAGATAATGTGGGGGTGATACTCAGAGAGGGCCAGCAGAGCGCAAGTGGCAAGATCTAGTGGTTTATCATATCATGACCTTCTATATTGCCTTTTCCGCCAAATACAGGAAAACATTTTCAAGGCCAGGAGTTGAACAATGAATGCTTGCTCATTCTCCCATCAGTCCACTCTGTGCATATACATGATTCATTCTTCAGTGAAACAGCTGGTCCCCCATACATCATTCTTTTATTACTGGGCTTGACTTCTTGCTACTGGCTATCAGTTGATTCACACAACTATCAAGTGGCCATTTGAAAAATTATTTTTGGACTGGGCTCCTTCCCACTCCCAACACACAGGAAACTGATTCTTTGAATTAATAAATAATAAGAGTCAAGTCAGCTTGTATTACCCCTCACCCTACCCCATTTCATCCTCACAGCAACACTGTGAGGTTGGTGGGCAGAGAGAGTTTGTGGCTAAGAATCACAGAGTGAGCTTTGTGGTCAACTTGGGCTTAAACTTGGACTGGCCCCACATCTTTAACGCTACATCACAGCAGTGATGTCCGCAGCAAACTGTAATGCCACCAACATCCTGAGACATGCATGAGGACATCATCTTATAAATGGCACCATTACATTCTTGCTTCCCAAGAGCTGATGCAGATGCAGATGCAGATGCAGATGCAGATGCAAATGTCACAGTATTTGCATGATGATATTATCACACATCACAGTTCTGCACTGCATGTGTTGCAGCATAGGCTGGGATACACTACCATACCAGGCAGTCACAACTTTTTTCAGCTCAGGAGATGCACCGTTTAGGAGGACAGTTTGGTCATCAAAGCCATGCAGTGACATTAGGATTTGGTTAGGGGTAGGGTCAAATTTGCTCAGTTCATTTTTCAGACAGCATTAGAGTGTGTTGATATTTTAAAGGCTGAGACTGGATCCATCTTCATCTTTAATTTATCTACCCCTTCAAAAAAATTAGTAATTAAAATGAAATTAGTAATTTAAAATGAAAATGTCATTGTCAAATTTTCACTGTGTGATCTCAGGGCACTGGAGGGTGAGGCTGCAACTGGCATACATGCCATGTATGACCTGCAAGTTCCCTTCAGTTTTGCTAGTAGAATAGAGCTACTATAAGAGACAATGCATAATTTGCAGTAATTTACATACTTGCACCAGATATTGTGACATAAATATATAGTACCAACATTTTGTGTGATGATGTCATGTGCAATCAGCACAGAGTATTAATTTGGCACCATCACAGTTTGTTACAGATGTTGCTGTTGCACATATTGTTGTTGGAAAACAAAAGCTAAGCCTAGACGGAAAGACCATTCTCCCCACACACACTTATTTCAGTCACAACTAGAAAGCAGCTGGCAGAACATAGCCATTTTTTTGGCATCAATATAGAGATCCACTTCTTTCTCTCCTGTTAGAAAAGAGAGACTAACAGACTAAAAAAGTAATAGTTTTACTACAAAAGTTATGTTTTTATGGCTTCTGTAGCTTTCTTCTCAAGAAGAGTAAGAATATAGTTGAGATGTTTGATGTCCGAACAAATGCATGCTATTTACAAAATACCATACTTTAAAATATTCTTAAATCAGTAACTTGGATTGTCCAAGCTCAAGTGCATTATGGTGGGATGTTATTTGCTTCTTTTTACTGAAATGCTTTTAACTGTGTTTTAATTGTGTCTTGAACTGATTTATGTTTTATTATTTCATTATTGTTACCAATTTTGGGAGGATAGGAACAGCATAAGTTAAACAACAATGCATACATTATATAGAGTTTTCTTTAAGTGAACTTAAAGATCCCAGAAAAAAATTAGCAATTATGCATGCAATCTATACAAGGCTTCCTAAGGATACTCAATTATTAAGGATTATTAGTTAATAATAAAAATTATTATTAAGATGAGATGCTACATGCTTTCAGAACTAGAGCTAGATCCCAGCAAACACGACAAAAGTTTAGCTCTGAAGAGACATGTCTAGGAATTGGGCTGCCCATTTATAAAACAGGAACCACCATGCAGACCAGTTAGCTTTGAGGATCTCTCAGCTGGGTTCTTTTCTTGCAAACGTTTCATTACCCAGCTAGGTAACATCTTCAGTGCTAGAGTGGGATGGGGTTTCCTCTCTGTTTATATGCCTTGCCAGTGCAGGTGGGGGTGGCAGTTAATATAAACAGAAAGCAAGCCCCATCCCATTTTAGCACTGAAGATGTTACCTAGCTGGGTAATGAAACGTTTGCAAGAAAAGAATTAATCTCAGAGAACTCCAAGGACTCCACAGTTCAACCCTGAGCTACACATATTCGCCTCTATTGGCAATTAACTTTGAGTACCGATAACCTAACCTGGGACAATCAAACTGTTGCCTTTCGGGTATAATTCCAAACATCTGGAGGAAAGCAGCTTGCCTATCCCTCCTCTGTTTCCCTTCACTAATTATGCCTTACTAGAAGGTTTGCTTCTAGTAAAATGTGTTGCTTGAAAGAGTAAGTTAGTAAGCTAACACATGAGTGGCCCTGTTCATCCATGGTGCTGCTGCTGCTGCTGCTGACGATTGATTAAACTTGTGTGCTGCCTGATTTTCAATGACTCTGGGCAGCTGACAATAATCAAATAAATTTCAATCAAATCAGATGGTGATGATTTATTTAGTATTTCCTCTAGGAGAGGAAGATGAAAAACATAGTATTCCTTCCCCCAATTTTCTCCCATAAGAAACAGCCTGGGCTGATCCATAGAGACGAGCACAAATAAGGATAGACTAGAACCTGGTTTTCCCATGCCTAGTCCAGCACCCAGACCACTATCTCATGCAGGAGGAAAACTTGTGAAGAATGTATAAATTCTGCATAAGGCCCTGATACTGTCTCCTTAGCAAAACTCAAAAGTGGGATGCTGCTAATTAGATAGGTGGCACTGATTTTCATGTGTATATGCTTTCTTTCTGAACAAAAACAATGCATTACATTTGAGGTGTTTAAAAAAAAAAAAAGAACAAAACACACCAATTTTTGCAACATGTAACTTCCTTTTTTAAAATCCTGTAATTTTGTTGCTGGGTGGAACAGAAGTTTTTTGCCCTTCCATTTTGCAATGATTGTTCTTCCATTAGATAACAGCAGCCTTAGCCTTAGGCTAAACTTGTTAAAGCTTAGAAGTTGCATTTTTTTTTTCTTTTTTGATAGAAGAAAAGTGGTGCTAATACATAATAAACTCCTTGGGAGAGAAAAAAAGAGAAACTATTTAAGTGCTAGCCTGTTTCCTAGTAGTACCATTACTAATGTTGGATAAAAACCTTATTTATAAATAAACTATTTTAAAGCTTCAACTTGTGATTCAGTTACATTTTGCCCTAGTCTCCAAATGATGTAATTAACCACCTAAACCAACAGTAAACAATTGTTTTGGGCCACCAGATATATTTGGGATGTTGAGATCATCCATGGATATTCTCACAAAATGACTGCAGTCCCACTTTATTTTAGTTTCAGCAGAGGGCAAATGGATACAATTCCCAATAAAATAGGATAAGCAACACTATGTTGGCCCTCAAGGTAGCCTTGCATTGAACAGCCTGAATATGCTTGAAATAAAATTGGATTTTGGCTGTCCGTGTGGCCTATTGGACAAAACATATCCAAACTGAACAATACTGTTGTTCAGTACCATTAGCAGGGGGTCTTGTTCATGATTTCAGACATGACTAATGCTGGTAACCATAACTACACATTCTTTGTATTATGTGAAAGCCCTGATTGACCAAAGCCATGACAGCTGCAGAAGTCAATATCTATGGACCTATCTAGTGATTGCCATCGTATTTGGAAAATTGCATCTAAGAATGGAAGAGATATAAATAGTAAAGAACAACAATTAACAAATGATATGAAATTAAACATAGATATGCTGTATATTTATAAAAATAAGAAAAATAGGATGTATGTAATAAATCTGAATGAAAATGGTCTGATCTTATGTAGTGTGGCAGATGAAGAAAAGCATATTTATGAATAATAGGGCTAACATGTATGTGAGAAAGTATGAATGGGATCATCTCAGTTGTTGTGACTATTAAAGTAGGCGGATGTTATGTTCCAGTGAATGGTGATAATGGAAGAACCAAGAATGAGTTTGGGGGAAAACTCTGCAACATTCTGAATAAATGCAATAGAGAGAAAAAATATTCTGTTAGGTGCAAAGAACAGATTGGTGGGAATGAGTTGAAAGAATATAGAAAAGGGGATTAGACTGATCAGAGACCCAAGAATGAGTGTTTTGTGGGTATCTGCATAGACAAAGTTTCCTTGTTTTGATTACATGGGTTAAGCATTTCTGTTCATGCAAACAAATGGAAAAGGAAGGAACATAAATCTAAAAGTGTGATTGATTCAATTGTTTATGATGAAAGATGGAGAAAATTTGTGAAGGATATAAAGATGGATGACAGGTTCTGAATGTGGGACAGGCCATTATTTGATAATGCCATGGTTAATCTGGGGAAAAAATGATTATGGAAGGAAAGGAAAGAAATGAAATTAAAACTATTGCTGGAAGAGACAGTCCAAGTCCTGCTTGGAAAAAGTATGAGATGATAAATTAATTTCCCAGTGCAGAATTCATTGAAAATTGATGTAAGGAAAAAATGTGGAAGATGCTTGGAATGAAGTGAAAAGAATTGTGTTACAAGGGCCACAGAAAAGTGTGCAATTAATTGAATGGGACATATGAACAAGGGAGGGAAAGCAGGCTAAACAAGGTTTAGTCCCACTCTGAGTCAGTGACCAGGAACGAGGGAGGCTTGAGAATGGAGAAGCTGGTAGGATTTCAAGCTACTGTTCTGCTGCCTTTCCCATATGGAGGCATTGGGAAGACTTTCCTTTTTTTTTTTCCTCCTCAACCCCCAGATGGAGCTGGCCAATTTTTGAACTGAAAATTTTGAACCAGTTTTGAAAATCTTTCTTTGCCAGCTTCTCTCTGCCACCCCACCCTCCCACTAAATTTGGTCTGATTCCACTCTATTTTTGGAGATTATCCTGATGATGGATAGACAGACAGATGGACAGACAGACAGGAAGGCAAGCAGAGAGAGCCTCAAGTCCCTTTACATAATTTCTTTCCAGCATTCTGTTGAGTTGGAAAGGAGAAAACGGATTCTTGATTGAAAATTGAATTGTGGCAGACTCTGGGTGAAGAAAAAAAAATGCATGTAAAAAGTGATTGATAGAAAAGATATGGATGTTGCAGAGAATATAGTTAAACTGTGGAAGGAATAGTTAATTTTGAAAGAAGCCAAGAAAGTGCTGAGTGGGTTTGACAGAAATAATTTTAAAAACCCTGTTTTTGAAGTGCATGAAAAGAGATAAACAGTCTCCAGCAGAGTGAATGAAATTAAAAATAAAACTGAAGATTTTTTTTGGGTGAAGCTAAAGTGAGAAAGAATGCCAAAATGAACATTTTATAGATCTAAATAGGAATGATGTTGAAGAGTGGAACTGAAATGAATGCTATAAATGTTAGTATCTGGGGAAAAAACTGAAAAGGAAATAATAAAGGCTATGATAATACTGAAAAATGTTAAGACTGAAAGTGATAGGTTGAAGAGCAATTCATACTTGTGTTGGTAATGTTAGAAATGGGCTGGTTACAAATATCAATATTTATGTATTTCTGTATGTAGGCAATGGTGGCTGAGAACATGAACAATTTGCTGCAGATGTCTGATAGATTGTATCATGCAACAATAAGATTTTGGAGTTAGTATGAAGTATGGTTCAGATATTGAGTCAAAATAGTTGTGTTTGACAAAGCAAATGAATGTAACAATTGCAAGTTATCTATAAATAATGAAAACCTAGAAGAAGCAGATGAATGGTAGGTGGAGGTACAAAATGTTCCACAGACAAATGTTATGTGCATAGAACAACCAGGTGCAGGTGGTTGTCTGGGCCCTGTCTGAAACCTGCAAGTGTGTGTGTTCTGGGCAATAACTGGGGTGGGAAAATAGACATGCATGGCAACTAAGGGGAGACAAGGAAAGGAAAGGGCTGGGAAGGTTGGGGCCAGGCAGGCATATACCAATCTTGAAGCCAAGAACATTGGTATTGATAGTGGTGACTAAGGGGAGGTAGGGAAAGGAAGGCACTGGGAAGATTGGGGGCAGGGTAGATGGGCCAGTTGGTTCTTTCATACTTAAAGCCAATTTAGATGTGGCCACTGATACCCTTGGCTTCAAGCACACCATGTCCAACTGGTCCATCATGAATGTCCAGAGGCTCCTGCTGCTTTCATCAAAATGACAAAAGCAGCATGGTGCTATTGCACTGCAAACACTGGCCCTTTGGGGCCTGCATTTGCATCACAATGCAGATACAAAAGAAGTGGAGCTTGCTTTTATTGGACTGACCGGTTTGTATGTATGTCACAAGAAACACAAGAGTAAGTTGAATGCAGTGGGAATGCAGTTTTTATGAAGCATGTGGGGTAAAACAAGAAGAGATTGGGTCAAGAAGGGGTGGGTGCTAAAGGAAAACACTGAACTGCTTTAGTCATACAGAAAGAATGAATGAGGATCAAAAAGCTAGACTATCTTTATTACAATTCCTAACCCAAGAGAAAACAAAACCTTTCAGTTTCCCCACTCTGGACCTGCTGTCATTTCTTTCAATATAGCAGTCAATGTGGTAGTTACAAAACTTTTTGGGGATAAACTGTTTCAAACTATAGCATTGGTTGCTTCTTGGTGTTGATAGAGATTAGGTCTGCATAGGGAAGATTAGATTTCCCTCAATGATGACATTCATCCTGAGAAAGTGACACAATTCTCTTCATTGAAGCAAAAAGGCGAATGCAGTTAGCATGACCCCAAAGATTTCTCATGCCTGCTACCTGTCACTTGTGAAATCCAGAAGAAGCTCTCAGCTAAGCATCAAGCAATTGCCAGAAAAAGTTGAGGGGCACCTACTCCAGCAGCACAAGGCAGAGCCTGGGGTTAGTGATGTTCATCTGCAACAGCAAAGTGCGTCAATAGTAGCCATATAGACAGATGTGAGCAGTGATTGTCAGGCTGTCCTGTCCCAGAAGGAGGGGGGTTGTTTTGTTTAGGGTGTTTTGTTTGTTTTAATTCACAGTTTTGTGTAGGTAAATGCCTTCAGTGTTGGTAATGACACTTCATGACTGGTCATGAAGTTCAGGGTACAGTTGCTCTTAAAAGTATCTGGACATTTCAGCTGGTCCAGAAGAGATCAGCAGAGCAGAGGCATTAAGCGAGATGGCAGTACATAGCCAATCATGGCTTCTGCCAAGGCTGAGCCATACCTTTTCCAGCAGCACTTGCCCAAGCTAGAAGAGGCTTCTGTGCAGATGTGTCCAGAAGCTTTTGGCTTTTGCAAGTGTCAGAGGAAACAGAGGAAGGGCTGAGAAGCAGAGCAAAGCAAAGCAAAGCAAAGCAACATGGTTGCTCCCTTTTTGCTCTTAGAACTGAAAGGGCCAGGATGCTTTGTGAAACAGCTTCAAGGGAGTGCTAGGCTTGGACCTTTGCTGAACATCTCTTCAAATACTTTCCCAACCCTGGAAGAGATTATTCTTTAGATTTGTTAGGATAACCAACCTATGTTTTGATAATATTACATGGGATTCCTTTTGGGGCTGTGGCCTCCCAAAAAAAACCCCCTAATATTAAGGGAGCTGATTAATTTTTTCCCCTCCATATTTACTCTTAGTTTAATAATTTAAAAAAGTCACCTCCCTTAATGTCAAAATTAAGTAGAGTGCAACTACATTTCTTGACAGCAATATGGAAGTGTTTTGCCATTGTCTTCTTCTAATGTGTTTTAAAAAAAAGTAATAAATCCCAGAATAGCCCTGGTTTTTCTGATGGTCACCTATCCAAGTACTAACCAGGTCAGACTGCCCAGCTTTTTCAAGGTCAGCCAAGGTTGCCCAGAAGGCACCACCTGCTATAAATGTAGTCTGACACAGAAGAAGAAATGTTAAGGTTATATAGTTTTATTTTGTTATACCCTCTAAGGAACAAATAAGTTCTTTCTATCTTATTGCTACTATCCTACTGCTCATTCTGGACCAGATGAAATTGCCAGATACTATTCAATTTCAACTTTAAATAGAATGCACTAAGATTATTCAGTACCATAAATAAAGACTGTTTTAATACCATAGTACCATAAACAAAGGCTATTTTATGTACATAAAAACCTGAATTTAAAACACTCCTTCCAGGACTATACAATCTATTTGTCTCTGCTCACATAAGTCTATGTAGCTAATACAGTACTGATGCTGTCAGATGAACAAAAAATGAAGCTCAAATGCTAAGTGGAAATAATTTGTTTTCTATTTAAAGTTAATCACTAGCACTGATTCTCAGCCATTGCCAGCCCTTAAAGTACCTGGGAAGTGTGATGAAAATCTTTCTTTTATGTAGAGAAGCACTGAGGAAGAGAATGTAGACTAGAGATTAAATTTCATTAAATAATCATTAAAATATCCAATGTACATATTGCTAAAATTTCCCGTGTAGAGTTTGGAAAACACTTGTGTTTCAGTGTGGACCAACAACGTCCTATAGACTGTCTAGAACTTTACAAGAGACTAAATATCCTTGGGTTTAGACCCAGTCCACTTTCCCAATTCTCTTTTCACAACAACCTAAGAAGTACTGAATAGAAGGAATAGAATAGAAAATTAATTGATTTAGTCATCTGACCATATTAAAAGTATAAAACTGATACAAGTATACAAATAAATACAAAGAAAACAGTAGGACATATTCATAATAAGTTGTTACCCCTACAGTTAACCCCAATCTGCTCTAAATAGTCTGTCCTCTTTGAAATATCCTTTGCAGTCTTACTAGGGATATGCAGGTTCGTTCCCTGCAGAAAGTAAGACAGTTTCTCCTGGGTGTCCCAGCATTTTTTAGTTTTCAAATAAGAATCTAAATAAATAGTCCTTTCTGCAGAATATAATTTGCAATCAAAGAGGATATGTGTAGTGTCTTCAACAGTTGGTGCACCACAGATACACAGTCTTTCTTCAGATGGAACTCCATGAAACCTCCCATATCTATGAAAACTATGAGCAACTTAATTTTATAGCTAGAGGCTAGAAGAGAAAGTTATACATACATTATAGGAGGAGAGTCATGTCAGTCTATGGTAGCCAAAAATCAGGAGGAATCTGATAGTACCTTTTCAGGCTAACACATTTTATTTGTCAACTACAGCTCACTTCATCAGATGCCATATTTTTAACCATCTATTGGGTTCAGACCACATAACAGATCATAGTTTAGGTGAGTAAACCAATGACAAATTAAGACTGCAAGTTGTAGTTAACACACTCCATATCAGAAAAATATTGTGATTTCCATTTATCTTAAATACCCATAAATTTAATTTAACTTATTGGATTTTGAAACCACACAACTCCAAAAAGACCCTTTTTTCCAATATAATTTTTATTAAGAATTTTGATTATAATGGTAAAATTTAATACAAACTAAACTTAAAAAAATAAAAGAGAATAGAGAGAAGGAGTAAAAAGTGCCAGGAAAAAGAAAAAGAAAAGAAAAGAAAAAGAAAAGTAAGAATATAATAAAGGGAAAAGAAATATAGAAAGATGTGACTTCCAACCTTCATCAGAACAAGTATAAACAAATTTAGTAACTCTTCACTTTTCTAAAGTTACAGTCATTTATCTTTTCATCCCATATCCCATCTCCTATCTATAAACAAATCTATAAAGCATCATCTTTTCAGTCCTGGTGTCAGCATAAAGTCCATAAAGGTAGCCAGAAGTAACAATATCATTTATTTTAATCTTGATCAAATAAATCAACTTTATATTCCTTCCCTTTACTTCTAACAGTCTAAATCTTTAGTTAAATATTTTCATAGGATTTGATTTCTCTTCATTTCTTCTTTGTCCCATCGCACAGAGTTCTTCAAGGCTTTAATAAGCCTCTTTTGTAAACCCAGTAGGAAAAAATTATCCAGGTAACTCTCTTGGTTTGTCATTTGTATTTCCCTTTTAAATTTTAAAACCTCAGGCAATTTCTTTTGTAGAGCCAGTGAAACATTCTTTTCTAAATCATTCTCTTAGCCTGTCAGTTGTAAATCTACTTTCAACACTATCTCTGTCTTGTCAAATAAAATGTATTCTACATCTGACATTTCTTCAATAACATCTTTTGGACATAGTCTATCCATAGAAGCAGACATCATTACTGAAATTGTTGATATTGTGGCTACTATTTCCTGATTCCATTTTTCAAAAGTCTCCTTCAGTATTTTTTTTTTGGTCATAATGTTTTGCACCATCTTGCAGGCCTGTATATCTTTCTTCTACCTAAAATCTTTAGTTTTCCCTAGTGCCCAGTTTTGGAAATCATGAAATTCTTTTTCTATATTATGTCTTGTAAAAATCAAAACAAGATCTATTTCCCATAAGAAGCTGTTTGTATTTTATAATTAATTCCAAAATCTTATTGTAAAAGTTTCAATATTCCAATTTTATCTGGACCCATAGTCCATTTATAACTTTCTAGGATCAAAATCTTATTTAGCTTTTTGCTGTTTATTTCAGATTCTTTAAATTCTTAAGGTTATGATTAAAATTTTCTTTTGTCCAGGATTAAAGGCAGACTTACCTGGCATTTTCAAACTTGTCATTCTGAAGGTCTCTAATAGCTTAGAAATAGTTAACGAACAGTTTCCAAAAGTGATTAGAAAGCGAGGTTTACAAACTTAGTGGCCTTTAAAGTCTCTGCCACAGTTGCGAGCAAGATGGCTAAACTTGTCGTCTCCCAGTGCTCAGACCCACAGAAAACCACTGTCCTGCAGTCTCCTCATGGGAAGCAGCCATCTGGAAGGCTTGTGACAACTTCCTGTCCTCTTTTTATCTGGAGAAGTTCCAAGGGACCGGTCTACTTACTGGTTCCTTGGTCTTTGCTGCGGTCATCAGCTCAGCTTTCGCAGAGCCGTCTTAAGTTCGCCATACCTCCCCCAGAAGTTAGGAACAGAGCCAGGTCTTAAGTGACTTCTGGAACACTTGGAGAGTGGAAACCATACATATCTTGGTGGGGGATTGTGCTGTTCCAGAAGGTAGGGGCTGTGACAGAGAAGGCATGCTTCCTCGGTTCCACAAGATAGCCACATTTAAAAAGGGGGACCTGGACCATACTTACCCTGCCTGAATGTACCAACCAAGCAGAAGCAACTAGAGACAGCTGGTCCCTCAAGTAACCAGTCCCCATGCTAGGTAGGGATTTTTAGGTGATGACCAGCACCTTGAATTGTACCTGGAAGTTGACTGGTAGCCAATTCAGCTCATGTAACAGTAACAACACATGGGCATAATGAGAAGTGCCTGTTATTGCTCATGCTGAAGCATTTTGGGCCAGCTGTAGCTTCCAGATGGTCTTCAAAGGCAGCCCCATGTACAGCATGTTGCAGTAGTCCAATTGTAAGGTGATCAGAGCATGAATGACCATCTGAAGGGCTTTCTAGTAGAGGAAAGGGTGCAGCTGATGCACAAGATGAACCTGTGGAAAGGCCCTTCTGGCCACAGCTGCCACCTGCTACCTGCTCTTCAAGCGCACTAGTCTCATTTTGTGCACTAGTCTCAAATGGGGAAGTGCAATCCCATCCAAGACCAAAGGTGAACACATCTCTGACCCAGGGATCCAAACAAGCCCAGTCACTCAGCCTTGTTGGGATTGAACCAAATTCTGTTCCTCCCTGTCCAGACCTGAAGAGCCTCCAGACGCTGGGTCAGTACATTAACAACATAACCTGCACAGCCCATGGTTGAGATGTACAATTGGGTATTATCCATATACTCATGATATCGAACCCTGAACTGATGGATGACCTCACCTAGAGAGCTTCATGTAGATGTTTAAAAAGAGGAGTGAGAGTGTAGAACCCAGAGGCATCTCACAAGTGAGTGGGTGTGGGCACAATCTATCCTCTCCTATCAACATCGACTGGGACTGACCACTGAGGAAGGAGGTGAACCATCTCTGTGGTGCTTAGCAATAGTGCTTAGCGCCCTTTATGTTCTGAAACTCATTGTGTTATTGCAAACAGAGGAGAGACTTTAGATATTCTAGCAATTTCAAAACTACTAACCTATGATACATGAGATATAGATATAGATATACACACATGTGCACACGCACACACATACAACCTACTGCATTTTTCATGCTATCTCCCTTATCAAATTCTGTATCTATGGCATGCCCCATTGCTCTCCGTTTAAAACAATGGCTTACCTTTCCCTGAGCAAAACATTCTCTATATGCATGTCATCCCACCCTTCTAGTTTCTCCTTTAAATCTGCACTGAGCAGGTATGAACCTCTGCCATAATGATAGCACAGGTCGTTTTGACCTGTTATTCTCTGTACGAGCTTATTCGTATTTGCTAATTACAGCTGCATAGTATCCCTAGCAGCAATTTCAAATTCTCTCTTAAAAGTGAAATATGACTGCTATTTCTCTCAGAATTCCATAGACCAGCTGATCTCTCAATGCATCATTTAGTTCTTCACCAAATTTGGAACGTTCAGACATCTTTTAAAGTTCAGCTTCACATGCTGCCATGGACTCTCCCTCGCATTATGGCACTTGAGACGTTCTGCACTTAGTCAAGGTCTGGGTGACAAATGTTTCTGCAATATTGTTACTAGTTCTGCAAAGCTGAACTGTTAGGGACTTTATGGAGCAGATAAGCTTCTTAATAAGCTATATGTTTTGCTTTCCATCATGTTCAGAAAATCAGGCATCTTTCTTTTTCCTAGCCACTACTGCATTCCTCTCCAAAACAAAATAAATGTCCAGACTTCTCCATAGATAATGTCCAATCATCTGTGACACCATGCAACATCCAGATCTTCCCAATGAAGCTACCCATCCTACGCTATCCCTTTTCCATTTATTTTTACTCATGGTGACTAGTTCAGCATTATTTTTCCTTTGTTTGTTTATTTGTTTAATGCCCTTTTTCTCCTTCTTGAAATCCAGTGAGACTTGAGAAACTTTTTTTTTTTTTGCTTAGTCATCCCTGCTATGTCTGTTTTACTGGTCGAACGAATGACACTCGAATCTGGAGTAGATTTTTCTGCTGCTTCCTTGACTGAAACTTCTACAAGAACTAACTCCAGAATCTACAAGAGTTATAACATAAACAGGCAGGCCAAGGTAATCAAGTAGCCATACAAGATTACAGGCATATTTAGCCAATCAAGAACAATAATTACCCAACTGACTACCTTTCTGATATCATCGATGTATTAAACACAGAACAGTCACACTCAGGGCTGTTGCAGAAAAAAAGAAAAATAGAAAAAGTCCTCAAAGCATTTCAGCCAGCTCAGTGCTTTCTGCACACAAACTGCTGCCGGTCATAACCTGGGCTTCTCTGTAATGTATTGTTCTTGTGGGACAAGGCAGTCTATAAATCACAACAAATGGCAATGAGCAGATTTTCATAGTCCTGGGAGATGAGAGCTTCTAGGGCAGCCTAGGGACACTGAAGAGGAGAGGAAATCTGACCCCCATCCAAGTACAGGCTTTGGGAAACCAGCATGTTGACCAAGTAGCACCTTCTTGTTGGTGTGATTTTGGATGCAGAACAAAATAAGATCAAATGTACGGATGTCGTTTTAGAAGATGGTGATGCTGTTCTTGTTTTTTTGCTCTACGCCCAGCCCCCCGTACTTCCTGGCAGAAGAGTCAACAGTTTAATGGCTTCCTAGTAGAATGCGAGAGTGGCCATTTTTTCCTGCTCTGATTATTCATATTCAGACAGGTGAAATGTCTGCCTCTGATCATACTATCGTTTTAGCCACTGTCAGAAGAATAATACGTTAAATCTAATATATTTAATTACATTATATATTTATATATATAAAATTGTAAGCTACTCAGAGTCACCCTCTGTAAATAAATAAATAAATAAATAAATAAATAAATAAATAAATTGCCCTCCTTGCTAGTTTTTAGACTCCTTGTTCATATTGGAGGAAAGCCAGTTATGGTCCTACTGCTGAAGGTACAACTGAGAATTTACTAATTGAAGAATTTGGAGTTACCACAGTGACAAATCAGCCAATCTGATTGGGTTTTAGATTCCTTCTAAAAAGAATGCAGGTCATATTCTTACTGGATATTTGTAAGCATCCTAAGAACATTTGTTTTGATATAGTTTTAACGTAATTGTGCATTTTATAAAAAAACCAAAACCAACAATAAGATTTAGTCACCATCAGTTACATGTAGATTCAGAAAGAAACCTGTATAAGCCTTGCTCCTATTTCTTGTTGGAATTCAACTTAGCATCTATAAACTTACTGACTCCTGGAGCAATCAGTGTAAAGATGCACAGAAATTCTGGATTTGTATCTCCTTTCCTTGTCTAAAAGACTTACTTTGCTTCCTATCAGTTAGGATTGATATTTTCAGGTCTTTCATCACCTTGTCCCTCTTTTAATTCCATTCCCTCTTGTCTTCCAACTCTGATTTGTGCAGTTTAGATACTTACTGGATTTGTGCTCTCTCTCTCTCTCTCTCTCTCCCCCCCCCCCCCCCCCGATGGAGAAGAGTACACTAAATCCCTTTAACTGACTTAAGTGACTGCTTTCCTATTAGCAGGGGTATCCAGGGGCAGGGAGGAGGAGGAAAAGCAGGCCGAGATAGAAGGCAGAACCACCTGATGAAAGTCCTGTCACTTTGCACACAAACATCACATGCTCTTGGGGCTGAAAATGTCTGGTGCCATCACCCCTCTTGGATTTATGCCCCCCTTCAGTGCCCCTGCCTTTCAATAAGTTATTTCCTGAATAAAGTTTATTTTTCTTTCACGAAAGCACAAGCCTCAAGAATGCCTTCCTATCAAAGCTATGCTCCTAACTTTAGTGTTTCTCTCTCCACAAATTCTTTCTGACAAATAAAGCTAACTGCTACCCAACATTTCTGTGTTTTATTCTGTATAGAATGATTACTGTATGTGAAATAGTCTGGTATCTAGCCAAATGGTATTTTTTTATTAAACTTAACCTTATTTCAGCAAAGGAGTTAAATCAGCACCTGTTTATTATTATACACAGTGGCAATAGTTGTTTTGATAGCAGTATGAATGTGTAGGTGTAACCCAGTAATATATATTAAACTGTAGGCATAACACAGTAAATGGGCCAATCGCTCTCTCTCTCAGCCCAGCCTAACTCATAAGGTTGTTGTTATAGGAATAATATGAGAAGACTCCCATGTCTGCTTCTTTGGGCTGTCAGGAAAACACACACACACGCACCCCCCCCCCCAAAAAAAGCATGGAACAATAAATCAATAGCAATTGCCAGGATAAATGAATTGTAACATTTCATGTACCCTGTAAGGAAAACCAGGTGAGAGTTATTTTATATTAAATCAGAACAAAAGTTGGTCTAGCCCAGTACTATGAAACAGTCTTGACTCTTCAGGGTGGTTTTGCTTTAACAAGGTACACTGCAAGCAAACCAAGTCTATATTATGAAGTGATAAATGGACATAAACTTATTTTGTTGTGTTTATACCTATGGGCAACCATTTCCCCATATATGTGCTGGATCGGAGCAAGAAACTCTGTGTTTGACATGGAGGCTCAAGAGCCGTCTTTTCCAAGTCCAGTGCTCAGTGGAACATGATGTTGACAGACATTCTGCCATTGAGCCAAATGTTTCAGGAAGTTTTGAAAGAGAGGACTGTTGATCAGACAGGGAAAGTTGAATTTAACTTCCAAAATGTCTTGAAGGGCTGAAAAATGCAAATCTTCTGAGTACAGCACAAACTTTGTTGCTATTATGCAGTGTTGCCATTATAGTATCAAGTCTTGAACTAAAGAGGGAATTGCATTTATTTATTTATTTAATTAATTAATTAATTTTTCAAGTGCCCATCTCCCCCCAGTGGGGGAACTCTGGGCGATTCACAACAGACCTTAAAAACATAAAATATATAAATACATAAAACCTTAATTAAAAACATTACTAAAAAGGAGAAGGAGAGACCAAGAGGATGAAAAAACTGAGGCTGAAGGCAGACGGCCTCTATGGGGCTAGCCATCCCCATGCTTGAGATATTCCCACCCCACCCCAGGCCAGGTGGCAGAACCAGGTCTTCAAAGCCTTATGGAAGGCCAGGAGTGTGGGGGCTAATTACACCTCCAGGGGCAGGATGTTCCAAAGAGCAGGGGCTACCGCAGAGAAGGCCCCCCTTCTGGACCCCACCAGTCGAAGTTCTTTCACTGAGGGGGTCCGAAGCATGCCCTCTCTGTGTGATTGGGTGGGACGGGTTGAAGTCATGGGGGAGAGGCAGTCCCTTAGATAACCTGGTCCCATGCCATGTAGGGCTTTAAAGGGGATAACCAACACCTTGAATTGGACCCAGAAGCAAACTGGCACCCAATGCAGTTCGCGGAGCAGAGGCATTACATGGGCCCTCCTTGGGGCTCCAACAATAGCCCACGTGGCTGCATTCTGGACCAGCTGTAGCTTCTGGATACTTTTCAAGGGTAGCCCCATGTAGAGCGCATTGCAGTAGTCTATCTGGGAGATAACAAGGGTGTGAGTGACTGTTCAAAGGGCATCCCGATCCAGGAAAGGGCATAACTGATGCACAACCCGAAGTTGTGCAAAGACCCTCCTTGCCACGGCTGCCACCTGCTCTTCAAGCAGGAGCCGTGAGTCTAGGAGGACCCCCAGTTTACGCACTGAGTCTGTCTGGGGCAGTGCCACCCCATCCAGCACCAAAGATGACAAAATCCCGGATACAGAGGAGCCATTAACCCACAGCCACTCCGTCTTACCAGGGTTCAGCCGAAGCCTGTTGCTCCCCATCCAGACCCTTACAGCCTCCAGGCACCGCGAAAGGATGGCCATGGCATCACTTACTTCACCAGGGATGGAGATGTATAGCTGCATATCATCAGCATACTGATGATACTTCACCCGATGATGACGGATGATCTCGCCCAACGGTTTCATGTAGATGTTAAAAAGGAGCGGAGAGAGAACTGAACCCTGCGGCACCCCACAAAGGAGGGGCTGAGGATGGGACCTCTCGCTCCCTATCACCACTGATTGGGATCGGCCCCGGAAAAAGGAGGCGAACTGGCACAAGACCGTGCCACCCACCCCCAATTCCCTGAGCTGTCCCAACAGGATACTGTGGTCGATGGTATCGAAAGCCACTGAGAGGTCAAGGAGAGCAAGGATGGTCACACTTCCACCATCCCACTCCCACCAGAGGTCATCCATAAGTGCAACCAATGCCGTTTCCACTCCATATCCGGGCCTGAAACCTGACTGGAAGGGATCCAGATAATCCGTTTCCTCCAGAACCCTTTGGAGCTGTGATGCCACCACTTTCTCAACCACCTTCCCCAAAAAGGGGAGGTGGGAGACTGGACGAAACTTGTCCAGCACAGTAGGATCCAGGGAGGGTTTCTTGGGGAGGGGGTGCACCAATGCCTCCTTAAAAGCAGCTGGAAACACTCCCTCCTGCAAGGATGTAGTAACCATCGCCTGGATCCAACCACATGTCACCTCCCGAGCTGCTTTCACCAGCCAGGAGGGGCATGGGTCAAGATGGCAAGTGGTGGCCTTCCCAGTCCCCAGGATCCTGTCTACTTCCTCAGGAGCAACAGGATCAAACTGTTCCCAGATAACTGGGTAAGAAGAGTCCCCCGGTATCTCCCCAGACTCTGCCCCACGCTTGGAGTCTAACTTGGAATGAATCCGAGCGATTTTGTCCTGCAATGCTCTGAAAATTTCTCTGCACGGCCCTGCAAATGAACCCCCACATCCCCCTTACCAAGGAGGGACCTAGTGATCCTAAACAGGGCTGCCAGGTGGCATTCTGCAGACGCGATAAGGGCAGAGAAGTAGAGGCGCTTCACCGCTCTTATTGCCACAATGTAGGCCTTGATAGCGGCTCTAACCTGTGTTCGGTCAGATTCGGTCTTTGTTTTCCTCCAGCAGCGCTCTAGACATCTCTTAACCCTCTTCAGCACCGTCTTCATCAGTGGATACTAGTATGGAATGAACATGATATCTAAATTTATCCATTCTTTATAATAATCTTTTTGGAAAAAATTGCTACATATTTTATTTTATTTCATATTTTAAAACTCAATGGTCACATTAAATTATATTTGCACTTTCTTTGAACTGTTGGGTTAGGCAACTCCCAAGTAAGTTGCCCCCCTTTGTCTCTATAATACTTCTTAGGGTTTGTTTATTGTCCCAGGGAACCTTTTAGTGTCCTCTCCCTTCTAACTGTTGAATGTAACAACAGCAATTGGTTATACCACTTCCTTGATTATTCATCTGAGATTAGTTATTTGCCTCCAGAATTTTAAGCCCAAATTACATGGAATTCTGTAATGCTTCTTTCAGTTTTGCTTTTTTAAAAAAAATCAAAAATATTTTTTGAGGAGAATTCTGAACATGAATGGAAGAACAGGCAGAGAAGACTTCCCAATTTGTTCTTCTCTTGTCATTATTCATTTTAGAATCCCTCTTTTCTTGCAATCATCCAGGGAAAGCCCACAAATAGAATACTTTCCTGAACATGATTTCCACAATATATAGTCATCATGTTTAACAGCCACTGGTGACCTTAATATTAATCTAAACCCAGCTCTCCAGTTTGGTGGCCTTCCATATGTTAGTGATTGTATGTCTAAGTTTCGGCTAATCTATTCTTGTAGGAATCCCCCACCATTCTAATTCATTAGATGGAGCACATTCTACTATATTAGAAGAGGAAGAAAAAAAAAAGGTTGTTTACTCTCTCCATACCATGCATAATTTTATACTCATCTATCATCTCCTGTTTACTTTTTAAAACTTAAGGCCCTTAAGCTTTCCTCACAGAGTAGTAGTTCTAGTATCTTAGTTATTTTAGTTGCTCTTTTCTGCACTTTTCCAGCTGTTTTTTTTTTTTTTTTTTTTTGAAATACAGTGATTAGAACTCTACAAGAATTTGATTGTACTATAGCTTGGTGTAAAGATATGGCTACCACAGTTCTTGATTTATTCCCTAATACTGTCCATCATGGAATTTGCTATTTTTACAGAATTTCCCAACTGCACAAATTTCTTGCCTGGTCATCCAACTCAGTTTCCAACACAATGTATACCGTTAAAATTTTTGTCCCCTGGTGTCCATAACATTACTGGGAGTTGTGCTTATTTAAGGAGACTAACCTTTTATTTTTGGCTTTGAGTTGGTGTTGACTCCTGGTGACTGCCTGGACAAGTCCCTGCAGTTTTCTTGGCAAGGTTTTTTGGAAGTGGTTTGCCATTGCCTGCTTTCTAGGGCTGAGAGGGAGTGACTGACCCAAGGTCACCCAGCTGGCCTTTGTGTCTAAAGCAGCATTAGAACCTATAGTCTCCAGATTTCTAGAATGATGCCTTATCCACTACACCAAACTGGCTCTTTTTATACATGACACTTTTACGCATTCAGTTGTATATAATGCTCTTCCCAGTTTAGAGGGATCAGTTTGGGCTTTCCAGAGTCTCTTTTTGTTTTTATTCTATCAATCATTTGGCCCCTCACTGCTTCCATCACTAACAGAAGTTTAAAAGCACTCATTTCAGTAGAGAGCCTTAGGGAACATTTTACATTCCTTCACAGCAAGATCCTCCTCTGTGTTGTCCATTAACCAGTTTTTAGCATATGCTGATCTATAAGAAAACCTCTTCCCAATGATTGCTGAACTGGTGCAGTAGCCTTTGGTGGGGAAAGTTTCAAAATTGCCTCTTCAGCCTTCTTCCTTGTTTTTCAAAGGAAGATGCTGTAAAGATCAATTGAGGAAATTGGAATTTCCAATTCTTGGAAAGCGAAACCATGCCTCAGATTTCAGATTCAAATTGAGATTTATTGGGTCTGTGCAAGGCTTTTGAAAAGGTGCTTTGCAAAGTGTGTTCATGTGAGCAAAGGACTGAAGTGGCCTCATTCTTTAAAAAACCTGTGCAGCTGCTTCAAAAGTTTTCCTTGGTTGCCTGTGTGATGGTGTGCTCTCCTTCGCTGGCAGTCCCAGTGCAGATGTGTCTGCAGACAAGTGGGGAAAGCAGCTGTGCCAAGGGCCTCAAAAGATATGGCTCCTTTAAAGGAGGAGAGTGTATTGCTTATGCCAACATCCTTGGTGAGGTACCTTTCTCAAATGCTTTGTACAGCTCTAATATTTATATACATTGCTTCTAGTTACAAAACAAACCACTGCAAAATTATTTAAGGTGCTTAACAAAATACAAGCATCTGTTTTCTGCCCAAAGTTTTTTTTTTTAATCTATCTATTAATAAGCCTAATGTACAGATACTTCAATGATGCCCCTGGATATATAATTTCTGGAAAATTGAAAGTAACAGTTTATTTTCACATGCCTTACATCATAAGTCCAACAAAGCCCAAAATGTCTCATTTATAATATTCATAGATTCAGCCTTTATATTATTAATTCCATTCTGGGCTGATGCAAATTACTACCCTGGAATCTGTTATTTGCCATTCTCCCAATGGCAAACAATCTTAGAGATTCTTGTTCCGACAGGGTTGTGACACAAATATGTAGTTTCTTCCTATGTGTACTTACCCTGAGAGCAAAACAAACACCCACTTTTTTCATCAAGGTTTTAACAAAGTCCTTCTGGTCACCTGCAATATCTTCTAATTGCCTGAGAACATTGCTAATCTATAATTCTGTCAACACCAACAAACCTGACTTTCTTTTTTTCTGTGTTATTCTCTTGCCCTCTGGTGGTTGATAAAAAGTAATGTTATTGAAGCACCGAACATTTGTTTTATTTTGGTCCAGTATGTTTATATTCTGCCTACAACATTCTGATCTGAGGGATGAACAACTTCAAAAGTCAGGAGGAGAACCAAGAGATGGCAGCTGCCAGGAGCAGGTTTCAACCAACTCAGGATGCAAGCTCATGGCAAGAACAGGGAATAGGCACTCTTGGAAGGGCTGAGCTGTCTTTTACTGGATGTGGAAGCTCATACCCTGCTCAGGTACAAAGTCACTGAATGGCTCCACTCTAATGGTTAGTTATGCTCAGCCAACCTATCATGCATGTGGGTTGGGAAGATAGTGGAGAACCCACTGTGCCATCTGCAGCAATGTCGAGTCATATAAGCATAAGGAACATACAACACAAACGACACAAAGAGCGGTTCATATATTTGGCTTTTGATTTGATTTTGATTGATTACTATACAAGGAAAGAAAGTGAGGGCAGGAAGCATTTCTGGGTGGGTGGGGTGGGGAAACAGTGTACCAGTAATTTAGGAGTTCTTTACAGAAAAAACAGGAGTCCCTTTGAGACAAACTACGCTGGATTACTAAACTTTTTTTGAAATATGGATTTCTCCAGCTCTCTCCCCGGCGAGGAGCCCCATCTTGCTGTTAGTGGCTCCTAGGCTGTTTCTGCACATATTTTTCCTAATCCCAAAACTCAGGTTTCAATGCTGTAGTTTAGCACATCAGCTGCAGGACATACGGCATTTCTGGCTCCTCCCAGACCACTTTTCCTGATAGTTTGGGTGACCTGCCAGCAGGCAGGCTGGAGAATCTGCAGAGGGTAGCGAGGAGGGAGAGTGACACAGTTCCAACCACCTCCATGCAGCATCTTTTCTTGAAGAGGAAGTGGCCACTATTAACTTGGCAAATCTTTAGAGACGTGACAAAAAAGGGAAGCAATTTTATGGATAACAAGCAGCAAGTCAGTTTCAAGAGCCATTTGAAACCTGCTGCATTCTTTCACCTTAAGAATTTAATGTATCTGTAAGATTAAATAATATTCTCTACTATCCAGAAGGATATCCTTTTCCTAGGGTAAAATATATCATACCTTGCATTTCCTTTCTGAACAAATATCAACATTTTCCCTCCCTTTTCACTGTATCTCTGTTCAAGAACAGGTTCAGCTCCAGTTAAAAGGATTTCTGGTAGAGTTTCCCCTTTGCTTGATGGCTTAGCAAAGCCAGATTGGTCAGACAAGATGGTGTCTTTCTAGGGGAACTAGTGGGCTGAATTGTTCTGATATTTGTGCTGCTAAGATTCATCTGCATGCTCTTGATTAAGACAGGCCCATAATATACAGACACCAACAGCATTTGTGCCATACCCTGGGGCGAAATGTCAGTGTGGCATTTGTTTTGGTTTATTAGAAGGAGACAGCAACTGAGTGGCACTCTTCTCTAAAAGGATAACAGGAGCTAGAAGGAACTATAGAAATGCAGTGCACCGTCACACTAAGGAGGCGACCTCCAGAAATCATCCTTAATTAATCTACCAGGATGGGAGACATTCCAGTGGATTCCCAAACATCCTGCTTTGTCCTAGCCTGTAGCTGAATTCTTTTTGCCTTTATTGCTCCCAATTGATTGCATCCCTTTTAATACGATTGTGCATTATTCTACAGTAATGTGTATTCAGAGTAGGTGTCCCTAGTCTGCTTGGCTTGCTGCCAACTTGCTTTCTCATTATTGAGAGCTAATCATTATGCCCAGTCTCCAGAAGACTACCCTGATCAAATACAAGCCTGTCCCTTTTCTCCCCAGTACCTGTTGCTGAAGGGAAGCATTTACCAAATATCAATATAAATAAAGTCCTCTTTGTAATTCTCCACAGCAAAAAACAAAAAACATAAGCAGACCAAACAGTGACACTTGGGATTGCTGGTTTGCGCCTGTATATTTCTGGGCTCCGTGCTGTCAGCAGACATCCTACAGCTCACTCTTCCTTGCATCTCCTAAGGAATATGGGTGACTCAAGCAATAAAATAGGGCCATAAGTGAAGACTTGTTCCCTTTCTGAGTGATGAGCACAGGTACTAACAATGTTTGGGCTTGCAAAATGAGTCAGGCTACTCATGGACAGCTACTTTATTTCACTGGGATCAGCTATATGGGTAGGCAACCTGTCATTCTCCAGATGCAGTGGACCATTAGCCCTAGTGGCTAGGATTGATGGGGCTTGTAGTCCTTAGTGACTGGGGGATGCCAGGTTGCCTATTCTCTATCAGGGTTATTTTCTCCAACTCCTGCCATTTCTTATTCTTGTAGATAACCTGTAAAGCAGTAAGGCAGGGCTAGAAATGTCCATGGTGGTATATGTTTTCATTTGTAGGGAGTGTCTTCTTTATTTTGGCACAGCCACTGAAAGAGTATAAAGCTATACTGTCAGTTCAGGCCCTGATTTCCTCCAACTGCATGTGTATGTCAGACTCATTACTTAGTGATTCCCAACCTGTCTATATACTCATGATTGTTTTGTTGATTAAATACTGCCCCAGCTTCATGCAGGATTAAAATATAACTAAGCTTCTACTTCGAAGGTCTTCCTTCCTTCCCCTTTAATAGTGGCTTATGTAAAGAAATTAGAAAGTTTTTTCCACATCACTATATCCCCATAGCAGGGAAAAAGATTATGTGGCAATGTAACAACAGAGTATAATTATTCTCTTGAATGCAAAGGCCTTCCTTGGCTTGCCCCAATTGACATGCATGTTATCTTAGGTTATTGACAGCCAATCCTTTCCTCTTGTTAAAGTAATTATTGAACTGGTTCCTCATCCTGCTTTATCAGGCCTATAGGGGTCCTTCCAGACTCAAGGCTATTGAAACATCCTTGGCTTCTGGGCTGAGGACATCTTTTACCACTGTGCTCTCTGTCTGCTGATCTTGGTCCTGTTTCTCCGCAAACTGCACAGCAGCATGGATACTGTGGAATGAGAGCAGCTCTGGGTCTGGCATCCCAGTGAGCCAACCTCCTGCCTGGAGCAAACGCCGTATGGCAGGGTTACAATTGGCCAGCAGGACCTGGATACCAATCTTCTTGTAATCTTGGCGAGTCTCCTTCAGCACACTAAGGCCTACACTGTCTATAAACTGCATGGCTCCACAGTCAATGATCAAGGTATGCATATCTATAGAGGTACCAGGACCATCTGCTGAAGCCTTTGGGGTCTTGGTTCCCCTTAGGCAGTTCAACCTGGAAGAAAAACAATTTTCATTTTTGCTTAGGTTTGCTTTAGCTTGAGCTTTTTGTTGCATAGCAGCAACTAGGGAAGGATTCACCCCTGTTTTCTGGAAAAGTGAACTTTTGAAGTAGTCCTTGTTTGCATAGTAAAGAGAGGTATCAAAGCGGAAGATCTTGATATTTGCAATGCTACTGATCCACTTGTAAGTAAACTGATCCTCATAGATTTCTGAGTCATTCACCTTACCTAGAAGGGTGGCTCGGGGCCTCTGGGTACGGAAGATGATGCAGAGCAGAGCAAAGCAGACTCCTGTCAGAAGGCCCAGTTCTGTGGAGATCAGTGATGAGGACAGCATGGTTACCCACCAGACTATAGTGTCCATTTTGCTGATCCGCCACATCTTGGGTATATCAGCAAATTTCCGCAATCCTCCCCTGAGATTAACAATTGTAACCACACCTAAAATGCAAGTTTGCAGTGAATAGAAGAGAGGGGCAATCCACAACAATACTAAGAGCAACACAGCTGAAGATACCAAGCTTGATATTTGAGTATGACATCCAGTTGATTCTTTCAGCAAAGTCTTTGACAAGGCTGCACAGGTAGCAAAGCAGTAGAAGAAAGATGGGATCAGATTTCCCATCCCAAGGGCAATCATCTCTTGGTTGGCCCGGACAGAATAACCATGTTTCTTGCCAAATATTTCTGAAAGTGAGACAGTCATAGCAAAACCAATTATGGCAATGGGTAGAGCATCAAGTGCCAGATTGGATACAAGGCTCAGATCTGGGACAGCAGGTGGCTTGAAACCAGTGGGAATTGTACCACAAATTTTAGACTTGTATCTTTCATTGAAGTTAAGGAAATGTGACAGTAGTGTAGCTGCAATGACCACCAGGAGTTCCATGGGAAATGGAGCCTTCATTTTGTCCTTAAATAAATTGTTGATTTCCTTTACTGGCACAATGAGAGCTAAAGCCACAAGGCTGGTGACCAAATCACAGATGTTGGTCTTCCCAATATATCTGAAGATGTCAACCCATGTTAAAACAAGGGAGCCCACTCCATCATGTCGAGGGATCTTCAGTCCCAACAGAAGGTTCATTTGGGATGTGAGAATGGTAAGGGAGGACCCTGTCACAAACCCACTCAGAAGAGGTTCTGAGAGATACACTGAGATGAAGCCCAACTGGAAGACCCCTAGAAGGATCTGAAAGGAAAAGCAAATAGAATTCATGATTGAGAAATTTAGGCACAATGAGAAAGAAGGTGATAGATCTCAACTTGCATTTTTTTGTCTATTATTATTATTATTGTTGTTGTTGTTATTTCAAAACTAGTTACTGTTGTGACTTACAGAACTTGATTGTGACAAATTATACAGGTGAAACTCGAAAAATTAGAATATCGTGCAAATGTTCATTTATGTCAGTATGGCAACTCAAAAGGTGAAACCAATATATGAGATAGACGCATTACATGCAAAGTGAGATATGTCAAGCCTTACTTTGGTATAATTGTGATGTTATGGCGTACAGCTTATGAAAACCCCAAATTCACAATCTCAGAAAATTAGAATAGTGTGAAAAGGTTCAATATTCTAGGCTCCAAGTGTCCCACTCTAATCAGCTAATGAATCCATAACACCTGCAAAGGGTTCCTGAGCCTTTAAATGGTCTCTCAGGCCGGTTCAGTAGGAATCACAAGCATGGGAAAGACTGCTGACCTGACAGTTGTGCAGAAAACCATCATTGACACCCTCCATAAGGAGGGAAAGCCCCAAAAGGTAATTGCAAAAGAAGTTGGATGTTCCCAAAGTGCTGTATCAAAGCACATCAATAGAAGGTTATGTGGAAGGGAAAAGTGTGGTAGAAAAAGGTGCACAAGCAGCAGGGATGACCACAGCCTGGAGAGGATTGTCAGGAAAAGGCATTCAAAAGTGTTGGGGACTTTCACAAGAAGTGGACTGAGGCTGGAGTTAGTGCATCAAGAGCCACCGCACACAGACAGATCTTGGACATGGGCTTCAAATGTCGTATTCCTCTTGTCAAGCCGCTCCTGAACAACAAACAACGTCAGAAGCGTCTTACCTGGGCTACAGAAAAAAAGAACTGGTCTGTTGCCCAGTGGTCCAAAGTCCTCTTTTCTGATGAGAGCAACTTTTGCATCTCATTTGGGAACCAAGGACCCAGAGTCTGGAGGAAGAATGGAGAGGCACACAATGCACGATGCTTGAAGCCCAGTGTGAACTTTCCACAGTCTGTGTTGATTTGGGGAGCCATGTCATCTGTTGGTGTTGGTCCACTGTGCTTCATTAAGTCCAGGGTCAACGCAGCCGTCTACCAGGAGATTTTGGAGCACTTCATGTTTCCTTCCGCAGACGAGCTTTATGGGGATGCTGACTTCATTTTCCAGCAGGACTTGGCACCTGCCCACACTGCCAAAAGTACCAAAACCTGGTTCAATGACCATGGAATTACTGTGCTTGATTGGCCAGCAAACTCTCCTGACCTGAACCCCATAGACAATCTATGGGGCATTGCCAAGAGAAAGATGAGGGACATGAGACCGAACAATGCAGCGGAGCTGAAGGCCGCCATTGAAGCATCCTGGTCTTCCATAACACCTCAGCAGTGCCACAGGCTGATAGCATCCATGCCACGCCGCATTGCGGCAGTCATTGCTGCAAAAGGGGCCCAGACCAAGTACTGAGTACATATGCATGCTTATACTTTGCAGAGGTCCGATATTGTTCTATTTCCAATCCTTGTGTTATTGATGTCATGTAATATTCTAATTTTCTGAGATTGTGAATTTGGGGTTTTCATAAGCTGTACGCCATAATCATCACAATTATACCAAAGTAAGGCTTGACATATCTCGCTTTGCATGTAATGCGTCTATCTCATATATTGGTTTCACCTTTTGAGTTGCCATACTGACATAAATGAACATTTGCACGATATTCTAATTTTTCGAGTTTCACCTGTATGTCAGATCTGGAACAAATAGAGTTTGATAAAAATATTAGAAAAAACTTTTCAGAAACAGTCGGTAACTCGGAGGCAGGGCTTACAATGATTGAAATGATATTAAAGCATTTGAAATAAATACATAAATACATATTTTACATGCAAAAGCTCCCCAGATCAATCCTCATGACCATCAGGCATACACTACTCAAGTCCTGAATGGTCTGTGGGTTTCATGTAGAGATACACTTGGTTGCACTAGAAGCAGCATTAATGTTTCAGTTTGAATAAAGACTGTTCAGAACACTAAAGGTAAAGACAATTTTTTGGCTCAGACTAGATGGAAACTTACATAGAAAATAACACTTTTAAAAGAAGGATGAATGTATCTTACCTGATAAAGCCCAACCAAAAAACCTAGAGTGGTTGCCACTGTGATTGCATAACAACCTTTGTCACAGGCCACTGTCCCATTCGTTGTGGCATTGGCCAAAAAATCTGTGTCAGAGTCCAGTTCGTATCCTGCCAGCCTAAGTTGCCGGTTTACTGATTCCCCAATCATCAGGCACAGGACCCCAAAAGAACCGACACAATTATGGCGTGAGGTAGCCATGGCAAAGTAAATAATGGCACAGAAGAAGTTGGTGTAGATCCCATAAATGGGATCCTGGCTTGCAAGGATGGCATAGGAGATTGATTGAGGGATGGCAACAACTCCTACCAGCAAGCCTGAGATGATGTCCCCCAGCAGTTGTTCTTTGATCTTGTAACGAGGAAGCCATTCAACTACTGGGAAGAGCTGAAGGAAGAAGGTGACAATACTCTGTTGGCTGAAGTTGCAGTTCTCTTTGGCTTTTGTGAGAAGCTTCTGGATGCTGAAGCCTGATGTTTCGTATTCTTCTAGTTTGACAGGTACATAGGAAGATGACTGTGAAGAAGACAAGCTGGGTGTATCATCGCTGTGCTCAGACTTTTGAGTAACAGTGCCACCCTCCATGGCTCCAAAGTAGCTAAAAAAAGGTTGCACAGATATTTTTAAAGCAGAGTGCATGACTTAGGCACAGGGACAGTTGAATATTAATCTGATGATGCATTGCTGTATTGTTATAACAAAAGCTATATTGTTATATCTGCCTCACAATAAAAAAGAAACTGCTCAACCATAAAAAAAACCTCAGCACTTAAATGTGGAACATAAAAGTAGCTTCTACATAATAGCTTAAATCTATTCATTATGCAAGTTGGTTGACACAGGTTGGTAACCTATAGTCACAGCGCCATCAGAAGGCATATGTCAAACTCCCAAATTATTATTTTTTTTATTTTTCCTTTTCAAAAATGGTTTAAATCTCAAAAGATCACCAAATTTCATGAGGTGTTGTTCTTAGCAGGATTTCAAGTGAAAACTCCACAGTCTCTTAAAAGCGTAAGAATGACACTGCTGAAACCTGGCTAGCTTTAGCAATGTTGAGATTTAGACCATTTAATTGTAATGGCTTGTTATTATTATTATTATCATCATTATTGTTTGGGAGCACCTGAGCCATTGTACAAGATTAAAGAGGTTGATAACCTTTCTCCTAAATCCTAAACCTTTTAAAGCATTTCGCAATAGTATAAAGCAAAAACATTCAGAATGTTTAAATATAAGTAGGTTCAGTTTGTATCAGTCCAAGTGGCTCCAGTAGGATAGGAACCAGGCTTTTTATCACAGTCCAAATCTGTCCTTCTGCAAGATCATTTAGCAAACCATTTAGGTGGCTTGTGACTGTTTACCCCAATTGCATTCAATTTCCTTTTATTGCCACTCAGAAAGAGCAACCAAGATCTTTTTTTTAAGAAAAGGGTAGTACTTACTAAGATAGCCAGGTTGGTGTAGTGCTTAAGGCACCACACTAGCACCTGGAAAAACATGAGTTCTAGTCCTGCCACAGCAGGGCCAGCTCTGGGCTAAGGCCAATTGGGCACCAGCCTAGGGGTGCCAAATTTTAGGGGGCACCAAAATTGAAAAGACTACTGAAAAACATAATAAAAAAGTGAAAAGCAGTAACAGTGCACTCCGTGAGCCAGCACGCCTGCTTAAGGGATAAATATAATTTTGCAAAATCATTATGACAACAGTGGGTGCTGATGTAATTAAAATTATGGTGTAAATAGGGTGAAAATGTCCAAGAAAAGAAAAAAAATTGTCCAGGGCTGAAAATGATAAGTGTAAAGCTAGAAGAAGAAGAAGAAGAAGAAGAAGAAGAAGAAGAAGAAGAAGAAGAAGAAGAAGAAGAAGAAGAAGAAGAAGAGGAGGAGGAGGAGGAGGAGGAGGAGGAGGAGGAGGAGGAGGAGGAGGGGGAGGGGGAGGAGGAGGAGCAGGTGGACTTCTTGAAATTCCTAACAAAATTGAAAGATGAGCCAAACCATAGGGAGTGCCAGAATGTGACTTTGCCTAGGGCACCAAAATCTCTAGAGCTGGTCGTGCACTTTAGGCATGAAGCCAGCTGGGTGACCTTGGGCTAGTCGATCTCCCTTGGGCCTAAGAAGAAGACAATGGGAAACCATTTCCAAAAAATCTTGCCAAGAAAACTTCAGGGACTATTACAAAATTACTGATCATATGATAGCATGTGTTTATTAAATATTTGCCTTGTTTTTTGTGCACATTAGGAGATCTTAAATTATGAGTAAATAATATATGTCTCTCTGTGTGTGTAACACACACACACACACACACAAATATTACTGTTGTAGTAGTAATAAAATTGGAAGGTGCAGAATCCTGCAGAAAAACCAATAGAGACCTCTGGTCCTTCACTAAATAATCCCATGTAAAATTCTAATAAATAACCTTTTATACTAAAAAGTCTAATAAGTAGTAATAAAAGCAATGTGCTCAGTAACCAGTTACATACTGCTTCTATGGAATGTAGCCTCTTGTTACCTCTTTTTTTTCTCCTTGTGATGAAAAAAAAAATCTATAAATTCCATAACTTACAGAATTTGGTCTAGAAAAAAACTGCTGTTTTTCCTTTGGCAACATCCATACCTTCCAGGAAGCCAGAAATGGACACATGTATCTTCTAGACCCTAACACTGACTTTTTCACTTGTGCTTTTCAGTTTCCTGAATTTAGCTTTCTTTCTGGAAAATGTTGTAGCATTATTTGAATGGTGTTTGAAAATAGATGAGTCTCTTTCTCTGTGTATTTTTTTCTCTGTGGGTTTTTTTTTTTTTCATTTTAAAACAAATCAGTATATGAATACATATATACAGAAAGAAAATATAGAAAGTATAGAATTTTTAAAAGCACAGTTGTGGCAGGAAGAATTACATGACTAGATCATATTCTGAGATGTGCATATACTTCTATTCAATGAACTTAGTATTATCTGAGTTCAGTTCTTTAACAAAGTAACTTATAAGCAATGCTAATTCCTATTTTTCCTCTACAGTTTAATTGTCCATTGGGGAGCAATGCTTATTATAGCCACTATTAACAGAATTAATATGTTTACAATTTTCTTTTAAAAACCATATGAGAATAATCGTAGGATCCATTCATAATCAGTAACCTATTGCCTGTTGCCTATTGACACATCTTTTCACAATAATATGAAGAAAACCTGCTTTGGGCTCTTTGTATCTCCATTGGTGATCTTCCATTATATTTATATAGTATTTGAACTAATGGGGCAGAATATACTCTAAACTGAATAATAGCTTTAAAACACTTGCTGTACACTAGCAATTTCATTTCTGTAACATCCTCATGTATCTCTAAGCTAAATGTTAGGGAACGAGAAAGTAATTAAATGCTCTTGGTTTGATTGAATGATGGATTGATTCAATGCCATCAAGTCAGTGCTGACCACATAGATTTTCTCCAGGATACTCAGTTTATTGTATTCTATGAATATTTTATTAATACTGAAATTTGTAATGTAGCTCTTATAGAAAACTACTGCAAAGTTGTACAGGTAGTCCTCATTTAATGACCACTCATTCAGCAACCATTCAAAGTTATGACGGCACTGAATGAGGGGAATTATACCGTTCCTTGTAGTTGCAGCTGTTGCAGCATCCCTGCAGTCAAGTAATTGAGATTCGGGTGCTTGGCAACTGGCTTGCAATTACGATGGTCACGGTGTCCCGTGGTCATGTGATCACCATTCGCAACCTTCACTGCTGGCTTCCGACAAGCAAAGTCAGTGACAAACTGACAGGAGGTTGCAAATGGTAATCACGTGATGTCACGTCTAAAAACTGCACAGGATTTACTTAATGATGGCAACCAGAACTGCTGCAACTGCTTTCGTGAGTTGGTGCGGTCATGTGATATCAAGCTTTACAACCACGTTGCTTAGTGACAGAGTTGCCGGTCCCAATTACCGTTGTTAAGCAAGGACTACCTGTAATGAAAAAGGTTGATGTATAATCTGGAAGTCTTATTTTAACATGAATTTACTAGGCAACCCTGAAAAAGCTATTCTTTTCTGCCTGCCTCTCACCCAGCAGTAGAAGAGATAATAATTTTGACTCACCTTCAAGGGTTGTTATAAAGCTTGCAAGTAAATAATGTTTATAAAGCACTTTAAATACTTGAAGATGCTATAAAAACATTGTGCATGATACTGATAAAATCTGCCATGGAATTTTCCTTATTTGAAGAGGAAGTTACAAGGTGTCTTCATCGCTTTTTTGCTGACATGAGAAAAATTGTCTCATAAGAATCCTAGTGGTGTCTAGGCCTAAAATAGTTCTGATCAATCATTTTGTGCAAATCCAGAAGTTCAATCTGCCCATAAAAAGTGCACACGCATGAAGGGTCAACATTCCCAACAGAAACAAACACCACCTTCTGGTATCTACATCCATCGTCATGCAGAGATGACACAGTTGCACAATTATAACAACATGCAAACCCTTATATGGCCGAAACCTTTATTCCCAATCCAGACTTCACTACCTCCATATCCATACCTTAATTAAAGCCATTCTTACCTATGCTGCATTTATTTACTCAGCAACAGCATGAACTGTCCCAAATACATGGTAGTAAGCTGAGCGCAAGAGGTTTCTGTTTTCTCAATTTAAGAACGATTAATGATCAGGTTATGCGGCTTAACAAATTGAGAACAGTGATTCACATTTTGCAACATGTTACCCATGCAAGCAGTTAGATCAAGGGTAGAACAGAAGCATTTTCTTGCTCACATACCCTGCTCTATGCCTTTACTTAGTGGTGTCCACCAATAATGATCAATATCCTTCTCTCAAATTAAAATTCCAGAGACTCTGGAGAAGCTACATTCTGGAAAGGTCTCAGTGTGTGTCTGTGTGTGTGCGTGCATGGTAACAGTCATCACCAACTTCTTTCCCCAAAGCAAAATTAAAGCTGCTGCTATTGCCTGGGGCAGGTGGGGCATAGGCTTCCCTTTCCCAGCACCTCTCAGCTGCCTCTCACAAAACGTCTTGCCTGGGAAGAAATGAAGACGAAATTAAAGTCTGAATTGTAATGCTTCAAACCTGTGCTCTGTGCCTTCTTCTTTCCTTGAACTGGGTCCCATATCTATAGGAGGAGAAGAGTGGTCTTGGATTCAATTCAGTGGCCTTTTTATCTACCTCTACACTACTGCAACTAATTTGTCCAGCCACGTTTGCCTGTATTTTGAAAACAAACATTTAAATGGAATATTTTTACAGAAACTTGTCTTAGGCACGAATAATTCTTTTAAAACATTTAAACCAATAGTACAGAGAATGATACAACCATCAGGATCTCCAGAGCTTTGTTTGCAAAACAAAAGGAGCTGCTTGTGCACATTTTTCTTCTGAACTCTCTTACTTTCTAAAGCCTTGTTTTAGGAAAAGGGAGAACTGTTGTGATCGATACACAACAGTTTGAGTGAGGAAACCTGAGGGAATTTTAAAACATATTCTTACTGGAAAATAAATGAAGAGAAAAACAAACAAGCAAAAAATAACTCAAAAAGATATACTAAAAAGCAAAAAACTGAAAATTAAAATGGTAACTAGATTTAAATAAATTTGCTTTTCATTGTAGGGTTTTTCAGAGGTCTTCGGTGCATTAATTTTTCAGCCAACGAAATTACAGTTATAAATGCCACTGATCCAAATCAAGATATATATTAATTTTCCATTGTTTTGCAATAACAAACCTATTAGCTTACAACAGGAACTGGATTAATTTCTTATGCTGCATTGATTTATATACATTAGGATTTATGGATACTAAATCAACAGCAGGATTCATTGTGAAATATTGTTAAGTGTTTTTCCAGTTTCATGAAAACATTTTGACCAAAAACTAACTGGATATTACCCTTAAAGACGGTGCATAAATTTGCTTATACTTCCACCCATACATGTAGAAAGAGTATAATTTATACAGCATAATTTTACTAGAGTGGAGCACCATCTAAATTTTGCTTTATGGTTAATTCTTGATGGCTTGCTGAAATATTAAAAGGAATTCCATGATACAAAAAGTACCAGTGAAATTAATCAGGATCAGATGCCAAATTATCCCCCCAGGGATTTTTTAAAAATCCTTGAAAAGAACCTGTTGTGCTTGCTGCAAATATTTTATATAATATTGATCAGATATGATTGGCTGAAATTGATTCTGTTGTAGAATTTGCAAATTGGGCTTTTTTTTTTTTCTTTCCATTTTCTGTAGCAAGTTCTCTGGATAGGTTTTCTTCAAGTATTGGAAAAAGAAAAAGAGAAACAATCGTCCAGGAAATAGATAATCACTTTGTGTGAGATGGGCGGCTATATAAATACGATAAATAAAATAAAAATAAAATATAATCCACTCCACCAGGTTAGAGGAGTATAAAAATGCCTAGAAGAAATGGTTTTGCTTCCTAATAAAAAAGCCTTGCATCTGGGCGCCAGGAATGCTTTCATGAGAGGATATTCCATTATTGGGGATGCTTTACTTTACGTAGGAGGATGTTATCTGTACTAAAGAAAGTTCCTTGAAAATTCTAATGGCTTAAATCAAAAGTAGCCAAACCCACAAGACTGTAGCATAAATAGGTAAGGGAATAGATAATTTAAACCCTCATCTTTATTACTTCTTGAGAGAGCTTGACAACCTTCCAGAGAATGTTTGCAATCCTGAGAATATGGCTGCCGTGGTGGGTGTGGTGTTACAAAACATCCTTTAACCTGTTGAATCATCAATTCTTCTAGCCTCCAGGATGCTCCCTACCAATGCAACCCACCTTTGTCCCCCCCCCCCCAGGTATCTGAGCATATTTCCAAGTGAAGGACTGAGTTATAGACCCCACCATTTGTGTTTTCTAAAAATGCCAACGTATGGCCCCCAGACATTCTTTAAAATCAATATCTTATTAGAGGCAGGTGTTTTGTAGTATGCCAGCTTTCACTGAATTTTTGTTAACTGAGTTTTTGAAAAATAGGTGGAGCAGGAGACTGGGCAAATACCAAGGAAGATCTCCATAGATTTCCTAGCACTATCCTTACTTACTCTCTGGAAGAGATGTACCTTTTTAATGTATATTCAAGAAAATTTTATGGAAAAGGAATGAACTAGGCACCATATGAGATTTTCAAGGCCTCTTCTGATAGCAAATAGGAAACGTGTGGCAGAGTTCTACAATCCAAATCCTGCTCAAGATTCTTCTCAGAACCAAATGTCATTTGATCTGCAGAGATAATGTAAATTTGCAATGCAAAATCTGTTGAAGGACAATATAGAGGACAAGATTTCAACTATGAGTTTCCCTTCCATTAGTCACATGGCCAGAAGGAAGTTGAAGACTACTTGAATACCCTTGCATGAAAGTCATACCTTCTCATGCAAACAAATCAGTCCCTGTTGAGATATAGCTACACATTGCATGCAAACAAAATGGGATTTGCAGAGAAGGAGGAAACATTTAACTTTTTCTCAGCCTGCTGTTCTTTATGTCATTTGAAGCACCTTCAAGTTGTATTTCTTACTGTGGGGCAACAGCTTGGAGAACATTTTGTAGCAGCAGAAAGGAAATGTCAACCTCTATCTCCAGCCTGCTTTTCTTGAGCTTTCTTTCCTAATGCTTGAATCTGGGCAACCTGAGGCTCAGTTCTTCTTCAGAGTTCAGAAGTGCCTGAGTGGTAATAAATACCCAGTGGTATTCCAAAGGTGCCTTTAGGGAATAGCAAAGTTCACTAAGAGAAAACCACAAGACAAAAGTAAGTGACTGTTCTTCATTACGCCAGGAGAAAGCAGAAAGTTTCCCCAAACATTTATTTTGGGAGATCAAATCCTTGCTCCAGAGTCCATTTATTTGATAGATCTGCAGTGAAATGAATGTATTAGTAACAGAAGGAACTGAACACATAGTGAGAATCATGCTGTTTCCTTAATACTGTGTCCCTGACTCTCCAAACATAACTGCCAACCTGAAATAGCATTTTGAATTGCAGCTTTCCTTAGTTTCCCATCAAGACTTTTTAAAGGTCTACTTAAGGCAAATGTATACTATCAGAACAAAATGTGTTGATTCTTTGTACATATAATGTTTCTAGAGGAATGCCTGGAGGCAGGTTATCCATGGCAACTCCTTCAGAAATCGAATGCATAATGGCTGACTAGGACATTGCTTATTGTTTGGGTCTCTCAGAGAAAATGCTTGGCTTCATTTTTGGTTTCTATTCTGGTTCATCAATGCAGACTTTCATCTATAGAGTTCTGTTTCTTTAACATCATGTCTTTAGCTGGAGCTAGAGCTTCTCAGGATCAGGCAGTGATGGGGCTTCTTAGGGGAAGCTATCCATGAAGTTCTAGTGTTAAAATAGTGTTTTCTCCTTTATAGGATAGCAGTCCATGGCACTTTCAAAGTGTGTAACATCTGATGCACTTTGCCACCCATTCTGTTGGTATAACAATCAGGTGACCTGCAGGGAATGGGAACCGCTTCCTATTGGGTTCCTAGGCATTCTGCTCTGCCACCACTGTGGGGTCCTCCACCCCCATGGGGAAGAGCTGGACATAGCTGCTCAAAACCCTTAGCTTCCTAAAGAGCAGTTCACCAGGTTAATGAGCTGAAGGTGAATGGGAGTGTCCAGAGCACCATTTTACTTAGCCCTTCCCCACCATGCTTCGGAGGTGCTGGATTTTGAAAGATCCATCTCTCCTGCTTCTGCTTTATCCAACATTCCCCAAACCCACCAAACAGCTAACTGGTAGGCTTAGGAGATGCTAGATTTTGAGTATGGATATAGCACTATTTTCCAAACACTGTCCCTCTGCAAGCCAACTGATTAGTGGAGGAGCAGAATTTTGAAAGAACAGTAGAGCTGCCCTCGGTATAGGCCCACTGAACAACTACCAGTAGGAGTTAGCAAATTTTGGTACATTTGCTATTCTTTTTCAATTCAGTTCTCCTCTGATAAAGCAGCAGAGGCTGGTCTGCCATCTGTTAAACCCCGCCATCTTCCAAAGACCCTTCCCCACCGTTTCCTGACTGATTAATCATTTCCCACTGGCTGTGACATTCAAGCCAAGGGGGGATTTAAAGGTAGAAATGGGACTGGTTGCTTATACATGTCAATCAGGATACTACCATTTACAATTAAGCCAAAATAGAGACAACAGATGCAAAATACAAATTGGCAATGAGAACTACAAATGTTATGCCAGTTGAAAAGAACTTCAACATATTAGTGGGGAATGGCTCATGTACTGTGTGCCAAAAGAAGGCACTGCATTGCTATTTCCCAAGTCAGTGCCTTCCAAATATTTTGGAGAACTCCCATCATCCCTTCCATTGGCCCAGTTGCCTGGACTTAATGAAAATGTAATCCAAAGCATCTGGACGGTATCAGACCAAGACTGATCTTGATAATGACAGAATTTTAGTAGCCTTTCCCAACCTAGAAGCTTCCAAATGTGTTGGATTATTGCTCCCAGCATTCCTAAGCAACATTGCAATAAAAACCCAACTATATGGTTTTCTGGCTATAGACTCCTTTAAAAAAATAAATGAACCACAGGTAAAAGATTATTCTGTTTGCAGAGTTAACATTAAAGGTTATTTTACCATGTTATGTCCTTTCAAGTTAGGCACATGCAGTATTATATAAATCAGTACTTTAAGCAAATATAGAGCAAAGAACTTCAATTGAACACACCTGTCTGTCTTCTCCACCCAAGACTTTGCTTCAGCCAGATTGGCCCAGGAGTGAGTTAATAAGACTTTCAGCTTGCTTGGAATCTTTGGCAACTAGACCTGGAGAACATCCAACTAAGTCGTCTGTTAAATAAGCAGTCTTCTGGCTAGAGGATGATGGAATATCTCTAGGAGGACAAGGAGAAGGGTAGGCAGGCTACACATTTCCCATTAGGATATTCTAAAAGGTTAAATCATCAGGCCTTATAGAAAGAAATATCTCAGAGGGAGGTGGGATGGGGGGGGTACGTGCCTATAGTGAAGGTTGTAATAGGGCAGAGACATGCCATCTTTAGGGGATGGAGCTGCACATTACACCAACACAAGGTTGGAGACTGTCACTGTTAAAAAGTGGGCAGGCCAGGAGAAAGAAACAAGACCAGTGCAAAAATGTGATTCCATGTAAATTAAATTAAAGTTGCTTTAATTATTTTTGTGTGTTTCCTAATTTTTCCCCTTCTGTCTTACACTGAATCTTATAGCTCACTGGCAACTTTGGGAAAGGCTCAGGAAGCAAGAACCAAGCTTTAGGAGGCTGTATGTACTCTTGGAACCAAAAGTTTGTGGTTCTCTGCCATGGAGACCTGGATAACAGGGCTAATGTCTCAGATTTCAGTATAGTATATTATACTACATTCTATAATAGAATGTAGTATAATATATAATGCAATGTTTTTCACAAAAAGAACAATTTATTTACAAACCTGAATCTAACTGTTTATCTTATAATACAGAATGATACCATTTTTAACATTCCAGGGTTTTTTTTTAACCAAACTCCTGATGACACAGTTACAAGAGGCTGTTTTCCCATTAGAAATAAGATAACAAATATCAAAACAGGTGGCTAGACCCTATGCTTGTTCTAAAGCTCCCTCCTCCAAATGTTTTTGAAATGTCTTCAGGTGAAAACTTCACTTCCTCCCCTTGATCTTGCCTATTTCTGCTACTTTGTCCTTCGCTTTGCCAGAAAGATTCATAACTTTCAGTTTAAAAAGTCAATGTATTGGCTGAGATTAGAACATCTGCTGATTTTATATGAAGTTGCAGAATTGCTGTGACATCCTAGCCTAAACTGTAGCTTATTGCATTTGAAAACTCACCTGCCCAAGTAACTTTCATTATTAGTGGTGGTGGTGGTGGTGGTCACACAGTCAGATGTTTAGACTGGATTTGGCATTTTTATCCACCTATCAAGTCCTTCCCAAGGACCTGGGATAGGCAGATGTTGTTGTTGGATGGTGTTAAAAGTATCATCACAGGATGTAAGCTGTTCCAAATAAAGCTGCCTTTCGTAATTGATTGTTGGTGATTTTATCAATGCCGATGGTCTTCAAGTGGTACTCCAGATGTTGTTGTTATTATTCACAGTGCTTATAGAATTATTATTCAGAGACTGATATAATGCATAGCATAAATATTGCATAGAAGGACCATTTTCCATTGATTTTCATCTAAAAGGGGTCATATAAAACTGGTAATTGAAAAAGAAAGTTAGCTTCAAGTTCAGTGGTGGAAATTGATTTTTGGAGCTGGCAACCAAACAATCTATAGAACTTTGAAGAAGAGTTAAAGAAGTGAATTGTAGTCTTGTTCATGACAGTCCATACATTCCAGATACACAAACTCACTAAACTTAGCCAGGGTGTGTACCCAGTTTGCCTAAGGCCACTAAAGCTTGCCTAACCCAAAACATTTCCAGCACAAATATTTATTTACTTTACCTTATTGGTATGCCACCTACTTCTCAAGACTCAACAACAGTAAAAGTTGCATGAAAACATAACCATAAAATCATAAAGACTACATCAAAACAAAAGCATAAAAGCAAAGTCATCACCTGTAAACATGAAAGTGTTAATGAGAGGGACAATATAGCAGCCAGCATTCCTATTACTTTTATTCCAAAGGCTTCATAGGGGATGGTTAGCCCTGTTCCCAGAGCACAAGAAAGAAGGCAGCCATGCCAATTTTGGGAAAAGAGAATCCCAAAGGGTCAGGGACTTGCTTCTCTACTGCTGTCTCCCAAACATCCAGGAAATAATCACTAAAATACTTTCCCAAATAGAATACACAATCCAGAAAGTTTCTACTTGGAGGCAGATCATAGCCATAATGGTCTTTACGGATAACATTCAGCACTTTGAATTGCACCTGGAAACCCATGAGTAGCCAATGCAGCTCCCCAAAATGGGCATAATTTGGCTAGACCATCAGTAGTCAAGTCACTTCCTTTTGAACCAGTTGCAATTTCTGAGTGGTCTTCAAAAGCAGCTCCAGGTAAAGTGCATACAGTAATTTAGTCATGAGATGCTGAGGGCAGAAATGTCTGCTGGCCAAGCATCTTGTTCCAGAAATGATTCCATCTAGTGTGCCAGCTGTGGTTGAGCAAAGTCTGTCCTGGTCATACCTCCACCTGCTGTTCCAGGTGGAGCCAGAAAAATTACTAGATCCCAGAAAAAGGGATATGACCCCACCAAGAGCTAAAGATGGAATTAAATGACCTCTCTGTCTTTCTGGGATTTAATGTAAACCTATTTTGTCTCATCCAAATCCAGGCACCAGGTCAGGACATCTGCAGCATCTTCTGCTCAGACTGGGATAGCGATATACAACTGGATATTTTCATGATACTTCACCCCAAACTGATGAATGATCTCTCCCACGGATATGAAATGAGAGGAGGGAGAAAGCCAAGCCCTGGTCCACCCACACAAGATTGGCCAAGGGCTTGGCCTGTCATCCCCACTACTATCAACCCACTCAGGAAAAGGAAGAACCACTGTAACACAATGCCTCCAATCCCCAAGCCTCATAGGTAGTCCAGAATGATGCCATGATCAATGATATTGAACACTGCTGAGTGTTCTAGCAGGAGCAGAAGGGCCAAGTCCTGTCATAGGTGATCCACAAGAGTAACCTTATAATCAGACTGAAAGGAATCCAGATCATCAGTTTCTTTCAGTACCTGCTGTAGATGAATCACAACTATTTTCTCAAAAAGGGAAGAGAACACACAGAAGTTGTCCAGAGGATCAAGAGAGGGCTTCTTCAGAAAGGGAAATGCCTCCTGCCTTCTTCAGGATGTTGGGTACAACCACCTCTCCCAATAAAGCAGTAACCACACTTTGAATCCAGAGATAACAGCTCAAACAAGCCAGGAGGCAAAGGGATCCAACCCACAGATGGCTGAGCTCATAGTACTGACGACCTTGCCTATTTCCTCATATTCCACAGGATCAAAATAATCCTGTATATTACTGAAAAATGCTGCTCCAGTCATCTCAATCAATTCTGTCCATAATGAATCTAGCTCTGGGTTAAGGAAAACAAATTTGATCTCAAAATGCTTACAAATACGTCACAGAAGCATTTGCAGAGATCTTCTTTTTATTTATTTAACAGAATTTCTAACCTGTTCCAATCCTTATGGGACTCTGGACCAAGTTTACAGCAATAAATGACATAAAAATACATTCAAAAATTCATATTTCCCCAAAAGGTCTAGGTCCCCTTAAACAAGTCACTGAATAATTAACTGAGGATGCAATAAGGATGGAATACTAATTCTAGTTTGCTGCTCTTATCCCTGTCCTGAATTGGGGCTTGTTTGGTAGAGTTCACTCTTCATTTCCTCCACTCAGTTGCTTCATTTCCATGTTCCTCTGCAAACCATGTGGCACCCTGGATCTAAGTACAGGGAGAGGTTGCTCAGGAGCAATTTCATGATGGCCATGAAAATCTGAGCCCCTCCTGAACCTTCCCTAATGCATGAAGCTTGAAATCCCCCAAATATAAACTTTAGAGATTTAACCAGCAGTTCAGAGACCAGTTCAAGGAGCTGGGAAATGGATGCTGCTGTGCAGCAAGGTGGGTGTTACACGAGCAGTAGCTATCACATATGTATCTCCTTAACGAGAAACCTTTTTCTCTGTTTCTCTCTCCTCTATTGAAGCCCATGCTTAGCTCACTCCTTTGCTTCATGTTTACACACTTGTTTTAGAAACAGCAATGTATTTTCCATTACTGCACCTATAAGAACCAAGTTACCATCCTGAGAAGCAAAGCTTTCATTTTAAAAAATAAACATTTCTGTCCCTTACAGCAAACAAAGGGTTTTTATGTCTTCAAGGCAAATTTGTGACTGTGGCTAAGAATGTATTTAACTTATTTAATTTGAGGCCACTTTGAGAATGAAGTGAATCTGCTAAAGTGCTGTTGCCACAAATGCTATCTTCAATACTAAGGGTGGCTCCCAAATCCCATGTTTTTTACCCCCCGATGTCATGGAATCATATTGGTAGAAGGGGCTATTTAGGCCATGGAGTCCAACACCTAGCTCAGCACAGGAATCCAAGTTAAATCATCCCTGACAGCTTCCACTTGAATACATGCACTGAAAGGCAGCTCAGCCACCAGTCTGGGAGTCCACAAAGATTGGGGCAGGTTTGAAATTCTGTTAAATAAATAAAATGAGATCTCTGTTCCCACTGTTGAACTGCTCTTCCTTTTAGGAAGTATTTCCTAACGTTCAATCAGAATCTGTCTTCTTGCAATTAGCTCGCGTCCTGCACTCTGGAATGAAGCCAAACAAGTCTTGATCTTCTTCTTTGTGACAGCCTTTCAGATATTTGAAAAGTGCTATCGTATTCCCCCCACCCAGGTTTTCGCCTCTCATGGCTGTAAATGCCTTGCTCCTTCCATTTCTCTTCCCGGGACTTCGTTTCTAACTCCCTCTATTCCCCAACTCTTTCCTCTCTCTCTTTTGACCCACTCTCTATAGCCCTCAAATATCCACTGCCCTTTCTCCTGTTATTTTTTTTCCTTCCCTGAAGGATTTGAATCTATTTCTTCTGGGACATCCTGAAAACAGCCTTTGAGATCCAATATTGGTGCATAGTATTTTCTGCATCTCTTGTTTCCAGTAGTCTTGTACTCCTTATGGAGAGTTGCTTCTGCTGTCCGTTTCTGTCCTAAATGCCACCATTCTTTAATTTAATAAATCTTTATTCAGGTTCATCAGGCGAAGTGTGGCACTCACTGTTCTAATACTCTAACTTAAAAAAACAACAACACGACTACTACAAAATTAGACTTGCTGCAAATGTATGCCAGGTTGTTTTCAGGCAGGAACAGAAATTTGCTATAATCTTTGCAAATTATGATTGCAGACTGCTGTCTATTCATCTTCACTCATGTTTTCTAAGAGTCTACCAGTAGAAAATCTTTATTGCTTCTTGTTCTGTTCTCAGTCTAGCAATGTTTCCTTCAGTTTAAATGTGCTGTTCGTTTGGACAGAAAATTTGTTAGGGATACCCTCTTAAACTCTATGACAAACTTATTTGCTTATTCAATAATCTCAGTGAGATCAATTGCCCACCATTTTCAAATGGAAAGAGAATAAAATGACTTGTAAGCTTTTCTTTTAGGTTTAACATATACATACAGAGAGAGGGAGAGAGAGAGAGATGAAAAAAACCAACATACACCCTCAAATCTTACTCCCTTTCACTGCAGGGATACTGTCATCTTACTGTCCTGCCCATGACAGTCTTGGGTTGTCCCAGTTGCTAATTCCTAGCGTAGCTCTTGAAAGTGTGTGTGTATATACATGAAGTTATCTGCCAACAGATGGTCAGTGTTATGGATCAGTTAATAAAACGTGCAGAAACAAGATTTTTTAAAAGGTTGACCTTTAGACAGCTTTTAAATCCAATTAACTTCACATTAACTCATGCTAAGCAAAGGTCACTAGACCAGCTATTATCAAGAAGTGTTTGTTTTGAGGCCTAACTTCTAAAATAGTTCAGTAGTGCCAGCGGAAACTTGCTGGCTTAGGTTGGTTCTAATTCTGAACATGTTTAGGCAACAAAGAAGCAGTCCCAACTTGAGCCACATGAAATTGCAGATATTGTTTGCTTGAGGAAGTGTCTTCTTCAGTCAGATGTTCAGAGCTATGTGTAGAACAAGCGGATGGCAAATGTTTTCACTATCTCTGTTGTGTGATGATGTGAATCCAAACACATAACTGCCTTAGATAACTAGAGACAGAAGGGCACATATGGATGCAAACATCCAGCATTATTTTTTCTTTCATTTAGAAACTACTGTTAAACATTGGCAAGTTCTTTGTGGAATGTATTATATTCTGACAAAAACTACCTCCTTTAAAGAAGATTATGTGCCATCACGTTGGTGGCAATTCTTAGTGACTACATACTGTATATTCCTCTAGGAGGATTTGTCAGACCTTCCAATGGTGAATCCATCTCTGCTGTAATCGAGTCTTTCCACCTTGCTGCTGCTTGTCCTCTTCCACCTTTTCCACTATTATAGATTCTCCAGAGAGCCAAGTCTTCGCACAATGTGTCCCAGGTATGATAAATTTGAGCCTGGTAATTTGTGCCTTGACTGAGAACTCTGAGTTAATTTGTTCATGGATCCATTTCATTGTTTTCTTGGCTATCCATGGTATTCTCAAGAGTCTTCTCCAACACCAAAGTTCAAAAGCATCAATATTCAATATCTTGCTTCTTCAGAATCCAATAGAAAGGAACTTATTGCCATTTTCATATGGATATTTAATTACTTCATTTTAAAAATCTAGATTAGAAATAACCTGATTGTTTTCTAGTTTGCTGTATTTCGTTCACAACTTCCTTCCTTTCATTTTGACCATCTAAAGCAGGATAGACAACATTTTTAGGCTGGTAGTTTTATTGGGACTGTTGAGAACTTGCCATGGACACCTTTATAAAATGACCAATTCAAATTCAAATAATACTGTAGCTGTTCTGGTGGATAAAGCCAATCATAGAACCTCATTTATCAGGAGACAGACTGATAAGGTTTATCCCCAATACCTTTTCTACTTTCAGAAGATGTGTTCTACCTCCCCCCATCCTCCTCCCCCACTTGCTTTCATCTTTTTTTTTTTCCTCCCTGACCAAATGGCACAAAAGGACTGGGCAGCAGCAACCTACTGTTCTTATTTTCTTGGAATGCCTATGGAATTCAATTCAAATTAAGATGCTAGAGCTGATGTTCTGATTTGCAGCATGCCTACTTTCAAATTATTTATTCCTTTGTTTAAAATGCTAAAGAAAATTAAAATCAGGTTGAAGGCCAATGAACATTAAAGAAGATGTTCACAGGGATCAGCTTACTACCTCTGAGCTAATGATAATTTCTCCATCATGGCTGGCCCCAGTCTTGTGCTGATAAGAAGTTAAAATCAAAGGAATTGTGAACAGCCTTATCAGAATTCTGAATTCATACATTATATTTGATTTTGCATGTTCCCTAGAGGAGCCAGACCATTTGTGATTAGTCCACAATGCTTTGTGGGAACAAACCTAAGAGTAAATTTGAAAAAAGAACACCAGCCTTTTTGCTTACATGATTTTGAGGGGAAAACCATCATCATCATCATCATCATCATCATCATCATCATCATTCATTTGTCTTGCTTTATAATAGGTAGGTTGAGTTATAGGATTGCAATGTTTCATAGCTATTTATATATAACTAAAAATGTCCAATTTGATCAAGATTAAGGGAAGTTAAGTTGCAACATGATGTACCCATAAAGATCCCATCAAGTTGGTAAAAGGTATTCCATACTGTTTTAGCTGTTTTTAATATGTCACTGGATTTGTTATTTTTGCTTTTGCACTTTTACATAGGAAATAAAACACAATCTCTAGCTACTAAATCTAATATTCTGCATCTATTTCAAGGACAGTAATAGATATAAAAACTCAGACTGGATACCTTGTAACAGAAGCAAAGGTAACTGCTGGTGAAAGGTAAGTTTGCATCAATGAAACCATTTCTGTTTTACACAAAGATAGATATATAGGCTGCTTACAGTAAAGTAGTACTAGACTTTATATTCTATTTGACCCTTGCAACCCATGAAAAAGACTTGCTCTTACTCAACTCAGTCTACTCTTACAGTGTGTACAATGCAATTGTCTCCAATAAATGTCACCATAAAGCCTCAGAATCTAAGTCCATGGAAGCAACAGTCTGTGCAAATATGTAAACACAAATGCATGGCACTCCTTTGCATTGTTTGGCCTCTCCCTTTCTCTCTCTCTTCAAAAATGTGTAGTGTTCAGAAGCTTGAGGCTTCCTTCCAACTTGGACCAGGAAACATTTAGCAGCAACCAATGTAAATTTAAGAGATCTTGATGAGTAATTAAATGTCAGCTTCTTTTAAAGCTTACTTGCAGATAACAACAAAAATCAATAAAATGGATAACCTTGCTGAGGATCTAAAAGAGACAGAAGTGGGGGCATGTCATCTTACCACATTGCTCATTGTTGTTACACTGTTGGTTTGTGAGGATTATCACACATTTAATATCATGAATAGTGAAAAGCCCAGCTCAAATGTGGATATTAGCTTAATTTCATCTCCTAATCATTTGGTCTTTTTAAATCACTGTTTTCCCTCTTTAGCCTAGACCATTGTTCTATTAAGTTCTGAATCTAAAACATGACAGACAAAAGACCAACATTATACATTAGGGTTCAATGCAATGAAAAGCCAAACAGTGTATGGACTCAGAGTGCCCATAGCTTTTCCATCTGATGCTGCTCCCCCCACCCACCCCACCAGACCCAGGTATCTTTCCCCTAGAAAGAATCCTATACAAGGAATACTTCTCATCTGCCCCTTTGAACAGAATCTCAATACAGGGATGAATGCAGTAAACCTATTTTTAAAGAAGTGAATCTGCTGTCAAAAGATAGTTTTGAGACTTAGCTGAACATGATTACAGTGATTTTAATAGGAAGAGAATATGCTGTTATTAGCATCCAGGTAACAGCAGGCCATCATCTAAAAAGCTAAAGGATCAACTATCTATTGTAATACCAGATCTTAAAGACCTTATGAAAGGCCAGCAGGGTTGGGGCCATTTGAATCTTAGAGAATAAGCTGTTCCAGAAGGCAGGTGCTGCAACTGAGAAGGCAGGCCTCCTGAATCCTGCCAGATGACATTGCTTTATATAAGGAACCTTTAGCATGCCACCTTATTGGATCTCATGGGAAAGGCAGATTCAATTGGGGATAAAGTGGTCTTGCAAGTAACTCAGCCCTGTGCCATGGGCGTTATACATGATAACCACATCTTGAATTGCACCTGGAAGCCTTCTAGGACCAGTACAGCTCACAGAGGAGTGATGTTATGTGGACATACCACAGGGTGGTTCACCTGTAACTACCCACTACTGCATTCTGGACCTGCTGCAGCTTCTAGATGATCCTCAAGGGCAGCCTCATGTAGGAGGCATTCAATAGGAAGTCACAAATGAACAAGTTACTGTGAGTAGGAGTCCCAGATCAGGAACAGGCACAACTGGCACACAAGATGGATTTGTTCAAAGCCGTCCTGACCGTGGCTGCCACCTGCTCTTCAAGCAGAAGCCACAAATCCAAAAGGCCCCCCCAATTATACACTAGTTCTGTCTGGGGAAGAACTAACACCTCCAGAACTAAAGTCCTGGAATCCTGGAAGCCTTGATACCCACAGCCACTCAGTCTTGCTAGGGTTGAGCCAAACTCTTTCTTCTTCATTCAGACTCCCACAGCCTCAGACATTGTGAACAAACCTTAATGGTATCACTTGGTTGGCCAAAGGAAGAGACATATAGCCGAGTATTATCAGCATATGAATAATACTGTCACCTAGCAGCTTCATGTAGATGTTAAATAGGAGCAGAGAGTGAAGAGCTCTGAAGTCTAGGGCTAGATCTCTCCCATCCTACCAACACTGACTGAACCGCTGCAATACTGTGTTCCCCACCCCCAACTTTCAGAGTTGGTCCAGAAGGATACCATGATCAAAGGTATGGAAGGCAACTGAGAGATCAAGGGGGGCCAGGATGGATGCACCACCTCCATACCAATCCTGCCAGAGATCATCTACAAGTGTGATCAATGCTATCTGAATACATGTCAGTCTGATACTTGGTTGAAAAGAATCCAGATAATCTGATTTTTTCCAAGGCCCTCTGAAGCTGTCAACCAACCACCTTCTAAACAAACTTCCCTTACAAGAAAAGCTGGAGTTGAGACAAAAATTATCTGTTAGATCCAGTCATGGTTTCTTGAGTGGATAGACTACTGCCTATTTAAGAGCCAGTGGTATGAGAGGCTGAGACTAGCCCCAAACTCGTATAGGTGATAGTGGGTTTCTATCTAGGTCTCCCCAATCCTCCAAAACACCACACTGGTTATTAGAAAACTGAAGTTAGAGATTGGAAGTTAGTTGAAAGGCAGCATGGACAGATGGTCTCAGGAGATAGCACCTGGCATACTGTGTCTGGGCTTGGAAGCTAAGTAGGGTAAGGCCTAGTTAGTACTACAGGGAATCTTGAACTACAAGGAATCTTGTAGTATGCTAAACAGGGAAGTCAGAACAACATCATTCACGGAGGGAAAGGCAAACCTCTTCTGTATTGCTGCCAAAAAAATCTGTATAGAAGTATTCATAACATTACTAGGAGCAAGTCCAACTTGAAAGAAACTTTCCTTCATGGACAGAAATTACTTTCCCAATCCATACTTCACCCTGAAACTTTTCACTTAATAGGTTTTAATCCCAGTGGAAGCTTTTTGATCTGACTCCCATTGAGAAGAAAAATAGCTGGGAGAAAGAACTGAGATAAAAGCAATCTCTCTTCTTTTCTGATTATTTGTTTTGCACTGCGTATTGACACAGTGACTTACAAAGTGATTGCACAAATATATCCTCCAGCTGCATCCTATAATTATAGACATGCTGCAGTTTTTGAATTCTGAAAATTTGTTCAATGGAACAGACAAAAGAACAGCACAAGACATTAATAGTATTATATAGTATTTTTATTGGTAAATATTTTTATAAAGCAATCTTATGAAAACAGATTCAAAATTTTCTGAGATATTTGAAACGTGTGAAAGAGACTAGTGTTACATTTCCGCAGCTTGAATGCAATAGTACAAATGGCGATATACAAGGCAACATTTGCTTGCCATTTCTTTGGTTACTGAATTTTTACACTTTGATCTTCACTATACAAAAAAACCCTACATAATATATATTTGGACAAAATACAACAAAATGTTTTAAAAAATGCCAAACAATGTTGAAAGTTTACAGTTGCTAAATAACCTAATAAAAACCAACACTATACAGGTAGGTTGTGATTAGTTTTTGAATAATGCAATATTCTATTTAGTGCAAATTGTAAGTTGATACCTGGTCATATTTAATGCAGCCCAAAGTTCAGTTAACGCAAAGCTAGCACGTGCGAAATTGAGGCAATCTTCATGTGGGCAAACTGGAGAAAAGGAAGATTCCATCAGTGGAAAACAGTTCAAGTTTTAAAAAGGGCCTCATTACTACATTAGAGAAAAAAATTGATGTAGTTAAACAACATGAATGTGGTCATAGCAGCATTAAAATAGGATGAGATGTTAGAATGCCTGAATCCATGGTAGATTTTTTTTAAAATTTTGCTTTCTATAACTACTCTGTGACTTTGTTAACCTTAAAGTATAATTTTCATCCTTTACTGTAATATTTCATTAATATACATATAAAAATGTATGTCTAAAGCTTTTCATTGACTATTTCTGTTGAGCTGGAACCAATTACCATATTTTCCACAGAAATATCACTTTGAATAGTGCAAATTCAAATAATGCAACCATTTTGTGGGATTCATTAACCACACTAATCAAGACCTACCTGTATATTAATAACAGAAGTTTAACATTGTAGTTCAAGGCAGCATAAATGGAAGTGATCTCTCATTTCATCACCACAACAACCATTTGAAGTGAGCTGCCAAATCAACAGTAAGCTCCTGGGTTGAGTGAGAAAAATCAAAGCAGATGTCCTTGAGACTTGTTAACATTTTAACCACTACATTATATGGGCGTCCTTAACCACTTTAATTTCTGGAGTTCAACAGCAATTTTGCTCGTTCGCTCGCTCGCTCGGTCTGTCTGTCTGTCTGTCTGTCTGTCTATCGATTTAGATATTTGGCAGCGCAGAGAAGGCAGGAGACAAAATTTCTTCCAATCTGCATTTCTATTTACATTCACAAATACCTGCTACTTTTTAACTAGCTGTTTTATAGGAAACTATATTCAGATGCTACAAAGTGCACCATTTCTTTTAGTAGATGAGCAGATGCACAGAAAACCTTACTGTAACTAATGTAAAATTAGAAGAGGAAGAAAACTGCACTATTCTCTTGCTTTACTTATGGCAATAAACAGTTGAAGGAAAAGAGTTTAATGCATATTTCCACTTAGAATTTTGAATCCACAAAAAAACCCTTCAAAGCAGAGGATTCTGCCAATGCTTAAGGACAAGCAGATTATTTGGAATTTCCAGAGTTTTTGAAATATCATAATATACCTACTTTTCATGATATCTGAATTCTTCTATACTTCCTACATAATTAGCACATTTTTAAAAAAAATAGCTAAGTGAGAATTGTATTTGTACAATCATACAGGTAGCAAAATAATTAAACATGTTATCCATAATGCAATGAATTTAATAAAACATTTGTAAAGCGGATGAGGTTACATCTTGTTACGATTTCTACTGATTATTTTTCTTAGGCTTATCACCAATTATGGGTGATAAGTTCTCTTCCTTTGTAATAACTCATTAGCTATTATTTTAGAAGCTCATAAAAGAGTCAGCAGTGAGGCATACAGTTTCATTCCCTATCCCCTCATATTCCCAGCCAAGAATTTAAGCAATGTGTATCTTGCATCTGAAAAGTACACATAAGAAAATACGAGTTGACTACCCAGAAAAATTGTGATTTCATTTGTTTTGCTATAAACCTTTCATTCATGTCATCCACCCATGTCTTTGGATATTGCACAACTTCCACAAAAATAAATAACTGAACTGTGACCATACTGGCTGATTTGCACATTGGTCAACAGCCCACTTGTCCAGTTTTGTTTATTATTCCACTTTTTTTTAGCAATAACTAATAAAACTGCATGTTAATAAGAATCTGCAATGTACAAGAATATCTCCCATAAACACACTCTTATTTTGTATATAGAGGCAATTAGCTTTCCATTTACAGAAAAATCCTGTAACTCTGATGAGATACAAACAGCAGCCCCATCATTAAATCACTATTAATTTGAGAACATTTGAATAGTGCACAATTATTTTTATAACCTAAGTTTTTTTTAAAAGCTACAATTTTCAAAGCAGCCTGGAAAATTAATCATTCTTTCCTAGAATATAATGTCCCATGCTCTTTATTCAAGCTGCCCTATGACATGTATGTGGCAAACCCAATAAAAGAGTTTGAGGAATGAGATACTAATTTTCAGGGCTCCTAAATGAAATCTCTGAAGCATTATTTAGATTTCAAGAAGTTGTGAAAAACCTTGTAAAGGTCATGATAAATAAATGAAATAAACAGAAATATTTCATAGCATAGGTGCTAAACACGTAATTAATCTCAGATATGAATGACATTAAAATATCAGTGTGTTCATTATTTAATCTTGATTCTTAATGTTCTTTTACAAGCTCTAATATTGAACAGGGATGACTTTTTCCTGAGCAAAGTGATCTCCAAAAGAGCCAATTATTACATGATAGATTCTGTACTTGTAATATTTAAAAAACAAAAGTACAAAAGATCTGGTTGGTAATTTATATAGTCCATCTGATGGTCCTATGATATTTTATTATATTTCGAACTTTTGCAAAGCATTATGAAACTTTTACAAAATTAGCATCATGAAAATGTTTAAAAGGTTCTAAGTGATTTTTCCACCATCCTAGATCCGTACACTTTTGGAATCTAATCCCCCCAGCCCCTCAGCTGACTAAAGTCACATCTTGACTTGAAACACAGTAATTATATAACCACAATTATATAACTGCATATATCTTAGATTTCTTTAAGTAATCTAGATTTTTGAGACCTACTGTAGTAGTCAATGAAAGATACAACTTTGAGGTAAAACAACCCTACAGTTAGTTCATATGTAATGCTAAACTCCACTCTCTTGTCACATAGCCAAATTTCAGGTCATGCATCACTAATTAGTTATTGCCTAGTCTGCAGCATATTGTAAGTTTGCCAGTTCACACTAAAACCAGCAAATCCTGGTTGCTACAAGTTAGCAAATGATTACTTGGAGGGGTTGCTATACAGATGCAGAGTTTGTTCGTGTAACAACCAACCACGATTAGTTATATATGGCAGCAATATATAACTTTTGCTGGTCCGTTCCAAATAGTATGTGAGGCCAGAACACATAATACATTTTATTTAATTTCATCTACATAATTAATTGTTTTGTTCACCATGTATTTAATAATTTCCCCTTTCTGCCACATTAAAAAATACAATTTGGTAGCAATTTTTGGAGGTCTGTGCATCTGTGCTCTATGGGTCATCAGCTCAGTGAAAAAGATTCATTTTTGCTGAGGAGCTTCAGGTAAGATGCAAAGAGAAACCCCTTTATGTAAGCTGTAGCCTGCTTGCATAATATTGCACATAATCCTATAAAACATTGTTCGAGGAACCCTTTTACTTTCAATTGTGTCACATTGTATACAGCTAAGTAACTCATAGAAATCTAAGGAACATTATACCTTTAGTAAAAGGTAAAACATTAATGCAATCTGAAGAGAAGCCAAAGTGTAATTGCAAAGAACAATTGTAAATGTAAAGTTTTTTGGCTATATGAATTTTGCAGAATCCAACATCCAGCAAATTACTATTTATTTTTGTTCCTAAAAATAAATCTCTAATTCCTACAATTAAACAAAGTCTGATGAAATCTCAGAAGCCCCTCTCCCACAACATACATTTGCTTATCTACCTAATTTATACACTTTGCTGAGTTTAGGGTTCCAGGTTTAGTGTTCCACTTCAGGCATGTTGGTGCATAAACTTGATTTATGCTTTTGTAAAAGAGTATGTGTTCCTGCCCTGAGGTTTACAATACCCAGCCATCTATTATGTTAACATTAGATTTTCATTTTGACTACTTTAGAACCAGGACCATAAAAAAGACATACTGGAAACCCAACCAAAAACATATTGCCAACAATAATTTTCTACACTGCAAAGCACTCGAAATGAGAGAAATTTGAGGGGCAATGCCAATTTTACAAGAGAGAGCGAGCTACTCCTTTCTCTGTCTCTCATGTTATCATCAGACTACTCACTATGCACACTATGCATTTCCAACCATAAAAAGAGGAGGCAGATGATCATAGCATACATTGCCATATATTGCATTTTACTGGACAAAAGAGAAAAAGAACATAAAAAAACAGAAGCTCCGTGCCTCTTGAATGATCAGTTTCACCCTAAATAGTTTGCAATTTTAATTTGAAATATTAACTGGTTTAACATTTTGCAAACCGGCTACCTCCAGATGATGTTTGGCTGTAATTCTCAGCATTCTCAACCACGACAACTTTTGGTCATTTTGATCAGGATTTTACCTTATTACCATATCTTACCACAATAAAGATGACCTCACTGGAAAAAAGTAAGCTAGTTTCAAATGGGACGTTCGAAGTTCCCCCCCAAAATGGGAGGGGGGTGCAAAGCCAATTTTTATCACTCAGCGTGACAGCTGAAAATTGATAGCTGAGAAACACAATACTGTAGGACTTTGAGGACCATTATAAAAACCAAAGAAAACAGTACATCCCTTACAAAACCAGGACAGAAAATGTCAGCCCTGCTGTTTTACATGATAATCCTGCCCCTGTGGCCTTTTCTTTTCCCCAACCCAAATATTAAGTGCAGCCCAACTGTGAAAATGTTATCACCCTAATCTGTACCAAGGACATCTAGTAAAAGCGAAGATGCAGATTGCATCCAGATATCTGGAGGCCTACCACCCGAAAGTCAACAGTATAAAATAAAAGAAAATCTCCCTATATTTAGTTCTGCACAATCACATACAACAGAGGAACTATTCTCATTTAGAAAGAACATACCAATGTACAGTGGCTAATAGTAACAGCAATCCAAAGGACCGCAACTACAAATTTAGCTTCTGTGAACGGCTTCCAGTATCAGCATACTGATGTTCCTAATACAGCACACAGCTGTTCAAATAATAATTATTATACTTTTAGATCACTTCTCACTGAAATACCTAGAACAATGTGTAATGACATGTTGTTCAAAAAAAATTCAAGCAACTTCATTTGTACCAGCTGAGTTTCCTAATTATAAGAGAATTGACATGTGATCTCACCCGCTCTTTCATGCTGTTATCTTCTTCCTTGTCCCTGATGTATCCAGGGACAAGGTGGTCTGCAAATAAATAGCTCTGTAGTGGTACCTGAACCACTTTAGTTGCATCTACTGGAATCATCAGTCCAGTCCCCAGAACTATTCTTGCTCTTCTCCCCTCAGGGCAAGATGGCTTTTAAATAAATCTGTGGTGGCAAGTGATAAAAGAAAGGCACACATGTATATATAGGTAGTCCTCACTTAACGGCCATTCCTTCAATGCTGGTTTGAAGTTACCAACGGCCTCAGAAAAAGTGCTTTATGACCTCTACTCACACTTACGACCATCGCAAACCATCGCATTACCACCCCAGTCTGTGATCATGATTTGCTTTTTTTATGATGGTCATTAAGTGAATCACATGATCACTAAGTGAATCATGTGGTCATTAAGTGAATTCTGACAAAAAATCCATTGGGGAAGCTGGATTTGCTTAATGAGCATGTGATTCATTTAATGACTGCAGTGATTCACTTAGCGGCCATCATAAAATGGTCATAAGATCAGGTCCTGTCATGTGTTGACTCGCTTAATGACTTCCCCCCTTAACCAATTTTCCGGTGCCTATTGTGATTGTTAAGTGAGGACTACCTGTACTACTATTAGGAGAATACAGTGTAAAATGCTTGCAAAAGGCATTTTGTTGTACAGGACAATGAAGAGATAGAGCATGCCCTGTGGGGAAAAAAATTGTAGCAGCCTTTCAAAAATACTTTTGCAAATGAAAAATCTATTAAAAAATAAATTAGCAAGGCAGAGAGATAAAAATAATAGCTACATTCATTGCAAGTCACATTCATGCCTCTTTTGGTCCACACTTCTGCATTTCTGCGAAAAAGCAAACACCGAAGTTGCTTAGGGCACATCATGTAACTAAAATAGTGGCAAGGCAATTAAGAGAAAGTTTTCAAGCAGGAATGCTTACAAAGTTTATGGTTTCAAACTTGTAAAATGCAGATTAAAATTAGTACTATGACACTTATTAAAAGTATAATTTTAAAATATATTCAATTATTGAATGCCAGCATTTATAGTGTATTAGATATTCAAGAAGCAACAGAAACAGCTATAAGCAGCATCTCTAAGAGGGAAAAAGATTCCACATTGAGTTTATAATTGAAGTTTTATGGATATTAATTTCTCTTGCTGTTACCATACAGAAACATTCTCCCTAAAATTAACTTCCGTCTCACCAGATGGCAAAGGCTGTAAGAGGCCTTTTTGATCTTAAAAGGTCTCAGCAGGGGAAAAAAAGTCTTGCTCATTAAAAATTCATTTTAACTTCATTAAATACAGCAGATTGTTGAGCAGACTGCATAATCTCATTCAAAAAAGTTGGTCCTACAGATGAAATTCCCACCTTTTTACTACCATCCTATGGTGTCAGGAGCAAATCCCAATGGCTGCAAAGACTCTTTAATTTGGCCCAGAAGCTGGAGTTAGATTTGGGAATTAGGAATCATAGTTACTTCAACCTTGCAAGGAGACATAGACCCAGCAGTGTGCAAAGAGAAACCACCGGATGCACATGACAAAGCAGTTTGAGTTCAGCAGTAGTGAGGGTGATAATAAAAATAGTATCTCCAGCTTTCTACATTCAGATTAATTTTATTTAGGTCAGGTTGACACTTGTACTAAGCCATGTTTTTTGCTTAACCATAGTTTACCAGGTAACTACAGTGGCTGGGTTCATATCACATACTAAGACAGAAAACACTACCTCATGCCTTTGTGAAATGCGTGAACCTATCAATTTTCTGTCGAATTTTTCTGTTCCTAAATCTAAGCTTCCTGAGGACCTTCATGGAAAACAACTTTATTCCTTAAGACTATTTTCCATACTAGTTTTTGGAAATCACTGGTGGACTGCTACTAACAATTTTCTCATCTCAGGATGCAACATCAGAAGAATTTACATCTATGGTCCTTTTCAAAGATGACTGGTTGACAAAGATGCCTACTTCCCTGGAAAATAGCTATATAAACACGTCTCCCTAGAGTGCATTTACTAAGGACAAAATATTTCTAAGGAAAAAGGTGACAATCCCAAGTGAAACAAAGAGCTTCCATCAGAATGTAATAAACTTGAAGGCTGTAGAAACTACTTAGCTATGACTTCTATAATGCAAACTCAAAAGGAGAAGACCTGTAATTCTGAGGGAATATATCTTCAGTTTCCTTGACAAACTAACTAAAAACAACATGAAGCAGTGGAAATAGGACCAGAGGAGGGGACAGTTACAACGAAGACCACAGGCTTTCCAAATCAGTCTAGGCCTTTTCATTTTAAGGGAACTACACCAATTTCAATACAGTATCTTTAGTGCAGTGTGCTTTCCAGTTATGAGTTGTTAGTAACTATGATAATGTATATTCTTCTCTTCTTAATAATAAGGCTTCGATATATTGTTTCATAGTACTCCACAAGATCAAAGGTTTTAAAACAATGAAAGTAATTTTATGGTAATCTTAAAAAAGCCAAGAACCCTCTTCCTAAAATTATAATTTATTATACAAGAGTGACAGTGAAAATGCATTATTATCTCCCAGAAGGCATAAACAAATAAATGCATTCAACCCCACTGCAATTTACTGTATCTTTTGAAGTCAGACATGGCAGATTCTTAATCATTAAAAAAAGAAGAAATCAGCCAGATATTTCTCTAGTAAACTGTGCCCCCTAGGGATTTAGCCGTAAATTGCAGACTGCATGTAATAGCAGGTGGGCATATCTTTGTCTTCCTTAATTCATAACATTAGGATTTAATATTACCCATCAGAATTGACTGGCAATAAGCGGAATGGGTAAAGAAAAGTACACTTGCGAACAGAATTTCTCTTACAAAGTCGCCATGGTGTCCACAGTTTAGGGTGGCTTTTGGAGGTCGGTCTAAATATGGGCAGCCCTTTTCAGCTGTTGGGCATGTTTGGAATTTTGAGAGGTTATGGGTGCTCTCACAAAATGGCTGTTAAGATGGGCACAGCCAGTCACAAAACATGGATTTACCAGCAAATTATAGCATTCTATCTCCTCTTGCTCTAGAGGCATTCCATGTAATTATTTTAAAATTAAAATAATATTTAAAAATATCCAGGTGGGGCACAGAGCCCAGCAGCTACCCAAGGAGGAATTCTTGGTACACTGGTGCTGCCAGGCACTTGGCTGCCTATCTCTGGGTTACACAAAGTCACAGAGGAAAGATATATAAAGAGCCGTTGGTTGCTATAGTTTCATGAAGTCTTCAGGATACTACTGAACACAGAAGAGAAATAATGCCTTCATGCTTTATTGATGGGCATCCTTCTGACCCTTTTTTGGAAATACAATGTTTGAGTAGGAGAAACTTTGACTGCTTTTAGTCTTATGAATATCCATCTCTTCTGTTCAAGTCCACTAACATTTTTTCAGATCACTTAGAAAAAATGAAAGTTTCTTTCTAAGTCAATGAAATAAGCTTAAAATTGTTCAGATTTTTAAATATCAAAGTTCTATATATTTTGTGGATCTTAGCTCCGTTATTCAGACATAGATAATTACAATATGCTTCTGGGAAGCAGGGAATAATCCTATTTTGGCAATAAACTCTGTAACTCAATAGACATTTTACCCTTGCTGTTATCTATGACAGATTTCAATTTTTTCCAAAAGAGACTGTAAAGGAACTATTCTTTAATAATGGTTACAGCCCTTCCCTTTTGTGCCAAGAAAACTATTAGTAGCAATGCAGAAATTGCAAAGTTTCTCTATATCTAAGCAAAGCCCTGTTCCACCAAAATCAAAAACCTTCAATACCCTTTTCAAAAGCTCTAGCACTGAAATAAGTAATGGAAAGGAATTTCTGATTTAAGATGTGTCAATAAAGCTTTTATTTCATTTTCAGTTAGTGTTTCATACATGTATCCTGTGAGAATTTCAAAAGAATTAATATGTCTTATTTCTGCAAAGTTTTGGGGAACACACAGGAAAAAAAGTACAATGAAAGTCTATATCTGTAAAAATGATTATTCACCAGTACTGGCAGATCTTTTTTGAGGGGCAGACAGAGGAAGAGCTTACATGTTCTAACTACCCTGGCCAGCATCCATTCGTTTTGCTAAAAGAGTCAATGTTTCTGTTTCCTAAATAATATCTAAACAGAGTATCTAGTGGCTTCATAGAGTGTATTTCAAATGACACACCTAAAACTCTAAAATATGTAATATCCAATGATATGGCCTTTGAAACCCAATAAAGGCATATGATTGATTTAAAAACGGGTAATAAAACCTTTTTCAAAACTCAGGTTCATTTTAGAACTCAGGTATGCATATATTTTCAGTCATTTCTTAGACAGACTAAGGCATAAAAAAATCAGAATGCAAATTGCTCTGTCTTGAATTATGAAGAAAACTCAGTTGAAATTGTCAGTTCAATAAAACAACATGGTCTTCACACTTAAGGGAAGTGAATGGAAATGTTGACAGAAACACTTTCTCTTCCCTACTCCATGACTATGGCCACCTAATTCCACATACAGCTTATCCTGGGGGCCTTTCTCAGCATGTGGGGTGAGATTCCTAAAGTGGGGAGAAATGTCCCAAATCAGATGGACTTCCATTTTTCTGAAATATTCTCTCCTCCCTAAATAGCATACCATGACACACCCACATAATTCAGAAGTATTCCCCTGAGAGGTACCAATGGAGGGCAAGGAGGAGGGGGGGGGGTAGAGTGTAAGGAAACAGAAATCTTTCCTTCTGTGAAAAAAGGAGTACCCTGAAAGGTAACACTACCTGCCCAGCACAGGGTGGGATAAAAACTTTGGGCCCTAAAGGCATCCAAACCAGAAGGACCCATTTCGTGAGGCTCACTAAACTTCTGAGTATTTCTTCTAGACAAGCACAAGTTATGAATGTAGTTATCCACACCACCTCATTCATAGCATTCATCACTATTTCCTCAGTGGTCTACTCAGCAGAGCAAAATAAAATGTAAAAATATATTTGTTTATAATCTTGTATGATCAACAGGATGTGAAAAAAAGGAATAGCCCTTTACCACTTTGTAAGATATACAATGCCCAGCATCATAGGTCTCATTAAACATGACGCTTTTACTTACATTACATTTCAGAGGAACAGCTTCCATTATGCCTATAGGTATACAGTGCATATTCCACAGCTTGGTGCACGCTATGGAAGAGAAAATGCTTCTCTCCCTTTTTAATATACTCCCCTCGCTGTAAGGAGTCCCTCACAGAAAGATTACACTGAGCCAGCAGCACCTGGATGCCAATTTCCCCATAATCCTTTCGAACTTCTTTGAGGGTAAGGATCCCTGCTGTATCCAAGAACTGAACCGCACAGCAGTCTATTACTAGCGTATGGCATTCTATTTGCTGAGAGACAAGTTGCACTGAAGTTTCGACCTGTTTTCTGCTAGCACCATCTGATTTTTCAGTAAGCTTCTGCTTTTCTAGCTTTCTCTTTGCTGCCAGTTCCAATGAAGGATTGACTCCAGTCGTCTTGTATAGCATGGACTTAAAGTTCTCTTTGTTAGCATAGTATATTGGTGCTTCAAAGCGAAAAATTTTGATGCCTGCCTTAACTTGAAGGCCACTGTAGGCAGGGAGGGGTTCATAGATTTCAGATTCTGGTACCAAACCAAGTAGCTGTCCTTCTGGGTTTTGTGTCCGCAGAATGACACATATCATTGAAAAACAGACCCCAATAAGAAGACCAAGTTCAGTGCTTATTAGTGCTGAAGATAACATAGTGACAAACCAGATCACTGTGTCAATTTTGCCTAACTGCCACATTCTTGGCAGGTCACCAAATTTTCGCAAAGCTCCTCTGAGATTGACAATGGTTATGACTGCTAGCACACATTTCTGGAGTGAATAGAACAGGGGAGCAATCACAAGCAGAACTAACAAGATGACCAAACCAGTCACCACACCAGAGATCTGAGTCCTACAGCCTGTTGACTCTTTAACTAAAGTCTTGGCTAGGGCCGCGCTGGTAGTGAAACAATGAAAGAAAGATGGGATGATGTTGCAGAAACCAATGGCATACATTTCCTGGTTGGGTTTAACTGTGTAGCCATGTTTCTTAGCAAACATCTCTGAAAGAGATACAGTGATGGCAAAGCCAATAATGGCTATGGCCACTGCATCCATAGCCACGCTGGGAATTAGACTCCAATCTGGTGATTGTGGTGGCAGAAATCCAGTTGGTATGTGTCCAGCCACACTGGAATCATATTTCTCTTTCAGCTTCCCAAAATGAGAAGCCAGGGTGGCTGCTATGATCACAAAGAGCTCAGTGGGCAAGGGAGCCTTAAGTTTTGATTTGAACCGCTCATTCAGCTCTTTTGTTGGGATAAGAACAAGAAGGCACAAGCAGCTGGTGATGAGGTCACAGATGTTGGTCTTATGGATGTTTTTGAATATGTTTATCCATGTCGTTAAAAGGGAACCAATGCCATTACTCCGTGGAATGTTTAGGCCCAAGAGGTATTTGGCTTGTGAGGTGAGGATGGTGAGGGAAGCACCAGTAACAAATCCGCTGAGCAAGGAGTCAGAGAGGTACACAGAGACGAAGCCCACCTGGAAGAAGCCCATAGCAACCTGAAGAAAAAAGCCAAAGATTAGATGACACTTCTGTATTACCAAGGAAATGAGGCTGAAAGATGATGCAACATGTTATTAGACATGTCATAATATATTATGTTACTATTCAAAATTACAATTAGCTTTGTGTTTGTTTCAATTCTTCAACATGTTTATTGCTATTGCAATGAGAAATTCCTTGTTTCTCTTTTTAAAAGATCTTTAGATTTGTATGTTTCAGAAGACTGAAGATTCTTAAAATTACCATTATTTTACTGAGCTTTTCTTTAAAATGCCACTTAATCCTCTCTTACATTATACAGGTGAAACTCGAAAAATTAGTATATCATGCAAATGTTCATTTATGTCAGTATGGCAACTCAAAAGGTGAAACCAATATATGAGATAGACGCATTACATGCAAAGCGAGATATGTCAAGCCTTACTTTGGTACAATTGTGATGATTATGGCGTACAGCTTATGAAAACCCCAAATTCACAATCTCAGAAAATTAGAATAGTGTGAAAAGGTTCAATATTCTAGGCTCAAAGTGTCCCACTCTCAGCAGCTAATGAATCCATAACACCTGCAAAGGGTTCCTGAGCCTTTCAATGGTCTCTCAGGCTGGTTCAGTAGGAATCACAAGCATGGGAAAGACTGCTGACCTGACAGTTGTGCAGAAAACCATCACTGACACCCTCCATAAGGAGGGAAAGCCCCAAAAGGTAATTGCAAAAGAAGTTGGATGTTCCCAAAGTGCTGTATCAAAGCACATCAAATCAATAGGTTATGTGGAAGGGAAAAGTGTGGTAGAAAAAGGTGCACAAGCAGCAGGGATGACCGCAGCCTGGAGAGGATTGTCAGGAAAAGGCCATTCAAAAGTGTTGGGGACTTTCACAAGAAGTGGACTGAGGCTGGAGTTAGTGCATCAAGAGCCACCACACACAGACGGATCCTGGACATGGGCTTCAAATGCCGTATTCCTCTTGTCAAGCCGCTCCTGAACAACAAACAACGTCAGAAGCGTCTTACCTGGGCTACAGAAAAAAAGAACTGGTCTGTTGCCCAGTGGTCCAAAGTCCTCTTTTCTGATGAGAGCAACTTTTGCATCTCATTTGGGAACCAAGGACCCAGAGTCTGGAGGAAGAATGGAGAGGCACACAATGCACGATGCTTGAAGCCCAGTGTGAAGTTTCCATAGTCTGTGTTGATTTGGGGAGCCGTGTCATCTGCTGGTGTTGGTCCACTGTGCTTCATTAAGTCCAGGGTCAACGCAGCCGTCTACCAGGAGATTTTGGAGCACTTCATGCTTCCTTCCACAGACGAGCTTTATGGGGATGCTGACTTCATTTCCAGCAGGACTTGGCACCTGCCCACACTGCCAAAAGTACCAAAACCTGGTTCAATGACCATGGGATTACTGTGCTTGATTGGCCAGCAAACTCGCCTGACCTGAACCCCATAGAGAATCTATGGGGCATTGCCAAGAGAAAGATGAGGGACATGAGACCGAACAATGCAGCGGAGCTGAAGGCCGCTATTGAAGGATCCTGGTCTTCCATAACACCTCAGCAGTGCCACAGGCTGATAGCATCTATGCCATGCCGCATTGCGGCAGTCATTGCTGCAAAAGGGGCCCAAACCAAGTACTGTGTACATATGCATGCTTATACTTTGCAGAGGTCCGATATTGTTCTATTTCCAATCCTTGTGTTATTGATGTCATGTAATATTCTAATTTTCTGAGATTGTGAATTTGGGGTTTTCATAAGCTGTACGCCATAATCATCACAATTATACCAAAGTAAGGCTTGAGATATCTCGCTTTGCATGTAATGCATCTATCTCCTATATTGGTTTCACCTTTTGAGTTGCCATACTGACATAAATGAACATTTGCACGATATTCTAATTTTTCGAGTTTCACCTGTACATCATAAAATTGTGATATGCATGTGTTTACTTTGATATAAATTTTGTCTGATGACATGTTTGTAAGAAGCACATTTTTATACAACTAGAGTTATTGTGTTTTTTACAGAGAGGGTGTGTGCGCGTGTGTACCTTTGAGTCAGTGTTGACTCTTGGTAGTCTGACTCAACTTGACTGTCTGACTAGTCCCTGCAGTTTTCTTCACAAGATCTTCAGAAGTGGTTTGCCAATGCCTTCTTTCTAGAGCTGAGAGAGAATGACTGGCCCAATGTTACCCAGCTGGCTTCATGCCAAAGGCAGGACTAGAACTCTACAGTTACCTGGTGCCTTAACCACAATACCAGACTGGCTCTTTTTACACAGTTATTAAACATTAAATCAATATGCATAGTGATACCACACATTTTGACCACTGAATATCATGAGAAGGACAGAACCTGCTCCCCATTTCACAAACAGGGATTAGACTAGATGCATATGGCAACTGATCAGTGGATCAAAGTAGTCCTAAATCTGTGGACTGACTCAGAAAGTACAAATTAAGAAGCACAAGGAAGGTATGAGTTATAATTCTTTTGTATATAGTAGCTGATAGCATGAAGGAAAAAAGATAGGGAGGTGAAGACAAACAAATGCAATATGTTCAAGTGAAGTGGAATTCAGTGTCCTTGTTTTCCAGAAATCCAGGGTCCTGAAAGTTCACCCATGTCAATCATTAGCTAAGAGGTGATAAAACCAATGTCTTCTCTGCCAAGCCCAGCATTCTAACTCCTATCTTGCAAAACTAAATCCCAATTCAACCCCACATTCAGAAGCCTACACAGTCACTTCATAAATATCCTTTGTCCATCCTACTGAGCTGAAAAACAAAGTTTCAGTACTGGAAGTATGCAGTATTTGGATCCAAAACAAGCAAAGGTGCATCAGATCTAGCATGCGGACCTTTGCTGTACCTACTGGTAGCTCCTTAAAGGAACTGCACCTTTCCTGGGATTGTAAGGCAGCCATGAGGACTCAGATCATGAAAAGGCATTAAGGATGCAGCATAACATCTCTCTCTGCTTTGGATCCAAGTACTGCACACCTCTACTCAGGATTAATAATGCTACTCCTGTGGAAGACAAGCAATATAACATTTATCTAAAATATTTTTTTAAAAATTAAATTTGGGAATGAGAAATAAGCATTTTCCCAAATAAATTTCAAAATATAAGTGTAACCAGGTCCAATCTGTAAGAATTACAGATGTTCATTAATACTTTTAATTCAACATTTAGATATAACACTAAAATGGTTAGTGCTCCCCTTCCTGATGTTTCGAAATTATAGCACTTAGAACTGCAATCTACCCAGTGTTACCAAAGCTTCTATCCATACATCTGTAGGACCTAGGAGGGAGAAATCTTAAGCTACAGTTATTGTATCAACCTATCTGCAATTTTGCACACTTGCAAAGAAAGACAAAAAAAGGAAAAGAACACAAAACAGATGAAGTGGATACCCTTTAAATGCAACTTCTTACCTGATAAACCCCAGCTATGAGAGTCACTGTTGCTCCAACAGTAATTGCATAGCAACTCCTATCACATAATATTTGTGAAGTCTGGTTGGCAGTCCAAGACACCAATGTGTTATTTATGAGGTCATTCATATCAGAATGATAACTAGAAGCATCAGGTACTAAATCGTATCCAGCTCTCTGCACTTCACGGTCCACCACTTCTCCCACCATCAAGCAGAGTACACCAAAAATGCCAACAGAGATATGATGGGATGTTCCAAACAGAAAATAAATTATGCTGGCAAAAAATGATGTGTATAGACCATAGATAGGTTCTTGGCCAGCCAAGAGGGAATAAGCAATGGACTGCGGAACCAGCAAAATTCCTACAATTATGCCAGACATAAGATCCCCCAAGAAATATTCTTTCAGTTTGTACTTGGGAAGCCAGGTCAGTACTGGGAGAAAACTGAAAATCAGATCTTTGGCTTTAGCTGGGCTACAGCTGCAATTTTTCTTCACTTTCTTTATCACGTAAGCCTTGATATCTGTACTTTTTCCTATATGTTCTAGAGAGATCCTGGAATGATTATTCCATTTGCCATCATTCTCCTCTGCCAGTTCAAACACTGGATGGACATGATTGGCTTCTGCTGCCATCCTCAGGGCTCTATAGAAAAATGGAGAGAAAAAAATAAGACTAATTCCCTAATCCATATTCAGATAAAAGGCTTATTAAGACAACATTAATACAAGCAATTCTGAAAAAGAAAGGATTTACCAATATTAATTTATATTAAACAGACCAAAAATGAAAGAAAGCAGACAAGCAAAAACCTTTGGTCCAATTCAGTACTAACAGCTGTAAATCTAAATTATACCACTAAAACATGAAGCACAAAAGGAGGGTTTGCCACAGACATGAGAACAGAGCTAGGGGTGCAGAATCTATGACTGAAATTGAGTGGCACATTGATGAATACTGGTAGATTAACAGTAGGAAACAAAAGAAATAAGGAACATAAACTTTCAAATGAACTGAATGCACCTTAAACTGAAGAACAAAAATGGAAGGTTATCAAAATAATTTTTAAGAACTCATTGAATGCCTCCATCCAGCTGTACAAAAAAGTTTCCCACACCTGATGTACCTAATAGTAAAGGTGGCAACAAAGAAGCCCTTAATTATGTGGGAGGTCTTATATTAGGCAGTTCCCAGATTGGATGGTACTCTGGAACAGAGTTTTATTCTGTATAGGGAATGCAAGAGGTGCCAGCTATGGGGATGAGGAAGAATTAGTAAGAATGCAGAGCTCGTTTTCCCCTGTTCAAGGTTTGAATCTACATGCTCAGAAAAGTTTATGAAGATTCTCAGTCATCCAGGTGGAATTGTCTGGAGGCTGAGTCATGGCAACTGGACTTCTTTTCTTTTTTGGTTGGAGACGTTTCGCTACTTGTCCAAGCAGCTTCTTCAGTCTAAAAATTCTGAAGAACTTTTAGCGAAATGTCTCCAACCAAAAAAGAAAAGTCCAGTTGCCATGACTCAACCTCCAGACACATGCTCAGAAAGACTGACAAGTGCAGTCCTTTACTTCTAACTTCAACTCTCTGGTTTTCTAAATTCTGTGTGTTACATCTTGCCTCCCGCTTTGCTTCCAAACAGCCTGAATAACACATGCAAGTTCTCTTTTTTACACACACAATAAGCCTATAAGGCTGACTGCATTGGACGAAGTCATGATTAGACTAAGGGCATATGCTATTTAAAACCTTAAGCATTTTAAAACTTTGTATGTTCTGGGATAATCCAAAATGTACGTTTTCATTCTAAGCTGAATAGTAATTTAAGGTGTACAGTATTAATGTCTTCATACAAAAGGTATATCAAGGTAACATGTTTTACTGGTTCTTCCATAAGAAGCAGTAAATGCGATATAAGAAATTTCATTTCATTTAGAGACTGCGGACACTATAGCCCACAGCTTTCTGCTGTACATTTCATTTATAATTATGGATTGCAAGAATTGTATTTACATGAAGAAACAAATATTTTACAATGTTTCCTGCTCGACAAGGAAGTGGCACTTGTATTTTGCATACTGTACAAGGAATCTGAATCAACATGCAAAGCAAGTAAAGGAATGAAAGATAAATGATTCTACAGTAAAGAAATTTTTAAATTTTTAAATTTTAAATTTTCAAAGCTTGCTCTTTATATGAGTATCTACTGTTTGCACTGATGTATTTTTCATTTTCATCATTTCCTGTGAAACTAACACTGCATGTAAATCTTATAATTTAAATATGATAACTGTAGATGATAGCACCTAGGTGACCTTGGCTGACCTCAAAAAGCAAAGCAAGGCTAGACTTGGTTAGGATAGGATGAGATGCCAACAGGAAATTCCAAGGTTGTAAGGTAAACTGGGAAATAAATGCACACGTGCACACACCAGAAAAAGGGCATGGCAAACCAATTCTTTTTTTGTTGCCAAGAAAACTGCATAGGCCTCTCCGAGAAGTCATCAGGAGTCAGGTTTCACTCAAAAAAGACTTTATTTTATGAGAAGATAGATAGATAGATAGATAGATAGATAGATAGATAGATGGATGGATGGATGGATGGATGGATGGATGGATGGATGGATGGATATAGATGTTTAACTTGAATAATATTTGGGCTGTTATTGTTCAGGCATTGCTATATAGAGAAATACAGGTAGCAGCTAACATGCAATTTACCTCTTTAGAATTATTTCTTGCAAAAAAAAAAAAACAGGGTTTCACACTGTATCTCTAATTCTTATATGTATGCTATTTTATATCATGTTTCAGTTCTGCTGCAGCCTTTTCAAGGGCCCTTCAAATGTATTCAGAACCAGATAATGCATCAAGACTCAATGTGTCACCAGGATGAAGGGAGCTATAATCTGGCATGCTTGGATGCTACCAGGTTAGGGAGTCTATTTTTATAATTTGAACTAAAAGGCCATAATAATGCACAGATGCTGAACCTAAGCTTGAGCTTGACACTAAGCTTCAAAAAGAGATCCAGCAGAAGGGATCACCAAGAGTGAAAAGAATAAATCTGCCTCTTTTTAAAGGCTGCAATGAGAGAAAAATGTAAGAGAAGATAAGCCAAGGACCTTCCTAACAGTTTCCTGGCTATTAGAAACCCATAAGCTAGTAGATACTGCTTTTTAGCTAAACATTGGGATTCAACTTGGCCACAAGTGAACAACAGTGGAGAAGGTAAGTAGATTAGCGAAGCAAAGTTCTGAAAAGGATCCTTTATTTATTCAATCAATCCATGAATGAATCAATCAAATTTATAGCTGTTGCATGTAAGAGATACTACCTACACACTTTCACAGATTTGGGGTGGTGGTGGTGGTAATATACATATATTGTGTATATACTGTGTATACTTTTACATACTGTTTGAAAAATGAAGCTAAATTTGTCTTCAGCCTCCCTGCTATCCTTTCTGATGGCTCCTGAAGCGCTCTTCAAAATTCAGTTGTTCAATTGTCCAATATCAATGAAATGATTTCTCGCTATTTTGAGGCAGGAAGCTTCCAAAAAATGAGAGATCCAAGCAAATGTGGCACGCAACTTAACTTCACAGTCTTGACTTCAAAGCAGACCTTTGTACAGGAACTGTATAGGAATACAACACTGAAAAAACAAAGTGAAGCAACACAGTAAATATTATGATCAAAATATAAGCAATCACATTACCTGGCTGCTGTTTTGTCTGGTATCTGGACTCATTAAGTTCATCTGGTTGGTATCTGGCTGCTGGTTATGCTGCCAGGTTCCTCTCATTTTCACTCTCACTCCCACAATAAATTACAAAAAGAACACATTTTCTCTCTTTCCACGTGCATGGGAAAAAGAATCAGTAATTTGAAAGCCTTTTGTGATGTATCTCAATGACCAGAGATTAAGCTTCATCAGATGTGCTTAAGAGAAAGAGCAGTCTTTCTAAGGACCCAGACTGCCTTTTACCCGCTGCATTTCTGCAGATCTCCCCACTAAGAGTCCACTGTGCTTGCATAATTCCTGCAAGATTTTTGGAAACAAAGATGCTCTTTGTTGTTGTTGTTGTTGTTTAGTTGTTAAGTCGTGTCCGACTCTTCGTGACCCCATGAACCATATTGCGCCAGGCCTTCCTATCTTTCACCGCCTCCCTGAGTTTGCTCAGTTTCATGCTCATTGCTTCAGTGATGCTATCTAGCCATCTCATCCTCTGCCGTCCTCTTCTCCTTTTGCCTTCCATCTTTCCCAGCATCAGGGTCTTTTCCAAAGAGTCTTCTCTTCGCATTAGGTGACCAAAGTATCTGAGCTTGAGCTTCATTATCAATCCTTCCAATGAGCAATCAGAGTTGATTTCCTTTAAGATTGACTGGTTTGACCTCCTAGCAGTCCAGGGGACTCTTAAGAGTCTTCTCCAGCACCACAGTTCAAAGGCATCAATTCTTCGGCGTTCAGCCTTCTTTATGGTCCAGCTCTCACAGCCATACATTACTACTGGAAAAACCATAGCTTTGACTATGCGGATCTTTGTCGGCAAGGTGACGTCTCTGCTTTTTAATATGCTATCTAGGTTTGCCATAGCTTTCCTCCCAAGGAGCAAGCATCTTTTAATTTCATGGCTGCAGTCTCCGTCTGCGGTGATCTTGGAGCCCAAATAAATGAAGTCTGTTACTGCTTCCATTTCTACCCCTTCTATTTGCCAGGGATTGATGGGTCCAGATGCCATGATCTTAGTTTTTTTAATGTTGAGTTTCAAGCCAGCTTTCGCACTCTCCTCTTTCACCCTCATCAAGAGGCTCTTTAGTTCTTCTTCACTTTCTGTCATTAGGGTGGTATCGTCTGCATATCTGAGGTTTCTCCCTGCAATCTTAATTCCGGCTTGTGATTCTTCCAGCCTGGCATTTCTCATGATGTACTCTGCATATAGGTTAAATAAGCAGGGTGACAGTATACAGCCTTGTCGTACTTCTTTCCCTATTTTGAACCAATCGGTTGTTCCATGACCGGTTCTAACTGTTGCTTCTTGGCCCGCATACAGATTTCTCAGGAGACAGGTAAGGTGGTCTGGTATCCCCATCTCTTTAAGAATTTGCCACAGTTTGTTGTGATCCACACAATCAAAGGCTTTTGCATAGTCAATGAAGCAGAAGTAGATGCTTTTCTGGAACTCTCGTGCTTTCTCCATGATCCAACGAATGTTGGCAATTTGATCTCTAGTTCCTCTGCCTCTTCGAAACCCAGCTTGTACATCCGGTAGTTCTCGGTTCACGTACTGCTGAAGCCTAGCTTGTAGGATTTTGAGCATAACCTTGCTAGCATGTGAAATGAGTGCAATTGTGCGATAGTTTGAGCATTCTTTGGCATTGCCCTTCTTTGGAATTGGAACGTAAACTGACCTTTTCCAATCCCGTGGCCACTGTTGCGTTTTCCAAACTTGCTGGCATATTGAGTGCAGCACTTTAACAGCATCGTCTTTTAGTATTTTAAATAACTCAGCTGGAATACTGTCATCTCCACTAGCTTTGTTGTTAGCAATGCTTCCTAAGGCCCACTTGACTTCACTCTCTAGGATGTCTGGCTCAGGGTCAGTGACCACACCAGCATGGACCTCAGGGACATTAAGATCTTTCTTGTATAGTTCTTCTGTGTATTCTTGCCACCTCTTCTTAATCTCTTCTGCTTCTGTTAGGTCCCTGCCTTTTTTGTCCTTTATCATGCCCATCTTTGCCCTAAACGTTCCTTTGATATCTCCAATTTTCTTGAAGAGATCTCTAGTCTTCCCCATTCTATTGTTTTCTTCCATTTCTTTGCATTGTTCATTTAAGAAGGCCTTCTTATCTCTCCTTGCCATTCTCTGGAAATCTGCATTCAGTTGCTTATATCTTTCCCTTTCACCCTTGCTTTTCGCATTCCTTCTTTCAACAGCTATTTGTAAAGCCTCATCAGACAGCCATTTTGCTTTCTTGCATTTCTTTTCCTTTGGGATGGTTTTAGTTGCTGCCTCTTGTACAATGTTACAGACCTCCGTCCATAGTTCTTCAGGCACTCTGTCTACCAAATCTAATCCTCTAAATCTATTCATCACCTTCACTGTGTACTCACATGGAATATGATCTAAATCATACCTGAGTGGTGTAGTGGTTTTCCCTACATTCTTCAATTTAAGCCTAAATTTTGCAGTAAGAAGCTCATGATCTGAGCCACAGTCAGCGCCTGGTCTTGTTTTTGCCGTCTGTATAGAGCTTCTCCATCTTTGGCTGCAAAGTATGTAATCAATCTGGTTTCGGTATTGACCATCTGGTGATGTCCATGTGTAGAGTCGTCTCTTGTGTTGTTGGAAAAGAGTGTTTGCTATGACTAGCTTGTTCTCTTGACAGAACTCTATTAGCCTTTGCCCTGCTTCATTTTGTACTCCAAGGCCAAACTTGCCTGTTATTCCGATTACTCCTTGACTTCCTACTTTAGCATTCCAATCCCCTATGATGAAAAGGACATCTTTTTTTGGTGCTAGTTCTAGAAGGTCTTGTAGGTCTTCATAGAACCGGTCAACTTCAGCTTCTTCGGCATCAGTGGTTGGGGCATAGACTTGGATTACCGTGATGTTGAATGGTTTTCCTTGGATACGCACTGAGATCATTCTGTCGTTTTTGAGGTTGTACCCCATTACCGCCTTTCCCACTCTCTTATTGACTATGAGTGCAACTCCATTTCTTCTAAGGGTTTCTTGCCCACAGTAGTAGATATAATGGTCACCTGAATTAAATTCACCCATTCCCGTCCATTTCAATTCGCTGATTCCCAAGATGTTGACGTTCAATCTTGTCATCTCATGTTTGACCACATCCAGCTTGCCTTGGTTCATGGATCTTACATTCCACGTACCTATACAATATTGTTCTTTACAGCATCGGACCTTCTTTTCGCTTCCAGATACATCCACAGCTGAACGTCCTTTCGGCTTTGGCCCAGCCGCTTCACTCTTTCTGGAGCTACTTGGAATTGCCCTCCGCTCTTCCCCAGTAGCATATTGGACACCTTCCGACCTGAGGGGCTCATCTTCCGGCGTCATCTCTTTTAGCCTTTTAACATTGTCCATGGGGTTTTCTTGGCAAGGATACTGGAGTGGGTTGCCATTTCCTTCTCCAGTGGACCACATTTTGTCAGAACTCTCTGTCATGACCTGTCCGTCTTGGGTGGCCCTGCACGGTATAGCTCATGGCTTCACTGAGTTACACAAGCCCCTTCGCCACGACAAGGCAGTGATCCATGAAGGGGAAAGATGCTCTTACTAGCGCTTTGATCGTCTAAATATAAGAGCACAAGGTAGGTACCCAGACAGTTTAAAATTTATGATTAGTTGTAACTAATGCCCCAGTATTAAAGAAACCATGGCATTTAGCCTAATTCAATACCCTTGAAAGTACATACAGTAAAACAACTGCATATTTGTCATATGAACCCTGAGGAGTGTCTGTGTATAGTAAGAGGCTTCCAACATCAAGGGAACAGTGGTTTGTTAGGAAGCTGCCTGGCACCAGAAGCTGGCCTGAGTACATTTCACTTTTATATGGACTAGTATGAAAGCTTTCATTGTGTAGTGTGGAAAAGTCTCTCTCCAATAAACAAGCAGCTTATTGCATATAATAATATAAAGCCACTTATAAGGCTATGGCCAGCTCTAGTTTAATACTTTTTCTACCATAATTGTCCATTTTTTTAAAAAAAATGCTAATACGTTTCATTTAGTTACATTTCTCATCCTTAGCATTTTATATGACAAGCTTACTTGTCTAACTGCCTTAAGGATTATCCAGAATATGTAGAGCAAACATTAATAGGTAAACCCACAAGACTAAGAGATTCCTGTAAGTCAGCAGATGTGACTGGCACGTTAGTATGAAAAATGTGGAAAAGTATACATTGATTATGGTTGCTCAAGACTTAATTATTATTCTGAAGTTACAAAGTAATTCAAATATTTGCAATAAGAATAAGGAGGTTCTTTTTAACTGATAAAAATGAATTATTCAGACGAATCTGCACTTCATCCAAACCTCAACTGTTGTTGCTTTTTAAAAGAAAATGCTTAACATTTCTTCAATTCCATTCATTCATTCAAAGCTGTATTTAGTATTTTCCTTTTTTTTTTAACTAAGGGCTCAAGGATACGTAACAGAGGCAAAGGACTTTTTTTAAAAGCTTTTTTGTACTCGGATTGCCTAGAAAAGCCTTTACTATAATACATTTGACTCCTAAAAGCTAAATTTAGTTAAATTTGCTTTTTAGGAGGCACAGGACTTTTTTTTTTTTTTATGTAGCAGATACAACTTCCCTGGTGGACATCTTTAAGAATAAACAAACTCAAATCCCATCAGCAGATAAGCCTATTTTAAATCAACACCATTGGTTCATTCACAGTGGTGCTTAGTAATTGAAAAAGAGTGACTTCTTGCTGGTGGCTAAATCCTGGATTTGGCTGTCCTTCTGAGATACCAAGCATGCTTGTTGCTTGAAGGAAATCTATACTGGTTTAAAAATTTAGATAGAGAGAAGAGCCAGCACATAAACACTGTTTGCTTGGGAGTATGAAATTGTTCCTTGACATATGAGATTTTAGATTAATCTACAAATTAAATAAACTAAAGCCTGCAGCTATTTATATATGACACATATAACATCTGCAACAGATTAACAGGGAGGCAACTTTCTTCTTTTAATTAAGCTTCTATAGCCAAGTTGCTATTGCTTTTCTTAGCATTTGTCCTGCTTGGATGCAAGGTCTACCTGTTTTTCACTGTGTTCGCCTAGTTCTTACCCCAAAGCTTATTGATGTGTGATGCAATGAGGGGTTTGGTTTTCAGCTAGTTTGTTGCAGAGGCTGACACTATTTTGGAGCCCAAGAGGGAATGACCGGTCAAAGTCACACAGCTGGCTTCTGTACCTAAGGAAGGATTAGAATTTGGGTCTTCCCATTCCTGGTCCAGCACCTTAACACTGGCTCTTCCTTTACAACCAAGTAATGTCCACTATTTTAAAAAACAAAGTAATTTTCTCTCAGTGGCTGCATCCATTGTGACAAGGCTGTTAAAGCAGGTGGTTTAAATTTACTCATGTGAATCGTAATGAGCACAAAGGAACACTAAGAGGTTGATCCAGTGAAACCATTAACCTGATAGTCTTCCATAAACTGCTACTGGAATTGTGCACACACAGAGAGTATTTTGAGCTTTCCACAAGCCTCTTTCGACCATTCAACACATAGCTTAAGATCTGTAAAGAGATACTAAATTACAAACTGAGAAACAAGAAAAGCAATACTATATTATTAAGACCTATTTGGTGGGGGGAAAAGAAAGACTTGTACCATTTGTCCGTTATTTTTTTGAATGTGAGAGGTAGGTCCCAGAATTAAAATAAACCTGATTTTGCATATCCTCCAGGAAGAAATGTGAGGCTTGCAAGTTGTTTTGTTATTATTATTAAATTTTTATCCTGCCTTTTTTTTGGGAGGGGGTCAACTCAAGGCAGCAAACATACTTAATACTCCTGCCTCCTATTTTCTCCACAACAGCAATCCTGTGAAGTGGGCTGGGTTGAGAGAGAGTGACTGGCCCAAAGTTACCCAGCAGCTTTCATGCCTACAACTCACAGTCTCCTGATTCTAGGCCAGCACCTTTACCACCACATTATATTAACATACTTCTAAGAGGAAACAAGAAGTGTAAAACCTCAAGATGGGAGTGGGGATTATAACAATTTTTATACCATAATACTTGCAGATTTTTTTTAACGTATACCACCATAATCAATGGGCAACTTTGGGCAGTTTACAATAGTTAAAGCAATATAAAACATCACATTCTCAACAATAAAATTGTAAAAATAGCCTCTTCCTTCCAAATCACAGTGTTTAATCCAGCTCACCCCTTCTTCACTCATCTTTGTTGTCTTTTTTTTTTTTAACTACCTCCTAGGCAATTTTTAGCTAGATGAGCTCTACAAGAAAATATTAATAAAGACTATTCAGTCAAAAGAAGGCAACACATCCTCTCACTCATAGCTGTTAAAGAACACTGTTATGCCAGAACTCAGGGTATTTTTACAGAGTTTTTTAAATACTGTCAGCTCAGTTTAAAAAATACTGAACTTTTCAGAACACTTCCCTTTTCCTGCAAAGAAGGGAGAAAATCCCTTTATTTGATCCTGGAACTGTATTTTACACAAAATATGAATACACATGTATGTGTGTACTTTTTTTAACATTCAGAGAACTTCTTATATATTCTCAGTTTGTGTTAAAATAATTCTGTAAGATTATTATTACCGTATTATATTTTTTCTACCTTTTTTATATATAATTCAAGGCAGCAAACATACTTAATACTCCTGCCTCCTATTTTCTCCACAACCACCACCCTGTGAGATGGGCTGGGTTGAGAGAGAGTGATGGGCCCAAAATCACCCAGCAGCTTTCATGCCTAAGGGAGGCCTACAACTCAATCTACTGGTTTTTAGCCCAGCATCTTAACACCAAACTGGCTCTCAGATAGACAGACTTGTATAGTATTAAGAAACGTGTGTTATACGTATAAAATATTAAATAAATGCATAAGTTATGATGAACAGGGTCATAGCCAGAATAGTTGCAGTTTTTATGGCCACAGTACTTTTCTCAGATATTATGTTTATGGAAATCACTGCAGCTCTATCCACAGAAATATTTTTCTGCACAAGCTTCATTTCAGGATGGAGAATGGCCATAAGTAATGAAAACCAATTTTATGAACCCATCCTAACTAACAGCTGTAAAAATGTTTGCCTAGAAAAAGTGAAACCAACCCTTTCAAATTATCAGACTTGGTAGAAGCAAGCAGGAAAAAAATCACCAACATTATTTTCAAAAGTAGTTTATCATTCTCTAACCAACCCTGCTATCCACTGCACCTCAGCATGAAAATCAAATACTAATCAAGTATGAACTATTGGATGATGTAACCTAAACTTTCTTCCAAAATCTGACATGAAACAGGATATTATGCTAGATTACAAATTCCCTGTATTAAAGATATTGTTAAAAGATAATTAACAATGTTCTATTCCTTAAAACAATCTTAAATATCATTAATACCTTTACAATCCTTCTTCCCCATACCCTCACCACACCAATATCATATTTTTCAGTGCAATTTTGATCATGGTTTTCTAGGCGTCTAGTTTAGAATTCTATTTAATTCCCCCCCTCCCCCATTTTATCTTTATTTTCTTTTCTGTTATAGACTTGTACATGTTATAGTTTTGCAGATTCATTTTGAACACTACCAAGGTTGGCACTCCTTGTCCATGTCGATGTTTAAATTAATACTTTAGTAGTGAAATCTTGTATTTGTCTTCTGAGAAACACACTCCACAGAGTTCAGTAGAACTTGCTCCCAGGTAAGTACATATAATAAAGGCGCACATCCTTTTCCAGGCCAACCAGCATAACTTTTTGAACATTTTGAAGTAATTTATAATCAATAATAAAAAATGCAAATTAGAAACAGAAGGCATTAATATACCAGCAGCATGTTCCATTTTAAAAGTGAGGAAAACAAACTATGGGCCAGGTATCTTCCAAGTACAGAAGTACACCCCATGTCAGTCCCAATACAGGAGAGACCATTTACACTGAATCCGATTTTGAATACTGAGCTGCAGTTTCTCCAGCCCCTCTTCTTTCTGGGAACCCACGGTGGGGTATACAGAGATCTGGTCTCCCCATTTCTATCCTTACCACACACCTGGTGAGCTCTTTGGCCGAAATGAGCGGCTGGCCCACAGTCACTCAGCGAGTCGAATTCTCTGTTACAAAACAGTTGTGGAGAAAAGACGCCACAACTTTCTCTAGGTGGACACGTGTGCGTGTGTGTCTTTCAGTGTGAGAATACAAACATTCAAAGAAGGCATGCGTGTTCTTTCAGTTCAGACTGAGCAGACGCCCTCCTCCCCAACTCTAATAAATCCCATTCAATGCTTACCTACTCCCAAAATCTGTACAACATGGAGGAGGGGCACATTCAAAAGGAAGGGGGGACACGAGTGCACGGGGTTCACCCCTTTGCACTCTGCTGACTCTTTGGTCGAAAGGGGTTATCTATTAGCGGGACACAACCCCAACGCCACCTCAGAACAACTCACTTGTTCGGGGGGTTTCCCTTCCGACTGCTTCGTCCTTAGAACAGGACAGACGCGCGTAAAAGCGCCGCCGTCTGGTCCCTGCTCCTGGGGCACCTCCACTCTCCCCACCCGCTCCGCTTCTTCCCCCAGGACGCCGCACGCTTTGCCGGCCTTACCCGCCAAGGGAAGAAGCGTGCGAGTCCTCCCCAGCCTCTACCAAAGAAGCGACAAACTTGCTCGTTCAGCCCCCGCCAGTCAGCGGGCCGGAGCGCCGCCCCGCTCCAGCCCACTTGGCGGCAGGCCAAGGCGGCGGGGCGAGCTGGGGCGGCCTCCGGCGACGTCCGCGGAGTGGGCTGAGAAGTTGCAACTGGGAGAGACCTTCTCGGAAGCTGCAAGCGGGAGTTGACCGCCTTTGGACACGAGAAGGCGAAGGCGTCAGCCGGACAGCCTCTCTTCTAAGTTTTTAGCCTCAGACTCTCTGTAATACTTTACCCCGCAATTTGATATATGCGTAATAGACGTTGCGAAAAGGTTCAGGGGGCACAGAAGGCTTTTTATGTGCTTGCGGGTGGGTTGCGCACTGTCTCCTAAAGCCAGGTATCACCATTTTCAAAATACTTTCGAAATACCCGAATACGTTGAAGTGGTATTTTCAAAATCGGAGCGCTCGGTTTAGCTTGCAAAATACTTCGCGAGTACCGTTTGTAATGTTTGTGGGTTTTTCTCTCGCAACAGAGAGAAAATAGAACACCAGAAATAACTGTTTCATATGTGACCTACAGAGCCCAAGGGCGGGCAGCAGATGGTAGAAGACCTGCTAGAGAATTGTAGGAGGAGAGCCACGGCAGCCAAAAATCAGGAGTCTGGTAGGACCTTTTCAGATTAACACGTTTTATTAAAAGGCATACGTGTGTCCCCAGAGCAGCTCACTTCATCCCTGCAGTGGAGTGGCTAAACTGATGAAGGATTTAAATGGGGATGAGGGAGGGCGAGAAAGTGAGGAGAACATAGATTGGTTAGGCAGGAGCAGGTTACATGTGAGACAGATTACCCTTACTTTACCAATTAGGAATTGTAATGTGTTTTAAAAAGCCCTTGTGGTTGTTGAGACTTTCTGAGATAGCCTGAAACCTTTTGATGAGCAGCCTCTTGCTCAGTTGTGCTGCTCTTTGGTTTAGATTTTTTTTATCCCGCCTTTATTATTTTTATAAATAACTCAAGGCGGCAAACATACCTAATACTCCTTCCTCCTCCTATTTCCCCCACAACAACAACCCTGTGAGGTGAGTTGGGCTGAGAGAGAGTCACAGGCCCAAAGTTACCCAGCTGGCTTTCGTGCCTAAGGCGGGACTAGAACTCCCGGTCTCCTGCTTTCTAGCCTGGTGCCTTAACCACTGGGCCAAACTGGCCTTCCTTTTTTCCAACAAGGCTGCTTTGAGATCTGTAATGCAGTGTCCTAGGAGGTTGAAATGCTCTGATACTACTTTGTCCTTAATATGAGTCCAGATGTCAAACTTGTAGCCATTAATTCTTTTGCACCTCTTTGCCTACAGACAGGCCAAATTTTGGCCAGGGAATTAATGGACACAAGTATTGTGTCACTCATTCCGAATCCAGTTTTCTATGAAATTCATGAGTAAGCAATTTGGAAAGTTTCTGGAAGTCAAATAGGATGGATAGGGTATTGCCCAACTGCATACATACCCCCACCACCCACATACTTGATGGCTGTGCTCCACAACTCACATATCAGAGCAGCTCTGTGCACATAGCAAAGCACCTGGGATTGCACTGACTGACATGAGATCTCCTTATATGCGTTTCATGTTTTAACATCATGGGCTACATGAGTGTGAATAGGGTCTACATTACCAAGGTGTCTGACCACTTTAAATTGCAAAGGATGTTTACATGAATATTCTTTTTAGGGTAGCTATTCCATCCAGTGGCTAAAACATTTAGAAGTCCAGTTGTGACAATCACTGTACAGATAATTGTTTACAGGGAATTTTCAGATTAGAATGATATTCTGCTGTTCAGCAAAATGTATAATTTGCTTGAGAGGCATTTCTCATGCAATGACAGTGTGATGCTTTCCCAAACTTGGGAAGAATGCATTTTGGGCCTTAAGGCAAATGGCTTATTCAGTGAAAAACAATCCTTGGTGAAAATTCCCAGGGCATCATATGACTTCACTGACATTGTTGAGAGAGAAAATGGGATACATGTGACTAACCACATCCGGCATGGTTATCAGTGATTTGAGATGAAATGACACTGCAAGTTCATATAACTGTTAATCTGAACAGCTAGTTCATGCATGTGGACTGGCAGTCCCTTATATATACAAGATCATGCAGAGAGATGGGGGGGAAACCAGGGAAAACTGGGCTACACATTAAAAATAAGCTTGGAGAGTTTAGAGGCTTCTGCTCATTGGGTAGAAAGGCAGGAGACAAGTCAAATAAATAATAATAAATTTACACACTAGGATTCACCAGTTCAGCTTGAACTACCAGCTCAGTCACTCAGTCTGTGGCCATATCCTCGTTTATACCTAACCGTGGTACAAACACACCTTGGCAACTTCTTACTTTTGCTGTGTCTCCATGACATACCTTCATTTCATCCTCAGTCCATGAGTGGGATAGGCTCAATTCGTCTTTAGCTGTAGTTAAAATAGTATTTTTTCCTTTCTCTTATACTGTCCAGGGGCAGCTTCAAGGTGTGTAAAATCGATTAGACTTTGTTACACATGACCTTGGACAGAAGTGATATGACTGGCAATGAACTGGGACAATAGAGGGAGGGTGGAGATTGCAATGGGAATGGCAGTTTTCATGCCAGTGTGGTTTTCTACTGACTTAAGGGGAGTTGGCTAGTTCTATAATTCAGTAGTGGGCCTTAGGAGTCTCTTTTAGCATAATCTGGTTGAGAGCATTTTGTAAACGAAAACATTCATTGAGAGGAAAGAAATGGCTGTCAGAACTGGGCACAAGTGGCCTTCCAGAATTCTCCACCACATTTATGGGTAGAGAAATTAGATGAATAATTTCTCCATTTTTTTCCAGGGGAAAGGAGAAGCATGCTCTTATAACTGCCATCTTCATTTCTTTCTATAAGCTTTCATTCCTCACAACAGACCACATTGTCTCCGCTACATTTTTACCAGCATGTGGACATCTTAAAAGTTCACCTTCCATTTTTGCATCTTTAGTAAACATTCTAGTAGATACATAAATTTATCTATGTGATATATGGGTTTTTAGTGGCCTGCATGGTTGCAGTTGTGCTGGTGGAAATCAGCAAATTGAGTGAAAAAAGGGGAGAAGGAGCTCAATTCTGGCCTTGAAGGGCAGCTGTGCTGTCATGAGGGCTGATGAGTTGACCTGGCTGCTAGCTAGGGCTGTTGTGGGGAGATGTAAAGAAAGCAGTCCCATGTGTTGGGTATATAGGTGGGGAGACACCCACCTCCTCAATTGCTGGGGATATGCTGCTGGTCTGACCCAAAATTGGAGAGAGAGAAGGAGAGGAGAGAAGAAGAGAAGAGAAAAAGCTCTGTACAAAACAGTGGCTGGAGAGAAAAATTGGAGAGCGAAGTTACATGAGTAACAGTTGTCAGTTCCTGGTTGGGAAGGGAGAAGAAAGATCCACAGGTGGCTTCACTGGAAGAATGGAAGAGAAGACCTAGAGAGATGATATCTTCACCCAACACCCAAGATGGGAAGGAGGGACATGACTGGCTGCAGATGGCACCTCCATGCAAGACCCAAGACGGGAGGGAGGGGATTGTCTGTTGGCAAAGCCCTGGGCTCTGGGGAAGGACTGGGCAGAAGACCCTGAGAGGTTCTTCCCCCAACAGAGAAGCAGTAGGTGTTCAGCTGAGCAGTTCCAGGAGAAAAGTCAAGCCATGCTGATCACACTACAGTAAATCAGTCCATTCCTTTCCTTTCACTCAATCAGAAATAGGGGAGGGAGACGGAATGAAAAGGGGAGGAAGCAAGAGAGCTAGAGGGGGATAGTCTCTGGGAAGGAGACTTAGGAAGAAACCTGCCACCGGGTAAATAACGCAATTGTGTTGTATATACCTGTTGTAAATACTTGATGTAAATAGTTTTAGTGTATATAGTAAAAAAAGCATAAAAGTCTCCACTGTCTTATTTCTCTTTGTCAATTGCCATCCTTGCAAATCATAATACACCTCTAGTTCAAAACAAACCCAGTCACTTCTACTTGCTCTGTTTTTTTCCCCTGTTCATGTATACTTGCAATTGATTACTTCATTTTCTTGTAAAACACAGTGTTCGTGACATTACACAACTATCTCTCACTACAAGTCATTTGGGTTCTAAGTCAACAACACAGCACTGTCTGTGTACAAAAGTACACATGAATTCAAGAACCATGATCAACAAACCTCTAATGTCACTGCAAGTATTCTTTATACTTTTATCTGTAAGTATATTTAAGAAGATATGACACAATTTGTCTTAGTCCCTGGTCAGTGTTGAACCATTCAGTAAGGATTCCATTGATTTTAACACAAGCTTTCCTTCCTTCATATGACATTCATATCAGCTTTAGAAATCAAGCGTTACCTCATTCATGCAAAATAGGCTTGAATTATGGAACATTTTGCATGAATAAGGAGTTGAAAGTTGATTTCTAAAGCTACAGAATCTCAAATTATTTCGTGCGTCATAATTGTAAAAATGATAACAATATTCCCCTAAAACTACACCCCCCCCCCATGTTTTTATGATGAAAATTCACCAGGGAAGTTGCTCTTTTGTTCCATTAAGTAAATGGAATGATAATATATATACAGGTGAAACTTGAAAAATTAGAATATCGTGCAAATGTTCATTTATGTCAGTATGGCACCTCAAAAGGTGAAACCAATATATGAGATAGACGCATTACATGCAAAGCGAGATATGTCAAGCCTTACTTTGGTATAATTGTGATGTTATGGCGTACAGCTTATGAAAACCCCAAATTCACAATCTCAGAAAATTAGAATAGTGTGAAAAGGTTCAATATTCTAGGCTCCAAGTGTCCCACTCTAATCAGCTAATGAATCCATAACACCTGCAAAGGGTTCCTGAGCCTTTAAATGGTCTCTCAGGCTGGTTCAGTAGGAATCACATGCATGGGAAAGACTGCTGACCTGACAGTTGTGCAGAAAACCATCACTGACACCCTCCATAAGGAGGGAAAGCCCCAAAAGGTAATTGCAAAAGAAGTTGGATGTTCCCAAAGTGCTGTATCAAAGCACATCAATAGAAGGTTATGTGGAAGGGAAAAGTGTGGTAGAAAAAGGTGCACAAGCAGCAGGGATGACCGCAGCCTGGAGAGGATTGTCAGGAAAAGGCCATTCAAAAGTGTTGGGGACTTTCACAAGGAGTGGACTGAGGCTGGAGTTAGTGCATCAAGAGCCACCACACACAGACGGATCCTGGACACGGGCTTCAAATGTTGTATTCCTCTTGCCAAGCCACTCCTGAACAACAAACAACGTCAGAAGCGTCTTACCTGGGCTACAGAAAAAAGAACTGGTCTGTTGCCCAGTGGCCCAAAGTCCTCTTTTCTGATGAGAGCAACTTTTGCATCTCATTTGGGAACCAAGGACCCAGAGTCTGGAGGAAGAATGGAGAGGCACACAATGCACGATGCTTGAAGTCCAGTGTGAAGTTTCCACAGTCTGTGTTGATTTGGGGAGCCATGTCATCTGCTGGTGTTGGTTCACTGTGCTTCATTAAGTCCAGGGTCAACGCAGCCGTCTACCAGGAGATTTTGGAGCACTTCATGCTTCCTTCCACAGACGAGCTTTATGGGGATGCTGACTTCATTTTCCAGCAGGACGTGGCACCTGCCCACACTGCCAAAAGTACCAAAACCTGGTTCAATGACCATGGGATTACTGTGCTTGATTGGGCAGCAAACTCGCCTGACCTGAACCCCATAGAGAATCTATGGGGCATTGCCAAGAGAAAGATGAGGGACATGAGACCGAACAATGCAACGGAGCTGAAGGCCGCTATTGAAGCATCCTGGTCTTCCATAACACCTCAGCAGTGCCACAGGCTGATAGCATCCATGCCACGCAGCATTGCGGCAGTCATTGCTGCAAAAGGGGCCCAAACCAAGTACTGAGTACATATGCATGCTTATACTTTGCAGAGGTCCGATATTGTTCTATTTCCAATCCTTGTGTTATTGATGTCATGTAATATTCTAATTTTCTGAGATTGTGAATTTGGGGTTTTCATAAGCTGTACGCCATAATCATCACAATTATACCAAAGTAAGGCTTGACATATCTCGCTTTGCATGTAATGCGTCTATCTCATATACTGGCTTCACCTTTTGAGTTGCCATACTGACATAAATGAACATTTGCACGATATTCTAATTTTTTGAGTTTCACCTGTAAATACTTTTAATTTCCCTCACAGACCAAACAGCAGATTCTGGAAGCAGCTTCAAAGGGTGCAGTTGAAAGGAATTATCTCTTAACCCTCTGTCCTCCAACACCACTGACCAGGCTGGAGCAACAGTCACCTGTGTCCAGACTACAATGAGTGTTAAAAGTCATTGACGACACTAATCATATAAATTTCCATCAAGTCTATTTTTGAGCATGAGTATAACAAAGAAGATTATTCTGTAATAATGGAAAGACAGTGTCACCTTGGGCTTACTGTGTTGGACTGGTTATAATTGTTTGCTTTCTGCTTATGAATTGGATATGTTCATAGTGGAAAGACTGACCAGTATTGTACTTGGTCTAGGCTGACTGTTATGTTTAGAAGCTGAACTGATTCCTTCTTCCCTATTATACTATACTATACTATACTATACTATACTCTTTTCTGCATTTTTTTCTTCATATTTTGTATATTAAGGCAAATATAAATTTTTCAAAAAGCAGCTTTATGTATCTCTATTCTGCCACCCAGTGGTTGTCTGGATTTTGGTAGCCCACATCTGGTTGCCCTAACGTTGATGCTTACATAGTAACAACTGCACCTCTTTGGGACCATGTTCAGCTGTAATTCTCTAGATCTAATTTTGAATTTGTAAAAAGTAAATCAGAAATAATTGAATTATTGTATGAAGAATAGCATAATTAACAATTTAGCAAACCTAAATTCACATACATGCTTTTACAGAGCACATATGTAAAAATGGAGCACAGGGCAGCAGCTTGGCTGAGAAAAAAGGGGAATGGAACAAGGAAAAAGAGAACATTGACTGCTCAATGTAAACTAACAATTATAAAATGACAGATGAAAGCTATGTGTAGTGACCATAAATTTTGCAGAAAGAGGAAATGACAGCTTGAAAAAATTTTCAACTCTCTAAAGTATGAATGATAAGTTGTAATCCCTTTAGAAGCCTTCCTTCTGAAAGCACACAGCAGTCTAAAAGTTTTTCCACAGTGGACTCCATGGGATTCTGCCCCTCTAGCATATTAATCCTATGAATATGACCTCTCTTACCCTTCTTTTTCCTATAACAAAAAGTGTATTTCTCCCCAATAAAGAAATTATTCAGTGATCCAGAATCTTCAAACTTTCTTTCCTGAAGACTGGTCTTTCTATAAGGTCCAACTAGTTCATTGTCTCACAGATACTGATCCTCCAAATTGCTTCAGAACTTTGCAAATCTTCATCTTTTCTACCCTCCACTAAGTTATTTCATTCTGCTATAATATGTTTTTGTTCTAAGGGCTTTACATCAATATGGACTCTCGCCACCCAGCCGTCACCTTCTAAGGATCAACTGTACAGTACTAAGCCAGGTTTCAGAAAGTATGCATTCCTTCCTCCTCTTATTCAGCCTTGTTGCTCTTATCACAAAGGCCTTGTCTTGAGTTGAATAGGTGTGGGGTATAGTGATTTTAAACAAAGACTTCCTATTCTCCCACCAACTTGCTTCTCTTAGCTGCAATTCATGTCATGGCCTAAATAAACGGTAATTCAGATGAAAACCAATAAACTGAACAGGTTCAGTTGGTTTATAAAAAGTAGTTTGAAAATTGGGATTTTTGAAAAGAATTGGATTCTTTTTGATAGGTTTGTGGTTTGGAAGTGCTCCTTGATCCTATGTCGACAGCATAAAATAGACTCAATTTGTAAAGGCCTAGACCTAAAATATAATAAGTTTATTACAAGGATAATCATGATGATCTCCAGATAATTTAAATGTCAGATATAAACACAGTTTCAGGAACAGCCAGACAGAAAGCATAGAGGCATATTTTAATTAAATGCTAGGAGGAACATCCCAAATTAAAAAGCAGCTGACAGTAAAAGACCCTGGCACTCATCAAACAGATCTTCCCAGAAGACATCACAGCTTTATTTCAGCACTGCCTAACAACCAGTTACTTCCAATGGGACAATGAGTTCTACGAACAGGTGGACGGCGTCGCCATGGGAAGCCCCCTGAGCCCAGTCGTAGCAAATTTCTACATGGAACATTTTGAAAAACAGGCTTTGGAAACCGCACCCGTTACCCCAACAGTCTGGTTCCGGTTTGTGGATGACACCTTCGCAATTTGGAGTCAGGAAGAAGAAGAACTAGAGAAGTTCCTGAACCACCTAAACAGCATCCACCCCAATATTCAATTCACCATGGAAAAAGAAATGGACGGCAAACTTCCATTTCTAGACACTTTGGTCATATGCAAACCAGACCTCAAATTAGGACACAAAGGTTACAGAAAACCCACCCACACAGACTGGTATCTACACAAAAACTCCAACCACCACCCACATCAGAAAAGAGGCATTATCAAAACCCTCATGGATCGTGCCAATCGGATCTGCGAAACCCAATTCCTAAACTCTGAACTTAACCACCTTAATTGGGTCCTACAAGCGAATGGCTACTCCACGAATGAAATAAAAAGAGCCATCAAACCAAGAAAACAACATGCGACTGAAGAAGAAAAACAGCCACCCACCAACAAAGTATTTCTGCCCTACATCAAAGGGGTCACAGACCGCATGGGAAAACTGATGGAAAAACACAATTTCCAAACAATCTTCAGACCCACCAGAAAAATACAAGTGCTAAAATCAGCAAAAGCAAAAGGGATCCCCTCACCGCCGCAGGAGTATACCGCGTACCATGCAGCTGTGGGCAAGTATACATTGGGACCACAAAACGCAGCATCCATACCAGGATAAAAGAACACGAAAGACACTGCAGACTACAGCAACCAGAAAAATCTGCAGTAGCTGAACATGCTCTCAAGCACACTGGACACAAAATCCTATTTGAAAACACAGAGATACTGGACAACACCAACAGCCACTATACCAGGCTATACCGGGAAGCCATTGAGATTCACAAACACCAGCACAGTTTCAATAAAAAAGAGGAGAGTCTAAAAATCAACAAAACCTGGCTACCAATCCTGAAAAATACAGCCTGCAAAAGGTCAATGAACTCAGCTCAACCACCAGGACATGCGAACAGCTCACACAATGAACATGCTAATCACCCTCAGCAGCCACTTGTTAACAACTCAATAGAAGAAAAAACCCTGACTAACCCACAGGAAGATACACACATATTCTCACACCAAAACAAGCAGCCACTCATTCACCACCCCCACCCCACCCCAATCCCCCCCCCCCTCAGATCTCTATAAATACCCACAACAGGGTCACACCATCCTGGGCACAGAGAGAACTGCTCCTGTCTGTGCTCCTGCACTCTGAAGATGCTGGTCACAGATGCTGGCGAAACGTTAGGAAACAGAACCTCCAGAACACGGCCACACGGCCCGGAAGATCCACACCAGCCTTAATAAAAGAAATTGATGAAGAGTGTGGAGTCTTACTGAATTGTTTGGCTAAGTTCTCCCAGCTTGGTGCCTTCCAGGTGTGTTAGAACTATTATTCCCAGAATTCTCCAACAGCCTAACAAACAGGCTGGAATTTCTGGGAGTTATAATCTCAACACATCTGAAAGCCATCAAGTTGAGGAAGGCTGTGTTAGATAATCCTAATAATTAACTTTGCAAAAGGTGGGTGTTGACTTAAGTATGGGACTACAGAATCAGCAAAAGCTAATTAACAGGATATAATTGATGTTATACCATGACTTGGATTTGCTGGAAACTGGCATTGTGGCAAAAAAATGTCCCCTTGGTTGTGCCAGTGTAACTAAGAACATGTTCTGTTTGCTTAGACTGGAATTGCTAAAACATGCTCAGTTGTTTACCCTGATTGTTCAGACTTATGTGGCAAGGGAGCACGATGGATTACGGTTGGGTGCTGCCAAGTGGGAGAGGAGTATGTGAAAAGCCTTTTTCTGAATTGAATATTTTTTTTCTGACCGTGAACTGTGTGCCCCAACTGATTTTCAACCTGGCGTGAGCCTGAGATTAAGAATGCTGTGTTTGCAGGAGGTCAGTGTAACAGTAATTTACAGCTGGAGCAGCCAAGGCTCTGGGCAAGAGTCCAAATACGCCCCAAGTACATGATAAGAAAGTACAATCTGAGCAAGAAACTGAGCAAGAGTCATTTCTATGGACTCTACCTATTTTTAACTTCGTTAACTTCTTATGCAACATCATTTGGAGAATATGCATTTGGGGATGAAGAAATAGGACACAGCATAAGAGACATTTCAGAGGGGTTGAAATAGAATGCTGTAAAAGCTTAGGGGTGCTTCATGTCGCTTTTCTTGAAGGACGTTTTTCATCCCAGAAGCTTTTTGTTGTATTGTATTTTGCTGGGCTTACCAGTTATTCCAGTTGTGATGTTTCTGACAATTGAATCCACTAACAACATTTGTATCATGCTGACAGTATGGAACAGGAGGCTTGGGAAGGGGAAGTAGTGTTGCTTGATATAAATGATGTCTGTTAGCTTGCCCCAACTTGACACCTCTAGGTATGTTAGGACTGCAGCTCCCAGAATTCCTAGCCAGTATGTGCTATCCCAGCCCATTAGGAGGGTACCAGGTAAAGGAAGACTGCCACAGACACTATCCAAGGGCATTTCATTTGCAGCCACATTCCACCCATCACTACATTTGGTATCGGTAAATTTTAATCTAATGTGTTTCAGAAACAAACAAACATTATAGAAGTCTTTCTCTGAGGTCTTCTGAAGCCATTACTCTGCCCACTCACCATTCTGGTTCCATGTTCTTTTGAATAAATGGGCAGCCATTTCATAAGGAAAAAAAATGAGCAACAGCATGTATTTTAAGCTAGAGATAATTAAAGATGAACCCAGCATTTCTGCAAGAAACATCTTCAAATGTCTTAATTTTATGCTAGTCTTCACCCAAACTTATTTTCATTACCAGAGGTTGGTTTAATGCACAGGAATTACATTTCCAAGGCTCTGGCATCTATCCAATTTCAATTCAAGTGAACAATAAAAGCTGTAAGAATTAGTTCTAACTATTCAGACAAATTATCATGACCATATTTGATGTAAACCACTACTTCTCATAAGGATGGCAAAACAGAGTTTAAGAAAGTGTTTTGATAATTCTGTACAAAAGTTTATGATTAGCTGCTTATGTACATTGTTCTGGGTTCCGTAATTCCATTATGATTAGTGTACACATATCAAAATACAGGAAGTAGAAACTAAAGGCATATTTTAAAAACAGTTGCACTAATAGAGAAGAAACCTGGGACTGTGGGAAGAGCTGGATGTGGATGATGGGAGATACAGTTCAACATACCTGGAAGCCCCCAGACTGAGAAAGATTGTGTTGATTCAGGATATAGATTCTATTTTGGCAGGAGAAGGGTGGGAAGATGATAACTCTTTTTAATAGAACAATTCTGGAGTGCTTTGGAGCCACAAATGGAGCACTGCAGAAGCCACAGACAGGCCACTAGTTGCCTTTTCCTGATACAGAGTTAGATGTCTTATATTCCCTCTCGTTGACAGTGTACCTTTTGTACATTGAGATAGTATTATAAAATACCATCACAGTTTTTTCACATTAGCTTTCAAAACTGATTATTTCCAGAACAGTATGAATGTTTTTAAAGGCAGCCTAGACATTATTAGAAACACTGGGACTATTACTCTTTAGCAGCAGTTATCAGCCTTGTCAGTTAAATTTCAATATCAAGGGAGCAAGTGATGATTTCAATATATTTCTCAAGGCTTTTTCTGGGAACTACATTCCAGAAATGCCCACCTCAAGAAGAATTTGAGTTAAGTGTGCTTGGGAATAGACTGGAGTTCTCATCAAGTGTCCCTAAAGCATTCCTAATAAGTTTTTTCTAGTTTTTGGAGTTAGGCAAACCACCCTGTATCTTGTTTCCTTACTTCAAGAGTCAGAAATGTTGGAAAATTTCTATGGGTAATTTCCAGATAAGGTTTCACCCAGCAATTCCCAGTCAGTCCTTACATCCAGATCAGAGCGACCACAAATGAAACCACTCATTTCAGCTGGGGAAAAAAAATGAGAGCAACAATGATGGATGGAACAGGATCTGATGGTGACTGAAGTTTGCAATGTACAAGTTTGCATATCTTCATTACTTTCTTTCTGCATTGTCTCCAACTCTTTGTCTTCTCTGTCACATACATGCTCTGCCATTCATGGGAAACTGGGCTGAGTGCCTCCTGGAGATTGATTATGTGTCATCAAGTTGTTTTTTTACTCCTAATGACCACACAGATAGATTTTCTCCTGGAGAAGAATGCTGCAAATTCTATAATAGCTTCTAATTACTGAATACATTTGTTTAGAGCTTGTCTTTAGTTTAGACAAGATGCCTTAAATAGCAATTTTAGGAAGCCACATTGAAAAAAGGCTATCAGCCCATGTCTTCTTTAGAAGGTTCCTTGAAGTATCCAGTTGACTACTGCATAGAACACAATACTGGGCCAGATGAGCCTTTGGCTTGATCCAGTATGACTCTTCTTATAGTCTTAGTATTAATTTTGCAACTGTAACAGGAAACAGATTCTCTATATAGTAACCCATAGTAAATCTGCACCAGTTCTAGCAGAATAATTTTTTCTGGAACTTACTGTAATTTATTAACAAAGATCAGTAAAGAGGAGCTGAATTTATGAGTCAAGTAATATAGGTTATAGCTGAATCATAAAATATGGCAAGCAGACTTGCCAACTTATGTTTTTAAAGATAATGATCCTTTGAGTTGTTTCAACAGTAAAGGTATGCCCAAATTTGAATTAGTTGGGAAATTAGGGCACCACACTGCTTGATTATTCATAATTCACATATTCCTTTCTTTCACCACTTGCTAGTCAGTGACAGAGATGATGGGAAGACTTGGAGATCCCATCTGATTGAAATAAAATAGATTTATAATTAGCTGTTGGACTATCCATTTGCATCTACTTATTAAACGTAGAGATTGGTAAATTTTATGATTCATTTATTGCATCTGCAGGTATATCCTTTCTTGTCTCCGAAAGTGTAAGATAGCGATATCCCTTAATTTTGTCCCCACCATAACAAGCCAGTGGGTTAGGCTGAGATAGCATCCCCATGCCAAAGATATCTAGGGTGCTGCCACAATTGAGAGTGGACTTGAATCTGGAGCTTCGTGGTCCTTCTCCAACACCTTTATCAATTACCTTACAGCATTCAAGTATCACTGATCAAATACTTTCTGTTTTAAAGTCAGTGCTTCAGATTATATTCAGGGCAAGGCGACATAAGAATGCAAACTAAGAGAAACCATTCTGACCTGCATTTCCACATAAAGGTGATTTGCCTTGCACCATGAAACAATAAACACTCAAAAAACAACCCCTGCATAGTATGTCAAATAAGGAAAATTAGCACACCTTAAGGCTATGTTCTTTATTCTTATCTTCCACTCTATTGATAGCAAACAGGAAGCAAAGCAGATCATTTGCAGTGGATGTTTTATTCAGTAGCTGATCCACAAAAAGGCATTCCCTCTGAATGCAAAGTGGTCCCACTCTATTAAAATTCCTGCAGGAATTTTACCAGGCTCTTGAGAGCTTTGTTATTGCTTTATCTATTTGTGTCAATTAGCTCTTTCTCATAGATGCTGTTTGCGATCATTCCACATAGGGTTCCCCTGCAAATAAAGGCTAAAGCTTTACATCATTTTTTCCCCATAAGGTGAGCAATATTACAGTATGCTTTATTCTCAGAGTTGCAAAGCTCAATAACAAATGGATAGAGTTGAAAATAACATGCTACATCAAGGGCCATACGGAAAGCCAGAATAGGAATGACCTGCTCCCCTATGTTTGGTTAACACTTTTTCCTACAAAGAACAAGAAAAGTGAATAGGATTGCTGACTATTTAAAACTACACTGCTTTTACATTTTATTGCCAGGGTAGATTTGGCCTGTTGCACTTCAGTGACCAAATAGCCTGGTGAACTCCCATAGATGTGATGCAACATGTCAACTGTGAAATTAACACTTAAAATTGGGAGGCTTTCACATTTCCCTTCTAGTGTCTTTTACATATGGAAATTAACTGCAAATGCATATATTTTCTGAAGCATATAGACATTTGAGAGAAGCAGCTGGCTCATGGACAGTGTGTCATAAAATGCTGGAGAAGCAGTGAGATTGACTTATTAGGCACAGTGAATGTCTAGAGCTCATTTAAATTCCACATTTCCAGGTTCTCCAGTTAATGATAGCTAGGTCTATTGCCATGAAGATGGTGGCATAAGCTATTAATCATCACTGTCTCCTAGGAATAAAGTTTTACTGTTTCCAGACCAAGATCTAGCCAACAGTCTATTAGAGAAAAGCTACATCTGCGGTTAACTGTAAGCAAACACGATATTTGCAAGAAGACATCTGTTCTGGGAAACACTGTGGAGGAATAGAAAGTGCCAAAGAAAAGCGAATGAAAATTTGTTTCCTAAATTCCCTAGTAGCATTGCCTCTCTGTCCATCATAACCTGTGCTTTCAGGTTAATTACAAATGGCATTTTCCTAGTTTGTATTTTGTATTAATTCAGCCAAGATACACAATGAATAGTTAGCTTTAGAATTAGTTGCTAATCTAGATTATTTATGATTCACAGAGTATAGATAAAATATCATATATATGGCATCTTTCTTCAATCTGCCATCCCTCTTATTAGAGTTCAGCTCCCATATTCCTCCAAGCAGCGTGCCCTTTAAGGAAGCAGTTATCTGAGAAACCATCTTCCACATGTCTTCTGCAAAGAAGTATGACGACGATGATGACGACGACGATGAAGTCTTGGCTTACTAATGTTCATTTAGAAAAGGTGCAAAGAAGGTACACTTTATTGCGGCTCCTTCAATATAGAATGATCTTGCCATGGAAATCAGGCAGACTCCAAGTGTGGAGAGTTTCTGCTGTCAACTGATGACTTACCTGTTTACCCATGCATTTCTCTATCAATCTTGCCACTAGCCTTAGGTGTCAGTAATACTTTATTGTTGTAATCTTTTATTGATGGTTTTTGATGTATTTCCTTGTGCTTTTATATTACTGGTTTATATGTAGGTTGTCATGTCCGACTGAACAGCTTACAGACCTCCAGATCTGTAACCGGATCAAAAAATTAAACAGAACAATATAATAAACAACATCCAATGCACTGAAAAACAATCACAACACAATCACCATCTAGGACAGATTCCAAAGGCCCACTGAAACAGCCAGGTCTTTATGACTTTATGAAACAATTGCAATTTCATAGGTTGGAGGATAATGGTTAGAAGGGATTTTCTATCAAAATTAAAGTGAGATAGAAATTATTTTAATAAGGTATAAGTTAAACAAATACGGAGGATACCAAATTGGTGAAGCCTGCGGTATTGTCATAAATCGGCAAAAATCAATATGAGGTCATTCTCAGTGTAAAATACCTTTGATAAAATTGCAGCTAAAAGCCATCAACATCAGGCACAATTCAAGACACACACACATACCATGTTTTTTTAAAAAAAATTTAACAGCTGAAATTCTGTGAAATCACCAAAGCTCATAAGATTTTTAGTTTCCTACCTGAAATGTTGCAAATCTTCTTCAGGCAAGGAATAACCTGATATCATGAGCTTTCAGGTAAAAATGCCAAGATTTTACTAGATGTGGTTACCCATATGCATACCGCAGGAATCATCTGCAGTACCTTCACAGATCACCATTGGTCTCCAGACCACAGGTTGGAAAGAATCGAACTAAGATTTTTAGACATTAAAACCATCATTTTATACTGAGTTCAGAAATGCCTTGGCATATACCTATTGGTACAATAATGTCAGTAGAATATTAAGTTTCCCAAAGCACTGTTCAATTAAATATTTAAAATATTAATTTTCTGGCATCCCTAATCAGTAAATAAATGACCACAATATCTTAATTGAAAAAACTACACACATAATTAATCCTTCATATTTAACTTTAGTAATGTACATACAAATAGCATCAAAGAAACAAGTTAAAGTCCTAAAGTCTTGCATAAAAAAGAAACCTGCCATGAAAAAGGAAATATATCTCAGATCCTAATAAATTGCATCAAACAACAGCTGTTCTGGCAGTAAAATTATATAAATAAGTCATGTTATAGTAGTTATGCTGATACTTTCAGATACTGACTGAAGAAGGTTCCCTAATGCCAGCCTTCCCATTATTTAACAACGATTTAAATTTAGTGGACCACCAGATGAAATCACTAACTTCAGGAGATGAGGCCAGTCTTTTGTTACATGCAAATATTGGAAGAGGAAGGGTACCATCCAAAGTGACAGAAATGTCTTCTCTTGAGACAGTTGTGAATGCTGTAGGTTGACTAAATAAAAATAATGTTTTGAATGCATCAGAGCATGAATTAGTACTAGTAGAAGCAAAAACAAAACATGAAGAAAAGATAAGCCTCCATGTGCAGTGAGTGCCTGGAGGTTCTGAAGAGGCTGTGGAGAACCACATTCTCTTCTTAGCCACGTGCTTTTTTAGCTCTGCAGGATTAGCTGGCTGCTTTTTCTCCATTGGCTTGGAAGTCACCAAGGTCCTGCTTTTCCTTCTGATCCACCCAAGCCTTGTTCTCTTGCAAGAGTTTCAACAAGTGATCAATTAAAGTTTTCTTATTGTTCTAAAGATTATTTTAGATTATTTTATTTAATTTAGATTAAATCTAAAAATTTGTAATTTAAAATTTAAACATTTTAAAACTTAGATTGTTAGAGAGCCAGTTTCGTGTAGTGACTAAGGCATCAGGCTAGAAACTGGGAGACTGTGAGTTCTAGTCCCGCCTAGGCACAAAGCCAGCTGGGTGACCTTGGGCTAGTTACTTTCTCTCAGCCCTAGGAAGCAGGCAAGGGCAAAGCACTTCTGAAAAATCTTGCCAAGAAAACTGCAGGGACTTGTCCAGACAAGTCTCCGAGAATCAGACATGATTGAACAGATTAAAAAAAAATGTTCTAAAAAGAAATAAGCGGAGCATTCACAGCTAAATTGTTGGGGTTAGAGTATAAAGTCCTAACAGAATAATGTTTCTCCCTTTTATAATAGAAAATACATTTGGACAGGGTGTTATACAATTGTAATTTTTAAGTATGGCAGAAAGGAAAACTGTTAAATAAGTGACTGGAGAGTTACTGTATCAATATTTAATTATATATAAATGAAATAGGATCCAATTTAATTATATTAAATGAAATAGGATCCAGTTTTGGTTTTGTCCTACCAACATCCATTATTCAGGGGATTATTATCTTTGGGACAAGACTTAAAGGCCCAGTAAGTTTACTCATTCCTGAATTTGGATCTTGGCCCTTCTATTTTTGATTTCTTTCCTAATGATCCCTAACATGAACTTTGCCTCTTCAGTAGCTGCATATTGGGCTGACATTTTCATTGCATTTTGCTGCAGAACCCCAAGATCCCTTCCATGGCCAGTTAATTATAGATATATACTGGGTAATGGTTGCTGGATGGAAGGAGGAATCTCTTCTAAGATTTAAAAACAAAAACACAAAACTGAGGGCGGAGCTCACTATTAGAGGCAAAGTTAATCTCTACTGTGTATTTGTGAGAGATCGTTGGTGACATTAAATCAGCATAGAGACCTCTCTGTACTCTGAAGGAATTTCCTGCATTGACTCCACAAACAGTGAAAGAGAAGTCTAATTTGAATGGGGGGCGGTGGGTGAGTAAAAATAAAATAATAGTGAAAGACAGCAGAAGCTGAACATTTTAGTTAGTTTAATTGGAAATTGATAAATTGGAAGTCCTAAGCAATTCCAACTTTGCTTAGCCTTTTAGGACTGGCAAAGGATGCCTGTGTGTTTTCCATTTTGCAGTTAAATATCAGAGCCTGGTGTCTGTAACGTTTCCCAAATATTCTTATTTGATTGCAAAAAGTATTACAGAGGTCAATGAGACTGTATTTTGACAAGTATGTATGAGATGCAGTTTAAAGCAAAAATCTCTACTGACTGGAGAGTGAGTCCAATTTTATTCTAAAATATTTACTTTCAGGTAAACAGTTACATGCAGTAAACAGTAATAGGATTGGGTGGCCACCATAACAGATGTTTGCTAGAGTAAAAGGAAAGGGGCATAACCTAGCTGGTAGGTCACATGCTTTGAATGCAGAAGGTCCGGCATTCTGTCCCTGACTTCTCCAGATAGGCCTGGAAAAAACTCTTGTCTGAACCTTTGCAGAGGCACTGCCAGTCTGTGAGCATGTTCACAGGTTACAGTAAGCAAACCTTAAAATTAAGAATGGGTGAGAGATTTACTCCAAGAGCAGGTCCCAGATGATATGTGGCAGAGATGTTGTGGCAGCAGTGCTTCCACCTAGTGGCCATCCCCGTCACCTCGCTCTGCGTCTACAAGCTGGAAGGGGGACAATAGGAAGTGTTTGTGGAGAGTCACCACCCCTCCTAAGGTGCAATGAAATCAGTATCCTTTGTAGGAGCTCCTCTCCTGTGGAATGCCTTCCCACCAGATATAAGACCTGCACCCTCACTTCTAATATTCAGGAAGCTTTGAAAAACATAGATCTTTAAGTGTGTATACGGGGACAGAGGCAAGAATGGGAGATATACCTGAGTTTGGGTGGAATTTGGCTGCCTTCATTTTATAAGCCATTATAGTTTTGATGACATGTTTTAGGTTGAATTTATATTAATGGTTATAAATATATTTGATAATTTGTGAATTACTGCAATGCTACTTATTATATGATTTGCTGTAAGTCACTTAAATCAGGTGACATAAAACAATAACAAGTAAGTATGTAGAGCCATAGTTTAGATAGTGTGAGCAGATCTGAGTTGAAAAAAATCCATGTGGCTTTTAGGTGGCAGCAGACTTTGCTGCCATGTAGTGATCATCTGGATTTTGCATCCTGCTAGCCCTACCTAGCTAAGTAAATCAAAAGTAAACCATGGTTTCAGGTTATGGTTAAGACTCTCCATCCTAACCAAGTCATGATCTGGGTTCAGACAACACCCTCAGCCTAATGTCAAATGTGGCTTAGCATGATCTGTACTTATACCCAATATCTATTGGACTTGGTAGATTACCAGGAACTGAACTTCAGCAGTGAAGTTTCCATTCTGAGCTGGAATCTATCCCCATTGCATATACTCTGGATAACACACTTGCATGAATAACATTACAGGCAGGGTGGAAGAAGCAGGGTGGATGGAAAGGAAGACTAGCATTCTCCCTCTCTTCATATTCAAGGGATTGTGACTATTGCCAGGAATTGGGGGGAGGGGGGGAGGGTGTTGGGATTTTTTTCATAGCAGTTGTAGAGTTGATGTAAGTCCATCTCTGTGTTTGAGTCATCATTTGGGATCCAGTGTCTTTTGAAATCTGCAGATCCAATGAACCCTCCTATGCCATAATTATGATTCTCCCCCATAATTTTTCTCTCCAAACACGGAAACTCCAATATTCAACTGAAATGAGTTGTTAAAGATTTTGAATATAGCAGGAGGGAACTCAAAGATTAGATCTACTGTTGGAGCCTTCCCACTAATCCTGAATTTATTAGGAAAAAACCCTTGAAGCCCTTGGGCTTACAGCCAAAATACTTTTATTAAATGATTTGAAAGGTGTTATTTTAATTAAATCAAATATGTAGTCTGTAGTCTACAGATGACCCATCTTACCTGTTCTTATGACTTGGATTCTCATTTGAGGACAATCCATGGAGGAATGGTTGTTATAGAGAAATTCAGATATTCTGTTTCTCTTTTACAGGGTTGCTAAAGACATGAAGCCTGCCAGGGATAGGAGAAGAAAACCCTACACTTATAGCAGCAATAGAAGCTAATTGTTTAATGTCCTTCTTCCATTGAGTAAATTAAAGGGAGTTGGCCCTCTTGAACTGGAAATGCAACCAACTGTCTGACTTCCAAAATACTTCCCGCTAACCCACCATATTCCCCATAAATTGGCCAGTCTTTTCTTTTGGTAAGAAAAATGGAACAATTGTGTTTCCGCCCCCAGAAGAGATCAAACTAATTAGAGTATGTTCTGAACATTTCTCAGCATTTTAATATTTTGCATTCTGTAATTAATTGTCTTCTGCAGCTTATCTTCCTGTCAGTCAATCATTGTTAATTAAGTGAAGTGGCCAGAAAAACACTCTGCGATCTGTATTCTTTCTCTTTTTATTATTTTCCCATTCAAAGTTCAAGGTATTGATCCCTAGTAATCCTTTTGTTACGCCACATTTTGAGCCCACTCTCAAATAATTTCATCTTTTATACTTTTTAGATTCTGAAGCCTATAAATGACCTTGAGTCCAGACACTGATCATTTTTTCTTTTAGTCTGGGAACTCAGCAGGTTTATGGATTTCAAATGATACTAGTTGCATCTGATAACTCTCCAACACATCATCCTAATTAGTACTACAGCTGCTTCAAGGTGGTGCCTAATTTAAAGTCCCAGGGCCAGAATCCTCTGATTTTTTATTTGTACCATTTCATATGTTGATTTGCCTGTCAGAGGGCAGGATTCATCCCCTTGGTTTAATTTCTATGAGCTTTATTGGAAAGATATATATTTCCATTAAGATCCTAGCAATTACTTAGGTCAACATATAGCAAAAAAAGGTCTTTCAATCTACAATACAGCCTAATAAAGCCCAAATATGTTTAGTTGCATGTAAGCCAGGAAATAAAAGACCTTTTTTTTGATGCCAATATTTATCTTTGTGGAAAATTCTCCTTAAAAATAGGTGGGAAGATGTTCTATCAGAAAGCTTGGGCAAAGTCTGGATTATCCATTACTGTGTGTCCATTAAAATTATTTTAATGATTTTTAACAATTATAGAATTTTCTTTGCCTACTACACATCAGTGGCTATATAATCAACCTACACATGTTTTGATTTCTCAGTATGGATCAAACACCATAGCTGCCTCAAGCTGCCTGAGATGCTATCATTCTTGAATCTGTTGCTGAAATTAAAATGACTTAAAAACTGTTATCAAAAATTGGAAAATATATTTAACATTAAAATTACACTTATGATTTATGGTATAAAGAGCAGGAATACCTGATAAGGTATTTTTAATACCTTAAAAATATTAAGTTTGCTTCTTTGGACTTGAACTTGAAATTAACTCATCAAAACATTTTATTCTGAAACTACTGGACGCCTCAGGGAATGTATCAGAAAGAATGGACTGTAGATTTTCTTTGTTGGTAATGCAAGAAATTTGAGGGTACATTAACTCATATTATTTGAGCATGTCCACTTTTGGTTTCTTTTTGGAATAATATTGTAATATGCATAAATAGATGTTTGGGTAAATGTTTTCATGTTAAAAATGCCCATGTTATTTTGAATTATATTTCAAAATTGTGGAATCCGAACATTTTGAGGATTAGTGTAGAGAATAACCAAGAGAATTATATTGAGAGATTGGAAAAGTACTATTACCCCAGATATCAAAGACTGGATTCAAGAAATGTGTTATTTATATATTTTTGAGCTATTTTTGCTACTAATAAAAAAAAAAAAATGACACAATACATTTCCATTTGGAATAGGTTCCATAATATTTTACAAGAATAGACAAATTTTATGCGTAGCAATACATTATTATAGAATTAAATGAATATGTCTTATATTTAAGTGATATTTAACTTAAAAATAAGTTAAAAAGTTAATATAAGTTAAAATAATATAAAAATAAGTTAAAAATAAGTGAAAACTAAAAAGTTTTTTAAAAACTTTAAAGTGTTTTTCTGTTTATTTGTTTAATTTCATTTTTGTTTTGTTTTTTGTATTATTTATTTATTTATTATTAAATTTGTATGCTGCCCATCTCCTCCAACAGGTGACTCTGGGCGGCTCACAATTAAAAATCAAAAGCCCAGAAACAATTAAAATACCCCATAAATAATTAAATTACTCAATCCATAAAATAATAATTTCATAATTAATTTGCTGGATATTACTGTTTTCTTTTGTTTTTGCATAATGTTCTTTCTGTATTTCTCTTTTAAATACTGTAATAAAATTATTTTTATAAAGTACATGAACCTCAAGCATAAAAAGAAAGATTCGCCTTCTGGTACTGCAACCACTGAGTCCAACACATTGGGTCTATATATGAGTTTTGTTGCTTTGTAGAGGGCTGTATCCTCTGTATGGACCATCCGCATGTAGACAATAAAAAATAAAAACAAAAAATTTGCACACATTCTCCCCACTTTAATATTAGTTACTTTCTCTCTCAGGGTTCCTTCCAGATGCAGAAAAATCAACTCACTAAACTCTTTAGCCAACATGGCTATTAATGAAAAATACAGGAATTGAAATCCACACATTTGGAGGGCATGCAAGTAGATGATGGTTGTATTAAGCAAAGTTTGCTTAATCAGATTTAAACAAGCAAAACTAATTGTGTCTCTCTGTATTACATAAACCCAACATTTGTTCAGCATTCTTTAGGGGTGCCATTTTCCAACTTGAAATCTGCTCTCCGCCACTAATACTTTACAGGTATTGTATATCAGGTTCTCAGATCTAACACTGCCCATAGTTGCCCCAAGAAAGGCTTGTTCTCCTATTTTCTCCAGGTTTAAAGATATTCCTAAAACCAAGACCTTTCATATCATCAAGCAGTTTGTATGTAGTTCTGTGTATGTCTCACCTTCCCCCACCCTTTAGAACCACAGTGTTTTAATGTTTGCATAATGAGCAGAAATTCAGTAAACAATGCAATTTCCCCAAAAATAGGTATCCTGGGAAGGGGGCAAGGGAGACAAATAATCTCAACCCCATGACTTCTTTTGGATACTGTACAGCAATTTAAAGCATGGGCATCTGCCTGAAGAAAAACATACTGTAGTGCGTGGGGCTGCTGTCACCATACAGAACAGATCTGGGCTAATGCAACCCTCTCTTTTGGGACCGCCAAGGCTGCTTGACTGCACACCTCATTCTAAAGTTTTTTGCTGGTCTTTATCTGAATGTTAGTATACTGGACCCAGAATGCTATTTAGGAAATATACTTAGAAGGGAGTTTCTTCTAGAGAGATACCCCTCATTGCACACTATCAAAATTAGGAACGCACATTATTCCATTAATTTTAGTTGCTTTTTCTTAAGAAAAGTTCCTTAGAGAAGAAATGGCAGGATGGCCAATCAGAAAACATTAATATATCAGAAGGCACAGTAATAGTATTTTTTGATATATAGCTATAGCTATATAGATATAGATGTAGATATAAAGCCATTTGGGGAAGGAAAAGTGGTAGGCATAGAGTGAGTGACCCTAGGCATCATACTGTCTATTTCTATCTAACTTAAAAAGAGTATTTGAATTCCAATTGTTGGAGAAAAAGAATTGAATTAAAGAAAATAGTTTCTTGGTGCTACTTGTTATCTGAAGAGAAAAAGAGTTAATGTTGGTTGGGTGTTATATCACATTGTTGATTGCTCCAGCTAAAACAGTGGGGAGGATTTATAACTAGATTTCTGGTGGACATGTAGGCACACCCAAAGCATTGCAAAAGTATCAAGTTACCCTCATGAATGAGGACAGGGACAAGAAAGCAAAGGTAGTATCTGACACGTAGGGTCAGCTGGACAGTATCATTCCATGCATGTTAAACTAATACATTGTGGAGAAATGCTCTCATTTCTCCACAAGGCTTTTAAAGTTTTTACTCTCTGCAGTCTGGTACTATGATAGGACCTTTCTTCCCAAACTAGTCACTTCTCGTTTTCATGAATCAACACACAGCATGTTCCAGGAACAAATGCCCTGAGGTTTGTATGCCAATATTATACCAAGTCTTTATGGCATGAAGAACATTTTTACATATTTGCAGTTTTACAGCAGGAATTATCCCAGATATATCCCTGCCCTGCCATGTTTGCCATTATGGATTTTGCACCTACCATCCAAGCACTAGAATGTCCCAGATGAGGGAGAACTGTAGAACCAAACCCAGAGGGTTAAGAATCCCATCGGAATGTGCAGAACAAGTGAAGTATTTGAGTCAGTGTGTGATCCAATGCATGTTTTCTTCTACGTTGGAGAGGATGTCAGAATAGTCTACCTCTTCAGAAGCTAGTGAACCAATGAATCAATTTCCAAAAACCACACTTACAAAGAATGCATCTGACAGGATCAGCAATATTTCACTAATTTCTCATGCTGATTAGAAGGCCTATAACTTTGATCATCAGCAATAGTGTGAAGCTGTAACATAAGCCCTATTATTAAGTTGTCAAAAACAGAAATGATGAAAGAAAAGTGACTAGAAGTAAATTAACATTTTGAGTGTAATTAATATGTATCCTGATAAGCTGACAATTAAACAGTGATTCTCACACCTCACTGAAGAAATAATAATCTAAAAACACTCAACCTAAAAACATTTAATTGGATAGTGAAGACAGGGTAACCATAGACCTTAAAATTAAGTCGTTAATCTTCAAATGATTGCATATTTAATTTATACACATTACATGTACTGAGAGTAAGCCCCATTGAACATACTTGAGCTATGTAAATCCTGTGTAGATCTGTATCGGCATGTATAGTAAATCACAGGTTATAGCTTAACCACAAGCAAGTACATGGCTTGAACCGTTTGATGAGCTCTGCCTTCATATATCTCTAAAATATATATGAAGACCAAAAGGTGTATGTACAATTTCACACAGAGTTATAGTCAAACTGAACATGATGGACTTTGTGGTATATTTGTTATGGTTTATTTATTTATAGGCAGATCACTTCACTATTTACAGTACATGAATGTAGAGATTCTACAGTCTTTGTGATGTAAACAATTAACTCCGCAATAGGGGAGTCTCAAAAAGAAGCCAGTTCTGAAGTATTTACATAATTTAAAATAGAACTTTTATATACTCACTAGATAGATATAGAGAATACATTGAGCAATTTGGTTAAATCATCTACGAAACTATAGAATCTGACAATGTAAAAATACAAGAAAACATTCTCTCATTTAGAAGGTTGACGTTGAAATCACACTAGAAAGAAATATTTATTAAAAAATGACAATAACAAAAGAAAGGCATAAAATGTATGCCAATTAAGGTTAAAGTATATTACATAAATAAGGACACAACAGAACACAACTGGGGAAAATAAGTAAAATATTAAAATCCTCTACTACTCTTTTAAAACACCAAACTAAAAACTTGATTGTATTGATTACAAAAGGGGTCAATTCTGCTGCCTTTACTTACCTAGAAGTAAGTTATCACTTAGTTAATACCTGTAAAAACATGGCAGAATTGGGCCCTTCTAATTATTAGCAGTGTTCTCCAAAAAAAAAAAAAAAAAAAATGAAAAAAGAACCAACCCTCAGTAAAACCTTTATTTTATAATTTTTATTATAAATAACATATAGCAAATGTGCCCCTCTTTTAGGTGAAATTCTTATACCTTTCTCTAAAAATGCATCAATTTAGCCTCCTTCACACGCTCTGCCTCACATCCACACATAAACACAGATGGCAAAGAGGGGTATGAATTCATCTTTGTCTGAAATAATGTTTCCTAAAGCACCAACTCCTGTACTAAGATCAGGCTTTCCAGGGGTCTGTCTCGTGATTGGCGTCATACACAGGAGGAAATGGAGGAAAGAAGAAGAAGAAGAAAACCTATGACAAGAATCTGCTTTTCAGTGGTGAAGTGACCCTTCTAAAAATGCAGCACCCTTATTTGTGGTTCAGGTGCATCTGGATGCACGCAGAGTTCTGTGCAGATGGGGAGGTCTAGTCTCTTCAAAAGCTGCCAAACGCTTTGAGAGCCCTGCAGCAATGGAAATGCAACAGACAAATGGGTCAGCCCCTACTTTGGTACAGCCTTCTGCACACAATGGTTCATAGCCTGATGTGACGTAGAACATGGCTATCACAGATAAATGAACTTAGGATTGATGCACATAATGTGGGCATGCTTTCTAGGTTACCTGGGTTGAAATTGAAAGTGACAAGGTGATGCCTTCTGGGACATTTAAAACCTGGTCTAATATTCACTGAGATTCTTCCCAAAACGTTTGACTTGCTTGGTTTCCATATGTAGGGACTGTAGGGAGGTTCCGTTCATAATGTGAGCTCACACACAGGCTGTGACATCTAAGCCATTTTATGCTCAACATTTGCCCCGAAATATCTTTCTATATATTACATTCTTATAGCATTTATCTTAGAATAAATTAGCAATACCCTTTTGCAGCTGCTCACTATGACAGATAAGATGCAGAATGCATAAGCCCCTAGTTGTTTTTGATAAGGAGGGTGAACAGCACCTTTAAAACAAAGAGGTACCTGAAATCATACACGAGAATGTCATGGATGGGCTGCTCCCAAATGATGTATGGGAATCAATGATATACTGTAGGGAATTATCAAAAAACAATCAAATTATACAAATGAGAAAGAAATAGCTCTTTGCAAAAATTTCAAAAACTATGGAAATGAAAAAAAGACTTTGTATGCTTATACTGCTAAAGAATGTCACACATGGACTCTCCTCTTGTAAAAATAAACTGAGAAAATGCTAAACTACTTCCTATTTTCATGTAGTAAATGAATGCCTTATTAAACACAGTCACGCACACACTCATACAGACTCCTGTATGGCTTTTTGACATGGGCTACTGGGAAAACAAAGACGAAGCTGATACCAGTTTTATGGAGGTAGAAAACAGGACAACTGTTTCAATAACTGGCCGTGAAAGTAAGATACAGAACCCAGTTCTTCTTGTGCAGTCTCTTTGCAACACTGCTGTTTCACTTCTGCCAAAGTTTTCAGTTGATTTATCAATATTGATTTGTGTTTCACATAAAACAATCATCATTAAAGGACCAAGAGAAAATAAATGGCTTGTGACTTATTCCTATCCTTAAGGTATTTCTCCTGATTTTCCAATAAACAAACAAAAAAACAAACCTACAAAAGAAAATTAGGAGGGATTTCTCTCTCTCTCTTTTTCTCTCTCTCATACACACACCTACAAACATATATAGTTTTGTTTAAAAAAATAAATGTCTCCCTCACGATTGCCTTTCTTAATACACCCTTTTGTTCCGAAAAACCCTGGACAATGAATTATCTTTATTTGGTTTCTCATGTGTTCTCACAAGATCTTGATTTGTTCTGCTGCTCATCATTATGGCTAGGCCTGCCCCTTGAGCGTGGGGGTGTTGGCATTATGCATATAATTAAAACAGTAGAGAAGAAATTTAGGCAAACTTTGCAAAAGTCTATGCAGAAAGAACCCAGCAGCACCCTCTTTATAAAAGGAGCAAAGAAAATGATCACTTTAGAAATGAATCCCCTAAGCTAATAAACAGCATATAGTCATTTTTAGCCAGAGAACCTCTATGTACCATCCTTGGAGAATCAAAATGTGCTGAATATAACTGCGCTAAGGAGCAATTTGCTAGAACACATTAGCAGCAGGGATGGCTGGAGCAAGATAATAAAGCTCATTTTAATTCCTTGACCTAAGGAAAAGAAATAGTTCTTTTACTGTATGAAAACTGTACTGAAGACCTGTAGACCCACCAAGGTAATCATAGAATATCAGCCACCTATCCAAGCCTATGAGGTCTTTTACACTCCTAGGCAAGGACCACAACCAGGAGACAGGATGACAGACTGAGTTTGGTTTAGTGGATCACAAGTAAGTCTATTATGCGTTATTCTGATGTTCAGAGACGTGAGTACAAAGCAGGGTATTATACCCATTTGATCTTAACACTTCCTCGGTCATATGGAAATTGGCCTTTCTTAGCAGCCTTTCATAATTACTCCTTACAATGTTTATGGAGCACTGTAGTTGAGTGCTCTACATACCAAAACTTTTTAATGCATTATACTTATTTATTCATACAAACATTTGTACACCACCCTGCTTTAAAAGACTCAGGACAGTATTTGTTCTTCCTGGAATATTCTGATCCAGGCGTTTGCCTAAAATTCTCCTTTCATAGACTACAACTTCCCAAGTTACTGTCAAAATAAATATGAACAAAGGATTTTCATACATTGCTCCCTGTGTGGGTGATGCAAACTAGCTGTGCTTCCAATAGCAATTAACGTAAGTTGCAGGTACTGATATGCTGTAACCAGCGTCAAATGTGCATGCTTTGCAAACCATCCCACTGAGGTTCTACATTCAACACTGCTGAATCTGCAGATGTTGAAGGGCTCAATGCCCCTTATCTTCCTCCCATACATGTGTGCATTTGTGCACATACGTGCATATTGCATAAAGTCCTAGTGAAGTTTGTTGCACAAAAAATATATTTTTATAGGCTTCAGGCAAAACAAAGATCACTTATTGCACCTCTTCCTACAGCTAGGATTGAGAGGCTATGTGCATTACAGGATCTTCCTTCCCTTCAAAGAGCATGTCCTTGCATGCCCTAATATCACTGGCAAGTCCAGCTTCTTAAAAATAATTTGAGATATAAAAGCAGATAAGCCACATTTGCAAGCAATTTGGGCTAGAAGCATGACCTTCCAAATAGCAGAAGGACTGTTATTCCTCTTTCTTTCCAGCTGCATTCAACACTTTCAACACACTTAAAATTTGATGCATTTTCCATCTCTCTGACCAAACCCAGCTCTGAACTTTGATATCTCTTGTAACCAAGCCAGGAGATGGAAGAATTCCACTTACTAGTTGCTGGGGTGGTTATTATTTTTTTGTTGTTTGATTGTTCTCTGAAGAAACATCAGTACAGCACAGGACAGGACAGTCCTACCCACCCTAAATGTGTCACTATGTACATTCTACAGTAAGCTCTATAGCAATCACATGTAAACATCATTGTGGTAAGGAAATACTAGGACAGAAAAGGCAAAGCTACAATGAGGCACTTGTCAATAGCAGATACTTCATCTTGGCCAGACTTTGTTCTGGACTGATCACAAGAAGATCTAATGGCCTTGCAATCCATTAATAAGTTCCTAAACAGAGGTGTTATAAGTGACATGTTAGCCAAAACATTTGTGATAGTGAATTTTGCTAATAGCATGGAAATTATATTAGCTGCCATATGAAATCAGGATTGTTATTATGAAAGCTCCAGACCACCACCCACATCCCAGAAATAATCAAATACACAGGATGGGATAAGAAATTCCTTGATCTTATGGTGCTTTGATATGTACAGTCCTTATCAAGCGAATGGGGACTATTCAGACAAATAAGCTTTTGGAAAGCATGAATTAGGCCAGAACTAGGCAACTGTCAGGACGTTTTTGCCCTTTGACTTCAAATTAAATACATGCTAATGCTAAAGAGACCTTAAGGGAAGAGAATCTGTTGACAGAATTAAGGCTGTTGTATTTTATCTACATGGGATGGCTGAACCCCATAGGCCTCATCTTTGTGAAGAACAGAATAAAGATATGGTGACTGATGGAGGACTTAGCAATGCTATTTGGTCCCCACTCGAAAGTGCTATCTCTTGGTGCTCCTGTGGCTTATTTAGTGTCTCCCTTTCACTTTGCTGGACATAAATTAGCACAAAAGCAGCCATACTGCATTTGGCAAATGATGCATTTAGTACAGTAACTACATTCTTTAGGATATAATAACTATTGCAATTATAAAGTGGATCCTTCTCACAGTTTTGGAGTATGAGGTTTTCATATGTATTCACCATTATCAGATAGCCTTGTTCTCCAAAAACCATTTGTCTAAATCAGCCTAAGTTATACAAGGCTGATTTCCTTGCCATGGACATCTCAGGGTTTTGAATTTAGGAAAAGCTATTCGATGAATAAACAGCAAGATTTCTAAGCCACAGGAAAATCAGAAGAAAGTAAAATGCAGGCAAATAGACATATAAAATAGAAAAAAATAACATAGTTAATATATAGCAATGACTATATATTGTATGGCTTATTCAAATTTGCTCAGACAGAGAGCAGTATTTAAAATGGGGCAGAGATGCTCTGCTGATGATGAGTACTGGGTACTCACAGACAGTCAAAATGCAAGGATGCTTTTGACCTTTTTTCTGTTAGGCCTTGCAAAACAAACCCAGGCTATCCATCAGACAAGAAATTTTACTTTGGTTGGATGACCAGATGGCCGAAAATCTGTTCCTGAGGCTACTGGGGATATGATTTAAGGTACTAAGTAAACTGTTCTACATTCCTGCCTTTATGGTGATGTCATGAAACAATGGCTGCTTTGATGGTGGGTCTAATGCTTAGGAGTCTTAACTTTTCTGGGTCACTTTCCAATCTTCTCTGTCTCACAAGAGATTTCACATGTAGGATAAGTAGGTAAATGGCTATTAGTTATAATGGCTATATGTACTTCCCTGCTAAGCAGCAATGGACCTTAGATTATCACTTACAGCAGATCAACTCCTTTCTTGTACAGCTTGTGGGATTCTCAGAGGCATCTGGTAGCCCCATGGGAAACAGGATGCTTGACAGAAAGGACTTTAGCAGGGCTTTTCTTATGTATCATTTACTTGGCTGGCAGGTGTTATCAGTTCAGCATGAGGAAAGAGGGAAAAATATACCCTTTCACCTTCTCCTCATTTCTCACTTGATTTTATTCTTATTCATTTGCCATCTGAGAGCTCAGTTCCCAAAATACTCAGAGCCTGCTTTGGACTGTAGAATCACAGTTTGTCATGTCTCATGCAGTCAATGATTAAGGAGTGGAGATCTCAGCATTCAGTCCAGACAAATGGAAAGAATGGCTTATATAGCAATTCCACAGTGCCATTCAATAACCCCATGGCTAATCAAGGACAAAACAGATTCTTTATGATTTTCAGATGAGCTACTCACTGAAGGGCACCATTCTGGAAAGGCTGCATCTGCTGAGGGGCAAGTGCCTCATCACAGTGCATAGTTAAAAATCAAGGAAGCGATACAATAAATCTGAATTACAGTACATCTGAGCCATAAATACATTATAAGTATATATTTCTTTCTTCTATTAAAAATTAGTTTACAATCTTGATTCTATTCACAATTAACAATTTCATAATCACGCACTACAGACCAAAAAAGAAATAAAAGTTATGGTGAACACAGCTGCCACTCCACAGTGAAAATGGGGCTAGTCAGAGAAAGGGGATTGGACAAGAAGAGGACAGAAGGCTTTTGCAGGCTCATCCTAACACAACCAATCAGAAGCAGAGATACTAACTTGTGGCAGTGGAACATCAACACCATGGGAACTCACAGACAGAAGCAGCTTGTTCAATGTAAACATCAATTTAAAGGGTCAGCAGTCTCTCTCTCTCTCGTTGTATACTTAATCATTTCTTGAAAACGTAAACATATTGGAAGTGCCTTGACTGAGGTATTAAGGTATTCCTCAAAGGTTAAGGCTGTTACCGATGCAGACTTTCCTGGGCCTCCTGCAGCAGGCTGTCAAAATCCATGGTTTCATATTTGCTTTTTATTGGAGCTGGAGAGGACTCTTCTGTATTGGAATCTGCTATAGATAGAGAAAATATAGATGCTGTCAAAAAGACAGGAAGGAAGGAAGGAAGGAAGGAAGGAAGGAAGGAAGGAAGGAAGGAAGGAAGGAAGGAAGGAAGGAAGGAAGGAAGGAAGGAAGGAAGGAAGGCAGGCAGGCAGGCAGGCAGGCAGGCAGGCAGGCAGGCGTGAGTTAGACTTGGTTACAGGATCTCAAGAGAGTCAGCTAAGACATGTACCATGGAAAACCTCTAATCAATTTGAGACTGTAGGATTTAATGATCACCAGTAGCCTACTGAGATCTCCCTTGTGCTCTTTTCTGAAGAGGCCAGTCAGCAAATATGATGGGCCAGCACCTCTTTGGCTGAGGGAACCAAATTGATTCTCAAGAGAGAGGATTGCCCACGATCTATCCGGAAGCTGATTAAGAACCTCCTGCATTGGATAATTCACTCTCCCGAATCAGATTGCTATTTTGGGTGAGCTCATTATATTTTATTTCATATCTGTGTATTACTTAACTTTTTTTATGGTTATGGTTGATTCATTTAAATGTTGCTGAATTACAAAAGCTGCTGTATGCCCCTTTCAGAAGAGGAGGGCTTTACTTAAAATGAAAGCAAATAAATGAAAGTCACTTATCATCTGTGAAAATGAGCAAATCTGAAAATCCCTGGAATGTTTGGGCTAAAGTTAAGACATAATATGGTTTCTTTGGTTTTACTTAGTATGGACAGAAACCCAGCTATTATTATTTGCAAACACTGACTCATGGTTTAATGTGTTGCATGTACGTAATCAATTCTGGTTAATTCAGTAATTGTGGTTAAATAATCAGTGGATTAGTATGATGAGTGAATCAAGTGTATGTGATTGATTCAAGATAACCACTCTGATCCAGCCATCTCGGGGGGGGGATTTTCATTATCTCTGATTGTATAAACAAAGCACAATGCTAATATACAGAAATAAATGTACCAGGTAGTAAATAAGTACTAAAGATAAATAATAAGATATGTAGTGGGAGACAATATAGGAATTAATTCAGTCCAACTATCATTGTCAAAATCAGGTCTGTTATGATGAAGCAGGCTGAGATGGTTGCTAGCTTACCCAAATCAGTACATCTGGTCCAAAAGAAGTGTCCAAAGCCGCCATAAGCCAGCTGGAACAATGGCTCATTTCTTTTCCACAGTGAAGCACCATTCTTCAAGGACAAGGCAGCATGCTCAGAACATCGGTATGTGATGACACCATATTTATCTCCCCTGAATAATGAAAGAGAGAATGCCAGGATAGCCAGCAAGAAGCATTATTTATTTGTCAATATTTCTATTCTGTGTTTCTTCAACAGGAGCTCAGAGCAACTGGTTTAAATCTCATACAAACTTTACAGGAATTAGGATCCAAGAGTCTATTAATCAAACTACTATTATTACTTTGGCATCTTCTAGCTGCTTTGGAAAAGAACACTTCAGCCAGGCTATTTGTTATTTTTATTCCCACTTACACACTACTCAGGATAGTTAACAGCAATTAGACTACAAGATATTGACCTTCCCCTACATGATATAACATAAATTGAGAAAACTGCAACAGACAAGAGAGAGCCACTGGATAAAAATGATTTCTCCAATAAAACAAATAAGGAGGATTTTTTTATATATAGGAAAACATTACCTCAGCAGAAGCCTGGATTACCATGCACTTAGGCCGGGGGCTATACCAAACTTCTATCTCCCATCTCCCATTCCTAGCTGGGATGGGGAAATGGAGGCATGCTGGTCACATAGACAAACAAGCCAATGACACTCCAGTCTGAGTATTAGGCAGAAAAGCAAAACAGCAAATCTCCAGCTTTCACTTTCTCTTCCAGGTTTGAGATGGAAACAAGAGAGCTCTGCATAGCTCAACCCAGTTGGAAGATATAAGACACTGTATGTGTCATATATACTTAAATAATAGAGATCTACAAAACATTTTGAACTTAAAATGCCCTGTTTTGCATTTGAAAGAGATAGTTCCAACATTATTAGACAGGTTCCAATGCTGTTCTGACCATTCTGGAAGAATTTTGAACTCAAAAGAATCCCGTTCCAAGCTTGAATGGGACTGTTCCAAATTTAATCTCCTTTGTATACAGGAATTAAAAAATACACATATGTTAAGTAATGGTAATCCATTATGAACTGAAAGAAATGTTGCATCCTCTATGTGACACAGCAGTGTTACTCTTTACACAATTAAATGATGAGGGGATTAATGGCAGTTTCTTAGCCAAAAAAAGCATGATACAGTTGAGGAAAGAATGAGTTTAAGACTGCAATCCCTATACATATTTAATCAGGAATAAGTTTAACTTATTTAACTGACTTCTGAGTAAACACATTATTTCAATTAATTAATACTCAACCTTTGCATCCACAGGGTCTTCAGAGCAGATGTTTCTCCAAAGAACAAGCATTATCCAGCTATTGTACTTTGGGGTCAGATTTTAATTTTAATCACAGAATAAGGAAGCTAATTTCCAAATACTTATGATTTTCAAAATGTTGCTGTCAGGGATAATAATGAGATAGGGAAAACTCACCTTTTATTCTTGGTCAAAATGCAACACTCAACAATCTCTCCAAACACTTCAAACTGCTTCTTCAGTTCACTAGAGCTCATACTGCTGGCAAGATTTTGGATGTACACTACACGGCCTTCTCCCTGTTCAAGGACAAGAGTAAATTGCTCATGCCTGTCCTGATACAATGTTTTAAACTGATAAACTCTTGATACCCCCAGTTCTGCTTTAATATTAAAGTAGTGCCTTTTTTATACTGTTTTAGGCAAGTGCTGAAACTGTTTTATTCCATTTGGTTTTGAACTGGTTTTAAATACATTGAGCGCTATTCTTGATTTTGAAAAAAAAAGTTTTATCTTAGATTTGTTGTGTTAAATGATTAAATTGCATTGAAGTTTTAAACTATATGTTGTCTGGGAATCACTTCCGGGGTTGAAAGATGATTCAGAAATAGTATAAACTTTAAAAATGGATGAAAATGCATTACAGGTAGTCCTCGTTTAGCAACCACAATTGGTTCTGGCAAAACAGTCACTAAGCAACTTGGTTCGGGTGCAGAAATCTGGGAGTAAACACACACATTGGTCAGAAAATTATTTTTTTTACTACAGTCTATTACTGTCGTATTTGCGAATAGTCACTATCTGAGGGAGTTGCTAAACAGGGACTACCTGTATTGAAAATAGATAATTGTCATTAAAAATGAAAAAGCATTACTGATCAAATAAATCCAAGTTTTCAAAGAACCTGATGTGTGGAAGGAATGGATAACAAAGGAGAAGGATAGTCTGGAGTAAGGGAATGTAACCTGTAGCAGAATACATGATTGTAATGGAAAAACCTCAGATTACATTTCTGTAAATTAGGTTCTCCTAAACAAAGACATTGCCCTTCTATGGTTTAAAATTCTTCTAGTCACATTAAGAAGTGTGGTACACAGCAATCAACAACACAGAATATTTATAGTGATGCATTAAAGTTCTTCTAGTTACATCAATATATGTGGTAAACAGACTTGTTAGCAGCACAGAATACTTCTTAAAGCAGTGGAATGATAAATCCTTTCAAGTGTCTTCTCATTGTTTATACTGTGATCCTCTTTTGACAACATGAGAATCCAAGAAAGAGGAATTGCAGGTTGGAAGATGTATGGATGCACAGGAGCAGTTTCGAAGGTTTAACTCACAAGTAAATTTTTTTTGCTGTTGATCTTTTGGAGCTTGCCAGGCCAATCACAGTAATGGATGACTGTTGGGAGAATTTGGTATTTGGGATAATCTACTGAATTATATTATTGGCTTAGAAAAGAAGGAACACATGCTGGTCACTGCTTTTCTTTGGAGCTCTAAATTGTTCTATAGAATGGCCTAAAAACCTAAAATTAAATCTAACACACATTTATTTCCTTTTTAAAAAAAAGGAAAAGAAAGAGTTTTGCAGAGCTGGAAACCTGGTTTGCTGGTAGCTACCTGGCTCTGGGTGAATGACTGGGAAATCACACCATACCAAATCTCTGAACCAATTCTGACTTCCAGTGTAGCCTCAAGATGTGGCCTCCTGTTCACCTGCAGGTCTGCAGAAAAGATACTGTACCTACGCTGTACAGGGATCAATTGTTGATGGATGTCAGACCATTCATATAAGAACAATCTCTATTCCTAACATTTTACTTTACACTGATGGTGAACTTTTTGGGCTTGGCATGTCAAAAATTTGGAAAATGCCTAACTTGATTCTGCTGGCATGTTACCCCCCCCCCCAACAAAAGAGAAACAATTCTTTACATATTCATTTATTTTTAAAAAATATACAGTTGAATCATGTGTGGTGCTAGTTGGTGTTGGGAGTTGGTGTGTCACCTAAAATGTCATGGCGTGTCACCTTTGACATGCGTGTCATAGGTTCGCCATCACTGGTATAGGGCAACAAATACTAGGAATCTATGTTCAAGGGCACATGAAGCAGACATCTTATTCAACTAGTTTGGGTCTGAACAGTGTCTTGATAATAGGAGATGGCTTTCTCATCTAAACTTCTCTGAACTTCAAAACAGAAGAAAGATGAGCTCTAAATATGCTAAATGTATCCGTGTCTATCTGATTAAAAGGCGATACAGAATATCAAACCACTAGCTTCAGGTGTGGTCTTTTTCTACTTCAACAGTTCTCTATCCCCTCTTATTTGCCTGATTTTTAAAAATGATATCATGTGTTTCTCAAGATTCCAAACTCTATTACTCTGTGGAAGTGCATACTGGTGAATTAGAAACAGAGTTCTACCTATGCCAAGAACTCAATCTGTTGCCAGTTTTTTCCATTTTATTTCCTTCCAATCTTGGCAATATTGGAAAAACAACTAATACACCGTATCACCCGTCTTGAGTGGAAATTCCTTTGTCCCCAAATTCAAATGTGTTTTAGAAAGAGGAAGTCATCTGATCTGATTGGAAACAACACCACTTCCACTTCATTAATTCCAAACCTCACTGAGAGCTCACAGATCACTCACAATGGCTTTTTCTCTTTTTTTCTCCATCTGTCTCTGGCTGCTCATAGTTCCGTCTTGACAATGCTTGCCATTTTCACGTCTATTGGAAAACAAAAAAGCACAGACCTAAATGGATTCTAACTGTTCTGAGTTTTAGAAATCACAATTAATCAGAAAAATATTCCTAGAAATCACAATTACAAAGAAACATATTCCTTGCTCGCAGGAACAGTCTCACCCATTTAAGCAATCAATACAGAATGCTATTGGCTATTGTAGATTCACAAACATTTCGAGTTTTTACAAAAGGAGAAACCAGAGAGCCACCAAATATTGGAACAGAGGGGTAAACAAAAGTAAATGATTGAACCCCATACAATTTGAAAATCTTCAGACATAATCTTTTTAGGCACAACCATACTGTGATTTTGGCCTTAATCTCCATTACAAATAACCTTAAATTTATTTCTATGTGTTTAAACAGGATGTCTCTTTTTTCTCCTTGGTTCTCAAATAACCTTCTGTGCATGGAGGGTCTCCTTCCAATTCAGGGATGCTATCTATCCAACAGAGTCTGCCATTCCTGACTAAGGGAATGAAGGCAAATTTTCCCAATTTCTCTTGCAGCTGCCCTTGCTATTTATGGTGCAGTTCTAATAGGTCCATCAATCCTCTGGAATAGATTTTCAAGGTCTGGAGGAGGAATTAATACAGTAAAAATAATTCCTCCCACTTCTGTTCTCCGCTCACAGGATTTCTGAATTCAGTCCAGTGTCTTTTAAATTAGCTTTACAGGTAGTCCTTGCTTAACGACCACTCGTTTAACGATGGTTTGAAGTTATGATGGCCTCAGAAAAGTGCTTTACCATCTCTAGTCTCACAATCATCGCAAACTGTCACACCACCCCGTGGTCACATGACCATGATTTGTGACTTTTTTTACAATGGTCATTAAGTGAATCACATGGTCGTTAAGCAAATCACATGGTCATTGTCAGATTTAGCCAGCACGGCACAGCGAATGCTGCTGCTCAGTTTCACCTAGTCAATTTCACTGCCCCAGGCGCAAGCAGTGGAAAAAGGGGAAGTAGCCAAACCATGAACTAATTGCCGACAGGTGGCGGTGGTTAACTCCGGCCAAGAACGGATACATTGTATCACCACCGGCTTCTCTCGAGCGTTGCAGACAAAGGGAAGCGCAACGGCTCGGAAGCGCAGCGATCAGCTCACAATTAAGAACTCCCGGCTTTACGTGCAACAGGAAAACCCAACAAATACAACAACCACACAAACAATAGATGGTAATCAAGAGGACAAAAGAACTGGACTGAATCTGCCATTTGGGTGAGGGGGGATTACTGTGGGTAATCGGTAACTAGGCAACAGGGGAAAGCGCGGGAACAGGGAACCTATAAAACACCATGTAAGTTATGCCAAGCCGACCCTGGCTTCATTAAGTGAATTCCAGCAAAAGGTCTATTGGGGAAGCTGGATTCACTTAATGACCATGTGATTCACTTAATGGCTATGATTCACTTAACGACCATCATAAAAAAGGTTGTAAAATCAGGTCTAGTCATGTGATGACTCACTTAATGACCAATTTTCTAATCCCTATTGTGGTCGTTAAGTGAGAACTACCTGTATTAGACATAGCATCACTGCATGGCAAATAAAGAATAAAGAAAAAGATATAACCCTATTTGAGAAATTTAAAAAATTTGGTCTTACACTCCCCCAGGTTGACTGAAGGGCACCAGTAACACAGCATTGCTTTATTTAAAAATGTAACTGAAGTGTATGAAGGTTTAATGCACAATAGTCTGAGCCAATGCAATCAACAATGCAAACCAATGCAATTGACTATTGCCCATCTCAGACTCTTTGCCAAGAACAGTATGGATTGCAAATGAATGTACCTGAAAAACTGCTGGCTGACTGGAGACCTAGTTCTGCAGCATGAAGACTCTGAATCAGATCTGCTTCGGGAACAATAGTGCAAATTGGTCCTAGAAAGAAGATTACTGTGTGGACATCTGAAGGAACCCAATGGACTCATGTAGCATTCCTCCTCCTCTTCTTCTCCCTCCTCCTCTTCCTCTTCCAATGGAGAACCAATTTCACTGCAGCTGTCTTCAAAGACAGTATCATATTCAGGAGTTTTGAAGAATAGGGCCTCCCCATCATCCAGGGCACTGTCCAAGAGACCAAAGTGTTTGGTCAAACTGGCTCTGATTTCTTGGTCCCTCAGCTGTTTGCTGCCCTCCTTCACTGAGCTTTTATCAAAACTCTTCTTGCTTGTCTCCTGATAGGGCACATCAGGCACTTGCCTCTTGTATTCACTTTCTATATGGCTCAGGGGTTCCCAAGATCTCAGCACCTTCCTCTGGAGTGAATACTCGGGTTTCAAGACTTGGCAATAATCGTGATCACCAAAAGACCGTGAGAAAGGGCGTTTCAACACCCCATGTTGCTCAGAGTGAGAAGGGTGAACAGCAGACCGACTCAGGTGGGCATACAGCTCTGTCCGCACTGGGTGCTTTTTCTGATGCTTTCTGGAAGTTGGCCTATGACTGATCATTGGTTGTGGCTCAGAGCTGGTGATGACAGCAGTCTTCTGTGCTGGTCTCTGGTGAATGTCTGGCTTATATAGGTCCTCTTCTGAAGGCTTGTATGGAGGAGTAGTTGGTGGTGTGAGACCTTATCTCCCCCAAGGAAGCAAAAGGATAAAACTCTTTAGTATAGAAGCATGAAAGTAAAAAGCCATCACTGCAATAGGAATTATGTCCATTTTTTAAATCATACATTCCCACCCCTTTGTTGAGCCTTCAAATGCTATCACACAGTTGATCTGGGATGAGTATGCTCTGCTATTTATATCCAGTTTTTTTGTCTTTAGAAGATGGCTACAGCAGTTCCAAAATTCTTGTCACCCAAATAAAGATATGCTGCTCTGGAGTTGTCTTTTCAAGGAAGGGAGAAATCAAATGGGGTTCAGAGGTGCCTAGATTTCTCTTCCTTTATGTTAATGATTAAATGCAGGAATTACTACATGATAATCTGGTTTTGGACACAGTATTTTCTCCATATTTTGATGGAACTCCTTTAAAGTAATAAACTCTTAACATAAATTCTGTCCTTACCTGCGGTGCCACACAGCTCTACAGTCAGAACTTGATCAAAGCTGCGCTTCCCGAGTGTTGATTCTCTAAAAGTGAGAAGTAGAGTGAAATGGTTACAGAAAAGCCAAGTCATACATTAAAAATGGGGAATTCACACAATAAAGTAGAAGGAAAGAAGCCTTAAAAATAACATGACATGGAGGGAGGATACCTCACTGCTGCCATTTAAATGCTGTATCTTCTTTTTAATAAGCTTAGATAAATGGGCACTCGTCTGGTAGCAGCTAATGAGTTGGAATCATCTCCAGATAACTATGCTGGAAAGTTGACAAGCTAGAAAGGAACTAACTCTTTTAATTTCCACTTAGACAACCAAAAGAACTCAAATGACCAACATAAACTAATAAAACCTAACCTGAAAACTTGTTATGGATTGTCTGTTCAGGTACACATTACACTTTCACACATGGAAGCCAACACTTCTGTTACAAGGATTCACAAGTAAACAAACCTTAAAGTCTCCCTCAAGATAGGAGTAGTCCAGCAATGATGGAACCTTACTATAATAATGCAGCATGTGATGAACATCCCAGGTTTGATGTGCCTTTAACCATAAAGATTCAGTTATGCATATGTACATATCAATAGTACCAGTATCCTTAATGGCACTTTATTCTCTAGATGAGCTGTTCTGAGTGTTTCTTGGGTGAGTTGCACATCACTTTCTATAAAATATTTAGCTGCAATATGAAGTTCTTACCCAGTAGTGGATTATTTTGACATTAAGCTCCTGCATCAGAAGTCCTCTTAGTACACAAGCAGCTTAGCTTAAGGATAGTTATCAACTAGACAGTACTGAAGGCACAGCTTGGTTATCAGGATTGCAAAATTCTGAGACTGCCATTTGCCAGATTTTCTGGCTTCTGACACTTAGAGATATTATCCTTTCACAAGAGATATTTCGGGTATTACACTTACGTTTGTGCCAAGGGCAATGACAGACACCGTGGTGCTTCTGAAACAAAGAACAGAGAAAAAGAGAATGATTCAATGAGCCATATCTCTGCCCATAAACTGGATTAAAGAGCTAGTGAGAGAGAAAGTAGATTATGGCCAAATGAGGTGAGTCGTGGGAGATACATGATATATCTTCTTTTTTGTACATTTGAAAACAGTGCAGGGAGAGGAACTGTACTGGAGATGAAGGGGAGGGGATTAATTCTTCTTCCATGCAATTTTTCATATTGAAATGATCCACCACACCACCCTGAATTTTATTGTCTTGTTATTGCTCTATGATTAATAGAGGGGGAGGGGCTTTGGGAAACATCATATGGAAAAGAATAAATCATTTCTCTCAATGCTGAAATAGTGATTTGATTCAATTTTCCCAGTGTTTGTCCCTAATTTAGCAACAGACATAGAGGAATTATTTTCCTACCCTATATGACTGAGTCCTGAGTGGATGGATTATGAGACAATTGGAATACAACATTTCAGAAGCTTCTTGTTTCTCCCTCAATGTGTGAGTCACATCAAGCACACTGGGCTTCTACAAACTCTTTCTTGTCAGACTTGGCTCAATTTAATTCCAGATATTTAATTCCAGAAATTTAATTCAATTTGCTATCCTTCCCACTACTTTTTCAATACTCAATCAATTTTATAGGAAATTATTTATGTGTCTGGTTTGGGGAAAGAGATTTCTCTTCAACAATATTTAAGATATTCAATGGTCAAGCTAGGAGTATATGGGACCACATCACACCAGGCTCTAACTTATTTTTTCTTCCACAAATGTGGAAATGCTGGTACAGGAGAATTGGCAGGGCTGTCCTTCCTACTACATACCTGTTTGATGAAAAGGGGTGAAGCACTGACTCTCATTTGCTGCGTAAGTGTCACTTTCCCTAGAACTTTCTGGTGAAGGGGTCTGCAACTCCATTGGGAAAGCCTGATATCCACCGTCCATCTCATCTGCTCCACTCACTTCTACTTCTGCTGCTGGTGCTTCTGTCTCAAAGTTTTGCAAAGATGAGCAGAGGGCAGGCTCTGTAGAAGCAAATGTGTTTGCTGTGGTCACTGAGGACACTGTAGGTTCTAAGGGAGATTTATCAAGGAAAGGCTGCCAAACACTGAGCTCAGGGTTGAGTCTTCTGGAGCGCCTCACTGCATAAATAGTGTTTTCCTGCTTGCGGCTTGACTTCCCACAGGCTCCCTGAACCATGTGAGTCACCTGTTTTGCACCATCCTCTTCTGCATTCACTTTCTCAGCCTCGGGCTCTACTGTGAGAGTTTCTCTCAGCTGAGTTTTCATTTCTGGTATTATTTTGGTTGTGGGCTTATATCCGTCAGAAGATTCCCTCTCAGTATTGTGAAGTGAAGCTCTTGAAGATTTGTGAGGCTGTGACCTGGCCAAGGAGGCATACACAGGTTTCGCTAATCGATACGGCTTACTCACATCACATGGGAGCTCTCTGGCAAGCAGCTCTTTCAAGATGGAAAATTCAGAAAAGGGAGTTCGGGACTGTTTGCAGCGCAAGGAGAAATGCCAAGGGCTGGATGGGCAATTGTCGTTCCCATAGAGTGGAGGCCGCTGCAGGGGTGAATCTGGCTTTGCTCTTTTGGAGGGGTTGTGAAAAGGCTGGTGTTTCCCATCAACAGGATGTGTGGGGGGCAGCTTTCTTGGAGGAAGGCAATAGGTATGCATGTAGTGGATAAGCTCCACTGCAGCATGAAGTTCCTTGTCTCTGGTGCCTTTCTCGGAGGAAGAGAGAGGAGGTGCTACAGTATTACTGCAATTCAACAAGTCTTCGCTTAAATTGCTATCTTCTCTGTTTTGGATGTAATGTCTCTGGGGTTCACTGCAGCTGCTGCTATTGTCAACATTACAATTGTCTAGTGGCCCACTGCCTTTTCCGTGTAGGCAGTGTGTGGTGGTTGTGGTGGTAAGATGTTTATGAAGCTCAGTGCAGTTCCGACTCTGCGCCTGGAGAAAATTTGCCTTTCTGTCTTGGACACCTTCCACCTTCAAAGGCAAAGAAAAAAGGAAGTTAAGCTACATCAAAAAGACATCCCACATTTGCATATTTCTTTATTCTAGGTGGTCTAGCATATTACAGCAGAGTGCATTCAAATCTTTATATATTCTGCAACACTAAAAATGGCTGTTTCAAGGCTTAATGCCTATACTCTGCTGACAAACTAGTATGATAACACTGTATGGATTTTTCAACAATCTGTATCAGCTGTCACAGATTTATATAATGTAATAAAACAATGGAAGAATCATACACATTCTCAAAGTCATTTCACTATGATTTAAATGACATGAGGTTCTGGCTTTAATTCAAAAACAACTAATTTAACAGACAGAATCATTGATATAACTAGCATCCTCTATTCTATTTCCAGAGAACTTGCAGAATCTGATTTCTAGAGGTTGCTTATATTTCTCTAGATTGGCTTCTATTCCCACTGAGATGTCTCTGTTTCATATAATATTGTGGAAATTATTGTGCAAATGCCATTGGATTACGCTTGAAATAATAATAAGGCAACCAATCCTTACCACCATGGTCAAGGAAGCCTTCACAACAAAAGAGGAATATTGATCTCTGATCCATAAAACGAGTGTCAAAGAGGAACAGAGTAAAATTCCAGCTTGCACTCTGTACAAACATTTAACATAACTAACAAGTGTAAACTGTTAGAATAAATTCCAAACAGAGGAAGGTTGGAACTTACAGTAATAAAAGTATATACAGACGTAATACTAAAATTACTTATGCCAACTATACCAGGATTGTACATCCTGTACTATATGACCTTCTTCTATATAATGCTTCAGTAATGAACTCTGAAATCTACTCCATTTAATTCAGTTGCAATGTTTCCCTATATATGTTCTATAGCTATAGATGTCCTGCCCACATATAATAGCTGGCATGGAGACTGGGCTGCATAGATAACTTTAAATGCACACATACATGCGTGCACAGACACAGAGACCATTACAGGTCAATAGCCATATAGTAAATGGAGTATTTGTAAAAACTGCTGCTGATGCATCAGCTTAATGAATTCCAGTAATAACAGTACTTATATTCTAAAGAAGCTTTTTACTTGTTCATCTAAAGGAGTTCTGGCACACTAAAAAGAATAAATATGAAGGTGGCAACTTAAGAAAAATGTTTAAGAAGGTAACTATATTGGATATACATCTTAAAAACACGGTCCTCTTTAGACTTAATGAGAAGGTTGAATGGTGCAATATATTGTGATGACACGTATCCAGGCTTACTTTTGCCTTTACTTCTGTTTTGAAGTGCACTTGACATAAGTACTTTCAATACAGCATTTCTGCATGTTGTAATAATATATACCTGTAACCATCATGATAGAACCAACAAATGTACCTCATAGCTCCCATGGTTTAATCATATAAGCTGTTTCTGCCTAAAGATTCTATAAGAACAGTGGAAAATTGTCTTGTTTCTTAATTGCACTTAATTCTGTAAGAATTATATTTTACTGTGTATGTTCTTTTAGTTCAAAGAAGCCTGTAACAACCACTGCATTAATAAACTGGCCTCGCTGGAATTTCCAAATGATTTCTACAGAAGGTTTGGCATTCTATTCTATTTGAACTCATTTATTAAGCACCAGATATTCACAGATTTGATTTCACATTCATAAATATGGGCTTAAAGGACTAAAGAAAGGCCCTCACGGAATTGTTTTTGCATCTGTATATTGTTTCTTTCGTTACTGTGAATTCCAAACTTCCCCTCTTTGTACATCTGTGTGTTATAGTGTTTTGTACTTGTCGGTCATGTTAAAAAAAAAAAAAGTTTTTATAAGCATATATGGGCTGGACTTTCATTCTGATCCCTAAGGAGGTTTTTACACCCTGAATCAGAGAAGAGATAAGGTCATTATCCACCCACCTCTGCAGGAATCTGTTATCTCTCATCACAGGCTTAGTTCCATAGCATTTTACATGCAGGCTGGCTTCTTTTGATTATTTTCTTTGCCTCTGAGACAGGGCACAGCTGATAAAGTGCCAAGCCTTGGGAGTACTTTCCCTTTCACTGTTTTCACTGCATAAGTTCCAATCCTGCAATCGTGATGGCATAAGTGGTTGCAGAAAATGGAGGGGAATGGAAACACTGCTGCAATGTGGGAAGACTCTTGCTGCAAGGGAAAAGTTCCTTTACTTTCATTTCTCGAAAATTAAAGCAATGAAAGATATGTGCATAAATACACTTCCTGAAAGGTGGATTAGTGGGGATGCAACAGCATTGCTAGAGGACTTTGGACTGGTCCGTGACTGTAGTTAAAAACAAATGGCAACATTGCTAGCATCAACGTTTGGGTTTAAAAACTTAAAAAAGAAATAGCACTATAAGTATGTCCTAAGTTGCACAGACATGGCAATGGCAAGAAACAAATAATTTAGCTGTGATGTCTCAAGTGTAATTTGGTAGCTGCAGCTCAGCTACATATATACATACCAATTTCAGCAGCTACAAAGATATAGGCTAGAGGGAGAATCACATTAATCCAACATATAACTCCTGTGCTGTAAGTGCTAATTTTCAGTATGTGACATGCCATATACTTTTGGTCCTTCTAGCCACACTTTTAAGTTCATTTTAATTGAAACTATCCATAAAAATGAAAAATATCTTAAAACAATATCAAGAAAAAGACAAAAAATATGTAATCTTAAGGAGAAATACACCTAAACATCCATTATTCAATATTTCCCCTCAAAAAAAAAAGGTACTTGTATAGATGGATGTTTTTTTTTTTTTAAATATCCATTCAATTGTGTAATCTATACAAAAAACAGGTTAATATACCTAAGACATTAAGATTGGATTTGAGTAAAATGATTCTTAATTATAGGATTCTTCAAAGCTCTTTTTCTCTACTAAAATTTCAGCCAAATTTCTATACTTTAACACTACAATGAGGAAAAAAAAGGAATATTAGTTTTGTTGGGGAAAACCCACATATTGTATTATTTCTTGTATTGTCTTATAAGACTTTGGAAATATGGACAAACCAGTATTAGGATTAATTTTTTTAATGCTTTTTCTGATTTCCTCAGACCTTTGATCATCTGTGCACAATACAGGATATGTAGAAATTTACTTTGAATAAGTCCTTATCTTTGTTTCTCATCTGTCTACCAATCTACCTATCTCTCTATACATCAGGATACAGAAAAACCTTAAAGATATAAGCTGAGGAGATGCATAAACTTATTCAGAAATCAAGAATAGAACCCAGAGGGTTCTCAAAAGAGTTAGCAGGGGAAATAAGATCGAAAAGAATGCCTTACAAGTTTCTTTTAAAGGTTTCAGAGGTATGGTATAGTATGGTATGGATCAAGAGATTCTTCAATTTTCTTTCTGTCTGACATATGGAACAAACATGACATTAAGCATGGAAGGCTCAATATCTATCCCCACCCCAGTCTTCACTACACTCTGTCTTTCCATGTTCCCTATCTTTCCCCATGCAATCCAAATTCTCCCATTTAACACACTGCACAATTTCCTTCATCCAAGTGAAAAACCTTTAATGGCATCTTGTGTGGATTTTAAACAATTAGTTTTAACACTGGACTGGTTCTACAACTTTACACACAGTGTTCATAATAAATGTCATATGCTTCAAATGCAGAAGGACCCAGGTTCTATCATAGCATCTTTTTGGTATGGCTGATCCAAATGTTGGCCTTCACAATGTCTTAATCTTCAGGTAGATCAAACAGAAAGAATTGTACTATCTTGCAGAACAACATTCCCAGCACCATTCTTAAAGATTTTGAAAGAAATAAGAAACTGGCTGCTGTGATGGTTTGCCTGTGAGAAGGGAGGGAGGGGAAGGAAGACTATAAATATGGACACAGCAATTATCCAACCTTTATAGGAGCTCTTGGTGGCAGAAATTATCCAGTCCATTTTCGGTGGAAAGTGAAGATGAAGTAAAGAGAAAAAGTTGAACACTATATCACCTGGAGAGTGATTCTGGAGAGCCACTGCCAATAAGTACAACTAATACTGAGCTAGCAATCTGAACATATGACAGCTTTGCAATATTCCTGGGAAAAATTTCATCTCACATAAATATAGTCCACTGTTATGTAAGGCTATAGCTGCCAAGAGGAACAATACCTTTGCACAAAGTCGTTGGGGTCTGGATTTAGGAGCTCCCTGACGCCATATACTCCCCTCTCTTTGAACCTCATAGCTTGGAGGCACATTGGATGGAGAAAGAAGCAACTTCTTTAGCTAGAAAGGGAAATGGTGAAAGAAAGAGTCGAAATTCCTACATAAATGAACAGCCGCCTCAAGGACTCTAAAAGTTCCCTAGATTCCCACACTTAAACACAATCATTGGATAAACAATGAGAGTAAAGATCCGAAATAAAAGCCACAGTGTTAGTTTTTATTTTAACAGCCTGTCCTTTCCCCCACACAATCACTTTAACATTATTCATACCCAAAAAAAACACCTCTCTTCATATATTAGGAAGAGTGTCAAGATTATACTCATGGCTGGTCAGGGAAGGGTAAGGGGATGGAAGAGGCATGGTAGCCTGTCCTCTTGTGTTGCTTTCTATGTTTAGAAGACAGCTTTCAGTAGCAAAGAGCATCTTATTTCTACCATACAAAATGAAGATTCTCAAAGATTTGGAATGCCTCCATGGATATTCCCCATTACAGACACTTCTGTAATGAAAGAGACATGAGGAGAAAGAAGTCCCCCTCCCCTGAACATGAGTAGAATCTCATCATTTTCTGTAACACCTAGAAAAAGATAAAGGATCACATGAATCAAGATTATGAGGAATCTGTATCACAGTAAGACTGAAGGCCAACATTAACTTGGCAAGGCCAATTTAAAAAAAATACTGAATTTATTGTTGCACTTTGACTTATCGCAAGAAAATCATCATCATCATCATCATCATCATCATCATCATCATCATCATCATCCAAAGTCACAGCAAGCTTTCACTGATGGGTGCATGAAATAAAATTAATTTTGCATAATTGTACAGAGGTAGGAATAATATACCATCTGAAGAAACCCTGAATTTTTTTTTGACAATATAAAAATCCTGACTTCTTTTCGGAAAGTTGCTTAGCTGCCAGAATTGAAAGTCACTGCTTATGAGAAAGGTAGTTTTTCCTAGAACTTTTAAATTTACCAGAAGTCATGATTTCAAAACACTCTGCAAGCCCTCTCCAAGTAAGCTTCCTAAACATTTTGGCAGTTCTTCCAGAAAAGCCAATGTTCGTTTCTTCCTCTACCATAGGATGGATATGCTATCAGCCAGCCATACTGGCTGGGGTAGAACTATGTTTCAACATTGACCTCATGGAATCTTAAAATGCTAGCTAAGACTGAATGTTAAGCCAAATACAACTATGCAGCATTCTGTTTTCTTCAGCCTAGAATCAAGCAAGTGGAGATGGGGGTTGGAGAATGAATGTTCTCCAGTGTGAATCTTTCAACCAAACTTCAGACTCCTTTTTTAAGTTGTAAAGAGAGAAAAATATGCCTTTATAGTTTAAAACAGCCTCCCAAATCTGGCATAATTTGATGTGCTGAGCCAAAGCCCATGTGAGTGAATACTATGGCCAAAGCTCACATTCAATGGCAGTTTGTGAAAAGTTGCTGTTCCCACACATTCAGAAGGCACCAGGTTTGAAAAGGCTGTCTGCAGCTTTCCAGAATCATGGGTGGTGGTATTAAATTGGCTTCTGAAGAGTTGGAATAACCTCTTTCCCCTAATTTGTGATTTATTTTCACATTCTAATTTTAGTATGAATCAGGAAGTAGATGTAAGCTCCTGCCAAAGAAATCAATTGGATGTAACATTCTAACAAGGGTTTCAATTAATTAATTCAACAGCTTGCCAAGCAATAATGAAAAAGCATTTTCTTTCCCAGTTTGAGGTGATTTTAAGGATGCTTTGTAAAACAGATATTACATTCCATCAAAACAAAAAAACAAATCTGAGTAAAATATTATCTTCAAATATCTGATGTCATAACCTAAATTTTTGTCATTATATGACTAGAATATCTCTGTTTTTAAAAAGCAGAAATTCACATTCTGCACTCTCTCTTTGACGGCAACATGGGATCATTAACAAACAGGTAGATTTGACTCTGGTGGGAATGTGGCAGTGAGAACAAATCTTTAAAGATGGTCCAGAAACTCAAATATCTCCTTTACAATTAAGCATATGACAAATATTCAATTAGTTCCCACAATCAAAACTTTAAAGTTTTTCTTTAACAGAATATAGTGAAATGCTAGTTTGATTCTCTATGGGTAAACTTTCTATAATGATAACACATTAAAAAGCTATTTCCTCCCTTCTGTAACGTATACATCCTATATATATACATATGGATTTGTGCAATATATATATATATGATATATAGAGACATACACAGGCAGACTGTTTCGTGATGTGAAAATGCATACTTCATACCACTAGATGCCACTATAACACTTTTAGAAATCATGAGATTCACTAATGGTCGAAAAGGAGGTGGGATGGGTGGATGAGTGGCTGGTATCTAGTTATGTTCCTGGCCTCCTATACAAAAGTTCTGTTTAGAGGTGAAGAATGCCACTGTCCTGTAAAAGCATATTTTGGGAAAGGACATTATGGAGCATTGAAACTTCTGGGTTCCATAATGATCTTTCCTTGTTAAGTGAAACCTGGACTAGAAGTAGCAGTATTTTCTATTAGCAGAGATGCTGTCATCTACAACACTCTCTCTTCTTGCTCTCACTTGCAGGTTGGGTAATAATACCACATACTGTGGAACAGAAGCCACAGAAAATCAAGTACAGAAGGGCCATTGTCTAGACAAATCCCCAAATACAGTTTTGAGTATTCTGCTACCTCAAGGGAGAAGACTGGGGTACATGCCTTAGTTCAGAACACATCTTTCTGGGAAATGTCAGTTTTCCACGGGAAAACAAGTTCTCCTACAGGAGGCAAGTTCCAAGACCCTTGGAAAGCATATGGGCAGTATGTGAGCTAAAGACATCCTTGAGTCAATTTCTGGTGACTACACAGACACAACCATGCAACAGCAATGGTAATGTCTTGTATTTCCTAGTGATTTCTGATGGTCTTCCATCCAAGTACTAACCAACATTTACCTTACATATTTAGCTTCCAAGCCCAGCCAAGGTTGGCCAGAGGCTACTATCAGCTGAGACTATGAAATCTCAGAAGTCAGAACAATTTAGCAAATTACTAGAACTGGTGGCTTTAGAAAAAATGCTGTGTAGCAGTTTGTCCTATATCATGACTACTCACACAAAATATAATGACACAATTTACAAAATCATGCACATCTTAACAGACATGAGAGCGTGGCATAGGAAGAAATGTAAGAGATGAGAGAAAACTGCTGTATGGTGGGCACCCCTAGAGTTGATAGTGTTTAAAATGAATGACAGTAATGCGATGTCCTTAAGCCATTCACTCGCACACTAGCCCATTCTACGCTCTTCTCTTTCTACTGCAATCATACTTTTCCTGATGAGGATAACCATGGAACAGATCAAACGAGAGCAATGGTGTGGCACATGTATACGTATACAATAACAGATATAATGCTTTTGTACTGTTATAACTGTAAGCCTATAATGAAAAAATTCAGACCTTTGCTTCCTATCATACCCATGCAGCCGGATTATCAGAGGCGCATCCAAATCCACCTTAAACAGTAGGAAGTGGTTCTTACTAGAGACAGCTCATCAACCTCTTGGGCCAGAGGAGGCCCCCTCGTGACTGGCACAGCAGGTTTGGGAGAGGGAGCGGGTGATGTGTAGCCGCTGTTGGGCATGTCCCCCTCGTCCATATTTCTGAAGGCAGCCAGGCCCATGTCTTCTCCCTGAATGTCATCCAGTGTCTCAGTGAGAGCTGCCAGCAAAGCTTCATTCTCACTGTCTATAATCTGCTGGGAGGAGTCAGAGGAACACAGGAGAGAAAGAGAGATTAAGAAGAGGTGTTTCCCAAACACAGTACTTCCTACAAGATAAAAACTCACTTGTAATTGCATTCAAGGCATTTATACAATCGCAGAGAAGCCAGACAAAGCTACTTCTGTATCATCATAAGAAGGGAAAACTGGCATTCCACAGCCTAAAACCATAATAGAAAAGTTTTGTTCCACAATAGAATAAGCCATTATCTTTTGGAATGTGATGAATTTACCAAAAACCATCTATACATGTTCCCTTCCTCCCTTCTGCCCATTACTGTTAGTCAGGGCTACCATATCTGGATTTCAAACATCTAGGAATGATGTTAGACTAGGATGGTAGAAGACGCAGAAGACAAGCTCTTTGCTGCCATTTAGTGCTTGTAGGACTTTTGCAGCACAGGTGTATTAATTTGTACATAGTCTTTACTTAATCATTTATTTTCATCCTATTTGTTTTTGGTTTAGTTTCTGTGTGTGCCTTCGAGTCAATCCTTCTTAGCAAAGTTTTCAGAAGTAGTTTGCCATTGTCTTCTTCTAAGGACTGAGAGAACATGACTGGCTGAAAGTAACCCAGCTGGTTTTATGCTCAAGATAGGACTAGAACTCAGTCTCCCAGTTTCTAGCTTGGTACTTTTAACCACTACACCAAATTGGCTCTTTATTTTAGTCTATGACTGTAAATAAATAAACTTGCAACTTGGTTTCATCCTATAATTCTTAATGGGACAAAGTATCATATTCATTATTTAATTTAAAGACTGAGACCCTAAGAACAATATATTCTTTGTAAAGGCAGGCAGAGAAACTGGCAATACCCTAATACATAGCATATTTATATTCAATATAGACCTAACATTAAAAAATAAGTAGAACAACTTCAGAATTTTTGATCATACTGCTCAAAAGTCTTCTCTGGCCCTTAGTTCAAAAAAAAAGGGGGGGGATATAAATGCTGACAAACATTACATATCAACCATCACTGTAATTCAGGAATAGATTTCTATTTCCAATGTTGTATAATCTTTTAGTCAAAACCCATGCTTGCCTCAATCACAGTTCTTGATATTTTAATAGATACCAAATACTGGTGGTATGGCCAAGAAGAATATTATAATACCTACCTAGCATTTCAGCACTTAACATGCTTACATGACTGTATGCTGCAATGAAGTACAGTCATCAAGGTGCTTCACAATTTAAGGATACTTAAGGAAAACATCTAATTCAAGTATAATATACTCTACCCTTGCATGTTATTCCCATACTGCCTTTAAAGCTCTAGCTGTGATCACATGACACCCTGAGACATAAAGTAGCCAACTACATCTTAGTTTAGCCTGTGGTGAAAACCCAGACTGTTGGATGTTTAAAATTCAGTGTGTTGTATAAACATAAAAATGGGTTAACAGAGTAAACCATGATTAAATTCACTATGTGTGAGTCATGCTTAGACAGTAAGATTACTTAAAGACACAACAAATAACAACATTAAAACAAATATAAGCAGGTACTCAAGTCTGATCCAGGTCAGGGATCTAACATGGAAAGTGTGGCTGCTTTAGCCATTCTCTACACCCCTATTCTAATTCTCAGCCTCTGCTGTTGTCCCATTCATTATCAAATCAAACAAATCAATCATTTTAGAGAATATAAATTGCAGACCTCTTTTTCGTCCATTCTCAGATGGAACTGCAGAAGAAGCAAAGAACGAAAGATTCTACACTAACCTTTGTCTGGTCGTGACTTGGACATGGCTGATAATCACATGTTCAAGTTATGTGTAGTTGACCCTCAGCCTACTAGGCTAGTCGTGGAAAGAGTGCTCTAAAGACACAACACATTAAGTGTTGAAACCTGAATGTTGGAAGCTCTGATATATCACACACACACACACACACAGGGGGGAGAAAAGCTTAGCTGTCTAAAACATTAGACACTCCAGTCTAATCCAGTTAGAGCTAATTCAAATACATGGCACACCCTTTCCCACTGATGCTTATTAACTCATAATTCATATGCAAGATAGCTGGATTTATAACCTTCTTGCTGATATGTAAATTTACTTCATGTATAGGGCTGATATGGGATTGTTTTCAACAAACTATACACTGTGTATATTCCAACACTGTATAACCACTTGTGGGTCTGTCTTGTGCTTGCCAACAATATGAACTGGCTCTCAGATACTTAGATATGTAGTTTGTATTTAAATATGTAAAAAGTCTTTACTGACTCTAAGCACATCTCAGGACTATCTGCAGCCATTATTACCTCATAATAGTGAAGTCCTTAACCTCCAAAAGTCATGTGACATATGACAGCATTGAGGAGGAAACCACCAAGAATGCAGCATTCTTTTAGCCGACATTTTCCTTTTAATATTGGCAAAATACTTCTTTACACAGGAATGCTCTATGCATTCCAGAAAGATTTGTATTTCACATATCTGCTCTGTTTATCTTTTCCTCAGTGGAAAATATGCATCCCGCAATGATGGTCTGTCAGTCACTCTGGACTTTTTAGAACAACAGCATAAAGCTGAAAAGTGAACGCAATACATCTGGGGAAGAACTTTTTTAAAGTTCTTAATGAATAAGACTAATCTGCAGGTCCTACTAACCTGAACTCTAAGATGATATTTATATTAAAAGAAGGAATAGAAAAGAACTAAAGGCATTTTTTCAAGATGTAACCACTAATATACTTCACCTTTTGAACTATGAAAAACTGCTTATCCAAGCAATCAAAAGATGTGTTTTTTTCTGCCATTTTCTTTATACTATATAATAAAAAGTAGCATATACATTAAAAGACATTGTTACAGTATACAACACAGTCTGTCCAAACATAAGCTCTTATCCCACACTCTAGTTTTATATGTCCCTTCTCAGTTACTTCTAGGAGGCTCTACAGAGACTGATACCCACTTCACCATGAAAAATTGTTATAGGAATCAGTGTATAAATGAATCCTTCTATTATAGGAACTAAATAACAATAATATTAGCTTTTCACACAATCAGGTCCTTTTCCAACATCCTGCTAGGCTTGGCTGTTACTAATTCAAATCAAGGAGGGGTTGAGTGGGATACTGAACAAAGCAAGAGAAGCTAAGACTGTGTGTTGCTAGCGCCAGTAACCCCCTTCCCTGCCAGCATAAAGAAGCAGAGCCTACCTGGAAGATTCTGCTGGGGTTCCCGCCAAACCCTATAGTTTGACTTGTTCTGGACTAAAAGGTAATTGGCAACGTTTGGGTACTTGAAACTGTGAGATGCATTTTGAACATTCATAAATGAATCAGGCCTGAGATGAGCAGCACCCACATATCTGCACATACATCCAGCACTAGTTTGTTAAAATGTCAGTTTAAAGGTTACTTTTCTCTGTACCAATCCAGATCAGCTTTGTCGCGCTTTTCCAGAGCAATATTGCTGTTCTTACAATTTGTATTTGGATTGTTCATTCTTTCCTCCACAATTTCAGGAAATTAAAATGGCATTCCTTGTTTGCACATAGAGTCTTAGTTTCTGCAGCAGATCAGTTAGAGGTTGCTGGGATAAGCAGCACTGCAGCTGGTCAGGCCTCCTACTGTAATTACACTCAGCGGTTACCAGAGGGGCTCCAATTACCACACTTCTATGCTGCATTTATTTAATGCATTTTAAAATTGCTATTTCCCGAAAAGAGCTGATTAAAACTCTCTCTTGAACCTCCACAAAAAAACAATGAAAAGAAACTCCCTAGGAACCATAGTAGAATCCAGCAATGGTTCCTGCTGTAGCAGAAATACCTCCCCCTCTCAAAAAAAGGCTGAGCTGAGGGGGAGGGGGGTGTCAGGAACATTCACACTGCCATTTGTAAAAATTGATGTGGTATCTGGGAAAAGAAGCAACAGCATTTCCAGGGTTGCCTTGTTACTAAGCAAAAGTTACTGACCTGTAACCTGTGTACCAGTAATGTACAGTGTGATTAACACTTTGCAGGCTAGAAATACGGTGGAGTAGCAAAGGGGAATCAGACACTTTGCTTTTCTTTCATCAGCCTGCTTAGCTTTCATATGGAGGAAATGGCATCGCTTCTAACATGGCCAGTATGGCAGTTGGGTGAGCTGGCAAGAGGACAAAACCACACGCCCACCTGCATGGGGCTAGTGAATGCTGAATAGAAGCCAGGTCCAGGGGAAGCAGTAAGGGCAATGAGTTTGAGTACAACTTTAAGATCCTGTTCCCATAGCACACTTAACTTTGTCATCCAAAAATCCAGTCCAGCCTCATTACCATTAGATCTAGCAACACAAAATTATACCAGCTGATAACACTGCTTGGGGAACATAAAGACCCATCAATTTTTACCAGAAAATGCCTGGTATTCCATAAGTCCTTGCATCAGGAGAGTATTGGCAAGGTTTCACTACATCACTAACTTCTTCCCCATGGCTTGGTCACTGCAGCCACTCAGTGCAGCAGGAGCTATAGAAGTAGGTCTTTGTATAGAATTTAATACAAAGACCTACTCCCAGATCTTTGTATTAAGTTCTATAAAGGAGAGATGTCCTTTTAATTCCAACACTTTTTCTTGGAGGAATAGATATACAAAAGGGTTTAGGTGCTCCCAAAATATGACTGTCCTGCATAGTGTTACATTAACTCTGTACACAATTGGATCAGTTTTGGAAATTTAACCTCTTATTACATTGACTAGGTCAACCGACCCATTTTAACATTCTCACAACACATTAACTCACTAACCCTGTTCACTGGGCAGGGCTTAACCACAGGAGAACTGAAGGTAGGAGAATTTAATGAAAAGTAATGCCTCCAATGTTATAAGTCACCAACATATGGCGGTACTGATGTGCTAAAAGTTGTGATGTGTTCTTTAGTATCTGTTCTTTCACTTCAGTTGGTGGGATGTTGCTGTGAGAAAAGATTATGTTGCTATTGTTCATGAAATGGAAGTCTGTAGTGATTGCTATGCTGTCATGAGTAATGGTTATTCCCCCTGGCCTTGGGGCAGGGTGGAAAGACTCCCCCCAATTCAGATTTATGTGTTGTTTGGATTGCCATCTTGTAACTATCTTGTGTGTGTGTGGGGGGGGGCGCATATTAATTTTCTATTGTATTCTTATTTACTTGTTTTTGTGTTGTTTTTTAACTTTGTAACTGCCCAGAGTCAGTGCTGTGTGGCATCAAAAACTGAATCAAGTGCATCATAAAGTGCATCACTGGGTCAAAAAAATATAAAGATGGTGAACTGGGAAGAGCTAATGTGTGTGATCAAATATGAAGTGGAGAACTTGTGACAGCAACCACATTTTACATGAGAAAGTTTGATGAACTGATTAAGAACAATTGACAAATCATTCAAAGGGAAACTGCTGTCAAGCTTGGCATTTCACAGGAATGTATGGGTCACATTATTGATGCTCTTCAATATCAGAAGGTTTGTGCAATATAGGTTCCTCACACAGTGATGGTAGAGATGAAAGCTTTAAGAATTGAAATTTGCCAGCAATTGTTGTCATGCTATAAAAATGAAAGTGAGGAATTTCTTCACAACTTGATAGTCGACAAAACATGGGTTCCTTGTTATGATCCAGAAATGAAGCATTAGTCTATAGGATATCATCACAAAGCTTCACCTGTGGAAAAAACATTCAAAATCCAAGATCTAGCAGATGGTGCTGTTCACGTGGGTTTCCTTGAACCTAGCACCACTATCAACTCATGGTGTTACACTGCAACACTCAAAACTTTGAAATAACAATTAAGCAGAATTTGGAACCACGAGAAGGAAATTCTGCTGCAACATGACAACACTAGGCTTCACACCTCACTAGCCAAGAGGCAATTGTGAAGTTGGATCTTATAATCTTACCCCATCTGGCATACAGTCCAGGCTTGGTGCCATGCAACTTTCACCTTTCCCCAAAAATACTTTCATGGGCATCTGACTTAAAAAGGTGGAAAGAACTGTCTTCCACCTGGTCGATGAGACAAAATGTGGAGTTCTTTTGTGATGGCTTTATGAAGCTTGTTCATCATTGGCAGAAGTATGTAGCAAATGGGTGATTATGTGAAGAAGTAAATACAAGGTAACAAAAGAGCTCATTTCAATAATTATTTTCCTTTCATATATTAAAACATCCCTATTTAAATTAAAGTTACAGCAGTAGAAACATTAGTTTTCATTCAACTCCTGTATTTACAGCACTTACAGCATGTCCTGATTATGGGAGTACGAACTATAGTATGAATACAGTTTATCCCAAAGTGAAATATTGTAGTACTTTGTGAAAACCAAGAAAAGAAGGGGAAGTTATAGGTTGTGCAAAAACTCTCATAAGCCAAGGGTATGTAATATGGTTTTACTCTTCACCGGCTCATTGCTCCATCCACCCAGCACCAGATCTTAGCTCAGTATTTGTATAATGGGACCACATATATTTAGAAAGTACTGTACAAGCAACACACTCAGAGAGAGAGCCTAATCTATAAATATCCATGTGCATAGAGATGTAAAGATGATGCTGAAGCTGGGGAGTCAGATAAAACAGCCTCCTGCAGGATGGAAATTAACATTCTCAGGCCATATCATTTGTGCTGCTTCATAGAAGTTCTCCCCCTGCACCTGCCTCCTCTGCATCTTTCTCCTTTAGTGCCTCCCACCTACAGCAGAATAATCCATCAGTTTTTTTTTAAAAAAAACAAGCTGGATGCACAAGGCACCATCCTGTAATTTCCTTTTAATAATAGATCACAAGAGGATTGGCTCGGCAGCCCTCTCCTACTCTTCCACCTCCTCATTAGCTTTACTACACTTGCTCCATTTAGAAACCAAGTGCAAATTAATGGAGCACTAATCATGTGCAGAAAAGATATTAATAGCCTGGACCCCCTCCCCATCCACAGTCACTTTTCTTCATTTTCCTCATACTGATCTAGGAAAAAAAAAATAACCTGCACAATAAGCAATAGACTTATGAAGCCATTAAGCAGAATATCCCAGGTGCTTCTGTTATAAGAGATGCATAACCACTCTAGGAATGAGCTATATGTAGAGAGGTTAGGGAATTTCTTTTCTTTAAATTTGGTTGAGTGAGAGAATTTATTTGCAAGAATTCCTAAAACAGCTGGGTTTATACAGTGGTATATAAGCATATAGTTACATATACACTATGATAAAATTGTAGTATTATACTGTATATTCTTATACAAGACCACACAATTGAGAGGAATTCACCAATCAGCTGAAACCACACAGGATAGCTGCAATCAGGTTTAAAATATCCAGACACAGAAATATTTTAAGCTGGTACTCAAAAGTCTACAGAGTTAGTGCAAGTCAGATTTGCCCTTACAGGCATGTTCTAAAGTCAGAGCTCTATCAAAGAAGTCTATCCTCTATTCTTCTAAGCAAAGGCATCACCTGATACTCTTAACAGACAAGAAAGTTACTACAGGTGAAACTCGAAAAATTAGAATATCGTGCAAATGTTCATTTATGTCAGTATGGCAACTCAAAAGGTGAAACCAATATATGAGATAGATGCATTACATGCAAAGCGAGATATCTCAAGCCTTACTTTGGTATAATTGTGATGATTATGGCATACAGCTTATGAAAACCCCAAATTCACAATCTCAGAAAATTAGAATATTACATGACATCAATAACACAAGGATTGGAAATAGAACAATATCGGACCTCTGCAAAGTATAAGCATGCATATGTACTCAGTACTTGGTTTGGGCCCCTTTTGCAGCAATGACTGCCGCAATGCGGCGTGGCATGGATGCTATCAGCCTGTGGCACTGCTGAGGTGTTATGGAAGACCAGGATGCTTCAATAGCGGCCTTCAGCTCCGCTGCATTGTTCGGTCTCATGTCCCTCATCTTTCTCTTGGCAATGCCCCATAGATTCTCTATGGGGTTCAGGTCAGGCGAGTTTGCTGGCCAATCAAGCACAGTAATCCCATGGTCATTGAACCAGGTTTTGGTACTTTTGGCAGTGTGGGCAGGTGCCAAGTCCTGCTGGAAAATGAAGTCAGCATCCCCATAAAGCTCGTCTGCGGAAGGAAGCATGAAGTGCTCCAAAATCTCCTGGTAGACGGCTGTGTTGACCCTGGACTTAATGAAGCACAGTGGACCAACACCAGCAGATGACATGGCTCCCCAGATCAACACAGACTGTGGAAACTTCACACTGGACTTCAAGCATCGTGCATTGTGTGCCTCTCTATTCTTCCTCCAGACTCTGGGTCCTTGGTTCCCAAATGAGATGCAAAAGTTGCTCTCATCAGAAAAGAGGACTTTGGACCACTGGGCAACAGACCAGTTCTTTTTTTCTGTAGCCCAGGTAAGACGCTTCTGACATTGTTTGTTGTTCAGGAGCGGCTTGACAAGAGGAATACGACATTTGAAGCCCATGTCCAGGATCCGTCTGTGTGGTGGCTCTTGATGCACTAACTCCAGCCTCAGTCCACTCCTTGTGAAAGTCCCCAACACTTTTGAATGGCCTTTTCCTGACAATCCTCTCCAGGCTGCGGTCATCCCTGCTGCTTGTGCACCTTTTTCTACCACACTTTTCTTTTCCACATAACCTTCTACTGATGTGCTTTGATACAGCACTTTGGGAACATCCAACTTCTTTTGCAATTACCTTTTGGGGCTTTCCCTCCTTATGGAGGGTGTCAGTGATGGTTTTCTGCACAACTGTCAGGTCAGCAGTCTTTCCCATGCTTGTGATTCCTACTGAACCAGCCTGAGAGACCATTTAAAGGCTCAGGAACCCTTTGCAGGTGTTATGGATTCGTTAGCTGATTAGAGTGGGACACTTTGAGCCTAGAATATTGAACCTTTTCACACTATTCTAATTTTCTGAGATTGTGAATTTGGGGTTTTCATAAGCTGTACGCCATAATCATCACAATTATACCAAAGTAAGGCTTGACATATCTCGCTTTGCATGTAATGCGTCTATCTCATATATTGGTTTCACCTTTTGAGTTGCCATACTGACATAAATGAACATTTGCACGATATTCTAATTTTTCGAGTTTCACCTGTATAGCAAGCACTTAATGGGTTTTGAAGTAAATAAAGGGAGACAGTGGATGCACCAAAGATATAAAATGTTTGGGAGTAACATTCATGTGAGTGAACCCTAGATTTTTCAGGACTGTTTTTCTTTCTTTTTCTTTTTTTCGTATTCTGTTAAGCCTATTTAGGCCTATTTGTATAGGTTTCCCACCTCAAAATGAAAAGATATTAAACCTTCAGCAATGTAATCAGAGAGAGGGGTCTCTGAGAAAGCAAAGAAAGGCTTTCAGGGGCTGTATCTTACTCTGTGGTCACAGATTGCCCATCCCCAATTTAAAGATAAAACCCCCAAATTTTAAAATAGCAAATAGGTAGGCAATGTAATTCTTTCTTTCAGAATTTGTATAATATGGCTCTTCAAACTAGTTGCAACCCTAATTTTTTAATTATTTCTAGTTGAAACTTTTAAACTACCTTTACAAGCAGTCCTACGTGGTGCCTGGATCACCACTGCAGCCTGTTTCTATGCAGGAAAGCAACAACAAGTGCCAGATGCTACCAGCCGCTGAGCACATGTGGGCCTCTAGTGGCAATACTGGATCAAAAAGTATTCCTTAGATTGTGTACCTTTCTTTACAAAGGGCATGTAGCCCTGTCCAGAAAAAGACGTACTCTAAGATTCTTCTGAATTACCTAGCAGGAGAGCCTCCGTTTTATGAGGATTCCCTTCCAGTTTCCTACCCATTAGCCCATGATGGAAGTAGGCATCTCCAGACTATGAGACAACATGAAAAAACTATGGGATACCTTACTCCAAAACTTCAGATGACTTCACCCAATATCTTCACAGATAAAGATTATGTATATAAGATAGAATCTTGCAGACGCCAAAGATCTAAAGCAACAGGCTGAACAAACTTCTTGAACCTACTTCCTAAAATCATTCCTGCAAATGAAGTGGGGCCTCCAAGCTCCAACTCACAGATCTAGCTAAATAAGAAAATATGGCCAGCAATTCAAAACATATTAATAAACCAGGGAGAACCAACATGAGGTATACTCTCCCTCTCACCAGAGAAAGTTAATCAATACCAAACCCTAGCCTAATCACACTTAAATTGATTTAAATAATACTTTTATTCTGGAAATGGATTCCCATCACTTTATCAAGCACACTGCATATAAAGGGGATATTTGCAATAGACAAGTATTCTTCCAGTTCTAGTAAGGGTGACTAAGAAGCGGTCTCATGACTCATTTTCAAGGCAACCAGGACTATGTCCTCTGCAAAAAAAAAAAAAAAGCATTTTATTTCCTGAACTCACACAAATACACTCCCTTTAAACTAAACATCCCTTTCCAAAAGGGATAAAGGTTGAGCATATCCTTAGGCTTTATCAACTAAAATCTGTCCCACATAACATAGCTAGATGATACCACTCCTCTGGAATGGTATCAAATGTAGAGCAGATGTGAAGCACTTTACCCCCAAAGGGTCTTGCAATGCCAAAAGAGACCACCAAAGTCTTATCTGAAAGCAGATTTCTACTTTAGAATGAAATGATAGTGAGAAAGTGAGAATCCTTTGGTGCCTTCATGGTGTGGTCATACAGCCTGGGAGATTTTGTATTCTAGTCATCTTATCTGTATCATCACTCCCAATCCACAGGTAAATCATGGAACTGACCAGACCCTACAATGCAAAAGAGTAATTATATCAGCTGCCCTTATAATCTCATTGTTTAATATGAAGTCCAGGGCTTTAACTGAAGTGCCAGATTTGTCGGATTGAAATTCCCCAAACTATTTACAATCCTATCAAATTCCATAAATCTGTGGGTGAAAACACAAAAGCCACTCCTAAATTCTACTTCATCAGAAAACGACCTGAGCACATTACTGGAGTCATACCATCCACTCTCCTAATTCCTAACCACCAAACTCCTACTTAATAAAGAAAACTAAATTCAGAGTATGTCCTCTTGCATTTGTTGTACATGGTTGATATGGAAGTGATGAAGCCCTGGGTACCCTTTATATGAATACTTAAATTGCACAAATCTCCCAGCAGCATGCCCAAGACCATTCTCAGGTCAGGCAGTGAGGCTAGTGAGTGATGGGAACATCAACATGGTAATTCGCTTAACGACTGCAGTCGGAACTGACGAACTGACATAAGTTGGGCACAGTCATATGACATTTCACTTTACAACCATGTTACATACTGATCGAGTTACCAGTCCCAATTGTGGTCGGTAAGTGAGGACTATCTGTATTTCTGCCCATAGCAGCTTTCTTGCAAGGATAATCAACAACTTGGAATGGGTGTTTAATTCAATCAAGATTAAATTAAATACAGTTAACATGATTACTCCCCTTGTATTTAATCATTCTCCACTTCTGTCACATTTAAAATTACAATTTGGTAGCAACTTGTAGTAAAATTACAATTTGGTAGCAACCCAAGGTTTTCAAGAGCTGAATGCACCCTGGGATCCCAGATGATACACTTCTTGAAGTAAAAGAAAGCTGTGCTGCACAGCAGACTCCCCTCTGTAACAGGGAATCCCATGATACAGAGTACCTGAAAGAGCTCAGAGTCATCTGTGCTGTACTGGCTGGACTCTGTTTCAGAGTGCTCACACCACCACTGGAACTCGCTGAAGCAATTGGCTGAGTCAAAGTCACTGGCATCCAACGGGGACAAATCAATCTCTGGGAAATCAGAGTAAAGGTGCTCCTCACCAGAGACTTTGTACTATGAAAGAAAAAAAAAAAAAGAATGATAGTGAGCATTGCAATTTACAGTGCCTGCCTACATATTCTTGATTATTTCATGTCAAATAATATATATCAGATTGTAAATGTTTTTGGGTGCTAAACCTAACCCTTCCAGCCATGACAGGGAGTGCAAACAGCAAGCCTTCCTGGAACAAAAGAAGCCTTTAAATAATTACAAGCTATTATCAACTCTTTCAAGTTCTGAAAATGTAGCATTTCCACATTTGCATATTTAGATATGTTTAGCCTACTCTTCAATTTTTTGAGGACAGATTAACAGCACAAAAATGTGATCAATAAAAATGTAAAAATATAAACAGGCAATATAACACTAATCCCATAAGACTATCAGTGGCTGAGGAGCTACAAATGACAGTCATAGAAAAACAAACAAGTGTATTTCTAAGCAAGCTTTAAACTGAGATGAGCAATTTGTTGAATGCACACTTTCGAACACCTTTTCTGCATTTGCTGACCATGCTGCTACCCTCTTCCCTAACTGGGTTGAGAAAGAGGACCTGTCAGGACAAATACCTTACTACAACCTTTGGATTTACAAAAGCTGGATCTTGTTATGAAACAGAGTGCATCTGGTCAATCCTTGCTGCATATAATTTTCTCACTGCTAAAAGCACTGCGTTAAAATTGCTGAGTGGGAGAAGTTTTATGTTGGGGAAAGTGTGTATGCACACAGGTACAGCCTCCATCTCATCTCCTGGTATTATACATGGTTCTTGGGGCTGAAAAGGATATGTAGCAGCACCGCTTTACAGAATCAGCCTGCTGCAATTAATTGAAAGCAGTGTTTCTCAACCTCAGCAACTTTAAACTGTTTGGATTTCAACTCCCAGAATCTCCCAGCTAGCATGTTGACTGGAGAATTCTAGGAGCTGAAGTCCACACAGCTTAAAGTTGCTGAGGCTGAGAAACACTGCTTTAGAGCTTTTGGGAAGTTGCCTATATACTCAATTTTGGGGCCAGAGGTAGATGGATTATTTTCTACCTGTTATCATCCGTACGATGTAATTTGAGAAGCTCAGTGATTTTGCAACTAAAAATACAATAACATAAAATATATCCCAGGCATATTTTAGGGCAAATCTATGAGTAATTGGGGTAGAAAGGAAGGACTATCATTTTATGAAAAATCTAAACTCTTTTTTCAGGTCACTTGGTTGCAAATTTAAACAGGCCAGCATTTGCTACCCTTCTTCCTAAAAAAGCATGGGGTTTCAGATTTTTTATTATAATTATGTCTCCCTAGATTATTTCAAGATTATTAGAATTTAGATATATGGAAAAAGTAACTACTACTATCTGATTATACTTGCTTACTTTGAATATATGCATAGATGCCAACAAAAAAAAATCTCTACAATAAAGCAAAATAAAATGTTTGCCACTAAATATTCTCATTTAACTACTATTACTTCCATTTGAGAATAATGCTACAGACCTAGCAACTTTCTCAAAACATATTAGTTTTGTATTTCCTATATTTACATGACTATAATATTATGCAGATTCAAAATTTAACAATTCTGTTCTTAGAAATACATTCCCCCTATTTCAGTCTCAGGAGGCCAAGCCCTCCTGAAAACAGCTCAGTTGGTTTCTTTTTTGGAAAATAAAGAGAGGGGAGTTATTGGTGACAGATAATATATAATTTTAAAGTCTGTGTCTGCTCACTGAAACAGAAAAAAACCCCCTCACCTATCACCCTTCTAAGCATAATCTAAATTAAAAATGGCTTATTTCAATGTTACACAATGCATTAAACAGAATTACAAGATCCCCCCCCCCCCAAAAAGAGTTACTCCTTATGAGTAAAGGAGAAATTGCAGCAGGTAGCAATAAAAGCAGGGCTGCCATTCTGATACTCTTCTTCCTGAGCTATTTTTCAGCTGTAAGAATTGTGATTTTAAGAATTGGCTCCATTTTTTTCTTTTTTCCTTTCCTTCTTTGCTTTCCCTCACCTTTTCTGTCATATCATTTTCAGTTGTTAAGTCTGTGGGCAGGAACAGTGTTGATCTCATTGGCTGAATGTCAGATGCTTTGGATAGCTTTCAAGCTGAAAAGTAGTGTGTGTGGTGGTGGAGGGAGGAGATTTAAATAACCTAACATAAATAATAAATAGTAAATTCACGAAGGTTCACAAACTTTTAAGCACCACTGTATAAGCCCAGTGGGAACATAAGCACATAAGCATTGGATGTTTTTGGTCCAGTAGACATAACAGCTCTCTCCATACGCTCTGGCTTTTTTAGCTTTTCTTTTCCTCCTGAGAACTTTCACCTCAAAGCTCCATCCTTCACCTAAACATTGCCCTACCACACTCAAGGTATTAAAAGGCAAACCCTTCGAACTACAATATTTCCTTGTCCCTGGTGACAATCTCTCCTTACAGAAACAAGTTTCTCTAGACACCTATTCAATAAAGGCTCTAACAATCCATTGTAATTTTTTTTCCTTCTCCTCAAACCTAGCCAAACACAAGAATAATAGAGCAAAATCAATGGCTGGCGCACATAAGGCAATCTACGCTCTAAGAACTGAGCTAAAAATATCCAGTCAATCACAGAAAGCAGCTGAGACCCAGCCCTATTTCTACTACATTCTCAAGGTATACACAACTGCATTAATGTTCAACACAAAGCAAGTAATCAAGAAGGACAGAATAATGCTGCACTGCACCATTAAGGCTAAGTTTATCAAAAGTCATGGAGATTCTACCTTTGAAGATTCAGAATGAAGTAAAAGCTAGGAGAGGAGAATTGTTTTAACATCGAGGCCTCCCTAAATAATTGTTTATGCAAACTTGTGCTCTATAGCACTGTTGATAGCTGTACCTTATTTGGTTCTGGGAAAGAATATTAGAGCTTTAAAATTATATGAAGCTATGTAGAGTGGAATTTATATATAGTTTTATGTAGCTTTCTGCTAATTGTTAGTGATTTTCATGTCTGCAAGGAGACCTGAATCTCCAGACCCTCAATCTAACTTAATTCGCTAGACCACACTGGAAGAAAGATGTCCAATTCTTACTTCAATACTGCAACTCTCTTGTTCACGGCAAATATTGTGGGGTTTACAAAACACAATACCAAGCAATAACTATTCCTGATATTCAGCTTTGCTGGTATAGTAGTACTTCAGTGTTCACTGACTTCAGCAAGGAAGAATCAGTGTTTGGCCTTTCTTATCTGGCAAGTAATCTGTATTCGTTGTTTCTGTAATAACCAGTAACAGCAGTTAAATCTCTGCCCAATAAATTAACATTCATGAACACGCACGCACACACACTTATGTGAGAGATTCTAAACCAAACAGAAAGCAAATTTACTTATTTTGCACTGTGTAATCATAGCACAAGATCAACTGAGCATCTGAAAAACCAACTGCTTTGAATTTTTACAAGCTTCTCTAGATCTCAACAATCAATTTTCACAAACAGTTGCAGAAATGAAAGTGACAGAATACTATTCTTTGCCATCAACTTCCTGGTTCTCTTTTAATTACCTAGGATAACCTCAGATTATAGTTTGCTTCTTGCAAAAATGGGACTGTCACTGTTTTCCAATTTATTTGGGATGCAGTGTCCCATAATGGTAAACTGTTAGTCCTCTTTCTTCTTCTGTATGAACATCAAATGCAAGAAAAAGCATATGGTCAGAAGATTATGAAGGAAGATCTTGGACGAAGGAGGAAGACTGAAGATGGATAAAAACGGAAGGCAGCGTGGAAAAAAAGTTGCACCTGAGCTCCACTAAATCTGCCCAGCACAGGATAGATTACCCCCAAAATGCATACTTATTTTTATCTGATTAAAACAGCCTTGATGCCTCACTGCCAGTTCCTCATCACTGAACTCAAGGGTAATTTCAGAAGCTCTCTAATATATTGAAGATTAGGGGAGCAGCATTGCAAACTGAGTAAGAAAAGCAGCTTTGCTTGCTCTTGTGCTTTAACAGAAATGTGAATTTCATATGAAACTCAATATGAAAAAAAATAGCAGTTGAATCTTTTCTACAATGTGGAAGTAAATACCATAATACTGAACAAAGGCTAGTTCAAAAGCAACAGAATTCCTCAATTATCATTAATCAAACCATTGTGGATTGAAGGGAAATTTAATTGTATTCTTTTTATGATGCATAACACAAGACACACATGCAACAATCTTGCACAGAGAAAGCAGGATTTGCTGGGGTACAAACTGATGTCTTCCTGCCTTCTGCCCACTCACTGGCACTACCTTGAATCATTGGTCCACAACCTCTAATACAAATATCAGGGACATTATTTTCTATTTTGTTTCTGCCCTTCTTTTTTTAACAGTTGAGGGGGAGGGGCTCATGCTACTCTAGCACTATATAGGTACACATATGGTACAACTTGTGTAAGACTAAAGTTCCCCTCCTGCATTCAAATTGATCAAAAAAGGCTAGCAAAATATTGGATATACTTTAGAACTGGAGATGTTCAAGCAGTCTGAAATGAAATAAGAGTGACAAGGACAAGAACTTGAATCACATTCTGTGTATCCAGGAACCTCTAATCCCTATCCCCCTTTTAAAAATGGCTAGCATTTACACTTTATCTTCAACCATTCATGCAACATCTTACTTTCCCCCAAGAAGTCCTCTGAAAACAGGTAGAATTCTCTTCACCATGTTGCCAACAGAGAGGAATATAATGCTAAAAATAACTACTCTCCCCTAACAGAAGGAAGGCGCTACCACCATTTTCTGAGTTATAACGAAGGGCAGGATAAGCACTTAATCCCACACTGGGAAATTACTGTATAGTAAGAATTCAAAAGCGGTCCCACTTTGACGAGGATGGACTACACTCTACTTTGCTTGATGGTTAATCCAATTCCTGAGATTTTCCCATTTGTTCAATACCTGTTGTAGCACTTTTCTTTCATTATTTCTTCTTCCTGCACTGTAGAACATGTATGTTTTCATAATGTACTCTGCTTTCCTTAAGAACAGGGATAAATATATTGCAGAAGATATTTGTGCTGTTTTAGAATATATTGTACTGATAAATTACATTTGCTTTTTTTTAGTGAGCTGCCAAGAGTCTTTGTGCTTGCAGCAGGATATAAATTTAATACATAAATAAATACATTTTTATATGCATTGCAATTATTCTACGTATATGAAGACTTCCACAAATACTTGACTTCCTCAGTTGTCTGTGATATGTCACAAGGGAAGAAACCCTAAATTGCAATCACAAGGCACAGCTGACACCAGCACTTAGGATGTCCTTTGATAATCTTTACAGTCATGATGCGTTCTCAATGCCAACAGAATTGGGTATAAATAAACTCCTGCGATTCAGTGCCTCTTTGGGCTGCCTACTTGGCATGCTGAGATCAGCTGCAAGATTCAGCTGGTGCCCTGGCAATGCCATGTTGTTTAAGTCCAGTACAGCAGTCACCTGGGAAATAAAAAACAGGACTGATTCTTTGCTCTGATTACAAGAATGCACCCATCCAAAGTCAACAGAAGCAACTGTCTAACCTGCTGATGCTGAATACAATAACTTGAGTGTTTGGTTTTTAGTAATTTAGGAGCTCAATTCATAATTACAATAGAAATAGCCATTTAAATGTGGCAATATAAGAAAACAAGTTCAACCTTAATCACAATCTTAGACCTATCCTGCAAGATAGTGTCCATGCTTTTACTGCATGCATTTCGTGTCTGTCCTCATTCTCTGTATTCATTTGTGTTTTCTCTCTACTGTTTTCTCTCAATATATTTGAACATCATTTTTTTAAACAGGAAATTATGTTGGTATCACTAATGTGACCCAGCTCATGTAAAGATAAATTGTGAGTCATGCTCCATCAATATTAGACTAGTGGCCTAAGGCTCAAGAATCTTCTCCAAGCCAGTGCTGAGCCCCACTCACCTGTAATAACAGTCAAGAATTGGACTAATTTTTGCTTGGCTGATTCTGTCAATAAAGTATATTCTGTTTCTGAATTCAGTTTCCTTCCTTCAATGCTTTAAAAATATGAAGAAATACACAACTTTGGCCACATGCCTTGGAAGATTAAAACACTTAACAGAAGGCAGAACAGCTGATGATATTTCTGATTCTTCTTTCTATCTAGAGTTGTGGGCAGGTGGATGGTACAGGACTCTACTCTGAAAGGCCCTGCACTTTGAATATATCTTGACTGGTCTACTGTTCCCCATTTCTTTTTTCTGCTTGTGAAAGAAGTGAACTTTGTTCTAATTTTACCCAGGAGATTGTAAGAAAAGCAGCCACTGGGCCTTGGAAGGCAGCCAGTAAAATGGTTGGGAATTCTGAACCATCTTTCATTCCAGACATTTCATTCATGTGCACTGGAGCAAAGCGAAAAACCTAGCCTGGGAGTTCAGTAAAATCAGATCATTTTCCATTTTTTAATCTACTAAGGAACCTAAACGGTGTACAGTGGATTGGATCCTCATGCCACTTTTATTTAGAAAGGGGACTGGAATTATGGCGGAAAATGAAAAACGTCCAGGACCTGACATTGTGTTCTATGCCATGACCTCAGTGTGGTTTATAAACATTTTAGTAAATGTTAATTCTCCCAAAATAATTTCAAAGGATCTCAGGTAATTCAGGTTAAAAAGATCTTACATAGTTAGGCTGGAGAGCTACTGCTAGTAAGAGTAACCTATTCTTGCATAAATAAGCCAAAAATCAAATGATATACAGAGCTTCACATGCTCTTCTGCAAAAGAACAGCAAATAAAAGAGAACTCTTCCCAAGACTGTTCTACTACAATGCCATGAAGATAAATTTCAAATATAATTATGGTGGATTGAGATTTTATGTATTAATATGGTGTTACCAAGTCCCTTCCAAGAATAGAAAGTCTGGATTTGCTTTTGTCAAATGGCAAATCCAGCCATAATAAAATATTTTGGGCCTCAAACTGTGATTTGTTAATGAGGCTACAAAGATATCTACATTTCTGTCTGTTTGCACAACAGCTGGGCAATTCATCTTCAACGCACTCATCTCAATATTATCCTAAAGCCTTTCTTTAAACATGCATTTCCTGTAACTGATAAAGAGCCATTAAAATTCTTGATTAAAATTAAAGAAAAATAATCAATAAATTGATCTGTGAGCCACAAAGCCTTTTCCACAGTAGACAGGCAGACAATGACTAGCTAGATGTAGCCCTGAAATTACAATTCTTTTTTGAGATTTCTGCCATGAGGAATAAGATCTGAACAGAAAATGCAGAATGTACTGGCATGCTCTTGGGAGGTTTTCTTTCTGAAATTTCTGGTAATTTCTGACTGATTATAGGCTAGTGGGTAAGACCTTAACAGATGCAGGACAACCACTGTGAACTTTAGGATAAGATCAGAAAAATGGAGCTCTCCCCACTAGACGTTTTGTGTGAGAGAGATGAAAGGTTGTACTGATCCTTGCTCTAAATTGGTACACTTGAACTCTCAGAGTCACTTTGAAATCCAATGTACTGTGCTAACTAAAAAAGAGTCCTCCTCAGTGACAGACAGCTAGATAATTACAGAAATGAAATTTTAGCATGTACTTCTCTCTCTCATCACCCTGACAGAAAAGAATGAATGCTGGCCTAGTGCACACTGAAGCATATGGGTGAAATACACTGGCACCAGCAACAGAACAATCTTCTTTCTAACTCTCCTTGGATCTGGCTATGTTTCTTATGAATAGTTGATTGCTATACATCTCAGATTATGCTGCACAACTTGGACTATTGGCTTAACTAAGAGCTAAAAGGCTCTATCTATGACTTTCCATTAATATTGGTTGTCAAACTATGTAACACAGGACTGCAGGTGGGGTTTCAAGTGTTCAAATGCATATTTTATTTTTTTTAATAAAAATCAAAACCTCAGAAGTAGCAAAACAGAGTAGAAAGATTCAATAAGAACTGTTACTCTGTTCTCTGGCATGATTTTCTTTGTTGAAGGAAAAACAATCAGCATACATATATAGGCGAACTCGTGCTCCATAGTAATTTGGCTACATGGATATTTAGAACATGTTAAATTAGAAAATAAAAACATCCAGTCAAGAAGTATTTCCAACTTAGCTTTTAAAACTGAGAATAAATATAGCATTCAAGCATTATGAAGATTCATCCATGACTTTTAACTCAAAGATGCTACTAATTGGAAATACTGCAGACTGTACGTGGAATTTTCTACTGTTTGCTTAGTTGCTCAACTATGGCCTCTTCTTCCTTCCTTCTGTATCATAGACCTTATTCACCCAGACAGTCTTGGTTGCAAAAGGTCCAGAGGGACTTTTGGAGAGGCTAAATGAAACTATACTGGAATGATTAAATCACTGCCATCAGACTACCTTTCACAGCAATATCTGCACCACGTGCTCCACAATTCTAGAATAACCATGAACCCACAGCTACTCTCTTGTTAGGGTTGCACTTAATCTATAAAAAGTGCTTCTGGTTCACTATCACATACAGACTAGATCCCTGTGCATGTGAATGTATGTGTGTAAACATATTTGTCTTTATATATAGAATAATAAATATTAGCATGTGTAATCTGCACTCATTTTAATGTATTTGGAATACAGTATATTTTGAGCTACAAAACAAATTATTATTAGGTACTCAAACAATCTAATTCTCAAATTTTAAAAGCTACATGTGTGATTTCTATGTATTATGAAATGTGAAAAAAATCATAATTCCTCATATTTTCCTAATTTTTGTTTTTATGGTTATTCTCTAAGCAATAAGGCCAGCATAAAACACCCTTTTTTCAACGTGACAAAGAGCCTTGAAAACATCCACCATCAAGAGAACAGATTTTAAAACATTTTTCTAGATTAAGTTGTGTCTTGGGGAAGGCGGGAAGGCTTCTCCTTTCAGTCATCAGCAAAGATGACCTTGAAAATGCCCCCCCCCCCCCCCGCTACAAAGAGGCCATTGATTTCAATAGAGAGTCTTTTAAGACCTTCATTTCCCCTTTTCTTAGACAGTGAGCAGATGGGGACCTTTTGCAAGAGCTCATAGGTAGAGGTTCTTTAACTTTTGAGATAAAGCTTAGGTGAAAAACGTATGGCTCCTGATCCCCATTTTTGCTCAAAAGTCTCTTAATCTGAAAATGCTGGCTTTAAAAAAGTAAAGTACACAAAAACTGTAGGACATTCCTGAAAGCAATCTAAACACAAAAGTGGGAGGGAATCCCCCAACCTATCTCCCAAACCCAAAAAATCAAGGGGAAACTGAAGGTTCACTCCTGTGTGATACAAACTTGCCCACTCTGCATCTTCATTCAGATTACAGTTGCCCTTCCCCTGGAAGAAAAGAAAAAAAAACATTGCGTGACACCAATCATAAAAAGGTTGTCCACTCATTATAAAGGATGATTCACATCAGTGCAAACTGAGTTTGCTTTCCAAATTCTGAAAATGACCTATATGAATATTGAATGCAGAAGAAATGGAGTTTATCACAAAATCGAAGCAGACTGTACAGCATGAATAAAGCTAAATTTGCACTTTTCTGAAACTGGTCCTTGGTTATGGTAGCATCTTAAAAAAATATTTTTGGCAGTGCAGCAGAAAATAGAGAACAAATGGGAGGTTAGTCTGTGAAGCAGTAAGCTTCTTCTTAACAGCTGCTGCAGCAGCTAAAAAAATGCTGCCGGAAGGACAGACCACAGCAGCTTTTCAGTAACCTAATCCCATTTTAAGCCTTGAAGACTAGATTTATATTGTCATTTGCTACTAAGATGCTAAAGGGCTTGCCATTCAAACATTTTTTACTATTCTCAGTTGTGATGGTAAAGTTAAGATTGTTCTATTGGAATGGCTAGAGAGCATTCAATTTCACCAAGGAAATCTGGAAGAAAACACAACCAATTAGGCTACTCATTAAAAAAATGGCTTGTGCAAATGATTCATCCTATTTGATTCAGAGTCTCCCACTCATGATTAAGTCCCCATCAATGGCATTAAGGGATAAATATAACTTCAGCACCAGCATTATCAAGAAAGCTCCAAATTAGCAAGTTGCATTTAGGTAGCTGGATCACAAAGCAGGGCGAGGTGAGGTGATTTACAAACAAGCTTCAGAGAGAAGAGTGATGCCATTTCATCTGCATGTATGTTGGGTGAAGGGAGACACTTCAAACTTCATAGGAATGATGGGCAGACATGTTTGTATCTTTTAAAGTCAGAGAAAATTGATGCCTCCTTCTCACACACCAAAAAACAATCCCTGTGCAAGGAGATTTTATGAGAACCATCTGGATTTATCAGAGAAATCTGTAATTACATACTATAAACAACACAACACAGATTATGGGTGTGCTGAGATAACTTTTTTTTTAATTATTATCATGAATTACTGACCTCTCTGATGGGACAATCTCTTTAGAGACTGCATCAATTCAATTATGGAAATTTCGACCATTTGAGGGACACAGTATTTAAATTCAGCAGAGATAACCAGTGGGATTATAGAGTGCCCAGACCTATAACTGAACAGGAATGTCTTGCTGGAGTCAAAGTCTTCTTTAAAAAAAAAAGAATTAGAACACAGGAACTCTTAACATTTCAGACTAGTACTTGAAAGACAGCAGTGTTTCTGCTTACAGTTGCAGCTAGCCATGTTCTCTTATAAAATACTTCAGTATAGTCTCCACTTCTCTCTTCTGTCTACTCCTTCTCCTTCAACAGACGCTCAGAATTCTGTTGTCACTGAGCCCCCACTGCTCTCAATGGCTACATTTCCTCAGGGGCTTCTGCTAAGCATGATCAACCAAACCCACTGATTTTGCTTTTGGTTTCTCTAATTTGGCTGATTTCATTACTAGCAGCGAAGCTATATTGGTACTAGTTTTGGTGTCTGCAGAAATGTTATACAGATTTTTAAAACGATATCTAATAATCTTCCCCTAAGTGCAAGACTACTGAAATATGAGTAAGAACATGAGATTTGTCCTGGATCAAAACAACAATCCCTACATTTGCAACTAAATATTTCTAGGAAACTAGTAAGGAAGGTGTAATGATGATACACATTCCTTGCCGTTTGATTCCTACATTTGATACTGAAGCACATTTCCTTAGAACAAGACTGTATTTAGCTACCTAGTCTGTGCTAATAACTATTAATAATAGTTACCCACTATGTGTTTGCCTATTTCTGCTGAAGTTTTATCTTAACTACTGGCCATTACTATATCTCACACAATCATTACTGTAGTACCTAAGGCCTATTTCCTCTGTATGAAACTAGTCAACAGTCACCTACACTGGATACCTATATAATACCCTGTGAGAAAAAAAAAAAACATTCTCAATCCATTTCCTCCACAAGCATGTTACTGTACTGACAGCTGCAACGGTGTGTTGAGATAATGATTTTGAGATGAGTGATTCCCCACTACCAGCATTCAGTAACAATTCCACATAGCTAGTTCTAAATGTGCTGAAGAATACAGAACAGAATCCTTTTGCTATCCAAAAGGTCACTCCTCTCCTGGTCAAAATTTAACTCTTAGTACAGCACAGGGTAGCTGATCTGTGGCCTTCCAGATGTTGCTGAACTACTGTGCTCAGCATGCCTTACCTCTAACTGTCCATGCCGACTAGGGTTGCTGTGAGGTGCAGCTCAACAACCCCCGAAGTGACACAGATTTCCCCATCTGCAGCATTTCTTGACAACTCCTACAACATCACGACAAACAGAACTGAACAAATTAGGCTTCCTCTAATTTTGCTACTGTAGAGGATTCCAAACTGAATTCTCACATAATAACTTTGGGGGAAAGAGACAGTATCTAGAAAATTCTATCATTGGGCTATCCAAATGAGGGTTGTTCTTTCTTCATAAGCTTTTCCATCTCCAGGGGGAAAAACACCTCTGATTAAAGTTGTTTGACATCATAAAAATAAATATGTGATTCTTGTAACATATGTATATTTTTACTGCCTCTTTGTCTCCTTCAATCTTTGTAGTAGCCTCCAGTGATTATCTAGCAATCTAGGCCAAACCTTTTTTGGTACCTGAAGGCCCAATACAGGAGTTTCACTGGAATCTGCTAGGTTCCAGGGAAAGGTAACCTCTTTGTGCATTGTCCATGCTGTCTACCGGACAGTCATTCTTAACTGAGATAGTAAAAATTAGAGGGACAAAAATGGGGACTACAGTATTAGAATGCTGTGAACAGTAGTTAAATGAAAGATGTTCTAAAGAAGAGTAGTTTGGAAAAGCAAGAGAGAAAGAGAGAGAGAGCAAAGCATGTGACAGTTAGCATGAAGGTCAATGCTGCCAGGAAATATGCCAACCCCTGTGATGGCATTTGACAAAATGTCATTTTAAATGGATAAGTGTTGTGCTGATTCGTGTTTTTGTCAGGCTACTCCTCTTGACAGTATGATATTTATAGCCAAGGCCTCAGAAGAGGTGACTAGTACTCCCCAGGAGTTGGACTGGAGAGGCAGCCCAGCTTGCAATGGCAAACATAAATATTTGACATGGTGGAGGGAGGTGAGAAGAATGATGTCCCACTGGGCTATGGAAAGGAAAGAAAGGTTCCCTGGGTGCCAAGTAAGCTCCTGTATGGGCTCCCATTGCTTATTCATCCATATGCAGGTGAAACATCCATAGTTTGTACCAAATGTTTCCAAAAAGGATTAGAACTTAAAAACAATCAGTTTTTGGTGAGCATCAAGATCACATTAAGGCCTTCACTGAGCTTAGTTACTGGTCTCAGGAAAGCCAGTCTATACTTAGGAAGAACATCAGAAGCAAAATGTATGTTGTTTCTTTTCTGCTGACAAATAAGCATACGATGTTTTGTGATGATACTACTAGAAACAACATACATGTAGCATATTTGACTGCAAGTACTTTACAATCTTATATAAATCTGGCTTCACAATAGTAACAGATCCCTACAATGTGACTGAAGTATGACTGATGCTACAACTTACAGAAATGTGATTGATACTACAATTTATCAAGCACTACTCACTGATATAAACCAGTGGTAAACAACATTGTTACCTGTTTCTCCTACATCTATTACAACTGAGAGGTGATTATATAACAAAGGAATCATTTTTATTGTGATTCATACAATAATCAAACCATCAGAATGTTTGCACTTTCAATAACATAAATCATATCAGTATTTTGTTCTTTAGAAAATATTAATAAGGTTCAAGTAAGCTAGCAGCAATTACACATAACATGTTGGAATTAATCTTGGACTAATGATGAGAAACTAAGACACAGTGGGCCTGTCCCTACAACCACTATGTACAAGTAGAATTGCTATAAAAACAGTTCAAACTACTGGTGCAAGAAGACAGTTCCACTAACTTGGAAATAGGTTAATATTTTCCTTAGTGTAAAGAACAAAATGATGACATTAAAATTAATTCTAAAACTTGAAAGAACTTGTTGGGTAACTAATACCTGCAAGCGCTGATGGGGACGGAAGGGCATGAAAACATTCCCCAAGAAATAAGGAATGGTACTGAAGCATAGCTGAGAAGTAAAGTTAAGTAAGAGCATTTTAGACAAGCATGGGAATGATTTGGAAGAAATAATGCTTTACTAAAGATTAATTAGCTTCAATGTTTGTTTCTGAGACTTCTTCATATTTTTCACAGCCATATTACTCATGTGCTCCATCTATCTGCAGTTCAATACTATTGATATGAGACTAGTAGAGACAGGAAGCTTCCCATAATACATTTCAAAGTCCTTCTGATTTCTTTGTATTAAATACAGATAAATATGAATAAAGATGTAGCCAAATGTGCCAGTGTTCTGCCTCTTAAATGAATAAACATTCGTAACAGATCAAAAATAATTCACAAGCACAGATAGAACTGGTATGAAGCATAGCATCCATACAACACCATCAATGAATATATTTCATATTATCTTACATTTTTATGCAAGAAAAAGGTTTTCCCAAGACAGCAGGAGAAACATGAGGCAGAATAGAACCAAGGCTGCACTAGCTCAAGGCTCAGCTTTTCTAACATGGACATCTATTCCTGGGACAGCATTGAACAGCCACATATTATAACTAGGGGTGCAAAAGACATCCATCACAGATTCTCCTTCCTTGAAATTTTTTGATTCACTAAGAGATTTTTATCACAACATGGAAGGCAGCAATGAATGAAGTCTGCTATCATCTGTTATTCTCCGTTACAAAAGTAAATCAGTGTATATTTGAAAAAGTTTTATTTTGAAAAAGTGTCATATGCCTATGTGTTATTTAAACAGAGTATGTAAAAGGACAGGTGGAGGATCCTTGGCCTTGGATACCAGGAGGGTTTGAGTGGGGGATGTCAGGGACCTGGGGGGGGATAGGGCAGGTCGGAACATCACAGTGGTGACGGGCACAGGTGGGAGACAGGGAGCAGATCATTCTCAGGGAATGCAGTCCCAATGGCGTGTACCAGTTTCGCTCTCTGCACTCAACCTCCGTGCCCAGTCAGCAGATTATCAGAGGTCCTGGCTTCCAGCTGCTGCTACAAATGCTAGGTCAGTCTGTAATAAGGCCTCCCTCATTTGTGATTTAATCAAGGATGAGACAGCTGACCTAGCATGCATTACTGAAACCTGGCTGGGCCCAGAAGGGGGAGTTCCCCTCTCATAAATGTGCCCCGCTGGGTTTTGGGTGTGGCATCAGCCGAGATCTCAGGGGAGGGATGGTGGTGTGGTAATTGTCATCCTAGAATCTCTTAAGGCTTTTAGGGGCGCTGCTCCACAGTTTGCTGGGTGTGAGACCCTGTTCATTAAGTTGGGCTCCTGGGATCAGTTGGGATTTTTGCTACTGTACCAGCCTCCCTGCTGTGTATCAACCTCCCTGCCTTTTTGTAGGTCCTAGGAAGGTGTCGGGGCAGTCTTGCCCTGTTATCTGGGAATGGTTTGAACCTGTTCCCAGATAACAGGTTCAACTGAGGAAGTGGACAAGGTTCTTATGATTGTGAGCTCATTCATCTGCTCTCTAGGTCCATGCTCCTCTTGGCTAACTAAAGCTGCTAGGGAAGTGTTGCGTGGGTGGGCTCTAGCAGTGGTAAATTCTTCCCTGAGTGAGGTGGTTGTTCGTCCACCCCTTAAGAAAGTGCTGGTCCGCCCCCTCCTCAAGAAACTATCGCTGGATACCACCATACTCGGACAATTTTCATCTAGTATCTAACCTCCCCTTTTTGCAGAAAGTAACTGAGAAGATGGTCACGCAGCAGCTCCAGAGGACTCTGGATGAAGCAGATTATCTGGACACCTTTCAGTCAGGATTTAGGTCTGGATATGGGATGGAAACAGCATTGGTTATACTTTTGGATGATCTCTGGTGGGAGCAAGATGGAGGTTGTGCATCCATCCTCACTCTGCTTGACCTCTCAGCAGCCTTTGATACCATTGACCATGGTATCCTTCTGGGTCATTGGTGGTGGGTGGCACTGTATTATATTGGTTCTCCTACTTTCTCCAGGGTTGTTTCCAGTCAGTGGTGATTGGACAGGAAAGATCCTGCCCTTGGTCCCTACTCTGTGGGGTTCTACAGGGTTCAGTGCTCTCCCCTCTTCTATTCAGTATCTACATGAAGCCATTGGGTGAGATCATCTGTCACCATTGGGTGAGGTATCATCAGTACGCTGATGATACCCAACTATACCTTTTTACCCCTAGTGATTTAAGCGATGCTGTGAATGTCCTATCCTGGTGCCTGGAGGCTATGGGGTACAACAGGCTTCAGCTAAACCCTGATGAGACTGAGCACCTCTGAGTTTTGAGGCCCTCTGGCTCAGGGACTATGCCATCTTTGGTACTGGATGGGGTTGCACTGCCTCAAACAGACCTGGTGTGCAACTTGGGAGTCCTCCTAGACTCGCAACTCCTGCTCAAAAAGCAGATGGCAGTCGTGGCTAGGAGGGCTTTTGCACAGCTTTGCGTTGTGCACCAGTTGTGCCTGTTCCTGGACCACGAGGCTCTGCTCACAATCACTCATGCCCTCGTCACCTCCCAAATGGACTACTATAATGCGCTCTACATGGGGCTGCCCTTGAAGAGCAAAATGCAGCAGTGCAGATAGTTATGTGTGCCCCTAGAATGGCACATGTTACACCTCTGCTCCATGAGCTGCAATGATTGCCAGTTTGCTTCTAGGTCTAATTCAAGGTGCTGGTTTTGATCTTTAAAGCATTTCATGGCATGAGGCTGGGTTATTTGAGGGACCACCTCCACCCAATTACATCTGCCCATACTGCCAGGTCTGGCAGAAGAGGTATGCTGTGGGTTCTGTCTGCAAAAGAGTTTCATCTGGCGAGACCCAGTGGGCGGGCCTTTTCTCCTGTGGCACCTGTCCTGTGGAACATCCCCCCCACCCGAGTTGAGACTGGCCCCATCCTTGACATCCTTCCGGAGGTCCCTTAAAACATGGCTATGTCAACAGACCTGGGGATCTCAAGGCAATGGTGAGTTGATGAGATGGCTGCATTGTTTCTAACATCAATTTTCCCCACTATCTTGTTAATAATATTACTGATGCTTTTTAATTGTAATTAACATTTGGATTTTATTATTGTTTTTATTGTAAGCCGCCTAGAGTTACTTTATTGTGAGATGGGTGGCTATATAAATGTGAGAAATCAATCAATCAATCAATCAATCAATCAATCCACTTTATGAACCATTGCCTTGTAGTGGTGAAGAGACTTGTGCATCCCAGTGATGCTACGAGCTATACTGTTGGGACATTCACAACTAGGACATTATCAACATGGTACTGGAAGTAGCGTCCCAGGGCAAAAGATATCCAATGAATTACTGGGAAGAGCAGAGGGCAAGTATGAGTAGTCCTGGTGTTAATGATGTGGCTGGATTAAAGCCAAAAGGACTCTAGTTTTTCATATGGCCAGAGGTAAAAGGAAAGTTCAGTGCTGCGAAGATATGCATATTGCTGGTATTTGGAATGTCAGAACCATGAACCAAGGTAAAGCTGCTGTTGTCAGAAGAGAAACGTCAAGTCTAAACACTTACATGTTGGGAATCAGCAAACTGAAACAGAATGGAATGAGCCTCCTGACATTACAACAGAGCTGAACAAAGGGACTTACAACTGGTCCTTGCGCTTACAACTCTTGCAGCACCCCACGATCTGGGCGCTTAGCAACCAGCTCACACTTAACAAAAGTTGCAGTGTCCTGCGTCATGTGATTGCCATTTGTGACCTTCCCACCTGGCTTCTGGCAAGCAAAATCAATGGTTTTTGCTTGCCAGAGTTTGCGTGATTCGCTTAATGGCCATAGTGATTCGCTTAACGACTGCTGTAAAAAAGGTTGTAAAATTGGGCACGACTTGCTTAACAACTGCCCTGCTTAACAACAAATTTTCCAGTCCCTATTGTGGTTGTTAAGCAAGGACCACCTCTATTACGTAACACAAAAAGGTCTGAGCCTATAAAGCATGAGTGTTATTGACTGATTGATTGATTGTGCAGTATTGACTCCTGGAGACTACCTGGACTAGTTTGGCAAGATTTCCGAAGTGGTTTGACATTGCCTCCTTCCGAGGACTGAGAGAGAGTGACTGGCCCAAGGTCACCTAGCTGGCTTTGTGCCTAAGGCGGGACTAGGACTCACGGTCTCCCAGTTTCTAGCCTGGTGCCTTAACCATTAAATTAGACTTCTGTAATTGTTTTGTCACTGTGCATTGCTTTCATGAACTCTAGTTCCAAGGAAATAAAAGCTGGGTTCAGAAAACAAGCAGTAAAATACTTTTATATATGTATAGGAATTACTTTTATATACATTTTACTGGGTAATATAATTTTATTGCAATATCTGACCTTCTTGCTACAGTTGAATTCCCATATCTGAATCTGGACTGTATTCTTAGTCAATTGCACCATGAGGAAAGGACTTTTAGGCAGAAATCCAAGGTCCCACTCAACAAGGGAGAGCCTCCAAATGTAGTGGATTTATCATATTTTACATGTAAATAAAATAATATATATTCCTTTCTTAAAAACTCATCACTAGCTACGAACAAATCTGGAACTATCTGATGACATTACTGTTCTTTTAATTCTTGTCATGACAGCTGGTGTTCTTAGTCTAAAATAATGATGTTTTAGACTAAGAGAATCACTAGTTTAGCACCACAAAAATGATAGACTAAAATATAAAAGCTAAAACATTACCAGCTCCACAAAGTAGCACTATAGTGAGTTTTATTTAAATGAAGCAGTGTCTTTGTACTGCACATTTAAGAACTAGCAAAGCCAGAATGCAATTGCTGCAAAATTACTAGTATGTTACATACATAAGCAAATACATATGCACCAAGATGCACCACTTTGGTTTTCAGTCACACCACAAACTCAACAAAGCCAAATACTTACATCCAGTAGGAGATAGTTTGTATATTAGGCTACTACATATTTATGAAATAGCCATATGTCTTGCAGCTGGGCTGTTTCTCTTGTACAAGGCACCAACTGACATTGTTCTAAATCCCAAACTTATAGCCTCGTTGTCAGAAAAGCAAGAACAAACACAGTGCAAAGAGCTGCTTTAAGGTCACCCAGCCAAAAGCCCAGAGGTGTCTCTAAACCCTAGCAACATTTTCTAATAAACTTAGTGTTATCCCCCACCACACAGTAACAAGGTGCAGAATAAATGAACGGCAATAATACAAAGTATGAGTTGGGCATGACACAAAAATCTGAGTGGGAAGTAGGATCCAGATGTAACAAACTAAAACTAGGCCCACTTTTATAAATATATAGGAAAATCATCAGGAAATATTTGATTTTAAAAAATTGATTTTCAAACATTTATTAGAGTTTATAATCCTTTCAGCCCTGAAATGAACACTATATGGGTTTGCTTCAAAATTAAAGATATAATGGTTTAGTAAAACAAATGTAACCCACAACTCTCCAGCAAACTTGTAAAAGAACAGTCAGACTTCCACATAAAGAAATAATCAGCAATTTAGCTAACTTTTCAACTCTTTATATTTCATAATGAATCTATTAAAAGGTCATCTGTATTATCCAACTTTTATTAATTTTTATGCTAGTGACTGAAGAATAATCCTTAGCCTGCACGATAAGCTTTGCATTTGGGCTGGTGATTCCAATGCATGCTGTATCAAATGCATCAGTAGCTTTACTTGCAAAAGCCCCAGTGAAATAAAAGGCAGTTAAACAACTATCAGACATTCCAATGTGGCAGATACAGAGGTTAGCAGTTGACTAATCTAGTCTATAGACTTAAACAACTTCTAGATCTTGATCCATAGTTTGTCCCTAAGCTTCAGTTTAACTCTGAACACAGATCAGGCCCAAATTCACACATAAAACTGACTTCTGCAGAAACTATTGGTTCATTAGTTGACTGAATTCCCATCAAAAGAATCTACCTTGGCTCAGAGAGTCTCAGGGGAAACATATGTATGTACCAAATTCAATTCCAGACTTTTCTCCCAATATGCAAAAGTCTAGAAATGGAGCCAGCAGAGACAGTGTTGCCAGATGCTAAGGCAGCCTTGCTCCTTCTTCTAAGTACAATTTGAATGCACGGAGACTAGATATGTCAGTGCTTTGGATTCAGTTCCAAAATGGTGCTCCAGACTTTGTGGAAGTGCAAATATAGCATCTGTCTGCAACTCTTTAAAGCAGACATGGATTTAAAGAACTGCAGACAAGTGCTGTTTGTGACCCTGAATACTCTGGAAACACCATTTTGGAACTAAATAGAAAGCATTCCACAGTACTATAATGGAAACTTTCTGATGAGATCTATAGTAATTTAATAAACTGCAATTTCTGTATCATTACTGCTCCAATACTGTGCTATAGAATTACTGCTTGCTTTTCCTAGGGGACAAACTTTCTAAGAAAAAGGCTACCTAAAGCAAAATGTTTGACCTGATGTATCCATGTAATTTTAAATTTTAAAAAGGAAAGGAAAACAAACCAATCAGAACTATGTTCACGGCTTTATATGTTTTGCAAATACATTACGGAGGCAAAGGTTTGGTATCAAACATAAAAGTCAAACATATTGACCATCTCAGCTTCTTTTGTTTTTGTTTTAGTTAATATCTGAAAGTATTTGGGGAATGCCTAGGAATACTTCAGGGGTGAGTGGTAGCTGCAAAGGGAAGATGTCCCCTGGAAGCTTCTGCTCCCATTCTCTCCCTTTATGTGGGAGATATGGGGAATGCAAATCATGAAACCAAAAATTAGTCATTTTGCCACCAAATCTCAGGAGTGTTAAGGAGCATAAGTGGCATGCTGGAGAACTTTTGAGTTGCCCACCCTTGTCTTAGCTTAAGATCTTAAGTATCCTATTTGTTCATATTCTAGGCTGGCTTATTCTCAGAATAAAGAAAAGTTTCAGAAGTGTACAAAAACCTGTCACAAGCAAACATTGTTGAACTTATTTCTAAGTCAGTATGATTCATTTCCATTTAGAGCTAACATATCCTTCTTATTGCTTACTACACTAGAAAAGGTACAGCTATTAATTTCAGTTCATTTCAAATTCTACCAAAGATGTGACGAAAGAAGAGCCTGCACACAGGTATCCATGCTTGCACTGCCATATATGCCCATTTTTTCCACAAATGTTCTAAATGTCTTTCCAGTAACAGCAGCATCTATCTAACAGTTTTTAATTCAAAATTATTGAGGTTCTTGGCATCTGATTTGTTTCAAACCTTGCCTACAGGCAAGATGAAGTTCATGTGCATGTATCAGGTGCCCTCCTTGAAACATTCCCATCATCTTGAGAGAGATGGATAACAATTGGAAAAAGGACTATAGACCCTTGCAGCCTTGCCTGCTGCCTGCTATATTTTAGATTCTAGGCCAAGACTTTCTCATGTACTCGTTTTCCCATGCCTGGTATTCTTTGATCTTTGCCAAATTGTTTCATGCTGTCTTTAATAGTTTATTGTATTATCTTGTAAAAGCACACTAATTATTAAAACTGAGGGATAGGATATATTTTAAATGGACAAGCTGACATCAGTCTGCATAACTGAAGCTAGATGTTTGAGTTAATAGTACTAGCAAAGAGAATAAAGTTGGAGAAAACTCACCTACAAGCATAGCCTGCTACACATTTTCCTCTTTGTACTACTTAATATCCATATGGACCAGAAGGCTATGAGAAAATGCTGTGGTAAATTCCCAACAACGGCATTTTAGTGGGCACTCACAAGATCCTGCATTAAAGGAGAGGATCAAATCCATTCAGACGAGGAGATTTGTGGAAGTTATTTTCCAGTGTTGGAATACAAAATCTAAGGGGAATTGGGAAGCATCAGAGGCTTCAAAGTTACCATCAGTGATTATGTATAACAGCTTCTGTTTTCCTAGGCTCAACCTGCTAGCATTTTTTACTAGCAAGGCACAAGAATGGAAACATGCACAGGTGACCCCTGACTTGTGAGAATCCAGACCTATCACCCTATCAATGCACCGGCTACCCACAAAAGCATTAAAATAATAAGGATTTTAAAAAAAAAACACCCAACCACAAACACCTGAAGATTAGTTAACTGTGCCAAGGTACAGAGTCAGCAACTCTTACATACCACAAGGACATTTATTCCCTGGTTTCGCAAATTCTTCTCTCTTTCCTGCACTTGCATGAATGATGGATAGCTCTGTTCCCATTCACAGATCTAACCAACATGCCTGGAAAGTTGCAGAAAGGATGTCAACTAGAGGACCGGCAGCAGGCTGGAAAGGGATAAAGCTAATAATCTTTCAGATAATTTCAATCAAATAAATGAATAAATAAAGCAATCAATGTAGCTCTTCAACTGCAAGTCTGGTTCTTAAAAAACAGAAGAACAAAGCAAAAATGTACTTGGTTATATGATCATTCTTTACCTGTTCATTGGTAGCTTAAGTTCATATACTAGCAATTCTCTTGCATTGGATGGAATAACTAATTGGGTAAATAGTAGTTTAAAGTATTCTTTAATTTTCTCAAAGTGCAAAACAGAACAATAGATTTGGGATACCTTGCTCTGAGGGTGATTCTGAAAGCCTCAGGGTAAAAGGAACCCTTTTTCATTGGTTTTTGTCACATTCCTTATTTTACTGCATTTCACAGAACCATAGAGTTGGAAGGGACCATTTAGGCTATCAGTACCAACCTCAGCAAAGTCAGCCAATAGTATCATACCATTCTGACCAAGTGCCTGGGGAAAGAGCAAGATCTTTAATGCTTTTCAAAAGGCAGGTAAGGTCAGAACCAATGAAATCTCGGGGTGGGGGGGATGCTGTTCCAAAGAGGTGGTAACATAGAAGGCACATCTCCTGGGTCCTGCCAGATGACATTGCCTAACCTGTCCCACCACCTTTTTTGTTCCCAAAGCTAAACAACCCCAGCAATTTCAATCTCTCTTCCTAGGATTAGTTTTAACTCCCATGATCATTCCCATTGTCTTCTGTACAGGCTCTAGTTGGTCTGAATCTCTAATGACTAGAACTGGACACAATGCTTGAGGCTGGGTCTGATCAAGCCAGAATAAAATTTGAAGATTCCTTCCTGCTGTTTAGAAGCTATATTTCTTTTAAGGCAGCTTAAAATTGCATTTGTCTCTTTCTGCAGCAACTGACCTGATACTCAGTTTATAATAAACTACTATTTCAACACCTTTTTCACAAGTATTATTGCCAAGTCAGGTACCCTTTTCTTCTGCATTCTATATTTAATTTCTCTCTCCTAAGTTAAGAACTTTACGCTTGTCTCTATTAAATTTCAATCCATTATATTCAGCTGATTTTTCTAACCTATCAAGAATGTTTTAGTTCTTCCTTCCAGAATCTAGGGTATTAAATATTTCAATCATTTTTTAAACCTTCTGCAATCTGAAGACATTTTATTTCTTCATCCAAGTCATTAATAACAATGCTGAAGAATATAGGGTCCAGGGCTCAACTTAGTGGTATCTCACGTGATACTCTTCTCCAGTTTGATGAGAAACTGTTGATGGGTGCTGTTTGAATATGATTTCCTAGATATGTATGTATCCACTTGTTATGCAATTCAGTCCACACTTAACTAGCTTGCTAATCAGAATATCATAGACTACCTTGCCAAATCTTTGCTGAAGTCAAATATAGTATGTTATCAGCGTGGATATGATCTATAGGCTACCTCAGGTGTGTTAACTGTAAGAGAAGCTTTTCAGAGATAATGCTAGTTCTCAGTAAAACCATGTGAAATGTTTGGAGTTGAAAAAATGCCTTGAACATATAGGGTGAAAAGTCAAGAACTGAAGCTAGCAACAAGGTCAGTCTCCCAAGCATGCACTGAGCTCAAGGGCCTTTGCTCCACGTTCAGAATATTTTTATCCTGTCATATGATCTCTTCCCAGTCCCTTAAAATCCCATTCTCAAGAAAGGCTGGGAAAATTGTGCTTAAAAGTCCAACAGTTTCATATCCTGTCCAGTTTTCTCACTCCAAACAAGGAAAATAGATTCTAAAAACAGCATGTTCATTGCCCTGAGCTTTACATCTTTAGATTACAATAGTACATGGCTGAGACTTTAAGTAGTTGTAGTAGTACTGAAGTATTTGTCAGAGCTCTTAGTCCAAATATTACAGTAGATTTATTTCATAGTTTCTGCAAACTTATTACAAACTACCAGGTAAAATAAAGGACACTATGGTCACAGTTTCAGCAAAAGTTACTGGCAACTGAGTTGAAAGCTATGGATAGAATTTAGCTATGACAAATTTAAGTCCCATTCACATTGATTTTAACTGAATTTAGAGAGGACTGTCAGAACACAATCATGAGTGACCAAACAAAACTGATCTGAAAAAAAAAAATTAAGTGTTTGCAACTGATAATTGTACTGCACTTCAACAATAAACCTGCATTGGGCTTCATTAAACTCACAATGAACTAATCATCTAACCATCTATGAACTTTTCACGACCTTTTAAATCAGTGGGGCATTACAGTCCATGCTAAAAACCATAAAGGCAACAATGAAGCGAACAGAGGTTACAGCAAATCTTTATGTGTGCGTGTATATTTTAGGGTAGTATAGCACTTTAGATTCAAGGTCAGAAAGGTGCTTTAGATTATACACATAGCACTTGTCTGTTACTCCTTAAACCAAACACGTCTTTTCCTGGGATCGTGAAGCAACTGTAGAGGTCAGTCACACAATTCTGGGAAAAGATACAGCTGCTTTAATTAGCTGCAAACATGTGCTATATTTGTGCTCCCTCATGCTCTGAAGCATCTTCTCAACTTCAAATACGTATGTGTGTGCCTATGTAAATTATATAGCATTTCTAAAAATGTCATGAAATAAATTTGGCTTTCTAGGCACCTAATTAAGAAACTTGCGATTGGCAATTTCAGATGTTTAAATATAGAAGACTAGCCCTCCAACTGAAGAAAACTGGAATATGTTAAATGGAATGAAGAGTTTATACATCATACATTTCTAAACCTATTCTATTGAAAACTGTTTTGTCAAGGTATATTTTAGACTTATTGGATGATGATGATGATGATGATGATATAATGATGTTAATAGTAATTTATTAAACTTGTATGCCACTGACTCTGGTCAGCATACAACAATCAAAGAAAGAAATTACAATAAAATCAATAAAAGATAACAGATAGCAAGCGTGACAGACCAGATGAAATGAAGCAAGGGGAATGAATGATAATCATCATCAACAATGTTCTTTTTATCTTTCTTGATAAACTCAGTGCAATTATCCCATAAAATATTAAAATATACTTTACAGAGCTGATGCAAAATTGCAAATAAGGTAAATAAAAACAGGAAATCTATGAAGTTTACAGCAGCTGAAGATAAGCATAAAATAAAATATCACTAAAACAGCAATAATCACTAAATTAAAAAATATTTAGGGAAAAAAGATAGTAATCTAAATAATTTCAGTTGACTAAGGCTGATTCTATTATTAGCCAAACTGAGGTGCTTGTCTCAGGTGCCCAATGCTACAGTGGGGTCATTTGGAAGAGAAAACCCTGGCAGTCTACCTCTGTTTTTCCTCTGTTTTTTGAACAACCTGTCCTGCAATTCTATCCTAACTTTGTGCCCCTACATTTCACCACCAGTACTGAAATAAAATTCAACTGCCAGTCTGATTGGTTTCTGGAGCTAGAGGAGGGGGGAATTTTTCTCCTTCACTTCAGGCAACAAATGTATTGGGCTGATTCTGCAGTTGACTCCAAATGTCTTCTCTAACTATGGGAAGGCATTCTATAAAATGAAGTGAAAAGACACTGCTCCTAATAGAAGCCTCCAAACTTTACTTGACAACGGCGCCTCAGGACTGAGTGTCCTAAATTGCCTTTCCAGAGACAGAAACGTGCAGTTCAATGGCTCGCCACATGGGGCAGCTCTATACAAATCCAACCACTCCTAATTGAAGCTCCAGCATCTCCTGGGATCTCTCATTCTTTGTACAATAGCTAGAACAGTCCTTGCTCAGTGTTTGCAGACCTAAACATATAACAAGAAAAATTATGCCTGTAAATGTACTGTGGATGCCTGCAGCTAACTTAAAGACTTGGCAGGAGTTCCCAAGTCTTTAAGGACTGAGCTATCCTTTTCACATACAGTAAACATGACTCAAATAGAAGCATCCCCTGTTGCGATGGGTATGGTAAGAAGGTCTACGACAGAAGGGGAAAAAATTACCATCTTAGTAATCCCGAAGGACAATTAAGGTGACTGAAAAGTTCAAGGTCAAGTTAAGAAGGGACAAGTAAGCTATTAATATCCTCTGTCTTGCACATTAACAGTAACTTCAGACAGGAGTCAAAGTGCATTTGCATCTGGCACATAAGTATGCATATATAGTTATGTCAATTATCCTTACAACCCATGAAGAAAGCAAGTACTGTAGCTGAGGCCCAGTAAATACAGGTAAAGGTCTTGAAATATCTATAGAAGTACCCTATCTTTTTGAAGACTTGGCAATCAAACTGGCAAGCAACAAATTGTTATAAATGGCAAGGAGTCCTAACAAATTTAAAAAACCAATATCTTAGGCAATCTGAGCAGTATTTTCCTCTCTGCCAGTACACTAACCTATCTCTCCACAACATCCCCCCCCCCCACCGCCTTCCATTACATGGATGGAAGAAGGCAGCAAATTAAGGGTGAAGAGGGCAAAGTTTGATTTGGTATATGTTGAGATCCATTGCTATGAGTCTAAAGTTCTTTCTGTATTACAGAAGTAGTTGACACCAGTTTCTTATCAGATCAACAAGCTACTGTTCACTGCTCCACTGAGTCCAATACAACCCTCTTATGGCATCTGTGGACTCTCCCTAACTTGGCTTTAATTACAGTCCTCTTTTTAGAGCTAATGCAAATGTTCATCAGTGAAGCAAATAATCTATTGAGTTGAATGTACAGCTTCCACCTGTGAAGTAATTCCTTTGAAAATGGCCCCACATAAAAATTACCTTCATGTCAAAACTTACCATTCCAAAAAAAGGCTTCTAGCTTCTAATTATTTCTTTTTTTAAGGAGATACATTTAAAGAATGGCATGCTTTTTTTTTTAACGTGGACAATTTAAGCCCAGCAACTCAATATATCTAAGGTAGCTAGTGCAGTCTTGCAGAAATGGACCACTTCAGCAAACTTAAACATACCCATCCTGCTTCATAACTGTCCCTTAATGACAGGCAACCTGAAAACAAACTTGTCCCCAAGTTAATTCCTCTAAATACAACACAAGAGCACCCATAACCCCACACACTTTATGAAGCTTATTCATAATCTTATCATACACTGAACAGGATCACCAAAGAAATGAAAATTTAATTAAGTATCACAATAGAAAACCTGTAGTTCTTGAGTCTAAGATGTGAAATCTACCATTGTGGGACCCATGAACTACAGAATATATTACTGTTAGCCCAGAATACAAAGCCTCCAAAAATTTACATAAAAACTCTTCTGGTTTCATTGCATCTATGCTTCTCAGGAAATACTCTTTCTAACACACATACACTCTTTTTAACACACAAACATCAGATAATATGGAGGGTCATAAAATAAGCCTTATGTTTTAAGACAGATTTAAAAAGTGGAGTAAGTTTTCAACAATAGAATCAGAGTTATCAGGAGCTGGGCAGTACCAGAAATGTATTATAACCTTATAACTGGGATAACACCATGACAAAATATCAACAGAATATAATGCTAATTGTTTATATTAATCCATACATTACTTTATAAGAGAAATTCCCTAACCATGAGGGAACAATTTATTTACACATTGCCCTACTTAATGGAGTAGACCTTACAATAAGTTGTGTTAATGTCTCTCAAGAGAACACTTACATATTTGCACAGTACACATTTGTGTGAATCACTTCATTCTGGTCTCAGCACTAAAGAGAAACTGCAATTGTTCTTGATTTCATATCTGTAGAAAAAATATTGCGGTAATCCAAGTTGTAATGTTCTGCTTCACTCACTAGGGTACAAACTTAGTAGAGCATATATATGTGAGTAGAACAGAGCCAGTTTGATCTAGTGGTTAAGGCTCCAGGCTAGAAACCAGGAGATTGTGAATTCTAGTCCAGCCTTAGGCATGAAAGCTGGCTGGGTGACTTTGGGCCAGTCACTCTTTCTCAGCCCACGACGTCAGGCTTGGGCGACAAGCTGGTCGGTTAATTCCTGTTGCAACCAATGGACCAACATTCAGTTGATCAGAAAAAAAAGCAGACCATATACCTGAGGGAAAAAGCTAGGAAGAAAGGAAAAAAAGAAAAAAGAGAATTTATATATACATACATACATACACACACACACACGCACACTGTATGTGTGTGTGTGTATACACACATACACACACACATACATTCTACTCATTCATTCATTCATTCATTCATTCATTCATTCATTCATTCATATATATATGAATGAATGAATGAATGAATGAATGGAATCGAATCAAGCCCATTAAGATATCTAGACCACTAGAAGGCAGCAAAGAGTTAGAGCTTTCTGTATTTTTGCTGCCATCTAGTAGTGGTGCAGAGTTTTGCAGCCCAGATATGGTAGCCCTGCTAGAGATAGATGGAAACATTATTAAGGAAGTTATCCATTTTGATACAAAAGCTGCACATCTGAGCTTTCTATCCTCATGGTGGGGGAAAGGAGAAGGAAGAAAGCATTCAATTCTTCCTAAGGAAATCAGACTGAAGGGGAGAGCTTAAGAGCATTAGTTTTCCAGTTGGGAAAGCAGAGCAGAGACAGAAAGAGAAAAAAAGATAGATTCTGCTGCTTGTTATCTCTATTCCTAATGCCCCTAACCATCAATTCATTAAAAATTGCAGAGGACCTATGTTTCTAGAGCTGAATATTCTGTTAGATCAGATACATTTCTCCAAAATAAAAACAATCTCCCAACCTTTTCATTAATATTTAATCTATTTTACTCAGCTTCTTTTATTTACACAGATTTTCTCACTCTTTTAATGCATATTTGCAGGGAAATTGTCCACTAAACCCTGTATTAAAATTCTGGTAACTTTTGGTTGTTCCTTAAACTGAAATACATTTAAGAAATCTCATTCCAACTTTCGTATGAGAATGGAAAAACTCCATTCATAAATAACTCAAATAATTGGCTATAATAACTTACCTATGTTGTAAGAGAACTACAATTATCCCTTGGGTACTCATTATAACGCATCAGAAACTGAACACTGGAAATTGTCAAATGGATATGATCCACCTGGTTTTGAAATATCTCACCTATCTTTGAGAGCAATGATAAAACTCTCTTAACCTCATTTGGCCAACATATTGTAGCTCAAACACTTTTAACAAGAAAAAAAGTACATTATATGGCTGCTATCTAAAACTCTTAAAACAACTTCATCGGGATACTGGTATAAGACAGCTGCTTTAAAGAACTGCAAGCATCATTATTTTCTCTTTTTCATTCCTTAATTTATATAACAACCATTTCCCTGGCTTATTTGCAAATTGAAAATTCTTTTGATTGGGCTAATTCATTTTTACTTCCATTTCTCTTACTGTTAACAAAGACAGCTGCCATTAGAAAAGTTTAATTTGTTGTGAAATAATTTTATTTGGGGGGGGATTTCTTTAACTCTTCTTTCATTTTTATCTGATCTAAAATTGCCTGTGTTTTCTCTTCTCTCTCTCTCTCGCTTTTGTGTTTACATTATGCTGTATAAAATATCCCTTCATAAAAGCTTTACTAGTATCCCAAACCATTCTTATGTCTGTACCTTTATTAAGCTTATTATCAAAAAAAATTTTTAACTTCTTTTTACAATCTTCCATTACTGTTTCTTTCTGCAACAATGTTTCATTTAGCCTCCATCTGAAAGAACTGGTTTTCCTTTTAAATACTGAAGTCCCTGGACTGTGGTCTGAAAAAGTCTTTGGCAGTATCTCCACTTTGTGAATGCTAGTAGCCATATTCTTAGATATCCAAAACAGATAAATTCTTGAAAAAGATCTTTGTCTTTCAGAAAAATAAGTGTATTCTTTTGCATCACCATTTTTGTACCTCCATGCATGTACAAGCTCTAGATTGTCCATTATGTCAAAAAAACAAAACAAAAACCTTTTGATAATTTACCTTGTGTTGTTTTAATATCTTTCTCAGAGGTTCTGTCCTTTTGTGGACAAATTACTCCATGCTAATTTCCCATTAAATGCCAATTTTCAAATGGTAAGTCCATTAGTTTGTCCCTAAGTCCTTCATAAAAAGTTGTTTTATCCTCATTTGGAGCATAAATTCCCATTATCAAAGTCTTGGGTCCATGCAAAGTAGTTTCCACCCCAACATATCTACATTAATCATCAGTCAATCTCAATTCTGGTTGTAATTAGGGGCATATGTATGACGCTGAAAGTTGCCGGCCAGAAATGGCTGACGCTTCAGCGGTTCGAGTCCAGCCTTCATGTTAAACAGGGTGAGCTCGTTTCCTCCCCAGTTCCTGTCAACCCAACAGGTCGAAAACTCACGTGAGTAGATAAATAGGTACTCTCACTCCGGTGGGAGGAAAAATGCTGGCGGCGCCTTGGAAAAAGGAGTTGGGAGCAGTTGCCGGTAAATGCGAAACCGCGCTCGCCTGAAAAGGGCGCGAAGCAACGGAAACCCCGCCTCCTGCGCTCGCCAGCTGGGCTCTGCTCTAGGAAGGAGGCTCTGGCAAACCACTTCCGAAACACTTGCCTTGAAAACTGCAAGGACTCGTCCACGCAGTCACTGCAGAGTCAGTAATGACTGAGTGCAGATTAAAAAAAAAAATACAAAACAACTCAATTTCTCTTTTTAACTCCCACTGAAATAAATTCTTCACCCAAATTTTTGCAAATCAAATATTTTATAGCCTTTTTTCTAATATGCATTTCTTGAAGACAAATTACACCTTGTTTCAATTTTTAAAAAATAATGAAATATTTTCTTCTTTTGGGGGGAGCATTTACTCCATTTATATTCCATGTTAGGCATTTAAAATGTTTATGACAAAAACTTAGAAAAGTCTACATCTGTAGCGCCTAGTGTGGTGATCTCTTCCTCAATTTCTTGTAGCTGTTTAGGGTCCAGAGTGCTGGGGCCCTTTGTCATTTCCATTTGCATTTCTTCCAGTTCCCTTTAATTTTTTTTTAGAAATTCTGTTGCCTTTTGGACTGAATTCAGTCTGAACCTCTGTTGTTTAAAAGTGAAGATCACTCCTTCCAATTTATCCCACTAAAATGGTCTCTTTTTCTGTTTGAGCTTGTCAGTCAAAAAGAAATACTCTTTTCATTTGCGCAGTATTCTAATTGGCATTTCTTTAAGTACAATCATATCTGCATTATTAATCTTCAGTCTAGTAGTGAAATGCTTTAGCATTGGTACATTTCTTAGTTTTGCAAATCGCATGTTGATTCCATAGAATTTGTCAATTTCTGCCTCCATGTCATCCTCACCCCATTCCAGAAAATTTGTTAAGAAATTGAACAATCTTTTCTCCAGTGTCTTCTCCAGGATTCTCTGGAACTGCTCTAAATCTCAGGCAGAATTCTTTTTCTCTCAATTCCAATAACACCAAATTGTCTAAGTCCTTTTCCATCTCTCTGTTTATTATTTCTGTTTTACTTTCTAAAATTTCCACTTTGTCATAAATTTGTTTAACTTCTCCTGTAAGATGCCCTATAGATTCTTCAATTTTTTAGTAACTTCTCCTTTCATCTCCTTTTTCATCTTTATGAACCTTTCTTTCATTCTCCCTTCAGCGCACAACCAGCTCACTTTTGACAGATTTGACAGTTTCAGATACTTGCTTTCCCATTTCTTCAAACATCTGATCAAATATTTGTTGTAATATTCCTGGGTAATTCCCTTATGTTCACTTCATGTCTTTATTTGGTCAATGACCAGCAAATGTAAGAGAAAAAGGTTTCTTAGCCAAAAGGCCAAGTGTAGTATCTTTATCTGTTAGTTGCTCTAAAGAACCTCTCCTTCCCTCAATTTTCTTTGCAGCTTTTCTGGTGGTTGCCATTTTTTAATTTATAATCCAAAAGTAAAAGTAAGTAAAATTACAAAGATGATGGTAAAAAGCAGGTTTCTCTTTTTTTCCTCTTTCGCTTCTTCTATACCCTTAAGACTTTAGTCCAATCTGTCTTTCCGTAGTTTAAATGATACAATCCATCTCATATTACACTTATCTCCTTATTTTGTAACTTCAACCAATTATCTTTTCTGTTTGTTGTCAAACAATCAACATTCCCAGGAAAGCCTAGTCTGTTTATATAATTAATTTCAAGTAATGCCAAAAGCACTTTTGCCAAAAATTTTATTTTTCACATTTATACTGTCCTCTTTGTCCATTTGTAACTTTCCTAAGCAAAATCTTGATTAAGCTCTTTGCTGTTAAAGTCTTTTAAAAGTATTATTTTCCTTTTTGTTTTACTTCTTGTAATCCAGAAGGAAGGTTAACTCACTGAGATGTTTTCTTTGTCCCACTGTTTTCAAATACTTCTTTTCAACTATAAATTCAACTATTGCTGCACTGTCTCTACTACTTTGTAGGCATCTAATCCACCACAGAACTTCATCCAGAAGCCTAATTATATTAAAATTGCAAGATGGAAATACTATAATAACAGATAATCTAAAGATGCAAAAAATGTTTCATTAATACTACTCCAAATTATATAAAGGAGAAGAAATTCCCCTGGCAAAGCTGATGAATATTTAGAAATAGAAGAACAGAAACAATTAATAACTGATTACAATAAGGGAAGTTTGTGAAGCTATAAAAAAGGTAAAAACAGGGAAAGCTCCTGGACCAGATGGTTTTATCAGCCTCTTACAAGCATTTTGAAGCTGAATTATTATAACGGTTGTAAAACATGATGAATTCTATTTTACAAACTGGAAAGATACCAGATAGTTGGACGGAGGTTAATATAGCATTAATACCTAAAGAAGGTCAAGACTTTACTTAATCAAAAAATTACCACCCGATACCATTACTGAATAATAATTATAGCTTATTCACAATGATTTTAGCTGAGAGAATGAAGATGGTTTTACAGGACTTTATTCATGAAGATCAGTGTGGGTTTTTACCTAAAAGACAGTTGAGGGACAATATTAGAAATGTATTGGATATTTTGGAATACTTAGAACAACATCATGAAAAGCAAGCAGCATTTATTTTTCTTGATGCAGAAAAAACATTTAATAATTTCAACTGGACTTTTTTGCTTAAAATTTTGGAAGATATGGACTTTGGTGGGAATTTTATAAAATGGGTAAAATAATGTATACCTCATAAAAGGCACAGATAATTGTGAATAGAGAATTAACAAAACCCTATGAGCTACAGAAAGGGATTAAACAAGGATGCCCCTTGTCACCATTGCTATTTATTTTAGCTTTGGAAATATTGAACAAAGATATACAATGAGTTGAGAGAATTGCTAGAGTGAAGATTAAGAGAAACATAAATTACGGGTGTTTGCTGATGACCTAGTGATAATTTAGGAAGACCTCCTGGAAGGAATATAAATATTAATGGAAAAACTAAAGGATTTTGGGGTGTTAGCTGGTCTTAAAATTAATACACAAAAGATGAAGTTGTTAACAAAGAATATGGAAATGGAAAAACAAATGGAATTAATGGAAAAACTGGTTTTAAGATTGAGAAAAAAGTGAAATATTTGGGTATCACTATGACTAACATGAATTGTATGTTATACCAGAATAATTACGTTAAGACATGGAATGAAATTAAGAAGAACATGTTAAGATGGGAGAAATTACATTTGGGGAGAATTTCTGTGATAAAAATGAATGTTTTGCCAAAAATAATGTTTTTGTTTGAAACAATACCTATTATGACAACTGATGTACCATTTAAACAATGGCAGAAAGATATATCTAAGTTTGTATGGCAAGGGAAAAAGCCACGAGTTAAATATAAAATACTTCAAGATTCAAAGGAATAAGGAGGATTGGGACTTCCCGATTTGAAATTGTATTTTGCAGCCTGCTGCTTAGTCTGGATGAAAGAGTGGGTTTTGTTGAGAAACAGGAGAATTTTAGAATTAGAAGAGCACAACCTGAGGTTAGGATGGCATGTTTTTTTATGGTGCAATAAAGTTAAGGTTAATGTAGATTTTAAGAATCATTATATTAGAAGTGCCATATTGAGAATATGGAACAGATATAAAACCAGACTGTGCCTGAAAATGTCTTTATGGGTCCCAGCACAAGAAGCATTTTACAGGAAAGAAACAGTGGATAAAGAAAAATAGCTGAATTATCAGGAGTTGTTACAACAGGAATATAGAGAATATAAGGTAAAATCAAAAGAAAAATTGGCTGCAGAGAAATTTAGTTTTCAATGGTTTTTGTATGCACAATTGAGAGAAAGATTTAAGATAGATAACAGGACATTTGGAATTGAGCAGCAGAAGACAGAATTTGAATTATGTACAAATGATGAACATGTAATTTCTAAAATGTACAGTGGTACCTCGGGTTACGAATGCCCCCCTTACGAATTTTTCGCGATACGATCAGCTCCGGCCCCAAAAATTTACCTCGCCGTACGACCTCCACCCCACGCTACGAACCGGATCCGCGGCCATTTGCCCTGATGCCACGTGGTCGCGGCTTCCTGTGGGCAAGATCGCGGTAGCAAGGAGACGTTCGGTGAGGCTTGTGGTGTGTTTTGTGGCGTTTGGAAGCTTTTTGGTGTGCTTGTCAGCATGGCTCCAAAGAAAATGCAGAGCCGTATGTATTTACATTGAACCTTATGGGGACATTTGCCTCGCGGCGTGACCAAATTTGGAGGGTGGATTAGCCGTATTTACATTGAACCTTATGGGGAAATTTGCCTCGCGGCGCGACCAAATTCGGAGGGCGGAATGGATTAACCGTATTTACATTGAACCTTATGGGAAAAATTGCCTCGCGGTGCGACCAAATCGAGTTGCGATCAGAGTCACGGAACAGATTTAATTCATAACGCAAGGTACCTCTGTATAAACTTTTACTGAAATTTGAAATGGAAGAAGAACAAGTGAAAAACTATGATAAAATGGACTAAGAACTTTGGATACAATATACTGATGGAACAGTGGGAAATTATATGTTGAAAAGGATTGAGATTTACATTATATTATAACCTAAAACATAATTTTTATAAAATATGTACTGATGGAATATAACTCCAGAAAAAATTGTCTAGAATGTATAAAGATACTTCAAATTTATGTTGGAAATGTGGACATGAAGGGTTATTTTATCATGCCTGGTGGACTTGTAAAAAAGCCAGAAATTTCATATCTATATAATGATACAAAGAATTTTAAAGATCAACAGCCAACTGAAACCAGAACTTTTCTTGCTGGGATTAATGGACAGTCAGTTAGAAAAGAGCCATGGAGGATTATTTTTATACATGATCACTGCTGTGAGACTATTATACAGGCAAAAATGGAAAGACTCTGAAATACCCACAATGGAAGAATGGTTGGTGAAGATGACAGAACTAGCAGAGATAGTAAAACTAACTTATTTGATTAGGGGAAGATCAACAACTACATTTATCAGTGACAGGAAACCCCTTATGGACTTTTTGTTAAAAAAAAAGAAAAGAAAAATGAACATGATTTATGGGTTTTAAGATTAGAAAGGGTAGCTTATGGTAAGAAGGAAATTAAGATGTAACATTGGAGCGAGAGGGTAAAATACAAATGCATTTAAAACCACTGCCAAAAAGATTGGAAGCCGCTTCTCTATAACCTTTTCTTTTTTTTTCTATTTCTATTTTTTTTATTTTTCTCTTACTTATTCACTATTCTTTCTTATTTTCTTTGTTTCTTTTCTAATACTTGTAATGTTTTTATCTTGCTAAAAATTTCTTCAATAAAATTATATTCAAAAAAAGAACTGCAAGCAGATGTTATACAGTATCTGCAGCTCTATATCCTCTGAAGTATCATCCTTATTTCTTTGATATGATATTTATACATCATATATTTGGACTCAAACATGAAACACTTCACAGTCCTACTTCTAACACTGCTATCAAGGAAGAGGAATCTATAGTTCCCTCTTTACTTCAATTGCTTAACATGCTGCAATCTATTTTACTTCCTCCAAGTGGAAAATCTCTGCAGTTTTTTTGACATGACCAAACACATTCCTCATCATGGCACTTATTATTTCAACTCAGCTATTAATCCAGTTATTACAAGATTTAGGGAAACATGCCCAGGAGCAAGCACAGAGTAGGCATTCTTCCCTGTAGGCCAAAATACTTTCTGTTCTTTCCCCAACAATGTATGAACTGTAAGATGCATAAAATATTGCCTTTAAAAGAATATATGTTAATTGGATTCTTCTAATACTCTCTCTCCAATATAGTATTTGAATCACCCAGAACTGGTATCAGAGATAGGGATATCAGGGATACAACCAACCTCTCAAAGTGGGGAAGGAAAAAATGTATTTTATGACAAATAACATATTAATATAGAGATTTAGTTAGGTATCAAGGGTACAGAAAGAAATAAAAATGTTTTTTAAAGTTATAAACCCTGACTTGATATCCTCTAAGCACCATTATCTAGATGAAGCTGGGGTAATAAAAATGGGAAAGTAGAAGAATCTACCTGGATTTAAGCAAACGTTCACATAGTCTACCCTATTCCTCACAGCCATTTGTCTTCCCCATATCCAAATATTGTTCTCTTTTCATCTGTTTAACTATTCCTATTCTGCTCAAACCATTTACTTGATTTCTTCATGGTATTTTTGAGATAAGATATACCATACTGAAGGTTAATCATTCAGAACTCCAGAATAAATACGAGAGGAACGTGAATTAGGACAGAGCTGAACTACAATAGACCTAAATTAGGTCTACAAATCCTGAAACAAGTGAGGTGCATTATGATCTGCAGCACCACATAAGACTTGTTATCCTTTTTACCTCAACATTTGACAGTTGTCTTTTAATTATCAGTTCTTGCTATTTTTGTTTTTTAATGCTTGTACACTTTTTTGAGTGGTTCTTTACTGTTGAAGAAAAACAAAAAAAAGAGATACACACACACAGGCACTTGAACTGTGATTAACAACAAAGAGACCTGCCTGTTGATCAGGTGTATGGGACCTCCACATACTCTACCACATACCCCACCTCAGCTATGATTTCCTTACAGGGAAGGTAGGAAATGTTTTTTACTCATCCTTTTGAAGGACAGAATACAGATCAATTGGAGGGGAGTGAGGGAGAAAAGAAATGCATATGTAAGTTCTTACTCAAGTTTCTAACCATTCTGAGAAAATACATAATTGGGACAAAGCATTTGCAGGAGTACGGGCCAAGTGATCATGTTTGCATATCACTCACTTTCAGACTGTAAAAATGTACTAATGTACTAATCCAATCACACTGTTAAAAGCTGAATCTATGATATAAAGCATTGTTAAGTTATCAGGCCATCTTAGAAATATGCTTGAAATATCAATGATAACTATATGCATTTCTAAAAAATAACTACTTATAAGTTATAATTATTCATTTGATTATGAAGGGTAACCATTATCAAATTATTAAAAATATTTTCCCTAAGTATACAACAGTATTTCAAGACAAAGAACAGCAGCATGATTTATTTCTAGATATTTTTTAGAATGTGACCCAGTTTAAATACATATAAACACAGTATACATATAAACAAACAGATCCATTCATCCTGCCATTCAAAGCTGTCTGGAAACAAAACTATTCATACAATAGGTGTCTAAATAACATGCTCTACCAATTGGTTCTAGCTAAGGTGTACTTATTTTATTCTTAGGGAAGCTAGATTCCTTGAATTCACTAAATACCTTCTTGCAATTGATCAGACAGGAGAAATTTCATTTTTCAGAATTTTACCTTCTGAGTCATAAAAAAATCACCCAGAAAATATTTCCAGAACCCCTTGAGCCTGGAGTGTAAATTAAAATGACAAGTAGCAGATGCTGGGCAATGTGTTATAGATCTATTCATTAGAAAGCATCATGGACTATATTGCTGAGGCAAAATGGAAAAAAAAAAACTTTGAAAAACAGTTCTGCTGTTTTCAAAACGGCTGAATCCTGTCTAGAAACCACTTTGTATGGGTCAAAATTTCCACAGTTCAGAAAATATTGCTTCTGTTCGCAAGACTATCTGCAACTAAAATGTGGTCTATATGTAGACGGATGAAGCTGATGGAATCCATCAAAATATCTCCTTACTACTACTGCTTCTATTATTACTTGTCCTCCTGTTCCTTCTCTTCCTCCTCCTCTTCCTCCTTCACTTTGTTCAGGTTCTCCACAACCACAAATATCTGAATGACTACATTTTCCCCTGAAAAAGGAAAAGCACAAAATACTCATATCAAAAATTTCACATTTAGTCTGAATTCACTGTGTTTAGAAGAGAACTACAGACAGAGAATTAAATTCTAGCTTGGAGAAAACTATTTGCTGAAATAGACTTATATGCTTGGCAAACATGAAAAATGTTAAGGAGACTGCTTAATATGCTTAATGTATGCCAGTTTCATAAACTTCCTAATAGCAGAGGAAAATGCTTGTAAAATCAAATCAGATGAAGCTGTTTAACCAGAATGAAGACATGCTGCATGTCTTGCTTTCATCCAATCACGTCTCACCCCAAATGCCAACTCCTGACTCCTTGCCACTACCCTATACTGAAGAATTCTCACAGAAAAAAAAAAAAAAGACTGTTTTAAACATCTTTCCCAATCACTTCAAATTTTCTTTGTGCCCATGCAAAACTGTGGGACATCCATCTGAGGTTTTGGTACAGTATTATGCTATTGGTTGAAGCTGGACTACTGAAGCCATCCTTTTCTGGCAATATGAACTGAATAAAGCACACAGCTCTGCACCTGCTAACTGTGCATTATCAGCAGATTCTCAGACCTTGAAGTGTCCTTTAAAGCTGCTGTACTGATGAGGCAAGGCAGGTACTGATCAAGGCTGGTTGGAGAAAAAGCTGATATTAAGTCAATTTCCTTACAATGCTACTAGCAAGCTGGGAACAGCAAACTCATATGCAAGAAAAGGGGGGGGGGGTTTGTCTCTGAAACAGAATAAAAAGGGCTGCATCTGTGGCAATATAAAAGCATATATTTCCAAATATCTCTTGTTCACACACATGCTTCCGTAAACCTAAATGCGTGTGACCTGAGATTTGCTCATCTAATATTTTTTCTTTGCTTCAAAGTAATTATGGGAGAAGTGGAAGAGCTATGTGATCTGGAAAATGTTGAAGGAGGGAATATTTAACTCTTTCTGTCATGTTATTGCTTTAATTAAATCACTTACACTGTTTCCAGCAATTATGCCACACTCCTAATGTACACTGGAAGTTGTCACTGTCCCTCCAACTTTACCTATGTGACCCCAATGTAGCTTCAGAAACTGTACAGCTCTCCCTGTGAAAAAAAGTTTATCTCACAATTTATTTACCAGGAAGTGGTTGTGGTGATTCACTAGTTCCTAAAATAACCCTTATATGAAACAGTGTCATCCTGTGGGATCTAGGAGGTATGCCTTCTCTGTCACAGCACCTGCCCTATGGAATAGCTTCCTTCCTCGAGGTTCAGGAAGGCCCCAAGTGTGTTGGCCTTTCAGAAAGCTGGACCACGATGTTAATGGAGCCCAGTCTGTGTTTGGTCTGCTTGATTAAGGAGTTTTTAGCTGACTTCTTTACTGTTTTTATCATTTTTCTATTGTTTTTGTGTATGGTTTCATATTGTTTGTTGCCCAGCATTCATTGCAAGATGGGCAACCCTATAGATCTGTGTAGTTAATTAAATAAATAAATACCATCCTACCAAATTATTTATCCTCAACCTCACCATGAGACAGCTAATAGGAGTGCACTTCTCTGGTCTGATGTAAACTGTACTGCATAAGGTAACAGTGCTGATAATTTGTTATAACACATAACATCCTACTGTAAATAGGAAAGGCCCATAAAGTCTCTGTCCAGATTCCAAATGCTTAAATTCCTAATAAGATATGTCAAATAACAATTTACAATAATTTTTACAGCATATTGTATTATGGTTCTGAATCATAAGTCATCAGATTTCTTAATGGAATAAGTAATGAAAGCTAAAAGAGGACATTTTTTTCAAAAGGAGGCAACATGGAGTGATTGGCCACTGGACTTCGGACCCATGATTCATGCTTCTCTTTGCTCTACTCGCCCTTCACTGTATGAACTGAAATATACCATGACTGCTATTCTGTTCTTATAGATATCACTATGCTCACATATCCCCACCATAGGTTGTCTGAGAGGTATGGCAACCTGTTATTACTATAACTCCAGCTGGCCTTTCCCATACCATTTGGCATCAGAGAAATGCTAAACTATATTCTGCTTTGAAATTTTAAATTCAGCACAGACTGAGAGTGACTCTAGGTCATGTTGGTTCTAAGGCTGTACTATAATGTCATTGGAAGTCAGAAACTCAGCTGTAGTAGAACTTCTTTTAGTTAATCCATGGGTAGGTGGGATTAAGCTGTGGGATACAATGACTTGTTTTAAAGTTGCAAAAGTTCCTTAATTTAGCGAGAGCTGGACCCATGTTTTGGCTTTTGTTAAGTATTCAAATTGTACTGTTTCATTCAAGAATGTCTCCATGAGGATTGTACTATATCATTTGACAAACTCTGACCTTGAACATGCAAGAAAACTGGCAATCCCTCCAAACCTTGGCAGACATAATACAGAAAATGGAGTTGTACCAGGTATACACATATTTACTACAAGCTTTACTATAAATTTCCATGCAAGTACATGGAGAGTTTGCCAAACCAAATGATCTCCCAGCCAAGTTCTGCTTCTTCTCTGACACTACTTTCTTGAATACCAAACTCTCAGTGTATATATTGTGGTCCATGATGGAACTTTTCTAAAAGCTGCTTTAAACGGTGGCTCCAAGAAGGAAAAAAAACAGCATTATTGTGTAGCAAATTCTACTAACAGAACAGTGACCTTTTCTTAGTCTGTGCATCTAAATATAGGATCCAAATTAATTAACATACTTGCTACTGGACTTGTGACCAGATGAAGCAGGATGCTTCGGTAAGATTCCCAATGACTCCAGTAATAATGCAAAATTAAGTATGCATAGATAAAAGCAAGCAGCTGGCCAGGGCATCTCAGGCAAACTCATAAAAGGGAAAAGGAAAAGGAGTTTGCAACTCACAAAAAGTCTTTCTTCCCTTAAGAGTTTAAATATGTATGAGCAACGATGCACACAAGTCAGAATGAAAATTCTGAATGGATCCCCTACTAGGTGCCCTCAAATCTAACTGCAAGCAAAAAATAAGCTGCAGAGATGATAAATATTGATGTTTTCTAAAGAAAAAAATAGCTATAAATAGGTTTTCATATTTAAAACAGCTTTGACAGCAAATCCTTTGAAAAATAGCTTGATTTACTATGAAACCTTAATACAAACAAATCAGCTGAGGTCCATATAATTTCTATTAAACAAAATGCATTAAATACATTTTTAATGCAAAAAGGAACAATAGTTTTTTAAAAAAAACTATCTGAAACTAAGCCAATCCTAAATACTATGGACTGAGCCCTATTGGATGCAGTAAGGCTTATCCAAATAAAGTTCTACTGAGTTTGGCTAGATGCATTATAACTTACATCATAAATCATACATTATTTTTATTATTTGTGGACATTTTATCAGATCTAGAAACTAGCAAGGCAGTACATAGACCAAAATCCAGAAGATTCCATACTCTTGTCTGATACCAGGATCATTCACAGAGCCAGTCATTCATTCTTTTAATTCACTTCATTTCTTAGATTTCTATTTCACCCTCCTCCAGGAGTACAGGACTCCTTCCTCCAATTTTATTTCCAGAACAACAACACTGTACAATAGCTTAGACTGAAAGATAATGACTGGTTCAAGTTATCCAGTCATCTAGGGAGCATTCATAGCTCTGCATTCTGGACTCAGCTGCAGCTTCCAAGTGGCAGCTCATATAGAAAGCATTACAGTAGTCCACCTGTGAGGCCTCCCAGTCCAGGAATGGACACAATTGGCAGAGAAACTAAACCTGTACAAAACCTGTGCTGCCACCTGATCCCAGAGTGGGACCTGAGAGTCCAGGCAGACCCCCACATTGCACACCAGTCTTGAGTAGGGCAGTGCAACCCCATTTAGGAGCAGAGGCTGAAATTCCTCTGAACCAGGTGGTCCAAGTACCCACAACCAGGCAGCCTCCATGCACTGGGACAAGACCTTTACATGGGGAACAATGGCTACTAGTGGGACGTCCAGGGGAAGCAAGATGAACTGAAGACACCTCTGTGAAAAGTGTAGCCAATGACCACAGCAAAGACTGAAGAACTGGTGAGCAGACTGGTTCTTTGGAGCCTCTACAAATAAGGAGAGGATGGGACATCACTTGCATGTGGTCTGAATGGTGCTTCTTGCAAGGAGACCACAGGACAGCAGTCTTCCGCGGGTTTAAGCACCAGGAGACAAAGGCATTAGCCATCTTGCTCGTAACCATGGCACAGCCTTTTAAAGGAACTAAGTTTGCAAGCCTCACCTTCTAATCACTTTTGGAAATTGCCTATTAACCATCTTAAAGCTATTAGAGACCTTCGGAATGACAAGTTTGAAAAGTTGCCGGGTGAGTTTAGCTTCAGCTCTGAACTAAAGAAAAATTAATTACAAACTTAAGAACTTAAAGAATATTTAAAACAGTAAAAAGCTAAATATGATTTTGAAATGCATTAAGGGTTCACTTAAATTTGGAATATTGATTTTTACTATAAGATTTTGGAAATAACTATAAAAAATAAATAGCTTCTTGCGGGTACCAGAATTGTTTTGGCTATCTTGGTTTACAACAAAGATAAGCGACTTTATGATTTTAGAAACTGAACGCTAAAGATTCTAAGTAGAAGAAAAAAAATTACAAGCCTGCTTTTGGTGTCAGTTAACAAAACGTCCTAACACTGAAAATATTAAAAGAGATTTTTGAAGAATGGAGGCAGAAATTAGTAGCTATAATATCAATAGCGTCAGTAATGATATCTGCTTCTATGGATAGATTATGTCCAAAAGATGTTAATGAGGGAATGACAGATGTGGAGCAAATTTGGTCTGACAAGACAGAGAAAGTACCGAAAGTGGAATTACAAAGGACAGGCCAAGAGAATGATTTGGAAAAGGACGCTTTATTGGATATACAAAAGAAACTGGCTGAAGTTTTAAAAATTAAAGTTTTCTTATTGGATCTACAAAAGAGGCTTGTTAAATCCTTGAAGAAGTCTGTCCAAAAGGATAAAGAATAATTGAAGACAAATCAAATCCTATGACAATATTTTGATCAAAGTTGGCTTATTTGATCAAGATTAAAATAAGACATTTTTTGCAAAGTTCTGGCAACCCTTCACAGACTTTTTGCAGGTTTGAAAAGTTGATGTTTTATGGATTTGCTTATAGGTAAGGGATGGGATATGGGATGAGGAGATATCTGTTTATAACATTATAGGAGGTGAAGAGTTACTAAATTTGTCTATAATTGTTGTAATGAAGGTAGGAAATCACTTCTTCACATATTTCTTTTCTTTTTATCATATTCTTTCTTTTCTTACTCTTTTTCTTTTTTCTTGCACTTATTTTTTCTTACTATTTTTTCTTTCTTTAAGTTTAGTTTGTATTAATTTTTATTATTGTAATCAAAGTCCTTAATAAAAAATTATATGCAAAAAAGAGAGCGATGGCTACTAGCCTTGATAGCAGTTTGACTGCCTCTGAAAGCCATCTGCTGGGAGACTAATGGGCTTCCTTGTGCAGTTGGTTGACCATTGTGAGAACAGACTCCTGGAGTAGATGGGCCAGGAGTTAATTCCAGCTGGGCACTGCTTCTGTACTTATGACAGCATCACCTGGCTAGCCAAGGGTCAAGATGAACAATTGTGTGTCATCAGTGTATTGATGATACCTGACCCTGAACTGATAGATGACCTTTCCCAGTAGTCTCGTGTAGACATTAAACAAGAGGGATCAAAGTATCAAAACCTGTGGCACCACACAAATCATGGGCTTCAGACTCAACCTCTCACCAACACTCCCTGGAATTAGCTTCAGAGATAGGAAGGGAGCCACTGTAACACTGCCTCCCACCCCAGCTTCTTGCAGTTGGTGCAGAAGAATACCACAACTGATGGTATCAAAAGCTGCTTAGAGATTGTGGAGAACCAGTGCAGAGGAAAACAGAGATAAAGCTGGCAAAAGTATGCAAGAGCTTAGCCTACAATAAATGACATTTCAGCCCTGGGGAAAAAGGGAGCATGAGAAAAAAGATCAAGTTGACTCCACCTTGGTTCAGTATAGAATACAGGTAGTTCTCAGCTTATGTCCATTCATTCAGTGACCACTCAAAGTTACAGTGGTGCTGAAAAAATGTATGTATGTATGATCAGTCCCCGAAGTTCCGGACATCGCAGCACTCCCAAGAGTCACTTGACTGGGATCCGGGCACTGTTGTATGGAGCCACAGTCACATGATTGCCATTTGTAACCTTCCCTGCTGACTTCCCACAAGCAAAGTCAATGAAGAAGCCTGCAGGGAAAGTCACAAGTCACTCTGGTAAATCACTCCTCCCTGCAGCACCCCCCCCCGCACACAGCCTCTGCTAACCCTCCCAGGCTTCCCCTAATTCATGCACCGCCTGCATTGGGCCCCCAAGCCCTGCCCTGGCCTCCCTCAATTCACATGCGGCCTGCGCCAGCCCTCCCAGCCCTCCCTTGACTCATGCATGGCCTGTGTCAGCCCTCCCAGGAACACACAACTGTCTCCTTCAAGGCTAATGGAACCACCTCCTCCCTCAAGTAGGTGCTTACCACCACAGGTACCCAACACATGTCACCTCCCAGGTGGCTTTCACCAGCCAGAAGGGAAAAGGATCTAAAAATTAGAAGGCTGGATTAGCACTCCCAAAGATCCTGCTCACTTCTTCAGGAGTAACAGGATCAAACTCTTCCCAGCTAACTAAGCAAAGTCCTGCCTCTACCACCAGCCCAGACAGAGTCCAATTCTGAGGACTTTACCCATCAGATACCTAGAATATTCTTCACCCCTGGCTCCTATTGCTTCCAGCACTCAGCAGCCCAAGGAGCCAGGTAAAAGGGGTACCAACCACACAAAATACACATACATACTCATGTACCACATATAACAACTACTCACTCCTCAGTTACTTCCCCTCAAAAACCCAATCCCCCAGTCTAGTCCAGAATGGTCCAAGATTAAAACTCAGGCCAAGGGATTATATGAATGTTTCTCTAAGTTTATTTTATCCTAACAATCTGCTCTGCAATGTGATGATTTCTCATGGACATTTACTTTTCATCTCATGGAGAAACTCTTTTCTGTCTAGTAACTACCAGACAGAGAGCCACTTTGGTGTAGTGGTTAAGGCACCAGACTAGAAACCCAGAGACTGGGAGTTCTAGTCCCACCTTAGGCAGGAAGCCAACTGGGTGACTTGGGCCAGTCACTGTCTCTCAGCCCTAGGAAGGAGGCAATGGCAAGCCACTTCTGAAAAACCTTGCCAAGAAAATTGCTGGGACTAGTCCAGGCAAGAACAAGCATGAAACTAACTAAAGAAACTGAAACATTCACCCCCAACTGGTTAGGTCCAATAATCTACTAAATGTAGTGATATGAATATGTGTACATCTAGGATTTTCATTCATTATTATGAGATGCAGAACTATCACGACAATGATTGCTGGTTATACCCATTTTACCAAGCACTGATCTTTGCCTTGAAGTTTCTGTAATCAAGGGAGATAATTGAGAGGCTTGTGCCTACAGACTGTATTGCTTCATTGAGCCAGATCTGGATACAAGACATTTTCCAGAGGAAACTAGAGTTGGTGTCAGCACCTGAAATTCTTTGGTAGCTGTCACAGTACATTGTTCATACCTGGTATCTATTCCCCTCTACACACTAAAAATGATCTGAGCTGGCATTCTGAACAAATCAAGTGGCTGGATCAAAATGCAAACATCCATTACTACTTGATATGCTTGTACTATGTCTAGAGGATTTGTTACCGCAGGCTCCCTGGATTTTAGAGCCAGCTACACCACTGGGCTAAAAATATTAGGTGGATGGCAATATGCGACTGTAGGTACTAGATGATATAGATGGGGCAATGAATCTGGAAAAAGGCCCCAGCTGCACTACAGTTCAGTGTCCTTACATCTTGAACCACAATACTTTAATTTTACTATAGGAATTCTTTTTAGACTTTTTTAAAAAAAAGTGGATATGGGTAGTGGCAACGGATTATGAGAGTTTAATCCAACATATTTGTAGAATCCTATACTGTACTCCAAAATTTGCAGACTAAACTCGAAGTTTCAAGGGCACTGTCTAGGCTGCAGTACCAGCTTATTTGAGTACTTAGTTGATCCCAAGAGCCAATGTAATAAAGGATAGGAGATGTAGAAAAGCCAACTGGAATTACAGAAGCTGACATGCCTGCTCACTTTAAAAGTCTGTAGTTGTAATCCAAAGAAAAACAATACTTACTGACTATGCAGAACCATAGTTTGTTTGCAGGGTTCTATACAGCTAAAGTTCTATAGCTAAAGAGGCAGTACATTCTTCAGTGTAAAAAAAACAGTAACAGGAAATACTACAACAAAAATAACAAGTCATTTTCCAGTTATATACGTACATCTCTGGCTTGAATGAATATATTAATGGATCTGTGTGTGTGTGTGTGTGAAGAGAGAGAGAGAGAGAGAGAGAGAGAGAGAATCCTTTTTTAAATCCCTAATGTATGTTTGCAAGATTGTGTTGTGTTCAGATAGAAGTGGAACAACAGGCAAAAACAAGCACCTTGAAATACAAAATTTGACTCAGAGGCAAATCTATTGCTTGCTGGACTTTTAAAAAACTTGCAGACACAATGAGTAAAGAATTAGTCTCTTAACAATGACTTCAATCAACATATTCCAAGACATGCAGTATTGGACTGGAGAATTGGTGCTTGAGAAAAAGAATGAAAGAAATATACAATTGTGGCTATGAAGAAGTTGATATATACTTTCCATCAGCTATTTTATATAGTTGTTAGCCAATCTGAATTAAGTGAAAGAACCAGGAACAAGTACAGCAGCAGCAGGATGAGAAATCTCATTATATACCATTTTTCAAAAAAATAACTCAAACATTAGTCATAAAAAAGAAGCCAAACAGTCACACCAGATTGTTCTGCCTACAACAACACCCTCAATAAGGTCTTACCATTCTTTAATTACTAGAGATATGAGACAAACAGGAAGCCAAGAACATATCAACTGTGGGAGCTCTTTTGCTATATGAGCTAGAGGTGCTGCAGCACTGTGGTGAGACAAAAACTTGATATTACAGTCTAAGATAGACCAGGTAAAGATAGATTTAACTTACCCTGAGCATTTGCATCATGACCAATATAAAAAGCAATCTGATGCAGAATCTAATACCCAGTGAATAATTACTCAGAAGACTTAGGGGTTTTCAAGAAATCAGGTAAGAGCACCAGCAGAAATAAGTTGACAGATAAAAGCAGGTTAGGCAGGGCCTTCTTTCTAGCCTGCAAGCAGATTTCCTAGCCCTAGTCTCCAAGCTAGTCTTTCACTTCATTTCACTCCCCTCTCTTATTGTGTTCTGCTCCACTGTAAAATTGTCTATACAGTAGTGAATGATGTGATGGTATGCTGGATTTATTAAAAAGACCACTCTCCATCTCACTGCAAAAGTCACCTTGGACAGAGACAGTAGTCACATGAATTGGCTCCAAAACAAAAAAAGATAGGAGTTGTGTAACGTAGAGCCCATTGCTGAAAGTTGGTACAAAGTCCTGCCTGCCTTGCATGCTGAACTCAACAACTGGATCATATTAGTATGAACATGGTACTGAACATTACAGTATATACTTTTGAAGGAACAGTAGTAAGAACAAATTATTCATTTTAGCTGAAAAAAACAAGAGAAAGTCAAGTATGATCATTCCTTGCTATGTAACCTAAGTAATTCTGCCGAGCTTTGGGCATGTTTTCCTCTCTTTCCAAAAGAACTCTTATTACATTGGCCTAAAAATATAGTAAGGACATTCCCTTTCTAAAAGAGACTGGACCAAAAGTCTTGAGTCCACCATTTCTCACACTAGCCAATCCCATCAGAAAATATGCCAACAGAATATTCTACTCTCTCCAAGTTGTTACATTCTTTTCCTGGAATGTGCCAATCTTACCATTCTAAGGGTGATTTGTGATTATTTCTGGAACAGGAAGTGGCTCATGGTGTTCTGCATATAGTCCAACTCCAAAAGTCCAAAGAGAGAGAGAAGGAAGGGAGAGGAGAAAGGAAAAAAGGAAGGAAGGAGAGAAGAAGGGAAAGACAAGACAAGACAAGACAAGACTTCTCTCATATGCTAACCAAAATTAGTCTTATATTGCTTACCAGCTCTTAATTTATATTTATGCTAAATAAAGAGAATTACCTTTTCTTAAGAGAACCAAGGTGGAATGTGGAATTTACAACTTAGGTCAGTTACAGGTAGTCCTCACTTAATAACAGTAATGGGGGCTGGAATTTCCATCAAGCAATGTGGTCATAATGTATGATGTCATGTGACCGCATCACCTAGCAATGGCAACCCCAGCAGGCAGGGGGTGGGTGCTGCGGGCAGATGGGTGGGCATTGTGGCACAAGTGTGGGCTAGCGGGGGAACTGATGCTATGGTGAAGCACTAATGTAGGCAGGCAGGATAGTGGGCTCTGCACCACAGTGTGGGCGTGGATGGGTGCTGCGCAAGTGCAGCCAGGCAGGCAGCTGCCTGCCTGCCTGGGGCCTGCACTTGCCCTGCCGCCTGAGGGCTCCTCAGAAGAAAAAGTAGCAGGAGAAACTTATGGGAGTAACTTGCAACCTTCCCTGCTGGCTTCCCCAATGACTTTGCTTATGGGAAGCCAGCAGGGAAGGTCTCAAACGGTGATCACTGCAGGATGCTGCGACTGTTGTAAGTGCAAGCCAGTTGCTAAGTGCCCAAATCACAATCACATGACCGTGGAGACACTTTGATGGCTGCAACTTTGAGGACCAGTTGTAAGTGCCCCCTCAATTCAGGACTGTCATAATTTTGAATGGCTGCTGAATGAGTGGTCACTAAATGAGGACTACCTGTAATATGATTAGATAAAGATCTGAAATATAGACCAACAGCCCTAAGTATTTCAAAACCCCTGTAGTATTAGAAGATTTAATATGTGCTTTACAAAATAGTAGGTCTGTAACAGGTATTTATAAGTAGTTGCAAGAATATACTAAATTATGCACTTCCAGCATAAATGGAGGTATGTAATAATAAACTGGAATGCCCAATATATTAAAATTAATGGAAAACCGTCTTGGGAACTATATGTCACAATTCTATTGATGAAAACTTATGTTTAATTCAACAAATGATATCTGTGAGCCTTTTTGGATGAAACTTGAGGGTTTGGCTAATTAATGGTGATATGATATTCAAAATGCAACATTGGTTTAAATGGTGTGGCCTTGGATGACAATGGCTCCCTTTTGGACAGACATTTCTGTGTTCTTGAAAAGTCACTGGCTTCATATACTCATGTTCTTTTGAAGTTAACAGTAAGGGAATGAAATGGATACAGGTAGTCCTTGCTTAATGACTATTTGTTTAGCGACTGTTTGAAATTACAATGGCACTGAAAAAAATAGCTTATAACTAGGTTCCTTGCACTTACGACCATCGCAGCATCCCCATAGTCAGGTGATGGCGATTCAGGTGCTTGGCAACCATCACAGATTTACAACAGTCACAGCGTCCCGTGGTCACATGATCACTATTTGCGACCTCCCCAGCTGGCTTCTGACAAGCAAAGTCAAGGAGGAAGCTGGCAGGAAGTCACAGGTCACAGTCACATGATGTCTTGCTTAATGACTGCAACCGGGACTGCCAGAACTGCCATCACTAAGCAGAGCAGTCACATGATGTTTCGCTTAATGACTACTTTGCTTAGTGACAGTTGCCAGTCCCAATTAGGGTCGTTAAGCGAGGACCACCTGTATTGTATAATTTTATGATTTAAAAAAAAAAAACCCAAACCCTGATATTACAAGGTTGGAAGGACATTCTGCATCAGTTATTCAATGGTCTGAAGAACTTATCTCTCTTTTTATATTTGAACAAGCATTATATCATGGGAGTCTCAACTGGAGGACTATTCAGAAATCCGGATTGTACATATTAACTTCTATGTTTGATTTCCCATTTTGTTTTCTTATTGTTAAGTAAACTGACTTAAAAGTGACCGGCGTATAAAATAACATGAATGATTAATTCTGAACACTGCTCCATTTAAAGGTTTGAATACATCTAGTAACCAGCCATTTCAGTTACACTTGTTTCTCAAGGATGTATATCTGGCACTAAAGGTACTTTCTCATTGGAAAAATGTTCAATAACATTCTGAGCTCACACAGAGACATATTCCCAGATTCCTTGGAACATGAATCTGAAAATATTGACAAAGGTATACACTTTTGTGCAAACTATTCTGATGATTCCCTTAGAATAGAAAAATAATTGTTCTAGATTTGTTATTTGAAGAATCCAGAACTCCATTTTGCAGAAATAAGTATTCTACAAATAGTGTCTTTAATACATTATGTACTTCCCCTGCTACCTCTATGTACCCCACTTCAATGCTGAAATGCAGTGCTAATTAAGGTGGAATGTTTACATTCTCGGATAAATTATGTAAAATCCTTAAGAGAAAGATATTTTAAAAAATATATTTAACATCCACAAAAAAACCCTGCAAGGATATCATATGATAATGACATGGCAACCATGAAACATATTTTATTTAAAGATAGTGATTTCAAAATGTATATCCCACCCTTCAGCCATATGATCTTAGGATAGCTAATAGTTTTGTAAAAGCATCTGAAAACACCTGAAAAAGTAAAATCACAGTATAAATTACACAAAATGTAAGAGTAGATGCCAAGCAATTTTTTTCCTGCAGAAAGCATTTCAGAACTAAAGCACTACAGCCAAATATTTCCTCCCCCAACATCCTTCTCTTAACAGCCAACCTAAATTTATTATAACAGGTATTTGGGTCTTTGTAAAAAGAAAGCCAGTTCTTCAAGTTATCTGGTTCCTAAGCATCACCACTTTAAACTGTACTCAAAAATAAATCAGATGCCAATGACGTATTTTCAAATCTGGCAAGATACACTTCCTTGGACCAGTCCCACTTACCTAGCAGCCTAGAGATGTATTTTTTAAAATATCTATCCAATATATCAGGATCATTCTGGATATTGTTGTTAAATGGGGGAACAGATGGGAACAAAAGAGAATGAATCACAGAATAAGCTTCAGTTTTGGCCTGGGAATGATGTTCAGTCTTTTTTGGCAAGGCAATATACTTATTAGATCAAAGACTATTGAAAACAGATAAATGTTCTAATTGCAAGGACAAAACATTTGGCTCGGTCTTTGCCTTGCTTATGGCCAGTGTCACCAATCCCACCTCAGCCAACAATATTTTTGAAGGAGACATGATTTCACTGCCTGGTAAAGCAGGAAAAAAGAATACTGTACTCACTCACAGTTGTACATGAGATACCTTCATTGCAGAGTTTTCCAGGCTTGGAGGGGAGGAAGGAGACTCAAGGGGAATGGGAAGAGATATTTCACATCATAAAATTAGGATGAAGCAGCAAACTTTCTGCTTACATGAAGGTGCTCAACTACTCGAGTGATTTACTTTGATTATGCAAACATAGATTATCAGGGTTTCCCCCCCACCCCCCAGCAAACCCAAGGTCTTTCAGCAGTAGTTTTTCAGCAAGACCCTTATAGGGCTCTCTGTGATTATCAGGGTTAAGAGCTGATATTATATCTAAACTGTTGTATGAAAACATTAAAAATCAGCACTCATCTTGCTTACTCAACAACCGAGCATCTTCCCTGTTTAGCTCAGTAAGATATACATTCCAAGATACATGTTGTATCCAATAAAGGAGGAAAGCTATTGCAAATACACACATGCATAAAGTCACAGAATAAACCAAATGGGCAAAGCTATGGACTTTATCTTTTAATCTGAAAGGCTTCTAAGCCACCTTCAGAATTCAGCGGAAACGTATTTGATACAATCCGTTTAGGAGTATAGATAGAATACTGCAATATCAGTGTTCATTCTAGGCTAAAGAACTGTCCTTTAAACCTCAAGGACAAAACATACTTAATTTTAGCTGGAGAAAAATGTTTAAAAGGAAAGGAACAAAAGCGCATAGAAAAGAAAAACATAAAAACCAAGTCCTTGGTACACATAATCAGTAGATATTCAACAGAACTACTGAGCGTCTTTTTGATTTATGAATGAAAAATAAACAAAACAGTCTTTAGAACAATAGGTCTCAACTGATGGGGCACAGGGTATGTCACTTTAAGTCTTTAAAACTTGTTAATGACAATGGATATAACAGAATGCCTCAAAATATATAAATGTTCTAGGGGTGGGGACTGAGGAGTTTTTTGCTTCTATCATGGTGGGACCAGGTTCTTTGACAGAGTGATTGGTGAGAATTAAGATGTGAAATCTGAAAACCACTGATTTAGAGCATCAGTATCTGTAACAGTAGATATTACATTCTATAGCAGAGATCATCTTTGATATGTAAGGCCCCAACAAATGAGTAAGTGACTGTTGGGAAGGCATAGCCAACCTTCACAGCCAGTCCAGAAACTAAACGGTGGAAATCTGTTATGTGCTTCCTAAACCAAGAGGAAACCTGCATTACCTCATGTCTTTAAATATGGTCACTAAAGAAATCCATGCATATATTTATTTATATTTTATTTATTATGAATGCTTTTATGTTGCTTCAATCATTCCAACCATAAGTAACTCAAAATACAAGAAAAAAACACAGTAAATACAGTAAAAGAAGATATAATTACAGTAATACAAAAAATATAGTAATAATAAACCAAATCCCAGAAACGTAAGATTTCTAAACAAGACACATAAATAGCAGGGTTCAGGAGGTATCAACAGTTACCTTTAAAAACCTTTGTTACCAACAAAGATCGGCTGAGTTCTTACATTCTTTTAAGTCATAATATGGTTTGTCTGATTTTGGATTAGTGTTATATGTGAATACAGCTATTGAGTAAATCACTTAGATATTACTGAGCTACAGCTCAAAAATTAGAATTTATGACACAGAACAGTATAAAACTATCATACCACTTTGATATAGGTCTTGATGATATACAGTATGATTGCTTTGGTGTATTAAATGTGTCCATCCTAATTATATGAATTTTACACTTACAGGTGGCAACACAAAGTATACAGAGTTTGTGCTGCAAAAATAGCTAAAGCATCAGTTTTAAGGAAATACCAAAAGCTTGCACTTATAATTTACAGAGCTTCCATTGTTTGAGAGATGGTTTCTATAAAAGACAGCTCTAGAAATCTAAACAACAAATACAATAGTAGGTTAGAATTCCTGAATCCTGTCATTATTAAATCTTAATAAATATTTGAAAACGTATGCAGAGTTTGTTACATAAATGATTACCGAACCTGAGAGGCAGTGGACAAAGGATTTACATACGTACATAATAAATATTATTTAATACTATGATATGGGTTCTAAGAAAATCCCTTGAAAAAGCCATTCTATTTTTCACATGCTATAGAAAAGACCAAATAAAAGCACAGCTTCCCATCTGTAATTCTAAGTAATACCTTTATTACAGCAATGAATATTGCTAGGCATTGACTCCTTGAGGCAACAAAGGGGAAATTCCCAAGCCAGAAAATTTCCTGCATCGTTCCATGCCTTCACATGCAACATAGGAAATAGGGAGGAGATTTACATAGCATGACCGAGATGCGAGCTATATTCTGAACTTACTATATTATGCAAATAAATATTCTGGAAGCTGTTAGTCCTATTTCTATTCCTTTATCAGATTACTATTGATCTCCATGGCTCCCAATTTTTTGTTCTTCCCATTCCCTGAATCTTTATGCATCTATACTGCTATTAATTCTCCTCCTCATCCCTGCTACTATAGTTCTACTGAGCTCGTTATTTCGTTCTCACTAAGTGGATAGGTTTGCCTTAACTACAAAGAAAGTAAGGTAAATATTTGTTTGGTTTATATACAGTATATTGTTACTCCATAGTGCTGAACCAGATATAGTCCTTGTCCCCAGGTTTACAAGATAAAAGACAGAACACTTAAAGAAAAGGAAGTGGAAAGAGAAGAAAAAAGTATGTTATTAAATACTGCAAATTCTACTACAAAATGAGCAGCACAAGGGATAGATATATCACATTAATAAAGATGCAAAGCAAAACTAATTGGAAACTGGGGATTTTCTGGTCTGTAATGAGAACTGGACAATAATGAGAAAATAACTAGGTATTCCTAGAAATGTTGTGGTATAGGATCTGAAGACAGTCCACACAGTTGATAACCCTAATTCAGAATGAGTTACATACATATTGACAGAATTCTAAATTTACTTAATTCAAATTTGTAGATTCAATAATCATATTGTCCTCTGCTTCACTAAAATTGTTATTTCATAAGATGATATTACTCCTTGATGTGCAAGATTAGGTTCTTCAGCACCTTCAACTGTTCCAACAACTGAATTTCTAGTCACAGAAATAATGTTTCACCATATAGACACAAGCATCATAAAACACTCCCTTCCAAAGTTTACCCAGAATTACAGAGCATGATGAAGTTTCTATAGTTACTTTGATGCATATCTGGTTATTTGTTGGAGGTGGGACCTTTTATACTGAGTAAGCAGTCAGCCTGTACTGTATCTTGGGATTGTTAGAACTTTATTATACTCAACATATTTCTTAGGAAGTTTTGCCATTTTGCCAACACACAAGGCTGTTGAACCCAAAGATACAGATATACAGATTAAGTAATACAGTGAGTTTCACAATTACACGGAACTTGGCTGTTTCTTTTCATTCAGGGAAATCACCAAATTCATGAATGAACTAGTGCTGCTGAACAATTATGGCAATATGGGGTATCAAGAGTAATGTATTTTAAAACAATAGTGAGGAGGCAAAAGATAAACTAAGCTACAAATTGACCAAGGTAAAGGACTGACATTTTAATACCTTTCAATCACAATGTTTAAGAAATCAGAAGGAAGTGGGGATTATAATCTGCATAGCAATTATACTGTACACACAAACTTTTGGATAGTATTTATTCTGATTAATTGAATATAGAGACTTTAAAACAAAGAATATTGTGTTTGTAGAAAACTGAGCCGGAATTCAAGGTACTGGAATGTATTTATACAAAACAGGTCCCTTTCTCACATTACAAATCAAATTACAGGCTTCAATAAATTATTTCCATTTTACTTGTCCCACTGGCCACTGGAACCCAAGGTCCTGAGGATAATGAGAAGCAGAGATGTAACTGCTATACTAAGCAAAAGACCAAGAGATTCTGAAATTCCTCCCTAACTGTAACTTTAAAGTAGGTAAACTGGTGCATTCTATGTTTTGGAGCACAACTACTATGAACCTTGCCTAGAGTCCTTTAGGATTGGGGTGGGCCATAAATATTGTCAAAAACAATAACATAACATAAACATAAACAAATGCAAAGTTGCATATCACAGCCTATGTCCATACATTATAGGAGGTATGGTCCAAGTATCTGAAGGGCCCAAGTTGTTTCTCACCTATGTATGTAAAATTAAAGCACAACAAGAAAGAAATGGAAAGGTTTGAGCGTCCTTTAAAACCCCAATCTGGTGTATCCACAAGATCTAGATTACGATTCCCAGATATGCCAACTACAGTAGTATGTGCAATAGCACTAGACTGGCAAAATTTTGTATGAGTGATAATAGTCAACAAGTATAAATACCCAACTGACTCCTGCCAATAATTTTAAATACAAAATGCAGTTTCTGCTCGTAGGTTGCTTTACTAGATCAAAAGTTACACATTGGGGATGAAAGTGTTCATTGTGGATGGATTGCAGAGCCCCAATTATTTTCTCAGTGTGACTGTACTTTGTTGCACATGTTCCCACTTTAATTGGAGATATGATCTATACTGCAGTTTCTCTCTTCAGTAAGATTTTTATGCCGCCAAATCAATACTTTCCCACATATGGTACAAAGAGAAATAAACCCCTTCAAATCTACTTTTAGCCATGCACTACACATAAGAAACCAACCATAGATGTACAATTTGACTAAATTGCTTGCACTCTTTGCTTGCACTCTTTTACCACAGCCAAACTGATCTATAGTCTTTTTAATAAAAATATAATATACAGTGGTAAACATATTCTTCCAACACTACTATAATCTTTTCAATACTTGACTAATCTCTTCCACCATCACCAAATAACAAGGTAAACTAGGCTGAAACATGGAGCACTGCTAAGAATCCACAGATGTCTCTGTACATTTTAGCTCTTAATGGAGACTCAGCTGAATGTTTAGCCCAAACATTTTTTAACAGTTGGCATGGAATCCAATTGAGGCAGGGCCAGAGGATGGGAACTCCAGGCATATTGCCTCATAGTGCCAACACTTCTAGCACATTGGTTCAGCTTAGGACACCTGCTAGACCACAGGCTGAGGAAAGATGGCTTCTAATTGGCTGCTTGCAAGCAAAATTGCTACCCCATAGTATCTTTGTTCTGAATTTTCTTATCTTGTGATGCTGACACATGTCAAAGACACATATAGATAAGCTCTCCTGTTTGGATCACATGGACCAAATAAAAGGGAACAGAGAAGAACAAAAGGAAAAAGAAGCAAGGAAGACAGGAAAAGCAATATACCTGCAGATACAAAACAAAATTAGCTATTTTTGTCCCAATCATTTAATGTGGGAGAATAAAGCTTACAAAAACTCTCCCATTGAGCACAATGGGATTTTAAACTGTTTATTAATTTGCTGCATGGATTCCTAATTCTCCAATTTATGGTGCTCCAAATATACCAGCTTAGCTTCAACCATTCTAGAAATCACTAATAGTTGTTTGCATTTTAAAAATAAGTTTTAAAAAGGTAACAAATGAATGGGCATTGCACAAGAAACCAACTGCAAAATCTGCTTTATTAGGCATAAGGGTAGCTTTTCCATTATCACACATGATTAAAAAGCAGATATGTGTATGACTCACATCTCAGCATTTTGGCACCTGTCCTCTTATCTAGAAATGAAGTTCACAGATATTTTCCTACATATACAGTACACATGCCCCACCCATTTTCCACTTAAGGATTTTCTGTGTGCAAGATACAGACCCACACAGCATTTCATAACAAAAATCCTTATTATGCATCTACTTCTATGCCAAACATCATTCTCTCAACCTGACATCGTTTAACAGCCACCATTCCCAGCCTCTCTGTGTAGGGTCAAAGGACTCCTGACAAGATGAGGGAGGATTAAAATGCATAATAGGAAGTCTACTTTTCCTGATGGAAAGTACTTTGGGAAATAATAATTTCAGAGGTGATGCCGCAAGACAATGCAAGCTTATAGAGTGCTTCCCTAATTATTTGTTTTTATAACATGCAACTGTAAGAGATTAATTCTTATATTAATTCACTCTAATAATAAATATAGGTCTTAATCTGTGTGTCTCAGTGAGTTTATACCTTCTTAATTATCAATTCTTTGTTTTCTGGAAGGCTCCAGTGCTGTGCCTTTAATACCTGCATGACAAGCACAAATTACACAGAGATTCAGTAATAAAGAAACTTTCAGTTGTTGCCCTTCTGCCTCTTACAAACTTACCTCACTGACCCCACCACACCCCTAGGAAGCTTAATGTTAAAGTTTAGGATCTTGACCACTGGCATGTTAATATAAAACTATCTGCAATTGTTAAGGAAGCTGTTTGCAAAGACAATGGCACATATTTCCAAACTAGTCAACAGCAAGGTAGCATGTAACCATTATATTGCTTATGGGTGTCCTCCCTAAATATGGGTTTATGAACACTTAATAGCCATAAGGGAATGTTTTTATTACACCCTTGTAGTTTATAACAAGAGCATACATGTGAAAACAAGACTTACAGCGTGAACTCCTCAATGGTATGCATTTTGGGTTCTAATGTTAATATTTATGCAACACACTTAAACAGATAGTGTTGTTCAAAAGATACATTTAAAAAATGTTAACCCCTTAACATGCCTAAACTAACAACTGGTTTTAGTGAATGGAATGAGGAATTTTTGCATATTTTCATTTTTTAAAATGTGGAAAGGTAAAAAATTAATTTCCTTTAGTTATCATTAACATTTAAGTCATATTAAATGCATGTTGCTGTATATAAGTTCTCAGAATTAACTGCAAGTAAAAACAGGAATAGGTCTACACAGTAAACTAAGCCAAAGAAATTAAGAAGACAGCCAAAAAAGACGTAATGTCACCATACAAATTCATCGAGAACAAAAGACATATATGAAATCTGAATCACAAACATGAATACAGGAGAAAGTGAGATGATCACTGTAGCTGAGTAACTCCTGTCCGCCAGAAGGACAATTTCACAATCGTACATTTGGGAGTGGATTAAAAAAAAAAGATTCTGATGGATGTGTAACAAAGCACTGAGCTTTGAAAGCAACATACATGCTGGCCCAAAATGGTAAAAGAACAACCAAAATTAGAATTAGCAGGAGCAGTTGCTTCTGAAAGTCCAGGGAGGCACTGGAGAGAAGAAGAACAGCCATTTGGCTTTAAACAAACAGCAGTAAACATTTGTGGCACTATCAGTTCCAACTTACCTGTCTCACCTCTACATGGAAGAATCTTACTGTGCTTACAATGGGATAAATACCATTCCTGCAAATACCACATGGGCTCTTGTTTCCAAATTGCTACAAAAAACAATATTCATTTGTCTCTGTGGGTTGGTTGAGAAGATGACTTTCAAATACAAACAATAATTTGTAGAGCTCACAAAATTAAACTACATTGGAAACTGGCTGTAATCAGTAGAACTTCACATTTTGTCTAGCACCTTTCCTCCCTCCTTAAAGCAAAGATGTAGCCACGCATGCTCCAAAAAGTATCCCACGGCTTCAAGTAAACATTGTTGGTTACTTGGGGATCCAGATGTTTCAGGAGGAAAAGGGATTGGACTGATAGCCTGAGGAGAGCTAAGAGGATAAAATATGTATACACTGACAAATGCAAACACAGCCCAAGAGTTTGCAGTTAAACCCTTTCTGGTCCACACTGTACTGAAAAGAGAATTTCTGAAGAGTCACATTCTGTTGATGCTATTCTAAAATGAAAATGAAAAACTTATGTTCCGAATCTATGGCAGGTAACAGTTTGGGGGCATGTTCCCTACCTTTAAAGCAAAAGACAATATGCAGAAAATGTAGGCCAAGCCCCTTTTTACAACTATGGTTGCTTTCACTTGCAAGAATGTATTACAGGGCAAAGTGAGATATGGCTTCAGCTAAAAGTTCAACCTGAAACTAAACCTGATCTTCTTTTATTTCAGAAGGTGACATTTCAGTCCTGAACCATGAAGAGAAACTGCTTTCCTCCTCCACTGAAATGAAACCCCCTCAGAGACCTCAAAGCTGTTTGAGTTCAAAATGACCCCCAACAACCCAAGGCAGCCTTCCACACTGGAGTTTGTGCTTTTTTCACACCACTGGTTAGTTCCAGGTGGAGGTTAGGTCACGTGGAGGAGGCACTTCTCTGAAGGTTACAGACCTCCTGCTGGGCAGCACATTCCTGAGCTGTTTGCAACTTACATAACTAACAAGGAGCAGTACAAACCTCTGCTTTGTTTGTGATTAGATTTTTAATTTTAAAAAATACGTATCTCTTAAAACAAAATTACTTAAGTTACTAAAATATCTACAAGGAAACCTGTTGAAAGCTATCAAATTATGATTACCCAGGAAATATTTTGTGTTTAGGCTGCTTTTAATGTTTAAAAACCACACCAAAATATTGTCTTTTTGAGATAATTGTTGTAAATCACAATCAAGCCAAAAACCTAAACACGCTTTTTAGATGGTAAACTCCATGTCCAAAGGGATGTATCTCTGAGTAAATGTATTGGCAATCTCAGCAGGACAAGCACTTGCCCAATCTTGTTTGGGGTCAGAAAATATGTAGGGCTGGATGCGGTTAGTACTTAGATGGGAGATCACTAAGAAAACCCAGAGCTGTTAAACTAGACTAGGAGATTTTAAAAAACACATCCTGGAAGAAATTAGGGCAAATCTTCTCTGCACTATAGCCAAGAAAAAAGCATGGATGTGTAAATGTAGTCATCAAGGGTCAAGCTCAACACAAGAGCGTCTCCTCTTTTTTTCAGTGGGTATGGGCAGATCCTATTGTTTAGTCAGAACATTCTGACAGTTCCTAAAGCCTTTCCAGGTGCAGACTGGCAGTGCAGAATTGAAAAGAAACAGAATCTGCTGCCTTGTTTCCTGGAGGGAAAGTATCACTCCCGTTGTTCTTGATCTGGTTTAAATATTTACAGCATTTTGCAGTGTTGTGAAAGGCTGGGAATGCTAAGGGTCCTTTCTACATGTTTCTTCATCATCATCATCATCATCATCATCATCATCATCATATTTTTATCCTGCTTTCATACACACACCAACCCTGTGAGGTGGGTTGGGCTGAGAGTGACCAGCCCGAAGTTACCCAGCTGGCTTTCACTTCTAAGGGAGGCCTAGAACTCCAAGTCTTCTGATTTCTAGACCAGCACCTTAACTACTACACCAAACTGGCTCTCTACATCCCTGAGTTGAAGTAGAGTTGAATAATTTCCTGATGCATAAAAGATTATAATTGCTGAGCTTCAGACTGAGTGAGCAACTAGAAAGTTATTGGGTACCAGGAACTGGAATATAGTAACAACATCCTGTTTATCTCCAGCCCATTCATAGAACCCAAATTACTTTATTTCTCTATTTTAATCTCTCCAACCACCTAATTTGTTCAATTTTCATAACGTTATGAATATTTATGATTTTATTAACCAAAAAATAAACAATTGTTTTACATGATGGTGAAATACTTTTTTGCTTAATAACTATTTATTCATCCATTTATTTATTTAATGGCATTTGTAACTCATTCTAATCCCAAAGGCCTCTGGGCAGTACACAACTAAGAAACAAAAATATAACAGAAACAGTAAAATACCTGAACAAATAAATGAAATATAAATAACTAATTAAGGTACCAAAGATGAAGGCCTCAAATGAATCAACCTGAGCTGAAATATTGTGAGAATAATATTGATTTCAATTGCTTATATTTTATTATTAGGAGTCTAAGGGCCACATGTACCTACCAGAGAAGAATGTTCCAGAGGACATGGGGTTACCACAGAAAAGGCCAGTCATCTGGCCCGTTCTCTCACAGTAGACTCTTGATTATGAAAAATTCTGGGAAGTTATATTTAACCTGCACCATGATCACGACTAAAAACCAAAAATTCCAAGCAGATGAGCACATGGAATTCTTGCCAGATAAGTGATCAGGATGATAAAGATTTGTTTTTGCTGGTCAGAGAGAAGATAAGACTACTACTTCTGCAAAGAAGTCCTTCTTATGCATAAAATGCAGGCAAGTAATTTATTTATTCTGTAGGCTCTGAGGAATAAAAAGAGTATCTTACAACCCAAATCTATATACCTCTATTTTTATTCAGAAGCATCACTGTTCAACAGGACTTACTTAACTGCCATATTTATATGATATTCTGCATACAGATTTGCCAAACAAAAAAGACAGTTTGAGTCCTATTTCATTTTTCTGCTGATGATATCACAATGGAAGATAGTTCCCAGTTACTGTAAGCTTTGAGCCAAATCTTATTTAATGGTGGCAGCAGGGGGCTGGGATAATATCACAGTAAAAATCTTCTGTTTTCTGAACCTGAAATGTCAGTTAGGCAGCCACTTGGCATCTATCTTAAGTGCTGGCAACCAAGCTTATATCAATAATAGAGAAAGCCTCTATCTTCCTTGTTGGTCTCCAGTTATAGTCCAGGAGACTGGCAGAACTACACTGTTGATAAACACTTGTTGGGATCCATTTCCTCACTTACTGCTTTTATTTCTGTTTGAAATGGAAGGGATAGCCTTAGATGCAGACAATGGAAAGAGAGAATAGGTGCCAGGGCATCAAGCAATCAGGACAACCAAAGAAGGAAAGAAATGGGACAGAAGAGATTACTGAACTTCCTTAGACAAGCAGCCCATACTGTAAAAGGAATGGGAGCAAGACTGAACAGCTTAGCTTTAGCTGTGTTAAAATGGTGATGAGTCTGTAAGCAGAGAGCAGACAGACAGATGGCAAAGAGAAATTCCTTGGGGAATAGGTCTTGAGGTGTCCAAAGAGATCATCTCTATAGTGGTCAGATTGTTCCAACCAGGATCAGAAGCAGATTAAAAACAAAACAAAACAGGAGTTCTAATGTACCTACAAACACAAGGAATGCTAAAGGCAATCCCCAACACCGTTCACGTTTTCAGCATTGGTCAACCTTTGAAGCTGTCACATCCCATTTGCCTATCCAACATACTCAGACTGGGAACAAACATTCCTATCCTGGAAGGCATATCCACACTGAGTGAGTAATTTATCCACTGCAGAAATAATGAACTACTTTTGCACCTTCAATGTGTCTGCTTTTTCATTCACTCTTTGCAAATTCTCATATTTTTTAAACAGCAAGGCTTCTGAAAAAAATGTCACAATCACTTCAACAATGTCTGAATGTCAATCATGGAAGGAACAGAACGCATTACAAAGAAAATGGTTTCCCAGCATGCAAAACTTTCATCTTCTATTTGTTTTTACTTGTTTTTCAGACTCTGCTATACTTTTGAGTTTTGCATGTTCCTACAGAGTAAAGAGCAACTGGTTCTAGGTGAAAGTTCAAGAGTTTTACAATGTACAGTGCTAATATTTTACTAGGTTGTAACAAGACTACAGTTGGCCTCACATGACTAGCTGCTATTCAGTGCCTGCCTGACCTTGTCCCTGCTTGTCCTCACTCATTCATATATACACACCCAAATTTCCAAATGTTTCTGATCAAAAGGAAACAGGGAAGGAAAGCACTGGTATAATCTGGTAAGCCTACTTTAGTACCTATGCCTTAACTAGGAGTTATTCTTATAAAAAATCATTGGATATCTGTAAAAAATTAGCACCTGAATTTCTGCATGGTATAGTACTAGCAAGAAAAACATCTGGCAATTATGCAATAGGGATCTCAAACCAGAACAATACCTCCAACCCATTTCAGTAGGGTTGTAAAAAAATCTGGATCATCATTAGTTTTCAGGAAAGAGTTTTCTATGACTCGTGGCCAGAATTTTGCAGGTCATTTTTTTCTAAAAACAAACAAAAATAAAAAGAAATAAAGAATGCATAAAGCTATAAAAAGAATAAAACCAGAAAAACAAAAACGTACAGGACATATATTTACAAATACATATATATCTATAAAAATTATGAAGGCCAGAGATAGTAGCCCTAATTTCATTATTATTGTTAAACTTTTGTGATACCAAAAGATGAGAATTCAAATCCAGCACATAATTAAAATCACTCTTCATTTCATATGAAGTCCAAATCTGCAGCTGTGGATACTCTGTGTTTTATTCTGCAAAAACAGGCCAATCAACTAATAAGTCTGTACCAAAAGTAACAAGGATTCTAAATTTGTTCTCAGATTATTTGTTAGAGAACTAGAGGCTACAAGCTCCTGGATATTTATTTTCTTCCAGTAAAGATGTTGGGTGAGTGCAGAACAAGTTTGCTTTATATTAAAAATTGAGCATGACATATTTGCTTGCTCAAACAACAACTATAAAGAAGATGATAAAATAATTGTCCTTCACTAGTATCAAGGAAAGGATCTGAGGTAATGAATTAAATATAGTATAATAGAGATGTGGTTTAAAGTTGAGAAAATATTTCAGTTTTTAAGTGCTGGAAAATTGCCAGGAAAATTGTAAAACCTCAGTATAAAAAGAGTTGACAATGCAAAAATCTACAAACTTCTATTAAGAATTATTGAGATCCAGGAGGGTTTTTTTTTTTAATAGTGCAATTTTAGCATCTATGTAAGTTTGTTTAAGTCTACTGAATCCAGTGAGGCATTTCTTGTAATTAAGCATAGGTCTTTTGTCTTTTTCCTACTGATATTGGCAGAAAAGTTCCAAAGATTTAAATGGATGCTAGTAAATTGATGGACCATTTACACCTGTAAATCCTTCTGTCCAACAGTAGCACATTTCATTTTCACATTCCTGATAAAATGAATATACTATATATACTCGTAGATAAGCCCACCCTCGAATTTTTAACCAAAATACCATGAAAAATGCACCACCTGTGGATAAGCTGAGCAGCATTTATCATGGTATTTCGGTTAAAAAATTGAGGGCCTGCTTAGCCATAGATGGGCTTACATACACAGGATATACAGGTACTTTTAAAAAGTATTACTGTATATACTTGCGGATAAGCCTATCTGCAGATAAGTCTAATGCAATTTTGCGGGTATATTTTGGCACCTAAAATTCTCGGCTCATCTGCTAGTATATATGGTAAGTTATCAGAAGAGACTATGATTAAAATCTTGGGTATGACTGCCAGGTTTTGATGAGGGGAAATAGGTTACTCCTGGCATCTAAACATAGAGATCCAAACACAGAGAAATTCAACAGCTTGATGTTTCCTTTAGTGTGTGCGTTTGTGTGTGTGTATAAATGTGAACATATCTTGATTTCAACTTCTGCATGTTGCTGTTTTTAAAGACACAGAAGCAAAGCTAATAAACATCTGACAACTCAATTCTTGGGGAAATGTGTGATTTAAATATATATTTGCATAGCTGTTTTGTTTTATTCTGTTTGTTTTATATTGAGCTTTACAGAATCATGGAGAGAAGACTTACATATCTTGTCCACCCACCCATTTCACTCAGTGCAGGAAATTCAAAGCTACAGCATTCACAGGAAGGCTGCTACCCAGCTCTGTTTGAAGATCTGCAGGAAAGGAGAACCCCATTCTATGGAATTCACAAGTGCCTCAATGCAAGAACCAAAGCTAAGAAACTGTTAGCCATACCCAAAGTTTCTTAAAAACTTAGCATACACAAACCACTTCCATAGGTACTGAAGTATAATGGCAATAATGTTCCCAGCTCTTCCTACCAGCACTGCAGTCCAGTTTGTTTTCCTTGTCACTGTCATGTTCAGCATTAACAATAACTTCAGTATGGGAAAAAAGGAGCCTTGTTTGTTTATTTATTTAAATTTATATGGTTGCCCATCTTATCATAATGACTCTGCGCTTCATTCCTATGAGCAAGTTTTGAGCAATTTTGGAGGTCATGTATTTTATTAAAATTCAGTAACCCAAAGACAGATTTACTATTTATTTTTGGCCAAGGGTCATACTTGGTTTTCAGAAGACACTTTTGGAGACATATACCAAAAAGTAGGCAAGGTCAGGATTAGGAAGCATGTTGGACCAGGTAAAAACTAAATTTGATTATCTTAACTGACATTATTTCAAACTACATTTATAATAAATAGTTGATATGATTCCTCCCAGAGTATTTAAAAAGATTCCCTTTCTATCACATTAAAAACTGATTTTGATAGCAAATTTTGAAGGGCTCTGGGGATTACAATGAAAGTTTTTGGGGACTCCAGCCAGAAGTGGGGCTTATATTTGTCTGCCTTTACCCTTAGATAAGCATCTTAAAACACACACTTTACATTAATCTAAGCTCATCAAATTGCAGTAGGTACCTAAGAATCCATTTATCTTCAGAGCTTTTTCAGCATAGAGTATATTCAATTCATATTATCAAACCTCTCATGAAGGCTGTAGTTCTTCCATATTATCTGTAGGCACATTTCCTTTCTTAGCCCTATGGCAGTGCTTCCCAAACCTGGGTATATTACCCAAAATTGGGTAAAAGTGGTTTTTATTTGGGTAATGACACACAAACCCATTACCCAATCACAACAGGGACATTTAAATTGATTTAAAGATTGCCATGTGTACTGAAATATATTTGAAAATCTCCCAAAGTATTCCTATGAAGACAAAAATTGATGAAATTACCAATGGTAATTTGTTGGAATGACATAAAGATCATTCAATGATATTGTTTTTATAATACAAGTAGTTCTTGAGTTATGACCATTCATTCAGCGACTGTTCAAAGCTAAGGTTTTGGGGAATGAAGGACAAAGTTTGGGAAGCACTGCCCTATGGGAACCTCAGTTTTAAAAGTCTATCTAAGAACCCTATGCTCTTCTCTGCTTGTTCAATTGCTAAATAACAGAAAAGGGATAGGGAAAGAAAGCAGGTGGCACTAATTACAGTGTCAGATTGAAGATGGAATTGGAACCAATTCCCAAAGCTGTTCATTAAATCATGCTGCAAACTATTACTGGCAACAGCAAGAACATTACAACACACACCGCTAGAAACAGGGAAATATATATACATGCTGCTGCTTGCATATCTGAGTGCACATGTTCTTTCACAGGCAAAATATTCATATTCTAATATGCAAATACATATCATTTGCATAAATACAAATACTTTCATGAGCGTGTACTGCAGAAAGTTCTGCCTAAATGAGTCCTGGTAAATCTGATGTTTAACAAAGTAAAGTAGTGCATCTGCATTCTAATTGTGCTTGCAAATTTTAGACTGTAGTATTGCCATATGGCAGATCATTACATACATACATGCACACACATACTTCCTTTTATAAGAATCTTTTCTACAACTAGCATATCTGACCCCACATTTGACAGATGAGGTAACTGTCTGAGACAGAAGATTTTGAGGACAGCAACAGTAACATCTGCAGGGCATTCCTCCTGAATTGCCTCGGCCATTCCTGTGTTGGAAGACACAGCTGTACAGTATCTGTATCACAGCCCAGCCTCCTTTTACCTTTCTTCTCTCCCCACCTCCACTGTACTCTGGCTTTTCTTATATTACTACAGCACAACCATTTGCATGATTCATGATGGGAAAACACTTTCCCTGGGACATCTAATAGCACAGAGGTAGGAGATGCAAAGTTAAAGAAAACTCTTACAACCTTTATGCTGTGATTCTATGCAAGCTTGGGATTCATTTATGGATGAATATGCCCAGAACTTGGCCATGAGATCTGTACAGAAATGAAAAAAAAGTTGGCACATGTTAAGCGTTGGGTATAACTAAGAAAAACTTTGTTTCTTGGATACACCTGTTAATATGTCAAGATCTTTGTATGCTGTGAAACTGATGACTCAAAAGGCTGCTCTATATAGTATATGACAGAGGAAAAACTGAACTGAAAGTAAATTTAGAGATAATTTAAACCAGCACAGATCAATCAAATTCCTACAATATCTAAGAATTTTTTATAAAATGAAATGTTAATTTTGTAACATAATTTTCTCAATAATTCCAATTTTGTGTTTTTCTCTAACACACATTTTAGATATATTTTATCTAATGCACACACATATATACACACACAACCACCTACTCCCTAGAAAATATTCTTAAAATAGGCTAGTAAGCACCAATGTGCCCATACAGTACAATGATCATCAGGCTCCTCATACTGCCTTTTTACTTTTTCAAAAAGAGGAGCCAGAATTATTTTTTTTATTTTCAAGAATGCCCTGTGCCCAAATGTGTTGTATATATAAGTATTCTTAGAAGATAAAAACAAAAAGTGACTGGTGTTTGGTTCTTTGTTTGGAAACACATTCACTTGCACCAAAGAAAAGACAACGCTTAAGTTGGGATTGTTGAGACAAACTGAAAGGGACTAGAGAAAAGAGTAAGAAAACCTTTACCACTTTGCATTCCAGTATACAATGTTTTGTGATTCTCCTCATCACAACTGGCATTTGATGGACGTGGAAGCCACCCTGACAGTCATTTGTGACCATGAACATGACATGCTCTCAAAATTCCACATCTGTCCATCAACCCCAAAATATTGCCTATGTCTCAAATGAGAGACAGGAAATATAACTCATGATTTTGGAACAGGAGTGAGATAATCCAATTTGAACAGGATTGCTCCAGTGACTGTACCTGTAGACACTCTCTAGTCAATACATCGTATTTTTTTTCAGGTGTTCCAAAATCAGAGACTTGTATGATCATAGTCTAATACATGGGAAATTCTAGTCTAATAAAGACATCAACTAAAGACATTAGAGAAAGCCCTGGTTCAGTTACACTGATCTTCCTACAAGTTCAGAAAATGCTCCTAGCACTATGATTCTCTCAGGGAAAGTAAAAATGGCACCATCAAGGAGAGAATGAAGAATAAAACAAAACCATGTGATTAATCATTTATAGAAAACCTATTTTGAAAAACACAGTCTTGCTCCCACTTGGATAAAGAGTTCTTTTAAAGCATTTGCTTCCCACGCTTAAGAAAAAAAAAATGTTGGCAAAGAGAAAACTTAGTCTGGCAAGTGGGATGGGAGGCAAGAAAGATAATTCTTTTGCAAATTCTAGATACTGATGGACTTACTTTAGATTGACACAACAATATAAGTATTTTACAGTCAACACGGCAACAGGGGAAGGTGAATATAAGCATACAGGATAAATTGAACATCTATTTAAAAAAAACCAAAACCTAAATAAATAAATAATACATGAAGGCTACAGACTTCTTTTAATATATCCCAACATATGAACTATGAACTTCCTACTTTGACTTCACGAAACACCAGAGTGTAGTAGTAGCAAATTGCAATCAAATTCCTGTTACAATCTGTCCAAAAAAGAATAGTTGCTTCCTTGAGATTCTTTTATAGGTGGAAATGTTTTCAGTGATCCCAGGCAGACAGAATGCCTGAACTGCTGTTCATTTCTGTGAGGAGAAAATGTATCGTGTATTATCATCATCATCATCATCATCATCTTGCCACTTCATTATGAGGTGAAGTTGACATTCCAAAGGACTACCAAAACGACAGGTTCTAATATGCAACTGGACACTTAAAAAGAGCTTTCTAAACATCTGCTTTTCATACCCTGTGACAAAACCTAGATCGGTTCTTCACAGAAATGAGCAGGGATTATTATTTTTAGATTATGGTTGTGTCTTGCATGGAAGCAGCATAACAAGATTGCAGCCATGTTGGTTGCCATGACAACATCATCATTTCTCACAAGACAGCTGAGGATTGTCAAGGAAAGTAAGGGAAGAAGAGGAATTGGGGGGAAAAAGTGACTGGGATATGCCTAAGAGTCTACACTGAGTGGATCATAGAGCAATTTTACTTTTTGTCAGCTTCTCTATTGGGAGTTATTTTGAATTTTGGAAAAGGCTCACTGAAAAGGATGTTGAAGATCTATCTGGCTGTTTTTCTCTGATATTTTTATACTTATTTCTAAGAAGTGCTAACTCAGTATTCTCTTGAGCTATGTGACAGCCAGCATGGCATCACTGGGTTAGGCATTGACTGATGCATGTGCTAGGGCCAGTCACTTTCTTTTAATCTCATCCTACCTCATAGGACTGTTGTGCAGAAAAGTTGGAAAAGGAAAACCATGTACAGGTAGTCCTTGTTTAGCAACTGTCTTGGATAGCAACCATTCACAAATATGATGGTAACAAATAGTAATTAAAAATTCATTTTCTGACCATTACTTGCATTTAGGACAACAAAAGCCTTCAGTGTGAAACTGATTAAAGTTTGGTCAGTTTCAGGCAGCAGTGCAGCCCCAGGGTTCTAATCAACTAAGTAAGGTCAGAGAGCTGAGCTTGTTAACTCGTGGTGTGCACTTTTTAGTGCACTGGCTTGCACAGAAAAGCAGCTCAGTAAGAAATAGTTTGTTTAAGCAATCTCTCCACCAAGGGATGGGCAAAAAGAAAAAAGAAAATAAAGCAGTTCAGGCACAGGCCACTGTGTGAGAGAACTTTATCTGAATGAGATGACAGCAGCCAGTGATCTTGGCAGATCTTTCTCTCTCTCTGTCACGTGTTCACTTAGCAACCATTTTGCTAAACAATCGAGTCATCGGAACCAATTGCAGTCACTAAATGAGGACTACCTGTATACTGTTTTGGAAGGCAGAGAAATATATACATTAAATGGCACAAATAAGTTTGTTATAGCTGTGCAACATACAGCTTCTTTCATGCATCCCTAGAGATAGAGGACAGATAGAGGAATTAACTCAGAACAGACTTTTTTTTTTTTAAGTTAAATGACTTTTGGAGCTTGTATGTTTTTAAAAACCAGTCCTTTTCCTGATGAACCAAATATACTAAGTCTGCCCTCAGAAACCTTCTCTTGTGCCTTCTTTTCACCAGAGCTACATAAGGGATGATCAACAGTTGCTTTTTACTGTGTTTTGTCTTAGCATACAAACAAGGCTTAAGCAAGGAATACCACATATTTTTATAATATATAAATTACAGATTTACAGTAAACATGGTTCTTGGAACTGTACAGATAGTTATAATATAACAATTCTATTCCCTAATGCACACCTGCCTGACTACAACCTGTAATGAGCTGCACTGGGTACCAGTTTGCTTCCGGGTCCAATTCAAGGTGTTGGTTATCACCTTTAAAGCCCTACATGGCATGGGGCCAGGTTACCTGAAGGACCGCCTCACCCCCACGATTTCAACCCATCCCACCCGATCTCACAGAGAGGGCATGCTCCGGATCCCCGCGGTAAAAGAACTTCGACTAGCGGGGTCCAGAAGGCGGGCCTTCTCTGCTGCAGCCCCCGCCCTTTGGAACATCTTGCCCCTGGGGGTGAGACAGGCCCCCTCACTCCAGGCCTTTCGGAGGGATTTGAAGACCTGGCTCTGCCATCTGGCCTGGGGCGGGGAGGGAGGATACCAGAAATGGGGTTGGCTGGCCCCTTAGCGGCCTGGTGTGGCCTCTATCGGCCTCTTGGATCTTTTAGCCTTTTATCTTTATCTTTATTTTTGTAAATTCTGGTTTTCTATAACTTTTATAGCTTTTAAACTTTTTATAATTTTAATTATGTATTTTTCAATTTTAGTTGTTGTAAGCCGCCCAGAATCCCCCATTGTGGGGAGATGGGCAGGGACAAGTCAAATAAATAAATAAATAAATAAATCCCTAATCACAATTCATTCTGCTGAATTTTTGGTATATGACCAATCACAAAAGGTAGTCAAACGTATTTGTCCTTAGGGAAAGATTTCTTCAAAAAGAAATCTAGTCTGGAGGAAATCAAGGAAAGGTGTACCAGAATCTGGTATTTCTAACACAAGGAATGTTTATGAGATAAGCCATACTTGGAAGGTCTGTTAAATCAATATAAAGTTTATATGTTACATATACCTATGGTTCAGAGTCTCCAAATGCTGGACTCTAAAGTAGGCCTCACATTCACGTAAGTATCCTATTTCCTTACATTAACCTACAGACTCCCACGCAAATCTGTTAACGAACTGACATTTACAGACATGCTTGCCTTTAGGCAAAAATCAGGCTGTGTGGCATTTCCCCCACAATCCATGACTTCAGAAACTACCACAGTCCCACACTACCACTCCAAAGGCCGCATAATTTACTGAACACAGCCTAGAATTGATGTGAAAAGGGCTTCCTCTCTAACTTCATCCTTCTGATCACCTTCTGAATGATACAACAGACATGTCCCTGTTCACTGTAAATTCATATAGTTAAAAGCTTACAGTCTGATCCCTGCAAGAGAGATTCCAACTGGTTCATCAGTTGATTGGCTTATTTCCCTTAGCATATGTGGGTAACCTCTGGCCCTACTTGTCCTAAGCAGCTCTCAGCCTTGCAATTAGCACTGCTGACCTCTGAAATCCTCAGCCTCTCTAAGCAACCATGCATTAAATCCCAGATCCAAGTGTGGAAATAGACTTCATAAAAAGCTTATTGCTCTATTTAATACACTGTACGCATGATGGATTCCGATTGCATAAGACTTACTTAACCTCTCTGCTCAGAAAGTCTATTGAGAAAGAAGGTATGTCCTCAGCGCTTACATCTGTTAATGTGCTACATATGGAAAAGAACACAGCATAAGAAAACAGGATCTAAGAGATTATGATTACACTACTTAATTTCTACAATAACATAAAAATGCCAGGGGCACATCCATCTGAGCTAATAGGTCTTCCCCCAATTCTTCATATATAAAGTCCTATCTACTTATTAAGTGGTGAGGAACATGCACTCTATTCTAATTCAGGAGCTTTTTTATCTATATTTATTTGACATGATCCTGATTTGACCCCTGCTCTTGACAACAGATGCTGGAAGTGAGCCACAGCGTAAATTAAATTCTGCATTTTAAATTTAAATTAAATTTGCATGTGTTTTTATGGTAAATATTCTATATCAGCCTTCTCCAAACTCAATGCCCTCCAAATCTGTTAGAAATTCCTATAATCACCAAACAATATAGTATAGTATTATCATTTTGCAGAAGAGACACCTTTACCCATGATCATCTTTTTGGGACAACCCCAATTTAAGGATAGCTAGTCAATCTGGGTGGGGGAGTAAACTGGGTTTCATAATATTATCACTTGGGACCACTTTGGAACTGCTGAAAGCTCTTTTTAAAGTTTAGTAGACCTCAAAACTCAGGAAGAGTGCTTCTGAGACTGTTAATTGAATTTTAAGTATTAGTTATTTGCTCTCTTTGATCCTGATACCATTGCTGCCTCTGAAATTCTATATTTGTTAAAAGTCTTGGGAGAATGAACTGAGGCTAAGAAGTTAAAATAGATGAAATTGATATTAGTTATCTATGTGACCTTTGGAATAACGAGCTTAAATATCTTATTACATAAACCAGTGGTAGGTTTTTAAAAAACTATAAAACTAATCTTTTTATCTTAAAATGCAGTTAATAGAACATTTTGTTTTGTGAATACTAGATATCTTGGAGTGTCACTCAATTAGAGAGATTACAGGCACTAGAAATGCAATGTAGGAGCTAGAACATCCATTCACATAAATTGGGTTATCCTGCTATTGCTATATTTTTGTCATAGAATTGTTAACATAACTTTATAATGATCACTGCTTGTCAGAAATGTGTACGTTCTACTTGGCTGTATACCCAGACTTTGGAATTTATCAAGGAATAAAAAAGTATTTATTGTACATGGTGATAGCCAAAAGAACGGTTGTATAACATTGAAAGGCCAAAACTACAAGTGAAATGCAATAGCGAATTGCTGTGATATATGTTTCCTGTTCTGATTTGAACGGGTCTTTTTTCAAAAGAAAGATAACTTAGCCAATCTCATTAAAAAAAATGAATTGTTTCATCTTTCAGGCATTTATTGCTATTATTTTATATTATTTACACAGTTATTATTATTTTATATTATTTACACAGTTTATTATTAATACAGACCATATGATATGTAAACATTTGTGTAATATCAAAAGATAATTTTGATATGTTTTCTTCATTTATCCATTATTGCTTCCACAACTATTACTTTTGTTTGTATGTTTAATAAAATAAAAAGCACCAGACTTGGGAAAGCTATTTTAGATTGTTTATATGAATCCACTCAGAAAAAGGACAAAAGTCAACAATCACTGAATAGAGTGACTGCTAGTGAGAACTCACCTCAAGACAGAATCATAGAATAATACACTCAGTGAGTCCAGTCTGTTTTTTCGCACACATAAGCTATGTAGTTCAGTAGCACTGGTACATGATGCTGCTGGTAAATATACTGCAGCAATTCTTTACTTGGGGTGTAATCAGGCCATAAACAGAGAAAGAGGGTAGTGTGCTTGTGTGTAGAGAGAATGCTTCACAGGGGCCAACAGGCCATGCAAAGCAAACCTCTGAATATATTTTCCTTTACTAACAGACCAATGCCTTTAAAAGGCAACAACAGGAATATCACAGAGCTAAACAGTCCAGTAACCAAGCGATCTTCTGCATCCCTGTGGAAAACACAGAGCAAACCTTATCCTGTGCACACTCCGGTCAGCCAGAGACCAAATCACAAGACCGATCAGCTAGCACTTCAAGCAGCTTGGCTAAAGAACAGAATCTAAATCAGGAAAGCCTGAGCTGGAATATCTGCGCCACAAAGGAAGGTATCTCTATATATACACGCATGCAGATAGATAGTTGTAGAATTGCAGGCAGCACAAAGTATGCCTTTTGCCAGTTGTTCTTGCTGCACTGGCACATATGCAAAATTAAATGAAGCTTCTCTCCAAAGAAAATGGTTAGCCAGAGGTCCTGGACCAAAGCCAAGAGCATATATGTCAAATTAGCACCGCCCAACTGCAATAGCATGCCTTCTGTGGCATTTATGGAATAGTTCCTCCAGCAATGAGCATAAAAATATCACTAAAGGAAAAACTTACCATGAAGTAAATGAAAAAAACCTAACGTAATCTTCTTAAAAAAAGATAAACAAAGGACAACAGGCATCATAAATGCTGAATCAGTAATTTACAAAAAAGTCATCTCTGCTACAAGACTCTGATTGATTCACAGAAGAAAAAGATACTGCTTTATTTATTGACTGATTGGTCAATCATTCAATTTATAGACACCTTTCTACTGAAGCAAATACTTAAGGTGATTAAGTTTTAATTTATTTAAGTTGAAAGATAAATTAAAATTAATTCCAAAATCAATTATCAATTAAAAATCTATGAAATACATTGCTACAGATTTTCTAACTGCTGAGAGAATGAGAGCCAAATCCAACTCCTGTGGAAGTACATTCCATAGGCTGGGAGCAACACAGGAGAAAACCTTATGCAGGTAAATAACCAAGTCGCTGATGGCTGGAGCATCTTCAGATGAGCCTTCTCTGTAGTTCTTAATGCTAGATAGGTTCATCACAAAGCAGTCACTCAGATAATCAGGCCAAAGCTATGTGGCATTTACACCAATATCTAAAATTGTGCCCGGTAAGCAATTGGCATCCACTGCAGATTTCAGTAAAGACATCATGCAGTATATTAATTAGCAATTAATTAATTAGTTCTGCATTTTGCACCAATTTCAAATTCCAGGTATTTCATAAGGAAAGCCATCCAGAGCACACTGCAATAATCAAGACAGGATGCAACCAAGATTGACCAACTGTTACCAATCACAATTACCGCAGGAAGGGCCATACTAACAAGCCAGCCATAATTGTGGATAACCACTCCTCACCATAACTATCATCTTTAAATTCAGCAACAGCTGTAGACCAAGGAGCAACTTCTCTTACATTAAGCAACTGGGATTTCATATAATCAGGAATGCAACCCTCTTCAAAACAAGCTAATCTTAATCCATGACCAGCCTTGTCTGAATTTAACCGCAGCTTGTTCTATTTCATCTAGCTTATTATCAAACTTGTACAATGTTCAAGGGTACCAACTAACTCCTTACAGTTGGATAGTAAAGAGCAACAGAACTGGATACTATCAGCATACTGACAGCATCTCATTCCAAAACTCCTTAATACTTCCCATGGGGATGTTTCAAGTAGATTTGAACAGTGTGAGGGATAAGCTGTCTGACTAGCTGCCAATCAGCAATTCCCCTAGTATCACCTTCTGAACACAGCTTAAAAGGAGAGACCAGAACCATTGCAAAGTGGTGTCCTCAATACCTAATCCTACCAGACAGTCCAAAAGGACACTTTGAGTTTCAGAAGAAATAGCAGAACTGTATTCTCCCAACATCCAGTTTCCAGCATTGGACATCAATCTCAATAACATATCCTGCCCAAAACCTCAACTGAAATTCACCCAAGTCATAATTTCATCCCTTATTTGCAACTTACATTTGGTTCAGGCACATAAGCAGCTGCCTGTTTCTACTCAACTATTCATATAATAAAAGCTATGCTCACTGAAGAAGGAAACAAGGTATTGAAGGGGGAGCAATATATTTCTCCAGTAAGAAAATATTGCTCTTCTGAATATTGGTAAAATGCGACTACTCCAAAGAGACATACTATCTGTGAGAAAGATGTTGAATTATCTTTGGCAAATGAAATCAAAATCCCATGGACATTTTCAAGTGCTTCAAGGCCACACACTGAACATATTGCCATTTTTCTCAAGTTCTGTACTTTGGTTTAAATCTAACTTCATTGACTTTAGTAAGGAAATAAGCAATTTCTGACTTACTTGCCCTATCCTTCACAATCTCCCATTTCTAGTCTCCAGTTAAACTGACTATGTATGACATGGTAATGAAAGTCTTATTAACTTCACCAAAATCATTAAGAGCAGAAGAAAATAGCCATTTTTCAAACACTAATAGCTACAGAAAAAGTTAAAACAGTAAGATAAGAGAGCACACCTTTGAAAGTAATCAATGATCTCTTCTACAAAAGGAGGAAAGGTTCAAATGTAACAACTGTCATTTCTAGTTATGCAAAACTATGGAAAATGGGGAATAGAGGGGTAAATAATAAATCGTCTGTTCACAGATGATACATACAGCACTTAAAATACAGAGCAGGACTTCTTCAACTCATGGGTAGTACTTATATTTATGGCTTATGACAAATTTTAGAGAACCTAAAAACTGTCAAATTTCCCACTTCAGTACTGACTGGTTTCTGCTTTCCCTTCTGCTTCTATACTGATACTGCCAATTTTGATAAAAACATGGAATTTTCACTCATAGGAAACAAGCAAACATCAATTTGTTCAAAAGGGTAAAATTCTCTATCTTCAAGTATTATCTACCTTTTAATTTAACAGCAGAGGTCTATACATTTTGATAGCAAACTAATATTTAAAATCATTCTGCACACTTCCCTGATTCATCTAGCACACACAGAGTGATTGGTTGAAGGAATCTTTTGCTTCTTGATTCATACTAGGTGAGAGACAAACATCCAGAATCTCTCACACCATTTCTGAGTGTCTAAAAAACAATGTGAGCTGAGATAACAAACTTCTTTCTCTGAGTTTCAGAAGCCTTATCATATACCAGGCCCTGGAAGGAAGGGGGACTTAGAGCAACAGTGACTTTTGCTGCCTCTGAGCACAAACAAAGAAGCAACAAGTACTTGCTCCCATTTTTGAAACCAGAGAAAGCCAGGAACCATAATCCAACAAGAAAAGAAAAATATGAGAAACAATGAAAGAGTGGCAGTGAAAATGGGCAGCAGTTTGGATATTTCAGAAGAAATTCATTCACCATATAATTCAGGTTTCATGAGAAGACTTACTAGTAAGTTGGACTTGGAGTTTCTTGTTGATATATCCTTACTACTAGGAGTGTCATCAAGCTTTAACATTCTTTGGCTTATGATATGAAACATGGCAAACAATCATACTTGCCTTGGTTATTAATTAAATATTGTGACTCCCAAGATTTTCTCCAGCTTACAAGCTATTGGGCAGATGACAAACAGGACAAAGGTCAGTGGGAGACAGAAAGAACAGATTTGGAAAATCGTGAGGGGGTGTGAGAGGGATCAAAGCCAGTTTTTCCTGAGTTTTGAGGGAGTTGGTGAGCATGCCCTTTTTCTTGAGGTAATTCCAAAAACCAGAGGGAGAAGAATTTCCCATCACTGCTTTTGACATTCTGTTGCACACCTGAGTAAGTCCCAACTGTCATGGAGTAATACAATCCTCAAGTCATAATTTGGTACTATGGTGCAGCCTCTGCAGATGAAGCTTTCTCCCCTCACAGCCATTTGCACAGGAAATCCAACAAGTACCTCTAAGGCCTCCAAAGTCCATCTGCTTTAACTTCACAGAAATGTAAGTATTGTAAGTGTCTGCACATTATTTCACAGATATGTTTGCTAGATTTACACACCTACATACTGTGATTAATTCAACAGCCTGGAAGCATAACACTACCCTTCAGCTAAACTATCTTCCTGGTTCATGGTGTATGGTGTTTATGTGCATCATACCACAGAATCTCTTTCTCTTTCTCTTGGGTGCCTCTGGCCCTTGTTAAAAACTTCCAATGAGGGAGATGCCATATAGTTGAGGAAAAATTGTCTCATATGTTCTACCTTCAGAGTTTGCTGCATAAGGAGAAAAGAATAATAGAATTAGTGTTACAATCAGTAGAGAAACTGAATAAATCAGTACTGGGTCACTTGACTACGTAGCCTTATTCTCAGATGCCCCAGTCAAATGAACTGTAGTAACTAATAAGGACAGGCATTTTCAGTCGTGATACTTTAGTTATAAATTCCCATTTTAAACAAGACTGCCTGGGGCTTTCATTATAATCTGTCTGGTACCAGATGAAGATCTTATTCTTTCCAACATAATTCTAAGAACTTTTATTATCTTGAAATCCACTTCATTGATTTTTATTGACAGTGGTTTTACTTATTTAGGATGACGTCGTTTTCATTTTAGATTGTTCTATTTATTAACTGAATTTTTATTTATTTATTTGCAATATTTATAAACAATCCCAACAGCCTGGAAGCATAACACTACCCTTTAAAGACTTTGGGCAGCAGTTAGGCAGTGAATGATCTCATGAACTGAAACATCAATTGCTATGCCTACCTAAATTACTGCAAAGAAACAAATACTGCTTATAAACAAAGAAGCAAACTATTTTTGTTCACAGATAAGCTTTTTTCATGTGCTGTCACCACTAAGCTATTCAGCCAAACAATTGAAAAACAGAATATTTGCAAACAGCCTGGGAAGCCATCCCTAATAGAAGTTACACTCATTTGCCTTACTATTGTGTGCATTTATTTATTTAGCAAATCAGGTGACTCTGAGGGCAAACTATATTTTATCCTCTCCATTAACTGAACTAAACATATTTTAATGTGTTCAGTGTCCCAAATATCAGGGCAATACAGGGCACTCATTTTGCCTTTTCTTCTTACTGTCAAATATCATACCTGCTGGTTATTTAGTGTACCCTGTAATTCATCATACTGAGGTGAACTGCCGCTCTTATGATTGTACCAACTATATGATACCACTCGTTCCACTGCCAATCAGACTGAGCCCCACAAAAATTATCAATTTCTCATATTTACACACTGATGAAGGTCTAAGCTGATGATGAGAAACTGGCAAAGGAACTTCGATCATCATAGGTTGATTTAAACAATATTGCTGTGAAAAAAATATGAGTCCAATTTGGGAATCATCAAGAAAAAAAATAGTAATAAAACTGTTAAAATCAGTATGACATGTAACCATATTTGGAATACTATATACAGCTCTGGCCCTCAGAAAAAAATATAATAAAGCTAGAAGAAGTACAACTAGATGCTGGGAATCTGCAGCAGCAAGATCACTGGGAAGAGGTAGCAAGGATTCCCCTATTAAGCAACGCTGTGGTGAACAGGTACGTGAATGGGCAGAGCATATATGAATAAAGTGGGCAGAAGAAAATGTATGGATGCATATATGCACAGGTGGAGTCAGCAATTTATAATCTGTAACAAAATGCAGCCTTGGGACCAAATATTGACCACCTCTACATGGCTGAACCACAGAATTCACCACCACAAAATGTACTACCACTTTGAGCATTTAAAAGAAAATCAGATAAATTCATGGAGGATAAGGCTACTGATTGCTACTCTTCAGGAAGGTTATATATTATTGCTTGTACCAGCTGCTGGAGAACACAAGAGAGAGAATACAGTTGTATTCATGCCCTGCTTATGGGCTTCCCATAGCTATCTGTTATGCTGGGTGGTGGCAGAATTCTGGACAAAACAGGCTTTTGGTCTTGTCCAATATTGCCCTTTTTATATGTCCTTATATTTAATCCTGTTCTCCCTCAAAATTAATGGGATTTGATCCTGTTTCTCACATTTTGATGAGATAAAGAATATGTTTCTCTCTGTGTGACTGTGCGTGTACATGGTCAACATAATATAATATGTTTGTAACACTGATGGAGAACCAGACACGAATGCAATATCCAGATTGAGAATCGGTGATTGAGGCTAGGGAGCCACCAATATCCTGGTGCATTAGGGGCTCCAAATAGCTTACTGGACAGCAGATGTGTGTGCCATGTTTCTAACACATAAGTAAACAAATCTTCTTAGTCACACACATATCATGGTATGCCAATGTCAGCTTTTAGACTTAACTTCAATGTTACACCATGTTAACAAAGTTAAGGTTGTTGTTTTAATCCTTATATGCTGCCCAGAGCTATTGTTGTGAGACAGGCAGCCATGTAAATCAAATAAATAAATTAACTAACTGAAGCAGCTATTGGGAAGTGAGAAACTGACATAGCTAAAACCTTGTCTCAAAAGTCAGAGCAATGAACAAATAAAGATGTTGCCAGCTCAGTCCTCAAACAATAAACTAAGAATGGACTAATAGGGAAGGGGAACAGTACTGAATCATTCATAATAACGGACAGAAGCAGACAGAACAAAAAAGCCACAAGGAATCAGTTGGAACATTTGATAAGGGGGGAATGTTTCCTTTCAGATGCTTCACAATTGCCTCAAAATGCTTCTGTTTCTTCTGTTAAACAGAAGGAACAGCTTTTCTTCATACACTTTTCTTGCCCTCTGATCATGGCTTAGCAGGAGTGTTTTGAACTACTCAGAGTCAAACTGAAAAAACTGAAAGAGACCAAGGATCCTTTAAGCCAAACCTTGTCAATCAAGTGCTGCTGCTCCAAGAAGAGTCGCCAGTTAAAAAGAGTCACCAACCATTATCTAACCAGATTATTTGTTTTCGATCAGATTCAGAAATGGGACAAAGCCTATCACATAGACAATTTTCATTTCAATTGTTATTTTTCCACTTTTGAAGGTGATTTCCCAGCTACCAATCCTCAAATCTTCAATATTTATTGGGGGTTGGTGGAAGGAAACACGAGTTGTTGATAAATGTTTACCTTTCCAATTGCATCTGTGTATTAGTTTTCCACAACCTGTCAATCTTGCTTCCGACCTGAATACTATATATACATATGTATAGCTTTAGGAAAGAACTCTTCAGGTGTTTTTTTTTTTCATTAATACCTGGATCAATACCTGTATACCTGGATCAAACAAAATATCATTCATCTGATGAGTGAATTGTTTAGTGATGACTGCAAGTGGGAGAAAAATATTCAGATGCAATACAAAGAAAATAAAATTCTGATTTTGATTCCAGCTTCTCTTTTACTCTTTTCATTCAGCAGTTGCTGCAGTCAAATAAGCACTGGAACAAATGTTCTTGAGAAGAATGAAAAATCTAAATTAGTGGGGATCTTAGTTAAAAAGCTAGATAAACATCTGACAATCAACTCTGCCTTCCTATCACCAGAAAGTCAAACAGAAACTGAACCAAAAACCAGAATAAACATTTTTTTGTTTCTCAGCCACAACAGAAACAGATACATTGTCAGAAAGCATTTGTTGAACCTGAGCTAGAACAGAACTGTGAAGGAGGGAAAATCGCATTACTAATTTACAGTAATAGTTCATCCAAACAACAAATAACTAATGTGACAAATGGCTCTGAAAGAACTAATATCACACTCAGAAAGAATATAAAAAAGAAAAGCAATGCCTCCAAGAAGTTATTTCTGACAGTTTGGACAGGCTTCTGTACTTTTACCATAACCATTGCCAAGATTTGGGCCTAGAAAACATTAAGCTGAAGTAGAGGTCTGCTTAGTTCCTCTTTATGACTTAATTCTACACATAGCTCTAATTTAAGAATTGAAATTAAACTGTACAACTAAAAGCACGTATTTGTAAAGCATTAACAGGGTTGTTGTTTTTTTTGCATACTTTGTTGATTTCTAACATGCTGCACTCTGCTGTGAAACAACTGTCAGAAATAATGCGCCATATATATATATATATATATACACACACACACACACACACACACAAACACACATACACACACACTTTTCTCATGTGAATCAGAACTGAACTGATGATGTATGCTGAAGTGATTACTAAATGCTTATGTACCTGAAATAAAATCAAACCAGAATAACTTCAGTCACAGATGAACCTGAACAAAACCAAAATATCTACTTTGGTTCTATGTTAACTTTTTGTTCTTTCTTTCAGAGGACAGAAATGAATTTTCACTGATGTACTTCAGCCTTCATTAATTATTTGCATTTTCTAGACCTCATGAGATGGTCTAGAACTCATCACAATGCTAGGAATACCATTTGGAGCTAAAAGCTAGGAATGTAGTCCATACTCAAATTTGGATTTCTTTTGTGATTAGAGATTAAAGAAGCCCTTCGTATACAGAAGTTTTATGAAACTGGTAATACATTATCACCCAAGAATCTTACCTACTTCAGAGAGCAATTCCATACACTGACAAGAAGCCTAAATGTTTTAAGAAGATTCTCCCCCCACCCCCACCTGGTACATAAAACATGGTCAGACAAATATGTCAATGACGGGGGGAAACTTTTAATATCAGAATAGGTAAGGAGCTTTTTAATCAAATTATCTTCATTCAAAATAATTAATTCTTTAATAAAATGGTGATAATGAAGAACATAATAAATAATGCATAAATATAAGGTTTATTTGTTACTCAATTCAGTGAAAAATCTTCCACAACTATCCTACTAAGGCATTACTTATCCAAAATAGATGAAACCTACATAAAATGCCTTTGGCCTAGGCAGGTGGCTCAATAATTTTCCCATAGAAGAGATTATTTATTAATGCTATTGTATGCATGTATAGCTAATTAGTTTAGCATGTAAAATAAAAAAAGGATCATTTATTTATTTATTTATTTATTTATTCATTCATTCATTATTAAACTTGTATGCCACCCATCTCCCCCAACGGGTGACTCTGGACGGCTCACAATAACAAAAAAGGAAAAAACACACCAATCCCTCCAACAGTGGCTAAAATCCATAAATAATTAAAATACAAACATACATTAAAAATGTCCTAAAAATCCCCTGTATATTTTAGCACTGACACCTTCAAGATGCTGGGGGGGGAGCCAGAACCAATCACCCCACCAGCCATCTCCACAGATGCGAGCCCCCATCCGGCCCCCAGGCGTTCTGGCAAAGCCAGGATTTAACCCCTTTTCTGAAGGCCATGCTGGAGGGGGCACACCGGACCTCGGGAGGCAAGATGTTCCAAAGGGCGGGAGCCACAGCAGAAAAGGCCCTCTACCTAGACCCCACCAATCGAAATTCCTTGACCAGTGGGGTCTGCAACCTGCCCCTTCTGCTGGACCAAGTGGGGCGGGCTGAGATAAATGGGGCAAGACGGTTCCTCAGATAACCTGGTCTTGTGCCATGGAGGGCTTTAAAGGTGATAACCAGCACCTTGAATTGGACCCGGAAACAAACTGGCAACCAATGCAGCTCACGCAACAGCGGTGTTATATGTGCCCTCCAAGGGGCATTGAGAACTGTCTGCGCCGCCGCATTCTGCACCAGCTGTAGCTTCCGGATACTCTTCCAGGGTAGCCCCATGTAGAGCGCATTACAGTAGTCCAACCCGGAGGTGACCAGGGCATGGGTGACCGTGCGGAGGGCCTCCTGATCCAGGAAGGGGCGTAATTGCCACACAACACAAAGTCGTGCAAAGGCCCTCCTAGCCACAACTGCAACCTGCTCTTCAAACAGGAGTTGTGAGTCCAGGAGGACCCCCAGATTATGCACCGGGTCTGTCTGGGGTAGTGCAACCCTGTCAAGAACCAAAGATGACAAACTCCTAGATCTTGAGGCTCCCCGTACCCACAGCCACTCCGTCTTACCAGGGTTCAGTCGAAGCCTGTTGTCCCCCATCCAGGCCCCCACAGCCTCCAGGCACTGCAAGAGGGCAGTCACAGCGTCACTTAAGACACCTGGGATGGAGATGCATAATTGGGTATCATCAGCATACTGATGATACCTCATCCCATGGTGCCGGATGATCTCACCCAAGGGTTTCATGTAGATGTTAAATAGGAGCGGTGAAAGCACCGACCCCTGAGGCACCCCACAAAGTAGGGGCCGGGGGCTGGACCTCTCGCTCCCTATCAACACCAACTGGGTTCAGCCTTGGAGAAAGGAGCTGAACCAGCACAACACTGTGCCACCCAGCCCCAACTCCTGCAGCCGACCCAAAAGGATACCATGGTCAATGGTATCGAAAGCCGCCAAGAGGTCAAGAAGAGCAAGGATGGATGCACTACCCCCATCCCGCTCTCGCCAGAGATCATCCAAAAGTGCGACCAATAATGTTTCTGTCCCATAACCAGGCCTGAACCCTGATAGGGGTCCAGATAATCTGTTTCCTCCAGGATCCTCTGAAGCTGCTGCGCGACCACCTTTTCTACCACCTTCTCTAAAAAGGAGAGGTGGGAGACTGGACGAAAGTTGTCCAGAAGGGTGGGATCTAGCGACGATTTCTTGAGGAGTGGGCGGACCAAAGCCTCTTTGAAAGGCTCATTTGCTAATTGGGAAGCCAGTTAATCAAGACCACAATAATTAACTCAAAGGAATTTGCCCTTGTGCCTCAGTTTGTTCATTTCTAGCCTGCTTACAAATGATATGGCCTGTTTTTTCTAACCCTAGTGGAAACAAGAGCTCCTCAAAGAATCATCCTTGCTGGTAAGGTCAAAGGAGAGGGATGAGGCCATGTGTAATCTATAATCAGGGTGAAAGCAGGTGAGTCTCTACAGGTGCAAGAAAACCCAGCCCCTTAGGAGAAACAACTCCAAAATCAAATTTAGAGGAAGGCAATGGCAAAACTCCATTATTGCAGAGAAAACTGTAAGGACATGGCTGAAACATTTAAACACATTTTAGTGACAGATAATGAAACCCCCAAGTCAAAAAGTAAAGTTGTTGAATAGAATTGTGACATGGCTAGATGGTCCCTGATTGGGCCAGGACTAAAGGGAAACATCCCATAGTTTACAAGAATGCATACTGTTAAGAGTGTGAGAAATATAAACCAAGGAAAACTTGTAATTGTCAAAATGGAAATGAAGCACACCAAATTAGATGTTTGGAAAATAAGTGAACTTTAGTAAACAGAATTAACCACTTTAAATAAGATGACCACAGGTCATGAGATCATATGAAGGAATAGAGTGACAGTGGTAGCAGAACACTGCCAAGTATGTGCTTGGTTGGGGTCCAATATGACAGGATTATATCTATTAAAATAAGTGGCTACCTAGTGAACATCTAGCCTATACAAGTGTAAACACCTAATGCAGATAAAATAATGGAAGGTATTTCTACACCAAATTGTTATAGACACTAAATTCAACTTCAAAAAAAGGACATAGTATTACTAATGGGTGATTAGAATGCGCAAGCTAGAAACATGGAAGCACCTCTAATGACAAAAGAATTTGGTTGTGGGAAATACAGTTAATACAGGAGACAGAGTAACAGTTTTGCAAAGAGAACTCTTTCTTTATTGCCAACAATGTAGATTCTACTGTTCTTCATCACCAGATGGACAGTATCGAATCATATTTACTACTATGTAATAGAAAGCAAAAGATAGAAAAGTGCAATTCATTCAACCAGACACTTCCAGGCGTAGACTGTGGAGTTGCAAAGCCCCACAGTCTCTCACAGGAACAGACCATGAAATATTGGTGTCATATATACAGGTTAAACTTCGAAAATTAAAGAGGTTAGTGTGCCAACTAAGATCCGATCTGGAAGAAATACAGTCAGAATATAAGATCAAGCTAAGAAATAGATTCACTACCCTTAATTTATGTGAAAGAGAACCTCAAGAGCTAAGGGAAGGGATAAGAGACATCATCAAAACTGAAAGAGAAAAAAAAATTAAAGTAGTATCATAACAAGCTATCGTGATAATAAAAGATTAAAGCCTTGAAGAACGTGAAGGACGTATGATAACTGAACACAAACTTCCAAATATCAAGTGAGAAAGAGCAAGGAAAGATATCAAGGTCAACAAATAAAGTTTCTAAGAATGTAAGAAATAGGAATATTCAAGAATAATCACAGAAGAGATGTAATAAAGGCAATGAGGTTAAAGAAAGATGGAAAGTCTGCCAAATCCCTTTACAAAGGGAATTACAGAATAACAGAAATACTTGCAAAGAGAGAATATGTTCAGAAACCAACTCCTCTAGAAAATAAAATCTGACAGGCAATAGACCAAGACTGCAAACTGTTTAAACTGCAGAAGAGGTAATTAAAGTGCTAATAGCTCTATATCAAAAATATAGCATAAGACTGACTTAGAGAGTGGAAAAGATTATTGTAAATACAGCTATATTGAAGAAGTGAGTTGCTACAAGTAAATTATTGAACCACTGCACTAATTCTTCATGCAAACATATTTTTGTTTAATATCTTACAAAGAGGAACTGAGAGAAATGGAAAGAGAAATGTGAAATGAACAGGCAGTTTCAGAAAAGGCAAAGGAATACAAGACCAGTTAGCTAACAGAGGACCGATAGTGAAAAGACCAAGTGAATATCAGAAGGAGATCCATCATTTATTGACTACAGCAAGGTCTTTGATTATACAGGTCTTGCCAGAGAATGGAATGTATTAAGGTTCATGGATGTGTCAGAACTCTTGATTATTTTTCTGAGGAACCTTTAAAATGGAAAAAAAAAAAAAAGGCTATTGCAAGAAATGAATTCAGAGAAACAAATTGGTTCAGAATAAAAAGAGAGTGAGACAAGGATATATATTGTCCCCATATCAGGACAGAAAAATTACAGAACTGTCCTTGGAAGAGCTACAACTATAATTTGTCAGACTTTCTCTGTTCAGAACACCAAAGAGAATATTCTCAATGTTCTCTTTGAATTCCAGTAGATCTAGTAGAGCTACTTTATATATGGTATATATAATTATAGGAATGATAGGACTTGATTTTTACCTGCATCATCATGATTACTATAGAGGTAGAAATTTCAGTAGGCTGCAGGGGATATATCGTTCTTAGAAAGCAGAAGATGACAAGCCTTCCCCACATTCCATTGAGAAAGAACAATATAATGAAGATTAGGGTTTTCCTCCTTGCACCTCCATACATAAAGGCTTCCTTGAGGGCTTTATAGTTCAAACTCCTATATATATTTACTATCTAAAACAATTGATTTCAGCATTCCTCAGTAGAACTGGTACAGTTACAGATGTTGGTTTTTAATGGAGTATATAAGTGGCTCATCAATACCACATAAGGATGTACAGAGCTACATTCCAGATTTGATCTTGAGTTTTCCAAATGAGGTTTCTATTATGCAATCATCCCATCTTAATTGCATAATTTTAAAGATTGCGAAGTTAACAGTGTATCTCACTTGAATCTTCCTATGATTTTCTTCCACCACTTTCAACTTCTTGCTTATCGTAATGTCCATTTTTTTCTGGTAAGGCAAAGGTATAATATGCCCTGGAGAGACAGCATGCACAGCAACATATTGAAAAACAGGTAATCACTAGGGAAGGGCATATGACCAGGGTCATTTCTACATTTGCAACTTATAGCATCTTTATAGAATTACACAACCATTGTTGAAAGCTCATCATCATCACTGTTAGGTTTAATATTAATAATTATTTATTTATTTGATTTATATAATTCAAATAATAATAATAAATTATTAAACTTATATGCTACCCAACTCCCAGAGACTCAGGGCAGTTTACAAATTGTTAAAAGCATTTACAAACAAGAAAAAACAAGAAAACAACACAAAACAAAACAAAAGGAACAAGGGTAGCAGGGAAAACAAACTCAGATAGGAACAAGAAAAAGAAGAAAACAGATCTTCAATCACACTTGCCAAAGGCCTGGATGAAAATCCAGGTCTTCAGAGACCTTTGAAACACTAATAGAGTGGGGGCCATTCGAATCCTGAGTGAACCTCATTCCAGAGAGCAGGCACTGTGACAGAGATGGTGCACTTCCGAGGTCCTGACAGATGGCATTGTTTAACTGAAGGGACCCAGAGCTTGCCAACCCTGCCAGATCAGATCGGCCAGGCAGATATAAGAATATGTTAAGTCATACATCAGAAACAAAGGGTCTGTTCTATGGACTATGGAATAAAGAATGGTGGATGTCATTTACTTGTGTCAGTTTCAACTTATTTCATGGCGAATTGGGATTCTTTGGGAAAAAGTGGAAGGATACTGATACTTTTGGCTGTATCTTTATGCTAGCTTGCAAACTATTTCAAACCATGGCTACAAGATGCCTCTGAGAGGCACAAAGAATTGAGTAGGTCAAGCATGCAAGAAAATTGCTATTGCTTGTACTGGATTTTTTTTTCTCCCTGTTTGTGACCCATTTTGTTTATCTTGTTTCTGATCTGCTGTTTTTCTCAGTTATGTATGTGTGTATGTGAATGCATATTATTCCAGGCAATCAATAACATTCTCCAGTGGTTTGTCTCCAACATATTGTTTTACTGGAATTACCGGACAGTTTTTTATTTTTGAAGCTCTGCAATAATGATCTCTAAGGAAACCAACTGGGAATTTATTTATAGAATTTGTTACACTTATATCCCATCTTTTGCACAGGAACTCATGGTGGTGTATACAGTGCTCCTTCTTCCCATTTTTCCCACACAACAACAACCCTGTAAAGTAGGTTGGGCTGAGAAGGAGTAACAGACCCAAAGTCACCTAGTGAGCTTCCATGGTTGAGGGTGGACTTGATACCGGACCTCCCTTCTTTCAGCCCAAGACCTTAATCAATATATAGTACTACACTTGGCTTTTGAAGCTCCTTCTTAAATTTGCACCAATGAATATAGTAACATGGCTGTCCAAATGTGGGGGTTGTGTAGGTGTGACACTGGGACCTCTATTGCCTTTTGAAAGAGTCTTTGTGCTGTAGAAAGTATCAGGATTATTAGAAATCAGGCCTAGCATTATTATAGTTAAGTGAACCGGGCATGTAGATACAAAGGCCAAAGAAATGGGTCATATACAGAACAAAAACAAAGGAGGGAGAAACTAAATCAGTGCATCTGCAACTTTTCATTTGTAACTCTTTAGATGTCTGCATCCCATAAATCTGAATACCTTAGCCAATCAATATGTACCCATTGTCCTCACTTCTTCCTGATCCCCTTTCCAGTTTGAGCCTGGTGAAGAGAAAGTACAGATAAGCCAGCGAAGAGTAAGAGTATAGATATCCAGGTTTGTTTCTGACAGACGCCAGTACCTTTGTCCACATTCTGGCTAAGTCCATGGCAGGGTGATAGATTTTTAACCAGATTATTAGTATTCCTACATCCCATCTAATTCTTTGGTCTGGAAGGTCAGGGTCCCTGATCCAATATATGCATATTAATTATGGAAAGATATGTGCACAAATTAAGAAACTAAATAAATAAACCTCACTAGATTGAAACGGTAAGCCCTCTCCTTCCACTGCTTAATCTCTGCTGTATTCATTATTACCAAATGCAGCATGTATGAAACAGGATTTGTGCAAGTGTGTATCCATTCTTAAGGTATTTTGTTATATAGTTTGGTACCTCTTCAGGAAAACATTTTAACTGATATAAGGAGATGTCTAAAAAATTGCATGATTCAAAGGTCTCAGAGACTCAAATGGCACATTGAAAACCCAACTTAAAGTGCTCAAAATTAAGTACACACCTAAAGTTTATTTTGGTTTGGTAAAATGAAGTTTTCAACAAACAGGAATCTCAAATGAAGAGTTTTAAGGACTCCCAAGAGAAAAATATGCCATATAAGTGCATGTTATATGACTTCAAACTGTTTGTTCTCATTGGTACTGGCTTAAAAAGAGATCCAACTTAACTCCCAGCTTCTACCCCTTCACCTTCTGCTTTCAGAGGTAAATCTGTGCCTTTTTCAGCAGGCACAGTAGCTGAATGAAGATCAGAGGAGTGGTGGTAGTGGTAGTTGTAGTAGTAGTAATAAAATAATAATAGATAAAAATGTCAAATCCAGACTAAACATCTGGGTGACTGTGCAACCAATCATAATAGCAGCAGCAGCAGCAACAGAGCCTTCTCCCCAGAAAGAACAAATCTCTCTATAAAACAAGAGGAATTAAAACAAAGAATAACTGAGCATCTAAAACAGCACAAAAAGAACGGAATAAGGTTGCCCGCATTGAAACTTGTTACAAAGAAAAAGCTAGCACAAGTATTAAACGATGCCAATACTGTAATATCAAATATAAGCACCAGCTCACTGCAAGAAACAAACCAAGTGATGTACAGCATGGCTGCAGTTATAACTGAATACCTTGGATGCAAAATCAACAAACAAGAAAAAAAGCCAAACAGTGCACCACCAAAATGGAAGATCAGGTTGGAAAATAAGATCAGCATGCTAAGATCAGAGGCAAGCAAGCTAGAACAGATGAAAGAAAAGAAGCTGAAAAACAAAAAGACCAAAGAATACCTGATCAAGAAATATCACCTAGTAACAAGGAAGATCAAGGAAGCACTGGAAATAATAAAGTAGCAAATAACAGTCATAGCCAAAAGGATCAGCAGATACGAAGCTCGAATTGCACACTACAGGGAGAATCTCCAATTTCAGTCGAATCAGATACGTTTCTACCAATCCATCAATTGAGAGACTGCAATGAACCAGTCAACAACTGACAAAGAAGAAACAGTGCAGTTCTGGGGTCAGCTATGGGACAACCCAAAGAAACACAACAAGAATGCAGCTTGGATAAAGGAGGTAGATGAGAATAAAAAAGAAGCTGAAATAAAAGAACTTGTAATAACAGCAGAAATAGTGGAGAAAAGGGCAAGGAAGATCAAGAATTGGCAGCACCAGGTGAAGATGAACTGTATGATTTTTGGCTGAAACATCTGACTGCTCTGCACCCACTCACTGCCAAGCAGTTTAACAACATACTGAAAGGAGGTAAATTAAAGATTGATTAACATCTGGCAAAAACTACCTGATAATGAAAGATCCAGCAAAAGGGGCAGCACCAGGCAACTACAGGCCAATTACCTGCTTGCCAACAACTTTCAAATTCCTAACTGGTGTGGTACCTAATGCAGTCCAACAGCATCTAGTTGAAAACAAGTTCTTTCCATCTGACCAGAAAGGAAACCACCCAAACAGCAGAGGGACAAAAGATCAGCTCCTAATTGACAAGATGATTTTGAAAAACTGTAAGAGAAGGAAGACCAACTTGAATGTAACTTGGATTGATTATAAGAAGGCATTCGACTCCCTGCCATATGACTGGATAGTCAAGTACCTAGAAATAACAGGAGTCAGTAGAAACATCAGAAGCTTTGTGCAAAGATCAATGGCACAATGGAAGACACAGCTGCTGGTCAAGGGCGATAGACCGGGAGAGGTTAATATCAACAGAGGAATCTTTCAAGGAGACTCACTATCACCACTACTGTTTGTCATTGCATAGATTCCTCTGTCAACAATACTGATCATGTTAAGACATGGCTATCAAACATCAAAAATATCTGCCAGGTTATCCAACCTCCTTTACATGGACTATCTGAAACTGTATGGAAAAACACCATCTGAAATGAAATTGCTGCTCAACACTGTCCAAATATACAGCCAAGATATTGCAGTGGTGTTTGGACTTCGCAAATGTGCCATCCTTGCCATCAACAGGGGAAAAATACTGAAAACCAAAGGAATCAAGATGTCCAATGGAAATAACTTCAAGAGTCTGGATGAAGAAGATAATTACAAATATCTGGGTATCCTTCAGGCTGACAACATCAAGCACACTGAAGTCAAGAAGGTTAGTAGTGAATACATCAGAAGAGTAAAGAAGATTTTAAAGTCCAAACTCAGTGGTGGAAATACCTTCAAGGCAATTAAACCTGGGCAATTCCAGTCATTAGGTACACAGCTGGAATAGTGGACTGGACTCAAGCAGAACTAGAAGCCCTGGATAGGAAGACTAGAAAAATAATGACAATGAATCATGCCCTTCATCCATGCAGCGACGCTGACAGACTCTACTTACCAAGGAGTGTAGGTGGGCGTGGAATGTTACAAGTACACCAGACAGCAGAAGAAGAAAAAGGGGCATTGGAAGAATATCTGAAGGACAATGAAGAAGATGCACTGAAGCTAGTACACCATGAAGGCTTACTGAATACCAAAGAGACCATACTGACCTATAAGAAAGGCCAAATCAAGAATAGAAAAGAGACATAGCAAGGCAAAGTATTACATGGCCAGTACACAAAAAAACTAGCAGGCAAAGCAGATAACAAGAAGACCTGGCAATGGCTAAGAGCAGGAAAGTTGAAGAAAGACCAAGCCTTAAGAACAAATGCATTTAAAGCCAGAATTGAGAAGACATCAACAAACAGCAAATGCCGCCTCTGCAAGGAAGGTGAAGAAACAGTGGACCATCTAGTTAGCTGCTGCAAGAAGATCACTTAGACTGACTACAAACAACAGCATGACAAAGTAGCAACAATGGTGCACTGGAATATCTGCAAGAAATACCATTTGCCTGCAAACAAGAACTGGTGGGACCACAAAACAGACAAAGTAATAGAAAATGAAGAAGCTAAAGTGCTCTGGAACTTTACAATTCAAACAGATAAGCACCTGCCACACAACATCCCAGACTTAACAATTGTTGATAAGAAAGACAAAAAAGTCTGGATAGTGGATATTGCAATATCTGGGGACAGCAGAATAGAAGAGAAAGAACTGGAGAAAATCACAAAATACAAAGACCTGCAAACAGAAATAGAACGACTGTGGCAAAAGAAAGCAAAGATACTACCGATAGTTATAGGCGCCTTAGGTGCAATCCCAAAACATCTGGAGTACTACTTGAACACCATCGGCATTGACAAAATCACCATCAGTCAATTGCAAAAGGCAGCTTTACTTGGACGAGCTTATATCCTGCGACAATACCTTTAACACCATCAAACCATCAAATAACATCTGCCTATCCCAGGTCCTTGGGAGGACTCAACAGGTGGATAAAAATGCCAAATCTAGTCTAAACATCTGGCTGACTGTGTGACCAACCATAGTAGTAGTAGTAGTAATAATAATTTTTTTTTTTTTTTAATCTGCTTAACAGTCATTACTGACCCTGCAGTGACCGCCCCCTAGCGGTTTTCAAGGCAATTGCATCTTTCTAGTTTCGGAATTAGACTTTGCCAGAGCCTAATTCCTAGAGCGTCAGCCCAGCTGGCAGCACAGGAGGCGGGATTTCCGTTGCTTCGCGCCCCTTTTTCGGACGAGCGCGGTTTTCGCGCTTTTACTGGCAACTTGTCCCGTCTCTCTGTTGAGCCGTTGCCAGCATTTTTCCTCCCACCGGGGTGAGAGTCCTCATTTATCTACTCACGTATGTTTTCGATCTGCTGAGTTGGCAGAAGCTGCGGGTATAGAAACAAGAGCTCACCTTGTTAACGCGAGGCTGGACTCGAACCGCTGAAGCTTTCAGCCATTTCTGGCCGGCACTTTCAGCGTCATTAAGCCGCTGCGCCACCGCGTCCCCCTAGTAATAATAATAATAATAATTAAAAAACTGACAAGCACCTGCCACATAATACCCCAGACTTAACAATTGTTGATAAGAAAGACAAAACAGTCTGGATAGTATACATTGCAATACCTGGAGACAGTAGAAGAGAAGAGAAAGGACTGAAGAAAATCACAAAATATAAAGACCTGCAAACAGAAGTAGAACTGTGGCAAAAGAAAGCAAAGATAGTACCAATAGTAATAGGCGCCTTGGGTACAATCCCAAAACATCTGGAGTACCACTTGAAGATCATTGAGATTGACAAAATCACCATCAGTAAAGGCAGCTTTATTTGGAACAGCTTACATCCTGTGATGATACCTTTAACACCATCAAACAACATCTGCCTGTCCCAGGTCCTTGGGAAGGACTCAATAGGTAGATAAAAATGCCAAATCCAGTCTGGATTTGTCTAGTCTAGTCTAAACATCTGGCTGACTTTTCAATCAACAACAATAGTAGTAATAATAATGGTAATAATGAATTTGGTTTTGAAACCAAACCCAGCTGTTGAGAACAATTCTTATGTTACACAGACTCATTTCAAAGTGATTTTTTTTTAAAAAAAATTCCAATCTTAAAAGTATTACCTGTTACAAAATAAAGGTTAGCGTAGACTGCATGTAATTGCTGGCTCATTTCTTCTTCTTTACCATCCTCTCTCATTTTTCCCCTTCTGTTGCTCTGACCATGAAGATAAAGTGAATTTAACTTTATTTACGTAATTAATTATTTTGGACACACTAAAACACTTTTTGTAGTATACTATGGCTAAGACTCCTGTAAGCTCAGATTTTGGATTTTCAAAATGAAGAGATTCATCCACTATTACTAATTCCATTTCTCTTGTACTATTTTTTTAAAAGAATCATTATACAGGAAAATATTGTTGGGTGCATCTTAAATTTAATTTATAAATTTAATGTGCCTAAATGACAGAGAATGATCTATATCAAAACAAGGGGTTTTTTTTACAGTACAGTCAGTAGGGTTTATGTTAAAATGCATGCATTTGATCTGTTGCTGTCATTGTGAATGATATGTACTACTAGACAATCCATGACCCATTGGGTCATCATTTCAGAAATATTTCCTTACCTAAACAGAGAAACAGAATGACCAAGGGCAAAAAAGCAGTGGGAGTGTGAGCGACTTATGACTTGCTGCCAGCTTCCCCATTGACTTTGCTATGGGAAGCTGTCAGAAATCTTCCTTCCTTCCTTCCCTCCCTCCCCTTCCCTCCCTCCCTCATTTCCTTCCTTCCTTCCTCCCTCCCTTCCACTTCCTTCCTTCCTTTTCTCCCTCCATCCCTCTCCCTTCCTCCCTCTCCCTCCCTCCCTTACTTCCCTCCTTCTCACTTCCTTCCTCCTTCCCTACCTCTCCCTCCCTCCCCCCCTTTCCACATATAAGTTTGCACCATTTGCCCTTCCCTCTGGAGAGCTGTTACCTCGTCTTCCTCCTCCCCCTCCCCCTCCCCTTCCTTCTCCTCAGATGACCAGCAGAACTGCCTGCCACTTTGCTAGAAGGAAGTGGAACAAAGGGAACTGCAGACTGTGAGGAAAATTGCACCCCCGCTCCCCATTCCGGCATGTCCCCAAAGGCCTCCTCCCTTGAGGGAGGAACAGGGCTCACCCATCAACCACCAGTACCCCCCAACCAGCCCTACCTTGCCAATAGGCATCAGAGTCGCTCCCTCGTCTTTTCCTCACCGCCAACTGCCATTAAGAGATTTCAAATTTCTGCCTCTTTTCCAAAGCAGCCAATTGCCATCAGGCCTTGCTGCCAGCCAATTGGGTGCAGGGGACAGAGGGAGGCAGGAAAGAGGTCAGGAATATGCCCATGACGATCACATGACCTGTGCTGACTGCTGCAGCGTACTGCTGAAGCAGCCACAAATTTCCCAAATTTCAATCCCACAGGAGTAATGGATCTCGGAATTTGGACGCATCCTGTAAGTTAGCCCATTTGAGGTACCTTGATTAAAAAACCATTGCCCTATGACACACCATTTTGCCCAGTTCAAGGTTATAGAAAGGAGAGTTTTAGTAGTATATAGATTCTGTACTGTATGCTGGAAGAAAAAGAACAGGGCAAGAGTACGCCAAACTTTTTGAATGTGAAAAGCTTTGATTTCACAATGCTCTGTTTTGAGCTCAACACAAGATCTTCTGACCATTTCAGTAGTGTTTCAAACTCACTAGAAATGCCATTTCAGTTCTAGAACAGTTGGAATAACCCATTTCTAATCTGAAGCAATTGTTTTGTGCTTGAAATATTTCTCAGAGTTCTCAGATCATAGCTACCTTAGGACCCATAAACCCTTGGGAAGAAACTACAGACAGTCGACATCACTTGCGGTTCTGGTCAGTGCACCTCAAAAAGATTACAGTGGAGCTACAGAAGGTTCAGAGAAGGGCAACTAAGATGACAAAGGAGCTGGAGCAGCTTCCCTATGAGGAAATTTTGCAATATCTGGGGCTTTTTAATCTAGAAACGAGGTAAATGAGAGGGAACATGATTGAGGTATAAAAAATTATGCATGGTGTGGATAAAGTATACAAGAAGCTATTTCCCCCCTCCCAAAATATTAGAACCAGAGGTAATCCAATGAAACTGAATCCTGGAAGAATCAGGACAAAAGAACTATTTTTTGACACACTTAATTCAGCTTTGGAATTTGCTACCACGAGATGTGGTGCTCACTACAAGCTTGGCTGGCTTCAAAAAAGTGTTGGACCAACTCGTGGAAGTCATAGGGATCAATGACTATTAGTCTTGATATGTGACTGCCTGTGAAGGCCATCTGCAGGGCTTCCTTGTGCAGTCAGTTGGCCACCGTGAGGACTGGACTAGATGAGCCAGGAGTCTGATGCAGCTTACATTCTTTTGTTCACTTTCTGTGGCCTGGGGCAAACTGACTCATATTTATCCAGCCTCAGGCAGAAATTGTCTCATATTTACCCAACCCCCAGGCCCTGTTCGTTTTTTAGCAATGTGTTTAGGGCTGTGACATACTATAATCAATAATTTAAATCAGATTTTTTTTAATTAAAGCTTTTTAGTGCTTGCTGTCTTATTGTTTCTGTGTTCTGTTAATTGCTCATTTATAGACAATACTTTTTATTTACCATTTCATTGCTTTATTTTTTCCCTGCTATAAGTAGCTTTATATCTGCTTTGTAGGGGAAAAAAGTAAATAATGATCATAATAAGCCATACAACTCCCAGCAACTCTGGGCGGTTAATTCATATTATTAATATATAATATTTGGTACTCTGTTGTTTCTAAACAAGAGAGTTAAAAATTTCTTTGTTACCAGAAATTTTTTATATCCATCCTCTGTGAATCTGTCTTCTTACTTTTAAAACCATCTAAACTGGCAGCAACTTCAGTGAATGAAAACTGTGAACACAAAGCATCAGTTAATGTAATTGGGCCACATTCTCTTCATACAATATGAAGATGCTATCTTATATTCTACATCATATGAGGCAATGTTCATAGACCAATATTAATCCCCCCTTTTCATTTCCGATAACTCATTCAAATATTGCTGTTCTTCATGGACATGTTCATAAGATGACTGTCAAAAATCATTGCAAGTACAAAATAATCAATTGGAGTCATCCCAGTGCAGTCATTCCCTAGCCTTCGAGGCAGAACATGCTTTCTGATAATTAATGTTGATAACTCTGAATCCTCACAATCACCTGTTTAAAACCATGGTGAATGGTTTCTTCTCAGTGGTAGTGGCTTCAGACCATATCTCCAACTGTCCCTTTGAGGAGTGTCACATATTCCATTGAAACCCCAAATTTCCAAGAAATGAAGAGTCATGAACCCCTGCCATAATAATACTGGTGTTCAGTGCCAGAAGCCAACTCCAGAGCCAGTGAAATGACTAGTTCCCCTGGTTTAAAAGATTTTACCCTTGCAAATGATTTGCTGCTGTGAAGTATGCATGGTATGCTTCTTATGCTAAGCTTCACCTTATGCAGCTATATGTATTTATTACAAGTTGACGTGCTTGTTTGTGGAGATTTCCTGGTTCTTGGTTACCAACTGATGGATAATAAGGCAGGCATTTGAGTTACACTGTTGTCCAGATTCTGTACAGTTGCACGTAGTATATTTCTGGATCCATGGTTTGGTAAACTATCAATCATTATTGTCATACAGGTCACCTGTTGTGATCAGCTTCTAGCCAATAGCAATCTGGTGCTTATATCAGGCTCATTTATTAGGTATTCAGATAAAAAGAAGTCCAAGAGCCAAACTTGGCAAGATTAAATTCCCAATATTATTCTGCTTCGGCAAAATTTGGCACAACTTTGCTACAGAGAAAGATGCCTGCTGACTACTGCCCACACTTTATACTCTCTCAAAATAAACAAATGGATCCAATCTATACAGCTGTCTGGCACTAAATTCACACCTCTCTGAGTGGAATCTATGTTGAAAAGCAATTTAGATTAACTTTCACTTAAAATATAATGCCATACAAAGGCATTATTTCCACAGCTTAAACATTCTGCCTCTTGCCTTCCCATAATCACATCATTTCAGCTTTATGTTCAAAGCCTATACATGTTTAACTGGAAATAAATCCCACTAGTTTCAACAGGATTTAACTTTGGAAATGAAGTGATGTAGCCCCAAAAGAGTTTTCTTTTTATGAAGTCTTCTGAATATGCTGTTCCCCCATTAGTTTCAATTTGTGGATGACATTTGTCAAAGACAGGAAAGCAGTGTTAAGAATATAATGCTGCTTGCTTCCCTGTCTAGAATACAAAGTATATTGTAGATCTAGAAGTGAAATAAAATGAAGTAATTCCAACCCCTCTTAAAATCACCAGAAGTGCAAGTTCTAATTTATTATGGAAAAATAGTTCAGTAAAAATTGGAAAAGGCAGTTTCAGCGTAACTAGTCAAGACAAGGAAATCTGGATAACTTTCAGAGAATCCAGAAAGTTTTATGAACATTTATATGAGCTGAATGCCCTTTGAACCACATGAGGTTGGAGCCATAGAGTGATTTTTCAGTTTTAATCAGAAATAATATATTAGCCCAGTCCAAAATATATATTTGTATTTGATTATCCCTTCTTCCTTTATTTGATAATTTATGCTTTATTTTGGAATGACAGAGTTGATCAGAATAGTAGAAGAAAGGAGTACAGTGGCAAAAACTGGTATGACAAAATGGAAGAGAAGAACAAAATAGAGTTTAAATCCATACTATTTTTTAAAAAATGAAACACTAGTGAGAAAAATAACAAAAGACAACGTTGTCACTCCCAAGAGTGCAGATAAAAGATCTAGGTCACCAAAAAGAAAAAGAAAAAAAAATAGGATGCCTCCTTAAATGTGGCTGTGAAGACATAAATGCAGAGTTTGAGCAACTGAGTTGGTGATTTGCTGGCTTCCCCACATTTCTGTTCAGGGCTGAAATATGTAAAACAGGTGAAGAACCTGATATCTCTCTTCCTCTTAAATTGTTCCCCTCCCAAGACAATGAAGCAAGATATTCTTAAAAAAAAATACATTGTTCTCCTAAAGAAAACTTTATAGCATTTTGCCAAGAAAAATACACTTTTCATTCATTCAATTGGTGGAGACACAGTCATTCAAATGGCAACAACTTGTACAAACAAAAAAAACCACATTACACAAATCTATGAATTCATTGGAAATATGTATATATCTGACAGAAGTAAAACCAGTTTGTTTTGATCAATAATAGTTTACATCTCTGACTATCAATTAATGGAGCTGTTATCAAGATGCTGCAGAAAGATGAAATACTTTCCAGGGCAGCCTGGTTTATGATTTTTCTTTTAAATAATAATATATAGAAAAGGAAAACCCATTTCTTACTCTTCTACAGACAGAGGAATTCCAGAAATCTTGCAATACCTAGTGTATCAGCCGCAGATACAAACTTAAAACTAGCAGCACAGAATGCAACCTGCTGGTTAATGCATAAACTGTATCAGCCTAATGCACAACAGGCCCATTCCAATGAGAAACCAGCCTGCAGGCTTTAATATCTAAGTGTTGCAATGCAGTCATTTTGGGAAATATCCTCCCCAACAAGACATAAAAGCTACTAAGGTAAGTAAAATTAAATAGGTTAACATTTGTGAGTTTCCAGTCCCCTGTACTACAATCAACATTCACAAGACTCTGAGATGCATTGCTGCAATGTCGCTGCAAAAGGAAGAAAGGGAAGAAGGTATCCATGGTAAGTAACAGAAAAGAACTGAAACCTTTCAGAGTCTCAGTGAAAGAGAGGAATACCATTCATTCCCTCCTAGCTGCCTGACACTTTAACCTCATAGCATAATCTGATCTTGTGCAGCTCTCTGACTTCATTGAGAACTCAGCAGCCCATCTGTAAGCAGAGGCTAGTTCAGTATAGTAGTAATGGAGTGACGTCAGAGGCAAGCCTAGGAACCACCTCCCACTTCTAGTTACAAGCAAAGCATGTGACAGCCGTCAAGGCTGAAGCCTTCACTGCAGTTTCGTCAGAGGTTAAAGTACAAGTGCAAACCACAGTTACAACTTCAATCATTTCCAAAGCAATCACATGCCACTTCAATTTCAGACTTTAGCCTTGTGCACAAGCAGGGGAAGAGAAGAAGTAATCCAGAGATTAAAAGCACCTTTTAATAATGCAGAGATCTGCAGCAAAAAGCAAACATCAACCTACCACAAGTATTTTGGTGATATACTTTCTAAATTACACATTAGTACTGACGCTACTTCAGTACAAACAGCTGCTTATTACATCAGAGCTGGTGAAAATCTTTGTGCATGGTTCAGATTTTCAGAAAATGCTCACTCACTGGGTTTTTTTTTTCATATCCAACATGCAAAATGCAGATTCCTGTACCTCCATTTACATTTGCAAATTTAGAATATACAAGGCTGAACATCTCAGTTTTCTTGACCATTATACAATATACAAAAAGTTCCACTTTTAAGTGTACTGATTACATTACTGGCTACAGAATGTCAGATCTTTCATCTGTAAGAACACAACTAAAGGGTTTTGCACAATCCTCTGAACTTTTTTGCCTGAAGGTTTTGTTGCTGGTGTTTTTTGAAAGCAAGCACATCTTTGTATTGATCCATCAGAGTTTCCTAGTTCTTTATCTGGCATCATGTAAATAACCACTTGTGAGGCAAAAATCCCTACTTACAAAATATTCCATCCTTTTTTCTCTAATCCAGCTGTCACCATTTTGTACCTAATTCTATGAAAAGTTCCCCTGGCCAACACTGTTACATGACAAACTGGAAAGCTCCAGTGTTGGCCCTGGAACAGAAGTGTTGAGACTACAAAAGTCTAGCTTGGAGCTGGTCCAGCCTGGTTCTGTCTCCCAAATAAACACAAATATGCTTTGGATAAATTGATGTGACTGAGACAAAGGCACTCTTCCTTCTCTTGGACCAAACCAGAGCAAATTTTCCCCAGCTCTCTTCTAACCAACTAAATGAAGAAACCTGAGAGAGGGCAGGAGGAAAGAAGGAATGGCATGTGTCACTTCCCAAATCAAGGCCACTTCTATTTATGAGAAAACCTGGAGGACAAGGGAGGCATGGAATTGTAACCATGGAAAACTCTGCAACAGCTCAGGACTTGAGCGATGTATGATGGTCTCGAAGCATTAGCTCTAGAGCTCTTCTGCTTCTCCTCATGGAAAGGAATGCAGCCTGCTGCCCTTCCAGCAGGAACCCGCTCGTGATCAGCAAGGGCTGCCAAAAAAACCTTAATCTGATTTTAACATGCAACTCGGTCCAAAAGGGGCAGCAATCTGCAAAATTGCTTATTTGAAACAACTAAGATTACCAACCCCCCCCCCACCCTAAAGCTGCGGGTATATAATCAGCAATGACTCACACACACAACCCTAAGACATTAAGTGCTCCCACCAACAAATCCCTAGGAGAAAAGGGAAAAGGGAGGGGGTCAGCATCCATTTATTCTTGTTTTCCCACAGTCAAACTGAATTGCTGCCAATCTTGCCTCCCCACAATAAAAGAAAAAGCAACAGCAAGCCCAAAGGAAGGGAGGGGGAGTAAATAAACATTGTACCCTGCTCCTTTCATCTCCCATGGATAGCACCCTCAGCCTCTCACATTCCTCCATCCAGAGTTTATAATTCTGACAAAGCGAATGGCATTCAGGTTTGTGGGGAAGGTAGTGGTAAAGGGAGCAGCTCTGCAGCTTCAGTCTGCAACACTGCAAAAGCAAGAAGACTCGTTATCTGGGACACCAGCAGAGTGATCCACTCGTCCACGTGTGAGTGGTGCTGAAAAGTGTTCGGATTACTAGAATCCCCCCACCGCGGTTTCCAGAGCAATATGGACGGGAAGGAGGGGTGCGCAGAGCCATCCTCAACTTAAGTCTCTCCATGAGAACGCTTCTTCTTCTCTTCCGCCGGATCCTATGGAACCGCAGCGAGTAGAGCACCAGCAAGCTTCCACGGGGGTTGGCTGTATACAACCTCCCTCCCTACTTTCGTCCATTCCGTCTGCTGTTTGAACGAATCCGGGCACCCGAAAGGGCCGCGTTCCTGGTTCTCCAGCCCTGCATGCACTGGAATGTGCCAGGACCGCTGGGCAACTAGCGAGCTCTCCATTTTCCTCTCTCCGTGCCCGAGAGAGGAAAAGATTCGCTACGGAAAAATCAAAACTCCTTACGCTTACGCACGCAGACACATACACACACAACGCACACTTCCCGCTCTCTAAGGGAATCGCTTCTGCCTCGCAGATCTAAGTCAGCACGATAGCACTTAAAAAAAAAAATAGCACGGCTGTTCCCGGGATCTTCTGCGCCAGACTTCTAAGTTGCGTCTGAATGCAAACACACACCCCTCATTCCCGGCGCCCCAGATTCTCTGCAGAGTAAATGCGGGCATGCGGCGTCTTTATGCCCCAAACTCTAGTGCACGTCAGACCAGGCATCCGCTGCGTAAAACATCCCAGCGGGGCATGACAGATCGGAATCCCCCAGCCCCAAATTCACGGTGCACTGAATTTTAGCACCCGCCTGTTCTTGACAGATCGCAGAGCTGGGGTCCCGAATGACTCATGGGTTCCGAAGTCCCTGTAGCCGAGGTGTGCCGGTGCACGGGGGAACTGAACACTCTGAGCCCCACCAGCTTAGCACCCCTCTGCTCCAGGCTCTCCCCTCCTCGCGACTCCGAGGTCCGTTAGAATCCCAGCGACTGCTCCGAATGTGACGGCCGGGGGTCCCCCCACCGCCGAGACTAGGCTCGCGCCCCGAAGCCCTACCTGGCTGTCGGAGAGATAGTTGAAGACGAAGGAGGAGAGCTCTTCATCCAGAAGCGCGCTGCAGTCCGGCTCCGGCTCCGCCATCTTCCTGCTCCTCCGGCAACGGCACGAAACAGCATGCGGCAGCGGCAACAGCAAGCACAGTCAGAAACCAGCCAAACCGGGCAGCCGGCGGGGCGGGGCGGGGCCTGGAGCCCGCCGGTTGGAAATGGGCGGCGCCGGGGAGTCAGAAGAGGAGGAGCCCGGCGGCGGGAGGCTCGTCTGGGCTGGGCTTCGCGGGAGTGGTGGGGCAAAGCGGCGGGGAAGCTGCTGCTTTCGCGCGCTTTGGGCGGCGAGAGCTCCCGTCCGGGAAGAGGGCTTGCGGCCTCCGCTTCCCAGGGCCGTGTCCTCGCGGGCTTCGAGGACGAAGGAGGAAGCGCGGGAGGCGTGCGCGTCACCCCGAGGTCGCGGTCTCTGATGTCCCGGGGGAGCGCGGGAAGCCCTTGGCTCCTCGTGGGGTAGAGACTCCCCTTCCCGCCTCCTCGAGGGAGAGGAGCCGGGGCATAAACCGGTCTGGCAGTTCCACTTCCTGACCCGGCGCTTATCGGTAGTTATATTAGAGCGGGAGGCGGGGAGAGAAAGCGACGCGTACATGCCTTGAAGCCTTGGGGCAGCTCTTGCGCCGAGCAGAATTCCGCTCTTATCGCCGAGTGCGTTGTGGAGGGGTAGATACTCAGGAAGAGCGCACCCCTCTTCCACTCCATGTTACTTCCTTGACTTCCTTTCCTTGCCGGCATGCCTCAGAGACATTCCGTTTTTCCCTGAAGAAGCAGCAACGCGCTTTCGGCGCTATGTGATTTATTCCTGGGGCTTTGGCAACCCAGCCATTTTTCTTCCAGAGAATTACCCTGCTTAGCAGAATACGCAGGAGGACTGCCCCATGCTGCAAGGCCGGTTTACGACATTATGAAGCAACTGAAGAGAGATATTTCATCGAAAGAGGGTGCCTCAGTAAGATCACTAAGTTCAGAGGCTGAAATTACCTAATTGTCCCACTGCTTCCTTAAGTAATTTTGTCTGGCGCTTTCTTTGTAACATTTTAAAATCTTCACGTGACTCTTTCAATACTTATCCGGCATTACTGTCAAAAGTGAGCCAATAATCTCCACCTATAACAGACGTGGGAGTTAAATCTATTCAAAGTCCTGCCATTTTCACTCAACCACAAAATAAGCATCTGTTGTGCTGAGAAAGTCAAAAGCAATCAAGTGTCATATTAGCCAGTTTGCTGTGCAGCATTAACAGGTACTCTCCGTGTCCCTCAGAATATTCAGTGAACCTGTTGTGAATATTGTTCACATCGATGATGTGAAAGCGAAGTCTGCAGGTAATGCAGTCTATGTGCACTCTCCTACTACCTTAATATAATGCATTTTCCCCGGTAACTGAATTTCAAAGTCCTGCTGAGCTGACATATTGTGGTTCTTAGGCGTGGAATGTGATCAGCAACTCTCTTCTCTCAATCAATATATTAGACAAGAACAGGGGAAAAGAAGACAGTGCTAAAAAAGAAAATTCCATTAGTGCGTGCTGCTTTGGAACCACAAGCACATTTCCTTGGATGGATGGATGGATGGATGGGAGGGAGGGAGGGGCATCTTATGCCCTGACTGATACTTAACTAGTGCAGCTATCAAACTATATCACCTTATGCTAAGAGCAAGTATGGAGCAGCAATTGGGACACTGAGCTCGTGAAATCCCTGTTCAATTAATAGTGTATTTAGTGTAAGGGTCACTGAATTTGTTTGTATATTTATATCATTCATTTATTTGACTCAAGGCAGCCTACATAATGCTCTTATTTTCCCCACAAGCACAACCCTGTGAGGGCTTGAGAGTGAATCCAGCTGGCTTCCCTGCCTAAGGGCAGACTAGAGCTCCTGGTCTAATTAAAGGGATGTATCTATAGAATCTTGGAATGTTCAATAGACGCTGTTCCGTGTCATTCCATATGCAAAACTGCCTGCAGAGCCAGTCTTTTTTTTTTTCCTTGAGCAAAGAACAAGATGGCATCTCCTCTGTGTTCCACAGAGAGGTGACAGCTGGACTAGCCATTGATACTTTACAGCATTTGGGACAGCAGTCTAAATTAAGAGGTCCAGGACAGGTCAAGTGGTATATACATTCCTTCAGTAAAGGGGATTACAATATGCAGCGTCTGTCACTTAACACAATGTCCTCACTTTGTGTAATAGAAGAACTAGCCCTTACTCAAAGTGAGGACCAGTTCTAGAGAGGGAACCATTTTAAATTAGGTCATGATACTATATTTCCTGTACTGTCTACCACTCAGTCATCCATTCGTAGCTCAGTTTCCCCATCCTTGTTCCCAAGCAATCGAGTTTAATCTACTGTTCTCTTTTTAGAGATGTGCAACCTTGTTTCCAGGCCAAGTACTTAGATACAGTAGTTCAGGAAATGAAGAGGGCATTAAAAACTTGTCTTACATTTTGTTGTTGTTGTTCAGTCGTTAAGTTGTGTCCGACTCTTCGTGACCCCATGAACCATATTGCGCCAGGCCTTCCTATCTTTCACTGCCTCCCTGAGTTTGCTCAATTTCATGCTCATTGCTTCAGTGATGCTATCTAGCCATCTCATCCTCTGCCATCCTCTTCTCCTTTTGCCTTCCATCTTTCCCAGCATCAGGGTCTTTTCCAAAGAGTCTTCTCTTCGCATTAGGTGACCAAAGTATCTGAGCTTGAGCTTCATTATCAATCCTTCCAATGAGCAATCAGAGTTGATTTCCTTTAAGATTGACTGGTTTGACCTCCTAGCAGTCCAGGGGACTCTTAAGAGTCTTCTCCAGCACCACAGTTCAAAGGCATCAATTCTTCGGCGTTCAGCCTTCTTTATGGTCCAGCTCTCACAGCCATACATTACTACTGGAAAAACCATAGCTTTGACTATGCAGATCTTTGTCAGCAAGGTGACGTCTCTGCTTTTTAATATGCTATCTAGGTTTGCCATAGCTTTCCTCCCAAGGAGCAAGCGTCTTTTAATTTCATGGCTGCAGTCTCCGTCTGCAGTGATCTTGGAGCCCAAATAAATGAAGTCTGTTACTGCTTCCATTTCTACCCCTTCTCTTTGCCAGGGATTGATGGGTCCAGATGCCATGATCTTAGTTTTTTTAATGTTGAGTTTCAAGCCAGTTTTCGCACTCTCCTCTTTCACCCTCATCAAGAGGCTCTTTAGTTCTTCTTCACTTTCTGCCATTAGGGTGGTATCGTCTGCATATCTGAGGTTATTGATGTTTCTCCCTGCAATCTTAATTCCGGCTTGTGATTCTTCCAGCCTGGCGTTTCTCATGAAGTACTCTGCATATAGGTTAAATAAGCAGGGTGACAGTATACAGCCTTGTCGTACTCCTTTCCCTATTTTGAACCAATCGGTTGTTCCATGACCCGTTCTACCTGTTGCTTCTTGGCCCGCATACAGATTTCTCAGGAGACAGGTAAGGTGGTCTGGTATCCCCATCTCTTTAAGAATTTGCCACAGTTTGTTGTGATCCACACAATCAAAGGCTTTTGCATAGTCAATGAAGCAGAAGTAGATGCTTTTCTGGAACTCTCGTGCTTTCTCCATGATCCAGCGAATGTTGGCAATTTGATCTCTAGTTCCTCTGCCTCTTCGAAACCCAGCTTGTACATCCGGTAGTTCTCGGTTCACGTACTGCTGAAGCCTAGCTTGTAGGATTTTAAGCATAACCTTGCTAGCATGTGAAATGAGTGCAATTGTGTGATAGTTTGAGCATTCTTTGGCTTTGCCCTTCTTTGGAATTGGAACGTAAACTGACCTTTTCCAATCCCGTGGCCACTGTTGCGTTTTCCAAACTTGCTGACATATTGAGTGCAGCACTTTAACAGCATCGTCTTTTAGTATTTTAAATAACTCAGCTGGAATACTGTCATCTCCACTAGCTTTGTTGTTAGCAATGCTTCCTAAGGCCCACTTGTCTGGCTCAGGGTCAGTGACCACACCAGCATGGACATCAGGGACATTAAGATCTTTCTAGTATAGTTCTTCTGTGTATTCTTGCCACCTCTTCTTAATCTCTTCTGCTTCTGTTAGGTCCCTGCCTTTTTTGTCCTTTATCATGCCCATCTTTGCACTAAACGTTCCTTTGATATCTCCAATTTTCTTGAAGAGATCTCTAGTCTTCCCCATTCTATTGTTTTCTTCAATTTCTTTGCATTGTTCATTTAAGAAGGCCTTCTTATCTCTCCTTGCTATTCTCTGGAAATCTGCATTCAGTTGCTTATATCTTTCCCTTTCATCCTTGCTTTTTGCATTCCTTCTTTCCACAGCTATTTGTAAAGCCTCATCAGACAGCCATTTTGCTTTCTTGCATTTCTTTTTCTTTGGGATGGTTTTAGTTGCTGCCTCTTGTACAATGTTACAGACCTCCGTCCATAGTTCTTCAGGCACTCTGTCTACCAAATCTAATCCTCTAAATCTATTCATCACCTTCACTGTGTACTCACATGGAATATGATCTAAGTCATACTTGAGTGGTCTAGTGGTTTTCCCTACATTCTTCAATTTAAGCCTAAATTTTGCAGTAAGAAGCTCATGATCTGAGCCACAGTCAGCTCCTGGTCTTGTTTTTGCCGTCTGTATAGAGCTTCTCCATCTTTGGCTGCAAAGTATGTAATCAATCTGGTTTCGGTATTGACCATCTGGTGATGTCCATGTGTAGAGTCGTCTCTTGTGTTGTTGGAAAAGAGTGTTTGCTATGACTAGTTTGTTCTCTTGACAGAACTCTATTAGCCTTTGCCCTGCTTCATTTTGTACTCCAAGGCCAAACTTGCCTGTTATTCCGATTACTCCTTGACTTCCTACTTTAGCATTCCAATCCCCTATGATGAAAAGGACATCTTTTTTTGGTGCTAGTTCTAGAAGGTCTTGTAGGTCTTCATAGAACCGGTCAACTTCAGCTTCTTCGGCATCAGTGGTTGGGGCATAGACTTGGATTACCGTGATGTTGAATGGTTTTCCTTGGATACGCACTGAGATCATTCTGTCGTTTTTGAGGTTGTACCCCATTACTGCCTTTCCCACTCTCTTATTGACTATGAGTGCAACTCCATTTCTTCTAAGGGTTTCTTGTCCACAGTAGTAGATATAATGGTCACCTGAATTAAATTCACCCATTCCCGTCCATTTCAATTCGCTGATTCCCAAGATGTCGACGTTCAATCTTGTCATCTCATGTTTGACCACATCCAGCTTGCCTTGGTTCATGGATCTTACATTCCACGTACCTATACAATATTGTTCTTTACAGCATCGGACCTTCTTTTCGCTTCCAGATACATCCACAGCTGAACGTCCTTTCGGCTTTGGCCCAGCCGCTTCACTCTTTCTGGAGCTACTTGGAATTGCCCTCCGCTCTTCCCCAGTAGCATATTGGACACCTTCCGACCTGAGGGGCTCATCTTCCGGCGTCATATCTTTTAGCCTTTTAACATTGTCCATGGGGTTTTCTTGGCAAGGATACTGGAGTGGGTTGCCATTTCCTTCTCCAGTGGACCACATTTTGTCAGAACTCTCTGTCATGACCTGTCCGTCTTGGGTGGCCCTGCACGGTATAGCTCATGGCTTCACTGAGTTACACAAGCCCCTTCGCCACGACAAGGCAGTGATCCATGAAGGGGTCTTACATTTAGTCATGTGCATAAAAAAGAATAAAAACAAATGTATGTTGCTGCTTTCTTTTATGTAAAGGCATTAATTTGGATTGTTAAAATAATAACATTCATTGCAAATTTTACATTTCCTTTTATAGCCTCCCCCTCCCTCCCCTTTTGGGCTTTGCTGCTCTCCTTGTTTTGTTTTTTTCATATTTACTTCTACCATTGTCCGGAAGCTAATTTTGCAGCTGTTCCATAAGAAGATATTTTGACTTCTGGCTTCATTTTGTCCCGTCTCTCCCTCCGAAACACTCACACAACGAAGACTTCACTCTGCATGTGTTAGCTACTAAGGGACAGAGCACATATGCTTTTTTCTATTGATTGTTCTTTAAAGTTTTCCAAGACATGTCTTTGATTTCTGTGTCTCTACTCATTGGTTATTGCTAAATAAAATGTAGACCCATAAACACAGACAGAGCTGATCCTTCTGAAGAGATCAAATTTTATAGCACCCTAGGCTAGGTTGGTATACGGACAGAAGCTCAAAGCTTGTTACTTGTTAGCATATAAAAGCATATCATAATCACACATTCTTGTATGGTGTGCGATGCTGTGCCAATAACTGCAGGAAAAATGGCTGTTGAATATTCTGTATGGCTGAGTACAGGATATGCAGAGCTAAACTGAAGCAGCAAAGAACAAGTCTTTCACTGACTGGTAGCTGTCTGTCTGTAGGGCAGACAATCCTTTCATGTTTCATACCCAGTTCTCATGTTTTAATGCACGTAAAGTAGTAGGGTTTTTTTCCCTGAAGGAATTAATGACAGGAATGAAACCACTTTTAATTTATATTTGCTTAGCCAAAGCAAATAAAATTAAATGTCCACTGACAATGTAGGCAGCTTACTAATTTAATTAGTCAATATACAACTGTCCTGAACAATAGCCCATGCAAGCAACTGAAGCTAGATTACCCTCCCCCCCCCGCACACCAATCTTATCAGTCTATATGATACTGATGTGCATAAAAGGATTATGCTGTTAAAAAGGTATACTAATGTGCACTGTGCTTCAGGTTCTTTACTGAAATGTTTTATAGTCCTAGCATAAAGTATTCTTTGTCACCAGCCATTTTAGGACTGTCTATAGTTGTTCCTTTGAAGTTTTATGGACCCAATTTTTTATCCTATGGCAGTACTTTGACTGCCATTTTGTGACTTAAAAAAAGTAATATAGTGAACATAGGACATTAAGAGTTCTGTAATTCTACTTGTCTGTACATGTAGCTCACATATTAAGGCTCTGGGCCTACAGTTTAACCCACATCATTTATGTTATAAGCACAGAATAGAAGTGAACAAAGAGAGATACCCACATTTAAAAAAAAAAAAAGCATAGTAAAACAACTTGGAATTTTATAAAAAGTCTTCATAATAAATATAAACATGCCCATCTGGTAGTTTATGTTTTATGGTCCCTTTTTATTATATCAATTCAGGACAAGTAATAGCTTTTCAGATAACCTCTAATTCTGGACATAACCACAGAACCAGTTTTTTAAGCTGACTAACCTTACTAAACCAAGGTAAGTGCCATCCATTATGATAGTTTCTCTTCTTCCTTTCTCTCTGCTGTAGCAAGATGGACCAGCTATTATCACTTCAGCCTCCTGATAAATTTCAGTCGACTTCAGCATCCAATTCTTCAGTGAGACTAGTTCTCAGTAAATTCTGAAAATAAGGAGAAAGAACTAGGCACTTCCCAAAACACCTATGATACCTCTCCAATTTGTTTTTAATCTCATATTATTTGTTGAATAGGATTCAGCTGAACTTAATAGGATTCCACAAGTGAGGAATTAAGGAGTTAATTTGACCCATAGTGAGTTGGTCTGGGAGATCACCTAGTTTGTGTTTTACTGGGGTTCATAGAAATTATTACGGAATTGTTTGCTGGGCCTGTATGGTTCAGGGCAGTATGTAAATACTTTAAAATAAATCAACAGCATCATCACCTCCTGATCTTTCTTGAGATCTTTTAGTGCTTTTAGATGAAGCCTTTGCTGTGCAATCACCATCCTATATTCTTGCAGTGGTTCCTTGCTGGGTTCATACCTTACACTAAATCATGATTTAACCATGATATTAATAAGTTCCAGTTGGTTGGATTCATGCAACATGCTAAATCAACCTTAAATCCAGTTGTTGCTTAGTGCAATATCTAAACCCTGTCCCTCCTGCTTTCCATTTGTAATTCTGCCATGTTTCGGCATGGTTTCTCCCATTCTTTTTTCTTAACAAGAGAAAATCCATTAAGGAAGAAAAGATGTAATAGCTAGGTGGTTCCTTTTGATTGCTAGTGTTCAAAGCCCTCTATCTGGAAACTTCAACACAAAAAAAGAACTGCTAAAACAGTCTTCCTATGAATATCCTCACATTATGAAGATGTGTTAGTGTCCTACCCAGTGACCAATTTATTCAAGTTACTAAAAGATAAAACATCAACATTGCACAAATTTCTTTTGACAAGGTTTTCATGTAGTGCATCTCTCAATGACCTAAATGCTGCCTTTCTGCCATAGGCAGAAAGTCAGAATGGTAGCAGTACATGCATCTAATAATGTGCAAAAGTCTAAAGAAAGCATTCAGCAGGTTTCCAGTTCCAGCACTGAAGAAAGGGCAGTTGCCAATTAGAAATGGACCTTTGGTATTCTGAGCAGAGACAAAAGGATCAGAAATATAATACAGGATCACCAACATGATTAATTTACATCACTTGTACAAGTTGTAAAACAAAACAACCTGGTTGTATATAACATCAGAGCCTCATGACTGCTTGGAATAGTAAAGTCAAAGCATTTGTTAATGATGAGATGATGACTAGACAGCAGTTTTTCTCACCAGGCTTATATGTCTTGAAACCATAATAAACATTAATGTATTCAAAAGGCCATCTTGATTCCTTTGCATTTCATCTACAATAGACCCTATTTCCTTAATGCCAATGTTGTATGTTGGTCTATTATATTAGGGAGATAAGCCTTTATTGAGTGGGACGCAGTGGTGCAGCGGCTTAATGACGCTGAAAGTTGCCGGCCAGAAGTGGCTGACGGCTTTGGCGGTTCAAGTCCAGCCTTTTGCGTTAACAGGGTGAGCTCCGGTCCCCCCCTCCCCCCCCCCCCCGCAGCTCCTGTCAACCCAACAGGTCAAAAACTTATGTGAGTAGATAAATGGGTACTCTCACTCCGGTGGGAGGAAAAATGCTGGCAGCGCCTTGCACAGAGAGACGGGACCAGTTGCCGGTAAGTGCGAAACCGCGCTTGCCCGAAAAGGGCGCGAAGCAACGGAAATCCCGCCTCCTGCACTTGCCAGCTGGGCTATGCTCTAGGAAGGAGGCTCTGGCAAACCACTTCCGAAAAACAATTGCCTTGAAAACTGCAAGGACTTGTCCAAGCATGAAAAATGCAAGGACTCATCCAGGCAGTCACTGCAGGGTCAGTAATGACTGAGCGCAGACCAAAAAAAAAAAGCCTTTATTGAGTCAGGTTGATATAGTGGTTAAAGGCACCAGGCTAGAAAGCAGGAGACCATGAGTTCTAGTTCTGTCTTAGACATAAAGCCAGCTGAGTGACTTTGGACCAGTCACTCCCTCTCAGCCCAGTAATCTTGCCAAAAAAAAAAAAACTTGCATGGACTTGTTCAGGCAGTCTCCAGAAGTCAATAATGACTCAAGGGCACAAAAAAGCCTTTATTAGCATAACTTGCTGGGCACAGAGAACCATATCACAGATACATTCCAGTCCCAGTGTCAATTTCTGTTGAGGTGCCTTGAGGGACAAGAACTCAAACTTGACAGCAAAAACAAGTTTTGAAGTCTGGATGTTATGTCACCATGTTGACTGTAGAGTATGACCAGTTTTACTGGCTTCCAATTGGTTTCTAGGTTCAAGTCTCTCATTATTTATCAATACTTTAAACTTTTCCTTAAAATAAATGTAAGTCAATCTGTAGGATTATAAATCTCATCTTTAAACTCACTTTGATGACTAGGCCACAGATGCAGAATTATAATGATTTTTTTTTAAAAAATCAGATAATTTGTTTATGATTGTTCTTAATCAAAATCAAGAGAGAGACAAATCTTTCTAAGTCAGAGGTAATAGAGTCAGCTTTGTGGACCAAATCCAGATTGCAAATGCTGATTATTTTTTTTCAACATGTTTAAACAGTGGGGGGAATGTTGTAAACTTGAGGAAAATACTTCCAAAGGAAATGTCCCCAATTATTGAGTTTCATCAGTTAATTTCTATATTGAACTAAATGTGTGAAAGTGCTGTGAAAGAATATATGATTATTGGCATGTGTGTGTGTGTAGTTTTTCAACAAATAAAAACAGGGAACATTTCCAAAATGGATGTAATCTGGTAAAATAAATGATATTTGACAGTTAGTGGTGTTTTGGGAGATGTATGAATCCTTCAGCATAGTTGGCACATGTATCATAAATGAGAAATACATTCTTTAGAAGTAAGAAAAGCCAATGCTCGCAAGAATGGTAGTAGAATGGTATGTGAAAAACCTATAGCATAACTTTAAATCGTTTGTGCTGCAAGAGCCAAGGGTTACCACAATGTCCCCATACCCATTTCTCTCCTGTCTTGTTATCTACCCTCACCCCTCTTGTTGTACTTGCCATCCTGTGACAGTAGCAAGTACTGTACAACAGCAGGTAGGCAATCAAAGCAGGAGAAGAAAATCTTTTGCTGCACTGAGGAACTTAAATATGTGTAAATGTCTTCTGGGTTGTAATCTGACAAGGCAACTTACACAACTGACCACTGAGATTTCTTACAGCATTTTTTAAATGCCAAGTGCAAAATGGATTCACTGACAGACCCACTCTCTAACTAGACACTACATTTCTAGAGCAGATACTCATATAGAGTTCAGATGAGTAATAATTGCCTTCTGTATTTAAAATAACAGCATTGTGCTGGCATGAGTTCAGGCTGGGAAGAAAGATAGTACATATCATGAGCTTTTGCTTAACCTGGATCCATATAATGACTACATTCCCCAGACATGCATTAACCATGGCTAAGAGTCTCATCCAGTGAGCGCATGCTAGAAAATACAGCCTATCACAGACAGCCATAAGTTGATTTTCTTCCTCCTTTTTGGTTGATACTAAAGCAACGTTTCCTCTGGGCAATGCTTTTTTTCAGACAAACAAACGTCTTCTCCCAACATGTTTCTTTCAGCTTCCCATCTAGCCTATTGCCTTGGCATTTCTTTATTATTCCCCATGCAATTGCTAAGTAGAGATGACCCAGTTTAGTTTTCAAGATCAGTCAGAGCTGACTGGATGCCGCTATCTGAATGGGATGGAGAAAAGGCTCATCTTTTCCCCAATCCCTTTATTTTTCAAAAGAACCCTTCCAGTTTTCTGTAGAGGATGAAAAATGAATTTGGATTTGTGAAGATGCTGCTGCAGATCCAGCACCACTTCCTCAGAGGGTTAATGGCTCCGTAAAGAAACGGACATTGCTACTGACTGTGGTTAATGACTTTTCACCTATTGACAGGATAACCATATTTTTGAGTTTGATGGCTTAACAAGTAAACCACAATATGGTTTAATGCACTGCATGTCAGCATTGATGCTGGGGTTCACTCATATCCATATAATATGGTTTTTGTGTTTCATATCTTTTCTTTTAAGGCTATGGTGTTGTGAGCCAAGCAGTCTGAATGTTGTTATATAACTGAACATATAGACTGGGTTCACATATCATAGTAAGCTATAATGTGGTTTGTTTGGTTTTGACTTAGCATGTTGTATCTACCCAACCATTGTGATTTTTAAATCATGGTTTATGTCTTAGCACAATATATGAATCTAGGCTATTGTGAATTATTCAGGAAAACATGCTTCAATGAACAAAGCATGATATGTAAACCAAATCAGATATAAAACAGCCTGAACATTGCTTTTTGATTCCATATACATCTTAACCTAAGTTGGCTTCCATTAATAAATTGTTTTTAATATTTTAAATGTGATTATTTTGCTCACTAAAACATGTAAGTAATAAAAGGCCAAACTATTTATTACATGAAATACATATAAGTTTTAGCATGAATTTTTCTTTTTATTAAAAAAAAATCTGGATAAGTAAGATGGAGAAAATTGACAAAGAGGCTTAATTTTTTCACTGCTCACCACTCAAAGTTTATGTTGCTTCCAGGAGCAAAAATTCCACAGGCACCAGAGAATCCCATTTCTTTCTTGATCAGCTTGTTTTATAGTGAATCACATTTCCTAGGAAATGCAAAGTTTTTTACCCTAATTTGAGTTCATCCAACTAAATGTTCTGAGCAGGTGGAAGTTAGAATAGAGATGTCAGTGAAGAGATATAGAAACAGTAGTGATTACTGCATGTAGAATTGCACAATGAACTTTTTAATTAGCTGCTTGCCACATCTCATTGAAATGTGAGCAACAAAAGTACCATGAGATTATTCTTACATTTGTCTTTTTATAGCTCACAAAAATGTTCAGATTGACTTTAGGGACTTTCTAGATAGAGAATCTTCATGGCCTTCCATTTTAAATTAACTATATATCAAAATAATATTAGTGAATAATTGCAAAATTCATAGAACGTTGTACACTTGACTTGAGGCTATATGCATAAAGTGCAACAGTGCTAGTTTAAAAAAATGAAGAAGGAAAGCACTGTAAAGATGTTTATCTCCTGCTTTTGTGAAAAGACTAAGCTGCTTCTTAGCATCTGAAAAATAAAAGGATAATGAATTTTTAACTATGAATACCTTTGACACAGATCTCAGATATTTCTGGGTCCAGTGGTCTTCCTTGTGATGAATGAATCCAGCACCATAATCCTGGGAAGACCATAAAACATACTGAGTCAGGTGTTACCTGGTCTTTTATATGTTACAGAAAATGTTCAAATCATCTTGCTTGACTATAATTTTATATGATTGTGACTCATGGATTATAACCAGAGCAATTTTCAAAAGATTAAGTGGCTTTACAGCCAGCTGTTGTGATGTGATCTAGGCCCAGGGAGACTGGGTATGAAGTTACCAATTTGAAGTGTAACAGGGAAAGACTGCAATTGCCCTTTCAAAATAATATAGTTCAGAGACCAACTAATGTCACTAGGCCACTGGTCAGGAGAAATTGCAAAGTTTATCTCTACCCTTAGCCTACCAAAGGCTGAATGTACAATACAGAAAAAGGAACCAATGAAAACCACTTGAGCAGGAGACACCCCAAATGCTATGTAAACTCTACAGCTTTGGTTTCAGATTTCAGATGTCACTGATACTTGTGAAGTTGATGTTGAAATAACAGATGATATGTGGTGAAAGGCAGAAATGTTTAGTGGCCTTTTCAAAATTATAACATCCTTTCTCCCTGCTTTAAACGTCCATTGTAATCCAAATTTTGATATATTCTCATTTTGCTAAAATTTTGATATACTGTCAATTTGCTATAACCAACCGAACAAAAGCAAACTTTTCTTCACGTCTCTGAAAACCTCATTAATAAATATTTCCACTGGTCTAAATTTTATTTACCTTAAGGTTGTTTGCAAGTACTAATTATAGGCCTGCCCTACTTTCCTTTGGGGGAAGGGATAGCCAAGGTTGGATAATTATTCATTCTTTATATTATTCCCTGGACATTAAACACATGTAATTGGATTTATTAGAATATAGTAATAACATGATGGAAATGTGTCAATTGGGGGACTGTACTGCACATACTGTGGAGCCAGGTCAACTGATTTTGCAGATGATAGTGTCTCCAATACAACCCATCCCTTGGACATAGGCAGTGACCACATCTGAAAACTAGAGATGTGTCTAATCAAGTTTCCTTTAACATATGAATGTTACTGTTACTCAGGGTCTGAACATATTTTGTGCAGCTGTTGAAATCATAGCAAGTGAAAAATCAGAAAAGAACAAAAGTCATAGCAGTACACTCAAAATTTTGGAATTGGAATGAATGTGCAGGAAATGAGAATGCCTTGTGAATGTCCAGACTGAGTTTTCAACATGTTTAGTAGAGATCTCTAAGAAAAAGCCATTCTTGATTCAAACCACTTGAGGCAAATGAAAGTGAGGGGGAAAATCAGGCATGGAAAGTTTTATGATTTACCTGTGAAATTAAGGAAATAAATAGCTAAAATTAAACAAAGGGGTTCATGATTAATACATTTTCCAGTAATGTTGGCCATTAACTCTAAGACATGCATATTTATTACATATGTGCAATAACCACAGCATTACCCCTTAATTCCAATAGCAATTCAGTTCAAACTGATTTGCACCAGTTGAAATTTAAAAGGAAATCTCAAAATGCTTCAATAGGTTCTACTTGGATTACAAATGGAAACCTATCTATCATTTGAAAATTCTTTGTATTGTGTCCTCTTAAAATAGACACGGTCATCTCAGGACCAATCAGGAAGTTCCAGAAGAACCATTCAGTCTGTGCCTCAAGCTCAAAGGGGTTCATATATTTAGACACAACCTTGTCTGCCCTTGGAAACTGATCAGGGTCAGGCGGGTTAGTACTTGAATAGTAGACTGCCAGGGAATTCCAGGACCGTAGGCTAGACTGGGAAGTCAGAAAACATCCCCAAAGAAGTAATTGCCAGGTTCCCCTTGGCAGGCTAAAACTTGACTGAAGCTTCCTGGAAGCTCAACAAAGCTCAGCTATGAATGAATTTTTACTATAATTCCAGAAATGGAGCCGTTTCCAGCAGTTGATTGCCTGTGAAGTTGTTTTCCCTCCTTACTATGTTTTGGGCATAATTTTTGTGCTTTTTCTTTCCTCTTTTCCACAGCTTAATGGAAATCCAACTTTATGCTTCCTATGGTCCATGCTAAGAAGCATTTTCTTATTGATGTTCTCCAGATTCCTTGGATGGCCTTTTTTAGCTTTCATGGACTGTCTTTTTTAAAATTATTATGGAAATAACCCAGATTATTGTACATACCTAAAAAGGCCTGGGCTCTCCCATTGTCTAAAGGATAGTGATAGGAATCCAATTCACAATGGGGCAATCATATTTAAGGGACTAATACTGGTCTTTCTCTGAGTTTTTACATTCTGGAAAGTATTCATTCACAGCCAGATCCAAGATAAATAGCACAAACATATTTACAGTTTGTGTTACTTTAATTTTTCAGGAGAGTTCATAGAAGGAGATGGTAGAAAGGATTAGTAATTGCAGCACAAGATCAGCATGAGTGGGTCCATTGCTACCTTCCTATAACTTGCAAGACTTTAGTCCTGATATCAGAGGAATCAAATGCTCTCCTCCCTACAAATCGCCCCCATGATTTGCAAGTACAGACAAATTCCCCTTATTTTACTATGTACATTGTCTTAGGGCCAGAGAGGCCATAAATGTATTTGACTCCATGCTTTGTATTTCTTCATATCTCAAATGAAATCAGGAGGTTTATGTTCCTTCTAATTAGGGAGAGACTTGTGGCTTCATCTGGAGAATCTGTTGTGTCCTTGTCTGACTCTGAAGCACTGATCCCTTTCATTTTTCCTTTGTATCTCTCACCTAATCCTCCTCTAAAGTGACTTGAAGGAGATCTAGGTAGATAGGGTTGGAAAGCTATTTACTTTTAAGTGACCAAACCTAGCCACATCCCAGAGTATCTTACCCAAACATTCAGTCAGTCAGTCTCTCAACCTTCAAATGAACTCTGATTATTCTGCTGCACGCTACCACTGCAGGCTATTACACTCAGCTTACGTTGCTTGTCATATTGTATTGATGTCATTGTGCTACACTGTTAAATGTGCTGCCATGCAATATTTGATGCTGCTGCTGTATCTTTTCCTCTTCTAGCCCTGGTCCCTTGGCTTCTTGTGCAATCAGTTTACTTAGCCATCTGGTCTTAATGGCTAATACAATCCTCTTCTGGCACTGTGTACATGCTATTTTTACAAATTTTGTTCTCTTAAAGTAGGTGTGCATTTGACTATGTCACAGAGTTTGCTTTTTCCTAGAGATATGAGGTATATGATTCCAGTGCAAAAGCTATGGCTTGAACAAAGAAGTGGTGATTTCAATGGTCCCAGGGTTATCTATATTATCCTTAAGTCTCAAGAACAATACTTGCTCAGACAGGTCAAGCTCAGCTAATGAATAACTAGTCCAAAAAAGTGATATGAATGTATGAAACTGGCTTGTCCTAAGGCAGACTATTGGTAGATCTATACAATATTGTCTACCCTGATTCATAGCAATCCCCCAAGATCTCAACATGAGGCCTTTTAGGCAGTATTCACCCCCTACTATAAACTATAATGTGCTGTTTGGATTGGAGTTAATGTATTCTGTGAATCTAGCCACTGTGGACTATAATGTTTTATGGCTGAGTTTAGAGGTGTACAACCTATGGCTGCAGCAAACTGAATCACTGAGCTTGACCTGTCTGAGCAAGTATTGCTCTTGAGACTTAAGGATAATCTAGATAACCCTGGGACCATTGAAATCACCACTTCTTTGTTCAAGCCATAGCTTTTGCACTGGAATCATATACCTATCTCTAGGAAATATGAACCCAGTTTAGAAAAGGATTTCATAAAGCAGTTTCTTAAAAGGAATTTCAGAGAAAGATGGCATAATTGGGAAGAAGGGATCATGAAGTCTGAACATGAATGAGACCTATAAAGAGACATAGTTCCGATCCTTGGCTGAGACTGATGCTTAAACAGATTGCTTCTTCGAAAAGATGGCCCCCTACTTTCATTACACTGATCATACCAGAAGGCAACCTTATACTCTTTAGAATGGGAATCCAATTGAGATTAGAATCTGTGTCTCATTTCATTTGGCTGTGTGATGTTCTGTCTTCCTTCCCATCAGATTGCCTTCCTGCTTTCAGTAAACTCCCTGATGAGACAGTTGTGAAGTGTTTAATATAAGTAACTTAAATTTATCTTTAAACTTCAAACAAACTGAGAGCCAGTTTGATCTAGTGGTTAAGGCTAGAAACCAGGAGACTGTGAGTTCTAGTCCCGCCTTAGGCATCAAAGCCACTGGGTGACTTTGGACCAGTCACTCTCTCTCAGCCCAACCGACCTCACAGGGTCGTCATTGTGGGAAAAATAGGAGGAGGAAGGAGTATTAGGTATGTTCACCACCTTGAGTTATTTATAAGAATAATAAAGTCAGATAAAAAATCTAAAAACAAACAAAACTGAGGCAAACTGATCTGTTTTGGGGAGATTTTGCTTATACTGTACAGAGGTCATGATTTTTGTTCGTATGTAATTAGAATGATTTGGAGTAAAAACCCTAATTGCTAAAGGCCAGTTTCAATTTACTGAAGACCTTCAAGCCTGGTGCAACATAGGTTGCTGTGTTTGAGAGAGAAACACTGAATCTTCCATGTTTAGTTTATGCATTCTTCCCATCTGGAGTTTAAGTTCCCTATAGTTAAAATATATATCCTTAAGAGGATAATGTATATGGCCTTCAGTTGTACAGATGTGAGGAAATTGGTCCTTTAAGCTTTTAAAGTTCAGCTTCTATTTGGGAATGACCATTGGAATATCTTAACGTTATTTGGTGCATGCACACGCACGCGCACACACACACACTTTACAGACCAGTTCTGGCAATTCAGAAATGGGGCAAGTGGCAGTTATTTTCTCAATTTATACCTTTGTCCATGGGGCAATGAGCCATCTTTCTCCCTACATCCTTGAACTTGCAAATCCAGAAATCTAAATTAAAATTGCAATTCTCCACCCCTGCTTCCTGAACAAGGCTATTAATAAGAAGTTTTAGCATTAATTTTCTAATGTAAATACTGCATAGGCTGTTGAAGTGATCACATGAGGCACTAAAATATTCAATGAATTCCAAAGTCAACACAACTCCAAAATATTCAACACTTTATCAGACTTCAAAACTTAATTTTTCCATGCCAGGATCTTGACTTTGTGATTTATATATTAATTGTTCTGTATCAAGATCCCCACTGAATACTTTATAAACATTAACTAATCAGAGTAATAAAAATATCATTGCTGTTCCTTCTCAGTGCATGTTTAGCTTTGCATTCTCAGTGCAGGTGGCCACAGCAGGGGACGGGTCATGCATACATCTATTTGCAGGACACGTTAAGTGAATGAAAACAACTTTCAGTCATGCTCAACAACAGTGCTTTGGGTCATGCAGAGAAATTATTTGGGTTTCCCCTCCTCCTTTTAATAGAACAAATTTAGATTTGTTGCTTTAGATTATCAACTGAGAATGTGATTTAAAATCAGTAAGATAAAATACAGTTTCTTTCAAGTTAAACTAAACTCTTGATGACTTTATGAACACATCCGTGTAGTTTTCTTGGTAAGAATGTGGGTTTGCCTTGTCTTTTTTTCAGGATTGTTCTTTTTGTATTTTTACTTCTCAGTCAGGTTTAACTTTGGGTATTATTCCCTAGAGGTTTCCCTTCCACATTTTAACCAGGACCAGCCCAGCTTAACTTTCAAGCTCAAACAAAGTGGGCCAGGTGCTGCCATCTGCTAATACATCTGTTTTCTGTATTTTTTTCTGATTGGGGTGAACGGAAGCCATTGTCCAAACCCAATCATCATCAATCTGTGCTGTAATACATTACTAGTTTTCCTGAATGGCAAAGGTGAGGAAGAAGGAGCAATTGATATGAATGACCATAAGCACCTACTCCATTTGCTACTGTCTTTCCAGTCTGGAATTTAGTTCCTCATGGAAGTGATTACAAACAACTGCTTGTCAGCAAAGTGAATCCTCATCGCCACTACTTTACATTTCTTATAATTTTTAATGACATACTGTGTTCTTACTGACCTTGTATAAGGTTGTGTGATTTTGTCCAAGACTGTTCTACCCCATTCAATCACTCACAGGCTCCAAACTGTCAAGACTCCCACTGCATCTCCTGTTTGATCTGGAGTGGAGATCCAGTTGATGATATCCAGAATGAATGGGTGATCTCTGTCTGTGTCTTCACGTAGATGTTGAAAAGAGCAGGCAAGAGGACCAACCCCAGGGTCACCTTGTACTGAAATGCCCAAGGGCTCCCACTCTTTTCAGTTAGTATTGATGGAATCTCCGAGTCAGAAAGGAGAGGATTTGTTGTAGAGAAGTTGCCCCAATCCCCAACACTCGCAGGTGATACTATGGTTGATGGTACTGAATGCTGCTAAAAGATCTGCCACTCCTATGTGGTCCCACTGCAAGATATTCACAAGATCATGAGTCCTGACCGGAAGGAATCCAGATAATCGGTTTTCTCCAACATACTGCCCAACCTCCCTGCCTAAAAATGATAGGTTGAGGACAAGTTGATAATTCCTTAATATGGTTAGGTCACATGATGGTTTCTTGAGGAGACAGCAAACCATTACCTCCTTCAAGGCTGGCAAGATCCCTCCCTCAGCATGCATTCACCACTTCCTGCAACCAGACTGTCATTCCCTCTCTAGCCACATGTATCAGCCAAGAGGTGCTAAGAATCTTATTTACAGGTGGCTGAACTCATTCCAAAGAGAACCCTATCCACTTCCTCAGGTATCATAGACCTGAAGCAGATATTTGGGAGAATTACTTTCAGACCATTTTCAACACAGAATTATCAAAAACCCAGCAATGGTCCTCCATTGTAATGTGCCTCCCAAATACCTGTGCTGTAGCCAAGGTTAAGGATCTCATTGCACAGCTGAAACCTGGGAAAACTCATGGAGGTAATTTCATCCCTCCAGAGTTGCTAAGGGAAAATAAAAATTGGTGGGCTCCAGTGCCAGCTGCCCTATTTACCTATATTAACAGCACAGCACATTTTTCATCTGAGTGGAATGAGGCCATAATCATCCCTCTCTATAAGAATAAAGGAAATAAACTTAGCCCTTCCAATTACAGACCTATTAACTTGCTTAATACAATAAGCAGGCTATATGCAAAATACATTTATTTAAAACTATTGGATTGGATCCAAAGTGAAAATATCCTTTCTGAGGAGCAGGCGGGATTTAGAGGGGATCATTCAACCTTGGGCCACTGTCTGGTCCTGCTCCATTTAGCAGAAAAAAACACTTTACCACCCAAAGGCTCCCTTTTTGCAGCCTTTGCGGACTTCAAATCAGCTTTTGACTTGATTCCAAGGGAAGGCTATGGCAAAAACTGCAGGGATCCTCAGTGGATAAAATATCACTCCTTTTTATCCAGGCTGTTTGTTCTAACACTTCATTAAGGGTCAGATGTTCTACCTGGGATGTGGACTTGTTTCCACCTAAAAAGAGGTAAGGCAATGGTGCATTCTAGCCCTCTTACTTTTCAATCTATAAATTAATTCAGTGATTCAGGCTCTCATGTCTTCTGTTCATCCCTCTCCAATATTAGCAGACTGTACAATTCCAGCTTTGCTATATTCAGATGATGTAGTAATTTTGTCTGCTCCCAGATGGGAATGAGAAAAGCATTGAGGGCATTGGCTTCCTTTTACCTAAAAGAATAAGTTGTAATAAATTATCAGAAAAACTGAAGTGCTAGTTTTTGCATGACATAACTACAGGGTGTATAAACAGCAGTTATTTCTTTTCTTCTTTATGAAAGATTTGCACTTTCTCTAAATTTAATACCCCAGAAGCTGTCCAGTCCAAATTTGTAAGACCTCTCCTTGCAATTCCAGGATACATCAAGAATGCTGCCTTATGGTTCTGTGGGTACCAGAACCTGGTATTATCTTATTAATTTCTGGTTAAATTTATCCCCCCCCCCCCCCATGGGTCTGTGAGAACTTTTTAAGTCAACCTGGCCAACTCCCATCTTTAGGTCTCTCTTTGGACAGTCTCTACCCATCAGGGTTTGAAAATGCCAGGGGTCATCTTAAGCAATGTATCTGAAATACTGATTTCCAAACCAGTCTAAGTCTAACAACCAACCCCGCAATTCGTGGATATTTTTAAAAATGGGCATGTGCCATCTTCCTCTCTCTCCTCCGTTCTAACTCTGAAACTTCATCATGCCTTCACCTTGGCCAGGTTGGACGCACTACCTTCCACTGTCCTGCAGGGCATTATAAAAACATCCCTCTTCAGCAGCATATACAGGTGAAACTCGAAAAATTAGAATATCATGCAAATGTTCATTTATGTCAGTATGCCAACTCAAAAGGTGAAACCAATATATGAGATAGACACATTACATGCAAAGCGAGATATGTCAAGCCTTACTTTGGTATAATTGTGATGATTATGGCGTACAGCTTATGAAAACCCCAAATTCACAATCTCAGAAAATTAGAATGTTACATGACATCAATAACACAAGGATTGGAAATAGAACAACATCGGACCTCTGCAAAGTAGAAGCATGCATATGTACTCAGTACTTGGTTTGGGCCCCTTTTGCAGCAATGACTGCTGCAATGCTGCGTGGCATGGATGCTATCAGCCTGTGGCACTGCTGAGGTGTTATGGAAGACCAGGATGCTTCAATAGCGGCCTTCAGCTCCGCTGCATTGTTCGGTCTCATGTCCCTCATCTTTCTCTTGGCAATGCCCCATAGATTCTGTATGGGGTTCAGGTCAGGCGAGTTTGCTGGCCAATCAAGCACAGTAATCCCATGGTCACTGAACCAGGTTTTGGTACTTTTGGCAGTGTGGGCAGGTGCCAAGTCCTGCTGGAAAATGAAGTCAGCATCCCCATAAAGCTCGTCTGCAGAAGGAAGCATGAAGTGCTCCAAAATCTCCTGGTAGACGGCTGCGTTGACCCTGGACTTAATGAAGCACAGTGGACCAACACCAGCAGATGACATGGCTCCCCAGATCAACACAGACTGTGGAAACTTCACACTGGACTTCAAGCATCGTGCATTGTGTGCCTCTCCATTCTTCCTCCAGACTCTGGGTCCTTGGTTCCCAAATGAGATGCAAAAGTTGCTCTCATCAGAAAAGAGGACTTTGGACCACTGGGCAACAGACCAGTTCTTTTTTTCTGTAGCCCAGGTAAGACGCTTCTGACGTTGTTTGTTGTTCAGGAGCGGCTTGACAAGAGGAATACGACATTTGAAGCCCATGTCCAGGATCCATCTGTGTGTGGTGGCTCTTGATGCACTAACTCCAGCCTCAGTCCACTCCTTGTGAAAGTCCCCAACACTTCTGAATGGCCTTTTCCTGACAATCTTCTCCAGGCTGCGGTCATCCCTGCTGCTTGTGCACCTTTTTCTACCACACTTTTCCCTTCCACATAACCTTCTATTGATGTGCTTTGATACAGCACTTTGGGAACATCCAACTTCTTTTGCAATTACCTTTTGGGGTTTTTCCTCCTTATGGAGGTGTCAGTGATGGTTTTCTGCACAACTGTCAGGTCAGCAGTCTTTCCCATGCTTGTGATTCCTACTGAACCAGCCTGAGAGACCATTGAAAGGCTCAGGAACCCTTTGCAGGTGTTATGGATTCATTAGCTGATTAGAGTGGGACACTTTGAGCCTAGAATCTTGAACCTTTTCACACTATTCTAATTTTCTGAGATTGTGAATTTGGGGTTTTCATAAGCTGTACGCCATAGTCATCACAATTATACCAAAGTAAGGCTTGACATATCTCGCTTTGCATGTAATGCGTCTATCTCATATATTGATTTCACCTTTTGAGTTGCCATACTGACATAAATGAACATTTGCACGATATTCTAATTTTTCGAGTTTCACCTGTATGCCCATGTAGGGACAGCTCTGTGGAGTCCCTAAGCCACATGCTCCTTTGTTGCTCTCTTTACAGGGAATCTCTGAAGACGTTCGTCTCTCCCATTTTAAAGAACTACCCTGGCAAAGAGCGTGATGCTTATCTGTCACTTCTCCTATTTGACCAGGTCTCTGACATATCCTTCAGGTGGCCTGATTATGTGTCTCTGTTAGTTCTATTTGTCCCACCTACAAGTGATGATTAGCACTAATCTTAGTGACTGCCACTGTTATTGTATTATTATATTAATGATATTTTTGTGTTATTTTATTGTATATTATGCCTATTTTTTAATCTGTTCCCAAGCCTAGGGTTAGAGTGTCTAACAGTAGAGTCTCTGTTGAATCTTGTTTTGAATGTTAGGAAAGCTGTTTTAGTCTGGGCAGTCATGTTGCTTAATTGTATTTTTAAGTTATATATTGGACATATTGTAAGCCACCCAGAATCTTTATGGAATTGGGCAAACATACATACATACATACATACGTACATACATGCCATTAGATCATTGATATGATCCAGCCACACAATTCTTATGGGAGAAAGAAATCCAGTTTCTTGTATATTCACTGATAGTGCAACATCTGTCAGAACAGTGGATTCTTTCTGCAATCTCTGTGCCAAAATCTACCGTGAAGGGATGGAAAGCCCCCAGATTAGATATATTGGTGCAGGTAGCTATGTGAAAACAGAAAGAGCAGTTCTGTTTGCTGCTTGGTTGTTGAGAGCCTGGTGTTCTTATTAAAATCTCCTATGGCATTCTTGATATCACAGTGTCTCAGGGGACACGTTCATATGGATACATTTCTTTCATTGACTCCAGTTACTGCACTCTGTGTGGTTCACAGGGAACAATGCAAGATTAGTAGACACTGTGGAGGTAAGTTTCCAGCTTTGAGAACATTAAAGTGTCCAATGTCATTTTTTCCAGAAATAGCTACATTAATGTTGTAGAAGGTCTAAGATGCAAACATTCAGGCAACCATTATGACATCAAGGATTCAGATTTTTCTGTATCTTTTTGCTGGCATCTAGTGGTTATCTGGAGTTTTGCAGTCCAGATCTGGCAGCCTACCAGTTGTGTGCTATACATCAGCCAGCCAGAAACACACAAAAGCTACTGTGCAAGCCTATTACAAGCCCTAACTTCACTGTTTTGTTTTTTGTTACAGGGATACTATGCAAGTTTAATGAGATGGCAAAATATTTAATTCATATGACCATATAATCATCCTGGAAAACTTATAAAATGTTTTAACTTGCAAGATTTCCATGTTATATCGTTTGTTCCTTCTTTCTCTCTCTCTCTGTCTGTGTGCATATCTAAATCAGCAATGTAATACATCATACAGTATGTTTCCTTGGTACATTGTGAACATAATTTAATCCTAATTAGAGGTATTGCATGATTAGTATTTTGATAGTTCCATAATTCAATCAAATTAATTTTGATAGTTCCATAATTCATTTGTATTGCATGATTAATATTTTGATAGTTCCATAATTCATTTGTAGAACTATATAATTAACATTAATAGCACTAAAGCATCATGGTCATGTTATTAGTCTTATTGAATGTTTCTGTCATTCAATTAAAATAGTTTCCAGTTGGAGATGAGCTCCTCTTACATAGAATTATTTCATTTTAATGGAATGTTCAAAGAAACCTTGTTCTTTCAAATCATGACTTCTGTAAGAGTTCTTCTATGGTATGAAGACCATGTTCAATTTTGGTTCAAATACCAGCTTAGGCAGAATCTATCTGGATGTATCTTCTGTACCATGCTTTCTCTCATTCTTTTCCTCAGTTTCCCATCAGCAGAATGGACATTTAAGTAGCCTTGATTTCCTCAGTCCAGCAATGGAGTACTACATGTAGGAAAAAGTGCTTGGCCTGTGCAACAGATGTGGTTTTAAACTGCAGTGTACATCCATGTTTCCCTGCTGAACCACTTGTATGTAACTATTGATGTGAACCCAATCTCACTATTTCCTGTTTTGCAGGACTTGAACTGGATTTATTCAGCAGTATTATAAAATAAAGACTAATGGTTTCAAGAATGAGTCATTAATCTACATTCAAAACTGATCATAGTTGGGGGATATACACCTTCCCTTCCAAAGTGCTGAGACAACCATTTTTCTTTTCTTCTCTTTGTTTATTTAAATATAAATATTTTAGAGAACAGGACCATGAACCATTCTCAGTTCCCTCAGCTGCTGGCAGATGAATATGAAAAATGAACAGAGCTGAACTAAGTTTTATTTTACCTTGAAGCCAATGTGGCATTACTGGGCACCTGCTTTTTAACTCGTTCAAACTGATCAGTGGGAGCCAGATCTTGGAAGGCATTGTATGAAACTGCAAGAACTTCATACAAAATTGAGTCTTCAGTTTGGAGAGATATAATCTGAATTATCCTTACAATAATATACAAAACACTGTGTATACTGACAATTACATAACTATAGCCCATCGCCATCCATAGGGATTTGCTGCCAAGAAACAAAAATGACACTTTTACATTGATGTAAACAGGTAGTTTCTCTTCTCTGAGTATGTGAATTCCTGGCCTCTGGGTGACCAGCAAAAAGTGGCCTATCCAGCAGCTCTGTCTATGAAGCCTTCTGCAATCTATCATGCACTCCCAAGAATTCCTTCTCATTTATTTAAAATGAATACATCATGCTTGGATAATTGGTTTCCTGCTTAAAGTGCCTCTTAGCAACAGCAGTTGCTGCAGTTTCCAGGCACAGCTGCAGGAATGTCATTTGAATGCCATGGCCGGCCATAAGGAGCAATGACAAAGGGCTAGGTCGGACATACAGATTTAAAGCCCTTTTCTCACTTGCAGTTCAGATCAGCACCAATGTGCCCTGGCAGCTCTGATATTCCTCCTTGATTATACAACACTGGACTTATTAAATTGCTAGCTCAGAAATAAATCAGTCTTTTGTCACCACTTCATATTCCTGCTTAAACTGACAGGGTCTCACCACAGCAAGAAGCTGTGAAAAAATGGTTGCCCCATTTTGGCCCAGCAGTACTAGATAACCTGCTGATGGCTGTTGCAACCCATGGGTGCATCCTGAGGTGTGGTCAAAGCCCCTTCCCCTTGGCATTGGTCAACTTCCCTTCCAGTGTTTATCTTCTCAGTTAGGGTCAAGTACCTTCTCTATCCAACCTTCCACTTTTTCCAGTTGAATCCTATAGATAGTCTGCTTCACAAACATTATAAGGAATTGGGATGAGTAGAGAACAGGATTAATGAAGGGAGTGGTGGGAGGGTGGATTTAAAATATTAAATCTATTAATCTACTTTAGATTTTAAAATAGTGGTGGTGGTGGCTTTATGCAGATCTGCATAAATCCAGATTGATGACAAAGTATGGAAGGTCATCACTGGTCTCAGTGTGACGTATTTTCTAGTCTGTGGATCACTGGAGGTTGCTCCAACAGCCTTCCTTCTCTGGAGCACGCTTGTCTTCTCCAGCAAGCATGATGAATCCATGCTTGGTCATGGCTTCTTATTTTGGCTTCTACTTATCTCCCCCCATACTCAATTGTACTTTACTGCATAAGAATTGATGGAGAGAGTGGTGTGGAATTGACACTTTATTGTTAGTGAAATAACAGTGCTTCCCCCCAAAACATGCCCAAGCACACTGAAGTACTGTAGATATAAAAGCAGTTAAAGTGTATTCTAATTAAAATAAAGGGTAAGAACTGGATCATTGGGAAACTAAAATAAATTTTTTCATTATGGCACAAAATTCTGCTTTTAATTAGAGGACTTTGGGGCTTTCAGTTTGGGCTTTCTGAACTCTTGTATAGATACCAGAATTCATGCAACTTTGTTTATAAAACTTAGATTTGCCCCATAGATAAAATAAGGTTGATTTGGGGCAGCATTAAGATATGTAGAACCTATTCTCTACCAACAGATGGGATAGACACTGCCCAGACCATCTTTGTGAAATCAACTTGATTAGTTGTGTGGTCTGAAATGTACTGCTGGGTGTATCCATAGATGAAGTGTCACTAAAGGCATGGTCAGATCAAAACATCTACTTTTGGTTATTGGTCTCAGTGGCCCACCACTATTCAATTCTCCATTGTGGACATTGCTGGATGGCAGGGCAGAGTAAGTTCTCCAGGTAAAGGATATTGTGGAAATAGGATGAAAGAGGATAAAATCCTTGTTCTTCTGGAGATCTGAAGAGAAGCAACGGTCAGGAAGAGCTTTGGTATAATTAACAAAGCATTGATATTGGGGCAGGGGGAGGGGAAGGAGGGACTCCCCGGTAGTGTGGCCTTATGATTTCCAGCAATAGCAGTTGAGTACCACACAAAGATTTTAAAAAATACCCCATTATGAGTATCCATTAATAGCCTAACATTGTGTCCTTACTCTAAGCAGCTTCATAGGATCCTCTGGAGCAATCATTATGCTGTCCTCAGAAGATCTTCAAGCAGTGCAGAGGTAGCCTCATGATGCTTCTTCTGCCCAACTATGGAATCAACTCAAAGCAGAGATTTGGTTGGGTGACTTGGAGATTGAATTTTGCTGACAGTGAGTGAGAATTATTATAAAACAAAGGCATAGACTTGATTTGCTACCGTTGCACAATTCTGCGATGGTGCTTTCTCAGCTCTCTTTTCCTCTGTACAAATTAGGTTTGATTGTTGTTGGGCTATTTCTCTGGGTTACATAGGGTACAATGTGTGAACTGGTTTGCCTTGGTAGACTCTTTGCTGTTGGATAGAGTAATATATTTCTACATGCACATTTGTCTCATCCACCATGTTGCTGGCAGTGGTTTGCTATCGGTGCAAGGAAAGACCAGCTGCTACTTTGTGTGATTGTAGTTATGTTTTCTTTGAGGGAGCACCTCATATGGATGCACTTCTAGCTGCTAAACAAATCAAGTTTAATTTTTTTTGCTACCTAGGTTTGGTTCCCTATGAAGCTGTCAGTGTTTGCTATTGACAGTAGCTATAATATTGCTGTCCTCTACGAGCAGCTTATATTTATAACTCTGTAGAGCAAGGTACTCCTTGTAGCCCTTGATAAGAGTGGTCCTCACAAAGAAAAGAGCTCAACCAGAGTTGGCAGGCTCTCTCTTTTTTTCCTTAACAAATGTTTCAACATTTATCATTTCAGGTCATTTTCTTCCATTGCTCCATGGTAACATACTGAAGAATATGAACAAGTTCAGGAGAAAAAATTGATGACTGTTTTTTCTACTTGATGGTGTGAATTCCCCCCACCGCAGAGTGTCAATATCTTATATTTTTCCCAATCTCCATTCCTTGCCAACAGCTCACAATGAGAGAGATTTAATGCCACCTCCCTAAACTTGAATATATATAATAGCATTGGCTCTTCTTGTCCCATTTCCTTCCTTTCCTTTTCCAATGGGTACTTTAGTATCTTGAGCACTGTGAGAGAGGCTTGGTAACCACATCCAGGTGGTCATTCCTGGTTCCTCAGAAACCAACACAACATAGACTACCATACAACAGCAAGGGCAAAACAACCAACTGATTTCTCCCAGTTGCTTGCACCACTCTTTTGCATGCGATAGACTGCATCAGACACAGTGGCACATCAGACTCCTTAAAATCATCTTTCCATGATAGGAGATTGGGGAAAGTATGTAATGCCTTCGGCTGTCAGTGTGGTCATCAGGTTCCAGGCTGTGATTTCACAGGGTTGCTTTGAAAGTGCTAAAATGGAACACACTACTGCCCAAAGGCACCCAGGATACCATTTCATCTCTGGCAATGCATCCCTTGAGTAAAGAAGGGACAAATTTTTGATTGTGCCATATCTGTACTACATCTAGATAAAAGTTCCATCAGAACTGGAAAGAAATCTTACTGTTCCATATTGCCTTCCCTCTATCCAAAGCACCACAGAGAAGATCTGGAATCAGAATGCTGAGTTTGCACTGGAGTGATGGATGAACTTTCCTCATATTCCTCTATAATATGGAAGAATCAAGCCTTCACTTACTTGAAATTTTTCCCATTCTAGTTTGGGAGTTTTATTAGGTCCTTTTCTCTAAGCTTTTCAATTTTACTGTAGATGGAAGCAGACGAGTGAAGTGCTAAGTCCACGATACAAAAAACAAAAATGAAGTCTAGGGTTGCCTCTTCCTTCCTCCAGTAGGCCCCTAAACAGCATCCCATCACAGAAATGAAAGTGGGACCTGACTGGAAAGCACATATCACAGCTGTGTCTAGTACAGAAGAAACAAAATAGCACCTCTTCACAATGACCTCTGCAAATGTGCAGTGCCAACTAGAGAGTGAGAGAAGGTATGGACAAACAAATCTAGGGAATGCAAGCTGGATGTCCACACTGTGCCATGACAGAATGACATCTGGCACTTTCCCCTACCCCATCCATGAAGCAGAAACAGGCTTTTCTCACCATCAACAGCACTGGGGAGCAGCCTTCAGGTTAGGATAATGAAAGGAAAGAGAGCCACTCCATTAGCTTAGCAGAGAGAAAGTCAACAACTTTTGGCTCCTTTCCTTGGACTGTTTCATTCCAAATGCGTCATTATAAGACCTTTGTAACTAAGAACTAGTGTCTGCATTTGCTTTTATCATCTCCCTTCCAAGCTTTTGGAGTTATATCTTACCTTTGATCTTTTAAACTACTTTGGAAACTCTTTTTAGCTGAAAAGAGAGAAACCTTTACAATAATAAATAAATAAATAACACCTGCCACAATGTAGCACCAAATGAAACTTCAAAGGAGATGATGATGATGACGATGATGATGATGATGATGCTAATACATAATGGATTGAAACGAAAAAGTTTTCTTAGTTGCTTGCCATGCTGGAGGAGAAAGAATGCATGAAAGTTCAATTGCACAAGCAAAACTCTGCTTCTGGTCCTGTGGATTAATAATAGTAATAATATATGCACATATAAATACATATTAATAAATAATATTTGTAGATAATGGATAATAATTTATTTATTGCTCTTTGAGTAAGCTTGCATTATACTTCACCTCAAGAAGACCTATTGCAATCCTGCTAAGAGAAATAGCATTTTCAAACTTTTTACCATAGTCTTAATACTGCTAGCATTTGTCGGTTACTGTAAAATGAAGCATTGTCCATACAGCAGAAAGGGCTTTCAGGGCAATCCTATACACATTAACTTAGAAGTGAATCTCAGTTCATGGAGACGTTTTGCTATGTATAGGGTTGCAGAAACATCTTGGCTAAAGGGAAACTTGACCTGAGAACCTTCTTGTCACAGCATTCTTCTCCTCTTCCTCTAAGCTATTACGCAGCATTTATTCCAGTTCAGCCCAGCTTATGACAGCAATCCACAACCTGGTGCCCTCCAGATGTATTTAGATTACAATTTCCAGGATGCCCAGCCAATCTATCCCAAATGCACATGGTTGGTTAAATCATGTCAATTTAGCCCAGTGCATTTAGAAGATGACAGGTAAGACATGACCAGTTTATGCCATATTGCATATGCTTCTTCTCTCCTCCCCACTCCCCACCCCCCATTTTCCCTGAAAGGCAAGAATTCTTGTGACTGATCCAGGATCCATTTGAAAGGGTCCATGCCGCTCTTGGTAGTAGACATATAATATTATTAAAATCTGTGCTTGGTACACTATGATTGCCGAATACTCAGGTGAAGAAATCCTCTACAGAACCCAACCCTGTTGTCGAGGGATCTTTCCCTTGCCAAATGGCATCTGTTGAGATGGCATTAGGAAGTTTGGTTAGGCAATAGACGGAAATGAACTTCATGTTCCCACCGTGGTTAGTTTAATTGGCCATGAACAAGAGACAACGCCTCATTTCATGGCAACCATCCATTGCAAGCAGTGTTAAAAGTACAGCACAGGTTTTGAAAATTTGTGACATTTTAACACAAATGTCTGTTGCACTGATCTGTGGCCTTGTATAGGCAGTTCCCTTAAAGTTGTACAACTATCTCATGCTGAGTGGAAGTGTTCTGCCTGGATACAAGAGATGACATAAGCTCCCTCCCTAAATAAATCCCACTTTCCTCTCCTGGTAAATGGCTTTTCCAATTGATTTTAGTGATTTTCCTACCTTTGATATGTGAACTCAGCAGACAATTGAGCCCTTTTGAAGTCCTTCTGTTGTCTGCTCTTCTCCTGCTGCACATTCTTCATTCAGCTAATTATGGATTTGGGGGGGCAAAAATAATTCTGAGATTTTTACAAGTCTATGCTACATTGAAACATTGGGCATCTTGCACAATATCAAAGAATAGCAAGTACAGCCTTGAATCACTACAATTTCTAACAGATTTTTTGAAATGTGTCCTTTCCTCACTACATCAAATAATGTTTTCTATCCTGTGCTTTGATAACATTGTGTATGTGTCTCATATGCATATATACATTGCAACATTCACACGGCCTCTTTGTTACCTGCAATAAGTCTAGAGTAATCAGTCTTGACTGAAACTTCGTTACTATAAGACTTTCGCTGAATCTCTCTTGCTTTGCTAATGACTGATAACAGAGCAAAGGAAGGGGCTGTCAGAGGTTAGCATTATCAAGCTCTTGACAAGGCCTGTGAGTTAGTGTGTGGACTCACAGCTGACCCCCATAGTAGCTTGCTACCCCTTTCTGCTTTTGTTGGTTGGTCATCTCATGTGAACAGGAACAGCAAAGAGAAAGATCAGTAGCTTCTACTTAGTGCCTAGTGCCTCCTAGGCACTGAACCAAACTGAGCAGGGGAGGAACATCAAGCAAATGGCAGTGATAGTAACAAGGAGAGGGGATCACTGAGGACACATACTAAGAAATTCCCCAAAATGAGAATTAACAGTGACAAATACAGGCCTTTACTCCCCACTTGCCTTAAAGTCAATGGAAGGTTTCCAGTTCCTCTTACGATAACTACAACACTCTTAAATTGGTTGTGTTATTGCAGTGCACAGCATATGAATCTGGTATAGTATTCCCTGACATACCATGGGCAAAGATGGAATGGAACAGTTCATTCCTCACTGGAACTGCTTTCTTCCATACAACCACACTTAGAAATGTATATTTTACCAACAAATTGTGTAGAAAAAGGAATTTATTATAGAAAAGAACTTGCTAAAATATGTATCTTAGAGAAAAGGTTACACATACATAAGAGGACCCCCTGCCCCCCCAAACAAACAAAAAACCCACAAACCAAAGCAGAAACAGGATGTAGCAAACATGTTCCCAAGGAAAAATGAATAGTAAAGCAAGTACAACAGACCATTCATCATACCTTAATTCCCTGGTTATATGTACACAACCATAGAGAGGTGCAACAGATACTTTTACCAAAAGTTCAGTGCCTATCAGGTCTTCCTTCCCTTCTTTTTCCTTCAGTTGTCCTGCACTATGCTGACTCTATGATGAGTCCCACAGTCTTCTAGCTGCATTGACTTTGTAATGCCAAGAGGTCCATATTTGTCTCAAGCATCATTAAAAAGGTTGAGAGGAGAAGCTGTTCCAATAACTTTATCTCTATATTAAAGTAAGGTATACTTGTTGAATTGCTGGCTATCAAATAATCTTTTAAGTTGTAGGAGCCATGTCTGAAGAGAACAATAATTTCAAGAGGTCAAAATAGAAGCACCAAAGCCTCCTGAACTTTTCCCCTCTCCAACCACTTGGTAGATAGCTGGTAGTTGCTCTTCAGTAGGAAGCCTTAGTCAACTCAACTTTTCTGTGTCTCCTTGTGATAGAAGCATGGTCAAGACTTCTACTGAACAATCTATCATTAGCCGTCTTTTGAAACAGGCTCCAAATATTCTAAAGCAGCTTTCTCCAATGTGGACATCTTCTAAAAGTGTAAATTTCAGTTCCCAGAATTCCTCAGTAGGCATTGCCACTGCTGGGAATTTTAGGAGTTGAAGCCAGAACATGTGGCGAGTGCCCAGGTTAAGGCAGTCGGTCTGTCCTCAAGTGCCTCCTGTCTATTATCCACTCCCTGTGCCTTAAGGTGCCATGTTGTCTGCCAGAAAGCTCTTGAATAAAAGGATAGAAAAACGAAGTATGCCATTTTCAAACTAGTATTTTCTGATATAAAAAGTACGTGCATTATGGAAAATTGGTAGAATGAGCATTAAATAAAGACAGCTTCAGTCACTGGAAGCACAATCTAAAACTAACATAAGAGTCTGAAAATGTGAAACCTAGCAACGTTCATGTCCTGGCTTTGGATTCGTTTCATTGAAGCTCTAGCTGTACTCACAATTCAAATCCTTTAGATGGAGGTGGGGTGAATAGCATTTTGATTTGGATATCACCAGTGCCTGTGAACTTTCCAGTTAATTAGATATACGTGACAATACAAAATCTACTGATTGTCTATAGTTCATATACTGGCAACACCCCCAGTTGTGTACAGGGAGAGCAAATGAGTCTCTATTTCAAACTCTCTTCCCTTCTCAGGCCTTAGAAAAGACAAGCTCCAGGACCCCTGAGAGCTGGCTATAAGCCAAAAGCTGGCATGTAGCAATGATTCAATGTTGGGTCCCAAAGCAGCAAAGCACCAGAGATAAGTAAACAGGCAAACTGAGACAGAGGTTAAGATTAAAGCTCAGTTGGAGAAAATGAGCAGAGGCTTAAGTAGGGTCCGTACAGCAAAAACAAGATGCTTAAACAGAGGAGGAGGCGCTCATCCAATGTCTATATAGGTCTTGGCACGTGGGGATTGGTCCTGGGTCCACTGACTGGGTATGTTAGAGATTAGTTCTGCAATATAGGTGGAGCCATTACAAAGTTTTGGCATACAGAGGAATCAAATGCTAGTGGTGCTAGGACCCCCAATTTTAGGCTTTTTTCTGAACACAGCCTATAATCTCCCAGGCAAATGCTGTAGAATTTGATCATAAATCCAAATTCACTCACTGATATGAGGATGTAAGTATTTTGTAAAAGCAAATGGCTGCACTTGGGGGTGGGGGTGTACACATGCATGCGTGCCCACACACACACACACATACATACCCAGTATATATGCAAAGCTGCAGATGGAGGAGCCAGCATTCTCTTAGTACTTCACATAACATTTACCTTCAGTCCAGTTCATAAAATTGTATTGAGGGTTAAATCAAATTAAGAGAATAGATAATTATGTTTGTATTGTACTGCACTTAACAGGGGGTTATATTTGATTATCTAAATGGCCTCTTTCATTTTTATTATTCTATACTAATTTGTTTGATTATTTATTTATTTATTTATTTATTTATTTATTTATTAGATTGCTATCTGGCCTTTCCTCCTGGAGCTTATGATGATGTCAGTAGAATGCCCATTTTTTTCCCACAGATATAACTGTGTGAGGTAGGCTGATCTGAGATAAGACTATCTGGCTCAAAATCACCCCATGAGTTTCCATGGTTGGGGGTGGTCTTGAACCTGACTCTCCTAGTCCTTGTCCAATACTTTAACCATCACACCAAAGTAGAAGCAAGGGCCTTAAAACCTGGTTTTGTTACTGGGCCTGGGGATCCCACAGAAGCACAGAGACTGTCAAAGGCTTCTACTGCTTGCAAGTTTTAGAAGGTGCTCTCTTGTATTTTTTGTTTTATTTATAGTTTTTAACTTTTTAATTGTATTTTAACAGATTTATTTTTAATTGTTTTGATTGTTTGTTTGTTATTTTAATTGTATACCCAGAATATGTGAGATGGGTGGCTATATTGTGTGTGTGTGTATGGTATTGTGTACAGGAATATCTGCACAGTGTATGGGCTAGACCCTCCCAAGTCCAGATGGGAGATTCCACAGAAGATCATGGAGAACAGGGCTAAAATCCAGTGAGACTTTCAGATCCAGATAGACAGGCAGGTGCCGGCCAATCAACCAGACATCGTGGTAGTAGACAAGGACCAGAAGACAGCGGTGGTGATAGATGTGGCGGTGCCAAGTGACAGCAATATCAGGAAGAAGGAGCATGAGAAGCTGGAGAAGTACCAGGGCCTGAAGGAGGAACTAGAGAGGATGTGGAAAGTAAAGGCCAAAGTGGTCCCAGTGGTAGTAGGAGCACTTGGGGCTGTGACTCCTAAGCTGGGAGAGTGGCTCCAACAGATCCCAGGAACAACATCAAAGCTCTCTGTCCAGAAGAGTGCAGTGCTAGGAACAGCTAAAATACTGCGCAGGACCCTCAAACTCCCAGGCCTCTGGTAGAGGACCCAAGATTGAGGAAGACACCTACCATCCATAGGGGTGAGTGAGGATTTTATTTCTACCCAGACACACACACACATATATACATACACACACATATATACATACATACATACATACATACATACACACATATATATAATCATCAGTATCAAGTGCCAAATATTATGATACCATCAAATTGTTAACGTTTTTTGTTTGTTTGTTTTTAACAGAAAATGTTAAAAATGGCTTTGCATTCAATAGTATCTCTATTCTGCTTCTTGATAATCAATGTCTGAAAAATTTGCTAGGAGTAGATTTAAACTTATATGTATGGAGCTTTTGATGTGAATAAATAAGGTCTCTTGGGCAGAGCCACCTCCTACTAGCAGAACTTTCTCTTGGCAGAGGGGATCTCTGCTCCATCTAAGCCATCCCAAGTGATCCCTGATGAGCCTAAGTTTAGTACTATATCTCACCAAATATTTTTCACATATATTTTGTTTATTTTTTTTTCCCATTCCATATCTTATTTAGCTATTCCAGTTCTAACTTAAGAAGTAGTTTGCTCTTCAGTCTGGCAGCGATCAACACTGATAGAATCATACAGTGGGAAGGCACCATCTAGGCTATTAAATACAACCTGATGCTCAGGGCAGGAATCTACTGTAAATTAAACTATCCCAGCCTCCCTTGAAACACATCTATTAAAGACTACCCCTCTGGGTAATTGGTTCTTATTGTTGGTACATTTTTCCTACTATTCAAGGGGAAATTGTCTTCCTGTAATTTATATCTTTTATTCTATACCTAGTTCTCTGGAATGAGGGAGAACAGGTCTTGACTTTCTTCTCTGTGACACATTTTCAGATATTTCAAGATTATTATTGTATCCCCAATCCCTCCCCTAAAATCATATCCAGGCTATATATACCTATGAATCTCTTTATAGGACTCATAGTTTCTAGACCCATTATCCTTGTGCCATCATTCCAAATATGTTCACAGTGTGCTGCTAGAACTGGAGGTAGGATCTGACCAAAGTAGAATAATACTGAATGATCTTCCTGTTATCCAGAAACTATATTTCTGTTGATGCAATCTAACCTGTGATTGCCTCTTTTGTTTTGTTTTGGTTTTTGGTTTTTTGCAGCTATATCACATTCTGGTTCATACTCAATTTCAGTTCATAATGAATTATTCACTGTATCAGGCATCTTGGGTATGGTGGGTCAGTACACAACATATATCTCCTAGATGGTGGGATGCAGGCAACTGCATGTTGGCTTGCAACATAGTCTGTGGGGGAATAGTGCAATATTCTGAATGAATTCAGTCTTAGGTGACATGAATGGATGGTTTGGAACAAAACATGAGGGTCATTCTACAGAGGAGTTTAGCTATGACCTTAAGAAGGAGTAGGGAAAGAGGAAATAGTTGCTCAGCCTTGGGAAATTAGGAAATGTGAGAAAGAGACTCAGAACAGCCCCACCTTGACTTTGTTGTATTTAAGAAGGAGCAGGGAAAGTTTTGGACAGGCTTCCAATATTCTGTTATTCTACCTTACTGCAGTAAAGAGCATTCCTGGGAAACCATGTCTGTTTCTTCATCTAGCCTACCTCGAAGGACTGAGGCATTCATAGACTCAAGAATGAGTGAGAATGCATGGGAATAAAAGGAATGCTTAGCGAATGATTCAATATTGAACAGATCAAGTTGTATTTGACAGGGAATGTGAATGATTGCAAGTTATATATAAATGGTGAAGAACTAGAGCAAGGAGATGAATTTGTGTCACTTGGAATAATATTTGCTAAGATTGGGAAAATGAATGTGGAAATGTTAAGATGTGCAAATGCTGGGAGAAAGGTCATCGGTAATATGTCATCTGTTACAAGAAATAAGCAAAATGGTGAAAACGGCATTTGCACACTTTGTTATATGGAAGTGAGAGTTGGATATGTCAGGAAAAAAGATAAAAATAAGCTGAAGGCAATGGGAATGAATTACAAAAGAAGCATGTGTGGTAGAACAAGAAGAAATAAGATCAAACAATGAATGAGTGCTGAATGAATTTGGACTGAACACAAAATTGAATCCCCAGTATGAAAGAACTTCTTTGAGGTGGTTTGGTCGTGTAGGGAAAAGAATGAGTATTGAATTACAAAATAGATATATGAATGAAGAATGAATGGGTGAAGAGGAAGAAGAAGTCTGATAAAGTTGGGATTTGATCTAGTTAATGAGCTCCTGAAAAAGACAGATGAGAGAATATATGAACTAGTATGAATGTTGTAGAAGCCAGGAATATTTGTGAGAATAGAAAGGTTTGGAGAGGTATAGTGAATGATGTTGGTTTAGCAATTTTAGTCATATTTGTTTTTCTTCTGCTTAACTCATGTCTCTAAATTCTTTCTCCTACTATTTCTTACTCCTCTTTTGCAAGCTGCATAACTCTGCTTACTCTGAAAAGAAATAGTATTATAAGCATATACTGTATGTATGCATGCATGCATGTAGGTAACGAATATCACATCATGCTTACTGAAAGGCACTCCAACTTTCCAACAGAATTATCCCCAGCTTAAAAGCAAATCATATGTGTTTATATATGTATTGTCATTTTTTGTTTTTGTTTTTCTGTTCTATGCTGTTTTTAAATATTGTTCACCACCTAGTCATGAATTTGAGATGGGTGGCCACATAAAATGAATGAATGAATGAATGAATGAATGAATGAATGAATGAATGAATGTAACCATTTCAAAAGAAATTTCTGCTGCAGCAGATGAAAACTCATTTAGTCCTATCTGCCAATGGCAAGTCAACAAGTAGTAAACAAGGGCAGTAGGTCTTCTGCCTACGTTCTTCTGGCATGCTGCTTTATAAAACATTCGTTTAATTTTGGAGTTGCTATTATATTTCACTTGCATCTTTCACTGAGTAGATGATGTTGATTTGGGACTCTGCAAGAGATGTTAGCATACCTTGGTGTCTAAATACCTCTTTCCCCTGCTTCTGGAAGGTGGTCCTCTTTTATTAATGAGAAGAATGGAAAGAAAGTTTATGGCATCACTGAATTTAGATACAGTACAGCAAATTCGGAGCTTTAGTTAGGGGCGGCTAAAAGTGAAGTATTCTGGGGTTTAGAGTGGCAGGAGGAAAAGGAAAGATTCCCTAAGAATCTGAAGCAAGAATCGTTTCTGTGCTGTCAGATATTAGGTCTTTTGCTACTTCCAGTATGATCTGCCTATATATCTAAAACACTGTAAACATGCAATTAACATTCAATGTTCTCATCCGAAACAAAAGAAATCTAGGCATTTAGCAATCAACTGTGGCAGGGCCACCACAACCCGTTGTGCAAATTGTGTACCACAGAAGGGTGCTGCCTGAGGGGGGGGGGGGCGCCAGTTGCAAGTAAAAAAGAGAGGAGGTACAATATCAACAATGCAGGCTTTCCAATTTCATGTGTGCACACTCTGCCACGGGGATAATGACATAGCAAGGCTTCACATAATTATAATTATATATAATACATTTTGAACATTAAAAAAATGTTTAGGGAGAACTAAGTGGAATTCTGCACAAGGGCACCTTGTGTGTCAGCAGTAGCCCTGAACCCTGGAAGTAAATCATTGATAACTAGAATTTGCAGCAGTAGATAACCAGTTCAGTATACTACATTTAGTAGAGGGCACGTCCTGCTGAAAGCGTATTATTTTAGCACTGTAAGGCCTACGGTTGTGAAGTTTTCACAATTTTACACATAGTTCCTATAGTATTCATAGGAAAGATTCGTTCAGATCCCACTTTTATTTCTCTAACTTTTGTGGGATTGCCAGATTCCATTTTTTCACCAAATGTCCACATTTTAGACCCTCAGAAATATTTTACTCGATAACAGAGAAAATATTAGAAGTTAGCTTACAAGCAATCTCATTTTGCTGTTCAACACAAAACTGCATGAGTGGGTGAGCACAGTGGGTTAGGGTGGAATTGTGGATGACTCATTCAAGTGCAGTGTTTTGTTCCAGAAACAGCATCACTGCAGTATGTGGCCACGTCAGTATAATAATCCATGTTTCTCCCTGTGGATGCTACATCGGGTTATCAAAATGTTAAGATAATTCCACACCTAATTGACATGGAAAATTGCCAGGGAATAGGCACATAGACAAGAGCACTTCTACAAGCAAACAAGCCTGCAGTTTGTAAAAGTGGTTTGTCCTGACACAGAAACGTTATGAGCTCATATGTTGAAGAGTGAATTTTTCCATAGTTTTTGATTTATTACATCCCCTTACAAATGTATACTGTGAAAAAATATATGGTTGCAAAAAGCAAATTAGATTATTCTTTTATAAAGAAAACTGCTCATCTAGCAGGAGGTATAACAGGTCTCCCTCACTTTACTTTTCTCTCTTTTCAGTTTCTCAGAGATGGCAATGAGAAGTGGATTAGATAAGGTACAGGATAAAATGGCATGCAGTCGGATACAAACATTTCCTACAGTGAAACTCACTAAGTCATCCTTAATTGTAAGACGAGCCTAATTCACAAGCAGATTTTTATACACGCTAGTACTTTCTTCATTTTGCAACTATTTGTATCTCCAGGATTTGGAAAAGAAGAAAACCCAAGGAACACAGATAATTTACACAGAGACACATGGACCTGCCACTTTTAAACTTAATTCTCTTAAGAATTAAATACTTGCACAAATCTCTTCAGCTGAAATCAGCAAAACTTAAACCTGTTCACTTTGGCCAGATCGTGCCTATCATGAATATTTCATATAGTCAAATAAATAACAATTCGGTCAGAAGGGTTAAAGCTTCAGGGATCCAAAATCAGCACATTAAGGAACATATACAAAGTATACTTCACGCTGAGATTTCAAGCAATGGAATTCCTCCAGCAAGACACTCCTGCTAGTAAAACACTGGGAGAGTTTAAAAAATTTTGATGATGAAAAAGATGCTGAGCTTCTCCCATAATCTCTGAGCAACTTTGGTTTTCTCTACATTATATTACTTTCCACATCATAATATTAAGTATCACATAAGAACAGGATGCACACATTGAAATATTCCACAGCTTCCTGAACTTCAGAACACTGATAATCTAGTGCTAGAACAGAGCATGTATTAATTTGATATGTATCTCATATTTCTGCCAAAAATAGCACTCCAGTGATATGAACTCTTTTTAGAATACATTAGTTTATTTACAAGAGTTTATCCATCCCATCCAAATTGTTGTGAAAATGCAAATGGGATGTCAATGCCTCTAAATTCCTCTATTTTCATCTTCTTAAAAATAGCCCCGCAGCTCTTGGAAGATTGCTTCCTCAGTGCCTTTCAAGCTTCATGCTGCTTGCTTTGTACCAGCTGGAATTTCCAAGCGGTTTGCAAAGGCAACTCCAAATAATATGTATTCCATTATTATGATCATAAACAAAGGAAAAAACTTTGGCAAACTCTGAATCTCAGATGAGAAGCCAAGGAGACTTGGAGAGTCATTAAGAAAAAGCTGCCACTGAAGAATCCAGCAGTACCCTAAAGTCTAGAATAATTCCCTTACTTTTGATAAATAAGTTATTATAGTACTTAGCCAGAGAACAAAATAGTCTGTTGGCTAAACTGTGTCCATTGTCAAGAATTAGCGGAAGATTTCTGGTTCCCTTTGACTCCTCAGGCAGATATTTTCCAGAGCAAAGACAGGAGCAGTGTAAAATTGTTGTCCTAAAGAAGATGGTAAATGCCATTACAAAGAAAGGCTCAGATTATATTGTATCCAATTCCTAATGTCAACTCAAAAATTAATTCAGTGTGTGCACAATGTTCATTAAATGTGAAATTATACATGTGTGAGAGAGAGAGAAAGAAAAGGAGAGAGCTACTATGGATATTCTAGTCATGAACTCCAAATATGGGAACCTGTTCTGTAGTGATTAGCATGTTCAAGTCCCCTTCTGGCCACAAAGCTCCCCAGATGAGTTTCAGGTAGTATCTTTCTCTCGTCCCAGCCTACCTGTTGCTATAAGGATAAAATGAGGGCTGATCCTATATATGCCATTTTTGAACTCTAAAGAAAAACTGGAATAGAAATGCTATAAGATTTTTCATATGGAAACTTTAGTCCCCAACAGCATAGTGTGCCTTAAATCCCCAGAGTCTGCAGGAAAAATCACAGGTAAGGTAGACGGTAAAACCTGGTTGATATTAGGCTGCTGTTTTCACATCTCCTCCTCTTTCTTCTTCTTGATCATCATTGTGTAATGAGTCAAAGTAGGTAGACGGGTGAGATCTTGACGTGGCTCTGCTATTGATCAAATCTTGTGTATGTGTGTGTTTAACTTTTTTTAATATGACTGTTTGACATGTTTAGTGTTTTATACTTTGTTGTTGTTGTTGTTGTACACCACCCAGAGTCACTTCTTGTGAGATGGGTGGCCATATAAATTTGATAAATAGATAAACAAACAAACAAACACATGTCCTTAGTGGTAACAATGCTGGTTTGTGTATTCAGGGGCAAAGTAACAGAGTAAGAAGTGTTTAACCACTGTTGCTTCCAAGAATGAAATTTACTGCAGGGGTAAGGTTTTTTTTGAAATACGAAGCAGGACAAATCTTATTCTGGTGTATGAGCAACTTAAAGCTGCGAATGGAACTCATATTAAAGCAATCACAAAAGTCAGTGCTGTTGTCTGGCCTGATGAAGTCCTCTTAACAAAAAGCCCTGGCTCCTGTGTAACACTAAGCTGCCATGTTGTTCCTTTGGCTTAGGCTTAGTGTCACCAAGCCTGTTCAGCAAACCATGATTTTAAAAATACTGGCTTGGCATTAAGTATAGATGAAGCCGAGAAGTATGATAGAGAACATCATAATCTGGAACTTTTCTCCCTGCCACAAATAGCCCCTTGTTATTTACAGACATTCAGAGAGTCACACTGTGTATTACCTAAAACATGCAGGAGAGTCACCTAAATGATGTTTTCAACTTCTTTTTAGAGTACACAACTAAGAACAGGCAGAAATCTTACTCATGTGAGTTAAGGCTTTTCTATTGTTCTTGGTGTGTTTGCACAATCCAGAAAAGTTGAGTTTACTGGGTTGTTCAGAGCTTGCTCAGTTTAATGAAATTCCATAGCCTGCATGCACAGATGTTATTCCTTTAGATGGGGGGGGGGGGGGGAGGGAACCAACCCAAAGCCTATATACCAGCACAGATGATCATTCTGTTCTATGCTGAGAAGCTGCATATCTCTTATTGTTTATAACAAAGCCTTGGAACCTGTGATGGCATCTTGCTAGTCTTCTGCTTCTTTCCAGATTATTCTCCCCTGATGACTATGGAGCTATTGTAGATACATTTTTTTAAAAAAGGCCTGGCAAACAGCAGCTGGGCTAAGAATGAGTTAATATAGAACTGAATCTTGCAAAAGGGCTGGTTGTAGGTCTTGGGCTTCGGTTTCCCATCAGGTTTGCAATCTCAGTTTTAGCAAGAGGATCCAACAAGGAACTTTAGATATGCCCACTAGCAATGTTCATCTATACTTAATGCCAAACCAGTATTTTTAAAATTATGGTTTGCTGAACAGGCTTGGTGACACTAAGCCTAAACCAATGTTCAGGGGACTTGCATATTGAATGGCACAGCAACGTGACAGATCACCACCTGGTTATGACGCTGTCCTAATTTTTTTCCCACATTTGCTATATGGCAATGGGAAGGATGCTTGCTGTTTCAAAAGCACAAAGTTTATTTAGGTATAGCAATTATATTTTGTACTGTACATCCACCAAGGCACTCTAGGACAAGCCTCCCACAGACACAGGGCACTCTCTAAGGAGTCCCTTGGATCCAGACCCTTTACATGCTACACCTATCCATCAAAATGTCAGTTTTGCAATTCAAATTGCTCCATGTGGCAGCTGTCTTAATGTGGCAAGCCAGCTGTGTACACTATTCTTCCAAAACTAAAAACATAAGAACTTCACAGATTGACCACTGCAGCATGCCTTACTTGGGACTGCCTTTGAAGATTACTAGAAAGCTGCAATTCATTTTGCTTTAGACATTATATCAGGCAAGAGGAAATCTGAGATTTAATATCCAACTTATGAATTTGAACCATGACTAATACATTCTTTTTAGTTCAGCAAGGTAACAAGCAGCACATTACTTCTGACATTACCCCGCTCTACTTAGGTGCCCAAACGACCAAGCAGAGAAAGAGCCATGACCTGGCTACAAGGCAAATTTTGTTGTATAAGAATTAGCATAATATATACAGATACAAAAGCTGAATCCAAGTGTAATTCCACTGTGTCTTAGCTGCGTTACCCATCTGTGAATTATTTGTGCACTAGGGATGTCAAACATGCAATCTTTGTTGGGTTGTAATTTCACCTTTTGAGAAAGGAAGAAAGAGTAATAGATGGCTCAGAAGATTTCTGTAGTTTCAGATTACTAATGAAAGCTGGCAAATGTGATATATCAGGGAAATCCCTAGGCTACAGAGTAGTCAAGAAACTAAATAATGTCAATGCAGTATCTGAATAAGTGTTTTGAATCAGCTGAGTTGAGAACTTGACAAACTTTACTTGACTGATTCAAAAGCAAATCAGACTCATTCACTGCAAAATACCAAAACTGTTTTTAAACAAAATCTTGGACAAAATACAAGAGATGAGGATTGATCCTGAACAAAACCAACTTATGCATGATATACGTGAAGAAGCCCAATATTACTTGGTAGCTAAGCAAGATGAAAACTGGTTCTGATTAGGATTGCAGTCAGAATCCACCTTTGCTAGCACATTATTTAAGATATTCAGGAGAAAGTAAACCTTAGCTTTCTCCTTAATGTTATTCTCTTCCATTGCAATTCCAAAAAAATTAGCACACCTATCCATCAAAATGTCAGTTTTGCAATTCAAATTGCTCCATGTGGCAGCTTTCTTAATGTGGTAAGCCAGCTGTGTACACTATTCTTCCAAAACTAAAAACATAAGAACTTTACAGATTGACCACTGCAAGATGCTTTACTTGGGGCTGCCCTTGAAGATTACTTGAAAGCTGCAATTCATTCAGAGTGTAGCAGCCCGTTTACTGGATGGTGATAGCCAGCAGTGTCATCCAACAGTGGTGTTGTGAGCACTGCACTGGTTGCCAATAGGCTTCCAAGGACAATTCAAAGTGCCCTTTATACTGCTTGGCACCTAGATACCTCCAGGACCACCTACTCCAGAAAGAAACAATTTGTGCAGTATGGGCAGTACAAAATGAATGTTGACTCTCCTGAACCAAACAAAGTCAGGGGTAGAGTTCTAGGAAGTGCTGGGCTTTTGTGTTATGGAACACCTTGCCTCCAGATTTCTGAACGCCTCCCTCCCTTTCCATATTCTTGAAGGCGGTCAAAGCCATATGGATGATGTTGTCTGTCGTGCTCAGATACCATGGCTGTGGGTGTTCTGTTGTGGAGCTTATTTTATTGCTTTTTTAATGTGTTTTCTGCATTTCTAAACCTCTTCAATTTGGCTGGAGTCAGTAGTTTAGAATTTATTTATTTATTTATTTATTTATTTATTTATTTATTTATTTATTTATTACATTTATATGCTGCTGAATCATTCTGGCTCTTGGCAGCTTACAGCCAGATAAAATACAGCAAAGCATCCACAGTAATGTTCTCGATATACATATACACACACACACAAACATGTAAATTAATTAGCCCACAACCCCTATAATGCTAAAACCACAAGACAGCTCATAAAACAAAATCCTACAATAATAGTAACAAAATAAACCATAATAAAAACAGAATGATCATGGTGAACAATCCCATCCCAAAATTCTCCAGAAGAGTTCAGCTTTCATTAGCTTCCAGAAAGGCCGTTACCAAGGCAACCATCTAAGATATACAGGGAAACTTGCTAAAGTATAGACTCCATGATTGAAAAACACTTTCTAGCTTAGCCTCCCTCACCTCACAAAAATGAGGCACCATCTACCTTTTCTCCTTGGAGGGTTTCCTTAGACAAGCTGGCACTGTTTGGAGTAAGCACTCTTGCAAGTACCTTGGCATTAAGCCATATAGGGCTTGACAAGTCAAAACTTGCATTTTGAATTGTACCCAGAAATCTACTGGTAACCAATGTGAAGCCCACAAGATATGTGTAATGTGATTGTAGCAATCAGTGCCAGTCATCAAGTGAGCAGTTGCATTTTGCACCAACTGCAGTTTCCAGTGGCATTCAGATGCAAACCCATGTAGAGCATGGTAGTAGAAATCTACCTGTGTGGCGATAAGGGCATGAGTCACTGTGGCCAGATCCTTTTGCTCCAGAAAAGCCGTTGTGGCCGTGGTCTCTGTCTGCCTGTTGAACATAGCCACAAGTCCAAGTTTTGGACCTGCACACTCAGAGACAATGCCACTCTGAAAGTCAATACTGATGCTGACAGAGAAACATGATGAACCTCCATCTGGGTTCCCCTGTAGACTGTTTTGCCTCCACAACTTGACAGCCTCCAGGCACTAGGAGAAGGTTTCAACAACATCTCCAGCTGGGCCTTGGGTGGCAGTATAAAGCTCAGGATCATCAGCATATTGATGGTATTGCACCCTGTACTACCTGATGACTTCCTAACTTAGGGGAGGAAGGTGATGGACCTTGGGGGCCATCAATACTTCCCCTTGAAGGCAAAAGTCCAGCATAAATAAATAAATGTGTGAATAAAAACATAAGTACCCCCTATTCTAGAATTGTATCTCCATTCTGGCCATCCAAAGGCTTCTGGGAAGTCCACAAGCAAGATCTGAGTGCAAGGCCACCATCCCAGTCATATTCTCCAGCAGCTGATCTCAAAAGCCCTTCTGTATCTGTTACTGGAAATAAAATGTAGTGCTATAGCTACCAATTATTGATTGACTTACTATCAATCAATTTGTCTCATTCCCTTTCAAAATCACCCAAGAGGCAACCGGTCTCATTTCTGACTGCATCCAAGAGGAACACAGGTTGTTGGGCAGATGGCCCAGTTTATAGTGGTTCTGGCTGGCATCCAGGTCCCATGTGAGGATTGCTCTGAATAGTTTGGGCATCCTTTACCAGCAAGGTTACTGAGAGTTTTTGTCACTGAGAGTTTTTGAGTGATAGTATCCAAGGGTATCCACCAAACTGTCTAGTAACCTTAATTTGTTTCATAGTTTGTCTCCTGGGGAAATAGATAAGGCTCTTGGATCTGTTTGTGTTACCACTTGTATTCTGGATCCCCTCCCAGTTTTGATTATGAGGTTTTCAAAATATTCCACCGTACTAATAATCGCGCAGACCATTGTTTCTTTGCTGCAGGCAAGATTTCCCTCCATCTTAAAGGAGCTGGTAGTGAGGCCCTTGTTTAAAAACCATCTCTGGACCTGTCAGCTGATACAGAATATTTCATACTGGGCCAACTTGGTGAACAAGCTGATGATGCTGCAGCTCTAGCTGATACCGCTTATCATAACCCCTTCAGTCTAGGTTTAGACTTGAATTTGGCCTCTTTTACAACTTCAGAGGGCTAAAAACATACCTCTTCACTCAGGCCTTTTGCCTTTTAATGGGTTCATGTTACAAGTTAATTGCATTAAGTTTTAGGGTTTTTATATTTCTAGTTTTCAATTATGTTTTCATGATGGTTTTTATTGTGTTATTGCAAGCCAGGCAGAGCTATGAGGGAATGGGGGGTAGATACATTTTGTAAATATGTAAAAGCTGGCAGCCGTCATTGCATCATGTGTAGTGAATTCCACAGGTTTACTATGCATTAGGCAAAAAATAGTTCTACATATAAATATGCATTTGTCTGTAGAACAACGTGGGCCAGGATTTGTTCTTTTTCTCTGCTTGCTATTGTGGAATTTAGATTAAAAGAAAAACAACAAAACAATTTTAGGGATCCTTATTATAGTCTGAGTGACTAATAATTAATTCCTAATTTCCTTTTCTATTTGCATGATTCCTTATCTTGGCCTAGTAAGAAGAAGTGTTTTCATACAATGGCTTTCCTTTGGCTGGCTTTCTTCAGTTCTTCAATGTTCTTAAAGTTTGCGTGTGGCTTCAAGTTTACAGGCTTTTTTCCCCTCCTATTTTTAGGATCTGGAATTAAATCAGCAACTAAAGCTGTCATGTTGTCAATCTCCTGGGAGGCAAGGCAAGGTTGTTTACTACAGGATATTATTCTGGGGCTTTGTCCAGTCCACTTTTAGATGACATAGTTGATGAGGTGTCTATCTTTCCCTGATGAGAGCAAAGAACTCACTCTAGGCATTTTCAAGCAGAGCTTCCCTTATATTACTTCTGGAGCATTGGCTTTGAAGAGGTATTATTAAAGCTGCTAAGTACAGTATTATTGCCTCTTCTTGTGTTATAAAGCCATCTTTTCTATCAAATCTTCCAAGGGAGGTCTATCTTCCCTCCAAGCTGGTCAAAGGAGATGTTTCTGGAATCAAGGAAGTGAGGCCCTTCTGCTATTTTTCTTGCGCTTTCACTTTGTTTCCAGTTTAGGACGTGCTCTTCGTTACCACAATCAACCCCACCTGGCATTGCTCAGGGGTTCTTCCAACAACACAACAGGCCAGCTTTTGTCCTGGCCTTGTGTGTTCTGAGATTCTAGGAATTTTTAAAGGCTTGGCAGCAATTGGCTTGTTTTGTAGCATTTCTATATACAAACTGCATCTGACTGCAAAATGTGACGAGCGCTCCGCAGATAACATGCCAAGATTAAACTGCTGTCCCCCCTCCCCTTCCTCAAGTGCAAAAGGCATTTCCTGCAAATAGAGCAATTTTGGCCTGCCCAGCAGCTTGCGATACCTTTCTTTCACAGTAGAAAATAAGCATATAAATCAATCCAGAAAGAAGTAGATATGATCAGCATTAAAACTGGTACAGCAATAATAGAAAGCAAGAACACAAAAATCTGGGCCAGGCTTAATTGTCTTCTGTCACACAGAAAGAATTTGCGCTCTGAATTCTACCACCAGCCAGAGAACCAAGGGTAGCCGGGAGGTTTGCTCATTTAAATACTTATTTAGTTTATTGTTTTGATAGCCTGAACATCTCAAAAGTCTTTCGGCAGGTTACAGCAAGTTAAAATTGTGAATGCAACAAGAACATAAATCAAAATGATCAAAACAACAATAATACAAATCAACAGTAATAAATCAACCTTTTCTCTAAAGCAGATGCCCCAAAACCTTAGAGCTCGCAGCCTAGTGAAATAAAACTGCCTTGAAAGATCTGCTAAAAACCACGAGAGAAGAAGCTTTGCGGACCTCTCCAGGTAAGAATTTCCAAATTGTGGGGGCCGCCACAAAGACCTTTGCAGCCTCTTTATTCCTTTTTTTTTTAATAGTAATGTTATTAAACATTACAATTAAAAAGATAAAAACTAATGCAAACTAAAAAAAAGAATAAAAAGAAAAAATAGAAAGTGCAGAAAAGAAAAGAAAAGAAAAAGATATCGAAGAAAAAATAGAAAAGAAAGAAAAAATAAGAATATAGTAAAGAAAAAGAAAAGAAATATATAAAGAAATGACTTCCCCCATCATCACAAGCATAAACCATTTTAGGAACTTATCACTTTCTCTTAAAATACAACAAAAGTTCTCTTCTTCCATATCTCATCTCTTATCTATAAACAAACCCTTAAAGCCTCGTCGTTCAGTCCTGATCAGCAAAAGTCCATAAAGGGTTTCCAGAGATAACAACAGATCTATTTTAGCCTTGATCTAATAAACCAATTTTATATTTCTTCCTTTTACTTTTTACAATCTTGATTTCTAATCCCTTCAAATAATGTCCTAGAACTTGATTTCTTTTCATTTTACCTTTGTCCCTTCTCACAAAATTCTTCAAAACTTGTTAAACAAAACTTGTTAAAGTCTCTTTTGGAAATCCAATATAGGAAAGTTATCCAGGTCACTCTTTTGATTTGTTATTTGTATAATTAAAATTATACTTAAAATTAAATTAAAAGAACCTTTGAATTATTAAGACATCATCTGGTTTCTTTTATATATTCAGTGTAGCGTCTTTTTCCATATCATTCTTGTAACCTATCATTTTTAAATCCACTTTCAGATCAGTCTCAGTCTTGTCCAGTAAAACCTGTTCCTCTTCCATAACATCTTTTAAACACAGTCTATCTATAGAAGCACCAATCAGGAAAAAAGTGTCAACTGCCATTTCAGAAGGCCTTGGTATGTGAAGTAAGGAAGACATCATCTCATCCTTTGCCTCAGGCTGTTCTTAGCTATTCCAAAGCCAAATAAGTCCAGTGCTCAGGTGTCAATTTCAGCCAAGAACATTTGAAGGGATATTCACCACCTTGAACTGATGTATCAAATAATAATAATAATAATGATGATGATGATGATGATGATGATGATGATGATGATGTCGTCTATGCAGTTTTCTTGGCAATAATGCAGAAGTGGTTTGCCATTGCCTTTTTCACAGAATGTTTTTGCAGCTTCTAAAGCCCCTGGATTCCCTGAAGATCTCTCCTCCAATTATTTATTTAACTACAATTATAAGGCTGTCAAACTCTACAATGACTTTGCTTAGCATCTCAATCCAGACAAAATCAGCTACAAATAAAATCAAGTCATATGCGTAAGTCTCCATTGTTGTTCTGGAAACACTAGGGAGCTGTGGGAGAGAAGAGGCTATTACAGAGTTGCAAAATTACTTCTGGAAATTATCTGCCCTATGCTGCTGCTGGTTTCCATGAAGTTCAGGAGCATCCAGCAAAATATGGCCACAGTGGCTGGGAAAGATTATATAGGAGAAGCTGTTCCTTCAATGATAATCAGACTCAGGTGGTATAGACCTTCATAGGTAGGTGTCAGCACCTTGGACCATGTCCAGAAACAATATCGGAGAGAAGTAGTATATTCTTCTGTACCTGAGATAGTCAATGAATACAGCTCTCAGCTGTATTTCTGCAACTCCTGGACACCCCAAAATATTGCTACCAAAAATTGGTAGCAAATATCACAGTCAATCCAAAATGGTGGCAAGTGTGTTCTATGTTTGGAGGACCATTTCATGGTCCACAGGTCTCAAGTGGCTCCTTATTTTCTTTGCTCACCAAAAATGTACCACTGAAATCCTTTGAGGAGATGGGAGGCTATATAAATTTGTTTCATAAATAAATGAATATTTATTTATTTATTTATTTATTTATTTGAACAATATATATAGCTGCCCATCTCACAACAGTGACTCTGGGTGGACACAGGGGATTAAAACCAAAAAAGAAATGACCAAATAAATAAATAAATAAATAAACATCCAAAAACACTGATCCAAAATAGTGGTAATAATATAAAAATATTTAATTTACTTTTTTCCCTACCAGCTTGCTCTGTCCAATTTGCTTCTATGCTGCTCATATGTTTAATCTTAACTGCTGGTAGCCCCAATCCTGATTTTCTCCTACTTTTGGCCATTGCTCTGAAGTCTGGAAAAATGATTTCATACATTTAGAGAAGCAGCAGAAATTAGAGATGAGAGACCAAGAAGGGACAAGGAAGAAGTCAAGGGTAACTTTTCCCATCTACTGAAGGTGCTTTCAAGGACACCTGATCAAGCTGGAATATTTCAAGCCAAGCACAATCCAGGGCCTGATAACATCCTTTATTTTTTCAGTCCCAAACTGACAACCTAAAGAGGATTCAGTCCATGGCTCAGTTTGGCTTAATGAATTATAAACCTGGCTATGGTGAGATCATTATAGATCAGACGGATCTGATAGCATGGGAGAAGACAGGAGTTTCCTGGAGTATCAGCAGAATCTGCCACTTTGCTCTGTCTTCTTATACAATGGGATGTCACTCTGCAGCAGTGGTGCAAATTATCCCATGCAGGAAGGAAGTCAAACCATAAGAATGTAATGCTAGATTTCTAAAAAAGGAAAGAGACAATGTATTACCTTTCAAAAGGAAGTACAATTAGACTGTCTGTTTGACCCATAGCTGCTAGTTGTGAAACACTGGCTGGGTTGTAATAGCAGAAGAAAAATTAGGGTACTCTAGTAAGGAATTTTTGACCCAACTGACTGAATTAACTGGCATCTATTCCAGGATTGTTCTCCATGGTCTTGTGGTAGTTGCTGGATTGTTGTTTAGCACGCATTCAGACAGTGTTTATTGGTGGCTAGTCATGTGCAAGTTTCTAAGGACTAGCAGCATTTTAAATACTCAAAAAAGTTAAAACAGATTAAGAGGTCCATATTAGCCTTGTCACTCCTGAGTTTTCAAAGGTCCCTCCAGACCTGGTTATGTCAGCAGGCCTGGGGACCTCAGGGGAGAGGTGAACTAGTGAAGTGGCTCTATTATTAACATCCCTTTGCCTATTGTTTTCCTTTTCTGTTTTAGTTCTGTTTTTATAGTTTTTAATGTTTCTAATAATTATTATATAACAGTTTTATATATGATTGTTTATATATTTATTGTTTTATTATATTGTTGTACGCTGCTCAGAGTAACTTTTTGTGAGATGGGCAACCTTATAAATTTGATCAATCAATATGAAGGCTGCTTCAGGCAGTTTGTGACATGATGGACTGTGATGGACTACAGTAATGCAGCAGGTTCTCAGGAAGGAGAGAGCACATTCCAGGAAGTACAGTCTGGAACTGATTGTGGGAAGAGGAAGAGATTTAGGATAGCCACTCCCTAGAATCTCCCAGGGTATATCCACTAGGTTAGAGTTATACAGATTTAGTCTGGCAAGATTCTGTCTACATGGTGTAGGCAACAAAAGAACTGAACTTGGCTGGACTATTTCTCTATTGTTCTTGGGTTGGAACTGACATGGACTTACTTGGGAACCATGATCTATCTTCCAGGAACAAGCTTTTATTCCTCTCCCCCCCCCCCCCCATTCCATGATTTTTAATTATCTATTACAGGTAGTCCTCATTTAGCAGCCACAATTGGGACTGGCAATTTGGTCATTAAGCAAAGCAGTCACAAAGTGAAACCATGACTGTGCTTATAATCTTATTTCAGCTTTCCTTTGCTTTACAGACCTGTGAAGGTTGTAAATGTGAGGATTGGTCATAAAGTCATTTGTTCATTACTGTTATAACTGTGAATGGTGGCTAAATGAGACGATCTGTAAATGAGGACTACCTGTACCTAAATTACAAGGGAAACCATGGCTCTACACAAATCTAACTAACTTGCAAATGTATAAAACTCAATAATAAATTCAGATTATTCATTTGTACTTAATCTGAAATCATGCAGGGCTTTAAAAATACTCAGCTGATTTCTTTAACAAAATGAGCTGCATTAGTTTGCATCCACTGAATCTATACATTAGGAGAAGCCTTCCTGCTGATGTGTAAGAAAGAGAGTGGTTCACTCCACCATCTATGGGTTCCCTCCCACACTTGCAGCATCTTTGGAATGTCTCTGACAGACTAAGAATTTTCCCCAAATAAATGTCCTTTAGATACCTTGGACTTGCAATTCCTTGCTTACTGGGAAAGATGACAGTTATAGTCCAGATAATATATTAATGGACAGTGTAACCATACAAAAAGCATTCCATCAATATTATTCCAATTTATATAAAGAAAGTGACATCCCTCTAGAGAAAACAGATGAATATCTAAAGAAACAAAAATTACTGAGGATTACAGAGGAACATAGACCGATTATGCATGGACCTATAATAATAAGGGAAGTTTCTGAAGCCATAAAAAAGATTAAACTAGGAAAGGTGCCTGGACCAGATGGATTATCAGGTTCTTATTATAAAAGTTTTGAGGATGAACTTTTACAACTTTTAAAAAACACAATGCATCTATCCTACAGTGAGGAAAGATGCCAGAGAGTTAGAAAGAGGCCAATATAGCATTAATACCCAAAGAGGGACAAGATTTGACTTTAACAAGAAACTATAGACTGACGTCATTATTGAATAATGACTACAAGTTGTTCACAATGATTCTAGCTGATAGACTGAAAATAATTTTGCAGAAATTTATTCATGAGGATCAATGTGGGATTTTACCTAAAAGACAGTTGAAGGACAATGTTAGAAATGTGTTGGACATTTTGGAATATTTGGAGCAGCATAGAGCCAGTTTGGTGTAGTGACTAAGGCACCAGGCTAGAAACCAAGAGACCGTGAGTTCTAGTCCTGTCTAGGCACAAAGCCAGCTGGGTGATCTTTGGCCAGTTACTTTCTCTCAGCCCTGGGAAGGAGGCAAAGGCAAACCACTTCTGAAAAACATTGCCAAGAAAACTGCAGGGACTTGCCCAGGGCAGTCTCCAAGAATTGGACACGATTGAACAGATTAAAAAGAAAAAAGAAAAACAAGCTGCACTGATCTTAGGTGCAGAGAAGGCCTTTGACAACTTGAACTGGGCTTTCTTGTTCAAGGTTTGGAAAGAGATTAATTTTGGAGAGAACTTTATAAAATGGTTAAGACTGATCTACACTTCACAGAAAGTACAAATAACTGTTAAGGGAGATCTAACAAAACCCTGTGAGAGACAAAAAAGAACAAGACAGGGATGCCCACTGTCTCCTCTCTTGTTTATTTTGGTTCTTGACATACTGAATAGAGATATAAGATGAGATGATTGTGGGAGTAAAGATTAAAAAAGAAACTTGTAAGTTAAGGGCTTTTGCAGATGACTTGGTGTTGGTTCTGGAAAATCCATTAAAGGGAATTGAAATATTAACTGGCAAATTAAAAGAATTTGGTGCATTACAGGCTTCAAGATTAATAAACAAAAGATGAAGGTGTTTTTTTTTTTTCTTCCTAGTGTTTTCCCGCAGATAAGTAAGAGTAGGGAAAAAAGGGTCCACTTTTTTTTTCCAGATCAAATTGATGTTGATCCATTGAAATTTACTGACCAGCTTGTCACCCAATGGATCAACATCAGTTTGATGTCATGGGCTGAGAGAGAGTGACTGGCCCAAAGTCACCCAGCTGGTTTTCATGCCTAAGGCAGAACTAGAACTCATGGTCTCCTGGTTTCTAGGCTGGTGCCTTAATCAGTAGACCAAACTGGCTCTCTAACAGAAGACAAAGATGTTAACAAAAAATGTGAAAATAGAAGATCAAACAGAACTGTTGAATAAAACAGGTTTTAAGATTAAGAAGAAGGTAAAATATCTGGGTATCACAATGACAAATATGAATTGCATGTTATTTCAAAATAACTATGTCAGGACATGGGATGAAGTTAAAAAAGATATGTTAAGGTGGGAGAAGTTACAATTGTCATTGCTGGGAAGATTTCTGTGATAAAAATGAATGTCTTGCCTAGAATGATGTTTTTGTTTTAGCCAATACCTGTTCTGACAACTGATGCACCATTTACACAGTGGCAGAAGGATATATCTAAATTTGTGCGGCAGGGGGAAAAAACCACAAGTTAAATATAAGGTGTTACAAGATGCATAGAAAAGAGAAGGACTAGGTTTACCTGATTAGAAATTGTCTTTTGCAGCTTGCTGTTTGGTTTGGATGAAAGACTGGGTATTGCTGAGAAATAGAAGGCTTTTGGAGTTAGAAGGACATGACCTGAGATTTGGGTGGCATGGATATTTGTGGTATGATAAAGTCAAGGTTAATGTGGATTTTAAAAATCATTATGTTAGGCATGCCATATTGAGAATATGGAATAGATACAAACCCAGGTTGTGCCCAAAAACACCTTTGTGGATTTCAACACAAGAAGCATTTTATAGATGAGAAATAATAGGCCAACACAAATGGTTAACTTGTCACAAGATACTAGAATTTTGTCAAGGGGAATGTAAAATAAAATCAAGGGAAGAACTGGTGGCAGAGGGATATAGTTGTCAGTGGTTCTCTTATTTACAATTATTAGAAAGATTTAAAATAGATAAAATAATTTATGGTTTTGAACATTGTAAGACTGAGTTTGAAATAGAATTGTGTACAAATGATGGACATGTAATTGCTAAAATGTATAAACTTTTATTGACATTGCAACTGAAGAACAAGTGAAAGAATATATGATAAAGTGGGCTAAAAATTTTGGTTATAGTATACAGATGGAACAACGGGAAAATATGTGGTTGAAAGGACTGAAATCTACACTATGTTATAATCTTAAAGAGATTTTTTTAATAAAATGATGTACTGTTGGTATATGTCACCAGATAAATTGTCTAGAATATATAAAGGCACTTCAAATTTATGTTGGAAATGTGAGCAACAAGAAGGGACATTTTACTATGTTTGGTGGACGTGTAAGAAAGCTAGAAAATTCTGGATTCAAATACATACACTGATTCAGAAGATTTTAAAGATTAATATGCAGCTGAGACCAGAGGTTTTTCTTTTGGGATTGATGGACAAACAGTTGGAAAAAAGTTATGGAACTTTGTTTTTGTACATGATAATTGCAGTGAGATTATAGTATGCACAAAGATGGAAAGATTTGGCATTACCCACAATAGAGGAGTGGTTGGTGAAGATGATGGAACTTGCTGAGAAATTCAGTGGTGGTCTGAAGATAAAGCAAAGCAGATAATCTCTTCAGTGCAACTACAAGTGTGCCAGAAGTGTTTTCTGCTTGCACAGCAAGATCTTTGAGCTGAAGTCTCCATTCAAAGAAAAGAAAGTTACGCAATGGGGTATATCCCTCAAAAATACAAAATGTTCTCCTGGCATGAGAACCCAAATAAAACAACACTAGATTGGTATCAGAATACCAGAATGTGAAGGCAAAGGAAAATGTGAAAATAAGCCATCCATTTTCACCTTCCCAAATCAAATAATGTAAAAGGCCATGAAGATACAGAATCATCAACGTACAATGAGCAGCACTCCTGGTGTGCTTCAGCCATTACCCATTACCCATTACCCGTTTTCTATGTGGAAAGTGACCTGTTCATCTACGATGACTCCTGGGTGATTTGTGGAATTATCACTTCTCAGTTTAACCAACTTCACTGGACTGTTAGGAGGTGAGTGAGTGTGCTAAAACTGGGGGAGACCTAAGTTCAAACCTCCAATTATTCAGGAAGTTTAGAATGTGGGGGCTATTACAGAGAAAGCTGAACCCTTAGCCCACACATCCTGCACAGCAGGTGGGGACGGAATTCTCAGCAGCCTTTCTGTGAATGATCACATTGGATGAGCAGGACCATACTTGGCAAAGTGGTTAATTAATGACAATGGAAATAGTAATAGAAAAAGGGATGAAAAGGAGTGGCTGCACAACAGGGGACCATGTTTGGTTCCATTTTCACATCCTGGTTGCAGCTTCTAAATCCTTTTGATGAAATAGATGTATGCTTAGCTGTCTTGTGTGGCTGTCTACAAGCATTGGGCTCTTTCCTTTTCATATGTGGAAATACTTTCTGTAACGAACAAGTTAGCATGTCTGGAATTACCCAGAGAGAAAAGTTTCATTATTTTCTTTAATTACACTCAGATTTGTATTATGTTCAGCTGTTACTAAAAAAGAAAAGAGCTCATGTTCATGTTATTGATCATTTGAATAAATCCATATCAAATGAGCGATAAATAAATTATAAAGCAGAATTAGCTTTTCAAACATTTTTAGTGTAAATAAAGGAAGATGGTTTAATCAAACAATGATCTACGATTTTAATACTCTGTCTTTCCTTCACCAGCAGATGTAAGAACAGCAACAGAAATCCCAGAACTTAATTCAGTGGACAGTCCAGCTATTCATGCAGCTGCTTCAGGAGCATAAACAGTACCATTGTTAAAATTAGCGACTTAGTGTGCAAATAATAAAACTGTGTAAACAGCAAGTTAATTAGGCAACAAGGAAGAAGGAAAAGAGTGTCTCTTATTTTCCACACTTTAACTTCAAGTGGTATTTTCACATGTGACACTAAGCATGTATTCCATTCTTCTATACGTCAGTTGTAAATGTGATTGATGTAATATAGATAGTGGATTTTAAACAGATGCACATTCTAGCCAGAATGGGACTTTTATCCAATTTAAATCTTTGTCAATAAATAATAAGGAAATGAAGGAAATATTCTTCAAGCATATCCTCTGATGTTTCCATTGGATTTTAGTGCAATGTAACCTCAGACAGAAAGGATGCGAGTCTGTGTGAGTCTGAGCATTCTGCTGGTTTGCGCATAGATGGGTCTATATACACAGTAGGTCTGCTGCCATTTCTAAATATATGGCTCTAGAGTTATGATCACAGGGAAGTTATTGACTTAAGAGGTGTAAAACCCATTTCATAAATCATGTGATTGTGGTACATGACATGTGGCTACATGTGCTGACACTCAAACAGAGATAAGACAAGATAGCAAGTGATGTTCTCCTTCCCAATGTTGTTTTATGGCTTTAAAACCTTTTTTCTATTGCAAAAGGCCCAAGTAAAATGTGGTTAATACAAAGAATACCATAGATTGTGTTAAATCTGCCACAAGGATGCACTGTCCTAAGTATATGTGTGCCACTGCAAATTTTGTTTGCAATTATGGCCCTCTCTACATTTGATACAGATGGATGATTGGCACTCTCACTTATGCTTTTACTTGCTCTTTTTTATTAATTTAAACAATTTATAACTTGTTCAGTCTTAGGTTCTTCCAGACAAGGATTCCTTGCTTTCATTTATCTTTTATTACAGCCCAATATTGCCTCATTGATTCTGCATAAACTTGAACTCTGTTTTGCTCCAACCCTAACTCCGGGCTTATACTCACATCCTCCTCTTAACTGTGACATGAATACACCC